>CM057341.1:191539053-192980658 GCA_030015575.1 Agapanthus africanus
CAAATCCCGGGCGCAACGCGCCACGTGTCGGGCGCAGACACATCAGCGCAGCGCCCAAAGCGGCACACTCAATCAGAGCAAAGCTCTATTTAAAGCAAAATTAAAGGAAGCAGCGCTTCAGTTGCGCAAGCGCTACGCTGCGCGACACGTGTCAGCACAGATGCGCTGGCGCAGTTGCGCTGCGCGACACGCGTCAGCGCAGATGCGCTCGCGCAGGTACGCTGCGCTTTGCGCTGCGCGACACGTGTGCGCTGCGCTGTGCGCTGCTTGACACGTGTCACGCGCTGGGGCATTTGCGCCAAACAGAATCAAGATTCTAAAGAAATCTTTCTGTTCTTGTTAAAACAAGAAGATTTTCTTCTGTAAAACAGAAGCCCTTGGATCAAAGATCCAACGGTGGGAAAAATTCCCCAAATCACTCAGAGAAAGATCTCTTTAACTAATTTATGGGCACTATAAAAAGGACCCCAGACTTCAATTCAAAGGGATCAACATTTTTGAGAAATCAAGAGCTTCAAACAGAGAGAACTCTGAAAAAGTTTCAAGAAAAAGGTAAAAAAACCTTTATAAAATAGAAGAAATTTCTTCTAATAGATCATTGATCTAAGAACAAGATCAATGATCTTCACATAATAAACAGTGCTTTGCACTTCTTATGAACCACTGGTTCTTTAAAACAAGAAAAACAAGAAATACTTGTTTTCTTTGATTCTCATTAGATTGAAGAAAACAAACAGTGCTTTGCACTTTATCATGAACCATTGGTTCTAAAAGATTCTCAAATTATAGTGTCTTGCACTTGCAAACTGCGCTGTTGCGCTCCTGGATTGGCGCAAGCCACCAGAGCGCGCCACGTGTCAGCAGCACAGGCGCAGCGCATTAGCGCAGCGCACTGCGCTTGCGTGACACGTGTCAACACCACAAGCGCTTGCGCTCTCTGATTGGCGCAAAGCGCCTGACAAATGCAATGCATTTCTTTTGCTAAAGGGCCAGGCCCAAATCAAAAAAAACCTAGCAGATCAAAATAAATTGCAAAGCAATAAAAGGGCAGAGCCCAAGTAAAATTGATGCTCTGCATCTTTCTGGGCAGAGCCCAAACAAAAATAAAAGTAATGAAATGCATTATTTAAATGTGGGCAAAGCCCTAGCATAGGTCTAATAGACCAAAAATAAATAAAAATATTGAACTTTTTCAACTGGACTTAGCCCAATCATGGCCGTAAGTCCTCAAATTAAATTGACTGAGCACGGCTGCTCCCTAAATCAATTTATATCCGATTCGAGGGTACATCTCCGAACTCCTCTGACACATGTCGTTGTAATCCTTCAACGTCGTCAGAGAGGTGACGGGTCCCGACGATCACACATCAATATGGACTGCGGGGTCCTTAAACTCGTGGATCGAAACGTCCTTAAACTAATGTCGGACCGAAACGTCCTTAAACTAATGATGGACCACCACGTCCCTAAACTGGCGATGGACCACCATGTCCCTAAATTAGAATATGGGCCCATACGTCCCTAAACTGGAATATGGACCACGATGTCCCTAAACTGGAACAATAGAGCCCACAAATGCTCTTTTGTCGGATCCAAACGATCCTGTTAAGTTGATCTTAGTCTCAAATCAGACTAACGTATCCTTAACAAACGTTTAAGTTGATCTTAGCCTAAATATGGCTAACGCATCCTTAAACCAAAACACCAAACCCAAATCTAAGTAAATACGGATTTGGACTAATCCACGTCCTACAGGCAACGACATCGCTTAGTCTCCGTATACAATCCACGGGCAACCACAAACAAAACAAACACACACGACACGAAGTGAAATTCTGGAGAAGGAGAAAGTTGTTGCCGCGATGCGGTAGCGTAATTAACTGCAGGGGCTTGCGCCTGCAGGGAAGAGCGTCCCCACAATCAAAAACCCCTCAAGCGAGGGGGAATCTGACGAAGTCTGCTACATCGGCCGCATCCGTCTAAACCTCTGATACACGGTGCCATAAATCAACTTGGCATCTTCGGAGAGGTGGACGGATAAAACCAAATAGCATCTGCCCCGAATCTCAGCGTCAGGACCTCGCAGTCTTGTGCGCCGTCTTTCGGAGGGGAACAGATTCTGGCACGTCCGGTGGGACCTTTTCCTTTTTCCACTCCACACTTCATGTGTCGTGTTCGCGAACAAATCGCGGTTTGTTGTGGTTGCCTGTGGATTCGAGGTACTAAGATTTGGTGTCTTGCTCCGTGCAGAAAACAGAAGATCGATGGCTTCAAACTGCACTACCCGCAACTGCAACTCTCGCCCCGTCCCTGCTGGAGGAGTGACTTATGGGCCCCAAGCGGCCTCTCTTTTCAAGATACCAGTGGAGCAGGTAACTCAAGCCACCACTGGACTATTCTTCGGGACCATGCTCCCACCGATGAGCTTCAATGCCCCAATGACATTGCAAGAAGCTCCAAAGAAGCCGGTCTTTGATCGACTTACCACTGCCGCGGTCCCTCTCCACGGATCGCCTAACTCCACTGCCTCAGTTTTTAACAAGCTAGGTCAAAGCTCCAACGGGTCCATGAAAAAGCCAGCAATACCAGAAGATACCATCCCAAAGCGAATAGCCATCCCGGCTCAAGCGGACGAGATCATTGGAAATGCTCCTCCTTCCAAGAAGTCAATTTTTACAAGGCTGGCCATTCCGGTTGCTAATCCAGGCGAGGTCCTCAAAGCTGCTTCCCCTGCCCAAAGGTCTGTTTTTGACAGATTAGACATTGCTTCTCAACGGGTGTCATTCGTCGACAGGCTAGCACCAATAACAGTCTCCCCTCAAAGCAGAGGGCACGACAAAGTCACCCTTATATCTGAAACAACTCCATCCGCAAGACACGCTCGACGTCGCCACTGGCGCCGAGTGAGGAAGGCTGGGGGCAACTCCCCTTCTGGATTCACTCCACCAGCTCCAACGGTGGGGATAGATGTTGCTGTTCCAACCGGGAACAGCTTTGAATTGCTGAATACGGTGCGAAGAAACTATCCTACTGCGGTATTGAAACGAACTCCTTCACCTGTGGAGAATGCTCCAGAGAAAAAGCTAGAGCAGCCCCCTCAACGGCTGTCCTCTAAAATTTACAAAGTCTGGCGACAGGTCCAAGAGTCGGCGATTGATGAAAACTATCTCCGCCGACAGAAAAAGATGAAGGTGCGGCAAGAGAAAGATTACTCTGTCAAGCCACAAAAAGCAAAAGCTACTTGGGTGCCCACTACAACTGCCCCCTCAACTCCAATCACTCAAAAAAGGAGGCCGCAAAAAGCCCCTGTGTCTTTGGCAAATCGCAAAGACACCGAACACAAACGCCCCAAGTCTGGGGGCATGGTGGTGCACACCGTTTATATGGCTTCCAGAAAGGAGGAAAGCCGTGCTTCAACGGGTCACAGACCGCTCACCCGATCTGTGACGAAAGCCCAGGAGCAGCAACAGAAGCTTCAGGAAATGATGACTGTGATGGCTGCACTTACCGAACCGAAAGAAAGTTCGGAAGTATCATCAGAGCAGCGTCACGAACAAGAAACTGATGCTGACTTCTTCCGTAGAATCCTCGAAAAGAAGGACACAGAAGCCGCAGAACAAGCGGCTAACATAAAACAAATGGCACTCCTCTTCCAAGACATGGTAGGGATGATGTTACAGCCGGACCCTCCAGCTGAAGACCCTCCAGTCATTGTCGGAAATGACGGAGGGGAAACATCTGATCCTCCTCCGGCTCTTTCAGCAGCCAAGGAAGAAACCATTTCCAAGGCCGCACTGGATGACTATATAGCTTGGCAAATACGAGCTCATCAGGCGAGTGAAGCGGCTGGGCAAACTGTTAGAACTGGACGACCCTATCCGGGGTGGTATGACCAAATCAGTTACCCGCCGGGATATACGATCCCTAAGTTCCACGTATATAAAGGGACAGGGAATCCACATCAACATGTCGTTCAATTCAGGGCCTTATGCGGCAACACTGGAGGCGATGACAAACTGTTGCTTCGCCAATTCGTCGGCAGCTTAGCAGAAACAGCCTTTGAATGGTATTCGGAGCTACCTAATGACTCTGTCAAAACATTTGCGGAGATGGAGCTACTGTTTACGCAAAGATTCGCGAGTGCTAGTGAACGCACCCCGATAACAGCACTGATAAATGCCCGGATAAGGCCCGGCGAGACATGGGTCCAATACGCAACACGATAGCGGAACCTATGGTCGAAATGCGAACAACGCATAGGGGAGGCATCTGCGGTAGGCATGTTCATGGGCACTCTTGATCCGCAAACGACCATCTCGCAGTTCATGATGTTCTTCAGGCCGACCACCTTCCAGGCCTTGATCGACAAATTAGCCCAAATGGACCAGATGGGCCACGGACCGTCTCCTCCAAAACCAGACTCTCGAAATGAGAAAGGAAAAGGGAAAGCGACTGTCGTTGCCAATGCTCAACAACAGCCGAGCAACTCAAAGCCGGTCGTTCGCCAAAATAATGCGCGTCCACGCCCATCCCTCGAGGAGAGACTAGGACGTCCTTAGTCGTTTCTTCAGAATAAAACGAGAAGTCTGTTCGAGCTGGCAGTACGCAACAGACTCATCAATCTGCCGAATCCAAAACGTCCGTTGCAGCCAGGCGATCTCAATAATCTCGATTACTGCCCTTACCATCAAACGGTAAGTCACCCGATCGAGGATTGTTTCGTCTTCAAGGGATGGATCGAGGATCAATACCTACAAGGCAAGTTTGCGCTGTCTGGAAAGTGGAAGGTAAACCCACCACAGCCGCACACTCCAAAGAAGACGGACATGATGGGGGCAGCTTGTTCTTTTGTCGAGGACGAAAATGATGGAAAAGACTCATCAGACGAATCCGAAGACTACGTAGCGACTTGTCATGTGATCTCTCACTCATTGGCGGATGATAAAGAGGCTCCTTGCGCCGAGAAGCTGAGGGCGGACCCTGAACCAGAAATTCCGCGGCCGTCAGACGAGTTGATCGATGCCTTCCTGAATGAGATTCGTCTGAAAGTTAAAGTCAATCAAGAGCGTGAGATGGCCATAATGGAAGGGGCTAAACACCGACGACTGGACCAAAGAGTCGAGGCACTCCCTTCAAATCAAAAGCCATATGCTGCGGATAGAAACAAATTTAAGACGAGGACAAGATTCGCTAAAGCCCTGTCAGCAGGAATGGTGCTACCACCCTCTGAAGAAAATACTCCCGGTGAAGTGGAGATGCATCCTAACTTCTGCTTATATCATCAGAAGATCATACATTCTACCGAAAATTGCGACTCCTTTAAGTGTTGGTGGCAAGGGTATGTCGCTCAAAAGCAACACTTCAACAGGACAAAGCGTGGAGCTCGTAGACATCGGAAAAATTCAATAGATGAGCGCAAAAGAGCCGCCGACGACTGTCGTATAACCGACTCCAAGGGATCACGAATTGTCACCTTTGGAAGCGACTCTGATGAAGAAGTTGCCCTCAACCCTCTTCTCAAGGAATCCATTTCAAAAATGAAAGAATTGAGGAGTTGCGAGAACATTCAGCCTTGCAATCGCCCGTTACTCGGGAAAAATCTCGGTCCCGCAAACAAAGGATCGAGCAGAAAGGATAAAGGAAAGGGGAAAATGACCTTCGTCGCCAACACTCGACAACAGTCGAGTGGCCCTAAACCAATTGTTCTTCAAAACAATGTGCGTTCATGCATATCCCTCGAGGAAAGGCTAAGACGTCCTTACTCATTTCCCCAGGATGAAACGAGGAGGTTGTTCGAAGTGGCAGTGCATAACAAGCTTATCACTCTACCGAAGCCGAAATACCAACTACAACTGGATGATGTCAACAGTTCTAATTATTGCCCTTACCACCAAACAGTAGGTCACCTGATCGAGAATTGCTATGTCTTCAAAAACTGGGTTGAAGACCAATACCTACAGGGCAAGTTCGCGCTCTCCGAAAACTGGAAGGTGAACCCGCCACAACCGCACGCTCTGAGAAAGACGGATACGCCGGGGGCATCATGCTCAGTCATAGAGAAAGCCTCATAGACCGAAAAGTCAGTAAACTAGAGCTTCGTCTCAAATACGGCAATGATAGACCGGAACGTCTTTAAACTAACGACGGACCGAAACGTCCTTAAACTAATGGCGGACCGAAACGTCCTTAAACTACTACCGCAACATCTTCAGGCTGACGAGATGAATAAAAAAAAATATATAAAAATAAAAAAAATATATATATATATATATAAAAAAACGGTATGTCCATAAGCAAAAAGGGCACGGATGAAAACCCGAAAGGGCTCCGTGAGTAAAAACAGCAGGACTACCGGCGAGTGTTCGTGAAAACCCGAAAGGGCGCGACCTCGTAAAAAAAAAGAGAGAGAAAATAAAGAGAGAAAAAAAACAACGGTATGTCCATAAGCAAAATGAGCACGGATGAAAACCCGAAAGGGCTCCGTGAGTAAAAACAGCAGGACTACCGGCGAGTGTTTGTGAAAACCTGAAAGGGCGCAACCTCGTTAAAAGGCACTTACAAGATCCTCTCAATCTTGTAAGGAGAAACCACCCGCGTGAGATCCTTACGACTCACAAAGGAGCAACACACTTAGGGATCCCCACGATTCCTAAGGAGAAAATACACTTGCGAGATCCTCACGACTCGTAAGGAGAACTCTCTTATGGGACCCTCACGGCTCATGAGATTTGAAAGTCTTAAGTTACAGAGACCTAAACCTGTGCTTAAGCAACCTCCACAACCCTCGATTTGGCCCTACAAGTGGCTCAATACTGACCCTTGTATACAATCCACGGGCGCGAATAAACATTTCCCTAACCAAGTCCCGCTCGTGACTGGAGATATGTCCATACGGTGAGCAACCCTTGTAAGTCCTCTCGACTTGCAAGGAGAAAACCCTCTTGTAAGATCCTTACGACTTATAAGAGAACACGCACATAGGAATCCCCACGATTCCTAAGGAGAAAAAACACCTACGAGATCTTCACGACTCGCAGGGAGAAATACCTTTGTGAGACCCTTACGGCTCATGAAGTCAAAAGCCTTAGTCGACGGGATCCTAACCCTGTTTGCTAAGCCACCTTTGTTCGACATCAATAGAGGCAAATGATGATTCGCTCCTGGCAATATCCCAGTTGTAGCGATGCTGTTGCCAAAATCGGTGTCTAATTCCTAGCTTGCAGCGAAAAGCCAACGAACCACACATGCATACGAAATAGCCGAAATGATGGGGCAACTTGCAACGAAATCAGCAAGTAAAAATGTATGCATACAAAAACAGCCGAAATGATTGGGCGACTCGCAATAAAAAGCAGCGAGTAAAAATAAAATAAAGAGCCGAAATGATTGGGCGACTCGCAATAAAAAGCAGCGAGTGAAAAACAAAATAAATAGCCGAAATGATTGGGCACCGCGAAAAATAGCCGAAATGATTGGGCAATCGTGACCTACGCGATGTAGAAGCTGAAATGATAGAGCATCGCGGAAAGAATAAAAAAAATGAAATGAAATAATGAAACTTTTTGCCCTACAGGTGAGATCACATCGATCCCTGTATACAATTCATGGGCACAAACAAAGAGGGAACCATACCTTCCCAACAGGCTCCATAAAAAAGCGAAGCCAAATCTCGACGGTTCACAGACAACCTAGAAACCAACTTCATTTCGACAATCGTCCCGATACAACAGACGTACTGTCAACAGCGGCGTTCCTTCGCAGTCCAGCAGGATGCAGATGCAACGTCAACAAAAGACCTCACGGTCGAAACAAAGCGGAGCGACGGCAAAATCCCAGCTCCACCTCAGCATTCGTCTCGATACAGCAGACGAGATGTCAACGATAGCGTTCCTTCGCAGTCCAGCAGGATGCAGATGCAATGTTAACAAAAGACCTCACGGTCGGAAAAAAAAGCGGAGCGACGGCAAAATCCCAGCTCCACCTCAGCATTCGTCTCGATACAGCAGACGAGATGTCAATGAAGGCGTTCCTTCGCAGTCCATCAAGATGCAGGTACAACACCGACGAAAGACCCTATGGTCAAAAAAGCGGAGTAACGGCAAAATCCCAGCTCCACCTCGACGTTCGTCTCGATACAGCAGACGAGATGTCACCATAGCGTTCTTCCTCCAGCAGGGTTCGGACGTGACAAAGCAAACGAAGCGAAGGCCAAATTCCTAGCTTCAAAGTCTTAACGGCGAGTCATATAAAGCCTGAAAGACAACTGGAGATAGTCTCGCACCAGCACAGAGTGGTCACCACCTCGACGTTCGTCTCGATACAGCAGACGAGATGTCACCCCAGCGTTCTTCCTCCAGCAGGGTTCGGACGTGACAAAGCAAACAAAGAGAAGGCCAAATTCCTAGCTTCAAAGTCTTAACGGCGAGTCATATAAAGCCTGAAATACAACTGGAGATCGTCTCGTACCAGCACAGAATGGTCACCACCTCGACGTTCGTCTCGATACAGCAGACGAGACATCACCCCAGCGGTCTTCCTCCAACAGAGTTCAGACGCGACAATCAAACAAGTGGAGTAACGGCAAAATCCCAGCTCCACCGCGTCGTTCGCCTCGATACAGCAGATGAGATGTCACCCCAACGTTTGTCTCGACATAGCAGACGCAACATCATCAAACAAATGGAGCCACGGCAAAATCCCTAGTTCCAAACCTCGGCGGTTCACCAGCAACCTAGAGACAACTACGACATTCGTCTCGATACAGCAGACGAGATGTCACTCCAGCGTTCTTCCTCCAGCAGGGTTCAGACGCGACAATCAAACAAACGGAGCAACGGCAAAATCCCTAGTTCCCACCGCGACATTCGTCTCGATACAGCAGACGCGATGCCAGCAAACGAAGCAAAAGCCAAATTCCTAGCTTCAGGGTCTTGATGGCAACTCACATAAAACCTGAAAGACTATCGAAGATCATCCCACACCAGCGCGGAGTGGTTATGACTCATCGGGGCTCGCCAAAATGAGCCTAACCTCAAGTAAAAAGCGGCATGGAAAATTCCTAACGCTTGCTCTTCCGACGGTCAAACTGCCTAGGAAGATTGCTTGAAGACGTCTTGTCCAGCCCCCGAAGGGATCAGAGACACGGCAGTCGCAGGGCTACTCGAACAGCACGATTGCCTATCGAGGAACATATCAGCTTATGCGACGGTACGACGGCCAAAACCCTAAGTACCACAGAACCTAACGGACTTCTGTCGTAAAGAGCAGAGGTTAACTGTGACGTTAGGATATCCTTGCGAGAAATGCTCGATTCGTCTCGACTTGTGAAGAAATTGAAGTCTTTGCGAGAAATTTTCGATGCGGTTCGACTCGTGAGATAAAGCCTTAGGCAATAGGCATAAAAGGAGCCCGTTTCCTAAGCGCTGGGACCCTGCAAGTTGGCCCAAAACGGTCTCTTGCACACTATCCACGGGTCTCACTCTCCAAACTCGAAACTCGACAAGGAGGGAAGCAACCGCTTACGGGTCCTCTCGACTCGTAAGAGGGGAAAATTCTCTTATGAGATCCTTACGACTTATAAGAGAAAACACACTTAGGAATCCTCACGATTCCTAAGGAGAAAATCCACCTACGAGATCCTCTCGATCCGTAGGGAGAAAAGTCTCTGTGAGACCCTCACGGCTCATAGAGTTGAAAAGTCTTAGGTGGCAGATCTGAACCTGCGGCCTAAGCCATCGCTATTTCTTAAGGAAATCTAGATGCTTGCTCTATTATCTATCGACCCTGTTTATTAAGACAGCATACGCACAATAAAAGAAAGAAGGAAGTGACAGGAAGAACGTCTGATTTACATTTGATCAAGCGTTCGAGACACACTCACTCATGCATGTGCAAAAGATTCAGAACAAGAAATAAGACAAACTGAAATGGAAATTTTCTATTCATATCATAAAAAGAGGTCCTTACAATCATGGAGAAATAGATAATAACATTATTAAAATGTTTACAAAGGTATAACCTCGAACCTAGGACATGGGTTGAGGAACTCGAAAGTGACCCTATCTATGACTTTCCAAGCCTCGCGGACCATCCTGATGTGCTTTCTTTCACGAGCACAAGCGTCAGGGTCCCCCCTGATGTCTTCCACCCTCCGATAAGCAGCGAGTATGGCAGACTGTTGAAAGACCTCATGCAAGAGATCGACAAGACTGTCTCGCCGTCTCTTCGAGATAAAGTTCATCAGGTACACCGAGTGCACCTTATCCTCGGCGGCATCCAACGCCCTAAGCGGCACACCGGAACAGAATAGGGGAAGTGCTTCCCAGATGGCTCCCACGATAAGCTTAAGGAGAGAGGAACGTCGGGGAAGCAGTCGACCGTTGTATGCGTCAAAGCGGCTCATGATTTCAGCACACTCCGCGTTTGTGAACTCTCGATTTTGAGAGCGGCCAAGTCGGCGGATGTCCCCATAAGAGATGATCTCGTTAAAAGCATACATATGGGCGTCCATTGTTCCTGTAAAAGAAGATCAACAAAATTAGCAGACCGACTGATTAAGCGAATTCTTGTTAAAAAATGAGCATAGAGAGTTAAACTCCTCGAGAGCAACACTCTGCAAACAGGAGTGACTACCAAAATCCTAATAAAGGGAATTTAAAGAAATCCCCCGAGAACTCTGAGATCGTTACTATTAAAAGATGATATGATCCATTAAATACAAGACTCCATTTTTTAATTTTCATTATCCATATTAAAATTCTTAAGAGTTCATCTTTTTTTTAGATCAAAGAGATCTATGTTTTGCTAAAGATGCAAGGTTTTGTTCATGAGCTAAAAAACCCTGAAACAGATTCTTGAGAGCAAAGCTCTGCTGGTGAAACCCCGAAGAGATTTTCTTTAGATCAGAAGATCTATGAGAGCAGAGCTCTGTTGGTTAAGATTAATTAGAATTAATTTAATCTAAGAATCGATTTTACCTAAAGTTTTTCTAAACTTTGGAAAGGAGAGCAAAGCTCTGGAGTTCTTGAAGGCAAAAGCAAAGCTCTGAAGTTTTTTGAAAATAAAAATCTTAAAGATGATAAGCATCTGTGGGGGACCAAAGGTCCTACTTATAGGCATCAAGTGCCTCTTCAACTTCCAAAAGTTGCCGCAGCGGTTGGAATTCTGCCACCGTTACGCTCGTGTTTGGGGCTACGCAAGCGCAACGGTGGGGGGGCATTTGTTTACCTCAATCAGAGCAAAGCTCTGTTCAAATTCCAAGGCGGGAGATGAAGCAACGCTTCGTCTTCCCCCAATTAGAGCAAATCTCTACTTTGAAAATTTAAACTTTAATTTTGAAGCAACGCTTCAAATCCCGGGCGCAACGCGCCACGTGTCGGGCGCAGACACATCAGCGCAGCGCCCAAAGTAGCGCACCCAATCAGAGCAAAGCTCTATTTAAAAAAAAATTAAAGGAAGCAACGCTTCAGTTGCGCAAGCGCTGCGCTGCGCGACACGCGTCAGCGCAGATGCGCTCGCGCAGTTGCGCTGCACTTTGCGCTGCGCGACGCGTGTCCGCGCAGTTGCGCTGCGCTGTGCGCTGCTTGACACGTGTCACGCGCTAACAGAATCAAGATTCTAAAGAAATCTTTCTGTTCTTGTTAAAACAAGAAGATTTTCTTCTGTAAAACAGAAGCCCTTGGATCAAACATCCAACGGTGGGAAAAATTCCCCAAATCACTCAGAGAAAGATCTCTTTAACTAATATATGGGCACTATAAAAAGGACCCTAGACCTCAATTCAAAGGTCCAACATTTTTGAGAAATCAAGAGCTTCAAACAGAGAGAACTCTGAAAAAGTTTCAAGAAAAAGGTAAAAAAACCTTCATAAAATAGAAGAAATTTCTTCTAATAGATCATTGATCTAAGAACAAGATCAATGATCTTCACATAATAAACAGTGCTTTGCACTTCTTATGAACCACTGGTTCTTTAAAACAAGAAAAACAAGAAATACTTGTTTTCTTTGATTCTCATTAGATCGAAGAAAACAAACAGTGCTTTGCACTTTATCATGAACCATTGGTTCTAAAAGATTCTCAAATTATAGTGTCTTGCACTTGCAAACTGCGCTGTTGCGCTCCTGGATTGGCGCAAGCCACCAGAGCGCGCCACGTGTCAGCAGCGCAGGCGCAGCGCATTAGCGCAGCGCACTGCGCTTGCGTGACACGTGTCAACACCACAAGCGCTTGCGCTCTCTGATTGGCGCAAAGCGCCTGACAAATGCAATGCATTTCTTTTGCTAAAGGGCCAGGCCCAAATCAAAAAAGACCTAGCAGATCAAAATAAATTGCAAAGCAATAAAAGGGCAGAGCCCAAGTAAAATTGATGCTCTGCATCTTTCTGGGCAGAGCCCAAACAAAAATAAAAGTAATGCAATGCATTATTTAAATGTGGGCAAAGCCCTAGCATAGGTCTAATAGACCAAAAATAAATAAAAATATTGAACTTTTTCAACTGGACTTAGTCCAATCATGGCCGTAAGTCCTCAAATTAAATTGACTGAGCACGGCTGCTCCCTAAATCAATTTATATCCGATTCGAGGGTACATCTCCGAACTCCTCTGACACATGTCGTTGTAATCCTTCAACGTCGTCAGAGAGGTGACGGGTCCCGACGATCACACATCAATATGGACTGCGGGGTCCTTAAACTCGTGGACCGAAACGTCCTTAAACTAATGTCGGACCGAAACGTCCTTAAACTAATGATGGACCACCACGTCCCTAAACTGGAACATGGACCGCCATGTCCCTAAACTGGCGATGGACCCCTACGTCCCTAAACTGGAATATGGACCCCTACGTCCCTAAACTGGAATATGGACCACTATGTCCCTAAACTGGAACAATAGAGCCCCCAAATGCTCTTTTGTCGGATCAAAACGATCCTGTTAAGTTGATCTTAGTCTCAAATTAGACTAACGTATCCTTAACAAACGTTTAAGTCGATCTTAGCCTAAATATGGCTAACGCATCCTTAAACCAAAACACCAAATCCAAATCTAAGTAAATACGGATTTGGACTAATCCACGTCCTACGGGCGACGACATCGCTTAGTCTCCGTATACAATCCACGGACAACCACAAACAAAACAAACACACACGACACGAAGTGAAATTCTGGAGAAGGAGAAAGTTGTTGCCGCGATGCGGTAGCGTAATTAACTGCAGGGGCTTGCTCCTGCAGGGAAGAGCGTCCCCACAATCAAAAACCCCTCAAGCGAGGGGGAATCTGACGAAGTCTGCTACATCGGCTGCATCCGTCTAAACCTCTGATACACGGTGCCATAAATCAACTTGGCATCTTCGGAGAGGTGGACGGATAAAACCAAATAGCATCTACCCCGAATCTCAGCGTTAGGACCTCGTAGTCTTGTGCGCTGTCTTTCAGAGGGGAACACCCTCGCCTCCGCCTCTCTCCATCCACGACTGCACAACCTAACCCACCGCGCCTCCACCGCGAGCATCTCCAGCCACCAACCTCCTTCGCCGACGAACCCGCCAAGCTCCTCCTCTGTCGCCAACGACCACCTCAACCATCTCCGGCCACTACGACCTCTCCTATCACCACCTCCCTCCACCACCGAGCTCCTCAACTTCCCTTGACAACACCACCACCTTGCAGCACTCGCCGTACCCCGGAGTCATTGTCGGCCAACCCCCTCTGCACTTGATTCCCGCTGGCCCCTTCTCGTTCGCGCCCAAGCTCTAGTCGCAGCAGCTCCATCTCCAAGCTCGAGCCGAGGCCGCGAACCCTAGCCGCGCGTGCGTCACGATCGCGCCGTTGCCGCTGCCGCTGCCGTACCGTCGTCAACGCGTCATCAGGCAAGTGCACTGCTTGCTTCATGCTAATTTTTATCGATTACAATTCGAAATACCAATAAATTCCGTATATACGCTTCGTGTGAATTAACATAGCAAGTGTTCGATGCAAAACCCGAATGGAAAACCCCCGTTAAATTGATGGAAAATGATCACATAGGATGGCCCGATTAATAACGAACGTCGTGTTATGTTTTGGCTGGAAAATACGATCTTTAATGACGTGTTAGGCCTTTCCCATTTAGACCCGTAAAACTGAAATTTTCCCGTACCTGAAACTCGTAAAAATCACAGTTAATTGATTACAAATCGGAATGTTACGTTCGAGGGCTCATATCGAAGAAGACTCGACAACCTGGAATCCCATAAGAGTTTTAATTTATTTCTATACTAAAAAGGTGACGGAAACTGGTTCGGAGTGCGGCTCTGGACTGCAGTCCAGAGCAGCACTGGCTGTTGATTCTCGTTTTGTAATGCTTTCCCTCTGCTGTATGAAAATGTTATGATGCGGAACCCTATACCATAGCGAAGATAAAACTGTTATCTAACCAATGAAAGTGATTTCATTCATTTCTACTATCGTTTACTATTTAAACTGTATTTTAAAGAAACAAAACATATAGCAGTCCCAAACAGGGACATGACGCATACCCCTTACTGTACAATGCATAACTTCCAGTAAACCTTGGATAGTATTGATCCTTCTGGTGCGTTGGAAACCTGACTGATAAACCTAAATTTTGTTCAACTATAATGTCTCCTAATTTTGATCCCAACAGGGTGAAAACTGTGTTGTGAAATGGACCTTCAGTTCAGGAACTGAAATTCCAGCAGCGAACACTTAAAATGAAATGACTGTAACTTGCGAACCCGAAACCCGATTGACTTGAAATTAATTTTGTTGAACTTCCGACTGAGTTTACTTATTACCTCTTTTGTATCTTTTTGCTAAATTCTGAATGCATGATTTAATACGAATTTTCTATGTTCATAAAACACATAATGACTTGCACTGCACATAAACTATTTAGCGGCATAATTCATAGTTCTACCCGACTACAAGACCTTTAGTGATAGTGAATATTCGTGTTAATCCTCCGTGTATTTTGCATTGTCAAACGGGTACAGTATCGGTGTAGTTGTTTCAAGTACGCCAGTGAATAGTGAGTGATTCGTGACAATGAACCATACAGTGAACAGTGAATAAAATCGTGTTACTCATGCGTACTTGTACACAACTAGCCTATATTCATGAATAGTGAAACCTGGGGAAAAAGGGGAAATCGAAGTGGAAAGGGAGTTGTATTTAGCGAGGTCAGTGATTTAGAGGATGATCATTCGAACAACGACCCTTATATATATTAGGCTGGGCCTAGCGGTCCGGCTGACAGGGTTATGTCCCGGGCAACAGCGGGCCGTAGTCTCGGGTACGTACGAGACCCTCGTTAAACATGATCCTCCTTTTCACAACTCGATTTCAAAATTGACTTAGAGACCGATAGGAACACAGATCATACATTGCATCAGTTAGTGACACATCGATTACCTGCATTTTATTTCCACCGTTATTACCTTCATTTTCTTGCTTTTGTTATTATTATAATATTGCTATTATGTCGCTCTGACGACCTGAGTATGCATGCTCAGACCTTGAGGAAGAACCAGTTCAGGAGTCAGACCTGCCCTTCGAGCTTGCAGAGATTTAGACGGTCGTGCCTCTAGTACCTTTATTGTTTTCCCTAAAGAAACCTTGTATTCGCACTTGGTTAGTAGTTTTTTCTTTGTTTTGTTGCAAATTGTGAACAATGAAAGTTGATGTAATAACTAGTGATGTATTTCCTTTACTTCTGTACTGTGTTTACTGATTACCATGTAATGCTAGAAACCGAAGTGTGACTACGGCGGGATTATTCCTTGACCGTAGGAGCATGACTGGCCTAGTCATCCCTCGTATTCCGTATTTTGGGAAGCGGTGCGTGACAACGATCCGCAGCCTCCTGCAAGGACAGCAGCAGCAGACTGCTATTCTCTTAAACCGTCCAGAAGCGGAAGCACCCGGAGTGAAGCAATTTCGGGCACTACACTCGAAGAACTTTTTGGGAAAAGAGAGCCCTCTGGAAGCGGAGGAATAGGCTCAAAGCGTTGAAGATGATCTGACAGCGGCACAAATGCCAAAGATTGCTTGGGTTCGAGTTGCAAAGCTGCAGCTCACTGATAATGCACGGGTTTGATGGAAGGCGGAAGAAAGCCATCTTCATCAGCCTATCGAATGGAAGACTTTCTGTGACATGTTCGATGCAAAGTACTTCCCTAAGACAGACTGTTTTGATATGGAACAGCAGTTCATACATCTGCAACAAGGTTCAATGTGGACCAAATCAGTAAATGAGTATGATGTTGAGTTTACCATGCTCAGCAGGTAAGATATGTCTTAATGTTCGATTTTATATCATATACTACACAGCTAACACAAGACCGTAACAGGTTTGCGGCCCATCTCATACCGACTGCTGAGATCAGGGCTAGAAGATTTCAGCATGGGTTGGACCCGGAAATCCAAGCTGCATTAGCTACAGGGGATTTCCCAACACATGATATGGCTTTAAAAGCTGCCCGAAGATATGAGGCAGTGGTGAAGAAGAAGGGCAGACCTCAATCTGCCGGTTTGAAACGCTCTGCCACTCAGATGGCAGGAGGTGCCTCTTCCAGGCCATCTTTCGAACCCAGGAAAACGGAAGAAACACTTAGCCAGTTAAGTCCCAATTATTGTTTCTATTGCAAGAGGGAAGGACACTTGTGGAAGGACTCTAGGCGCGCAAAAGGCCTGTGCTTAGTTTGTGGCGCATCCAATCACGGAATTGAAAACTGACGGCCAGCTATCCAGGCTCCTGCACCTCATCTTGCACTTCCAGCTCCACCACCTGCACAGCCTACTCACCAATTCTAACTGGCACTGAGAAACATGCCCCAAGGACAGAGGAATGTGCCCCTAGCCAGGAGGAATGTACCACAGCAACAGGCTTTTCTTTTAGCGGCCGAAGAAGTAGAGGCTATAGACCAAGGTAACACCAGTAATTCTTTTCAACCTTTTCAAACTCTTGTATCACTATATTATTTTTCATACACTATCAGTACTTCTATCACCAAACTTTCTTGAATCTGTTACACTTTTCTTTTACAAATTTCGAGGACGAAATATTTATAAGGAGGGTAGAATGTAACAACCCTAACTTTCTGTACGATTTTTCTTTTCAAAATACAGAAAGGCACACCTAAGACTGAACACGAGTTATAAATTTGTTTTTTTTTAGAACAGCAAGAAAGAGCTTGTAGCTCATTGGTAAGACCTTGCACTGCTAAATCAAAGCATCAGAGTTCAAATCCCATCAGCCACACATTCTTTTTATTTAAAATTCTTTTAATCTTTTAGAAGCCCAAGAGTCTACGCGTGCACTACACGTAATAGGGTAAGTTACAGAATAAACAACCATACACACGAGGGAAATTGAAGCGACAGGGACACGTGGCCCAAGAACCAACACCCTCCGTCGGAATTGGGCCGGCGACATGGGCAATAAAACCGGCAACGTCGGTCACCCCCGTCCTAAATGCTCCCAAAATTTACCCCCTACACCTTTTCAGCTACCCCACTACTCCCTTATTGCTTGTTTACTCTGAATTAGTCCAGAGAGCAATAAAATGTCCATTTATCCTTATTTTAATGCAAATTTAAATGCATTTTTCATCACCCCCTAAACCCTAATGTTCCCTATAAATACCACCCTCATTTCACACTTCCTCACTCACAATTCCCTGCCAAAACTCTCAAGAAATTTCCAAGTTCCCATAGTGTACAAGTGGAGTTAACAAAAGGCGAAACTCCGACGAACTTCCGGCGACAACACAAGGAGTTTCCGGCGACGAAACGACGCCCCGAAGATTTCTTTAGGACCCTCTCTCTCTCCTCTAGTCCAAAAAAATGTAAGTCCCTATTTCTCCTCTCTTCTATATTCTAAAAACTTTCAAAACTAAAATCCGACGGAAGCAGAGTTAGTCCGACTTCCGATTCGATTTTCTTTAAAAACTACACTTTTCTTTAATGAAATAAAACCATATTCTTATATGCTGATTAATAAACATTAACAAACTTAATAAAATAAGTTGCACATCAAAATAATCATTTTTGTAACTTTTATCGTACTTTTTCAGAAAAATACCATATAGTTTAGTTTCGACATAAACCATCATAATTCCTTACTATACCTATAGATAGTTCATGAGGTAATGACCTACCTCCTCACAACACACATATCTAACATAGCATGATGAATCTCGGGAACATAGATTTGGGAAATACGACTTTACATATAACTACCTTCAACTTATAAAATATTTTTCTATAAGAAGTGTATTTAACAAATCTTTGCAATTGCGTCTTTACAACCCATTTTGGGGAACCCGTTCGGGATGGTGCGGATTATCGCACATCCTCGGGCTTAGTAGAGTGAGAAGCAGACCTCTGCAAGGAGCATACGATCTCGAAAGATTTTTAATACATTTTTCTTTAGAAAATGTGATTTCTATTATAAATAAAACTTATATTTTTAATATATATATATATATATGTAATTAATATCAAAATATCTATTTTTAATATTTATAATATTCCACATTTCCAAAATTCAAGAAAAACATCTCATTTACAAGAAAATACCATACAATTCCAATATTTCAAATAAATATCTTATACTTTAAAACTAGGTCATATTCACTGAAAAATTTCACATTTAATAAAAGAAATATCTATGAAAACTCTAAAAATGATAATTAAATACTTGAGATATATTTTGAAAAGTATAACAAAACTATTTTACATAAAACCCCTCAAGTTATATTAAATTACAATAAGGACCCTAGTAAACATAGGTTTAAGCGGAACCAGTCTCTTGAGCCTCAGGGAGCCGGAGATATGGGTGCTTGCCTATTTAAGATAGATAATCTAACAAACGGTGTTATCAATACGGTAATTGTCTTTGAAAAAGACACAAATCCTGTCGTCTATGTGCAACAGTTACAGATAATACCAAAACAATCAGGATTTCAAGTTCTTTTAAAAGTGTCTGACTCAGATTGAGTCTCGATATAATCAAACTGACTTGAATATGATTCAAGTATATATTCAACATGAATCCATATATTCAATCTATTCAATATATACAACTTGACCGAACCGAACCATGGATATATTCTATCTACATGTTCATCCATTATATCCGTTCCATTACTGATATCATGGTTTCGGCAAGTCATACATCTATACAATTTACAATACAACACAATACAACACAATACATTCCGTATAATTAATACAAACAATACAATCAAGATATCGCGGGATTTATAAGGGGTAGACTGGTACGGAATATGTTAAAGGTGGCATGAAGTGGTCACTTAAGACGTAATTACATCCATGCCGTTGTTCCGTGGTATTATCGACGGAGCCTTGTACTACGGGTTACCAAAGTCCACGGTGTAAGTTGGACTCCTCTCGTATACACTGGCATCTTCTGTACTAAGCAACAAACACTACGTTAACTTAACAATCAAACCTCATACTAGATGTACTCTCTTTTCTGTCTATTCACTTCTCTCATTCTTTGGGACTTACCGAGCGATTGTTCGCTGACGACATTCCGTTTCTTTCTTCTTTGGAATGTTGTCAGGTAGATCGGACCTTCTGGAGATAGAGCCCAGCAGCGAAGACTTGGATCAGATAGCCTTCGACCCAGAGCTCTAGTTTACTTGTACATTTCATTTACATTCCTGTTATGCCATTGTTTAGGCATTGATTTCCATCCATGTATTTATTTTTCCTTGGTATTGTAAAAAGAATGTTTAATAAATAAAGTTGTTGTTCATTTACATCTTGTCTCTTGTGTATATTTCATTTTATATTGCTTAGATACGCTTAGCGTGTTTATTTCTGAGTAAATACGCAGCGGCCAGTCGTGTCCTCTTTCCCTTACACCGGGAAGCGGGGCGTGACAACTCTCTTTCTCCGGCTCCCTGGGGCTCTAGAGAAATGATACCGGTTAAACCTATATTAATTCTAGGGTCCTTAGAATATTGTTTGCATATCTCGAGGGTTTTTTATGAAATATACTTTAATATAGTTTAAAATTTAAATCTCGAGGGTGATTTATAATATTTAGGGTTTTCATGAACATATATTTTTAATTGTTACGGTATTTTAGTGATAGCTTTTAAAAGTTTATGGTATTTTTAGGAAAACTAGCTCTTTTGGAAACTTGATGGTATTTTATTAAAAATTCTAATCTTTCATTTTAAAAAATATAGTTTTATAATCTGTCTTTATTGAAAATACGAATTCATAGTTTTATATAATTTCCAAAATTTAGTTTTATTTAGAAAAATCTTATTTCTTAAAAACCGTATTTTTTTATTTCTTTTCGAGACCGAATACTCCGTGAGGAGTTCTGCATATCGCTCTACTATCCCAAGAATGTGCGATAATCCGCACCATCTATTAGCGAGTCCCCTGATGGGGGTTATAGAGGCGTAATTGCCAAAGATTACAAAATACCAATTAAAAGAAACATGTTCTGAAAAGGTGTGCTATTTTAATGAAAACTTATTCTTTAAATTAGCCATATGTTTATAATACCGTTCTATGAAACCATAGTGTGCGTGTGGGGTAGGTCGTTACCCCGTAAAGTTTTCCTAAAGGTAGGTAAACTAGTTATTGGAAAAACGGTTATACTAAAATTCTTGGTATTTTAATGAAAAGTTCGTTATTTGAGTATTGGACATGAATTTTTTTATTAAACTAAAAGTTAATGATGTGAATAAAGTTAAGATTAGTATAGAATGTTAGTTTGATTTAATTTGCTTGTCATATGCATTACGAATATTAAAATGAAGATTATATCGGAGATAACTCCACTTATGTCGATTTGTTTTAAAATTTTGTTTTGAGATGAAAAGGGGGAGAGGTGAAGGGAATTACTAGTTTAAAGCGTTAACAAGGATGAGGGGAACCCTTCGGGTGTCGTGGTGTCGTCGGAAAGGCATTGGTCGTCGAGTTTGGCTTGCTACTCCACTTGGGTGCTCAGAGAGTTTGAGAGAATTTTTGCTAGAAATTTCAGAATGGGGAGAGCTAGGGTATGGGGTGGTATTTATAGTCAAGAATTAAGGTTTGGGAATTAAAAATGTGGATTAAAAGAATTAAAATGGTGTTAAATGGTGAATTTAATGGTCACCGTTTAATTGTAGAGAAATCAAACAGTGCAGAGGAGTTGAGGGGAGTCGAAGGGACAAGTGTGCAAAGCATGGAGACAATTGGAGCTAATCGAACCGTCGGCGCCGGAAACGGGAGGTCGGATCTTAGGGTCTTGTCTCGAGATTCATGCCACGTGTCAAGTTGGGTGTTTACTCCTCTTTACGCCTGTTCGATTTTTCTGAAACTTTTCTTTTCTCCATGAATTGCACGTGCAACTCTTGGGCTTCTGAAAAATTAAAAAGAAAAATCTTTAAAAATAAATGGGTCTGATGGGATTCGGACGCACAAGCTATGTCACAGCAGTGTAGAGGTTTTACCAGTGAGCTACAAGTTTCTTCTTACTTTTATTAAACAAATTTATCTTATAACTATTACACAGGCTGTAATACCGTTTTCTGTATAATAATAAGAAATTTATGTACAGGAATTTCAGAGTCGTTACAGATAAGGACCCTGCTCAAGATGCTAAGCAGAAAGAGCCCATGGCTCCTGAAGAATAAAGCTCAGACGATAAGGATATTCCCGTCATTATCCCTGAAATTACAGAATGAGCATTATTCCAATGGCTTCAAGAGCAATTTCCGGACATAGATAAAGAGTTAGCCAAGATCCGTGCCAAAGTCGACTATCTAGTAAATGTTGTGGCAAATCTCACAATCCAAGTCATTTGAATTCAATCACAACAAGATTAAGGTTCGGTCTATGAACCGGGGATTACCCCCTAAAGCAGCCAGCAGGTATTCCCTCCAATCCAAGGGCGGAGCACCATCATGAAAGTCAACGGCGGCCAGCCTCCAGGGAAGTCCTGATGCATAACTGTGGCAAATTGACACAAGACAAAATCAAGGGCAAGTCATCGGCGGACCTCGAAACTCTTAAGGACCTAATTAAAAGAGTCCATACGTTGAAACATGCGGGTCCCGAATCTCTTCAAAAATTCCAATTTAACAACAAGTTCAAATGTCCAGAAAACGACAGCCGCAAAGGTGGACATTCCAACAATACTGAATCCTTTAATACCTCTGCTAACCGAAATAAGTGAGAAACATGCGGGCCTAATCCCGACCAGCCTCAAAAACCAGTGTTGGAAGGGAGAGGAGAATCATCCCTGGAAGAGAAGTTGACTAAAGTCTATTCCTTCAAAAGGATGCCTTAAATAACGGTCTGCAACTCCTCAAACCAAAAAGGCCTCATGAAGCAAATATGATCGGCAATCCTCTGTATTGCCCATACCACAGGGTAGTAAGTCACACAATTAAAGACTGCTATATTTTAAAAATTGGGTTGAAAAACAATAAATGGAGGGAGTGATCTCATTGGCTAAAGTGGGCGTTAGGAAACGACCAAGAAACGATCGCCAACTCTATACTAACGAGGACCAAAACCCTCTGGGGACAAACGGTTCAATCCCCCACTTCAAAAAATGACCCGGTCCACCACATCTCCTACCGGACATGCATACTCCCACAGGACACGCATACTCCCAAGAAGACAAAGAGAACGTTGAAACACCTTGAGATAAAAGTTGAATAATTTTGAATAAGCGCACAATAGACGACCCCTACGTCGTTAAACTGGGAACAATCGACCCCTACGTCATTAAACTGGGAGCAGTTGACCCCTAAGTCGTTAAACTGGGAATAATTGACACCTAAGTCGTTAAATTGGGAAATAAAAAAAAGAAAAGAAAAGAAAAAAGAAAAAGAAAAGAAATAAAGGGTCAGTCCACAAGTAAAACGGGCAAGAATGAAAACACGAAAGGGCACCGTGAGTAAAAACAGCAGGACTGCCAGCGAGTTTGTGAAAAACCCGAATGGGAGAAAACTTGTGAAAAGAAACGAAAATACACTCGCAAAGTCCTCTTGACTTTGTGAGGAGAATATCCCCGTGTGAGATCCTTACGACTTACAAAGGGCAACACACTTAGGAATCCCCCCGATGCCTAAAGAGAATCTACACTTACGAGATCCTTTCGACTTGTAAGGAGAAAATGATTTTATGAGACCTTTACGGCTCATAAAATTAAAAAGCCTTAGGTGACAGAGACCTAAACCTGTCTCCTAAGCCATCACTCCCCAACGGGCAACGACAAATAATGAGTCGCTCCTAGCATTACGCTTCAGTGTTAGCGGTGCTGATGCCGACCTAAAACCCAAATCCTAAATTTTCTCATGGAAAATGATGATTCGCTCTTGATACAATATTCCAGTGTAGTGATGCTGATACCAAACCAAAAAAAAAATCCCCAAATCCTCTCATGGCAAATGCCGATTCGCTCCTAGTACAATATTTTAGTGTAGCGATGCTGATACCAAACCAAAACCAAAATTCCCAAATCCTCTCATGAAAAATAATGATTCGCTCCTGGTACCATATTTCAGTATTGAGATGCTAATACCAAACAAAAATCCAAATTCCAAGTTCCACACTGCAATGCCTCAAATTCAAAGGTCTCGCCAAACAAGGCAGGAATCGGACAAATCAAACTAAAGTCCTATCCGAAAGCGATTCCAAGCTCAAAAGCCTCGCCGGACAGATTGGAACCTCCTAAAACAAATCAAACCAACCAATTCCAACAACGGCCTCTACGTCAAAAACAGAGACACTCCGTGCAAAGGAAGGCGTCAAACAGACACTCCGTGCAAGGGGAGACGTCAAACAGTGACACTCCGCGCACGGTGAAACGTTAAACAGCCACTCTGTGTCAGGGGAGACGTCAAACAATGATACTCCATCTCGGGGAAACATCAAACAGGGACACTCCGTCTCAGGGAAACTTCAAACAGCGACACTCCGTCTCGGGGATATGTCAAACAGACACTCCGTCTTGGAGAAACGTCAGACAGAGACACTCCGTATCAGGGAAACGTCAGACAGCGACACTCTGTGCCGGGGATACGTCAACCAGTGACACTCCGTGCAAGGGGAAACGTTAAACATTGACACTCTGCGCAAGGGGAAACGTCAAACAGACACTTCGTGCCAAGGAAGACGTCAAACAAATACTCCGTCTCGGGAAAACATCAAACAACGACACTCTGTCTCGGGGAAACGTCAAACAGACACTCCGTTTCGGGAAAACTTTAACCAACGACACACCATGCCGGGAAAACGTCAAACAGATACTCCGTCTCGAGAAAATGTCAACCAACGACACTCTGTGTCGGTGATACATCAACCAGCAACACTTTGTGCCGGGAATACATCATACACCGACACTCCGTCTCGGAGATACGTCAAGCACCGACCGTCCATGTCGTAAAAAGGGCAGTGCCAGCCTCCCAAAAGTGGGAACCAAATCAAGTTAGCCCCCACGCGAAGGAAGATCCATCAATTTCACGCACACAACCCATATATATAGTGTGCATTCATTAATGGGGGCATTTTTGTTGGGGTTAAAATTTATACCCCATTGACCAAAAATCAAAGTCAAAGTCAAACCGCGAACAGATAGGATCAAGCCAAAGCAAACGAACCTTACTATCGAAACCAAGCCGGGCCCACGCCCGAACACAAGCCGAGCCTATGCTCTAACCCAAGTCCAAGCAGGTGGGGCCAAGCCCAGACCGGCCCCCATACGAAAGGAATAATTATCAAACAATAAATATGTTTGATATAATTTTCATGAATAAATATAAATAAACGGGAAAAAAGCCAAATTTTGTAAAGCCCATGGCTCATGTGCAAAAAGAAATAAGCACATGGGTATGGGATTGGCAAAATGCCAATTTTGTACAAGCCATGAGGCTAAATGAAAAGATGTAAGTCTATAAAAGGCTCCTCATGATGATTTGATAAAGAGGAGAACGAATCTTGATTTTGCTAAAAAAATAAAAAATCTAAGGCTTTGAACTGCTCTTTAGTACGCAAGTCTCTCTTTCCCTCCTCCTTTATTTTTTTTAAGTGCGCACATCAGGAGGCTTCGAAAAAGAGAAAAAGAGCCCCTTTTGATCTTCAAAAGTCAAAATCTTTGTGTTTTTGGACTGTTGCTTCATTGGGTTTCGACCCTACTTGCACCGTGTTAAGTGCACACCATGATAGGTGCCCATTTGGTTAGGTTGTGCACATTAAGCCAAGTGCGCATCTTACTGGACCTTTTGACCAATTCGGGACCCTTTGACCTCTTTTATTCCCTTGCACCTTACCAAGTGCGCACCTTATTAGGTGCGCGTTTCGGCAGGTGCGCACTTGTCACGTGCGCACCTTGCTATGTCATCACTTTCCTAAGTGTGCACTTGACATATATTGTAACACCCGAGCTCAATGCTACTATTTTCAGTTACCGTTCGAACGTAGTGTGGCACTTATTTCATTTATCTTGCTTGATGGTTAATTATTGTAAATTCTACCCGGAAATTAATTTCTGCATATAACAATTTTTGGCATCTAAAATAATATTAAAAATATTCATTTTGGCCTGCTTGACACCCCTAACCCTGTTGTAGCGTCCCTGCATCGTGTTCTTGTCTCGTTTAGTGAAACGGGGGAGTTTGGACGGCTACGTGCACGTACGTGTGTCCGTTTTGGGGGTATGCTTTTTGATCATAAAACACTTCATTTTAAATTTTGGATCCCGCCTAAAATTCTATTATTTCAATTTCAAATTTTTGGATCCGACCCGGGCGCGATTTGGAAATGTTTTACATTGCGCCAAAATCTCAGATTTTAATATATTTAAACCATCGCATATATTTTTCTAACTAACCTGATATCTTACTGTTCATTACCTATCTTTTAAATCTTTAAATTAACCTATATATATATCCTACTGTTCCTTAAAATGTTTTGAATCTTTAATTAATATTTATCCCTAACTAACGATTTCCCTTTAGCCAATCGCGTTCCTTTTAATTCCGTGGGCCCCCACCAGCAGCTCTCTCTCTCCTTCTCTCTCTCTCTCTTGCTTTCACATCTCTCTCTCTCTCCACTTTTTCTCTCTCTCTCTCATATATTCTCTCGTACTTCTCTTTAACATTCTTTCTCTTCTTGCTTCATGTCTCGTTTCTCATTTTTTTAACTGTTCTTTTGTTGTCGGAATTCCGTCGTGCCGGTGACGCTTCTGGACGTTCCAGTGAGGTACCCCGACCCGTGTGGTTCCTTTGTTCATCGTTTGGGTTCATTCCGTGAACCGTGCGCCCGTCGCGAGTTTTCCCTGCCGACGGTTAACGTTCCGTTTTCCCGATTCGCGACATATCGAGGCAAGTTAATCTTGCTACATGCTATATAATTCATTTTATACTTATTTAAATAAATACCATACCTATAGTTTAAATCTAGTGCCCCATGTTTAATTTTATAACGTTTCGATGTTCCGTTTGCATCCGTTTATATCATATTAAATCTAGATCATGAAAACTTATCTTGTGACATACTAAATTACATTATACTGCATCCATATCAATTAAAATATATATCGTCGTAATATTTCTTATTATTATCTTTAATTAGTTTATAATCTGCATTTTATGATATTATATATTTAAAATATTATAGTTTACACATGAAACGTCGTTGAAAAAGCGGATACGACAAATCTGAAATTTACTGTACACCTTACCGTATAAAATTCATTATAAATCATAGAAAAATTATTAGTATACATTCTTTATTTCGTTACGAAGCTAACTCAGAATACTATAACTCTATGAAATATTTACTTGCAAAATAAATTGTTTAAATAACGTACAATGCAAATTAAAATGTCTCCAAACTGCTGTCCAGGGAAATTCCAGCAGCAAACTTTCAACTTCGAATGTTCATAACTTTTTGTAGGGACAACCTGAGATGCTTATACTTATAAAACTGAAAACCTTATTGAATTATCTTTGTTTTGGTATAAGACACGTCCCTTTTGGAGAACGTTTGTTATTTTTAAGCTATTTTACAAATTAGGGTGACGCTGAATTTCTGAACGGAACTTTCTTGTGCATGGTTAATCAATACCACTTTTATAGTTATTAATCGCTTTGAATATGCTATCCATATTAATATTATTATATCAATATTTATATCACATATTGCTTAGTTGTACATCCCACATTACCATTTTATAGTTTTATAACTTTTCGGATACCCGTTTGCATCCATCGCATTTAAGATACATATAATTGCATCCATAGATCACATTACTACATAATAATATGATATTAACACTCCATGTTTAATAAATTGCATCCTAATTAATATTAGAACTATAAATGTAACCCTAATCGATAACTGTGCATCCATATCCTTGAAATTATATCTATTTGCATATCATATTACACGTTCCAGTTTATTGTTCTGATAGTACTCATGCTTGTTTATTTATACACATACTTATGTTAGTTTGATTATGAGCACCCACATGATATCTTGTGCTTCCTGACATGACCTGTTACACTTCCTACTTGACATGACATGGTACCGTACACTCTTGACATGACATGACACCTTTATACATTACCTGGCTTGACCTGATGTACCATGGCTTTACCTGTTACCTGATCTTGTGTCTAATGCCAACAAACATAACATGTAGTCCTCATGGACCGTTCCTGTTGTCTATTCAGACAAACCTGCTTTTACCTGATCCTGTGTTGGCATTAGTTCTTGACTACTGAATACCTGACTTGACATACATAACTTGGGGGTATGGAGAAGTCAAAGGTGAAACCTAACTTATAACTCAACAGTTCGATACCTGTTCTGATCAGTCTTACGGGCTAGGCCAGCCCCGGAGTGATGATGCTGACATCACTCGCCCATCCTGCTACCTGTTACTGCCTAGCGGCACGTCTCGGATTCAGCCCTGAGGGTCTTGACCGTGGTCTCGGGCATGCACGGGATACTATTGAGTTACATCGATGATTCATCAATTTGGTTTCAAAGACTTTAGAACAGAGAACCTGATAGAACAATCCAGTTTACCCACTGCACACTACCCTGTACTGCTCTGATTTATATTATTGTTACCCTTTCTTTATTCATGTTTATATTCGCATTGCCTGTTTACTATGTTATTACTTGATGACTTGACGCGCTGACGTCTGGGTTTTGCATGGCCCAGAATCTTCTACCTTGCTGCAGACTGATTAGGAGTTTTGCCGCTGTTAGACGAGCGGTGAGGTTCCTGTCGGTACGTAGTTTCACTCCAGGTGTTTTATTTATTGTATCTTTTGGCTTCCGCATATTGTTATCTCTTGATTCTTTTACTCTGGCTTATGGATATGTACTAGGTAGTTAGTTTACTTTCCTGTTCTTGATATCTCCACAGCCGTAATGTGACTGTGGAAGGATTTTTCCTATCCACAGGTAGCATGGTTGGCTATGTCACGTGCCCACTTTAGCGTACTTTGGGAAGCGGGGCGTGACATGGTTCTTTTGGTATCAGAGACATAGGATAGTCGGGTTGATTCTTTTGTAGTTGGGTGTTGTACCCAATACACGAATCAGAATACCCGTGTTTAGGAAACATGTCCTGCCACCTTACCGTTTACCATTCTTGAATCACATTCTTCCTGATTATATCTTTTACGATGTGCAAACTTCCTTTGCATATCGACTCGAAACCTGATTTCTTGTTATCTCTAGGACTTAGACGACTTGGGTAGAGTTATATAATTGTGGCTATGATACCGCGGCATAGTTACAATGCGGCACTCTATTTAAGTATCTTGGAGTTCTAGCCTTGATCTATATTCAGAATCTATCATCATGCTAATGTTGGGTGTTTTGAGTTCAGGAATATGGCCGGTAAGAATTTGAAGACGTACCAAGGCGTGTGGACGAAACCGCCATGCTTGGAGTGATAAGGGGAATGCTGGAGAATCAAAAGAAACAGACCGAGCTGATCCAGCAGCAAGCGGACTCGTTTCAGGAAGGTTTGCAGGTCGTTCAGCAGTCTGTGAACAATGTTGGAGCTAAGCCAGTTGACCGAGTAGGGACAGTAGCAGATTTCAGACGTTTGGGTCCGTATACATTTACTGGATTGGAGGAGCCGTTGCCAACAGAGCAGTGGCTAGTTGACACAGAGAATTTGCTTATTGCGGCACAGATTCCAGATGAGAAAGAGTTGATGTGGTACGCATTCTGTTAGTGGATTACGCCCGAGAATGGTGGCTTGTAGAAGAGAACCGTTTGCCCAAGCCGATCAAGTGGGCGGATTTTTCGAAGAGTTTCCTGGAGAAGTTCTTCCCGCGGACTGCACGGGAGGAAATGGAAGAGAAGTTCATCGGACTAAAGCAGAAGGGAGCACCCGTAGATGTGCATGCAGCAGAATGGACGAGACTCAGTAGTTTCGCTGGACCTTTAGTTTCCAACGATGCAGACAGGGCACGGAGGTTCATGCGCAGACTGGATGTGGACATTCAGAGGTAGATTGTCTCCCTGGGTTTGACCACTTTCTCACAAATACTTGCAGCAGCAAAGAGCAGCAAAGTTTATCTGGGATGAAAGGGAGTTTGCAGCAGACAGCAGTTGCGTTAAGGAAGCAGTTCGGTCGGGCCGGTCGAGTTTAGGGCTAGGCCGACAAACAATATTCTTGCATCAATGGAAGTGATGAAAGTAAAGAGCCGGTTGTTGTTCGTGATTTTATGGACGTGTTTGAAGATATATCGGGTTTACCGCTAAAGCGAGACGTGGAGTTCGCAATTGATCTTATTCCTGGTGCAGCGCCGGTATCTAAAGCGTATTATCCAATGGCGCCAGTAGAGTTGGAAGAAGTAAAGAAACAGGTTGCTGAATTGCTTGAAAATGGTTGGATTCGAAGCAGTAACTCGCCTTGGGGAGCTCCAGTTCTTCTAGTAAAGAAGAAGGATGGCACAAGAAAGATGTGCATCGACTATCGAGAATTAAACCGGGTGGCTATCAAGAACAAGTACCCGATCCCTCGCATTGGAGAACTTTTTGAGCAGCTTAGTGGCGCGGGGGTATTCTCGAAGCTGGATTTACGATCCGGATATCATCAGGTCCGAGTGAAAACAGAAGATATTTGCAAGACGGCGTTCTGAACTCGGTATGGACATTACGAGTACTTAGTGATGCCCTTCGGAGTAACGAATGCGCCGGCAGTATTCATGGACTTGATGAACCGAATCTTTTCACTGTTCTTGGATCAGTTCATTGTGGTATTCATTGACGATATTCTGGTTTACTCGAAGAGTTTTGAAGAGCATGCTGAGCATTTGAAGATCGCACTGCAGACGTTGAGACAGGAGAAATTGTATGCGAAGATGAGTAAGTGCGAGTTTTGGCTGGAGGAAGTAAGGTTTTTGGGGTATGTTGTGTCTGGCGATGGCATTGCCGTCGATCCAGAAAAGATTGCAGCAGATCGAGATTGGCCTATTCCAAAGAATGTTCTGAGATAAGAAGTTTCTTTGGATTAGACGGATACTACAGGAGATTTGTGGAGAACTTTGCTCGTCTGGCAGAGCCGTTGACCAAGCTTACGCGCAAGGAGGTACCTTTTGTATGGGCGGATAAGTGTGCGTTAGCTTTCGAGACGTTGAAGCAGAAGTTGATAACCGCCCCTATTCTGACCGTGCCAGACAATTCCGGAGGATTGGTGATTCACAGCGACGCATCTGGGAAGGATTGGGATGTGTTTTGATGCAGCATGGGAAGGTTGTAGCATACGCATCGAGACAGTTGAAGACCCATAAGAAGAATTATCCAACTCATGACTTGGAGCTTGCGGCTGTGATTTTCGCTTTGAAGATTTGGAGACACTACCTTTTGGGTGAAAGAGTCGAAGTTTTTACAGGTCATAAGAGCTTGAAGTATGTGTTCACATAGAAGGAGCTTAACATGAGGCAGCGTAGATGGTTGGAGCTGATGGCTGACTACGATCTTGATCTTAAGTACCATCCGGGGAAGGTTAATGTTGTGCCGGATGCGCTTAGTCGGTTACCAGTAATTCAGGTGTTAACTACGCAGAAGGAGATCGTCGCAGATTTTCGAAAATTTGACTTGGAAGTTGTGCTACCGCGTTCTACGGGACAGTTGTTGCAGCTGCAAGTACATTCGTCTTTGATCGAGAATATTAAAGCAGCTCAATCGCAGGATCCTAGACTGCAAAAGTTTCGAGAGCAGGTTGAAGCCGGGCTACGAACAGATTTATTGATCCACGAAGATGGTTCGTTGAGGTATGATAGCCGTTTGTGTGTGCCAAAGGGTGATGTTCGTGAAGAGCTTATGAAGGAGGCACACAGTTCAGCTTATTCTGTATATCCAGGAGGCACATAGATGTACCGAGATATTCGACAGCATTTCTGGTGGGAAGGCATGAAACGGGAGATTGCTCGCTTTGTGGCAAAGTGCTTGGTGTGTCAGCAAGTTAAGGCTGAACATCAAAGGGTTGCTGGTTTATTGCAACCACTTCCGATTCCTCAATGGAAGTGGGAACATATAACCATGGATTTCGTGACGGCTTTACCGCGGAGTCCAAAAGGCAACAATGCAGTATGGGTAATTGTTGACCGATTGACCAAGGCGGCTCACTTTATTCCTTTTCGGGTTGGTCAATCAACAGAGACTTTGGCAGAGCGGTACATGCAGGAGATTGTAAGATTGCATGGAGTACCGGTGAGCATCGTGTCCGATCGGGACACTCGGTTCTTATCACACTTCTGGAGGAGTTTACAGGAAAGTTTGGGGACTCGATTGAAGTTTAGCACAGCTTATCATCCTCAAACTGATGGTCAGTCGGGGAGAACGATCCAAACTCTTGAGGATATGTGAGAGCATGCATGTTGGACTTCAAGGGGTCTTGGGAGGATCATCTACTTTTGGTGGAGTTGTCTTACAACAATAGTTTTCAGGCAACTATTCAGATGGCTCCATTTGAAGCTTTGTATGGTCGTAAATTTCGTTCATCTGTTTGTTGGGACGATGTCGGTGAACGAAAATTATTGGGACCAGATTTGGTTGTGCAGACAGTTGAGAAGGTTAACCCAATTAGAAATCATATGAAGGCAGCACAGGACCGACAGAAGAGTTGGGCAGATACGTCAAGAAGACCTCTAGAGTTCACCGTGGGTGATATGGTATTCTTGAAGATATCACCGACTAGAGGGGTGATTCGTTTTGAAAGTCGAAGAAAGCTTAGTCCTCGATTCGTTGGACCCTTGAGATCGTGGAGCGTGTTGGTGAGGTAGCGTATCGTTTGGCGTTACCGCAGTCCTTGGCAAATGTGCACGATGTGTTTCACGTATCTCAACTCCGTAAGTATGTTCGAGATGAAACACACGTTTTGGATCATTCGGAGCTAACAGTACGAGAAGACTTGACTTTTGAGGAGCGACCGATTGAAATCATGGATCGAAGGGAAAATGTTCTTAAGAACAAGGTTATCCCCCTTGTGCTTGTTTCTTGGGGTAATCGCTCGCATGGAGAGTCCACATGGGAACGAGAAGATGAAATCCGGCAGAAGTTTCCTCACCTTTTCTTGTAGTTATCTATCTTTGTATTCTTGGAATTTCGAGGACGAAATTCTTTTTGTAGTTGGGTATAATGTAACACCCGAGCCCAATGCTACTATTTTCAGTTACCGTTCGAACGTAGTGTGGCACTTATTTCATTTATCTTGCTTGATGGTTAATTATTGTAAATTCTACCCGGAAATTAATTTCTGCATATAACAATTTTTGGCATCTAAAATAAAATTAAAAATATTCATCTTGGCCTGCTTGACACCCCTAACCCTGTTGTAGCGTCCGTGCATCGTGTTCTCGTCCCGTTTAATGAAACGGGCGAGTTTGGACGGCTACGTGCACGTACGTGTGTCCGTTTTGGGGGTATGCTTTTTGATCATAAAACACTTCATTTTAAATTTTAGATCCCGCCTAAAATTCTATTATTTCAATTTCAAATTTTTGGATCCGACCCGGGCGCGATTTGGAAATATTTTACTTTGCGCCAAAATCTCAGATTTTAATATATTTAAACCATCGCATATATTTTTCTAACTAACCTGATATCTTACTGATCATTACCTATCTTTTAAATCTTTAAATTAACCTATATATATATCCTACTGTTCCTTAAAATGTTTTGAATCTTTAATTAATATTTATCCCTAACTAACGATTTCCCTTTAGCCAATCGCGTTCCTTTTAATTCCGTGGGCCCCCACCTGCAGCTCTCTCTCTCCTTCTCTCTCTCTTGCTTTCACTTCTCTCTCTCTCTCTCCACTTTTTCTCTCTCTCTCTCTCATATATTCTCTCGCACTTCTCTTTATCATTCTTTCTCTTCTTGCTTCATGTCTCGTTTCTCATTTTTTTAACTGTTCTTTTGTTGCCGGAATTCCGTCGCGCCGGTGACGCTTCTCGACGTTCCAGCGAGGTACCCTGACCCGTGTGGTTCCTTTGTTCGTCGTTTGGGTTCATTCCGTGAACCGTGCGCCCGTCGCGAGTTTTCCCCGCCGACGGTTAACGTTCCGTTTTCCCGATTCGCGACCCATCGAGACAAGTTAATCTTGCTACATGCTATATAATTCATTGTATACCTATTTAAATAAATACCATACCTATAGTTTAAATCTAGTGCCCCATGTTTAATTTTATAACGTTTCGATGTTCCGTTTGCATCCGTTTATATCATATTAAATGTAGATCATGAAAACTTATCTTGTGACATACTAGATTACATTATACTGTATCCATATCAATTAAAATATACATCGTCGTAATATTTCTTATTATTATCTTTAATTAGTTTATAATCTGCATTTTATGATATTATATATTTAAAATATTATAGTTTACACATGAAACGTCGTTGAAAAAGCGGATACGACAAATCTGAAATTTACTGTACACCTTACCGTATAAAATTCATTATAAATCATAGAAAAATTATTAGTATACATTCTTTATTTGGTTACGAAGCTAACTCAGAGTACTATAACTTTATGAAATATTTACTTGCAAAATAAATTGTTTAAATAACGTACAATGCAAATTAAAATGTCTCCAAACTGCTGTCCAGGGAAATTCCAGCAGCAAACTTTCAATTTCGAATGTTCATAACTTTTTGTAGGGACAACCTGAGATGCTTATACTTATAAAACTGAAAACCTTATTGAATTATCTTTGTTTTGGTACAAGACACGTCCCTTTTGGAGAACGTTTGTTATTTTTAAGCTATTTTACAAATTAGGGTGACGCTGAATTTCTGAACGGAACTTTCTTGTGCATGGTTAATCAATACCACTTTTATAGTTATTAATCGCTTTGAATATGCTATCCATATTAATATTATTATATCAATATTTATATCACATATTGCTTAGTTGTACATCCCACATTACCATTTTATAGTTTTATAACTTTTCGGATACCCGTTTGCATCCATCGCATTTAAGATACATATAATTGCATCCATAGATCACATTACTACATAATAATGTGATATTAACACTCCATGTTTAATAAATTGCATCCTAATTAATATTAGAACTATAAATGTAACCCTAATCGATAACTGTGCATCCATATCCTTGAAATTATATCTATTTGCATATCATATTACACGTTCCAGTTTATTGTTCTGATAGTACTCATGCTTGTTTATTTATACACATGCTTATGTTAGTTTGATTATGAGCACCCACATGACATCTTGTGCTTCCTGACATGACCTGTTACACTTCCTACTTGACATGACATGGTACCGTACACTCTTGACATGACATGACACCTTTATACATTACCTGGCTTGACCTGATGTACCATGGCTTTACCTGTTACATGATCTTGTGTCTAATGCCAACAAACATAACATGTAGTCCTCATGGACCGTTCCTGTTGTCTATCCAGACAAACCTGCTTTTACCTGATCCTGTGTTGGCATTAGTTCTTGACTACTGAATACCTGACTTGACATACATAACTTGGGGGTATGGGGAAATCAAAGGTGAAACCTGACTTGTAACTCAACAGTTCGATACCTGTTCTGATCAGTCTTACGGGCTAGGCCAGCCCCGGAGTGATGATGCTGACATCACTCGCCCATCCTGCTACCTGTTACTGCCTAGCGGCACGTCTCGGATTCAGCCCCGAGGGTCTTGACCGTGGTCCCGGGCAAGCACAGGATACTATTGAGTTACATCGATGATTCATCAATTTGGTTTCAAAGACTTTAGAACAGAGAACCTGATAGAACAATCCAGTTTACCCACTGCACACTACCCTGTACTGCTCTGATTTATATTATTGTTACCCTTGCTTTATTCATGTTTATATTCGCATTGCCTGTTTACTATGTTATTACTTGATGACTTGACGCGCTGACGTCTGGGTTTTGCATGGCCCAGATTCTTCTACCTTGCTGCAGACTGATTAGGAGTTTTGCCGCTGTTAGACGAGCGGTGAGGTTCCTATCGGTACGTAGTTTCACTCCAGGTGTTTTATTTATTGTATCTTTTGGCTTCCGCATATTTTTATCTCTTGATTCTTTTACTCTGGCTTATGGACATGTACTAGGTAGTTAGTTTACTTTCCTGTTCTTGATATCTCCACAGCCGTAATGTGACTGTGGAAGGATTTTTCCTATCCACAGGTAGCATGGTTGGCTATGTCACGTGCCCACTTTAGCGTACTTTGGGAAGCGGGGCGTGACATATATACACTCATCACCTCTCCCGTTAGAAAAAAATTCCAGCGGGGTGCTTCCCTGCATCCCGTAAGGGGGATGCTAGCCCCCTTGATCCCCAGCCTGCTATCCTGGTAGCGGGACCCTCGTAAACTCTATGAGGCCCCCGATATGCCTGAAACACCCTTAGCTTGTTTCCAAGCACAACACACACATATTGTATATTGAGTTCGTATGACCAGTTTGACATATCAATCAGAGGTTCTCTCATTCCGAAAGCGAGAGGTAATTAATGGCAGCTTAGTCCGCGGCTGCCGGAGGTTTGGATCTCCACAATCAATAAACTCCTATCTACCCTGGGCAGGGGGATCTGTAATATGCCTGACAAGCGATGCACATTTCTATCTCAATAGGGTAATGAAAAACTCTCTACATATATATCCAAAAGCAGATGCTTGTATTAAAAGTAGTCTTAAAAATGAAGAAAAAAGATGGGCTCTTTCGAAAGATGGTGGTAGGCGATTTTGCATGGTGACTACGAATGCTTCAGAAAGCTTTAACAGGGTCTTAAAAGGATCTCGATTTTTGTCTATTTAAGCCTTAGTAGAACGAACTTTTTACCGGGCGAACAACTGCTTCTTTGCATGACGTCAGGAGGGACAAGAGTGGACGACAAAGTTATGTCGTAAGTTCGAAAAATTAATAACAAAAAAGGGCTACTAATGCTAGGCATGCTTGGCTCGTGAGGTTCTGCCAGTCCGAATGGCAGGTGACTGACAAAGATGGAAAAAATTACGCCTTAGTCATCGATGGTAAGAACTGCAGTTGTATATGCAATATACCTAAGTTGCAAATGTTACCTTGTTCATATGTAATTTCAACATATACATGAGCAGAGGGTGGGGGGAACATTGCACATCACGATCTTACTTCGAAATGGTATCCTGTTTCCAAATACAAAGCTGATTATACTCTGTTGTTCTATCCTGTACCTGATAGCCGATATTGGGAGGTATACAATGGTCCATTGATATTACCATCTATCGGTAGAAGATAAGCAGGATGACCACGTTCTACTCGTATCAAAAGTGTTATGAATAATTCACGAGAAGGACGTAGGCAAAATAGATACAACATCTTCAACGAGTATGGTCATAATAAAACACGATGCAAAAATCCTCCAGCACCACGTCGCTATTGGTAATCACCGCCTATACTTTGAAATACACACACACACACACACGTACAAACACAAAAAAAAACATACATACACATACATATGTTCTTTGTTATACATGCTCATTTTTTCAAAGATAATATAACTCGACTTTTTCATTATGTGGATATACTTATAGAATCTGGACCTATAGATATGAATGCTCTGTACTTGCAGGCTAACCACAGGTCAGCCAACACCACATTAGTACATGTAAAACTTTGTAATTTTATTTTCCCTAATTACATATGTTATTTATATGTTACTAATATAAGTTCTCTTATTGTAATTGGTAGAGTGATCGGGTGATTACATGCGTTGACCACTCAGTCTAGAGCAGCAGGATCCCATCTGGAGATGCCTGTGTGTAGGATGTACTGCAATGGGCAGGCTTTTATTTTCTATCCAGATTGGAGTATATACGTCTGGATAGATACGTGATTACGGTTTTGATAGATAGATGAAGACCATAGACCTCCACATTTCATTTTAGAGTTGGTGAGATGACTATCACTGTGTAGAACGTCACTGTACCGCTTGGTCTTTCTACAGACGGACAGGTGATTGCTGTAGAGTACAGCTACGATTAGTCAGATTTGTGTTCCATCTTGTTGGGTAGGATTCCGCCTGTTGGGCAGAGGAGAAATGATAGAATTAACTTGAGTTGACTGTGGGAGGTGTTTAGTATTGAGCCTACTATGGATGCTACGCCTGCGGCGATCGAGCAGCACGCACGTGCCTATATTTTACATCAGATAGGGGTTTGCTTATTCCCAGATAGGAGTAAGAGAAGAGTTAATCTTGCTTGGCTGGTAGTTTTAGATGAACTCGACCAGTGTGCCACTTTATCGTGGGGGGTACAGTTATGGCATTTCTCTGTAACAAGCTGAGGATGGCTGCATTGATGGAGCAGAAGAGTTTTAGGGGCCGTTTGACACTTCTTTAGGTATAAAATAATTAAACCCGCATTCTACTAATTTTGCGTAATTAAATTGATATTCATTGTAAATCATATTTTATTTCAGATATGGTCATGAGCATATCTCTTTATTGGTCGCCCGACCATTACGATCCAGTTCGCTTTAGATGGCTAAAGGTCATAGGTTGGCAGTAAGTAATTGAACCTATGCCTATATTTCAAATTTCAAGTTTTTTTGGGAATATTAACTTATGTGTAATCTCTATGCAGGTGGAATGTGACCATGTCATGGGATATGACACCGGATCGCAGCCTCTATTTTTACCGCAACAAGTTCGACGTTATGGAGGAGTCATCTGTTACGTGGACATCGTACACACTTGATCTGTTGGGCACTCTGTATCCATTATGCTTGGCAGGCACCGGCTTTTAGCGTGTGTGGACGCCGATCATCTGCAACGATGTTATTCAGATGCATGTGCCAGACCGTGTCCTTCGCCAGTTCGGCATGAGGCAGCATATACCAGGCGCGGTGGAGCGGACACCGTGTCAAGGTGTAACGCTAGTTGGAGATGCTTGGCTCGTAGAGTATCATATTTAGGTGGGTCGATAGTACGGTCGGGTAAAACCACATAGCCGATGAGATATAACCAGGTATACCGATAGACCAGTACCTTGCCTGGTATTGGATGATTGCCTGCAGATTCGTCATCACAACCGCCCTTCCTTCCATCTCATATAAGCCTCGAGGACCGATAGGGAGAGATTTGGTAACTTTATATCAAAACTTATAAAACTCTAACCTTATTTTCTAGAAATTCTTATCTTATTTACCATCAATATAGGTCCAAACCATTTACGCATTAGAGGATATAGCTGATAAGGGGATTAGTGACACTAGAGACTCGGCGAGCTGCTTTATGAACATCAAGTCCTTCATCAGGAGTGTGATGACAATGCATAGATTCACACGTCCACTGGCTGTGTCTGCACCACCCATGCCTGCACCGGCCATTCCTGCACCACCATGCCTGCACCACCCGTGCCTCCACCACCTATGTCCGCACAAGCCATTCCTATCATATATGTATGAACAAAACTTAGACGGGCATAGCCAGAGCCGTCTCAGCATCCCGATGAGTAAGAGCATGGATCATCACAGTCAGAGCCGTCTCAGCCACCTGCTGCCGACGAACCTGGACCGTCACAGTCTTGACGTCCTGTAGCGAAGAATAGGACACCAGGAATGTTGTGACTGCTTCGTTAGATTACACGAAGTATTGTGTTCTATTGTGTTGTAGTCAAACTCGTGTGGAGTCGGCTTAACTTTATTTATTTTACAGTGTTTATTGTTTTCAGCTTATTGGACTTCGCCGTTTGGGCGTCGTATATATTGCGTGGATTGTGTCTCCGCCATTTAGGCGTTGAGTCTCTGCCGTTTGGACGTTGGGTTGGCTCCGTCTGTGAATGCTATTATTTTACTATTCTTGTACATGAATTTTATTCAAAATTTACGAAGGAGACGCTGTCCGATTTTTAAATATTAATTCTTTACGAAAAAACACTTTAATTCATTTTAATTCAAACGTTAATTCTTTCTCATACAAACACATGTTCATATGCTGTCTGATTTCCAAATATTAATTCTTTACGAAAAAACACTTTAATTCATTTTAATTCAAACGTTAATTCTTTCTCACACAAACACATGTTCATACACAATATATTACACACATATAGTACACACATGCACAACATACACGCAAATGTCGCAAACAAAATAGATAGCAAGAACAGTAACAACACCATAATTTATCACTAAAATTTCAGAAATAAATTCTCTTCAGTACTGAGCTCCACAACAACTGTAACATCCCTAAAGTTTCTGTACAATTTTTTTTCAAAAATATAGAAAGGGGTACTTTTGCCCGAGCACAAGATATAAATTTGTTTTACTTTTTAATAGCAAGAAGGAACTTGTAGCTCATTGGTAAGACCTTGCACTGCTGTTACAAAGCACCAGAGTTCAAATCCCATCACCCACAATATTTTTTAATATTATTTTCTTTTAGATTTTTAGAAGTCCAAGGGTCTACACGTGCATAACTCGTAAAAACCTCACTACACATGTAAAACAAATTGACTCAGGGGCTACACCAAGCCACGAGGGACACGTGGCGGCGAGCCCCGGCCCGACTCTGCCGACTCGGGCCGGCGACACGGCTCGCCGCCGCCGGCCGGACCGAGTCGGATCGCCGAGTCCTCTACATGAAAGTTGTGTCATTTTGGCTTCTCATAACCCCTGTACACTTTAAATTTTCTGCAATTTAACGGAGCCTTTAAAATCCAATTAAAACCCCATTAAACCACATTTTTAATACATTTTCAATTCAACCTTTCACCTACCCTAACCCTACCTTTACCCTATAAATATCACCCCTAAACACCCCCCCACCCATAATTCTGTCCAAACTCTCAAGAAAACTCTATAGAATTTTTTTGTACAAGTGGAGTTAGCGAAGGGCGAAACTCCGGCGATCTTCCGACGACGACCCTAGGAGCTTTCGGCGACGAAACGACGCACCGGAAAATCCTATGTCTTCCTCTCCCTCTTCTCTAATCTCTAAGCCAGTAAGTCCCACCTCCCTCTTCTATTCTCTAATCTTAAAACCCCTTTTAATAAAACCCGACGGAAGCGGAGTTAATCCGACTTCCGATTCGGTTTTCTTTAAAAAGATCAACTTTCCTCAAATACAACCATGCTAAACTCTTACATCTTGACTATTAATCATTAACAAAACATGTTGAACAAATTTTATAATAAAATATTTCATTTTGTAACTTTTACCGCTCTTTTTAAGTAAAATACCATGTAGTTTAATTTCGACATTTAAAACATCACAATCTTGCTATACCTTTAAGCAGATCACGAGGTAATGACCTACCTCCTCACACACTCATGTGAAACACAACACAATACCTTTCAGGAATATAGAATACGGGAAAACGAAACTTGACATATAAATACCACATACTATTTAAAACCGTTTTCTACAAGATTACGTATTTTTATAAATCTTTGCAAAGCGCCGCTACAACCCATTTTGGGGAACCCGGCTGGGATGGTGCGGATTATCGCACATCCCTGGGCTTAGTAGTGCGAGATGCAGACCACCGTAAGGAGCATTCGGCCTCGAGAGATTTACAAAACGAATATCTTAAGAAAATGAGATTTCTAGAAAATAACAAATTAAAATTATTTTATATAAAATATATATATATATATATATTATCAAAATACCTATTTTTGATATGATATAAATATTCCAACCTTTCTAAATCAAAAGAATCACCTTACATGAAAATACCATGAAAATTCCATACAAGTCCAGCACTTACAATTAAATACCCTATATTATGAAATTAGGTTATTTTCACTAGAAATGTCACAAATATAAAATATACATCTATGATAACTCTAAAGACGATAATTAAATACTTGAGGTGTATTTTGTAAATTATACAAAATTATTTTTACATAAAAACCCCTCAAGTTCTATAAATTACCCTAAAGACCCTAGTAAATATAGGTTTAAGCGAGACCAATCTCTTGAGCCTCAAGGAGCCGGAGAAATGGGTGCTTGCCTATTTAAGGTAGACAACTTAATAACGGTATTATCAACACGGTAATCGTTTTTGAAAAAGACACAAATCCTGCCGCCCATGTGCAGCGGTTACCGATAATATCAAAACAATCAGGACTTTAATTTCTTTTCTAATTGTTCTGACTCAGACTGAGTCTCATTAAATAATCTGACTTGAATATGATTCAAGTACAAACTACAATTCAACATGAATCCATATAATTAATCCGTTCAAACTATTCAATCTATATTGACTGAACCGAACCATGGATATACATCCATCTACATGATTCATAAATCCATGATTCTCCAGTTACACCCATTTACTGATATCATGGTTTTGGCAAGTCATCCAATTATACAATCTATATTACAAGACATTACAAGTTGCAATACAATACAAACAATATAACCAAGACATCGTGGGGTTTAAGGGGTAGATTGGTACGGAAGGTGTTAGAAGTGGCACGAGACAGCAACCATAAGACGTAATTACATCCATGTCGTTGTTCCATGGTATTATCGACGGAGCCTTGTACTTCCATTTGCATTAGTCTCTAGCATATAGACACCTCTCGTATACACTGACATCCTTCTGCACCAAGCTACAAACAACAGCGTTAACACTAAATACAAAATTATAACAATATAATACAACTTTAAAAGCTACACTCCTCTCTTTCTGTCTTTTCTACTTCTTTCTTATCTTTGGGACTTACCGAGCGATTGTTCACTGACGACATTCCTTCTTTTTCTTCTTTGAAATGTTGTCAGGTGATCTGGACACCCAGGAGATCGAGTCTACTAGTGAGGACTTGGATTAGCTTGCCTACGACCCAGAGCTCTAGCTTCATTGTACACATTTTTATTTCAGTACTTTTCATTTATGTATGCCACTGTTTAGGCATTGCTTTCATTCAGTTGTATTTACTTTTCCATGTATTGTAAAAAGAATATTAATAAATAAAGTTGTTGTTTCACTACATTTGTTCTTGTGTACATTTCTTTTATATTGCTTAGATATGCCTAGCGTATTTACTCAGAGTAAATACGTAGCGTCCTCGTCGCGTCTTCTTCGCCATACACCGGGAAGCAGGGTGTGACAACAACAGAATTGATCGCTCTATAATGGCATTAAAGGCCTCATTATGTACCGTGGAATCTCGAGTGAGTTTGAGATAGTTCAAAGTCCGACGGTGCATAAAGATGCGGTAAAGAGAGCTTACGGAGTACTTGATATTACGACCGGAAAGAAGACCCATATAATGAAAGAAGTAGAGACGACGATTTTCTTCCCCATAATGGTCATGGGTTACTTCTTCATGAGGATACGGGAGCGCATCCAATATGGCTACGTGCAAGAACCATATGATTTCACGATCGATCTTCATCGGTCAATTCATACACTATGTAATCGATAGAGAATGCCTTCGTAACTATAGTAGTCTATCCACGTGTATACAGATTTTACGACGGTGTAAGGGATGCACCTCTTGATTTCATCGATTAATGGCAATCCTGCAGATGAAGAACCCAACAATGAGAGAAAGCGAGACTGAGACCTGAGAGGGAGAAAGATAGAGATGGTGATGATGAAAGTGAGAGAGAGCGCGACACAGAGAGTGAGATTTGAGATAAAGAGAAAAAGATCGAACTATTCATATAAGAAACACAATTATTCACGAGTATGTATTTTTTTTGGGTGCAGTTGGAAACTGCGCCCCAGAAAAACATATAACCGTGAATGATTATATTTCTTTCTGGGGCGCACTTGCAAACCGTGCCATAAAAAAACACAAACCGGTGAATGAATATATTTCTTTTTTGGACGCAGTTTACAACTGCACCAATAATGAAAATGGTGTATTAGGCGCACTTTAGAAGTGCACTCAATGAAAATCAATAGGCGCACTTTCAATATGCGCCCATTAATAAAATCAATGGGCGCACTTTGAAAGTGCACCCATTAATGATTCATATTTTTTGCTACATTTTTAATGAAAGTATGTCGTATCACCTCTACTAGGTTTCCAAATGTATCAAGTATGCAATTTTAAAAAAAAAATTAGAGGTCTAAGCTATACTAACCAAGAATCGAACTAGAGAATTAGGGTTTTATGCAAGCTAAACAAGTTCTATAGCTAAGTGAAGAGGATTACAACCTTTGTAGACCAAGTCTTTCACTTCTATAGCTCAAAGTAGTAGTCCCTAAGCTCCAATTAGTAGTCCCTAGAACTCTTCTTGGCTCCAGTTGAAGAAATGATCGAGCTTGCTACGGGATCTTCGAAGCCGAAGATGATACACCTTGAAGCCTCTCTAGGTCAAGCTAACTCTTCACTAGTCATGGTATTAGTGAAGGAAACAACCTAAATTAACGAGCTAGATTAGTTTAGGTTGATGAAGTAGGAGTTTTTCTCACTTTAAAAATATTTTCCTCTCACTTTTTCTAACTCAAGAAAAACCCTAGAATGAGCTCTTGAGGAAGAACATGAACTTGGGTGAAGAATAAACTTATGATGAGAGAGTGAACCATGAGCCTAAGATAATGTTGTGATGAATAAATATATAGAGTAAAACAAAAGGAGAGAAATGAGTCATGGCTTCTCAATGCTTCTCCAAGCATCTAAGCCATGACTCATTTCTAATCCTTTTTATTTTCTTTTTGGATTAAATCATCACAAATATCTTTTGCCCTAGTGTGAGTCTCATACACCCATGTTCTATGTATCATCCACCATGATACAAATACATATTATACACACACACACACAATTATATATCAAGAGATGAAAAACTTTAGTGAGCAATAATATTAGTTAATATATAAATATATCAAATATAAATATATATCAAATTATTAAATCAACACTTGATTCAATAATCCGGTTATATCATATATAACTGACTAATATCATATATATGTGTATATCAAATTATCAAATCAACACTTGATTCAATAATCCGGTTATATCACATATAACCGACAATATTCAATATCAAATCAACACTTGAATCAATAATCCGGTCATATCATATACAACCGGCCAATATCAAATATATATACATATAACAAATCATTGAATCAACACTTGATTCAATAATCCGGTTATTTCACATATAACCTAACCGATATCAAATATCGCGAGATTAGAATACTGTATCGCATACTCGTATTTAATTGAGCTCCCGCACATATCACCATATGTGCCCTACTTCGTTTCGCTTGAGCTAGGAAACCTCTGTGTGGGACTCTAAAGACTCGTCAATACACCAGCAGTAGGTAATGATCATATCAGATACCCACAATCCGTCAGTGGTATTAGCTGGACATAATGGCTACCCAGATATTGAATGAATAGAAGATCAACAAGCAAGCTTGTTCAAACTCTCGTGAAGCCTATAAGTAACACTTACCGTACAGTCCGGTCTCTTTGTCTGATATGCCGCATATCGAGTCTAGGGGTGGAATCATCAGACCCGGTAACTTGATATGTCATGCCGATGTTATGGGAATTTAATTCCTTCGAAATGAACAGAACCAGTTAAGAACTTAATTCTGTCAAAATAACAGGAATTTAATTCCCTTAAGAAAGAAGAAATTAGGGTTTCACCATATGAAAGAACCTAATTCCTCACATATATGGGAATTCAATTCCTCAGAATATAAATTAAGGGTAATTCTCTAAGAGAAAGTGGGAATTTCTCTAAAGTTATTATTAGGGTTGAACCCTATCATAGAATCCAGTTCTTCACATATATGGGGAATTTAATTCCTACAGAAAAGAAATTAGGGTTTAACCCTATCTAAAAATATAATTCTTCAAAAGAAAGTAGGAATTTAATTCCTCTAAAGTTATTGCTAGATCTTTAAAACATGGAGTGAAACAGGGTCACGTGCTACCACGTGACCCCTGAAAAGTTCCACAGAGAAGGGCTTTGAGGCAACGCCTCACGTGCCCCACGTGACCCCTTGGCAGAAGCACTAACAGACAAACACTTAAATGTCCATCACGTGACAGCACGTGATGCTTCAAAGTATTCAATATTTTTGGGCAGAATAAAATGAAGTGAGGGCGCCCTCACGTGCTACCACGTGACCCCTCTTGCCTTAGTGTTTAACACTAAGTTGGAACCTCTGAATCCATTGTTCAACACTGATTTACCTTAGTGTTCAACACTAATTGAAGAACTTTATTTGTAGTGTTTAACACTGAATTTCTTAGTGTTAACATTAAATTAAACCTCTGTTTAATATTAATTTTCTTATTGTTCAACACTAAATTAAAATCTCTGTCACCAGTGTTCAACACTGATTACCTTAGTGTTTAACACTAATTTGAGATCTCTGTTGCCAGTGTTTAACACTGATTTGTTTTAGTGTTTAACACTAATTTGAAAGCCATGTTGCTGGTGTTTAACACCAACTATCTTTTAGTGTTAAACACTAACTTGTCAATCTCATTCTCATTGTTCAACACTGCTTGGTTTTTAGTGTTTAACACTAGCTTCAGCCCAATTGGCTAAGTTCTAGAGGCAAAGCCTCTCCTTCAATGGACCAACAGAAAGCCAATATTCCAAACATGATTGGACTTAGCCCAAGATGGCCATAAGTTCTCAACCCAAACTTAACTGGGCCAATGGGCTCATAACATAATCGATTGGTCTTGGTCCCAAATTGGGCCAAAGACTATTTAATCTATCTTGGTTCAAGGGTACATCTCTTCACTCCTTTGATACTTGGCATTGTAATTCCTCAACGTCTTCAAAGAGGTGACGGGTCCCGATGACCACACATTGATACGGACTGTGGGGTCCTTAAACCCATGGACTATGACGTCCTTAACCTTGACCGGGATGTCTTAAAACTAACATCGGACTGTGGGGTCCTTAAACCCATGGACTATGACGTCCTCAACCTTGATCGGGATGTCTTAAAACTAACATCGGACTGTGGGGTCCTTAAACCCATGGACTATGACGTCTTTAACCTTGACCGGAATGTCTTAAAACCAACAACGGACTATGACGTCCTTAACCTTGACCGTGATGTCTTAAAACTAATATCGGACTGTGGAGTCCTTAAATCCATGGACTATGAGGTCCTTAACCTTGACCGCAACGTCTTAAAACTAACATTGGACCGCAACGTCCTTAAACTACCTATGGACCGCAATGTCCTTAAACTACCTATCGACCGCAACGTCGCTAAACTAAACAACAGGGCTCCCTTAATTGCTCTCTTGTTGGATCTAAACGATCCCGTTAAGTTGATCTTAGTCTAAAAACTAGACTGACGTGTCCTTAACATACGTTTAAGTCGATCTTAGTCTCAAACGAGGCTAACGTATCCTTAAACCCAAACCCCCAAACCTAAATCTAAGATAATACGGATTTGGACTAGTCCACGCCCTACGGGCGACGACATAACTCAGTCTCCGTATACAATCCACGGGCAACTAAGCACAAAATAAACACACACGACACGAAGTGACCATCTGGAGAAGGATAAAGTGGTTACCGCAGTACGGTAGCGTAATTAACTGCATGGGCTTGCGCCTGCAGAGAAGAGCGTCCCTACAATCAAAAACCCCTCAAGCGAGGGGGAATCTGACGAAGTCTGCTACATCGGACGCATCCATTTAAACCTTCGATATACGGTGCCATAAATCAACTTGGCATCTTCGGAGAGGTGGACGGATAACACCAATTAGCATCTGCCCCGAATCTCAGGCGAGACGCCCCGCGTCGCCGCCGTCTTTCGGAGGGGAACAATCTTTTGCCCTAGTGTGAGTCTCATACACCCATGTTCTATGTATCATCAACCATGATACAAATATATAATATACACACACACACAATTATATATCAAGAGATGAAAAACTTTAGTGAGAAATAATATTAGTTAATATATAAATATATCAAATATAAATATATATCAAATTATTAAATCAACACTTGATTCAATAATCCGGTTATATCATATATAACTGACTAATATCATATATATGTGTATATCAAATTATCAAATCAACACTTGATTCAATAATCCGGTTATATCACATATAACCGACAATATTCAATATCAAATCAACACTTGAATCAATAATCCGGTCATATCATATACAACCGGCCAATATCAAATATATATACATATAACAAATTATTGAATCAACACTTGATTCAATAATCCGGTTATATCACATATAACCTAACCGATATCAAATATCGCGAGATTAGAATACTGTATCACATACTCGTATTTAATTGAGCTCCCGCACATATCACCATATGTGCCCTATTTCGTTTCGCTTGAGCTAGGAAACCTCTGTGTGAGACTCTAAAGACTCGTCAATACACCAGCAATAGGTAATGATCATATCAGATACCCACAATCCGTCAGTGGTATTAGCTGGACATAATGGCTACCCAGATATTGAACGAATAGAAGATCAACAAGAAAGCTTGTTCAAACTCTCGTGAAGCCTATAAGTAACACTTACCGTACAGTCTGGTCTCTTCGTCTGATATGTCGCATATCGAGTCTAGGGGTGGAATCGTCAGACCCGGTAACTTGATATGTCATGCCGATGTGTGGCCCATAACCTTTCGAGAAACTACTGATTACACTTACCAGTAAATATCATTAGTCCTGGCCAGGGACTTTCTGTTATAACCAATCAAGCATAGCGCAACATCAACTCCCTATACCGGGAGGGACGAAACCCCTCCTATCGCTTATTGCTTCCATGTGACTCGGGACTGTACCCAAAATCCACATGTTTGCACGATTCCTTTGATCCACGGAGGAAATCAAAGCACAGTGGGAACCACACAAGATACTATGACGATATCGGGTCTACAGACTAACCTGTACAAGTGTCACCAGAGAACTGCTATCTGATGATAGGTATAGTACCATCTAGGAGTTCTCGGCGAGTCCTGTTCGGTGTACCCATAATGATCACCTGTGTACAATCTTTGATGTCAAACACCAATGGCCGTGGGATCAACCATCGCTCCATATAGGGTCAAGAAACGTACACACTAGTCTACTCTGGAATATCGATTCCTTGTCTCGATATTCTCTCGACTAGAAACTGTTAAAAGGATGTGCTTGCGGACTACACAAGCCCCGCTAGTATGATCTGCATCATAGTCCTGATAGTCAAGCCAACATCCCAAGGGCTTTATCAACATGTATCAGAGAGACAACATAACAAAACAAGTGTATATGTTAAGATAAAGAGCAACCAGATAGCATGCTATGATGTCGAGCAAGAAAGTCATTTATATATATGTCCAAGCATTCACTATAATATACAATAATGGCATCTAGGGCATACATATTCCTAACATTTAATGGGCGCAATTTGAAACTACGCCCCTTACATTTGTAACGGACGCCATTTCAAACTTTACCCCTTAAAAAAAACTTTTTACACGCTGGCGCTGACGTGGCGCCTATGTGGCAGAAAGTTACCTACTTTTGTAATATTTTATGAAAATGATTTATTTTTAATAATATTATTTTTAAATGGTTTATTCCAAAAAACTGTCCATCCTAATAAGGTTTAAGATGATTCTCGTTTTTCCTTTAAGCCCTCCAAAACTGAGCTAATTACTAAAAAAATCAAAACTTGATAATCACTTATTACCCCGATCAAAACGTTTAAGTTACATCATTTTACCTCCACTAGCTCTTTCGCTTCACTTCATTAGTCAATTAACGGAGAATAATTATTTATTACTCTAAAGCGTTTAAGTTGTATCATTTTACCCTCCATTAGCTCTTTTCGCTTCACTTCCTTAGGCTAAGGTTATCAAACCCACATAAACCCACTCGTATTTACTATTCTTCGCCTAAAATTTCAAATCAAAGTCCCTATTCAAATTAGTATTTAGGAATTGGGGCTTCAAATTTCCAATTGACAATGGAATATGAATCTTTTTCCTCAACCTAATTTTGAGTATGGGTTCCGATTTAGAATTTTAGATGTAGAAAGGTGAAAACAAGTGGGTTGGGGGTTTGATAACCCTAGCCCGATTTGCTCCATTAAATGACTAACGAAATGAAGCGAAAGAGCTAGTGGGGGTAAAATGATCCAACTTAAACGTTCCAGGGTAATAAGTAATTATCAAGTTTTGCGGGTTTAGTAGTTAGCTCGGTTTTTGGGGGTTTTAAGTGAAAAACACATTGAAAAAATATAAAGTTTTTTTTCTTCAAAAAAACAATATTTTGAATTTAGGATTACTCTGAAACCAAGCAATGCATCATAATTAAATATTAAGTCGACGGAACTTAGTTCTTGGACTGTGTTATTACCAGATGCGATGCACTCGGGACAGAAGAGAGAGAGAAAGAGATTGGATTTTCCACGCATCATTGGGCAGTTTTATAGAGACATTTTATTTCTTTTGCTCTCAGACAGATACGCGGTGGGCCTGATACATGGAAGAATTTTCCCCATTAAGATATTACCCTCTTTCATGACATGTATTAATGTAAAAGTTTTACTCACAAGAAAACCATTGATTATAAAATAATTGCCCTCTCATATATAAAATTAATGCAATTCATATCTCAATTTTACTCGGAATATAATTGATGTACGTTTTTTTTGCAAAAAATAATCAATGTACGTTAAGTTTATTGCTCTCTCATATATAGATATCAATGCAATTCATCCCTCAAATTTTGTTTCATCGGCTACACATTTTTTAAATTTGCAAGTTAAAATTTAGAAGGTGAGTACTAATCAATGGACTCAAATTAATGTGATTTAGCCCTAAATTTAGCCTAAACAATCAGCCCAAAGTCAATAAATTTGGGCCCGAAACTAAATTGGAAGACTTCATAATTGTTATCGATCCCTAACCTGGCCCAAAGATTGTCCCCTTGTAAGGCTGCAAGGCTGGTCGGGTTTGACCAGAACTCAATTCGAACCCATCCGATATTTTCGGGTATTGTAGGCATACTATACCCGCTCGATATTTCCGGGTATTTTAGACATACTATACCCGCTCGAACCCGATCAGACGGGTAGAAGGTTAGATACAGCAAAAAAATTCGGATCGAGTATGCATTTAATATAAAAGTCGTCTGTCATAGCCCTAAATCGGCTCGAACCAAACCCGTTTTCTATATCCGATCCATTCGATATATATCATAGACATTTAATTCTACATATTATAACATGCATGTTGTGTTCATCCTGACATGCTGCAATTTATATGTTTAATTTATAAATATAAATTAGGTGACCAAAAAAAATAATCTAAATTATGCTATGTGTCAAAATACAAATTGTGGGCATATTTATTTGGTAAAACACCTAGAGTTTCAAGATGGATGGAATATGTATTCTCCGTTTGATATCCAATATATATGCAATGATCAGATCCACCAACGTCAAATTCTCCAATATGAAAACCATGTGTTTTCACTTCCCATAGATAAATGCATATGCTTGTTATCGCTTTCGGGGGTATGAGAATGTCAATGTTTTCGGAATTGCTGCTTTACCAGTTAAAATTGAGTAGACGACTCTCAGATCAGATACTCCAAACTTTTTGCTTTTTTTGCTTTGCCTGATCCTTAAATAATTAATCATCTGCTATTTTTTTCTTTAAAAAGACAAAAAAAAAACCCAAAAACCTTTTAAATCGTTGGATAATGTTGAGTGTTTTAATTTCCAATATATGGGTATGTTTGTTAATTGCCAAAAATGAAGGATAAGTTAAGAATCTCCGTGGAAACATGACTTGCAGAAATATATTAATTTGTCAAATATTCTTTGATGTAAGGGGCTTAGGAATCTAATGACAAGGACTATACGTTGGCCTCACTTGACGTGCAAGTCAAGTTGATGATGTCCATAAAATTCTTCTCATTCATTCAATAAATTCCTTACGTTTGAAAAATTGAAAAACACACACACAATAATGAAGAAAAGATGTACACCGTGCCTTTTTCGTTAGCTGGTGTCAAAAATCTGCATCCTGCACGATTTTTTTTGACGATCGACATCTATCATCATCATGTTTATCATTTAAGATGTGGATACACCGAATTTCATGTGATTCCACCACTTTTTCATCGTTGAATTAACAGTGTAAAAATTTCTATTGTTAATAAACTGTTAATTTTACACCTACCGGATCAACAGTGAAAAGGTGACGGAATCACATAAAATTTGGTGTATGCACATTTTATATGATAAAGATAATAATGGATGCCGATCGATCGAAAAAAACTATGGAGAATATTTTTTTTTGATGCCATAGGAGGAAATTCTCCCTCCTATCCCCCCATCTCTCTCTCTCTCTCTCTCTCTCAATATATATATAATAGAGTAAATGTGCCATAGAAGGGAATTTCCTCCCGTGACGTTGAAAAAAATATATCCTTCACGATTTTTTCCTTCACGATTTTTTCTGATGATCGACATTAATCATTATCGATATTTAAGATGTGGATAAATCAAATTTCATGTTATTTTACCACTTTGTCACTATTGAATTAGCAATGTAAAATGTTCTATTGTCGATAAACCACTAATTTTGCACCAGCTAAATCAACAGTGAAAAAGTGATGAATCATATCAAATTTAACGTATCCATATCTTAGATGATAAAGATGAAGACGATGGGTGCTGATCGACGGAAAAAATGATGGAGGGTATATTTTTTCGACGCTACAGGAGGAACCTCCTATGACTTCTCTATCTATATAGAGATGCCTTATGAGGTTTTTTTGTTAGGTGGCGGTAAAATACACCCTCTATCATTTTATTCAACGATCGGCATCGTCCATCTCGATCACCATCGTCTAATACGTGGATACACTAAATTTCATATGATTCTAACACTTTTCACCCTTGATTTAGTGGATGCAAAATTAACGGTTTACCGACACTAGAACTTTTTATATTGCTAAATCAACGGTGAAAAGATGTTAGAATCATACGAAATTTGGCGTATCGACATATTGGACGATGAAGATCAAGATGGTTGATACCGATCATCGAATAAAATGGTGGAGGGTGAATTTTTTGCCGCCACATAATGAAAAAAAGCATGTTAAGGCCTATATATATATATGAGGTTATTGGAAGGAAGATGCCATAGGAGGGAATTTTCTCCTATGGCGTGTCGTAAAAATATACGTTCTCTCGTTTTTTCCGACGATCGGCACCTACCGTTTTCTTCGTTATCATCTAAGATGTCGGTACACCAAATTTCATATGATTTTACAACTTTTTCACCGTTGATTTAGTGAGTTCAAAATTAACGGTTTACCGACAATATAACTTTTTAAATTGCTAAATCAACGGTGAAAAAGTTGTAAAATCACATGAAATTTGGTGTACTCCATATCTTAGATGATAACAATGAAGATGGTGGTTGCCATCAGCGGAGAAAATGAGGGAGGGTGTATTTTTTCGATGCCATAGAAGGAAATTCCCTTCTATGGCATCTTTCCTCCATTATTCTCTCTCTCTCTCAATATATGAGGTTAATGGAGAGAAGATGCCATAGGAGGGAATTTCCTTCTTCGGCGTCGAAAAAGTACGTTCTCCTTTACTTTTTCCGGCGATCGGCGCCTTCCATCTTCATCGTTATCATCTAAGACGTGGATACACCAAATTTCATATGATTTTACGACTTTTTCATCCTTGATTTTGCAATGTAAAAGGTTCTGTTGTCGGTAAACCGGTAATTTTGAACCCATAAAATCAACTGTGAAAAAGTCGTAGAATCGCATGAAATTCGGTGTACCTACATCTTAAATGATAACGATGAAGATGGTGTGTGCCGATCATCGGAAAAATTGAAGAAGGGTGTACTTTTTCAATGCCAAAGGAGAAAATTCCTTCCTATGGCATCTTTTTTCCATTATTCTCTCTTTCTGTATATAGTTAATTAAGATATATTTTAGGACCTTTTTTAGTAAATAAGCAAAGATGCTTAGAGCATGAATCACGCAGTTCGTAAGAGTCAATTTGTTCATATTTCCCATGTAGAAATTTGTTTAATTATACAGCAGAGCTATATTAAGCTAATTTGTTTATATGAAATATTCTAATCTAAAATTAAATTAATTAAGGGTGTCCACATCATAATCAAGCATATAGTTTTCTTAGTTTAAGGTATGAAATCTTACTTTTTATCGGGCTTCCATCTCCATCATGATCAAATGTGGAATCCTTCAAAAAGAGATTCTAGTCTTGAAGAATAGATAGAGACGGTCATTTTTTGTTGCTTCTACGTCATCATTATCGTTATCGTCTAAATTATATTCCATAAAAAATGATACCAGTTATAGAAGATCAAATTAAACACCATGAAATACTTGCAGTTGATTTAGCGTCTCCGTGTTTCAATAAAGAAAGGTTTCAATAAAACTAGTACTCTGAAAAAGAAAAGCAAATCAAAAGTTTCCATTATGGAAAACAAACCAAGAAAAAGCAAATTTGGTGGTCAACTCTCATGCCCACAATTCTAAACAACTAAATTTCACAGTGTCATGACTATTCAATGATTTTCTTATAACCATATATTTATCAACTTGCATTTGTGTAGCATGAATTTAACTTATCTCAATAACTACCATTAACTTTCGGCATAATCGGTTTAATATAGATAGCATTCTATTACTTTTTGTTACTAGGCAATAACATGATATTTCTGGCGAAAATCTTCACACTTATATGCATGTACATTTTCATTATTTTAGAGGAAGTGAAACGGTATTTCAAGACAACTAAGATATCTTTTCCTTCATCCCAAGCATGAATTGTTTGCACCATGATATTTTTTCAACCTATACATAATTCCAAGGGTAAATTGTCAAAACCCCTCAAGCAGTTTTTCTCAAAAACCTGTGGCATCAACGTGGTAGTCAAAAACCTCCTTAGAATTTTTTTCAGTTGTCAAAACACCCTGCCTCTAGTATCTGTATAGTTGTATCTAGTTATTATGCGATACCTATACTGTAAAAATACAGATACTGCATGGAATTTTTTTCAGGGTTTTTTGACTTTCGTTTCGAGGCCGGGGATTTTGACAACGTGAAAAACTGCTTGGAAGGTTTTGCCAATTTACCCTAATTCTAATGCATGTTCGATTCAAAATATTATCTTAATTTCTCTGTCATTCCACCCACATTTATAAAGTTAATTAGTAGTTTATTTTATTTAGAGTTCACAAATTAACCCCGAAGTTAATTATTCTATTGTGTCATTGTTGATGAACAGTGGAATCCCATTTCGATGGCCATATTATAATGCAAATTTTACACCAGGAAATTTAGCTCAAGCTACTTGTATGACATGACAATATAATATATACTGGATTTTGAACCCATGCCTGACAGGTGTGATCAAACCTGATCGAATATATTTATTATAGACAATTATTTTTACCATGTTTAAGAAAAATATACATATATTATTTTTCATACATATGTTTTCATTTTGTTTGAAAAAGATAAATGATGTTGTTAGTTATTTTTTGTTATTTAGATATAAATATTAAAATCTTTGAAAAATAACTCAAACATTAACATTTTTTTTGAAGAATATCATGAACATATTTCTTTGCAAAAAACTCAATATATGATGTCCCAAGGATAAATATTTGCAAAAAAACTCGATCCTGAACATTTTTCAAAAATTAAAATAAAAAAATAAGGGAAATTTTACTTGACTATTTTTAGCTAGGAGAAATTATTGAGAAATAAGCTTTTAGCCAAATGAATTAAAATAAAATAAAAACCAAATTATTAAAAAGGAAATAACCAACAAATTAATTTTCCTTGATTCTTGGGTCTCATATTATTAACCTGCCTTTTGTAAATGAATAATGGAAAAGAATATGATAATAAATATAGGTAAAGAGAAGGGCAAAACGGGAAAGGGCAAAATTAGTGATTTGACTTGGAAGAAATTTCTTGACCAACCCAACTTTGGATTAGGGTACGTATGGTTGGAGATAATTTAGATGATAATTACCATGAAATATTAGCACACTTGTTTAGGTATAAAAAGTATTCCCGAAAATATAGGGTTACCATGGTAATCAAATTATCTCATTTCATAGTAATTCTATTCCCCAAAAACATGTGTCTATCCTAAATTATTACAAAATATTCTCGCATAATATGAAATAATCCATGACCATCCGCCGCCGGCCTCTCTCGCCACCTGCCTGCCGGCTGGCCTCGCCGCCCATCGTCGGTCGTCCTTCGGCCGGCTCGCCGCCGATTGTCCGCTCACCGCCGACCGGCCGCCGGTCATTGCCGATCGTTCAACGACCGACTGCCGATCGGATGTTCGCCGCCGCTGGTCGGCCCGCCGCCGATCACTCGTTTGTTGTTGGCCTTGCTGCCATCCATCGGCCCTTCTCCGGCCTCGCCGCTGATCGACGGTTGCACATAAATATTATTATCGGAAATGATTAAAATATACTAAGCAAATTAATGCAATATTCCTTGGAATTAGACGTTCGGTCATCCCATTCCTGGAAATGGAGGATTTCCGGTAATTTTCCATTCTATGTACCAAGCGCAACCTTAGAGTAATAATAGATAGATAGATCGATCGATCGATAGATAGGTCCTCTCTTGCTTTCTAGCTAGCTAGCTAAATATACTTATACATTAAATAAGCCAACATTGCATGTATTAATTGGTTACGCCAAATTTAATTTCTCATAGTAAACTATACTTAACCCAAGCATGGTGCACGTGTAATGAATTGAGATGGTGCACATTTTGCCAACTTCAAATTATTCTTTAACTTGTTTTATGCTAATTTCATGCCTTTATTTGTGCATGCGCGAATATATATGCAATGCGCTGGGCTTCATCATCATTCTTTGTGAATATTCTGCAAATTCGTAGTTTGCTTTTATTACTTGTCCAAATTCATGATGCTTAACCCATCATATTAGATATGTATAATCCTAGCAAACTCAACTTGAAATTGATGGAACCAATCATGTTTATGTCATGTACGAAACATTAATATTCCTTAATCAGTCATTCATTAATAATTCACCATATATATGATCATGATGATGCGATGCTGAGACAGAGAAGTTATTGCTCGTCAACTTAGGACAGTTAATTTTATTCATTCAATACCGAGACAAAGAAATTTTCATGCTTGGGATCTGCGATGATGGAAGGAGAAGAAGGAGAATTAATTTTATTCATTTACTTGAAGTTATAAGCATTTTTATCGTGTAATCAACTAGAAATTAGATAGGAACTAAAAGATCATTTTCGAAGAATTTTTACAGTTAGGCCTGACTTCTATCTGAAGACGGATTGGAATGAAATGTATCCTGAAGAGAATTTGGATCTTTCGGGATTGGACAAACCTTTTTCAATTGAAGAAATTAAAACTGCTCTTTTTAGCATGAAGGGAAACAAGACCCCTGGTCTAGATTGGTTTCTCTTTTGTTTTATCAAAAATTTTGGGATATAATAAAGGTTGATCTTTTATTAATGTTTCAAGATCTTTATGAGGGGACATGTGATTTGGAGTGCGTTAGTAACTTCTTTATATCTTTTATTCTAAAGAAAGAAGATTGTTGAGCAGCTGGTGATTTTAAACCATTCAACCTGTTGAATGGAGTGTTAAAAATTTCCACAAAGGTTCTCATAAATATATTGAAATCATGGATTGATAAATTGGTGTCGGATACTCGGTGTGCCTTTATGAAGGGAACATCAACAATGGATTGCGTGATGTTAGCGAAAATGATGATAAATGCTTGCCAAAAGAGAAATAAAGAGATCGCTAACGTTGATTTTGAAAAAGCTTATCATTATGTGAATTGGGAATTTCTATGGGAACTTTATGAAGCAAGAAGGTTTGGCAACAAATAGATTAGATGGGTTAAACTAGCGGTGGGAAATGCGAAATCTGCTATTTTGGTTAATGGAGTTGCTACGAAAACTATAGCATGTAAGAGGGGTTAAAATAAGGGGATTTATTGTCCCCTTGTCTTTTTTTGTTTTTATTTTTGAGGAGGATTTTAAGTGGAAAAAATAATGGTTTGATTCAAACACAACCTTTGAAAGGTATGATGGGAGATATTCTTATTGTTCAGTTTGCAGGTGACACATTATTTTTCTGTAGAGCAAACAGGAAGGAGATCAGAAATTTGAAACTTATCTTATATCTTTTTTAGGGTATTTCTGCTTTGAAGATTAATTTCTCTAAAATTTCTTTTATTTATTTCGGTTCTATAACGCAAAGAGGGGAAGTGTTAGCCGAAAGCCTAAATTGTAAACTTGAGAAATTTCCATTAACATATCTTGGATTGCCACCGTGTAAAGAAAAACCGAAAAGAAGAGAATGGTTACCATTGCTGGATAGGATCTCAAAAGAGCTTTTAAATTGTAACGGAAAACTTTTGTCTTCTGGAGGTAGATTAACTTTGATGAATCGGTAATTTTAGGGATGTCTTTATACCACATGTCCTTTTGTAGGCTTCCTAAATTGGTGTATGTTAAAATTGATACAATAAGAAAAATATTTTTTTGGGGACGTGGAGATTCAGGTAGCGGGTTTAAAATGTTGGTGGATTGGAATAGAGTCTGTAAACGAAAAGAATATGGCGTGCTTGGTGTTCTTAACTTAAGAGATTTTAATACCAGTCTTCTTGTAAAATGGGTGTGAAGGATTTTGAGCAACGATGGTGTTTTGTAGGTCAATTTTTGGAGATCATTTCACCCTCTCATTAGAATCTGGAGGTCACCGAATAGAGGAAACAACACAATTTGGAAAAATATGGATTTGTATGAAATCTTTTTCTTTATAAGCAGTCATCAGATCCTGGAAAATAGTCACACGATTAAGTTTGGATGGATCATTGGATGGATGATCAACCCTTGAAGTGGAGATTTCTGAAGATTTTTGAATCCATAATGGACAACCAGGAAGCAGTTTGCAAAATGGGATATCATGGAGTTAATGGATGGAGATGGAGGTTACATAATCTTCTTTTGTCAGACAATGAGATCATGATGAAAGAATGGAGAAGCCTTCAATTGGAGTTGAACGAAATTATACCAACAAATGAAGAAGATAAAGTGGTATGGAAACATAATTCAAATAAAAAGTTTTCTGTACAAAGTTGTTATAAATTTTTGTACTTTGGTGGGTTTGAAGCTGGTTGGTATAAGTTTATTTGGAAATCGATGGCTCATTAAAGGTCAAGATTTTTCTTTGTTTTCTTTTAAAACGATGATGGTTGACAAGATCACTAATGAAACATAAAGGGTGGATGGAGGTTGGTCTTGTGTTTTTTGCAACTTGACGGAAGAAATCGATGATCATTTAATTCTGAAGTACTCTATGAGAGTTGAGATATGACTAAGAATATTAAGGGCTCTGGGAATTGCAACTTTACCAAATTCTATAGAGTAAATAGCTATCGGATGGGATTCTCCGAATACTTTGGCTTATCCAACTTTATCCAATCTTAAAATAAACATTTGTTACTGTTTGTGGATCGGAAGAAATTCAAATATTTTTACCGACGCTGACATATCGTCAGATGAGATGTTATTTAGAATTGAATCTCTTTTTATTTTATGGGTGTTTTCAACACCATACAAAATGAAGGACGTGTTATGGAAGACATGTAGCTGTTTAAGACCGCCGAATCATTTTTCGAATTTTTGATTTTGTATGTTTATTTTCTCTTCTTTTTTGTGTTAGTAGAAGATTTTGATGTACTTGATTTTATATTTTTATTAATATACTTATGAAGTGAGTTACGGCTTAACTTTGTTCATAAAAAAAACTTACGACAATGACCAGTATGTAACTCTGTTAATTATACGTTACCGCTCGACTTTTCATCTTATAAGGTGATGGAGGTTAGAATCTCCCTCAGATATTGTCCTCCGCCGATCTTGTGGCCAGCGGAGCTGAACGGTGGAGATTTGTTGTGAAGGTTGAGCGCGTGGATCTCAATGGGTTGTTGGTTATTGTTGACGCCAAGCTATCTACAAAGGAAGTCCCGAGGTGGGGAACCACCGTAAGACCTTCTGACGATCAAGTAAGTACCGAGGAATAATTGGGCAGAGTAGTGACGTATTGGATTGAGTTTGAGTTACCTGAATCGTCTGGAGAAGGGGTTTATATAGAGGTAGCATGGAGAGAGCCGATGCGAGATTCTCGCCTTCCGTTACGCCTATGCGTCAAGTTCGTGTTGATGGCGGGATACACCCAATAATGGCGAGATACGCTCATTAATGGCGAGATACGCTAGCGTGAGATGTAGGACGTGGAGCGGCGAAGATCTTATCGTGGCAAGATACACGAAGTCGTTACGGGGGCGCACATGCTCTATGCTCCCGGCCAAAAAGGGACGCTGAGGAATCTCAGCTATAGGATAGCTTGGAGACGAGTAAGGACGCTGAGGAACCTCAGTTATAGAATAGCTCAGAGATGAGCAAGGGAGCCGAGGAAGCTTAACTCTGTGATTGCTTAGAGACGGGCAATGGCAGGTGGTTAGGCGAAGAGGGAACATACTCAGGAAAGGCCTCCAAAAAGTCGGGTGCAACCTCGGAGGCTAGGTGCCGAGAAATGTCCCTAATGCATCATATCTATTCCAGCTCCAAAGCCCCAGGAATCTAGTAGGCTTATGTGGACGACACGTCATCTTCTACGTGTCGTGATCTGAGAAATTCCCACTTATGAGTATCATCATTAGCCCCCCACTCTCGTTTCGACCTACTTATGGGTCGGGTCGAGAGTAGTCTGCTCGGTTTTTTCTGTTCAGCTTGGTGCCGAGGATTCTTCATGGTGGATTGTCCAGGAACGACATGATGTTTGGCGGTTGTGACTCTTCGATCTCCAAGTCTACATGGCGTTTTACCATGCGCCTTAATTTTTGCACGTATCCCCGATGACTTCAGTGGATCACTAGGAGGGTGGCGTCCCAATGAAGACGTCGCTTTGCATGTTCGGGCCGTCGTGGCGACAGGCCGGCCGCCGATTTCATGCCGTGTGACCGCAATCGGATGGCGGGTTGTGAGACGTCACTTCCGCCGATTGGATCCTCGTGAGGGGAAAGCGCACAATGGTTAGTTACCGTGTGGCGCCGTCGGGACCGTTCGGCGCGATGCTTCATTTTGGAGGGAGCGGATTTGGCCCGCTAGATTGCTTTTGCTGAGTGCATAAATAGGGGAGGCCTATCCCTAGGAAATACCTTTACTTCGCTTGCCTTCTGATATCTGTGGATTGCTCGGCGCTCCCGCTTTTAGCTCGGATCTCCAGTCCAAACCCTTCTTCAGTTCCTCTTCCTTTGAATCAGGTCAGATGTCTTCCCTTGATCCTTTAATAGATATAGTTAGGGTAGAGTTAGGCGATGAGGCCTCGACCTCTGAAGCCGAGTCTAGCGGGTTTTCCTCGGCTTCTGATAGCCGAGGAAGTTCTTCCTCCTTTGAGTCGAGTTCACCCTCAAGGGGTAGCGATTCCCCTGTTCCCCATTGTCAGGGGGCCAAGTAGGCTCCCAAGGTGCTTATCGAGAATACTCATGACACTGCCTCGATGCTGAACAGGTCGGATGAACTTTCCGACATCCGAGCTCATTTCCACATTCCTTCTTGCTACACGCTCCGTCTGGTCAGGGAGGGTGAATGGATAGACCAGATACAAGGTAATGAGATTTCTCTATACTTGGAAGCATTTCGAGCAGGGATGCGTCTACTCTTTTCGCTCGAGATTTGTGCAGTCCTTCATTGTTTTCAACTTGCCCTGGGCCAGCTAGCACCGAATTCGTGGAGGTTTCTCCTCGAATTCCTGGTCCAGCTTAAAATTGATCGGATCCTCTTTAGCTTAGGTTTTATTTTATCCTTTCTCTGTTATAAGAACCACCCGGGTTCCCATAAGGATGAGCCGAGTTGGGTTTACTTCTCCATTAAAAAGTATAAGGGTAGGACGGCCGGGTCGGGGGTAGTGCTCGTCCCTTCTTCCATCCATGAGTGGAAGGAGAAGTTCTTCTTCATCGGTCCTCCGAAGAAAGAGGAGTGGCCGGTGCCCACCAAGTGACATAGAGCAGATTGCCCGAAGGCTAAGCAGTCAAACGCCCTGGAGGCGAGGATCGTGTCCCGGTAAGAGCCTATCCAGCGTGCCAACGCCTTGCTTTCCGAGCAGGCTCTGAACTGGGCGGGAATTAGTCTCTCGTGCCTCATAGGTAAGTTAGGTCTAACCGATCAATTTAGACTTAGTATATTTTGTTGCTTCTGTTGCTAACCCCTTTTGTTTTCTCCGGCAAAGCCCATGGACCGGTAGAAGATAATGGTCGCCTTGGCAGCCAAGGTACAGGGAAGGAAGGGCGGCGGCGGCGGCTCGTCCAAGCAGGCGCCGAGCACGGCGCCCCGCTAGGGTCCCTCGGCAAAGTTCACGCCGCTCTTCCTGCCCCCGAGGAGTGCAGGAGTGGAGGGTAGAAACAAGCCTGAGAACAGATTCCCCGGGTGAGGCCGGAGGCGCCTTCCTCTGCTGAGTCTCCGGCCAAGAGGCTCAAGAGGGTGGTTTCCCGGACGCCCCCAGCCATGATACACGTGCAGGAGGGCGACTTATTCCTCAGGGTGTCGTCAGGGCTATCCGTGGTCGACAGTATGCTGGTGGATATGGAGAAAGCGGCAGGGGCCAAGATACCTCGGGGCGCAATGAAGCCCAGGTCGCGGCGATATATCAGGAGACTGTCCAGCTTGGTGATTTTTCTGCAAATTTTCCAAGTAATTTTCTCCCTTTTCAGTCCTTGATGAATGTTGTTCGCTTTTTTCTATAGGTCCTTCAATACCGCGCCTTCCTGGCTGCCATAGAGGTCGAGGAATTTGCCCCGGCGATAAAAAAGGCTGGGGAGATATCTTGGCATGAGAAAGAGCTTCTCGCCAAGCTGAAGGAGGCCAAGGATAACACCGGCTCCCTCGAGTCGCGGTTGGTCTTGGAGGGTATGAAGGCCACGAAGCTAAAAGAGTCCCACCGGGCCTTGACTGAGTCCAACCGGGCTTTCCAGGCCCAGATCGGTGAAGTCAACGAACTCTTTGATGACATGAGGAAGTAAAGAGACTCGTTCAAGGAGGATGCCCGGGAGGCCAACGAGGCGGCGAAAAGGGCCAAGGAGAAGACGGAGAAGGCTGTGGAGGACTACAAGATATCTGACCAGTTCTATGTCGACCTTACTGACTTTGCGGTCGTTTGGTGGCATAATGACCTCGACACCGTTAAGGAGATGATGCCCGGATTCGATGACCAAGAGCTCCGCGCGAGGTATCCCTTCCTGGAAGAAGAGCAAGCGGGCGGAGGCGCCGAGCAAGCGGGCGGAGGCGCTGAGGCCCTGATCGAGAAAATGAATTGAAGTCACTGCTCTCCCATTTGTTTTCACTGTAAGCCTACGGGAAATTTTGTAGCGATTTTGTACAGCCGAGGAGGTCATAATACCTTATACATAATTTTGAAATTAATGAAGTGTTTTTGCTCTTCTGTGATGTGTCTGATTGGAAAGTCTCATTTTTATTTTTATTCTTCCAAGTGTAGATAGACCGGTGTCCCCCCTCACCCCGGAGATGAGATAACGTGAGTCAAGGGAACACTAGTTTTATTCTTCCAAGTGTAGATAGATCGGTGTCTTCTTGGAAACTCTTAGAAACTCGGACCGATCTTAGCAAAACTCGGTGTTATCCCCTCTACGAATTCGAGTGGAATTAGAGTTGGGCCGGTTATCGACTGTGGGTGAGCTTTCTTTACTTGGGCGACGCAGGAGTCTATCTATTTCGAGTATGCATGCCGAGTAGAGATCTTGTCACGACCCGAAAATGGCACATGACCGGCACTTGGATCATGTAAAGTTTATAGGACCCCGCCGTAAGCCAAGTAAGCTAAAAACCTAGAAATCTAAAACTTTTTAGGAAAATAGTGGAGGTGAACTTTAAAAAGAAGGGTATAAATAAAATCAAGTGCTTCTTTTAAAGTATAAGTAAATTTTTATAGAAATGCAAGTGGATGTATACTAGAGTTTGAAAACGTTTTTGTCATTTAAAATTTTAGCAGCACCTCTTTTCTAAGCTTTAATCCAAAACCAGTGCATAACAAGAATAATATAGGTATCCCCAAATGGGAGCTAGCTCTTCACCAACTGGCGGAATCATAACCACGCAATATGAAATATACGACGCTTAAAGCGAAGATCAATCACAAAAAAAGAGATAAGAAAAAAAAATCAAAACATCATCAAGTCCAATACGAAGAATATATATATACAAGTCTCGTCACTAAGTCCAAAGAATATACAGTGGGTATCTAAGTCTACCAAATATACATAGTCTGATTGATGGAGCTTTTAACTAGATACAATGAATATAAAGTATACAATGGTGATTACGCTTTGTACTGTAACCCACCTACCAAAGCAAATCACCCAAAGAAGCAATGTGCCAGTAAGCCGCTACTGTTTCGAGCGGTTGATCCTGTAAGAAATCATGGCACAATGGGGGTGAGTTGCTGACTTATGAGTAGAAGACATCATCATGTAGAAATCGAATGTATAACGATCTACCTAGGTCATACTATACTAATAATATTTTACCGTGTAGTATTGAAGGTAGTCGTGTATACATACACACACACAATATCGTGCATGTATCAATATGTGCTACCATATTATCTTTGTTATATATGTGTATATGTAATCCAACATGTGTCCATCAACGTCACATCAAAATTATCGTAAATCCTGAGTGTTCAGCATCGACACTCGAAATTATCATAAAACCCGTGTTCAACATTGACACGTAAATCCTCATATCTTAGGCGTCGTCTCGTCGGATCGGCCCTCATATCTCAGGCACTGTCTCATCAGATTGGCCTTCATATCCATTTGTCTTATATCACTCCGGTCGGTATCCTCCGGATATCCGCCGAGTCCAGTAATGCCACTGGTAGGTAGTGTTTTCCTGCTTGGCTCAACGCCATTCTATACGATCTTCTTGTCCAAGGGTACCGTACCGGGTCCACCATGTACTAGCAGACAGTGACTCCTCACTCCTCGAATCGAGTAGTATCATAGCCCAGAACCAAGAAATCTCATTATGGACGTCGAAATATCATATCAAGAGAAACCGCGTTTTTAAAAAATTATAAGTTTTTAAATAATATCCGCGATTTCTCAAATCCAGAAATCTCATGAAAACAGAATCTCATAAAGTATGGCAGTAATGAAATAATATGTACATGCATAGAATAATACTGTAATGCACATCAAGTGTGTTTATATGAGCGTGTCGTGTAGCAAGGTAAAGAAAGTGCAATAACTGAACTAGTATGTGGTACCAGGTAATAAACAATAACTAAAATACTAACAGATTATAATGTGATACGGTGACATAGCGAGTTATAATGTGTACATGGTATGGAAATTACCGATGATGTGTGTGTGAGATGGCAAGAATGTGTACATGCAACATGTGCATCATCGGTAATGGTGCATGTGTCCTAGCAAACAAAGTCACGTAAAGACAAGGGTATGAAGTGTAGCATACATATCGTAAATGAAAATAATGCGAGCGTATGCAGAAATAAAAAATCGTAACGCAAGTGTAAACAAAATAGAAAACTCGTAAACGTGAACAGTATAAAAATATGCAACTATGTATGAGCCATACAGTTGTAGTTTAAAATAGTTTGAATCATTGTTTTTAGAAAATATGGGGTTACGATGTTTTTGAAAAAGATACCGTTTGAAAAGGCATAGCGTCCTCTCGAAGTTATCATTTAAAAGTGCGTAACGATTCGTTAGTTTTGAAAATAGGTATGGCTCTGTTCATTGTCGAAAGACGGACCGGGACGTTAGGACGTCTGGCCTGAATTCTGAGGGCAGATGCTATTTGGATTTATCCCTCCACCTCTCCGAACATGCCAAGTTGATTTATGACACCGTATATTGGAGCTTTGGACGGATGAGACCGTTGTAGCAGATTTTATCAGATCCCCCCTCATTTTATGAGGGTTTTTTGATTGTGGGGACGCTCTTCCCTGCAGGTGCAAGCCCCTGCAGTTAATTATGTTATCGCATTGCGATAACCACTTTCTCCTGCTCCGGAAGTTCACTTCGTGTCGTGTGTGTTTTTGTTTGTTTTGGTTGCCCGTGGATTGTATACGGAGACTAATTTACGTTGTCGCCCGTAGGGCGCGGATTAGTCCAAATCCGTATATTTTAGATTTGGGCTTAGGTTTATTTAAGGACCGTTAATTTGGTTTGAGATTAAGATCAACTTAAATGTGTGAGTATTTGGGCTCAATTCGTTCTTGCTAAGGATGCGTTAGTCTAATTTGAGACTAAGATTAACTTAGCAAAATTTTAAGGGTCATTTTTAATTAAGATCCAGCAAAAGAGCATTTGGGCTCAGCTGCAAGAAAATTCAGAGATTTAGCTAGTTTGGGCTAAATCTGCTTAGCCCTTTTCATTTCAAAAGTGCTAAGCACTTATTTGGGCCTTGTTTGTTCGACACTTTTATTTTCATATAAAAGTACTAAGCACATGTTTGACGCTCTGACACTCACTTGGGTGTTATGTGAAGCATTTAATTATGGGCGTCGCCCAATAAGCGCTGTGCACTCAGCCATTTTGGCTGTATGTGGAGTGCTAAGCACTTTTCTCTCTTCTCTTTTTTCTTTGGTGGCACCCACATGAAGAAAACGTGAGGCGCTGGGCGATGTCCAATCAGTGCTAAGCACTCAGCCATTTTGGTTTTTTATGGAGTGCTAAGCACTCTTTATATGGCGCTCGCGTGTATTTCACGTGAGGTGCTAGACGCTGTTGAAGAGGGGTGCCCATGTGGGAAACACGTGAGGCGCTAGTTTCTTTTATATGGAGATTTATTCTCTGTTGATGTTTTTAGAGAACTTAAATATCTTTTAATGGTATTTTGACCATTAACGATTACCAAAATCATTGTTTTGAGGATCTGAGATCATATTCTTTAAGACTAAGTTCTTGATTTGAAGGAACCGAGTTCCTGGAGTATTATGGATATTCTTTCTCTTTAAATTTGTTCTTCCCTGAATATTTGATTCTCAAAACCAAGATCTTCTCAATGAGAATTAAATTCTCAACTTATGGGAGACCAGTCTTGTGGATCTCAGATCCAGAGAAAGAACTAAGTTCTCGAGAAGGGTTATACCCCTATGATAGGTAAAGGAGATGTTTTGATCTCTATGGTTTCTTTACCTAGGGTTTAGAGATTGAAGCCCTTTTTCTTTGAGAATTTAATTCTCTGTTGTTTTTTTTGGAATCTTTTGAGAGCCTTCTCTTCTCTCTGTGTTGTTCTGTGTCTCTCTCTGTGTGCATATCTCTCTCTCCCTCTTCCCTTTCTTTTTCTCTTTTTTCTTTTTTTCTCTTTGAAGTCTTGTGTCCTTTATATAGTGGAGGCATATTGTTAATTAGTTTTATGAAAATATCTTATTGAGAGATTCCAATTGATTTAATTGGTCTCAAATTGAGTTGGGGAATTTTACCTACCATTGGATTTTTGATCCAAGGACTTCTGTTTTACAGAATATGTTGTTCTTGTTTTTAACAAGATCAGGAAAATATTCTCCCATATACAGAATTTATTCTGTAAAGTGGTAATTTTTAATCACCATTGGATTTTTAATCCAATGGTTCTCTGTTTTACAGGGAGCAATCTTTTTATTTGGAAAGATTGAGAGAATATATATTCCAAAAAATAGAATTTTATTCTATTATTGGATCATTGATCCAGCTGAGAGTATCTTTCTTATTTAGAAAGATATGCGAGATATTTTCTCCTAATAGAATTTGATTTTATATTTTGGTAATATATCATCTCTATTGGATCTTTGATCCAACGGCTCTGTTTGACAGAGAGTATCGTAGAATTTAATTCTACTTAGGCGCTGGCGCTCACGTGTTGTTCACGTGGGCGCCACTTAAGAATTTAATTCTTATAATAGGTATTTTTGTTCTTTGCACATTGGCGCCCGCATATGGAGCACGTGCGGCTCCATCTAAGAGTTTAACTCTTATGTAATGAACTCTTCTATGCTTTGCACATTGGTGTCCGTGTGAGGAGCACGTGAGGCGCCACCATAGGATTTAATCCTATAAGATTGGCTCTGGCGCTGGCGTCCTCATGGAAAGCACGTGAGGCGCTACCTTATTGAATTCAATAGAGCTTTACTCTTTTATTAGGTTAAATATATTGGGGAAACAAATGCCCCTCACCGTTGCTCTCACGTGATTTACATGTGGGTGCAACGGTGTCACCTTTTCCACCGTTCGATCTTTTGGGGAGTTGAACCGTCCCTTCATATCTTATAAATATGGATTTTGGCCCTTGAGATGACTTCCGTTTCGTCATCTTCCATCTTCTTCTTTGAAAATTCAATTCTCTTCTCAGAGCTCAGATCTCTGCCCAAAGAAACTATTAGAGTTTAAACCATGTTTAAAAAAATTGGTAAGGATTATGGCCATTTTTCTCTTAAAAGAGACTCTTTTTGTCTTGGATTTTTAACCCATTAACAGAGCTTTGCTCTTTTTCTCGAAATGATCTCTTAGGGAATGTTGGTCTCAGAGATCTTAGGGTTTTACCCTGTTAATGACTTTGATCTTTAAGAGTTGTTTGGAATTTAATTCCAGTATATTTCCCATGGGGATTTCTGGGATTTAATCCCATTATCAGAGAAATTTAATTCCAGTTTGTTCTACAGAGGTTAGCTTACAGTGGGTTTTCACGCGATGACGTCACCATGTCGCCGCGATTCCGCGGTCGGAAGAGGGGTCGCGCGGCCGCACTGTTGACTTGGACCTCCAACTTTCTTCTGTTGTTCTGTTGTGGAAATCCTATGTTGTTCAGATCTTCAGTTTTCTGTTTCGCTCTCTGGATTTTTTTTAGATCCGAACTCGTTCGTTGTTCCTGCAAAAAATTCATAAGAGAAACCCTTCCAACAATAAAAGATGATAAATTTTTTATATTTTTCAATTTTCCAGTTTTTTAATGATTTTTATATTTTATATTAACCCGAAATTGCAAAAAGGAAATATTACGCCATCCCCGACAACGACGCCATTTGATTTGTAGGATTTTTAGATCAAAAATATTTGTTAACCGCAATCAAGAACGGCGTCGCTTGGTAGTTAGCCGGTGAATACGGGTCGGTCCACTGGGATGATGTGTATTTCCTAATTGTTCTAACGAGTTAATTCCAAATGGTGTTTGGATCTTTATCACTAAAAAAACTAATTTGATTTATACTAGGATTAGGAATCTTGCTAGGGTTAGGTTTAGGTTAAGTTTGATAAAATAAAATTTCCCACCTCTTTCTATGCCCTAAATTAGATCTTTTTAGGAGTTATGGTACTTATTAATAAAGGGGATTAGGACGATCGGGAAGAAACGATGTTTCTTCCTCTACGTCCTTGTCCGTCCTTTCTTAATCCTTATCCTAACCTCCATGGAAAACATGCATATCCGGTCTTTTATACTACGATATCACCGTTACCTCGTGGGTAAGGTGCCGTAGGGAGCGGAATATGTATGTATGCATGGAGTCCTAATTATTAACATGTGATGGGAAAGAAAGGGGTGAGAGATTCGCATCTCTCAAACCCTTCCCTATTCCTAACCCTAACAAGCGAGGAAGCTACTCGCTCATTGAAGGATCTACAAAAGTCATAATTTTTATTTTGGTTTTAGAGTTAAGAGATTAATTAACTACTGCAGATTAATAAAAAGTCTAATCTAGATTAAACTAAGGCAAATAAGAATTTTATCTAGGGTAGAAATTAAAAACTAATAACTAGGGCAAATAAAAAGAACTACTTACAAATTGATGCTCTCCAAAACTTGAAAAGAACTCTGAATTTTATTAATGAAAAGAGGCATGACCTAATACAAGTATTTGGGTCTCTATTTATAGGACACAGAAAACCCAAGGTTTACAATCGCCGCATGTATGCTTTTACAAAATTGCCCCTAGGTAGACTAGTCAACGCGCCGCCATCGCTACAGAAGTTTCTGCACCGACACGGGTACAACACGGCCGCGGAACCGTAGCCATAGGCCAGGTTTGGCCACGGTTCCGTGGCCAAATGAAGGGCTTGGATGCTGAAATTTCCTGTGCTGCTTCTGGGTGTTTTTGTCTTCCTATTTCTTTGGTTGGTTCTTCAGAATGTTTTCCATTTCTCTTCTAGATCTCCACAGTGAGTAATGTAGTGGACTTTTACCATTTGCTTCGTGTCGAAGTCTTGAACCTTGCGCTGCCTTGTTCTTTGTGAACCGACCTTCGTTTATTCTCCAACTGTAGGCTTGATCAAGATTCTTCCATTTGTTTGTCGTAGTCTTACTTTTTTATCGTCTTTTGTCTTTTTCACTGTTTTTGTTCCGAGAATCTGTAACCTGTAACTATGTAGCAGATATGGGTCACAAACACCTATTTATTTGTAAAATGAATAAGAACGGGGTCTAAAAGAATGCAAAATTATGGTATGAACAGATGGTCTCTAGTTTATATATGCGCCGTCGAGACTTGGAGTTAGGATTCTTCTGCTACTCCATTTTTGGTTTCGACCCTTGGGTCTTTTGTTAACGTTGCGTCTGTATCCTACTGGAATAAGAAGGAATGTTGAGATAGTCTCTGGATTGTATATGAACCGTCAAGACTTGGAGCTAGGATTTTGCCATGGCTCCGTTTTTGCTTTGACTCTTGGGACTTTTGTTGACGTTGCGTCTGCATCCTACTGGAATGAGAAGGAACGTCGAGTCGGAGCTAGGATTTTGCCATTACTCCGTTTTGATTTTGCTCCTTAGAGCTTTGTTGACGTCACGTTTGCACCCTGTTGGAATGAGAAGAACGTCGAGTTGGTCTCTACGTTGTATATGAACCACTGAGATCTGGCTTTCCCTTTGACGGAGCCTGGTGGGAAAGTATGGTTTCCTTTCTTTTATTTGTGCCCATGGATCATATACAAGAGCCAATATGGGCCTACTTGCAGGGCAGGGGAAATTTTATTTTATTTTATTTTTTATTGCCGCGATGCTCTATCTTTTCAGCTTTTCGTATAGTGAAGGTCGCGATTGCCCAATCATTTCGGCTATTTTTTTTATTTTTAGTCGCTGCTTTTTATGGCGAGTTGTCCAAACATTTCGGCTATTTCATATGCATTTTTTCTGCTACTCGCTGCTGTTTTTTTATTGCAGGGTTGGAATATGATACCAATCTTGGCATCAGCATCACTACAACTCGAATATTTCCAGGAGCGAATCATCATTTGCCGTGAAATGACTTGGGGTTTGACACCTGTTTATGCATTAGTATTGCTGCAACTGGGATTTTTCCAGGAGCAAATCATCATTTGCCTTTGCTGGTTCTAACAAAGGTGGCTTAGCAAACAGGGTTAGGATCCTGTCGACTAAGGATTTTTGAATTTATGAGCCGTAAGGGTCTCATAAAGATATTTCTCCCTACGAGTCGTGAGGATCTCGTAGGTGCATGTTCTCCTTAGAAGTCATGAGGAATTCTAAGTGGTACTTTCCCTCGTAAGTCGTAAGGATCCTACAAGAGCGTTTTCTCGTGATAAGTCGAGAGGACTTACAAGTGTTGTTTACCATACGGGGAAATTTCTCGTCGTTGGTGGAACTTGGGAGATATGACGGCTTAAGAACATGTTTAGATTTCTATAACTTAAGGCTTTTGAATCTTATGAGCCGTGAAGGTCTCATAAGGGGAATTTTCCTTACGAGTCGAGAGGATCCCGTAAGTGTAATTTCTCCTTAGGAATCATGAGGATTCCTAAGTGTGTTGCTCCTTTGTGATTCGTAAGGATCTTACGTAGGTATTTTCTCCTCACAAGCTTGAGAGGACCTTGCAAGTACCCATGAAATTTTTATTTTACGAGTTTGCACCCTATTCGGGTTTTCAAAAACTCGCCGGCAGTCATGCTATTTTTACTCATTGCGCCCTTTCGGATTTTAACCCGTGCCCATTTCTCCTGTGGACATACCGTTTTTTTTATGAGATTGCGTCCTTCTGGGTTTTCACAAACTTGCCGGTAATCCTTCTATTTTTACTCACGGCGCTCTTTCGGGTTTTCATCCGTACCCATTTCGCTCGTGGATATACTATTTTTTTTACGAGCGATGGAACTCTCGAAAGTAGCTTCGTCACAGGTGACCCATCTATTTACTAGTGGGATTTAGGGGTGGCTTCATCACTGGAGTAGCTGTGTAGCTGGTGGGACTTGAGTTGCAACCTCCGTCGTTAGGAATTTTATTGCAATATAGATATCAAGGGAGTGGATCACCGTATTTGGGGCGATGTGCTAGTTTAGGGACGTTCCGGTCCATTATCTCCATGTTTATGGCAAAATTTTAGTTTAGGGACTTTTCGGTCTGATGTTGCCATATTTGAGGCGAGGTTATAGTTTAAGGACATCTCGGTCCCGAGTTAGTTTAGAGACTTCTCGGTCCTTTGTTAGTTTAGGGACATCTCGGTCCGCTGTTGCCATATTTGAGGTGACGTGGTAGTTTAGGGACATTCCGATCCATTATCGCCATGTTTGAGGTGAATTTTTAGTTTATGGACTTTTTGGTCCATTGTTAGTTTAGGGACATCTTGTTAGTAATATGTATGCCCTAGAGGCCATTATTGATGATACGTTGCATGCTTGGACATATATATAGAGGACTTTCTTGCTCGACATGATAGTATGCTATCAGGTTGCCTTTATCTGAACATGTAGACTGGTATTTATACTGTCTGTCTCTTACATGTTGATAAAGCACTTAGGATATGTACTTGACTACCAGGACTATAATGAGATCATACTAGTAGGGCCAGGATGGTCCACAAGTACATACTTTAATCAGTTCCTAGTCATGGGAATATCAAGACCAGGGCATCGATATTCCAGTGTAGACTAGTGTGTACGTTTCTTTTCCCTTTGAGGGCGATGGTTGATCCCACAACTATTGGTGTGTGACATTAAATATTGTACACAGGTGCTCATTAGAGAATGGGTCAACCGAACAGGACTCGCCGAGGACTCCTATGTGGTAGTATACCTATCGTTAGATATCAGTCCTCTGGTGACATTGGTACAGATTAGTTTGTAGACCCGAGATTGTCATAGAGTCTTGTGTGGCTCCCATTGTGCTTTGATTTCCTTCCTACCACGGCTCAAAAGAGTCGTGCAAACAGGTGGATTTTGGGTACAAACCCGAGTCACATGGAGGCAATGAGAGATAGGAGGGGTTTCGTCTCTCCCGGTATTGGGGGTTGATGTTGCACTATGCTCGATTGGCTATAACTGGAAGTCCCTGGCCAGGGCTGCTGCCGAGATTTACTGATAAGTGTTATCATTAGTTTCTCGAACCGTTATAGGCCAGACATTGGCATGACTTATCACGTTACTGGGGACTGACGTTTACCACCCCTAGACATGATATGCGACATATCAGACGAAGAGACCGGACTGTACGGTAATGTTATTGATAGGATTCATGGAAATTATGGACGAGCTTGCTTGTTAATCTTCATATCGCTCAATACCCGGGTAGCCGTTACGTCCAGCTAGTACCGCTGACGGCTTGTAGGTGATTGATGTGATCATCACCCACTGCTGGCGTATTGACGAGTCTTTAGAGTCCCACACAGAAGTTTCCTGGTTCAAGCGAAATGAAGTAGGACACATATATGATATGTGTGTGGGCCTGATTAAATACAAGTATGTGATATCGTATTGTAATCTGGCAGTTATTTGTTATCGGTTCGATTATATGTGATATAACCAGTTTGTCGAATCAAGTATTGATTTGATAATGTGATATACATATATATGATATTAGTCGGTCATATGTGATATAACCGGATTATTAAATCAAGTGTTGATTTAATAATGTGATATATATTATATGTAATATGATTATATCTTAACTAATATCATTAGCTCACTAATTATTCTTCATTATATATATATTAAGACACACACACACACAATAATGAAGCATGGCTTGATTTTCTATTTTTGAGAAAAATAGAAATGAGGTGGAAAATAAGAGCATGGTTGCAAGCATGGGATTTATTTTTGTTTATTCATCTTGACTCACTATTCAAGCATGGTTGCAATTTTATATTGCAAAATTTCATAACTGAATGAGTGGGGGTCAAGGGTTGCCATTCATTCTAAGCTCATTCTCAACACTTAGCCATTTTTTCTTGCTTTGCTCCCATGGTTGCTCTCTAACTTCTTCTTCTTCCTCAATCCTATAGTTCAAGTTTCAACCCTCACATGTGATGTGAACCATGAAGCTTGAACACAAACTAGTGAGCAAATTAAACCCCTACTTCACCATCACACTTTAGATTAGCAATTTGATGTGGAGTGTTGCCTTCATTAATGAGATTAGTGAAGGGTTAGCTTGAGCTTGTGGACTTCGGGTAGATTGTCTTTGGCGCGAAGATCACGAAGGAGGTTCGTTCAACTCGAAGAGGAGCCTAGTAGAGTCACGTGGACTTCAAACGGGAGCTATTGAAGAGAAGGACTCGAACTACAAAGGTTGTATGCTCTTTTCTTCTTTTTGGTTCATCACATCACAAAGGCAAACCCTAAATAATCTAGTAAAGATCTTGTTAGTCTAACTTAGCACCTAATAAAATTAAAATTTGGCATGCTTGATGCCTCTCGAACCCCATGGTGGTGCTAAGGTCGACTTTCATGGTATTAGAGGCAAGCTAGAACATTAGGGTAACTTGTAGCGACGTTAGAAATCCGTCGTTTTTGTCGCGCAAAAATTGCAGATAAAAACATTTTTCCAAAATGATGTTTTGAGTTGTTTGCACACTCCGCGGGCTCACGGTTTGAACCGAGAAGCCGCGGGGTAGAGAGTGCGCACCCCGAGGACACCCCGGGAGGGGAGGACCGAATGGCTGGGCCCACTCTCCAAGACCACTACAAGGTGGTCTTGGCGGTGGGGACCCGAAACTGCCCCATCTTAGGCAGTTTCGGGTCTGCCTCACCCCTTGGACACCTCATGGTGGCCTCAGGGGTGGGGTACCCCTTTTAGGCTCACATTCGATAGTTAATTTTGGGATCTTCGCCCCCGCAAAGATTCGGGCGGGTTTCGAGTTCGTTTCGACTCCCGGATTGGCTTAAAACAATCGATTTTGGAACTTTAGCTCATTGGATTTTTCATGTCTTGGAAAAATTGTTTAGTTTGCTAATTGCGTGTGGAATTTTAATGTCGCGGTTACTTTAGAAGCTTTGTGATGTGTGTGATACAATTATTAGAATCCGGATTAATTAGTTTTATGAAAGCTACTTAGTATATTGTAAAGCTAGCCGTTTAGTCTCAATTGATTGATTGCCACGAAGTTTTGATTTGGATCAAAACTCCATCGTAATTACGTATTGTACGAGATCACTAAGTCGAGAATCTTGTTGAATTATCCGACAACCAATTGAAAAGAGTTTTTAATTTGAGACTAAAATGCAAGTTTTATAAGTTAGGCATGAAATCTAGAATATGAGATATTCCGGGTTTATGATGTCTAAGGAAATTGCGGATTCTAATTATTGTAGTTTTCTGTTTCTTTTTCTATGACCGCAAGTGTAATATGTGGGGTATCCCAATCTTTTTGCTATATGTCAACAAGTTTTAGGGATACGCATATTTGCTTACGTTGATGATATGTGATATCATGTGTTGCAGTTGATATGATTTATTGGATCGTCGTAAAAGAATAGCCGGGATTTTTTTTATGTGAGATGAGGGTTTTTATTTTCATTCATGTAAAATCTGTATGTAATATTATTTTATTGGTGCACTTCCGGGTTGAGGATGATGTCACCACTGCTGTATATTATTTACTTTTCCACATTAGGATAGACCCAAGACGGGGAGCACAAGTAACCGGGTTCTAGAGTCCAGTGGGAGACCATCTCAAGGAGTTGAGACCGGGTCTCCTAACTCTAGAATTGACAGGGTTACTTGCCGCTCTCATAGGGGTATAGGTATGTGGGTTTGGCTAATCATCACGACTGTGGAATCCGTGTTTTACATTATTGGCTAAATTTAAAACACGGACATCCTAATATATCCAATATTTCATATGTTGTTTCTGCTGCTTGATTCTGTGATGTTGATCATATAAGCACGTGAGACGAATGTAATATTATATATATGATATATAATAAACGTTTCTTATGTTTTGCACCCGCGCTAGTCCAGCCCCCGCTCTGTCGGTATTTAAGTAACCTAACAGTGCATGACGGGGCCCAGTGGCGAATACGGATGGCATAAGCGTACGTTCTATTTTCGTTTCATTTTTCTTTAATGTATAGGAAACATTAAATGATGGGACTTCATTAATAAGATTAATGAAAAGAAAGAAACCATAAGATGTTGTAGAATCAAATTTTCAAAAAGGGTAGCTCTGGTTTTGCTTTGCATAGTGGTATTCCTTGATGAATATCCAGCACCTCATTCGTTGAGAAAAGAGCCGAGATCTATTCACCGGGAGTGGCCTCTTTAGCGAAACTAGCAAATGCTACAACCCACTTGGTTTTGTCTTTTGACTGCTTCTCTAGTTCTTGCTTTGCATAGTGGTATTCATGAATATCCAGCACCTCATTCGACGAGGAAAGAGCCGAGATCCCTTCACCGAGAGTGACCTCTTTAACGAAACTAGCAAAAGCCTAAAAACACTCCTTTTCAAAATCACTAGATTCTACAACGATATCAAGTTTATTACGCTCATGGTTTTCTTAAAAACTTGCGTAGCCCTCCGTCATTTCAGATAAGTGCTATTTTAGTATTCGTGCTACGTTTGTTGGCCTGCGTCAAGGCGTAGTGTGCGGTAGATGAATTAGTGCTTATCTGCAGCATGTGATGCGATTGGATTAGGGTAGTCGTGCGACTTTGTTGGCCTGCGTCAAGGGTCGTGTGGGTGGATTTAATTCAATCAAGAAATGAACGGGTTGAACTTGACTAACGCCCTATGGTTTGTTGGCCTGGGTCAAGGTCATAGGACGTTAGGGGTAAAAGCCATTATCGGGAATTTCAAGCGTTGAAATTTGCAATGAGATTGCATACCTTCTATATGATAGTTGGATCCCGATACCCACTGTGAGTAAGAGTTACTCCTGAGAGAATTTTGCACTTTACAATTAGCTAATCCAGTAGGTTTCTAGAAAGATGTCAACGGGGTTATGCCTCTAGGGAAACAAGGTTTATTTTAATTAGGTCCGTGCGAAAGCACGGGGAATCTCCCTTGGAGTACCGATACCTTCCTGGCCGAACGATTGGCGAACCTGTAGGGTGTAATTAATCCCGGCTAATCTTATCTTTTAGGGTTTGAAGGAAGATTTGATAAAAAACATTGGAAGCCATCCTGATTAGATAAAATAACCAATCTAATCTTGCAAAGAGCGCACGCAAAGTGATTATCCTTCTCTCTCTCTCCTGGTAGCGACCAATGACATGCCTTAATCAAGATAATAATATGGATGTATTGACCAAACCTACTTATTATACTGGACTAGGTTCCGCTCTATCTTATGATTGTCATAAGTCTGAGTAAGGAATAGGGGAATATCCGGATTCCCACGCCACCCAAATGAAGAAAAAACATGTTGATGCATTGTCTTCGGGTGTGTTCGTAACCAAGAAACGTTTCTCAGTTACCTCTACGTCCTGGGTATTGGATACCGGATCAGGATCCCACACATGTAATTTGTTACATGGGCTATAGACAGGTGGAGAACTGGGAAAGGGTGATATGTCTATAGTAGTAGAGAATGGTGCAATTGTTGCAGCCAAAGCAGTTGGCAAATATCACCTTGTGTTACCAACTGGTAAGACAATGATTCTGAGCGACTGTTATTTCATACCAATAATATTGTGAATATTTTCCTAAATCAAGTGTTGATTGGGTAAGGTATGTTGTATAATAGTATATACGTTCTGAATCAAACCACAGTTCTAAACGTACAGAACACACACAAGAGGAAAAGTTCAGAAATGAACAAATTCTTCTTGTGGCATTGTAGACTGGGTCATATAGATGAAACAAGACTAGCTGAAGTTCCATAAGGATGCATATTTGAATCCGTTCAAATTTACATATTATGAAACTTGCCAGTCATGTCTCAAAGACTAGGTGACCAAATCTCCGTTTACTAGAAACGGAGAAAGAGCTACTGAACTTTTGGATAGATACATGGTGATGTATGCGGTCCTATGTCTATACATGCCAGGGATGGTTCTACGTACTTTATTACATTCACCGATATTCTCTCAAGATACGGACATGCGTTCTTGTTGAAACACAAATCTAAATCTTTTGAGAATTTCAAGGAATATAAGTACGAAGATGAGAACCAGATGGGTAAAGGTATTCAAGTCCATCGATATGATCGGGGAGAAGAATACTGAAGCACGCAATTCCGAGACTATTTAAAAGAGAATGAGATTCTCTCTCAGGTTACTCCTCTGTATACACTACAGCACAACGATATATCGGGGTGGAGAAATCGCACCCTATGAGATATGGTGCGCTCTATGATGAGTACTGCTGAGTTGCCTATTTTTTTTCAGGGACATGCACTTGAGAAGATACATACCTATTGAATAGAGTTCCGATCAAATACGTTGCCCACCACTCCATATGAGATATGGAATGAGAAGAGACCATCTCTTAAATGGGTTAAGATATGGGGTTGTCCGGCCTATGTTGAAAAGCAAAATCCGGACAAGCTCGAGGCAAGTTCAGTTCTGTGCAAGTTTGTAGGATATCCCAAACATTCGCGAAGGAATATCTTCTACCACACTGAGGAACAAAAGGTATTTTGTTTCTCAACATGCCACCTTTTTGGAAAAGGAATTTCTTGTGGAAGAAATTAGTGACGATGAGGTAGAACTAGAAGAAGTTCCATCAAAGCAAACTATAACTGACGATTTGGTGGAACCGGAGAATTCAATAGTCCCTGATGAACCGAAGCCACTTCACAGATCTAGTTGGGTTCCTCATCCACTTGAGAGATACTACGCTTTTCTCGTAGACGGTGGGAGCGAGGATTGCATCATGGAGATGGTGACCTAACTAGTTTCGAGCAGGCCATCATAAGTGGAGACTATGTGAAATGGCTGGATGCTATGCGATCTGAGATGGAATCCATGTACACCAACAAAGTATTGACTTTGGATGTTCCTCCTGAAGGGGTAAAACCCATCGGGAACAAGAGGATCTTTGAGAAAGATAATTTGGTGTAAATGGAAAAGTTGAGACTTTCAAAGCTAGACTTGTTGCTAAGCTTAAGTCCATCAGGATCCTACTTGCCATTGCTGCATACCATGAATACGATATCTTGCAGACTGCACGTCAAAACCGCTTTTCTAAATGGTGATTTAGAAGAGAGCGTGTATATGAAACTTTCATAGGGCTTCTTAGACAGTGGGAGCAGCAGAAGCATGTATAAGCTGCTTAAATCTATCTACAGGTTGAAGCAGGAATCGCGGAGATGGAACATCTATTTTAATGAAGCTGTCAAAGAGTTTGACTTCATCAAAAAGGTAGATGAACCATGTATAAATAAGAAGGTTATAGAGAGTATGGAGGTCTTCCTCGTATTGTACGCGGATGACATACTCTTGATAGGAAAGGGTGTTCCTATGCTACACTCGGTCAAGCACCTCTTATCACAGAGGTTATCCATGAAAGATCTAACCGATGTCTCCTACATCCTAGGGATATAGATCTATAGAGATAGATCTAAATGGATTTGGGATTGTCCCAATCCAGGTACATAGACACCATGCTAAAAGGGTTTAGTATGGATGATTCTAAGCGTGGTAATGTATCCGCTTGTTCAGGAATCACTCTCTCTAAAGAGATGTCTCTCGAGACTGATTTGGGGAGGGCTCGCATACAAGGGATACCCTATGCTTTGGCGGATGGGTCAATCATGTATGCAATGTTATGTACCAAAACAGGTGTAGCTTATTCACTAGGTGTAGTGAATAAGTATCGAAAAGATCTTTGGGATAACCACTTGACAGCTGAAGAACATTTTTAAGTGCTTGAGAAGGACTAAAGAGATGTTCTTGGTGTATGGTAACGGTGAACTCCAGATGGAGTCCTTTACCGATTCGAGCTTCTAGAGTGATAAGGACGATTGAAAGTCTGTCTCGGGTTTTTTCTTCACCCTCAGTGGAGGGACGGTATGTTGGAAGGGTTCCAAGCTATATACCGTAGCAGACTCGTTGATAGAGACTAATTACATCGCTACCAACGATGCTGCCAAAGAGGTTGTCTGAATGAATAGAGTTCATGAGATGAACTAGGTTCCAACCATTGGGCATCCAATACCTATGTATTGTGATGACAATGGAGTAGTGGCTTTGGCCTAGGAACCCCGGTCCTGTCAGCGATCTAGAAATATTCTTAGACAGTATCACCTGATCAGGGAGATAGTTGATCTCTGGGAGATCGAAGTCAGGAGATTTGACACAGAGGATAACACAGCGGATCCACTCACCGAGGCCATCCCCCAGATGCTATTCGAGAGACTTTAGGGACGTTGGGTATGAGATACTACAACAACTGGCCTTAGTGTAAGTGGGAGATTGTTAGTAATATGTATGCCCTAGAGGCCATTATTGATGATATAGTGGATGCTTGGACATATATAAAGAGGACTTTCTTGCTCGACATGATAGTATGCTATCAGGTTACCTTTATCTTAATATGTAGACTGATATTTATAATGCCCTTAGGATATGTACTTGACTACCAGGACTATGATGAGATCATAATAGTAGGGCTAGGGTGGTCCATAAGTACATCCTTTAATCAGTTCCTAGTCATGGGAATATCGAGACCAGGGCATTAATATTCCAGTATAGACTAGTGTGTACGTTTCTTATCCCTTAGAGGGCGATGGTTGACCTACAACCATTGGTGTATGATATCAAAGATTGTACACATGCGCTCATTGGAGAATGGGTACACCGAACAGGACTCGCCGAGGACTCCTATGTGGTAGTATACCTATCGTCAGATAGCAGTCCTCTGGTGACACTGGTACAGGTTAGTCTGTAGACCCGAGATCGTCATAGAGTCTTGTGTGGCTCCCACTGTGCTTTGATTTCCTCCCTACCACGGCTCAAAGGAGTCGTGCAAACAGGTGGATTTTGGGTACAGTCCCAAGTCACATAGAGGCAATGAGCGATAGGAGGGGTTTTGTCTCTCCCGGTATTGGGGGTTGATGTTGCACTATGCTCGATTGGCTATAACTGGAAGTCCCTGGCCAGGGCTGCTGCTGAGATTTACTGATAAGTGTTATTAGGAGTTTCTCGAACCGTTATAGGCCAGACATCGGCATGACTTATCACGTTAGCGGGAACTGACGTTTACCACCCCTGGACATGATATGCGAAATATTAGACGAAGAGACCGAACTGTACGGTAGTGTTACTGATAGGCTTCATGGAGAGTATGGACGAGCTTGCTTGTTGATCTTCATATCGCTCAATACCCGGGTAGCCGTTACGTCCAGATAATACCGCTGACGCCTTGTAGGTGACTGATGTGATTATCACCTACTTCTGGCGTATTGACGAGTCTTTAGAGTCCCACACAGAAGTTTCCTTGTTCAAGCAAAATGAAGTAGGACACATATGTGATATATGTGTGGGCCTGATTAAATACGAGTATGTGATACCGTATTTTAATATGGCAGTTATCTGTTATCGGTTCGGTTATATGTGATATAATCAGATTATCGAATCAAGTGTTAATTTGATAATGTGATATACATATATACGATATTAGTCGGTCATATGTGATATAACCGGATTATTAAATAAAGTGTTAATTTAATAATGTGATATACATTATATGCGATATGATTATATCTTAACCAATATCATTAGCTCACTAATTATTCTTCATTATATATATATAATGAAGCATGTCTTGATTTTCTATTTTTGAGAAAAATAGAAATGAGGTGGAAAATGAGAGCATGGTTGCAAGCATGGGATTTATTTTTGTTTATTCTTCTTGACTCACTATTCAAGCATGGTTGCAATTTTATATTGCAAAATTCCATGCTTGAATGAGTGGGGGTCAAGGGTTGCCATTCATTCTAAGCTCATTCTCAACACTTAGCCATTTTTGCTTACTTGGCTCCCATGGTTGCTCTCTAGCTTCTTCTTCTTCCTCAATCCCATGGTTCAAGCTTCAACCCTCACATGTGATGTGAACTATGAAGCTTGAACACAAACTAGTGAGCAAATTAAACCCCCACTTCACCATCATACATTAGATTAGCAATTTGATGTGGAGTGTTGCCTTCACTAATGAGATTAGTGAAGGGTTAGCTTGAGCTTGTGAACTTCGGGTGGATCGTCTTTGGCGTGAAGATCACGAAGGAGGTTCGTTCAACTCGAAGAGGAGCCTAGTAGAGTCACGCGGACTTCAACCCGGAGCTATTGAAGAGAAGGACTCGAACTACAAAGGTTGTATGCTCTTTTCTTCTCTTTAGTTCATCATATCACAAAGGCAAACCCTAAATAATCTAGTAAAGATCTTGTTAGTCTAACTTAGCACCTAATAAAATTAAAATTTGGCATTCTTGATGCCTCTCAAACCTTATGGTGGTGCTAAGGTCGACTTTCACATCTCGGTCCGTTGTTAGTTTAGGAATTTCTCGGTCCGTTGTTAGTTTAGGGACTTCTCGGTCTATTATTAGTTTAGAGACTTCTCGGTCCATTGTTGCCATATTTCTGACGGATTTCTAGTTTAAAGACATCTCGGTCCTTTGTCACCATGTTTGAGGCGAATTTCTAGTTTAAGGACATCTCGGTCCTTTGTCGCCATGTTTGAGGCGAATTTCTTTGCATACCATTCTCAGAGTTCTGATTCAGGAAGATAGCGAGCGGACACGAGCATCGTCATCTATCATAGACCTAAATCGTGACTCGTCAAGCGTAGTATTTTTTAGGAATCGGCCGTTTATTGGACGGAAGGGTCTTTTGCCATACATATCCATGAGCAGGTAGGCTCAACCTTGGTAGACTTTGTCTATGATTTATGGGCCTTCATAGTTTGGCTCGAATTTTCCCTGTTTTGCACGATTGTGGATCATTGGTCTTTTGACGACTAGCATGACTTCGTCTTGGCAGAATGTTCTCGGCCTGGTCAGTCATTCATATGACCGTGTCATCCTTGCCTTATAAGCCTCCAGGTTTTGTTGTGCTATAAGGCGAGTTTCGGTGAGGGCATCGAGCTCCTCAAGCCGAAAATGAGCATTTTCTTCATTTGTCAGCTGGCATCGAACTACTACTCGTAGATAAGGGAGTTCTATTTCCAAGGGAAGCACTGCTTCCGTGCCGAATACCAATGCGTATGGTGTTGTATTCGTCGTTGTTTTGAATGTTGTTCAGTACGCCCAGAGAGCTTCATGCAACCTTTCGTGCCAATCTCTTTTGTTTCCGGACACCGTTTTCTTTATAATTTTTGTCAAGGTCTTGTTGAAAGTTTCAGCTAGACCGTTGGCCCGAGAATTATAGACTGAAAAGTATCTTCAATATATCTTATTCTGTTGTGCGAAGCGGCTGATTTTATGGCTTCTATAAGCTGGCCCATTATCCGAGATAATTCTTCGCGGAGTGCCGAACCGATAGATGACATGTGTCCTGAAGAAATTGAGGATATTCTCTGTCTTCACTTCCCTTAGTGGTACTGCTTCTGCCCACTTAGAGAAATGGTCGGTCGTCGCCAGTATAAACCGATGTCCTTTGGACGATGCTGGTTCAATGAGGCCAATTATATCGGTTCCCCACATTTCAAACGGCCAGGTAGCCACCGTTGGGTGTAGCGGATTTGGGTGTTGATGGATGAAGTCCCCGTGAATTTGGCATGAGTGACACTGCTTCACTTATTCGAGGCAATCCTGAATCATTGTGGGCCAATATTAACCCATTCTTTTGATCTTCAGCTTCATCTTTGGCCCAGCTTGGTGAGAACCGTAGAGTCCGTTGTGAATTTCTTGATCGACTTTTTTTGCTTCCTTCAGCCCTAGGCATCTTAGCCATAGATAGTCGAACGATATCTTATATAGAGTATCATTGACGAAGGCGAAGGACAAAGCTTGTTTCATGAGCTGATGTCGAGACGACGCGTTTTTGGACGTTCGTTAGGATTTGAAGTAGTCTATGAAGACTTTCCTCCAATCGTTGACCTTTTCTTCGTCCTCTATTTGAAAGGCTACTTGTTCGGTCATTTCTTTTCTTTCGGATGGCTCTATTAAGTCTTCCGAAGATATTTCTGTTGGCACGAGAAGCCGACGGCTTTGCACGATGATCCTTACATCATCGAGGTCTTCATCGGCCAGTTCCTTAGCCAATTTGGCTAATGCATCCACCTTGCTGTTTTCTGCATGCGGTATACTCTCCAGGATGTAGGATTGGATTTGTGTCAGCAGTTGCCGCACTCTTTCGCCGTACTTTATCATCTCTGGCCTGCACATCTGATAGTCGCCATTTACTTAGCTAACGATCAGCTGAGAGTCTCTATATATGAGGAGGTCTTTGATTCCCATATCGATAGCGATCTCGAGACCTGCTATCAAAGTTTCATATTCAGCTTCGTTATTAGTCCTTGGCTCCATTAAGGAGAGGGCGTAATGCAATATCCCTGCTTGCGGAGTCACGAAGATAAGACCCACCCCGGCTTTGATTATGAGGGTGTTTTGCTTTCGCCTCTTCATGGAAGACGCTCCATCGAAGTAGATTTCCCATTGGGAATCATTTTCTTCTTTCTCTCCTTCGATCGTGTCGAATGCATGTTCATCCGAAAACTCATAATTTAAGCGGCAGTCGGCTGGTATCGGATGCTCCCTAAGAAAGTCGGCAATGGCCTGGCCTTTCATTGCTTTGAGGGATCGATACGTTATCGAGAACTCCATCCCATTTGGCAAGCCTTCCTGTTAATATGGCCCTTGACATCAGATATTTGAGAGGATCAACCTTTGATATGAGATGGACTTCATGTGCCAAGGCGTAATCTCTATGCTTCGTTATTGTGAAGATCAGTGGCAGGCAGTGCTTTTCGATAGGGGAATAGTTGTTTTCTACCTCTAGGAGAATACGACTCAAATAGTATAGAGCTCTCTCCTTTCTTTGATCGTTCTCTTGTGCCCATAGCATGCCTAGAGAACCCTCAAGGGCTGTTGTATATAGGATAAGGGGTTTTCCCTTAACCAGAGTAGTCAATACTAGTGGATTTTGCAGGTATTGCTTGATTTCATCTAGTGCATTTTGTCACTTTTGATCCCAGATGAACGGGGTCCCCTTCTTCATCAATGACTATAGGGACGACATTTTCCGGAGAGCTTGGCTATGAACCTCCGGATATACACCAGCTTTCCTTGAAGAGATCGCAACTGTTTGAGAGTTCTTGGCATGGGCATTTTCATAATCGCCTTGATCTTCAAGGGATCGATTTCGATACCTCGGTGTCGTATAATGAATCCTAGGAATTTGCCTGAGGAGACTCCAAACGTGCATTTTAGAGAATTCATCTTCAGATTATACTTCCGAAGATATTGGAACACTATTTTTAGATGCTCCCAATGCTCCTCGTGGGATTTGCTTTTTACCATAAGGTCATCAATATAACATTCGGCGATTTCATGGATGAGGTCATCGAAGATCTTTGTCATGGCCCTCTGGTAGGTAGCGCCAGCGTTCTTCAGACCAAAGGTCATCACCTTATAGCAAAATATGCCCAGCGGAGTCCGTAAGGCAGTATGCTTTTGATCTTCAGGATGCATTTTTATTTGATTGTACCCTGAAGATCCATCCATGAAGGAGAAAACCTCATGGGTAGACGTGTTATCGATCATTAGCTCGGCAACAGGTACTGGGAAGTCATCCTTCAGGCAAGCCTTGTTGAGGTCCCGAAAGTCCACGCAGATGCGCACCGTCCCATTTTTCTACATCACCGGAACGATGCTTGCGATCCGGTTAGGATATTGAACTTCTTTGATGAAGCCAGAATCGATTAGTTTCTTGACCTCAGCATTTATACTCATCTCAATTTCGAGCCGCATTCTTCTTGGCGCCTATTTGACTGGCTTTATGTCCAGTGATATGGCCAGTTTATGTACTGCCACCTTTGTATCTAGACCCGGGATCTCAGAATAATTCCATACGAAGCAGTATTTATATTGCATGAGCACGTCTTTTAATATGGCTACCTATTTTTCAGATAGCAACTCACTGACGAATGTCGGCCTCAGATCATTTTCTGTCTCTAAGTCAATTTTCCTTAGGTTGTTTGCCGTAGTATGTATCCCATCTGTCATGCCCCGCTTCCCTGTATATGGAAACGATGACGTGGCAAGAACGTATTTATTATGAGAAGACCGTTTCTCGAAATAAATATGCTAAGCGTCTATAAGCAACATAAAGTAACAAGAATAAACAAAAGAATGAAATCCAACTCTGATTTATTATATTCATGATTCATAGTAGACAAAATATCTGATTACAAGATATTTAACATTTTAAGCCTTAACAAGGAGGCATATATAAATAAGGTGAAATGAAATGAAAAGTTGAATGAAACTATACGTCCGGTTGTGAAGCGAACTGGTTATACTCCTCTTCGACCTCTTCTATCCTTTGTCTCAATACCACCTGACGAACATTCCAAAAATAGAAAGAAAGATGGGTGGAATTCCCGTCAGCGAACTAACGCTCGGTAAGTCCCCAAAAAGATGGTGTAATGTATATATATGTGTTCACACCATAATATTGTATTATTATATTCCCCATTCTTATTCTTTTTATAAATAAACAGGTGCTTTTGACGCATGTCTGCTACATATTACAGCTTACAGATTCTTGGACAGAAAACAGTGAAAACGATGAAAAGGCGATGCAAAAGTGGACTTTGACCAACAAACAGAAGACTCTTGATCAAGCCGACATCAAAGATAAAATTCACAAAGTACAAGGCAATGCAAGGTCCAAGATTACAAAGCGAACGGTTAAAAGTCCACCGCAATTATTCACTGGAGATCTGGAAGAAACATAGAAGCTATTTTAATAAAGAACCAAATAATAAGGAAGCCCAAAGATCCAAGGCCCAATACTTTCTTTTAAAGAGACAGAGACATAGAATTTTACCAAAGCTTGAAGTCTACTTTGACTAGGTCTTCCTAAGGATATTTTGGTAAATGTAGACATGCAAATCAATTGTAACCTAGGGTTTCCTATTCTCTATAAATAGGAACTCTACTCATTGTAATTTCTTATGCCTCCCTATGCCTCCCTTTATGAATAAAATTTAGAAATCTTTTGGAGAGCATCAGTGTTTCTTTTCCATTCAGAAATTCAGATCTGACAACCCTGCATGGATGATTGGAGGGATACATCTGTAAGTAGTTTTATTTAATTGCTCTAGTTTAGATTTTAATTCCTTGCCTTAGATGTTAGCTTTGGGAAAGGCTTTTGAGAGATGAGATCTCTCATCCCTTTCTTACCCATCACATAGAATCTATAGGACTCCATGCATACATGCACATACCGCTCCCTACGGCACCCTATCCCTCGAGGTAGCGGTGATACCGTAGTATAAAGGCCCGATTGTGATGTTTTCCATGGAGGTTAGGGTAAGGATTGATAAAGGAAGGACAAGAACCTAGAGGAAGGAACACCTTCCCGAATGGAACTAATCCCCTTTATTGATAATTACCATAACTCCTCTTAGATCCTAATTTGGGTATAGAAAGCGTTGAGATTTATTTACATTTCCAAACCATTCCTAAACCTAACGCTAGCAAGATTTAGATCTAGATAATTTTAGTATAGATAATTTAGGTTTTTAGATTTAATAATTAATCCGAACACCCTTCGAAATTAACTCGTTAGCGCGATTAGGAAATTCACAACATCCCTGTGGACCGACCCGTACTCACCGGCTAGCTTCATGCGACGCCGTTCTTGATTGCGGTTACAAATATTTTTGATCTATCTTTTAGAAAGCGCAAGCACGCTAAATCATTCAATCAAATGGCGCCGTTGCCGGGGATGGCGTAGAAATTTCCTTTTTGCAATTTCGGGTTAATCTAAATTTAAAAAATTATAAAAATCTGAAAAATAAAAAAAAATATAAAAATATATCATCTGTTATTTTTGGAAGGGATACTTTGTTGTTTAAATTTTGCAGAATATACAAAAATCGGATCTGGAAATCTACAGAGATCAAAACAGGAAAAAACAGATCGGAACAACAGAAGATCACAACAACCGAGGAACAGAAGAAATTTGGAAGACCGAATCTACAAATTAACCGTGGTGATCTGGTCCTCAAAAAAAAAAAAAAAAAAAACAGCACGAACAGACTAAAGCGCGGCGGAACCGCCGCGCAAGACCCATTTTGGCCGCGGAACCACCGCGGCCTGGTCGATTCAGGGCTTGAAAAAAATAGGGGCAGAAGCGCGATTAACTTTTGGTCTTTGCAAAGCTTGGTATTGACCAATAACTTTGACCCTCCTCTTTAAAAGCTTAACATTGTTGAACTCAAGTTTGGGGGGGGGGGGTTGGTATAATTTGGCTCTTGAAAATAATTTTTTCTAACTCAAAGTGGCGAGACAAAAATAAGTTTGGGGGAGATTTTCACGATCATATTTCATGTCCCCGTTAATAAATTTTTTCTCCCATGTTTACAAGTTTATGAGATTTAAAAAAAAATGGTAACAGTAGAAACAATGTTTCACTTAAGTTTGGGGGGAACCTTTTTGTGTATATATATTTTGTTTTCTTTTTCTGTTAATAATAAAAATAAAAATTTAAAAAGGGGGGGGGGGAGGGAGTGCCGACAATTTTGACCCTCTTGGTATAGCCTGACAGTGAGGGCACTGTCAAGTTTAAGTTTGGAGGTGTGCTCGGTAAGCTTTCTTCCTTCGCATTCATATGTATATTTTTGCATTTGCATACTTATTTTAAAACCCATAAAAATTGTAAAAATTGAAAAGTTCAATTTTGGCCATATTTGACTTAAGTTCGACAAGACGGTTGACTAGCTAGGAAAAACTAGATCCTAAACTTAGTAAGTTAAAAACCTTAAAAATAACCTTTCTTAAAGTTTAACGGTAGAAAATATATGTCCTTGTAATTTATTTAGAAATAGGCAAATTTTGAGTTCAGTTCTTGGGCTAAGTCAAAAATAAGGGAAGAGTATTAAATTTTTATTTGAAGTGTAAGTATGAAAAATAATTCTGAACCTTAAGTCTAAATTCTGAAAATATATACCCTACAACTCGCACATAAACGAACCTTGAAACTTGGAATAGTAGAGGATACCTTGAAATGCTCTTGTCTAAAATCCTTAGTATGAAGGAAAATAAAATAAAAGTATAAGCGTGAATAAAAAAATGAACACTGGTTTTGTAATTATTTAAGGCTGCATAAATAAAAAAATATAGCGAGGGTGCTTTATCACCTAGTGCTTTAGACCAACTGGTTTGGGAGTCACTGCTAAAGTCTTAGGTATTACAAGACGAGAAATTATGCTTTAATGCGCGAACACATTTTGTAATCGGTCGTTAGTACCTCAGAAAGTATTAACGGTCGCATGAAGAATGTGTGAGCAATTTCATCTAAAATTCACTAATTAAAAGTACTTTGGACGATGGACAAGAGTATGATATCTTGAATTGAATTTCCAAGTGTAGGGGTGATACATACACACACGTAGGGGTATATGATTGGGGTTTGGATGAGAGATAGGAATGAAAGATAGGGCTTATACCTTCAGTAGAGATGATAAAAATTCCTGAGTTAAGATTGCACCTTAGAAGGAAAATTCAAAAGATGCTAAAATCTAATAAATTTGCAAAATATATACGATCTTAAGTTAAATGAAGAGGGAGTGTGAAAAATACGGGTTGATAATTTCTAAGTTGAAGATAATAGAATTTCTTGCTAGAATACTGAATTGAAGAATGAGAGTCAACATGCCAAATTGATCGGATTTTGTGGGTAGTATCCGCTGAAAACCCTCAGGAGACAACACTCCTCCTACTAGGGAGACACCTAGAGGTTTAACGGCTTGTTTCACGAGCTCAGTGCAATCGCGTTCCCTGCGAAAGTGAGATTAGGATTTTTCGAGAATAAAATTGGCTTTGCTCGTGACGAGCAAAAGATAAGTTTGGGGGTTTTTGTTCATATTAGAATTTTGCATTATTATATCGCCCATTCTTAATCACATTACATATAAATAGGTTCTTTTGATCCATGTCTGCTAAATAGTTGCAGGTTACAGGTTCTCAGATCATTATAGTGAAATTCATGAAAGGTCGCTACAAATGTGAGACTACAACCAACAATAGATGAATCCGTATGATGCCGCCTACCAGTTCAAGGAACAAATGAAAATCATTAGACAGTTCAATGCACAAAGCACAAGGGCAGCACAAGATTCAAGACTTCAACGCGAAGCTCAAGGCAAAAGTCCACATCATTCTGCACTGTTGGAAATCTGGAAGGAAATAGAAGAAATTCTGAGAAACCAAGTAAAAAAAACAGAAGATAAAAGCAACACAGAGAAACCCTGAAGAGATGGGCCCAAGAACCCACCAAATGGCCGCGGAACCGCGGCCAAACAGGCCTTTCTGCCGCAGTTCCGTGGCCATAATATGCACGTGTCGGTGGGGGTGTCGGTGCTTTGACTCGGTCTTTGGGGGTTGTTTTGTAATTTCATGTATGGATATGAATGTAAACCCAGGGTTTTTCCTATCTATAAATAGGAGGGCTCAAAGCCAAATAAGGGGTGCCTCTTTTTGTTGTGCCTCTTTGGAGGATGCTTCTTTTTATTTCTAGATCTAGAATTTAATTCTCCATTGTAATGAGCTTTTAAGAGGTATCAATAAAAAGTAAGTTCCTTTATTTTTCTCGCATTTTTCTTATTGTATTTTATTATCTGCAATTATTATTTGTTAATCTAGTTGTAGAATTTAATTTGCATATTTTGTTATCTTGAATTTTATTGTTATCTTCCTAATGAGTGAGTAATTCCTCACTTGTTAGGGTTAGGATTGGGAAGGTTTGAGAGATGGAAATCTCTCTCACTCCTTTCTTTGCTCATATAAATTAATTAATTAGGACTCTATTTAAATTAACCACACACCGCTCACTACGGCACCCTATCCTACGAGATAGTGGTGATTCCCTAGTTAGACCGGTTGTGCTTGATTTAAATAGAGGTTAGGGCTAAGAGCCAAGAAAGGACAGACAACGACCAAAAGGAAGAAACTAAGTTTCTTCCTAGTCGTGCTAATCTCCTTTGTTGACTATTACCCTAACACCTATGTTCTTAACCAGGGTAAAGAAAGCAGTGTGAAGAATCCATATTCCAAATTAACCTAATCCTAATCCTAGCAAGACTTTAAATCCAATTTAATCTCATTCTTAGATCTAAAAACAAAACCTACCAAAAATAGGACTTAATTCGTTAGAACTTAAAGAAAGAACATCTTTTCCCTGTGGACCGACCCGTACTCAACCGGCTAGCTACCAAGCGACACCGTTTTGATTGCGGTATATTTGAATTTAAAACGCACACGCAAAAGCTCTATACAATCAAATGGCGCCGTTGCCGGGGATTTGGTAGTCTATTTCTTTGTGTAATTTCGGGTTAATAATAAAAAAAAAAGAAAATTTAAAAAAATTATAAAAAATTGAAAAATTTTAAAAACAAAATAAAAATAAAAATATAAATCATCTTGTTATTTTTGAAAGGTTTTTGTGCAAGTGTGCAGGCTTGGAGCAGACACTGATTCAGATCTGGAGCAAGCCCAGTGAACAAATACAGAAACAGAGGATATGAACAGACAGAGGAGAACCAAATCAGCACAGAGAATATTTTTGAAGAACCAAACCAGCTATTGAACCGCGGAACCGCGGCATAAGCAGGGGTTTGACCGCGGAACCGCGGTCAAACAGATGACGTCGGCTGTTTGAAAACTTTCTGTGAGTATATTTTTTCTCCTCCTAACCCCAGAACTCCACTGAAATTTTTTTCCTGCAGGTATTCTTTGCGCAACAACTTCTTCTCCCTCTCTAATAAATTATTTTTGTGCAGGATTCTTTGCACTGCCAAACAAAAAAAAAATAGTTTGCAAGTGTTTTAGATTTTTTGGTGTGTTAACTGCTTTGCATAATTAATACGGATTTTTAAGGGGCTATAACACCAATTCAGATTGGGTGGGGATTTCATTACCCTTCCTAAGACCCCCAAAATCACTAAAAGCATATGCATCACCTTTGAGCTAATTAAAAAATATCTAGACTTAGCCAATTAAGGACTGTCGCGCTCATTAGGACAAATGAAGGTTGTGGGCATTCAGTCGTTTATCTAAACCTGACTTTGTGGTGCCTAGGCTAGACAAGTGAGAAAGGTAATTTTAAAAGGCCCGTCTCACGGTGATTTGTGAGCGGATCCCTCCTTTCTTCATTTATGCTTACCTGGCCACAATTGGCGGTGAAGAGGCGATTTGAAGGATATCTCACAACTTGTCGCTTTGGAACAGTTAGGAGCAGTCTAGTTGACTTAGGAGACCCTAGCTCTAGCTTTGATTGTGCATGTTTAAACTGTAGTTGTTTGAAATTATGCCGTAGTTCCGTACAAATTTTGCAAAAACTCTTTCTAAAAAAAACACTTTCAAAAATTTCAAAACTCCAAAAGCAAACAATTTTTTTTAAAAACAAAAAAACAAAAAAACAAAACAAAACAAAACAAAATAAAATAAATCACATTCTTTTTCTTCTCCCTTCTTTCATCACATCATGGGTACCCCACCTCGCAAAACTTTTGCCGAATTTTGGTACTCTTAACCAGACATTACGTCCTACGCTTCTTGTTTTGGTCGAATTTCGAACGACCCCTCCATGCCCAAAATTTCTTTGAAAGATCGAATAGACTCGTCTAGGACAACCAGTTGGGCTCCGCAATCCACCTTATATCAACCTTCACCACCTTCTTACGTTGATACCCCTTTTTCGAGTCCTGTTGTAACTCCGAAACCCTTGTCTATTGCTGAACATATTGAACAATCTCGTAACCGATCTTTCACTCATTTCACCACTGCGAATTCTTTGGATCAACAATTCCATTCACCTTCTTATCCAAATATTGATCCTACTCCTGTCCAACCATTCAATTCCTATCAGTCCTACCCGACTTTTGCACCTTCCCTAGACATTGCTTCTACACAGCCATTTGGGAGTTTCACGTATCCAAACAACTTTCAATTTTTTACTGAAACCCCGTCACAACCTATGTCTAGTCTGGAACAGTCGTTGGAAGACTTTATGGTAGCGTCATGCCAACAGATAAGGGATTTGAATGCATCCATGGCCGCCCTTACACAACCTAGTGACCCGGTAGCTAGTTTCCAACTAGCTCCAAATTTTCCAATGTATAATGAGGCGGTTGGAAAGATTGATAATTTGAGTGGAGAGAGTGAGCTGTGTACCCTTCCAAATCAAACTTACCCATCCCCAATTGAATCCCACAATTTTGGTTTTGAATGTCTATCAAGTATTCCAAATGATTCACCAGTTGAAAATAAAACGTTTAATGAGTTGTGCGACTTTGTAGTGTTTGATTTACCTGATTGTGAAGGGTCCCTTTCGAGTGAAACCATCACCAATCCTTTTGACCTCTACACCTCCACTCTAGAACCTGAATTGATTAATATACATGCTTTTGATGAGGTGTCTGAAAAAATTGATTTTCATTTGATTGAGGATATAGACGCTGGGAATATTTTGGATGATGAACCCACGGATTTGGATGAGTTTCTCTCTCCAATTCATCATCCCGAGTCATTAACTGTTTTTCCCGAACTTCATATGCGTCTTGATTTTGATGAGATTTGCATGGATAAGCTAAATTTTGAGGAGAGTATTGAGGAAATTATTGAGGATAAAGCAATTTTACTTGAGGAGTCGGATTTTCCAATTCATTCTATCCCTTTCATTGACTGCGCACACCCTCCTGAATCTTTAACCGATACCCTTCCTCAATCACTTTCCTCCATCCTCGTTCCGACCTTGCAAGAAACTATTACACTTTCATTTTTTATGTCTGGTTTATTAAGTTCGACGTACCCATGTTTTCTCATGAATCTTGAGGGATTTGACCTCATTTCTCAGTGGGTTGATAGATTAGCACAATCTCTTTTTACACATCGGTCATTACAAATTGTGCTAATTTATATACTCTATCTCCACCCTCAAGTTCATATTCAACTTCTTTCTCCCACTTTCTCAGGTTCTTCTTCTATTCTTCCTATAATTTCAGTGAGTGTTGATGAATCACAATCCGATAATTCAAGTTTGATCATTCCAGAAAGGCAACTTGATTTGGATACTTTTGAAAATGAAGTAGATGAGTTTTTCGAGTCTCCTATCTCCATAATTTTTGACAAATCAAGTATTATAAATTCTGGCACAAAACTTACTGACAGTAAAATGTTCAATTACATCGATGAGAGTTTTGAAGAACTTTTCGCTGACGAACTTGCATTTCTAAAAACAAAGATTTTTTTGATTAATCAAGCTCCACCTATAAAAGTTTAACCACCACCCTTTCTTCTTATAAAATACGAGAATACCAATATTCCACTCATTTCTGATCATTCACATTCTCGTTTTTATTTATCATCACCTCTTATCTTCTCACATTCACGTTCACGCAAACCCTTTCCATACCACCACTTATCTCTTTCCCTCTTCTTTTTGGCTCTATATAACATGTTCTTCCACCGAGCTATACGTTACATTGATAAATTTTTCAAATGGTTGGTATTGACTTTTGGTCTTTGCAAAGTTTGGTATTGACCTATAACTTTGAACACCCTCTTTAAAAGCTTAACATTGTTTAACTCAAGTTTGGGGGTGGTGGTTTAATTTGTCTCTTGAAAATAATTTTTTCTAACTCAAAGTGGTGGGCCAAAGATAAGTTTGGTGGAGATTTTCACGATCATATTTCATGTCCCCGTTAATAAATTTTTCCTCCCAAGTTTACAAGTTTATGAGATTTAAAAAAAATGGCAACAGTAGAAACAATGTTTCACTTAAGTTTGGGGGGAACCTTTTTGTGTATATATATTTTATTTTATTTTTCTGTTAATAATAAAAATAAAAATTTAAAAAAAGGGGGGGAGTGCCGACAATTTTGACCATATTGGTGTAGCCTGACAGTGAGGGCACTGTCAAGTTTAAGTTTAGGGTTGTGCTCGGTAAGTTTTCTTCCTTCGCATTCAAATGTATATTTTTGCATTTGCATACTTATTTTAAAACCCATAAAATTAAATTTTTTTAAAAAATTATAAAAATTGAAAAGTTCAATTTTGGCCATATTTGACTTAAGTTCGACAAGACGGTTGACTAGCTAGGAAAAACTAGATCCTAAACTTAGTAAGTTAAAAACCTTAAAAATAACCTTTCTTAAAGTTTAACGGTAGAAAATATATGTCCTTGTAATTTATTTAGAAATAGGCAAATTTTGAGTTCATTTCTTGGGCTAAGTCAAAATAAAGAAAGAGTATTGAATTTTTATTTAAAGTGTAAGTCTGAAAAATAATTCTGAACCTTAAGTCTAAATTCTGAAAATATATACCCTACAACTCGCACATACACGAACTTTGAAACTTGGAATAGTAGAGGATACCTTGAAATGCTCTTGTCTAAAATCCTTAGTATGAAGGAAAATAAAATAAAAGTATAAGCGTGAATAAAAAAAATGAACACTGGTTTTGTAATTAATTAAGGCTGCATAAATAAAAAAAATATAGCGAGGGTGCTTTATCACCTAGTGCCTTAGACCAACTGGTTTGAGAGTCACTGCTAAAGTCTTAGGTATTGCAAGACGAGGAATTATGCCTTAATGCGCGAATACATTTTGTAATCGGTCGTTAGTACCTCAAGAAGTATTAACGGTCGCATGAAGGATGTGTAAGCACTTTCATCTAAAATTCACTAATTAAAAGTACTTTGGACGATGGACAAGAGTATGATATCTTGAATTGAATTTCTAAGTGTAGGGGTGATACATACACACACGTAGGGGTATATGATTGGGGTTTGGATGAAAGATAGGAATGAAAGATAGGGCTTATACCTTCAGTAGAGATGATAAAAATTCCTGAGTTAAGATTGCACCTTAGAAGGAAAATTCAAAATATACTAAAAGCTAATAAATTTGCAAAACATATACGATCTTAAGTTAAATGAAGAGGGAGTGTGAAAAATACGGGTTGATGATTTCTAAGTTGAAGATAATAGAATTTCTTGCTAGAATACTGAATTGAAGAATGAGAGTCAATAGGCCAAATTGATCGGATTTTATGGGTAGTATCCGCTGAAAACCCTTAGGAGACAACACTCCTCCTACTAGGGACACCTAGATGTTTAACGGCTTGTTGCACGAGCTCAGTACAATCGCGTTCCCTGCGAAAGTGAGGTTAGGATTTTTCGAGAATAAAATTGGCTTTGCTCGGGACGAGAAAAAGATAAGTTTGGGGGTATTTGTTCATATTAGAATTTTGCATTATTATATCGCCCATTCTTAATCACATTATATATAAATAGGTGCTTTTGATCCATGTCTGCTAAATAGTTGCAGGTTACAGGTTCTCAGATCATTACAGTGAAATTCATGAAACATCGCTATAAATGTTAGACTAAAACCAACAATAGATGAATCTGTATGATGCCGCCTACCAGTTCAGGGAACAAATGAAAATCATTAGACAGTTCAATGCACAAAGCACAAGGGCAGCACAAGATTCAAGATTTCAACGTGAAGCTCAAGGCAAAAGTCCACATCATTCTGCACTGTTGGAAATCTGGAAGGAAATAGAAGAAATTCTGAGAAACCAAGTAAAAAAATCAGAAGATAAAAGCAACACACAGAAACCCTGAAGAGATGGGCCCAAGAACCCACCAAATGGCCGCGGAACCGCGGCCAAACAGGCCTTTCTGTCGCGGTTCCGCGGCCATAATATGCACGTGTCGGTGGGGTATCGATGCTTTGACCCGGTCTTTGGGGTTATTTTTTAATTTCATGTATGGATCAGAATATAAACCTAGGGTTTTTCCTATCTATAAATAGGAGGGCTCAAAGCCAAATAAGGGGGTGCCTCTTTTTGGTGTGCCTCTTTGGAGGATGCTTCTTTTTATTTCTAGATTTAGTATTTAATTCTCCATTGTAATGAGCTTTTAAGAGGTATCAATAAAAAGTAAGTTCCTTTATTTTTCTCGCATTTTTCTTATCGTATTTTATTATCTGCAATTATTATTTGTTAATCTAGTTGTAGAATTTAGTCTGCATTTTTTCTTATCTTGAATTTTATTGTTATTTTCCTAATGAGTGAGTAATTCCTCACTTGTTAGGGATAGGAGAGGGAAGGTTTGAGAGAAGGAAATCTCTCTCACTCCTCTTTTTGCCCAAATAATTTTATTTAAAGGACTCCCTTTAAATCAACTACACTCCGCTCACTACGGCACCCTATCCTACATGATAGCGGTGATTCCCTACTTTGACCGGTTGTGGTTGAATTAACCGGAGGTTAGGGCTAAGAGCCAAGAATGGACGGACAAGGACCAAAACGAAGAAACTAAGTTTCTTCCCAGTCATGCTAATCCCCGTTGTTGCCGATTACCCTAACACCTTTATTCACAACTAAGGCATTCAAAGAAGTGAGAAGATCCCTATTTCGAACTAATCTAATTCTAACCCTAGCAAGCTTTTTATCAACTTATTCTCATCCATAGATCTTAAAACAAACCACCAACTTTTTGGACTTAACTCGTTAAAACATAAAGAAAAGAACTCCTTCTCCCTGTGGATCGACTCGTACTCAACCGGCTAGTTACCAAGCGACACCGTCTTGATTGCGGTATTCTTAAAATTTAAAATGCTCACGCAAATAGCACAACAATCATGATCGTCTCGGCTCCTTTGACAAGTTTCCTTTATTAGCTTGTCTATTTGTTCTTCGAGCGACGGACTTAATGTTCTTAGAGCGGGATTTCGTTCTGTTTCAACGTCACAACCATTTGGAAGATTTTTTTCCTCTTCGCTGGAGTTGTTTATGACGCGGCAGCTGCGGAACTGCTCCCGTTTCTTGGATCGAACGTATCCGAGCCCCGTTGTCTCCATCTTCCCGTTGGACATCTTTCGCTGAGTCCCGGGAATATCCCAAATCTTTTTGCAGAATTGGACTTGTCGAACAGTTTTCTCGAGGGGTACACCTTGGCGTCTTAACAACCTTTTCAATCCTTCCACGTAGTATCTTGGCAAAAAGATTGTTTGAAACCTGTCGAGCGCAAAATCGATACCATGCAAGACTTCTTTTTCTACTTTGGTCTCCGTCGATTGGTAGAAGAGGATCACCTTTTCACCTCTTCACCTGGAAGGGACGTAGAAAGTCTGTAGTTCTTGTACGCTGTATGTATCGAGCGCATCAAGTTCCTTGTAATGCCGAGGCAGAGCCATTGTGATTTGCAGACTCTAATCTGCTCCGTTGAGGGTTTGCACTGACGGGCGGATGGAGAACACCGCGTTAGCCTCGTCCTCAGAGTCGCTGCCAAAGACCAGAATAGAGGTAGATGGTTCGGGCCTATTATTTTCTTTCTGGGGTTGCCCCGAGTAGACTATTTCCTCATCTTCCTCGGAATCGCTCCCAAAGATTGGGATAGTGGCGACGGACTTCTGCTTATCCTCCGGCTTATGACACCTTTCTGTATCTTCGAAGTCTGGTAGGAAGTACTTTGCGTCTTCATATTTCTGAACCTCGTTTACGGAGAACGGATTTAGCTCCCCTATGACAGTGTATTCTAAGCCGTCTTTGAAATACTTCATACACTGCTATTGTGTAGATGGGATGGCGTTGTACTCATGTAACCAAAGCCTGCCGAGCAAAGCGTTATAGCAATTCTTGGCATCAATGACATGAAATTTGATGTCAGTGATGAGCAACCCGAGGCGCAGCGTTAGTATTATGGATCCAAGCGTCCGTGACGACTGTGAGTTGAACCCGAAGATGGTAATTTTGTCTCGGTCCAGGTGCTGAACGTTTATGCAAATCTCCTTCAGCACTCTCACGTTGACAAGGTTCACGGAGGATCCATTGTCGACAAGGATTTTTCCTATCTTGATGTCGTGGCAGTACCCAGTGACGTATAACAGACAGTTATGTTCGCACGTACCGAGGAGGATATCTTCATCGCTGAATGTAATGTCAGCCATATGGACCTCTCCCAGCTCATCTTTCATCTTCTCTTCTGCAAGGAAAACTTGGAACTGATCGGGCTCTTATAATACCTTGATCAGAGACTCTCGTGCCTCTTTGGACAGGAGGAGAGCATCCAATATGCTCAGCTGTGAGGGTATTTTCCTCAGATGTTCTAGGACATTGTAATCCACCTTGTTTTTCCTAGACGGGTCCCTTGCTACGATCTCTTTGACAACTCCATCGTCGAGAGCAATTTACTTAGAGATTTTCTCTTTCCCTTTATCTTTTATGCTCGAACTTTTGTTTGTAGGTCCGAGATTCTTCTCGGGCAGCGTGCAGTTACTCAGCTGAATATTCTCCTAGTTCTTCTCCTCCTCTTCTTTTTGGAGGTGGAATCTTTGAAGAGTGGGCTGAGGGGTATTTCGTCCTCAAAATCGCTCCCGAAAGCAAGAACTTGGGGCTTTTCCCCTTCTGAACTGGTATCAACCATATGACGGTTAGGAATATGTATGCCCTAGAGGCCATTATTGTATGATATAGTGGATGCTTGGACATATATATAGAGGACTTTCTTGCTCGACATGATAGTATACTATCTGGTTGCACTTTATCTTAACATGTACACTTGTATTATTATACTATCTCTCTGATACATGTTGATAAAGCCCTTAGGATGTTTCCTTAACTACCAGGACTATGATGCGGATCATACTATTGGGACTTGTGTAGTCCACAAGCACATCCTTTAACTGTTCCTAGTCGAGAGAGTATCGAGATAGGGCATCGATATTCTAGAGTAGACTATTGTGTACGTTTCTTGACCCTGTAGGGGGCGATGGTTGATCCCATAACCATTGGTGTTTGACATCAATGATTATATATAGGTGCTCATTAGAGAATGGATACACCGAACATGACTAGCCGAGAACTCCTAGATGGTACTATACATATCATCAGATAGCAGTTCTCTGGTGACACTAGTACAGGTTAGTCTGTAGACCCGAGATCGTCATAGTGTCTTGTGTGGTTCCCACCGTGTTTTGATTTCCTCCCTACTGTGGTTCAAAGGAGTCATGCAAACTGGTGGATTTTGGGTACAGTCCCGAGTCACATAGAGGCAGTGAGCGATAGGAGGGGTTTCGTTTCTCCCGGTATTGGGAGTTGATGTTGCGCTATGCTCGATTGGCTATAACAATAAGTCCCTGGCCAGGACTGATGAGATTTACTGGTAAGTGTTATCAGTAGTTTCTCGAACCGTTATTAGCCATACATCGGCATGACTTATCAAGTTACTGGGGTTTGACGATTCTACCCCTAGACTCGATATGCGACATAACAGACGAAGAGACCAGACTGTACGGTAAGTGTTACTTATAGGTTTTATTGGAGTTTGGACAAGCTTGCTTGTTGATCTTCTAATCGTTCAATACCTGGGTAGCCGTTATGTCCAACTAGTACCGCTGACGGCTTATGGGTAACTGATGAGATCATTATCTACTGTTGGCGTATTGACGAGTTTTTAGAGTCCCACACAGAGGTTTCCTAGTTCAAGCTAAACGAAGTAGGGCACATATGCTGATATGTACGGGAGCCTGATTAAATACGAGTATGTGATACCGTATTCTAATTTGGCGACATTTGATATCGGTTAGGTTATATGTGATATAACTGGATTATTGAATCAAGTGTTGATTTGATAATATGATATACAGATAAATGATATTAGTCGGTTATATATGATATAATCGGATTATTAAATTAAGTGTTAATTTAATAATTTGATATATATTTATTGATATAATTATATATTAACTAATATTATTGCTCACTAATTATTTTCTTCTCTTTATATATATATATATATGTATATATATATATGTATGTATGTATTATGAAGCATGATTTTTTATTTTAAGAAAATAGAAAATGGGTGGAAAATGGGGAGAAATTTGAGGAATGGGTGAAGCATGGCTTTTTTCATTATTTTATTCATTTGCATTCACTATTGAAGCATGGTTGGATTTTATTATTGTGTTTTAATCCATGTTTCAATAAGTGAGGGTTTTTGATGAGCCATTCTACACTTGCTCACTTGCATGCTAGATCATTTGCTTTAGCTATCTCTATCTTCTTAATCTTCCTCCTCCAAGCTCTAATCCTCACATGAGTTGTGAAGCCTAGGGCTTTAGAAAATTGTAAGTGAGCTAAAAACCCTACTTCATCATCCTACTCTAGATTAGCCATTTAGATTAGGGTGTTCTCTTCACTAATAGTAGATTAGTGAAGAGATAGCTTGAACTAGAAAGCTTCAAGGTGGATCATCTTCGACATGAAAATCGCGAAGCAAGTTCGTGCATTTCTTCAAGTAGAGCCAAAAGGAGTCGTATGGACTACTACCCGGAGCTTTAGAAGAGAAGGATTTGGTCTACAAAGGTTGTAGTCTCTTTCTCTTAGTATAGATATTGTTTTATTATATGTTAAACCCTAATACTCTAGTTAGATTCTAGGTTAGTGTAGCTTAGCATCCCAAAAATTTTAAAATTGCATGCTTGATGCCGGTATAAACCTTGTGGTGGTGCTAGGAAACACTTTCATGGTATCAGAGCTAAGCTAGAACATTAGGAGAAGTCTTTATGATGTTAAAGTGTTCGATCGAGTTTCGAAACCCGTATTTTTGCCAAGAATCTGTTCATTTTTCAAAAGTTAAAATTTTCGAGATTAAAAATATGCAGAAAATTATGCAGGGTATTTTGTGGAGCCCCAAGAAGTACGAGGCCCCAATTCCCTCAAAGCGCCACGGAACCGTGGCCTAACCCCTAGTTTGGCCGCGGTTCCGCCGCATGTTTGTGGACTTGTGGGATCGTGCTTCTTGTGCTGCTCCATTGTGATATTTGGCACTTTCTAGGTGTTTTTAGTGATGCTTAAGTTGTTGGGGCCTCTGTGATTTGTGGGTGTTTGATAAATCGATCGAAATGTTTAACGTCGTCTAGATTATGATGATATGTGATACAATATTTGGAATCCACAATAATTAGTTTTGTGAAAACTAGTTAGTGTTTTGTAAATCTAGGGGTTTAGTCTCGTTTGATCGATTGCCACGGAGTTTTGATTCGAATCAAAACTCCGTCGCAATCTCGTATTATATGCGAACACTCGCCGGGAAACACCAATAGATAGCCATGCCCCATAGCCCCGACCAAGTGACTGTACGAGAACCCCATTACCAAAAGCATCCACTCGGGTGCTCGCGGCCACGGTGTTCCGCTTAAGTGCACTTCGTCGTTGGCATCGGGGGTGCGGCCATCTACTAAAGTTCCCGACGAGCATTCGATCAGGTATTCGAGAATCTTGTTGAATTACCCGACTAAGTCATTGAAAATTGTTTTCAATTTGAGACTAAAATGCAAGGTTTATAGGTTAGGCATGAAATTCGAAATATATGATATTCCGGGTTTATGATGTCTAAGGAATAAGCGGATTCTAAATATTTTAGTTTTTTTATTTCTTTTCTGCGACCGTAAGTGTAATATGTGGGGTATCCCCGATCTCGTTGCTATATGTCAACGACATTCGGGATACGCATATTTACTTATGTTGATGATATGTGATGTTATGTGTTGCTGTGATATGTTATATTGGATTGTTGTGATTGATTAGCCGGGGTTTTTTGCGTGAGATGAGAGTTTTTCAATTTTCATTTATGTAATAAATTGTATGTAATATTCTTTTATTGGGACACTTCCGGGTTGAGGATTATGTCACCATTAATGTATATTATTTAGTTTTCCGCATTAGAATAGACTCAAGGCGAGGAGCACAAGTAATCGGGTTCTAGAGTTCAGTGGGAGACCATCTCGAGGAGTCGAGACCGGGTCTCCTAATTTTAGAATTGGCAGGGTTGCTTGCCGCTCTTGTAGAGGTCTAGGGATGTGGGTTTAGCTATTCATCATGACCATGGAATCCGTGTTTTTCATTACTGGCGGAATTTAAAACACGGATCTCCTAGTATATCCAATATCTCATATGTTGACTTCTGCTGCTTTAGTTCTGTGATGTGATCATATAACTGCGTGAGACGAATGCTATATATATGATATATAAAATAAACGTTGCTTATGTTTTGTACCCGTGCTAGTCCAGCCCCCATTCTGCGGTTAGTTAAGTAACCTAACGATGCATGAAGGAGCCTCGTGGCGAATGCGTATGGCATGAGCGTACGTTCTATTTTCGTTTCTTCTATGATATTTAGGAAACATAAATGATGAGACGTCATTAATGAGATTAATGATAAGATAAGAAACCTAAAAATATTGTAGAATCAAATTTTTCAAAAAGGTAGCTTTAGTTCTTGCTTTGCATAGCGGTATTCCTTGATGAATATCTAGCACCTCATTCAATGAGGAAAGAGCCGAGATCCCTTCACCGGGAGTGACCTCTTTAGCTAAGATTAGCAAATGCTACAGTCCACTCGGTTTGTTTCAAAAAGGTAGCTCTAGTTCTTGCTTTGCATATTGGTATTCCTTGATGAATATCCAGCACCTCATTCGATGAGGAAAGAGCCGAGATCCCTTCATTGGGAGTGACCACTTTAGCAAAACTAGCAAATGCTACAACCCACGTGGTTTGTTTTGAAAACTAATCGATTTTAAAAGAGGAGATTAAACCACTCCTTTTCAAACCACTAGATTCTACAAAGATATCAAGTTCATTAAGCTAAATGTTTTCTTCAAAACCAGTCGTAGCCCTCCGTCATTTCAGATAAGGACTATTTTAGTATTTGTGTTGCGTTTGTTGGCCTTCGTCAAGGCGTAGTGTATGGTAGCTGATAGTGCTTATCTGCCGCATATGATGCGATTGGATTAGGGTAGCCGTACGACCTTGTTTGCTATCATCAAAGGTCGTGCAGGTGGGTTTAATTCAATCACGAAATGAACGGGTTGAACTTGATTAGCGCCCTATAGTTTGTTGGCCTCCGTCAAGGTCATAGGATGTTAGGGGTAAAAATAGATATTGGGTATTTCAAGTGTTGAAATTTGCAAGAAGATAGTATACCTTCTATGAGATAGTTGGATCCCGGTACCCATTACAAGTAAGTGTTACTCCTGTGAATGTTTTCCACTTTATAATTAGCTGATCCAGTAGGTGTCTATGAAATGTGTTAACAGGGTTATGCCGGTGCGGAAACGAGGTTATTTAATTTGTTCCATGCGAAAGCGTGGGGAGACTCCCTGGGAGTACTAATACCTGCCTGGCTGACCGATTGGCAAACTTGTAGGGTGTAATTAATCCCGGCTAATCTTACCTTTTAGGGTTTGAAGGAAGATTTGATAAAAACAGTGGGAGCCATCATGATTAGATAAGATAATAACCAATCTAATCTTACAAAAGGTGCACGCTAAAGCGTTTCCTTCTCTTTCTCTCCAGGTAGTGACCATGATACGCCTTAATCAAGATAATAATATGGATGTATTGACTGAACCTGCTTATTATACTGAGCTGGGGAACGTTGGTTCCGCTTTTTCTTATGATTGTCATAAGTCTGAGCAAGGAATAAGGGAATATCAGGATTCCCACACAACCCAAACGAAGAAAGAGCATGATATTGCATCGTCTTCGGGTGTGTTCGTTACCGAGAATAGTTTTTCAGTATGCTCTACATCCTGGGTATTGGATACCTGATCAGGATCCCACGTATGTAATTTGTTATATGGGTTAAGGAGATGTAGAGAACTGGAAAAGGATGATAAGTCTCTAGTAGGGAATGGTGCAATTGTTGCAGCCAAAGCGGTTGGCGAATATCACCTAATATTACCAAATGGTAATACAATGATTCTGAATGACTGTTATTACGTACCAAAAATGATGTGCAATATAATATCAATTTCTTTATTAGATAAAAAAGGATATAACTTTGTATTAGAGAAAAATGTTATGAACATTTTCTTAAATCATGTGTTGATTGGGTTTGGTACGTTGTGTAACGGTATATACGTTCTAAATCAAACTACAGTTCTAAACATACAGAACACACACAAGAGGAAAAGTTTAGAAATGAATGAAGCCTTCTTGTGGCATTGTAGACTAGGTCATATTAATGTGACAAGATTAGCTAAGTTACATAAAGATGGATATTTAAATCAGTTTGAATTTACATCTTATGAAACTTGCTAGTCATGTCTCAAAGGGAAGATGTTTAAAACTCCGTTTACTGGATACAGAGAAAGAGCTAATGAACTCTTGGGACTGATACATAGTGATGTATGCGGTCCTATGTCTACACATGGCAGGAATGGTTCCTCATACTTCATTACATTCACCGATGATCTCTCAAAATTCGGACACATGTTCCTGTTGAAACACAAATCTGAATCTTTTGAGAAATTCAAGGAATATAAGAACGATGTAGAAAACCAGACGGGTAAAAGTATTAAAATCCTACGATTTGATCGGGGAGGAGAATACTTAAGCACGGAATTCTGAGACTACTTAAAAGAGAATGGGATTCTCTCTCAGCTTACTCCTCCGTATACACCACAACACAATGGAGTATCGGAGTGGAGAAATCGCACCCTATTAGATATGGTGCGCCCTATGATGAGTGTTGCTGAGTTACCTATCTCCTTTTGGGTTTATGCACTTGAGACAGCTGCATACCTATTAAATATGGTTCCCACTAAATCCGTGCCTACATTACCATATGAGATATGGAGTGGAAAGAGACCATATCTTAAACGAGTTAAGATATGGGGTTGTCCGGCCTATGTTAAAAAATAGAATCCGGACAAACAAGAGGCACGATCAATTCTTTGCAAGTTTGTAGGATATCCTAAAAATTCACTCAGATATATCTTTTACAACACTGAGGAAAAAAAGGTGTTTGTTTCTCAATATGCCACCTTTTTAGAAAATGAATTTCTTGTGAAAGAAATTAGTGGTAGAGCTGAAAGAAGTTCCAGCTACACTGTAACAACTCTAATTTTAGTGTACAAAAATTTGTTTAAAAGTTAATGTATACTTGGGGTATTTGCATTTACCGTGAGTACTATAAGTAATTGTTTTGCTTTTTAATAGCAAGAAGGAGATTGTAGCTCATTGGAAAGACCTTGCACTGCTGAACCAAAGCACCAGAGTTCAAATCCCATCCCCTACATTATTTTTAATATTATTTTCTTTTAGATTTTTAGAAGTCCAAGAGTCTACACGTGCATAACTCGTAAAAACCAAACGTCACATACAAAACAAACTGACCTAGGAGCTTCACCATGCGACGGGGTACACGTGGCAACCTGAAACCGGCAGGAATCGGCCGGAACGGCCGGCGATTCGGCCGACTCGGCCCGCCGCCGCCGGCCGGACTCGGCCGGATCGCCGATTGTCCAACACAAAAGTTCTGTCTTTTGGTCTTCTTAACTCCCCTGTACACTTTAAATTTTCTGAAATTTAACAGAGCTATTTAAAAGCCCATTAAACCAATTTTTAATACAATTTAATACATTTTTTTTCTTCACAACCTTTCACCTACCCTAACCCTAATCTTTCCCTATAAATATCAAACCTAAACACACCCTCCTCACTCCAAATTTCTGTCCAAAACTCTCAAGAAAATTCCTAGAACTTTTGTGTGCATTTGGAGTTAGCGAAGGGCAAAACTCCGGCAAACTTCCGACGACGACCCTAGGAGCTCCTGGAGAAGAAACAACGCACCGGCGCCTCCTACGTCTTCCTCTCCCTCTTCTCTATACTAAATACCTGTAAGTACCACCTCCTTCTTCTCTATTGTTTTCTAAAAACACGTATTTCTAAAACCCGACGGAATTGGAGTTAATCCGATTTCCGATTCGGTTCTTCCTAAAAATTCAACCTTTTCTTAAATACAATCATACCAAACCCTTACATGTTGACTATTAATCATTAACAAACATGTTGAACGAGTTTTATGACAACATATTTCATTTTGTAACTTTTACTACTCTTTTTTAGTAAAATACCATGTAGTTTACTTTCGTCTTTAAAACATCCTTAATCTTGCTATACCTTTAGATAGATCATGAGGTAATGACCTACCTCCTCACAACATTTATATGCAATATAGCACAATACCTTTCGGGAACATAGAATACGGAAAAACGAAATTTTACATATAAATACCCTTTGCTACTAAAACCGTTTTCTACAAGATTATGTATTTTTATAAATCTTTGCAAAGTGCCGCTACAACCCATTTTGGGGAACCCGACTGGGATGGTGTGGATTATCGCACATCCGTGGGCTTAGTAGTGCGAGATGCAGACCTCCGCAAGGAGCATTCGGTCTCGAAAGATTTGAAATACAAATATCTTAAGAAAATGAGATTTCTAGAAATATAATATATATGAAAATTATTTATATATATATATATACATATCATTAAAATATCTATTTTTGTGATAATATAAATATTCCAACTTTTTCTAAAATCACAAGAATCACTTTACATTAAAATACCATGAATTCCAGACAAGTTCAATATTACAATTAAATACCCTATATTATGAAATTAGGTTATCTTCACTAGAAATATCACAAATATAAAATTTACATCTATGACAACTCTAAAGACGATAATTAAATACTTGGGGTGTATTTTGAAAATTACACAAAAGTATTTTTACATAAAACCCCCTCAAGTTCTATAAATTACCCTAAGAACCCTAGTAAATATAGGTTTAAGCGGGACCGATCTCTTGAGCCTCAGAGAGCCGGAGAAGTGGGTGCTTGCCTATTTAAGGTAGACAAATTAACAATGGTGTTATCAATACGGTAATCGTCTTTGAAAAAGACACAAATCCTGCCTCCCATGTGCAGTGTTTACCGATAACATCAAAGCCTAATTCAGGACTTCAATTTCTTTTCTAATTGTTCTGACTCAGACTGAGTCTCATTATAATAATCTGACTTGAATATGATTCAAGTACAATATACAATATTACAATTCAATATGAATCCATATAATCAATCGGATCAAACTATTTAAGCTATATTGACCGAACCGAACCATGGATATACTTCCATTTACATGATTCTCCAGTTACATCCATGATTCTCCAGTTACATTCATTTACTGATATCATGGTTTCGGCAAGTCATCCAATTATACAATCTATATTATAAGACAATACAAGTTGCAATACAAACAATACAAACAAGACATCGCAGGGTTAAAGGGGTAGATTGGTACGGAAGATGTCAGAAGTGGCACGAGACTGTAAGATTTAAGAAACCTAACCTGTATTTTCCGTTGCTGTTGTACCGTGGCATAAACGGTTTCTTGTACTACAGGTGCCTCTAGTCTCTGGCATATAGAGACTCCTCTCGTATACATTAGCATTCTTCTGTACCAAGCTACAAACAACAGCGTTAACACTAATACAATATAATACAACTTTAAAAGCTACTTTCTCTCTCTATCTATTCTATTTCTCCCTTACCTTTGGGACTTACCGAGCGATTGTTTGCTGACGACATTCCTTCTTTTTTTTTCTTTGGAATGTTGTCAGGTGATCTAGACACCCAGGAGATCGAGCCTACTAGCGAGGACTTGGATCAGCTTGCCTATGACCCAGAGCTCTAGCTTCATTGTACACATTTTCATTTTAGTACTTTTCATTTCTGTTATGACATTGTTTAGGCACTGCTTTCATTCAGATGTATTTACTTTTCCATGCATTGTACAAAAGAATGTTAATAAATAAAGTTGCGGTTTCATTACAATTGTCTCTTGTGTACATTTCTTTTATATTGCTTAGTTACGCTTAGCATATTTACTTCAGAGTAAATACGTAGCGGCCAGTCGCGCTCTCTGCCCGTATACCGGGAAGCGGGGCATGACAGGTTTTGTTGGTGGCCCATGCAGATCAGAGCAGTATGGAACCCTACCATGCAGTTCTGCTCTGCGTGAACAACCTAAGCAATATAACACAAGAACCATCAACTAAAACATTCATTACAATTCATGTTCCTTGAATCTTATCATTTCATATACTTTGAATCTTTCCTAACCTAAATTTTCTTTCAAGGTTATGCATTCCCCGAACAACACCAGCACCAACTTCAACAACACTCCACCTCCACTACCAATCACACCTGCCATCCCTGTTTCGCTCAACGAGCAAACGGTTCTGCTTGAGGTAATCCGCAGCCTCCTAGAAGGATAGCAGCAACAGACTGCTCTTTTAATGAACTGTCCTGAAGCAGAACCACCTGGGGTGAAGCAATTCAGGGCTTTGTACCCCAAGCAGTTATCAGGAAAGGAAATCCCACTGGAAGCTGAGGAATGGGCTCAGAGTATCGAAGATGATATGGCAGTGGCACAAATGCCATAGGGAGCTTGGGTCCGTGTTGCGAAACTAAAACTCACGGACAATGCACGGAATTGGTGGAAGGCGGAAGAAATCCATCTTGAACAGCCCATCGAATGGAAGACTATCCGCGTCATGTTCGACGCTAAGTACTTCCCTGAGACTGCCAGGTTTGACATGGAACAACAGTTCATCCATCTGCAACAAGGTTCGATGTGGATCAAGTCAGTAGATGAGTATGACGCTGAGTTCACCATGCTCAGTCGGTAAGATATGTCTCAATAATTCAATTTTTTTTCAATATATGACATACAACACAGCTAACACAATACTTTAACAGATTTGCAGCACACCTAATACCGACGGATGAGATCAGAGCCCGTCGATTTCAACAAGGTTTAGATTCGGAGATCCAGGCTGCACTGGCCACATGAGATTTTCCGACTCATGAATCGGCTCTGAAAGCTGCACGCCGTTATGAGGTAGTGGTAAAGGCGAGGGGCAGATCTCGGTCTGCAGGAGTTAAGTGCCCTATCAACCAGATGGCAGGAGGAGCCTCATCAAGGCCACCTTTTGTGCTAAGGAGACCGGGAGTACAGAACAACCGTCCTAGCGCAGCCTTTTGTAACTACTGCAAGAGAAATGGGCATATGTTGCAAGACTGCCGGCGAGCCAACCGTCCTTGCTTAGTCTGCGGCTCAGCTACTCATGGTAATGAGTCTTGTCCCAAAAGACAAAATCCATATGTTGCACCCAGGCCAGCGATCACTTACCAGCAGAGACCAGCCCTTCAGGCACCTGCTCCAAGACTCGCTCACCCTGCTCCACCACCTAGAGAACCACCGACTGCACCTCCTCCTCGTCAGTTCTAACAAGCTCAAAGGAACGTTCCGAGGAATGCTCTTCAGGCCAGGAGGAATGTACCACGGCGGCAGGTTTTCACGATGATAGTGGAAGAAGCTGAGGCCACTGGCCAAGTTATCACTGGTAACCCTTTTCTTCTCAACCTTTCTTTCAATTTTGCTACTTATCTACAAACTTTTCCCTATACCTAAATCATATCCCACATACCTTAGGTACAATCTTAGTTGCCTCACTTCCTGCACTAGCACTCTTTGATACTGGAGTATCTCACTGCTTTATGTCGCAACGGTTCGTCCGAACTCTTGCGATTCCAGTCACACCGCTTGTATCCAACTGGAATATCAGTTCAGGAAATGACGTTCTAAAGGCAACAATGGGATACAGCTTATGTCCAGTAGTCGTCTGCAGCAGAGAATTCTATGCTGACTTCAAGGTGCTGGACATACTGAACTTCGATGTGGTTCTAGGTATGGATTGGCTCGGAAACTTTTATACAACCATCGACTGTTGTCAAAGGAGGGTAGTATTTAAGATTCCAGATCATCCGATCTTCTATTTCAAAAGTGAAGACTGTACCCTGGAGATTCCAGTTCATCCGATCTTCTATTTCAAAAGTGAAGACTGTACCCCGGAGCCAAGTACATACAAAGCAAAGCCAAGGGAAGCAGTGATTGTAGCAACTCAAGCAGAGGAAGAATCAAGGTCAGAAGTGGTTCGAGAGTTCGATGATGTGTTTCCTTACGATATATCAGGTTTGCCTCCCGATCGAGCTCTTGAATTCAGCATTGATTTAGTACCAGGAGCACAACCGGTAATCAAAGCACCTTATCAATTAAGTCCGGAAGGTTTGAAGGAAGTTCGAACTCAGTTGGACGAATTATTAGCGAAAGGATGGATTCGTCCCAGCACTTCAAGTTGGGGATCACCTATACTACTTGTGAAGAAGAAGAAAGGTTTATACAGAATGTGCATCGATTATGAGTCTTTAACGAAGTTACGATAAAGAACAAGTATCCACTTCCGCGCAACGACGATCTATTCGATCAGCTAAGTGGATCTTGTGTTTTCTCTAAATTAGATCTTCATTCAGGTTATCATAGGTGAAGGTCAAGGAAGCTGATATTCATAAAACAGCTTTCAGAACTCCTTATGGTCATTACGAATTTCTAGTGATGCCATTTAGAGTGACCAACGAACCAGCAATATTTATGAACCTGATGAATCAAGTTTTCCCGGAGTAGTTAGACATGTTTGTTGTTATCTTCATCGACGACATCCTGGTGTATTCTAAGAGTCAGAAAGAACACGCCGAACACCTATGAATTGTCCTGGAAACTCTAAGACAACATCAATTATATGCCAAGTACAACAAATGCGAGTTTTGGTTAAATCAAGTTGGTTTTCTTGGACATATCGTATCGGGTGAAGGAATCTCTGTGGATCCAGCGAAAGTTTCAGCAGTAAGAGAATGGCCGACACCAAAGTCAGTGAAGGACATTCGAAGTTTCTTAGGTCTGGCTGGATATTACAGAAGGTTCATTGAAGTCTTTTCTAAGATACCAACACCCCTGACCAAGCTCACACGTAAAGATGAAGAATTTGTGTGGTCAGAAGCATGCGGACAGGCTTTTGTAGAACTCAAGTTAAGGTTGACATCAGCGCCTATTCTCGTTATACCGGACCAGTCTGGAGGTTTCGAAGTGCATTGGGATGCATCCGGTAAGGGATTATGATGTGTTCTACATCAGCACGGTAAGGTTGTGGCTTATGCTTCAAGACAGGTGAAGACTCATGAGAGCAATTATCTGACGCATGATTTGGAATTGGCAGCCGTTATCTTTGCTCTTAAGATTTGGCGCCATTATCTTCTTGGTGAACGAGTGAACATATACACAGATCACAAGAGTCTGAAATATGTATTTACTCAAAAGGAGTTGAATATGCGGCAGAGACGATGGTTAGAAATCATGGAGGACTTTGACATCAACCTACAATATCACCCAGGGAAGGTGAATATGGTTCCAGATGCTCTTAGTCGCCAACCATTAGCAATGCATCTCACCGCTCAGTGGAAGCTACAACAGGACTTGCAGCAGATGGAGATTGAAGTAGTCATGCCAGGTAACGCTTCAAGTTCGATGAATTTACAAGTTCAATCTACCATTGTTAATCAGATCAAAGCAGCTCAAGCAAGTAATGCTAAGTTGCAAAAGATCCTAGAACAATGGAGAATGGACTCAGAACAGGCTTCATCATCCATGAAGACGGATCTTTGAGATACGGAAGCAGATTATATGTACCAAAAGGTCCTCTTCGGGATGAGTTAATGAAAGAAGCTCACAGCTCTCCCTACTCAGTACACCCTGGAGGTACAAAGATGTATAAAGATCTACGTCAGAATTACTGGTGGCATGGAATGAAGTGTGAAGTAGCCAGAAGCGTCGCTAAATGCTTTGTATGTCAGCAGGTAAAGGCTGAACATCATAGGACAGCTGGACTACTTCAACCGTTACCAATCCCAGAATGGAAGTGGCAACACATCACAATGGATTTTGTGACTGCTCTTCCTCGCAGCACAAAGGGTAACGATGCAGTATGGGTCATTGTGGATCGACTCACAAAGTCGGCTCACTTCATCCCATTTCGAGTTGGCCAATCAACTGAGACATTAGCAAAGAAGTACATGAAGGTAAGAATCTACTTAAGATTTAAACTCTTTAAACATGTACTATCTCTGATACCCATGAACTCATACAGGAAATTGTGAGACTTCATGGGTACTGGTCTGCATTGTCTCCGATCGTGACACCAGGTTCCGATCACAATTTTGGCAGAGTCTGCAAGCAAGCTTGGGAATAAGTCTGAACTTCAGCACGGCTTATCATCCATAAACAGATGGTCATTCTGAGTGAACTATTCAGATCTTGGAGGATATGCTCAGAGCGTGTATGTTAGACCTCGGAGGATCGTTGGAAGATCACGTACATCTTGTGGAGTTTTCATACAACAACAGCTACTAAGCAAGTATAGGAATGTCACCTTTTGCAGTTCTATATGGAAGGAAGTGTCGATCGCCATTAAGTTGGGACGACATCGGAGATAGGGAACTTGTTGGACCTGAGATGATAGTAGCAACTGTTGATGTGGTTCGTACTATCAGAGAAAAGATGCGCATAGCCCAAGATCGACAGAAGCACCGGGCTGATGCAAAACGACGTCACTTGGAGTTCCAGCCAGGAGATCACGTATTCTTAAAGATATCTCCGAACCGTGGAGTGATACGATTTGGAAGACGGGGTAAGCTAAGTCTAAGATACATTGGACCGTTCGACATACTCGAACGAGTCGGTGCAGTGGCATACCGCTTAGCACTTCAACCTTCATTGGAAGGAGTGAATAATGTGTTCCACATTTTCCAACTCAGAAGGTATGTGAGTGATCCTAGCCACATTCTCGATCATTCCGAGCTCACTATACAGCACGACTTATCTTGTGAGCAGCAACCTATGGAGATCTTGGATAGAAAAGTGAAGTGACTTCAGAACAAGGAAGTCAACTTGGTTCGAGTGATGTGGAGAAAAGACACTCCAGGAGAATCAACATGGGAAAGGGAAGATGAGATGCATGCAAGATATCCTTGCCTCTTTGTAAACTAGTCCTTAAAATAAAATTTGTAAATTTTGAGGACAAAATTTTTGTAAGGAGGGTAGACTGTAACAACTCCAATTTTAGTGTACAAAAATTTGTTTAAAAGTTAATGTATACTTAGGGTATTTGCATTTACTGTGAGTACTATAAGTAATTGTTTTACTTTTTAATAGCAAGAAGGAGCTTGTAGCTCATTGGTAAGGCCTTGCACTGCTGAACCAAAGCACCAGAGTTCAAATCCCACCCCCCACATTATTTTTAATATTATTTTCTTTTAAATTTTTAGAAGTCCAAGAGTCTACACGTGCATAACTCGTAAAAACCAAATGTCACATACAAAATAAACTGACCTAGGAGCTTCACCATGCGACGAGTTACATGTGGCACCCCGGAACCGGCCAGAATCGTCCGGATTGGCCGGCGACTCGGCCGACTCGGCCGCCGCCGCCGGTTGGACTCGGCCGGATCGCCGATTGTCCAACACAAAAGTTCTGTATTTTGGTCTTCTTAACTCCCCTGTACACTTTAAATTTTCTGAAATTTAACAGAGCTCTTTAAAATCCTATTAAACCAATTTTTAATACAATTTAATACATTTTTTTATTCACAACCTTTCACCTACCCTAACCCTAATCTTTCCCTATAAATATCAACCCTAAACACACCTTCCTCACTCTAAATTTTTGTCGAAAACTCTCAAGAAAATTCCTAGAACTTTTGTGTGCATTTGGGGTTAGCGAAGGGCAAAACTCCGGCGATATTCCGACGACGACCCTAGGAGCTCCCGGAGACGAAACGACGCATCGGCGCCTCCTACGTCTTCCTCTCCCTCTTCTCTATACTACAAACCTATAAGTTCCACCTCCTTCTTCTCTATTCTTTTCTAAAAACACGTATTTCTAAAACCCGACGGATTTGGAGTTAATCCGATTTCCGATTCGGTTCTTCCTAAAAATTCCACCTTTTCTTAAATACAATCATACTAAACCTTTACATGTTGACTATTAATCATTAACAAACATGTTGAATGAGTTTCATGATAATATATTTCATTTTGTAACTTTTACTACTCTTTTTTCAGTAAACCATGTAATTTTGTTTCGTCTTTAAAACATCCTTAATCTTGCTATACTTTTAGATAGATCACGAGGTAATGACCTACCTCCTCACAACACTCATATGAAACATAGCACAATACTTTTCGGGAACATAGAATACGGGAAAACGAAATTTTACATATAAATACCATTTACTACTAAAACCGTTTTTACAAGATTACGTATTTTTATAAATCTTTGCAAAGCGTTGCTACAACTCATTGTGGGAAACCCGACTGGGATGGTGCAGATTATCACACATCCATGAGCTTAGTAGTGTGAGATGCAGACCTCCGCAAGGAGCATTCGGTCTTGAAAGATTTGAAATACAAATATCTTAAGAAAATGATATTTCTAGAAATATAATATATATTAAATATATATATATATATATATATATATATACATATCATTAAAATATCTATTTTTATGATAATATAAATATTCCAACTTTTTCTAAAATCACAAGAATCACTTTACATTAAAATACCATGAATTCCATACAAGTTCAATATTATAATTAAATACCCTATATTATGAAATTAGGTTATCTTCACTAGAAATATCACAAATATAAAATCTACATCTATTACAAATCTAAAGACGATAATTAAATACCCGGGGTGTATTTTGAAAATTATACAAAAGTATTTTTACATAAACCCCCCTCAAGTTCTATAAATTAACCTAAGGACCCTAGTAAATATAGGTTTAAGCGGGACCAATCTCTTGAGCCTCAGGGAGCCGGAGAAGTGGGTGCTTGCCTATTTAAGGTAGACAATTTAACAACGGTGTTATCAACACGGTAATCGTTTTTGAAAAAGACATAAATCCTGCCGCCCATGTGCAGCGGTTACCGATAACATCAAAACCTAATTCAGGACTTCAATTTCTTTTCTAATTGTTCTGACTCAGACTGAATCTCATTATAATAATCTGACTTGAATATGATTCAAGTACAATCTACAATATAACAATTCAATATGAATCCATGAATCCATATGATCAATCGGATCAAACTATTCAATCTATATTGACCGAACCGAACCATGGATATACTTCTATTTACATGATTCTCCAGTTACATCCATTTACTGATATCATGGTTTTGGCAAGTCATCCAATTATACAATCTATATTACAAGACAATACAAGTTGCAATACAAACAATACAAACAAGACATCGCGGGGTTTAAGGGGTAGATTGGTACGGAAGGTGTTAGAAGTGGCATGGGACTGTAAGATTTAAGACACCTAACCTTTATTTCCATTGGTGTTGTACCGTGGCATAAACGGTTCTTTGTACTACACGTGCCTCTAGTCTCTGGCATATAGAGACTCCTCTCGTATACACTGGCATTCTTCTGTACCAAACTACAAACAACAGCGTTAACACTAATACAATATAATACAAATTTAGAAGCTACTTTCTTTCTATGTCAATTCTATTTCTCCCTTACCTTTGGGACTTACCGAGGGATTGTTCACTGACGACATTCCTTCTCTTTTTTTCTTTGGAATGTTGTCAGCTGATCTGCACACCCAGGAGATCGAGCCTACTAGCGAGGACTTGGATCAACTTTCCTATGACCCAGAGCTCTAGCTTCATTGTACACATTTTCATTTCAGTACTTTTCATTTCTGTTATGCACGGTTTAGGCATTACTTTCATTCAGATGTATTTACTTTTCCATGCATTGTACAAAAGAATGTTAATAAATAAAGTTGCGGTTTCATTACAATTGTCTCTTGTGTACATTTCTTTTATATTGCTTAGTTACGCTTAGCGTATTTACTTCAGAGTAAATACGTAGCGGCCAGTCGTGCCCTCTGCCCGTATACCGGGAAGCGGGGCGTGACATACACAAACTACAACTGATGATTTGATAGAATCGGAGGATTCAATAGTCTTCGACGAACCTCAGCCACTCCGCAGATATAGTAGGATTCCTCATCCACCTGAGAGATACTACGGTATTTTCATACATGATGGGAGCGAGGATTGCATCATGGAAGATGATGACCCAACTAGTTTCGAGCAGGCCATCACAAGCGGGGACTCTGTGAAATGGCTGGATGCTACGTGATCTGAGATGGAATCCATGTACACCAACAAAGTATGGACTTTGGAAATTGCTTCTGAAGGGGTAAAACCCATCGGGAGCAAATGGATCTTTAAGAAGAAACTTGGTGTAGATGGAAAGGTTGAGACCTTCAAAGCTAGACTTGTAGCAAAAGGTTTTCGTCAACGACCAGGTGTCGATTATGATGAAACCTTTTCTCCAGTCGCTATGTTTAAGTCCATCAGGATCCTACTTGCCATTGCTGCATACCATGACTATGAAATCTAGCAGATGGACGTCAAGACCGCTTTTCTAAATGGTGATTTAGAAGAGAGTGTGTATATGACACAGTCAGAGGGCTTCGTAGACAGTAGGAGCAGCGGAAAGGTGTGCAAGCTGCTTAAATCAATCTATGGATTAAAACAGGTATCGCGGAGTTGGAACATCTATTTTGATGTAGCGGTCAAAGAGTTTGACTTCATAAAAAATATAGATGAATCTTGTATATACAAAAAGGTTGTAGAGAGTAAGGTTGTCTTCCTCGTATTGTACGTGGATGACATACTCTTGATAGGAAACGATATTCTTATGCTACACTCGGTCAAGCTCTTCTTATCACAAAAGTTCTCCATGAAAGATTTAGGTGATGCTACCTAGATCCGGAGGATAAAGATCTATAGAGATAGATCTAAGCGGATGTTGGGATTGTCCCAATCTAGGTACATAGACACCATACTAAAGAGGTTTAGTATGAAAGATTCTAAGCATAGTAATTTACCCACTTGTTCAGAAATCACTCTCTCCAAAGAGATGTCTCCCAAGACTGATTTAGAGATGGCTCGCATGTAAGAGATACCCTATGCTTCTGCAGTTGAGTCAATCATGTATACGATGTTATGCACCAGACCGGATGTAGCTTACGCACTTAGTGTAGTGAGTAGGTATCAATCAGATCCTGGGGAAAAGCACTGGATAGCTGTGAAGAACATTCTTAAGTACTTGAAAAGAATTAAAGAAATGTTCTTGGTGTATGGTAACGGAGAACTCCAGGTGGAGTCCTCTACCGATTCGAGCTTCCACAGTGATAAGTACGACAGTAAGTCGGTCTCGGGATTTTTTTCACCCTCAACGGAGGGGCGATATGTTGGAAGAGTTCCAAGCAAGATACCGTAGCAGACTCAACGATGGTGGCTGAATACATCGCTGCCAACAAAGCTGCCAAAGAAGCTGTCTGGATGAAGAAGTTCATTGCTGAACTTAGTGTGGTTCCATCGATTGAGCATCCAATACCTTTGTATTGTGATAGCAATGGAGCTGTGGCTTTGGCCAAGGAATCCCAATCCTATCAGAGATCCAGACATATTCTTAGGCGGTATCACCTGATCCGGAAGATAGTAGATCGCCGAGAGATCGAGGTCTGGAGTGTTGACATGAAGGAAAACACATCAGATCCACTCACGAAGGCCCTCCCCCAGACACAGTTTGAGAGACTTTTAGGGATATTGGGTATGAGATACTACAACAACTGGCCTCAGTGCAAGTGGGAGATTGTTAGGAATATGTATGCCCTAGAGGCCATTATTGTATGATATAGTAGATGCTTGGACATTTATATAGAGGACTTTCTTGCTCAACATGATAGTATGCTATCTGGTTGCACTTTATCTTAACATGTACACTTGTATTATTATACTATCTCTCTGATACATGTTGATAAAGCCCTTAGGATGTTTGCTTGACTACCAGAACTATGATGCGGATCATACTACTGGAACTTGTGTAGTCCACAAGCACATCCTCTAACTGTTCCTAGTCGAGAGAGTATCGAGATGGGGCATCGATATTCCAGAGTAGACTAGTGTGTACGTTCTTGACCCTGTAGGGGGCGATGGTTGATCCCATAACCATTGGTGTTTGACATTAAAGATTGTACATAGGTGCTCATTAGAGAATGGGTACACCGAACAAGACTCGCCGAGAACTCCTAGATGGTACTATACCTATCGTCAGATAGTAGTTCTCTAGTGATACTGGTACATGTTAGTCTGTAGACCCGAGATCGTCATAGTGTCTTGTGTGGTTCCCACTGTGCTTTGATTTCCTCCCTACCACGGCTCAAAGGAGTCGTGCAAACAGGTATATTTTGGGTACAGTCTCGAGTCACATGGAGGCAGCGAGCGATATGAGGGGTTTCGTCTCTCCCAGTATTAGGATTTGATGTTGGGTTATGCTCGATTGGCTATAACAGTAAGTCCCTAGCCAGGGCTGATGAGATTTACTGGTAAGTATTATCAGTAGTTTCTCGAACCGTTATGAGCCATACATCGGCATGACTTATCAAATTACTGGGGTATGACGATTCCACCCCTAGACTCGATATGCGACATATCAGACAAAGAGACCGGACTGTATGGTAAGTGTTACCTATAGGCTTCATGGGAGTTTGGACAAGCTTGCTTGTTGATCTTCTAATCGTTTAATACCTAGGTAGCCATTAAGTCCAGCTCGTACCGCTGACGGCTTGTAGGTAACTGATGAGATCATTACTTACTGCTGGAGTATTGACGGGTCTTTAGAGTCCCACACAGAGGTTTCCTAGTTCAAGCGAAACGAAATAGGGCACGTATGCTGATATGTGCGGGAGCCTGATTAAATATGAGTATATGATACCGTATTCTAATCTGGCGATATTTGATATCGGTTAGGTTATATGTGATATAACCGGATTATTGAATCAAGTGTTGGTTTGATAATATGATATACAGATAAATGGTCTTAGTCGGTTATATATGATATAACCGGATTATTAAATCAATTGTTGATTTAATAATTTGATATATATTTATATTTTATATAATTATATATTAACCAATATTATTTCTCACTAATTATTTTCTTCTCTTTATATATATTAATATATATATGTGATATATATATGTATATATATATATGTATGTATATATATATATGTATGTATGTGTATATATATATATGTATGTATATATATATATATGTATGTATGTATTATGAAGCATGATTTTTTATTTTAAGAAAATAGAAAATGAGGTGGAAAATAGGGAGATATTTGAGGAATGGGTAAAGCATGGCTTTGTTCTTTATTTTATTCATTTGCATTCACTATTGAGGCATGGTTGGATTTTATTATTGTTTTTTTATCCATGCTTCAATAAGTGAGGGTTTTTGATGAGCCATTCTACACTTGCTTACTTGCATGATAGCTCATTTGCTTTATCTCTCTCTATCTTCTTCATCTTCCTCCTCCAAGCCCTAACTCTCACATGAGTTGTGAACCCTAGGGCTTTAGAAAATTCTAAATGAGCTAAAAACCCTACTTCATCATCCTACTCTAGATTAGCAATTTAGATTAGGGTGTTCCTTTCACTAATAGTAGATTAGTGAAGATGTAGTTTGAACTAGAGAAGCTTCAAGGTGGATCATCTTCAAAATTAAGATCGCTAATCAAGTTCGTGCATTTCTTCAAGTGGAGCCAAGATGAGTCGTAGGGACTACTACCTGGAGCTTTAGAAGAGAAGTACTTGGTCTATAAAGGTTGTAGTCTCTTTCTCTTAGCATATATATTGTTTTATCATATGTTAAACCCTAATACTCTAGTTAGATTTTAGGTTAGTGTAGATTAGCACCCCAAATTTTTTAAAATTGCATGCTTGATGCCGATATAAACCTTGTAGTGGTGCTAGGAAACACTTTCAATGGCAGTTGCCGGTCATTTTTTCACGAGCATCTGTCGCACTCTTTTGTTGTTGACGAGCTTCGCTCTTCATCCTCTTGAAGTGTTTTTTATGGGCAACGTATCCTTGCCACCATTTCTTAAAGGTATTGCACTCTTCGGTGGGGTGGGTAGCCCTCTGATGATATAGGTAGTAGTTTAGATGTGAATCTTCTCTGTCGAGACATATGATTCTGGGAGTGTTTCCTACGAGAGATGGCAGCTTCATTTCCATTGACATAGCTTTGGCGAACTGCTTCTATACCTTAATCCTGCTCTTATTTGTCACAGGTATGCCTTTGTTTGGTTGGAGTACTTTACGACGCCACCTTACCACAGCTTCTTCATCCTGACGCTGACGCTTAACCATTTCGTATATGGTTTGTTTGCATTCTTGGTCAGCTTTGCTTTTTCGAAAGGTTTCATTTAACAACCTATTGATCAGGTCTTCTGGCAGTTCCAGGGATTCTAGCGCCGATTCTGCCCCTAGTTCCTCTGCGTTGTTTTCTGACGCTGAGGGAGTTTCTTCGTCATTTAACAACGAAAGGGAGACCATGTGGCAACTTGCTACATGTCCTCGGCTTCTTCTGATGAGTCATTTTCCTCATCATTATCACTATCTTTGTCCTCAAGAATATACTTGAGGAACTCTTCGAGCGTGACCGGTTTCCACGCCTTCTGGTTGTACTCTTCCAGCGTGTCATGAACTTTTGTAGGTCTGTGCGCTTATCGTTATACTTAGTAGGCTGCACATGCTTCTTGGTCTTCTTCTTTTTCTTCGAAGACTTTGAAGGCTCGACTTGGGGGGTTTGCCCTTTGTCAACAACTTTCTGCGCGGAACGTGGTTTCATCATCCCTTCGATGATTTCGGGTTCTAGTGGGGTTTTCCACCTGACAGCCGGACATGCCCGTAGATCTTTCAGCATTCTTTTGGTTTTAGCTGAAAGAACGAATTCCCATGGCGTTTCTTCCATGAGCGAGCATGATGCCCCCGGTGCATCCACTTTTTTGGGAGTATGCTTCTATGGTGGGTTCACCCTCCAGTTCTCAGATAGCACGAACTTCCCCTGTTGATACTGGTCCTCGACCTAGTTCTTGAAGACGTAGAAATCCTCAATTTGGTGGCTCACCATTCTGTGATAGGAGTAGTAGTTGAGGTTGTTGACGTCACCGGGTTGCGGTGGACGCCGTGGGTCTGGCAATGCGATGAGTTTGTTACGCATTGCCAACTCAAATAGTCTCATTATCTTATCATGGGGAAACGAGTAAACGTGTCCTAGCCTTTCTTCCAGGGATAGGCGTGGATATGCGTTGTTTTAGCGAGTAGCTGGTTTTATGCCACTCGTTTGTTGTTGAGTGTTGGCAACGAAAGCCGCTTTCCCTTTACCCTGGGCGTTTCGAGGGTTATTATTTGAGGAGGAAGGCCCGTGGCCCATCTGGTCCATTTAGGCCAGTTTATCGATCAAAGACTGGAAGGTGGTTGGCTTGAAGAATGTCATGAATTGGGACACAGTCGTTTAAGAATCAAGAGTCCCGATGAACATGCCCACGGTGGGGGATTCTTCAATGCGATGTTGGCACTTTGACCATAGGTTCTGCCACCGGATCATATATTAGACCCAGGTTTCTCCTGGCTTTACCCCGGTATTGATTAATACTGTGATCGGGGTGCGCTCACTTGCGCTGGCGAACCGCTGTGTGAACAACAGTTCCATATCTGTAAATATCTTTACGGAGTCATTTGGGAGCTCCGAGTACCATTCAAAGGCCATTACTGACAGGCTGCCAAAGAACCGACGAAGCAACAGTTTGTCATCGTTTCCAGTGTTGCTGCACAGAGCTCTGAACTGCGCGACGTGCTGATGTGCGTTGCCTATCCCCTTGTATACATGGAACTTGGGGATCATATATCCCAGCGGGTATTTGATTTGGTCATACCAACCTGGATACGGTCGCCCAGTTCTGACGATTTGTCCTGCGGCTTCATTAGCTTGATGAGCTCGTATTTGTTGTGCGATATAATCATCAAGAGTAGCCTTGGAGATTATTTCCTCCTTGGCTGTTGATAAAGCCGGAAGAGGGTTTGATATTTCCCCTCTGTCATCCTCGATGATTTTCAGCGGATCCTCAGCCGGGGGTTCTGGCTGCATCATCATTACAACTATGTCTTAGAACAAGAGACCCATCTGTTTTATGTTAGCCGCCTGCTCGGCAGCTTCCTTGTCCTTTCTTTCAAGCACCCTTCCCAGGAACTCTGTATCGGTCTCTTGCTACTGGCATTGTTCGGCTGTTGTGTCCGGGCTTTCTTGTGGCCGGTAAGTGCTGCCATTTTGGTCAGCATCTCTTGGAGATTTTGTTGTTTCTTCTGAGCTTTTGTCAGCGACCTAGTTTGCAGTCGATGACCTGCGGAAGCACGACTTTCTTCTTTCCCGGAATCCATGTAGACTGTATGTACGATCATGCCCCCAGACTTGGGGCATTTGGGTCCATCACCTTTGGAATTTGTCGCAGGCAGTGGGATTTTCTCTGGCCTCATCCTTTTATGGGAGGTCAAAGTTGAAGGAGTCGTTGTAACAGGCACCTGTATAGAAGAAGTCCCTTACTGTATGATGGAGGGATGGTCTTTCTCTTGCTAAGCCTTCGATTTCTTCGGTCGACGAGAGTAGTCTTGATCAAGCACGGAGACCTGGACTTTCCGCCAGACCCTGTGAATATGGGAGGAAAGCCGTTGATGGGGCTGCTCCATCATTTCCAGTGTTGGGATTCCTTAGCACCCTACTGGGTTTTCACAGCAACTACCATGCCAAATTTAAAAATTCTAAGGTGCTAATCAATCCTAAGCTAGGATCAAGCTAGAGTAAATAGACAATATGAACATGTAATCAACCATTACACTAAGTGAACGAGGAATACAACCTTTGTAGACCGGTCCTTCACTTCTAAACCTCCGTGTTGACATCCCTTCGCTGCGATCATGGATCTCCCGAACTCTAGTATGGGTTCCCTCGGAGAAATGAACAATCTTGCTCGTAGTCTTCGAGGCCGAAGATGATCTACATCGAGGAGACTCCAACTCAAGCAAACCCTTCACTAGGTCATGAACTTTGTGAAGAGAACACCCTTTACTACCCAAGCAAGTGTATAGGATGATGAAGTAGGAAGTGGGCTCACTTTAGATTTTATTTTTTCATTCATTTTCATCATTTTCCATAGAGCTAGAGAGCAAAAGGAAGAAGATGAAGAAAGCAACTCAAGAAAATAAACCAAGAGATGAATGAATGAGTTATGCAACCATGGGTGAGTTAGTATCATATATTAACCATTGTATAGACATAACCATGGCTAAATAATAATGGTTAGGTTTAAAATATCTTAAGTAAAACAAATCAAGTGGACTTGGTCAATGGTTATCCAAAAGCTTCATGAAGCTTCATGCCGTGACCAATTTCCACCTCATTTTGAATTACTAAGATAATTAAAACCCCTCATTATTGGTAGCATGGTATAAGTCATACACACACCTAAGTTTGCATGTATCATCAAGCATGATATAAACATGTACACAAACATATATCACATATACACTATGTGCACATCAAGTGAGAAAAACAATCTTAAGTGAACCGATACTAGTTAATGTAAAGTAATATATAAAATATATAATTATACATTAGATTATCAAATCAACACTTGATTTAATAATCCGGCTATATCACATATAATCGACTAATATCATGTGTATCAATTTATTGAATCAACACTTGATTCGATAACCCGGCTATATCACATATAACCGATCGATACGAATAAATCGTAAGAATATAATACGGTATCTCATACACGTATTAATCTCGGTCCTACACATATCTCATATGTGCTCCTACTCCGTTTCGCCTGAGCCAGGAAACCTCTGTGTAGGACTCTAAAGACTCGTCAATACGCCGGCAGTAGGTGATGATCATATCAAACACCCACAAGCCGCAAGAGTCGTGATAAACGTAACGGCCACCCGGGTATTGAGCGATCAGAACATCAACAAGCAAGCCTGCTCATACTCCTGCGAATCCAATCAGTAACATTTACCGTACAGTCCGGTCTCTTCGTATGATATGTCGCATATCTCGTCTAGGGGTGGTATACGTCAGACCCCAGTAACTCGATAAGTCGTGCCGATATGAGGCTCATAACAGGTCGAGAAACTACCGATAACACTTACCAGTAAATCTCAGAATCATCTTTGGCCAGGGAATTCATGTTATAGCCAATCGAGCATAGCGCAACATCAACTCCCAATACCGGGAGAGACGAATCCCCTCCTATCGCTCATTGTCTCCATGTGACTCGGGACTGTACCCAAAAACCACCGTTTTGCACGTTCTCTTGAACATGGTAAGGTGGAAATCAAAGCACAGTCGGAATCACACAAGTATCTATGACGATATCGGGTCGACAGACTAACCTGTACCAGTGTCACCAGAGAACTGCCATCTGACGTGAGGTATAATACCATCTGGGAGTTCTTGGCGAGTTCGTCCAGTGTACCCAGTCTCCACTGAGCACACGTATACCATCTTTGATGTCAAACACCAATGGATATGGGATCATCCATCTCCCATCTACATGGGTCGAGAAGCTATACGCTAGTCTACTCTAGTATATCGATGCCCCGTCTCGATACACCCACGACTAGGGACATTAAAGGATGTACTCACAGACTACCTTTGTCCCACTAGTATGATCTCCATCATAATCTAGGTAGTCAAGTACGCATCCTAAGGGACTTACCAACATGTAACAGAGAGACAATCAGTGTACATGTTAAGATAAAGAGTAACTAGATAGCATACTATCATGTCGAGCAAGAAAGTCCTCCCTATATATGTCCAAGCATCCACTACAATATATATCTCATGTACAGTAATGGCCTCTAGGGCATACATATAACTAACAATCTCCCACTTGCACTAGGGCCATCATATCAGTGGTTGTAGTATCTCATACTCAACCATCCCATAAAAGTCTCTCTCTGGGAAAAGGCCTTTGTGAGTGGATCCGCCGTTTTGTCCTCTGAGTCTACTCTCCTAACCTCGATCCCCCAGAGATCTACCATCTCCATGATCAGGTGATACTTCCTTAGAATATGTCTGGGTCACTGATGGGACGGGGGTTCCTAAGCCTAAGCAACAACTCCATTGTCACACAATGGTAGGAACGAAGTTCATCTCATGAACTAATATACACCCAGACTTCCTCTTTGGTAGCATCTCAGGTAGTGATGTATCCAGCCTTTATCGTCTAGTTTGCCACGGTATCTATCTTGGAACTCTTCCAACATACCGTCCATCCATTGAGGGTAAAGACAATGCCTGTGACTGACATTCAGTCGACCTTACCACCCTGGAAGCTATCCAGTGATTCTCCCCAGGATCGATTGATACCATCTCACTACACCTAGTGAGAATCCTAACATCCACTTAGATTTATCTCATAGATCCAAAACCCAGGATTTAGGAGGTATCACCTTGATCCTATATGGAGAATCCTTGTGATAAGAGGAGATTGACCGAGCGTAGCATAGGAAGCTCCTTTCCTATCAAGAGTATGTTATCCACGTACAATACGAGGAAGACCACCTTACACTCTACTACCTTTTTATTTATACAAGGTTCATCTACCATTTTGATGAAGTCAAACTCTTTGACTACCACATCAAAACAGATATTCCAACTCCGTGATGTCTGTTTTAACCCATAAAGCAATTTGCACACGTTTCCGCTGCTCCCACTATCTATGAAGCCCTCTGTCTGTATACTTATAGACCCTCTCTTCTAAATCAATATTTAGAAAAGCAGTCATGACACCCAACCACAAAATATCGTAGTCATGGTATGTAGTAATGGCAAGTAGGATCCGGATGAACTTAAGCATAGCTCCAGGAGAAAAGATTTTATCATAATCCACACCAGGTCAATGACGAAAACCTTTTACAACTAGTCTAGATTTTAAAGTCTTAACTTTTCCATGTACACTAAGTAATCTTCTCAAGATATACTTGCTCCTGATGGGGATTTAACCCTTCAGATATAGCAATCAAAGTCCATACTTTGTTAGTGTATATGGATTCCATCTCAGATCGCTTCGCATCCAGCCATTCTTACAGAGTCACTACTCTTGATGGTCTGCTCGAAACTAGTTGGGTCATCATCTCATGATGCAATCCTCGCTCCCACTGTCATTATGAAACATAAGTATCTCTCAGGCGGATGAGGAACCTTACCTGATCGGCGGAGAGGCCGAGGTTTGTCGGGAGCTATTGAATCCTCCAGTTCTATCAAATCATCAGCTGCAGTTTGTATAGCTGGAACTCCTTCCAGTTCTACCTTGTTCATATCAGATTTTTGCATTTTTATACCGCCCAATTTTTATCATATTGCTTATCGGTAGGTACTCTTGAGCCGTGTTTGCTAGTCAATTGCAGGATACAGGTTCTCGGCTCTAAACGGTGAAATTCATGGAAAAGCACGACAAAATCCGGGTTCCTGCCAACCACAGATAAAACACGGGTCTCCGCTCTCTATCCGTATGTTGCCACACACCAGTTTAAGAGAAAAAAATGGCAAATCAATGTCATTTTCATGCACAAGGCTCGATGGTAACACAAGATCCAACATATCTACGTGGGGCTCGAGGAAATCATGACAAAAAGATCCACATTCATCACCTTTTTGTTCAACAGAAATTCTAGAAAAATCGTGAAGAAAATATGAGAAAAAACATATACCAGAATCATGGGCACAGCAGACCAGGGAAGTACAGAAAAGACCATGCCCTAACTCCACCATAGGGCCGCGGATCCACGACCAATAGGGGGTCTAGGCCGCGGATCCACGACCATACAGGCATATCAAATGATGGGTTTTTAAGGGCAGATTGGTCTTTTCATATGGGTCCAGAATGTTGCCCTAGAATTTCTGTTTCCTGCCTATAAATAGTCCAGAACTTGCCAAAGCCAAGGGGTCCATAATCTTGTATTTAGATTTTAGGTTTTATGTTGTTCTTCTTTCTCCTCTCATCTCTTCTCCATTAGAAAACTTGTAGTGAGCTTTTTTGAGTGAAGAATGAATAAAGGAGTTCTTGTTCTTACCATGCTTGTCCTTTTATTTTGTTAACTATTATTGCTTGTAATTTTCATTTGCTAATTTAGTTGTTGTTATTTGTGTTTGTTTCTTTCTTGTTCTCTTTTCCTTTATCCTTAAACAACCATGATGCTTACGCTTGATCCTTGCCGAGGTGAGGTCGCAAATAGCTAGTTGTAATCTTCTAACCTCTTTCTTTCTATCTTCCTCCTTTGTTTTATTTTCATTTTCTGTATAATGGGTGAGTAGTTTCCATACTTGTTAGGGTAGGATAAGGAAAGTTTGAGAGATGGAAATCTCTCTCAGTATTTCCTTGCCCAACATCTTAAATCGAACTCCCGTTAATTGAACCACAATCCGCTCCCTACGGCACCCTATCCTACAAGATAGCGGTGATTCCGTAGTGAGACCGGTTATGGTTGAATTAACCGGAGGTTAAGGCTAAGAGCCAAGAACGGACGGACAAGCACCAAAAGGAAGAACTTATGCGTTGGAAAGCCTAACTTATACTCGCAAGTTCCTTCCTAGTCGTGCTAATCCCCGTTGTTGCCGATTACCGTAACACCGATATTAAGAGTGGCAATGAAAGAAGTGAGCGACTCCTAACTCAAACTAACCTAATCCTAACCCTAACAAGCTCTCTCTATATATATCATTTTAGCACTTAAGTAATCTAAAAACAAACCTGGAAAATTGGACTTAACTCGTTAAAGCACATAGAAAAAGATTCCCATCTCCCTGCGGACGACCCGTACTCAACCGGCTAGCTACAAGCGAAACCGTCTTGATTGCGGTAACAAACTTAGCACGCAAAAACTCTACCAATCAAATGGCGCCGTTGCCGGGGAGACGGTAGTTTATTTCTTTGTGTAATTTCGGGTTAATTTGTGAATATTAATATAACCGAAAAACAAAACAAAAAATATACATTGTAAAAAACCATCTTGTTATTTTTGATTAGTTTTTGTGCAAGTGTGCAGGATAAAACGAAGTTCGAGTTCAGTGCCAAAGACGTGGGAAGTTAGACCCATATTTCGCGGCTACACCGCGACGGATCAAGACGGAGCCAACGGTCTACTTTAAAAATCTGGAGCAGATACAGTGAGCAAAACAAGATTCAGGAAATCCAGAGAAGAAGAGGACAACCAGGGAAGGACCTACAAGAACTTTGAAGCTCCATCTCCACATTCAAACCGCGGATCCGCGGCATAAGGGGTTGTTTGGCCGCGGAACCGCGGTTCCTTGCTGGCATCGTCATCCCAAAATTTTTGGGTGAGTCGCTCTCCTCTCCCCCACTCCTCTGAACTCCACTAAACTGTGTTTTCTGCAGCATTCTTTGCGCAAATTCTCTTCCCCCCTCCAATAAATTGTTTTTGTGCAGGATTCTTTGCGCCGCGCTAAAAATAAAAATTGTTTGTAGTTGATTGTTACTGCTTTGCATATATTAATACGGACTTTAAGGGGATTAAAACCAATTAAGATTGGGTGGGGATTTCATCACCCTTCCCAGGACCCCAGAAATCACAAAAGCATATGCATTGACCATTGTTAATTAAAAAATACTAGACTCAGCCCTAAGGACTTCGCGCTTAATAGGACAGAGGACTAGTTACAGGCATCGGCCGTTTATCCCATCCTGACTTTTGCGGTGTCTAGGCAAGTGTGTCCAAGGCAAGTGGTTACTTAATTAGGACCACTACTTACGTAGTGGGGAGCCTCCCACTTACCTGGCACTTACCTGACCGCAATTGTTGGAGAAGAGGCGGTTTGAGGTCCTATTTCTAGCCCTTTGGAACAGTTATGAGCTGTCTAGCTGACCTAGGTGACCCTAGATCTAGGTGTGATTGTGCATATCTTGTTTGTGATTGCTTGAAGCCGTAAGTCCATATATATTTCTGTAAATCTCTTTCTAAAAAAAAACAGAAAACCAAAAACTTTTATAAAAACTTGCCTTTTGTCGCCAGAATCCATTTTTTCACCCACCACCCATCGTATTTCTCCATTGACATTTTCTTACCCTCACCTTCTCCGCTTTGACTATACTAAACTCATTTAGTGTATGTCCGCTTGGACTCGGGACACTAGCGCCCGCCTAGTCCGCGTTACGTTAGTCGCTACCGACTACGCGATCGACTTAGACGTCGAAACTCCGTCCACGCCTCTTTCACCCTTACCTTTGCCGGCCAACTCCGACGTTGACCGGAATTCTGTTCATACATCTTCACCTTCACCTTCACAAACCTCTTCTTCCGCGATGTCAGGATTTAACGCAAACATCTCATTGACTCCACCTCCTACGGAGGCAACTACCCCACCACCACCGCCTGTTGTAGCGCCGCAGCGAATCGCGCTCCAGGATCATTTCTATCCCACCCGTTCTGCACTTCCCACCTGTCTTTCTCTTCCACCGGCCAATGGGGATAACTTTGAAATTAATCCCCACTTCATCAACATGCTTCCGCGATTTCATGGGCTTGAATCTGAAGATGCCTATATCTTCATCAACAAGTTCCAAAATGTTTGTGCCATGATGAAAACCACCCAGCTGTCGGACGATGCTATACGGCTACGGGTCATTCCGTTCACTTTATGCGATCTTGCTGAAAAATGGCTGTATAGCACCGCTTCCCACTCCATAACCAGTTGGGACGAGTTTGTGAAAGCGTTTCTCAAGAAATTTTATCCGAATCATAAAACCGCATGGATCCGTAACGAAATTAACCAATTCTCTCAGCTTCCTTCTGAACCCTTCTGGAAGTGCTTTGACCGGTATAAAGACCTTCTTGTTCAGTGTCCTCACCATGGTATCGAGAGATGGCAACTTTGCCAAACCTTATACGAGGGCCTGAACCCAGCAACCAAGCAGTTGTTGGAAACCATTTGTCAGGGCCACTTCCTATCGAAATCTGACGAGGAAGCGTGGCAATTCTTCGACGACCTTGCGGAACAAACGCTACAATGGGAGAGCACCAGACCGACTTCTTCTTCTACCTCCACTTCTACCGGTCAGTCTAGGGTAGGAATTCACCAACTTGATGTCTCTATTGCGATGAAAGCTGAAATGGCTGCAATAACGAGAAAACTTGAAGCGATAGAGAGCAAATTTTCTTCTCCTGCTCCTGCCCCTGTTCTTCCCCTTCATACCATTTGCGCTTGTTGTTCCGATCCTTCTTACTTAACCAAAGAGTGTCCTTACAATCCACCATCTCAAGGACAGGATCAGGTTAATGCCGCATTTCAGCAAAGACCGAGGAATGATCCATACTCTTCCACCTACAATCCCGGTTGGAGGAACCACCCCAATTTCGCCTGAAATCAGAATCAGAATCAATTCCAAGGCAACAATTTCCAGAGGCCTCCTCCTCTGCAACAACAAGCGCAACAACAAACTCAACAACAGTTTCAGCAGCCCTTCCAACCCCAACCTTTTCAAAATCAGACGAACAACTTTGCACCCAACAATTCTTTTCCACCAAACAACTTTGTTCCGTCAAACAACGATAAGGTTTCCTCGCTAGAACGAAGTCTGGAGGCGTTCGTTAAACAATCGACATAATCCACCGCCAACATCCAGTCGTCTATTCAGTCTTTGGTGCAACACACTGCTGCACACGGGCAAAGCATCAAGACCATCGAAGCCCAGATTGCACAGTTGAATGCGGCGTTAAGCGAGCGAGAAAAGGGAAAGCTTCCATCTCAACCACTCCCAAATCCCGGTCACCCACATAATGTACATGTTGCTCTTGAACAACATAACCATAATGTGAGTGCCATGACTACGTTAAGATTAGGAAGGATGCTGCACAACAACATCGGCACAACAATGGAGGATAATGACACCCCGGCCGCTTCTTCTTCTCCTTCCTCGTCTTCTGAGCCTATTCTTCATTCTTCAAAAGGCTCTTCTTCTTCTTCTTCTGCTCTGAACGGACCCACTTCTCACTCCACGAAAACACCAGCTCTGGGATCCGTTCCAACTCCACAATCTCCTCCACAAGCATTGGACTCAACCACTTTTAAAAATGTTCCATTTCCAAACCGGTTGAGGTCCAATAAAAAAAATCCACAAATGGAGAAGATTCTGGAGTTATTTAAGCAGGTTAACATTAACATTCCTCTTTTAGATGCTGTCCAACAAGTCCCGTCCTACGCGAAAATCTTAAAGGACTTGTACACGAAAAAGAGGAAGTCTCAGATACCTAAGAAAGTTTTCTTGGCTAGTGCTGTGAGTGATGCTCTTACCCAATCTTTACCATAAAAACGGAAGGACCCTGGCTATCCTACGATTTCTATTACCATTGGGGATAAGAACATCAACCGCGCACTATTAGATCTTGGTGCCAGTGTTAACCTGCTTCCGTACTCAGTATACGAGCAATTAGGCGTAGGAGAGCTGAAACCCACACACTGTACTCTCCAAATGGCCGACCGATCGATCACCCATCCTAGGGGTGAGCTAGAGGATGTGTTAATCAAAGTCGGGAACTTCATATTTCCCGTTGACTTCATTGTATTAGACACACAGCCTGTAGCTAACCCCCGGAATCAAATTCCGGTGATACTCGGTCGCCCATTCCTTGCAACATCAAATGCTGTGATCAATTGTAGCAATGGTTCGATGAACCTCACTTTTGGAAACATGACAATTGAACTCAACATTTTTAGGTTGGGGAATCAGCCCTCCAAACCTAATGCTCATATACTGGACGTTTGCTCAATCCAGGAGATCACCCCTGAAGAGTGTGAATTCGAGGAGTTTTTGTTCGATCACGATAACCTTAACGCCACTAATGCGTTCCTCTTCGAACCTGCTGCTGTTTCTGCGCCCGACAACGACTACGAGTGTTTCACGTTCTCGAATGATCTTAGCCTCTCACAACCCGAGTTTGAATCCTTCGAATTTCCGGATGAGTTACCTGAACCATACAACTCGGTTGCTTACACTCGTTTTGAACCTTTGCTGGAATCTTTTGAGTTCGAGACCTTTTCACCAATCTTGCCTTCAATCGTTTCACCTCCAACGCTCGAACTCAAGCCTTTGCCGTCTCACCTTAAGTACGCTTACTTGGGTGAGAACGAGACCCTCCCTGTTATCATCTCGCCTTCTCTAGCTCCAGAGCAAGAGAAAGCCCTTCTTGCGGACTTGCACAGCAATAGGCAAGCTTTTGGCTGGTCCATGGTGGACATCAAGGGGATTAGTCCCCTGATCGTTGAACATCACATTCATCTGATGGATGATGCCAAACCAGCCAGAGATCCTCAAAGGCGACTCAACCCAGTCATGAAGGAGGCTGTGAAGAAGGAGATCGTAAAATGTCTGGATAGTGGTATCATTTACCCTATCTCTGATAGCCAGTGGGTTAGCCCCATTCACGTTGTCCCCAAGAAATCAGGTATAACGATCATCACTAACGAGGCGAACGAGTTAATCCCTACTCGCACCCAAACTGGGTGGCGAGTATGCATCGATTACAGAAAACTCAACATCGCAACGCGGAAGGACCACTTTCCGCTACCTTTCATTGACCAAATGCTTGAACGATTGGCCGGACACGAGTACTACTGCTTTCTTGATGGCTACTCCGGCTATAATCAGATTCCCATCGCCGAAAAAGACCAGGACAAGACCACATTCACTTGTCTTTTCGGCATGTTTGCATATCGTCGCATGCCCTTTGGGTTATGCAATGCGCCCGCTACCTTCCAGCGATGTATGATGGGAATCTTTTCAGACATGGTGGAAAAATTTCTGGAGATCTTCATGGACGATTTCTCCATCTTCGGCGATTCCTTCAACGAGTGTTTGCTGCATCTTGACGCTGTCCTTACCCGATGTAAGGACAAGAACCTCACTTTGAATTGGGAGAAATGCCACTTCATGGTGCGCGAAGGTATTGTCTTAGGACATATCATTTCGCAAAATGGCATAGAGGTCGACAAAGCGAAGATTGAGGTCATTTCCAATCTCCCTCCTCCCAGATGCGTTCGAGACATCCGAGCCTTCCTTGGCCATGCCGGTTTTTATAGACGGTTCATCAAGGACTTTACCAAGATTGCTAGGCCCTTGACTCTTCTACTGGCCAAGGACACGCCATTCGACTTCAACTCGAGCTGTGTGACTGTGTTCGAGTCATTAAAAAGCTCACTCACTTCTTCTCCCGTTCTTTCTTCACCTGACTGGACGCACCCATTTGAGATTATGTGCGATGCATCCGACTTTGCCATTGGTGCTGTCCTTGGACAACACATCAACAACATGCCGCACGTAATCTATTATGCTAGCCGAACCCTGAACGACGCCCAACTTAATTATACAACAACTGAGAAGGAATTCTTAGCTGTTGTATTTGCTTTAGAAAAGTTCAGGCCCTACCTCATCGGCTCTCCAGTCATTGTCTACACAGACCATTCTGCTCTGCGCCATCTTTTTGCGAAGAAAGATGCAAAATCTCGGCTAATACGTTGGATCCTCTTGCTTCAAGAGTTTGACCTTGTCATTAAGGACAAAAGAGGATGTGAAAACGTAGTCGCCGACCATCTCTCACGACTTCCTTCTTCGTCGTAGCCTCAACTTCCGATCATCGACGTTTTCCCGGATGAACAGCTCTTGACAGTATCTCGCGAACCCTGGTTCGCAGATATTGTGAACTATTTGGCTATAGGGCTACTACCGATTGAATGGTCAAGTCAGGACAGACTTCGATTCTTATCCCAAGTAAAACACTTTTACTGGGACGAACCCTATCTGTTCAAGTACTGTCCCGACCATATTATTCGTCGGTGTGTCCCTGACGAGGAATTCAAGAGTGTGCTGTCATTTTGCCACGATCAAGCATGTAGTGGGCATTTTGGCCCCAGAAAGACAGCTGTCTTGGAGAAGACGGTTTCCAAAAACCGAAAAGATTGGTCGTGGCCCCAGAAAGACTGCTTTCCAAAAACAGTGTCAAAATGACACACCGACAGCTGTCTTTCTGGGGCCAAAATGCCTACTACATGCTTGATCGTGGCAAAATGACAGCACACTCTTGAATTCCTCGTCAGGGACACACCGACGAATAATATGGTCGGGACAGTACTTGAACAGATAGGGTTCGTCCCAGTAAAAGTGTTTTACTTGGGATAAGAATCGAAGTCTGTCCTGACTTGACCATTCAATCGGTAGTAGCCCTGTAGCCAAATAGTTCACAATATCTGCGAACCAGGGTTCGCGAGATACTGTCAAGAGCTTTGGGCATTTTTCCCTATCTGGAGAAGACGGTTTCCAAAAACCGAAAAGATTGGTCGCTGAAACTCACTGATGCCCTTTGGGCATTTCGAACCGCTTATAATACCGATCTTGGCATGTTTCCCTATCGGCTTGTGTACGGAAAGGCTTGCCACCTACCTGTCGAAATAGAGCATCGCGCATTTTGGGCGATAAAAGAACTGAATCTGTCTCTCGAAGATGCAGGCAGCCATCGAAAGCTGCAGTTGAACGAATTGAGCGAGCTTAGGGATGAGGCTTACGATAATGCGGTTGTCGTTAAGAACCGAACGAAGGTGTTTCACGATAAATACCTTTTGCGCAAAACCTTCGTACCTGTTCAGCAGGTACTGCTTTACGACACCCGGCTACACTTCCATCCAGGAAAGCTCAGATCTCGCTGGAAAGGGCCGTATTTTGTGCGGAATGTGTATCCGCAGGGCGCTGTGGATTTGGAGAATCCAAAAGACGGTTCATTTTTCAAAGTGAACGGACACCGACTAAAACCGTACCTTAGCGCCGAACTAACAGAGGAGCTCCTGGTCTTACAGGAGCCGGTTTACCCTGCATAATCTTCTTCTGCCTACCACCAAACTTCGGTTATCCAGCCAAGAATAGTGGACACTGTTCCAAATAAGTTTGGGGGTATGTATATACCTTTTTGTATTTATTTGTGGATATTCTTTTCCTTTTTCTTTACTCTTTAAAAACATAAAAAATAATTTGTGTATATCTAACCGACAATTTTGACCCTTCAAATGATCTCTTCATGCAATGACAGTGAGGACACCATCCAGTTTAAGTTTGGGGGTACGCTCAGTACGCATTTCTAACCTTCGCATTCATATGTATATTTTGCATCTGCATAGTAAAAACCATAAAATCCATAAAAATCAGAAAATTTTCTAAAAACATAAAAACTTTTCTGTCAAGTTAGCTAGTGAGAAAACTCTGATTCAACATTTCGACGGTTTTGTTTGATACGATAAGAATAACTAAATCATATTTTTAGATTTTGAAAACCTGAAAGATAACTCTCCTTTGAAGTTAACTATTGCTAATATACGTCTTTACATCACACTACACGTGTCGTGAGTTTTGGAAATTAGATGACAAGTCTTTTATGTTTAAAAACTTTTAAATGGATAAATGATTTTCTGAGGATCAAATAGGTTTGTTCTGAAATAAGTAATATCAAGAATAGTTTATGAAGTGAAGTGAATATGAAGGAATGTTATTGATGCCTTAATTGGAACTAAGTCTGAAAAATAACCCATCTGGAACTTGATTGGAATGATTACACACCGAACCCACTAAACACGTCTTTTATCCAAAAAAATAATTGAACTGCCGGTTATATCTCCGTTCGCATTGAATCATCATGATTTTCACGCTAAATTGTCTTTTAGTTTTTGTCCTAGGTAACTTGAGTAATTAAGTCCGCTGGGGTGTCTCTACACCTAATGCCCTAAAGCCAACTGGTTTGGGTGTATTGGCCCAAAGCTCGCTAAGAAGCCTAGAAAGTCCAGATTAAAAAAAAGTCAAGCAAGTGTTCTCTCCGAGTTAAAATTCTAACGGTTCTTTGTGTGAGAATAATCTTGACAAATGACAGGTTTTTATAAAAAATATTTCAAGCGGAGATATGAAGGTTTTATTCTATGATAAAGACTATTGCACGTTCACAGAGGTGTGTATGAAATGAAAACAAGAAAAAGGTGGAGTGAAAAATAAGACCTAGTTTCCTGTTAAGGAAGATAGAAATTCTGAAGTTGAAACTTTACTGGAAAACGAAACTTGAAAAATGCTTAACTCTTTATAAAACTTATGTGATCCTTTCAAAATTCTTATCTGGGCTTTATTGTGTGACATGATAACTTTATTCGACCCTTCTGGAACTTAACGACACTATTTGCACTACACGTAAAGACATATAAAATCTTAAGTTAAATAAGAAGCGAGATGTGAAAAATAAAGGTTCGATAATCTAGACTTAGGATAATAGAATTGTTATTTTCTGAAATAAAACTTTAGGGTTTGAATCATAGTTATTTTGCAAAACTAGCTTGACCGGATTTTGTGGGTAGTATCCGCTGAAAACCCTCAGGAGACAACACTCCTCCTACTAGGGACACCTAGAGGTTTAACGGCTTGTTGCACATGCTCAGTGCAATCGCGTTCCCTGCGAAAGTGAGGTTATGATTTTTTGTGAATAAATTGGTTTTGCTCGGGACGAGCAAATGATAAGTTTGGGGGTATTTGTTCATATCAGATTTTTGCATTTTTATACCGCCCAATTTTTATCATATTGCTTATCGGTAGGTACTCTTGAACCGTGTTTGCTAGTCAATTGCAGGATACAGGTTCTTGGCTCTAAACGGTAAAATTCATGGAAAAGCACGACAAAATCCGGGTTCCTGCCAACCACAGATAAAACACGGGTCTCCGCTCTCTATCCGTATGTTTCCACACACCAGTTTAAGAGACAAAATGGCAAATCAATATCATTTTCATGCACAAGACTCGATGGCAACACAAGATCCAACATATCTACGCGGAGCTCAAGGAAATCATGACAAAAAGATCCACATTCATCACCTTTTTGTTCAACAGAAATTCTGGAAAAATCGTGAAGAAAATATGAGAAAAAACATATACCAGAATCATGGGCACAGCAGACCAGGGAAGTACAGAAAAGACCATGCCCCAACTCCACCATAGGGCCGCGGATCCGCGGCCGTACAGGCATATCAAATGATGGGTTTTTTAGGGCAGATTGGTCTTTTCATATGGGTCCAGAATGTTGCCCTAGAATTTCTGTTTCCTGCCTATAAATAGTCCAGAACTTGCCAAAGCCAAGGGGTCCATAATCTTGTATTTAGATTTTAGGTTTTATGTTGTTCTTCTTTCTCCTCTCATCTCTTCTCCATTAAAAAACTTGTAGTGAGCTTTTGTGAGTGAAGAATGAATAAAGGAGTTCTTGTTCTTACCATGCTTGTCTTTTTATTTTGTTAACTATTATTGCTTGTAATTTTCATTTGCTAATTTAGTTGTTGTTATTTGTGTTTGTTTCTTTCTTGTTCTCTTTTCCTTTATCCTTAAACAACCATGATACTTACGCTTGATCCTTGCCGAGGTGAGGTCGCAAATAGCTAGTTGTAATCTTCTAACCTCTTTCTTTCTATCTTCCTCCTTTGTTTTATTTTCATTTTCCGTATAATGGGTGAGTAGTTTCCATACTTGTTAGGGTAGGATAAGGAAAGTTTGAGAGAAGGAAATCTCTCTCACTCTTTTCTTTCCCAACATCTTAAATCGAACTCCCGTTAATTGAACCACAATCCGCTCTCTACGGCACCCTATCCTACATGATAGCGGTGATTCCGTAGTGAGACCGGTTGTGGTTGGATTAACTGGAGGTTAAGGCTAAGAGCCAAGAACGGACGGAAAAGCACCAAAAGGAAGAACTTATGCATTGGAAAGCCTAGCTTATACTCGCAAGTTCCTTCCTAGTCGTGCTAATCCCCGTTGTTGCCGATTACCGTAACACCGATATTAAGAGTGGCAATGAAAGAAGTGAGCGACTCCTAACTCAAACTAACCTAATCCTAACCCTAACAAGCTCTCTATATATATCATTTTAGCACTTAAGTAATCTAAAAACAAACTTAGAAAATTGGACTTAACTCGTTAAAGCACATAGAAAAAGATTACCATCTCCCTGCGGATGACCCGTACTCAACCGGCTAGCTACAAGTGAAACCGTCTTGATTGCGGTAACAAACTTAGCACACAAAAACTCTACCAATCACACCTCATGACCACTAATTTCTTCACAAGAAATTCCCTTTCTAAAAGGTGGCATGCTGAGAAACAAAACACCTTTTGCTCCTCAGTGTGGTAGAAGATATTCCCTTGCAAATGCTTGGGATATCCTACAAACTTCCACAGAACTGACCTTGCCTTGAGTTTGTCCAGATTTTGCTTGTAGACATAGGTCAGACAACCCCAAATCTTAATTTACATAAGACATGGGCTCATCCCATACCATATCACATATGGAGTGGTAGGCAATTTATTTGGCTGGAACCCTATTCAATAGGTATGCAACTTCTCAAGTGCATAACTCCCTAAAAGGAAATAGGCTACTCAGTAGTACTCATCATAGAGCGCACCATATCTAATAGGGTGCGATTGCTCCACCCCGATATACCGATGTGCTGTGGTGTATACGGAGGAGTAATGCTGAGAGAGAATCTCATTTTCCTTTAGAATAGTCCATGATCTCCGTGCTCAAGTATTCTCCTCCCTGATCTCATCATAGGACATAATACTTATACCCGTTTTGGTTCTCTACTTCTGACTTATATTCTTTGAATTTCTCAAAAGCTTCACACTTGTGTTTCAACAGGAACATATGTCCGAATCTTGAGAGATTATCAGTGAATAAAATGAAGTAAAAAAAACCGGTCCTGGCATGTGTAGACAGGGGACTTATATACATCATCATGTATCAATCCTAAGAGTTCATTAACTCTTTCTCTATTTCCAGTAAACAGAGCTGTGGTCATTTTATCTTTGTGACATGACTGATAAGTTTCACAAGATATAAATTCAAACTGATTCAAATATGCATCTTTATGTAACTTAGCTAGTCGGGTCGCATTGATATGACCTAGTCTACAATGCCTCAAGAAGGATTCGTTTATTTCTGAATTCTTGCTCTTGTGTGTGTTCTGTACTTTGAGAACTATAGTTTGATTTAGAACGTCTATGTTTTTAGATAAAGTGCCTGAAACGATCAACTCTTGATATAGGAAATGTTCAAAACATTATCCAACAATATAAAATTATATCCTTCTTTACTAAATAAAGAGACTGATATGATGTTGTATATCAGGTTCGGTATCTAATAACATTCGTTCAGAATCAATGTATTTGGTAATACAGGGTGATAACTGCCAACAACTTGGCTGCAACACTTGCACCGTTTCCAACTCTTGAAACTTATTACCCTTTCTCAGTTCTCTACCTATCTGTAGCCCATGTAACATATTACATATGTGGGATCCTGATCCGGTATCTTATACCTAGGACGTAAACGATACTGAGAAATAGTTCTTTGTAATGAACACACCTGAAGAAGATGCATCATTATGCACTTTCTTCGTTTGGGCGGCACGGGAATCCTGGTAATCCCCTATTTCCTGCTCGGTCTTATAACAATTATAAGTTGGAGCGGGACCAACGTTCTCCAGCTCAGTATAACAAGCGGGTTCGGTCAATACATCCGTATTATTATCTTGATTAAGGCGTGATATGGTCGCTACCTGGAAAGAGAGAGAGAAGAAAACACTCAGCGTATGCTCTTGTAAGATCAGATTGGTTATTATTTTATCTAATCAGGATGGCTCCCACTATTTTTATCAAATCTTCCTTCAAACCCTAAAAGGAAAGACTAGCCGGGACTAATTACACCCTACAATTTCACCAATCTTTCAGCCAGGCCAGTGCCGGTACTTTGAGAGAGGTTCTTCGTGCTTTCGCACGAACCTAATTAAAATAAACCTCGTTTTCCAAGGGGTGTAACCCCGTTGACACCTTTCTAGACACCTACTTGATCGGCTAATCGTAAAGTGCAAAACTCTCCCAGGAGAAACTATTACTCGCAGTAGGTATCGGGATCCAACTATCTCATTGAAGGTATGCAATCTCAATGCAAATTTCAACACTTGAAATTCCCGATAATATTTTGCCCCTAGCAGACTATGACCTTGACGCAGGCCAACAAACCATAGTCTACTAGTCAAGTTCAACCTGTACATTTCATGATTGAATTAAACCCACCCGCACGACCCTTGACGCAAGCAACAAAGTCGCACGACTACCCTAACTCAATCGCATCATATGCTTTAGCAGATAAGCATAAATAGCTACCGCACACTACGCCTTGACGCAGGCCAACAAACGTAGCACAAATACTATGAAGTACTTATCTGAAATGACGGAGGGCTACGACAGGTTTTTAAGAAAACCTTTTGCGTAATGAACTTGATATCATTGTAAAATCGAGTGATTTTGAAAAGGAGTGTTTTTGAGGCCTTTGCTAGTTTTGCTAAAGAGGTCGCTCCCGGTGAAGGGATCTTGGCTCTTTTCTCGTCGAATGAGGTGCATGATATTCACAATACCACTATGCAAAGCAAGAACTAGAAAAGCAATCAAAAGACGAAACCGAAGGTTGTAGCATCTTCCAATTATTGCTAAAGAGGTCACTCCCGGTGAAGGGATCTCGGCTCTTTCTTTATCGAATAAGGTGCTGGATATTCTACAAGGAATACCGCTATGCAAAGCAAGAACTAGAGCTACCAGTTTTTAAAACAAGTATCCACAACATCTTTTAGGTTTCTTTTCTTTCATTAATCTCATTAATGAATGTCACATCATTTAAGTTACCTAAGCATCACAGATAAATACAACGTACGCTTATGCCATCTGCATTCGCCTCGATGTCCCGTCATGCACCGTTAGGTTAGGTAACTAACGGCAGTGCGGGGCAGGGCTAGCACGGGTGTAAAACATAAGCAATGTCTATATAATATATCATATATACTATATACAGTATCTATCTCAACATATCAAATGATCACATCATAAATATCGCAGCAGAATAACAACATATGAAATATTGGATATACTAGGATTTTCGGGTTTTATATTTAGCCTGTATAAAACACGGATTCCATGGTCATGATGAATAGCCAAACCCACATCCCTAGACCCCTACGAGAGCGGCAAGCAACCCTACCAATTCTAGAGTTAGGAGACCTGGACTCGACTCCTCGAGATGGTCTTCCACTGGACTCTAGAACCCGGTTACTTGTGCTCCCCTCCTTAGGTCTATCCTAATGTGGAAAGTAAATAATATACATCAACGGTGACATCTTCCGTAACCCGGAAGTGCCCCAATAAAAGAATATTACATACATTGAATTTTACATGAATGAAAATGAAAAACTCTCATCTCACATAAAACCCCCCGGCTATCCAAACACGACGATCCAATATAACATATCCCAGTAACACATAACATCACATGTCATCAACGTAAGTAAATATGCGTATCCCAATTGTCGTTGACGTATAGCAACGAAACCGGCGATACACCACATATTACACCTACGGTCGCAGAAAAGAAGGTGAAAAACTACAACAATTGGAATCCACACTGCCTTTAGACATCATAAACCCGGAATATCACATATTCTGGATTTCATGCCTAACAATGCAAATTTTACATTTAGGTCTCAACCATGAAAACACTTTTCAAAGGAAGTCGGGTAATTCAACAAGATTCCCGATTCCGTTCGAGGCCGAAATGTTAAACTTGCATGCAACTGGATAGATTCCAATTATTGTATCCCATCACATGATATCCGGATGACGTTAAACTTTTCGATCGATTCATCGTAGTCTCACAATTTCCCGACAGCTCAACACTTGAGCACAGTTTTAATAATACCCGAAACATGCCACAGTACCTATGGACCAACCGTAGAAGGGCAAACCAAAGCCTCATTAATGGCACCACAGAACTGCCACAAACCCTAATGTTCAAAGCGGTTCTATGGTCATTATGTCGAGTTAGGGTTTCATTCTTCTAGACGGCCCACATAATTACTTGCATGTTTTTCCGAATACGTTAAACTTGGAAAAATGAGTTTTTGACATTCGATCGAACTTTTTAACTTCGCCTAGACACCTTGTGAAAACCCAAAAGCAATGTTAAACTACGAATACGAAATACTCCGAATTGTTTACAGTATAAGATTACATCACATGCAAAATTAGCAAAAACAAACAACACCTGAAACACCAAAACCCAGAGACCAGAACACAAAATTTTTTTGAAGCCCAGAACATGCGGTACGGCCGGCCTACTCGGATTTTGAGCCCATCTGCTCGGCCAAAATCCGGCCAACTTGGTTCAAATTTCTTCTGTGTTCATTAAATATGTCAAATATTATTCTGCAGTTATTTAAAATAAATTTAGAGGTCATTTAAAATTCGACAGAAACCGGGTCTCGATGTTTCACGTTTCGGAGTTGTTTCGGTTTCGTAATCTAGCAAACACCGTCTAATACTCTAGCCCTGCTCTGATACCACTGTTGGGATTCCTTAGCACCCTACCGTGTTTTCACAGCAACTACCATGCCAAATTTAAAAATTCTAAGGTGCTAGTCCTAAGCTAGGATCAAGCTAGAGTAAATAGACAATATGAACATGTAATCAACCATTACACTAAGTGAACGAGGAATACAACCTTTGTAGACTGGTCCTTCACTTCTAAAGCTTCGTGTTGACGTCCCTTTGCTGCGATCAAGGATCTCCCGAACTCTAGTATGGGTTCCCTCGGAGAAATGAACAATCTTGCTCGTAGTCTTCGAGGCCGAAGATGATCTACGTCGAGGAGACTCAAACTCAAGCTAACCCTTCACTAGGTCATGAACTTTGTGAAGAGAACACCATTTACTACCCAAGAAAGTGTATAGAATGATGAAGTAGGAAGTGGGCTCACTTTAGATTTTATTTTCTCACCCATTTTCATCATTTTCCATGGAGCTAGAGAGCAAGAGGAAGAAGATGAAGAAAGCAACTCAAGAAAATAAACCAAGAGTTGAATGAATGAGTTATGCAACCATGGATGAGTTAGTATCATATATTAACCATTGTAGAGACATAACCAAGGCTAAATAATAATGGTTAGGTTTAAAATATCTTAAGTAAAACAAATCAAGTGGACTTGGTCAATGGTTATCCAAAAGCTTCATGAAGCTTCATGCCATGACCAATTTCCACCTCATTTTGAATTACTAAGATAATTAAAACCCCTCATTATTGGTAGCATGGTGTAAGTCATACACACATTGCATGTATAATTAAGCATGATACAAACATGTACACAAACATATATCACATATACACTATGTGCACATAAGTGAGAAAAACAATCTTAAGTGAACCGATACGAGTTAATGCAAAGTAATATATCAAATATATAATTATACATTAGATTATCAAATCAACACTTGATTTAATAATCCGGTTATATCATATATAACCGACTAATATCATGTGTATCAATTTATCGAATCAACACTTGATTCGATAACCCGGCTATATCATATATAACCGATCGATACGAATAAATTGCGAGAATAGAATATAGTATCTCATACGCATATTAATCTCGGTCCCACACATATCTCATATATACTCCTACTCCGTTTCGCCTGAGCCAGGAAACCTCTGTGTAGGACTCTAAAGACTCGTCAATACGCCGGCAGTAGGTGATGATCATATCAAACACCCACAAGCCGCAAGAGGCATGCTAAACGTAACGACCACCTGGGTATTGATCGATTAGAAGATCAACAAGCAAGCCCACAAGCTTGTGAGGGGATGCTGTTGGCGTCAACTTGTTGAAGACTGACGTACTTGGCAGAGTTTGAGGAAGAACATCCAATCTTTCAAAGTCCGATCTTCTGATAGGAGAAACGGTTTGGACAGCTTCACTAGCAGGAGTTGGGAGGGCTATCCATTTTGGGGTAGCCCTTTCAGGTATCACAAGTCTCTTTGCGGGCCCGTTGGAGCTTCGGCTCAACCTGTTGAAAACTGAGATACCAGATTTGGGCGGCTCATTGAGAGAGGCCATGGTGGTTGCTATTTGATCGAAGACCGACCTCTTGGGAGCTTCTTCCTGCGGCGGTGAGGCACCGACACCTACTGGTGAGAACTTGGTCCCCAAGAATAGTCCCATAGTGGCTTGTATTACTTTCCCCACCGGCATTGAAAAGATTGAGGCTGCGTAGGGCCCGTAGGTCACTCCTCCAGCTGGGGTAGAGCGAGAGTTGCTGTTGCAAGAAGTGCAGCTGGAAGACATCGATCTTTCTCTGCACAGGAACAAGACACCAAATTTTAGTACCTTAAATCCAAGGGCAACTATAGCGAACCGCGATCTTGTTCGCGAAACACGATACACGAAGAGTGGAGTGGAAAGAGAAAAAGGACCTACCGGGCTTACCAGAATCTGTTCACCGCCGGAAGATGGACCGGGACGTTTGGACGTCTGGCCTGAATTCTGGGGGCAGATGCTATTTGGATTTATCCCTCCACCTCTCTGAAGATGCCAAGTTGATTTATGGCACCGTATATTGGAGGTTTGGATGTATGCGACCATTGTGAAAGTGTGTCTCAGCACTTCTACTATATTTCAAAGAGCATCAAGTATACAATTTTAAAAAATCTAGAGGTCTAAGCTACAATAACCTATAATCGAACTAGAGAATTAGGGCTTAAGCATGAAAGCAAGTTCTAAACTAAGTGAAGAGGGTTACAACCTTTGTAGACCAAGTCCTTCACTTCTATAGTTCCTAGCAGTACTCCCTAGAACTCTTCCTGGCTCCACTTGAAGAAAGGATCGAGCTTGCTATGCGATCTTCGAAGCCGAAGATGATCTACCTTGAAGTCTCTCTAACTCAAACTAACTCTTCACTAATCAAAGTATTAGTGAAGCAAACAACCTAAACTAATGAGCTAGATTAGTGTATGTTGATGAAGTAGGAGATTTGGCTCACTTAGAAATATTTTTCTCTTTGTATTTCCAACTGAAGAAAAACGCTAGAGAGCTCTTGAGAGGAAGAAGATGAACTTGGGTGAGTCAGGTTGTGAATGAGAGAATGAACCCTTGAGCTAGAGATAAGATTGTGATGATAAAATATCTAAGAGTAAAACAAAAGGAGAGGATGAGTCATGGTTTCTCAATACTTCTCCAAGCATCCAAGCCATGACTCATAATTCCACTCATTTTCATTTTACTTTTAAAATAAATCATCACAATAATCTTTAGCACATTTGTGAGTCTCATACACCCATGTTCTATGTATCATCAACCATGATACATAATCCATTATACACACACACACACAATTATATATCAAGAGAAGAAAATCTTTAGTAAGCTATAATATTAGTTAATATATAAATATATCAAATATAAATATATATCAAATTATTAAATCAACACTTGATTCAATAATTCGGTTATATCATATATAACCGACTAATATCATATATATATATCAAATTATCAAATCAACACTTGATTCAAAAATCTGGTTATATCACATATATCCGACAATATTCAATATTCAATATCAAATCAACACTTGACTCAATAATCCGGTCATATCATATATAACTGGCCAAATATCAAATATATATATATATATATAACTAATCATTGAATCAACACTTAATTTAATAATCCGGTTATATCACATATAACCTAACCGATATCAAATATTGCGAGATTAGAATACGGTATCACATACTCGTATTTAATCAAGCTCACGCACATATCATTATATGTGCCCTAATTCATTTCTCTTGAGCTAGGAAACCTCTGTGTGGGACTCTAAAGACTCGTCAATACGCCAGCAGTAGGTATTGATCATATCAGATACGCACAAGCTGTCAGCGGTACTAGCTGAACGTAACGGCTACCCAGGTATTGAACGAGTAGAAGATCAATAAGCAAGCTTGTCCAAACTCTCGTGAAGCCTATAAGCAACACTTACCGTACAGTCCAGTCTCTTTGTCTGATATGTCGTATATCGAGTCTAGGGGTGGAATCGTCAGATCCTAGTAACTTGGTAAGTCATGCCGATGTGTGGCCTATAACCTTTCGAGAAACTACTAATAACACTTACCAGTAAATCTCATCAGCCCTGGTCAGGGACTTGCTGTTATAACCAATCGAGTATAACTCAACATCAACTCCTAATACCGGGAGAGGCGAAACCCCTCATATCACTCACTGCTTCCATGTGATTCGGGACTGTACCCAAAATCCACCTGTTTGCACGACTCCTTTGAGCCGTGGTAGGGAGGAAATCAAAGCACAGTAAGAACCACACAAGACACTATGAAGATCTTGGGTTTACAGACTAACCTGTACAAGTGTCACTAGAGAACTGCTATCTGACGATAGGTATAGTACCATCTAGGAGTTCTTGGCGAGTCATGTTCGGTGTACCCATTCTTTAATGAGCAACTATGTATAATCTTTGATGTCAAACACCAATGGTTATGGGATCTACCATCGCCCCATATAGGATTAAGAAATGTACACACTAGTCTACTCTGGAATATCGATGCCCTATCTCGATACTCCCTCGACTAGGAGCTGATAAAGGATGTGCTTATGGACTACACAAGCTCCACTAGTATGATCTGCATCATAGTCCTGGTAGTCAAGCCTACATTTTAAGGGATTTATCAACATGTATCAGAGAGACAGTATAATAATACAAGTGTACATGTTATGATAAAGAGCAACCAGATAGCATATTATCATGTCGGGCAAGAAAGTCCTCTATATATATATATATGTCTAAGCATTCACTATATCATACAATAATGGCCTCTCGGGCATACATATTCCTAACAATCTCCTACTTGCACTAAGGCCAGTTGTTGTAGTATCGCATACCCAACATCCCAAAAAGTCTCTCAAACTGTGTCTAGGGGAGCGCCTTCGTGAGTGGATCCGCTGCGTTGTCCTTCATGTCAACTCTCCTGATCTCGATCTCCTGGAGATCAACTATCTCTTGGATCATGTGATACTGCTTAAGAATATGTCTGGATCGCTGATTGGACCAGGGTTCCTTGGCCAAAACCACAACTCCATTGTTATCACAATACACAAGTATTGGATGCTCAATGGATGGAAGCACACCAAATTCAGCTATGAACTTCTTCATCCAGACAGCCTCTTTGGCCGCATCGTTGGCAGTGATGTGTTTAGACTCCATCGTCGAGTCTGCTACGGTATCTTGCTTGGAACTCTTCCAACATACCGCCCATCTATTGAGGGTGAAGACAAAACCCGAGACCGACTTACTGTCATCCTTATCACTCTGGAAGCTCGAATCGGTAAAGGACTCTACCTGGAGTTCTCCGTTACCATACAACAAGAACATTTATTTAGTCCTTCTCAATTACTTAAGAATGTTCTTCACAGCTATCCAGTGCTTCTCCTCTGGGTCTGATTGATACCTACTTACCACACCTAGTGTGTAAGCTACATCCTGTCTGGTACATAACATCATGTATATGATAGACCCAACTGCAGAAGTATAGGGTATCACGGTCATGTGAGCCCTCTCCAAATCAGTCTTGGGAGACATCTCTTTGGAGAGAGTGATTTCTGAACAAGTGGGTAAATTACCACGCTTAGAATCTTCCATACTAAACCTCTTTAGTATGGTGTCTATGTACCTAGATTGGGACAATCCCAATATCCGCTTAGATCTATCTCTATAGATTTTTATCCTCAGGATGTAGGAGGCATCACCTAAATTTTTCATGGAGAACTTTTGTGATAAGAAGAGCTTGACCGAGTGTAGCATAGGAACATCGTTTCCTATCAAGAGTATGTCATCCACGTACAATACGAGGAAGACAACCTTACTCTCTACAACCTTTTTGTATATACAAGATTCATCTACATTTTTTATGAAGTCAAACTCTTTGACCGCTACATCAAAACAGATGTTCCAACTCCGCGATGCCTGTTTTAATCCATAGATTGATTTAAGCAGCTTGCATACCTTTCCGCTGCTCCTACTGTCTACGAAGCCCTCTGACTGTGTCATATACACACTCTCTTCTAAATCACCATTTAGAAAAGTGGTCTTGACGTCCATCTGCTAGATTTCATAGTCATGGTATGCAACAATGGCAAGTAGGATCCTGATGGACTTAAACATAGCGACTGGAGAAAAGGTTTCATCATAATCGACACCTGGTCATTGACGAAAACCTTTTGCTACAAGTCTAGTTTTGAAGGTATCAACCTTTCCATCTACACTAAGTTTCTTCTTAAAGATCCACTTGCTCCTGATGGTTTTACCCCTTTAGGAGCAACTTCCAAAGTCCATACTTTGTTGGTGTACATGGATTCCATCTCAGATCGCATAGCATCCAGCCATTTCATAGAGTGTCCACTTGTGATGGCCTGCTCGAAACTGGTTGGGTCATCATCTTCCATGACGCAATCCCCACTTCCACCGTCTATGAGAAAACCGTACTATCTCTCAGGTGGATGATGAAGCCTACTAGATCTGTAGAGTGGCTGAGGTTCTTCGGGGACTATCGAATCCTCCGGTTCTACCAAATTATCAGTTGTTGTTTGTGTAGCTGGAACTTCTTCCAGCTCTACTTCATCGCCACTAATTTCTTTTACGAGAAATTCCTTTTCTAAAAAGGTGGCATGTTGAGCAATAAACACCTTTTGTTCCTCACTGTGGTAAAATAGATTTCCATAAGAATTCTTTGGATATCCCACAAACTTGCAAAGAACTGATCGTGCCTCGAGTTTGTCCGGATTCTATTTTTTAACATAGGCTGAACAACCCCATATCTTAACTCGTTTAAGATATGATCTCTTTCTACTCCATATCTCATATGGTGTTTTAAGCACTAATTTTGATGGAACTTGATTCAATAGGTTTGCAGCTGTCTCAAGTGCATAACCCTAAAAGGAAATTGGTAACTTAGCAACACTCATCATAGAGCGCACCATATCTAATAGGGCATGATTTGTCTGCTCCGATACTCCATTGTGCTGTGGTGTATACGGAGGAGTAAGCTAAGAGAGAATCCCATTCTCTTTTAAATAATCTCGGAATTCCGTGCTCAAGTATTCTCCTTCTCGACCAGATCGAAAGATTTTAATACTTTACCCGCCTGGTTCTCTACTTCGTTTTTATATTCCTTGAATTTTTCAAAAACATCAGATTTGTGTTTCAACAGGAACACATGTCTGAATCTTGAGAGATCATCGGTGAATGTAATGAAGTACAAGGAACCATTCCTGGCATGTGTAGACATAGGAATGCATACATCACTATGTATCAGTCCCAAGAGTTCATTAGCTCTTTCTTCGTGTCCAGTAAATGGAGTTTTGGTCATCTTGCCTTTGAGACATGAATGGCAAATTTCATAAGATATAAATTCAAACTGATTCAAATATCCATCTTTATGCAACTTAGCTAGTCTTGTCGCATTGATATGACCAAGTCTACAATGCTATAAGAAGGATTCGTTCATTTCTGAACTTTTCCTCTTGTATGTGTTCTGTATATTAAGAACTGTATTTTGATTTAGAACGTATATACCATTACATAACGTACCAAACCCAATCAACACTTGATTTAGGAAAATGTTCATAACATTTTTCTCTAGTGCAAAGTTGTATCCTTCTTTATCTAATAAAGAAACGGATATTATATTGCACATCATCAACGGTACGTAATAAAAGTCGTTCAAAATCAATGTATTACCATTTGGCAATACGAGGTGATTTTCGCTGACAGTCTCGGTAGCAACAATTGCTCCGTTCCCTACTCTGAGGGACATATCACCCTTTTCCAGTTCTCTATTTCTTCTTAACCCTTGTAACATATTACGAATATGGAATCCTGATCCGGTATCTAATACCTAGGACGTAAAGCAAACTGAGAAACAGTTCTCAATAATGAACACACCCGAAGAAGATGCATCAATATGCTCTTTCTTTGTTCGGGTTGCATGGGAATCCTTGCATTCCCCTATTCATTGCTCAGACTTATGACAGTCGTAAGATAGAGCGGAACCAACGTTCCCCAGCTCAGTATAATAAGCGGGTTCGGTCAATACATCCATATTATTATCTTGATTAAGACGTGTCATGGTCCCTACCAGGAGAGAGAGAGAAGAAAAATACTTTAGCGTGCGCCATTGTAAGATTAGACTGGTTATTATCTTATCTAATCAGGATGGCTCCCACTGTTTTTATCAAATCTTCCTTTAAACCCTAAAAGGTAAGACTGGCCGGGATTAATTACACCCTATAAATTCGCCAATCGGTCGGCCAGGCAGGTATTGGTACTCCAAGGGAGTCTCCCCAATGCTTTCGCATAGTGCTAATTAAATAATCTTGTTTCCGTAGGGGCATAACCCCGTTAACACCTTTCTTAGACACCTACTGGATTAGCTAATTGAAAAGTGGAAAACTCTCTCAGGAGTAACATTTACTCGCAGTGGGTATCGGGATCCAACTATCTCATAGACGGTATGCAATCTTATTGCAAATTTCAACACTTGAAATTCCCAATATCTGTTTTACCCCATGCGGTTTATGACATTGACAAGGTCAACAAACCATAAATCGCAAATCAAATTCAACCCGTCATTTTGTGATTGAATTAAACCCACCCGCACGACCCTTGACAAAGTCAATAAGGTCGTACGACTACCCTAATCCAATCGCACCATATGCGGCAGATAAGTACTAATCAGCTACCGCACACTACGCCTTAACAATGTCAACAAACGCACCATGAATACTAAATAGCACTTATCTGAAATGAAAGAGGGTTATGACTTGCTTTGAAGAAAACCTTTAGCGTAATGAACTTGATATCGTCGTAGAATCTAATGATTTGAAAAAGGAGTGTTTTAAGACCCGCTTTTAAAATCAAGTAGTTTTCAAAACAAACTGAGTGGGTGTAGCATATGCTAGTTTTGCTTAAGAGGTCATTCCCGGTGAAGGGATTTAGGCTCTTTCCTCATCGAATGAGGTGCCGGATATTCATAATTGAATATCGCTATGCGGTGCAAGAACTAGAGCTACCTTTTTGAAAAATTTGATTTTATAACATCTTTAGCTTTCTTTTCTTTTCATTAATCTCATTAATGAAGTCTCATCATTTATGTTTCCTAAACATCACAGAAGAAATGAAAATAAAACACACATATATGCCATCCGCATTCGCCACAGGGACCCGGGCCTTCACCGTAAGGTTACTTAACTTATGGCAGGGCGAGGTCAGGACTAGCGCGGATGCAAAACATTTATAGTGTCTACTAGTATATCATATATAGAAGTAGCATCCGTCTTACGCAATTTATATGATCACATCATATTAGAATTAGCAGGAGCAAACATATGAAATATAGGATATACTAGGAGGTTCGTATTTTAAATTAAGCCAGTAATGAAAAATACGGATTCCATGGTCGTTTTGAATAGCCAAACCCACATCCCTAGACCCCTACGAGAGTGGTAAGCAACCCTGCCAATTCTATAGTTAGGCGACCCGATCTCGACTCCTCAAGATGGCCTCCTATTGGACTCTAGAACCCGGTTACTTGTGCTCTCGCCTTGGGTCTATCCTAATGTGAAAATGTAAATAATATACATCAATAGAGACTGTTAGGAATATGTATGCACTAGAGGCCATTATTGTATGATATAGTGGATGCTTGGACATATATATAGTGGACTTTCTTGCTTGACATGATAGTATGCTATTTGGTTGCTCTTTATCTTAACATGTACACTAGTATTATTATACTGTCTCTCTGATACATGTTGATAAAGATCTTAGGATGTTAGCTTCACTACCAGGACTATAATGCAGATCATACTAGTGAGGCTTGTGTAGTCCACAAGCACATCCTTTAATAGTTCCTAGTCGAGGGGATATCGAGACAGGGCATCAATATGACGAGTAGACTAGTGTGTACGTTTCTTGACCCTGTATGGGGTGATGTGTTTGACATCATATATTGTATACAGATGCTCATTAGAGAATGGGTACACCGAACAGAACTCGCCGAGAACTCCTAAATGGTACCATACCAATCGTCAGATAGCAGTTCTCAGGTGAAACTTGTACAGGTTAGTCTGTAGACTCGAGATCGTCATAGAGTCTTATGTGGTTCCCACTGTGCTTTGATTTCTCTCTACCACGGCTCAAAGGAGTCGTGCAAACAGGTTGATTTTGGGTACAGTCCCGAGTCACATGAAGGCAATGAGCGATAGGAGGGGTTTTGTCTCTCCCGGTATTGGGAGTTGATGTTGCGCTATGCTCGATTGGCTATAACAGCAAGCCCCTGGCCAGGGCTGATGAGATTTACTCGTAAGTGTTATTAGTAGTTTCTTGAAAGGTTATAGGCCACACATACTGGGGTCTGACGATTCCACCCTTAGACTTGATATGTGGCATATCAGACGAAGAGACCGGACTGTACGGTAAGTGTTTCTTATTGGCTTTGCGGGAGTTTGGACAAGCTTTCTTGTCGATATTCTATTCGTTCAATACCTGGGTAGCTATTACGTCCAGCTAGTACCGCTGACGACTTGTAGGTGACTGATATGATCATTACCTACTGCTGGCGTATTGACGAGTCTTTAGAGTCCCACACAGAGGTTTTCTAGCTCAAGCGAAACGAAGTAGGGCACATATGATGATTTGTGCGGGAGCTTGATTAAATACGAGTATGTGATACAGTATTCTAATCTCGCGATATGTGATATCGGTTAGGTTATATGTGATATAACCGGATTGTTTAATCAAGTGTGGATTCAATGATATGTTATATGTGATATACATATAATTAATATTAATCGGTTGTATATGATATAACCGGATTATTGAATCAAGTGTTGATTTAATAATTTGATATATATTTTTATATTTGATATATTAATATATATTAACTAATATTGTGCTCACTTAAAGAATTTCTTCTCTTTAAAATACATTTAATATATATGTGATACATATTAACAATGTATTTATATATTGTGTCATGGTGGATGATACATAGAACATGGGTGTATGAGACTCACACCAAAACTAAAGATAATTTGGGTGAATATTTATTAAGAGTTAATTCAAAATTAGGTGGAAAATGAGTATGGCTTAGATGCTTGTGGAAGCATGTAGAAGTCATGACTCATTCCACTAATTTTGTTTTACTCTAGATATTTTCTCACTCAACCATTATCTTTAGCTCATGGTTAACTCTCATTATCACTTGAGACATTTTCCTCACCCAAGTTCATCTTCTCTTCATCTCATTTTTTCTATCTAGCCTTTCATGAGGCGAGAAAAGAAAAGGCGAAAGTGATTTCTAAAGTGAGCAAAATTTCTACTTCATCAACCTACTCTTATCTAACCCATAAGATTATGTTGTTTGCTTCACTAATTTCTTGATTAGTGAAGAGGTAGCTTGAGTTAGAGTAACTTCAAGGTGGATCATCATCGGCCTCGAAGACGACGGAGCAAGCTCGTTCCTTTCACCAAGTGGAGCCTAAGAAGAGTTCTAGGGAGCACTATTTAGAGCTAAGGGACTACTACTTGGAAGTTTAGAAGTGAAGGACCGGTTTACAAAGGTTGTATTCTCTATTCACTTAGTGTAAAGTTTGTTTACATGCTCTCAAACCCTAATTCTCTAGTTCGATTCTAGGTTAGTGTAGCTTAGACATCTAGATTGTTTAAAATTGCATACTTGATGCCTCTGGAAACCTAGTAGTAGTGCTAAGACATATTTTCATGGTATCAGAGCCAAGCTAGAGCATTAGGTTTGGTCTAAACGACGTTAAATTATTCGATTGAATTTCAAAACCCCAAATTTTCCATGTTTCTGTCCAATTTTTCAAAAGATAAATTTTTCCAGATTAAAATTATTCAGAAAATCATGCAGGGTTTTTTATGGAGCCCCAAGAAAAACGAGAGCCCAACTCGACTAATCGGCCGTGCAACCGCGACATAATCATGGGTTTAGCCGCGGTTTCGTGATATACTTGGTGAGTTTGGGACTCCATTTTCTTGTGCTGCTCCGTAGTGTGATTTTGCACTTTCTGGGTATTTTTAATGAGACTCAAGTGTTGAGGTCTCTGTGATTTGTGGGTGTTTGAGATATCGATCGAAATGTTTAACATCATCTAGATATATATGATATGTGATACAATATTTGGAATCCACATTAATTAGTTTTGTGAAAACATGTTTGAGTTTTGTAAATCTCGCGTTTTTGTCTCTTTCAATCGATTTCTACGGCGTTTCGATTCGGATCAAAACTCCGTCGCAATCTCGTATTGTACTAGGATAGTCGCCGGGAAATACTACTAGATAGCTATGCCTCATAGCCCCGAACAAGTGACTGTAGGAAAACCCCGAGGCCAAAAGCATCCAGTCGGGTGCTCGCGGCCACGGTGTTCCGCCTAAGTGCACTTCGTTGACGGCCTTAGGGGTGCGGCAATCTACTAAAGTTCCCGACGAGCATTCGATCATTTAATCAGGAATCCTGTTGAATTACCTGATCGCTATTGAAAAGTGTTGTCAATACGAGGCCTAAATGCAAGATTTAAAGTGTTAGGCATGAAATCCGAGATATGAGATATTCCGGGTTTATGATGTCTAAGGAAATGCGGATTGTAATTATAGTAGTTTTCATTTATTTTCTGCTAAGTGTAATATGTGGTGTATCCCCGATCTTGTTGCTATACGTCAACGACATTCGGAATACGCATATTTACTTATGTTGATGATATATGATGTTATGTTTTGCTGTGATATGTTATATTGGATCGTCGTGATTGAATAGCGAGGGTTTTTGCGTGAGATGAGAGTTTTTCTATTTTCATTCATGTAAAAACTGTATGTAATATTCTTTTATTGGGACACTTCCGGGTTGAAGATGATATCACCATTGATGTATATTATTTACTTTTCCGCATTATGATAGATCCAAGGCGGGGAGCACAAGTAATCGGGTTCTAGAGTCCAGTGGTAGTCCATCTCGAGAAGTTGAGACCGGGTCTCCTAACTCTAGAATTAGAAGAGTTGCTTGCCGCTCTCATAGGGGTCCAGGTATGTGGGTTTGGCTATTCATCACGACCGTAGAATCCGTGTTTTTCATTACTGGCTGAATTTAAAACACGGACCTCCTAATATATCCAATATTTCATATGTTGACTTTTGCTGCCTGAGTTATGTAATGTAATCATATAACTTCCTGAGACGAATGCTATATATATGATATATAATAAACGTTGCTTATGTTTTGCACCCGCGCTAGTCCAGCCCCCGCTCTACCATTAGTTAAGTAACCTAACGGTGCATGACGGGCCCCGTGGCGAATGCGGATGGCATAAGCGTACGTTTTATTTTCGTTTCTTCTGTGATGTTTAGGAAACATAAATGATGTGACGTCATTAATGAGATTAATGAAAAGAAAAGAAACCTAAAGATGATGTAGAATCAAATTTTTCAAAAAGGTAGCTCTAATTATTGCTTTGCATAGTGGTATTCCTTAATAGATATCCAGCACCTCATTCGATGAGGAAAGAGCCGGGATCCCTTCACCGGGAATGACCTCTTTAGCTAAAGCTAGCAAATGCTACAACCCACTCGTTTTTTTGAAAACTACTCGATTTTAAAAGCGGAGTTTAAACCACTTGTTTTCAAATCACTCGATTCTACAACGATATCAAGTTCATTACACTAAAGGTTTTATTAAAAAACAATCGTAGCCCTCCGTCATTTCAGATAAGTACTATTTGGTATTCGTGCAGCGTTTGTTGACCATAGTCAAGACGTAGAGTACGGTAGCTGATTAGTGCTTATCTTCCGCATATGATGTGATTGGATTAGGATAGTCGTATGGCTTTATTGACCATAGCCAAGGGTCGTACGGGTGGGTTTAATTCAATCAGGAAATGACGGGTTGAACTTGGCTAGCGCTTATGATTTTTTGACCATAGCCAAGGTCATAAATTGCTAGGGGTAAAAATAGTTATTGGGAATTTTAAGTGTAGAAATTTGCAATGATATTGCATACCTTCTATGAGATAGTTGGATCTCAATACCCACTGCGAGTAAGAGTTACTCCTTGGAGAGTTTTACACTTTACAATTAGCTAATCCACTAGGTGTTTAAGAAAGGTGTTAACGGGGTTACGTCCCTACGGAAACGAGGTTATTTAATTAGTTCCACGCAAAAGCATAGGGAGACTCTCTCGGAGTACCAATAGTTGCCTGGCTGATCGATTGGATACCTTGTAGGATGTAATTAATCCCAGCTAGTCTTATCTTTTAGGGTTTGAAGGAATATTTGATAAAAACAGTGGGAGCCATCCTGATTAGATAAGATAATAACCAATCTAATCTTGCAAGAGCGCACGCTAAAGTGTTTTATTCTCTCTCTCTCTCCAGGTAGCGACCATGAAATGCCTTAATCAAGATAATAATATGGATGTATTGATCAAATCCGCTTATTATACTGAGCTGGGGAACGTTGGTTCCGCTTTTTCTTATGATTATCATAAGTTTGAATAAGGAATAGGGGAATATCAGGATTCCCACACAACCCGAACAAAGAAAGAGCATGATGATGCATCTTCTTCAGGTGTGTTAGTAACCGAGAACTGTTTCTCAGTATGCTCTACGTCCTGGGTAATGGATACCGGATCAGAATCCCATGTATGTAATATGTTACATGGGTTAAGAAGAAATAGAGAACTGGGAAAGTATGATAAAACTCTAGTAGTAGGGAATGGTGCAATTGTTGCAGCCAAAGCAGTTGGCGAATATCACCTTGTATTACCAAATGATAATACATTGATTCTGAACGACTGTTATTTCGTACCAAAAATAATATGCAATATAAAATCAATTTCTTTATTATATAAACAAGGATATAACTTTGTACTAGAGTAAAATGGTATGAACATTTTCTTAAATCAAGTGTTGATTGGGATTGGTACGTTGTATAACGGTATATACGTTCTAAATCAAACTAGAGTTCTAAATATACAGAACACACACAAGAGGAAAAGTTTAGAAATGAACGAAACCTTCTTGTGGCATTGTAGACTAGGTCATATCAATGCGACAAGACTAGCGAAGTTGCACAAAGATGGAAATTTTAATCCATTCGAATTTACATCTTATGAAACATGTCAGTCATGTCTCAAAGGCAAGATACCAAAACTCCATTTACTGGACACGGAGAAAGAGCTACTAAACTCTTAGGACTGATACATAGTGATGTATGCGGTCATATGTCTACACATGCCAGGAATGGTTTCTCGTACTTTATTACATTCACCGATGATCTCTCAAGATTAGGATACGTGTTCTTGTTGAAACACAAATCTTAAGCTTTTGAGAAATTCAAGGAGTATAAGTACGAAGTCGAGAACCAGACGTGTAAAATTATTAAAGTCCTTTGATCTGATCGAGGAGGAGAATACTTGAGCACGGAATTCCGAGACTACTTAAAAGAGAATGGGATTTTCTCTCAGCTTACTCCTCCGTATACACCACAGAACAATGGAGTTTCGGAGCGGAGGAATCGCACCCTATTAGATATAGTGCGTTCTATGATGAGTATTGTTGAGTTACCTATTTCCTTTTGGGGTTATGCACTTGAGACAGCTGCATACCTATTGAATAGGGTTCCAACCAAATTAGTGCCTACCACTCCATATGAGATATCGGAGGGGAAGAGACCATGTATTAATTTTATTAAAATATGGGGTTGTCCAGTTTATGTTAAAAAACAAAATCCAGATAAGCTCGAGGCAAGGTCAGTTCTGTGCAAGTTTGTTGGATATCCTAAACATTCGCGAGGGTATATCTTCTACCACACTGAGGAACAAAAGGTGTTTGTTTCTCGCAATGCCACCTTTTTAGAAAAGGAATTTCATGTGAAAGAAATTAGTAGTAATGAGGTAGAACTAGAAGAAGTTCCAGCTGCGCAAACTATAAATGATGATTTGGTTGAACCGGAGGATTCGATGGTCCCCAATGAACCTCAGCCGCTCAGCAGATATAGTAGGGTTCCTCATCCACCTGAAAGATACTACAGTATTCTCATAGATGGTGGGAGCGAAGATTGCATCATGGAAGATGATGACCTAACTAGTTTCGAGCAGGCCATCACAAGTGGGGACTCTGTGAAATGGCTGGATGCTATGCGATCTGAGATGGAATCCATGTACACTAACAAAGTATGGACTTTGGAAGTTGTTCCTAAAGGGGTAAAACCCATCGGGAATAAATGGATCTTTAAGAAGAAACTTGGTGTAGATGGAAAGGTTGAGACCTTCAAAGCTAGACTTGTAGCAAAAGGTTTTCATCAACGACCAGGTGTCGATTATGATGAAACCTTTTCTCCAGTGGCTATACTTAAGTCCATCAGGATCCTACTTGCCCTTGCTGCATACCATGACTATGAAATATGGTAGATGGACGTCAAGACCGTAGTGATTTAGAAGAGAGCGTGCACGTGACACAGACAAAGGGCTTCGTAGACAGTGGGAGCAGCGGATAGTGTAAAAGCTGCTTAAATCAGTCTACGGATTAAAGCAGGTATCGAGGAGCTGGAACATCTGGTTTGATGTGGCAGTGAAAGAGTTTAACTTCATCAAAAACGTAGATGAACCTTGTATATACAAGAAGGTAGTAGAGAGTAAGGTTGTATTCCTCGTATTGTACGTGGATGACATACTCTTGATAGGAAATGATGTTCCTATGGTACACTCGGTCAAGCTCTTCTTATCACTAAAGTTCTCCATGAAAGATCTAGGTGATGCCTCCTACATCCTGGGGATTAATATTTATAGAGATAGATCTAACCGGATGTTGGGATTGTCCCATTCCAGGTACATTGACACCATACTAAAAATGTTTAGTATGGAAGATTCTAAGCGTGGTAATGTATCCGCTTGCTCAGGAATCACTCTCTCCAAAGAGATGTCTCCCAAGACTGATTTGGAGAGGGCTTGCATGCAAGGGATACCCTATGCTTCTACAGTTGGGTCAATCATATACGCGATGTTATATACCAGACCGGATGTAGCTTACGCACTTAGTGTGGTAAGTAGGTATCAATCAGATCCCGGGGAGAAGCACTGGACAGCTGTGAAGAACATTTTTAAGTACTTGAGAAAGAATAAAGAGATGTTCTTGGTGTATGGTAACGGAGAACTTCAGGTGGAGTCCTTTACCGATTCGAGCTTCCAGAGTGATAAGGACGACAGTAAGTCAGTCTCGAGTTTTGTCTTCACCATCAATGGAGGGGCGGTATGTTGGAAGAGTTCCAAGCAAGATACCGTTGCAGACTAGACGATGGAGGCTGAATACATTGTTGCCAACAATGCGGCCAAAGAGGCTGTCTGGATGAAGAAGTTCATAGCTGAACTTGGTGTGGTTCAATCCATTGATCATCCAATACCTTTGTATTGTGATAACAATGGAGCTGTGGCTTTGGCCAAGGAACCCCGGTCCCATCAGCGATCCAGACATATTCTTAGGCGGTATCACCTGATCCGGGAGATAGTAGATTGCCGGGAGATCGAGGTCAGAAGAGTTGACACAAAGACTAACATAGCGGATCAACTCACGAAGGCCCTCCCCAGACGCAATTTGAGAGACTTTTTGGGATGTTGGGTATGAGATACTACAACAATTGGCCTTAGTGCAAGTGGGAGATTGTTAGGAATATGTACGCCCTAGAGGCCATTATTGTATGATATAGTGGATGCTTGAACATATATATAGAGGACTTTCTTGCTCGACATGATAGTATGCTATCTGGTTGCTCTTTATCTTAACATGTACACTAGTATTATTATACTGTCTCTCTGATACATGTTGATATAGCCTTTAGGATGTTAGCTTGACTACCAGGACGATGATGCAGATCATACTAGTGGGTCTTATATAGTCTACAAGCACATCCTTTAACAGTTCCTAGTCGAGGGGATATCGAGACATGGCATCGATATTCCAGAGTAGACCAGTGTGTACGTTTCTTGACCCTGTATGGGGCGATGGTTGATCCTACAGCCATTGGTGTTTGACATCATAGATTGTACACAGGTACTCATTAGAGAATGGATACACCGAACAGGACTCGCCGAAAACTCCTAGATGGTACCATACCAATCGTCAGATAACATTTCTCAGGTGAAACTTGTACAGCTTAGTTTATAGACCCGAGATCGTCATAGAGTCTTGTGTGGTTCCCTCTGTGCTTTGATTTCCTCTCTACCACGGCTCAAAGGAGTCATACAAACAGGTGGATTTTGTGTACAGTCCCGAGTCACATGAAGGCAATGAGCGATAGGAGGGATTTCGTCTCTCCCGGTATTGGGAGTTGATGTTGCGCTATGCTCGATTGGTTATAACAGCAAGTTCTTGGCTAGGGCTGATGAGATTTACTGGTATGTTTTATCAGTAGTTTCTCGAAAGGTTATTGGCCACACATCAGCATGACTTATCAAGTTACCGAGGTCTGACGATTCCACCCCTAGACTTGATATGCGATATATCAGATGAAGAGACCGGACTGTATGGTAAGTGTTGCTTATAGGATTTTCGGGAGTTTGGATAAGCTTGCTTATTGATCTTCTATTCGCTCAGTACCTGGGTAGCTATTACATCCAGCTGGTACCGCTGACGGCTTGTAGGTGTCTGATATGATCATTACCTACTGCTGGCATATTGACGAGTCTTTAGAGTCTCACACAGAGGTTTCCTAGCTCAAGCGAAACGAAGTAGGCCATATATGGTGATATGTGAGGGAGCTTGATTAAATACGAGTATGTGATACCGTATTCTAATCTCGCGATATGTGATTTCGGTTAGGTTATATGTGATATAACCGGATTGTTTAATCAAGTGTTGATTCAATGATATGTTATATGTGATATACATATAATTGATATTAGTCGGTTGTATATGATATAACCAGATTATTGAATTAAGTGTTGATTTAATAATTTGATATATATTTTTATATTTGATATATTAATATATATTAACTAATATTGTGCCCACTTAAAGATTTTCTTCTCTTTAAAATACATTTAATATATATGTGATACATATTAATAAATGTATTTATATATTGTGTCATGGTGCATGATACATAGAACATGGGTGTATGAGACTCATACCAAAACTAAAGATAATTTGGGCGAATATTTATTAAGAGTTAATTCAAAATTAGGTGGAAAATGAGCATGGCTTAGATGCTTGTGGAAGCATGTATAAGCCATGACTCATTCCACTAATTTTGTTTTACTCTAGATATTTTCTCACTCAACCATTATCTTTAGCCCATGGTTAACTCTCATTATCACTTGAGACATTTTCCTCACCCAAGTTCATCGTCTTCTTCATCTCATTTTTGCTCTCTAGCTTTTCATGAGGCGAGAAAAGAAAAAGAGAAAGTGATTTCTAAAGCGAGCAAAATTTCTACTTCATCAACCTACTCTCATCTAGCCCATAAGATTAGGTTGTTTGCTTCACTAATTTCTTGATTAGTGAAGAGGTAGCTTGAGTTAGTGTGACTTCAAGGTGGATCATCTTCGGCCTCGAAGACGACGGAGCAAGCTTGTTCCTTTCACCAAGTGTAGCCTAAGAAGAGTTCTAGGGAGCACTACTTGGAGCTAAAGGACTACTACTTGGAGCTTTAGAAGTGAAGGACCGGTCTACAAAGGTTGTATTCTCTATTCACTTAGTGCAAAGTTTGTTTACATGCTCTCAAACCCTAATTCTCTAGTTCGATTCTAGGTTAGTGTAGTTTAGACCTCTAGATTTTTTTAAATTGCATACTTGATGCCTCTAGAAACCTAGTAGTGGTGCTAAGACATACTTTCAGAGACAACTACCTTAACTCGAAAGTGTCCCAATAAAAAAATATTACATACAAAATTTACATGAATGAAAATTGAAAAACTCTCATCTCACGCAAAACCCCGGCTATTCATTCACGACAATCCAATATAACATATCACAACAACACAATAATATCACATATCATCAACGTATGTAAATATGCATAATCCTGATGTCGATGACGTATAGCAACGAGATCGGGGATACACAACATATTACACTCATGGTCGCAGAAAAGAAATGAAAACTATAATAATTAGAATCCGCTTCATCCTTAAATATCATAAACCCTGAATATCTCATATTTCGGATTTCATTCCTAACCCAAAAATCTTGCATTTAAATCTCGAATTGAAAACACTTTTCAATAAACGAGTCGGGTAATTTAACAAGATTCCCGATAACTTGATCGAATACTCGTCGAGAACTTTAGTAGACGGCCGCACCCCCGATGCCATCGACGAAGTGTACTTAGGCCGAACACCGTGGCCGCGAGCACCCGAGTGGATGCTTTTGGCCTCGGGGTTCTCCTATAGTCACTTGGTCGGGGCTACGAGGCGTGGCTATCTTGTAGTGTCTCCCGGCAACTATTCGCGTACGATACGAGATTGCGACGGAGTTTTGATCCGAATCGAAACTCCGTGGCAATCGATCAAATGAGACCAAAATGCTAGATTTACAATATGCTAACTAGTTTTCATAAAACTAATTAATGTGGATTCCAAAAAATTGTATCACATATCAAAACTATCCAGACGATTTTAAACATTTTGATTAATATTTCAAACACCCATAAATCACAGAGATCTCAACAACTTGAGCCTCACTAAAAATACCCAGAAAGTCCCAAATATCAGAATGGTGCAGCTCAAGAAATACGAGCCATCAACTCTCCAAATGTGCGGCGGAACCGCGACCAAACTGTGGGTTTGGCGGCGATTCCGCGGCAGTTTAAATGAGTTATGGCCTCGTACTTCTTGGGGATCTATTAAATAACCTGCATGATTTTCTAAATATTTTTAATCTGCAAAATATCAACTTTTGAAAAAATGGACAGAAACTAAGAAAATCTCGGGTTTTGAAGTTCAGTTGAACACTTTAACGTCGTTTAGATTTTGCCTAATGCTCTAGCGTTACTCTGATACCATGAAAGTGTGTCTTAGCACCTCTACTATGTTTCAAAGAGTATCAAGTATACAATTTTAAAAAATCTAGAGGTCTAACCTACACTAATCTAGAATCGAACTAGAGAATTAAGGTTTAAGCATGAAAGCAAGTTCTAAACTAAGTGAAGAGGGTTACAACCTTTGTATACCAAGTCCTTCATTTCTATAGCTCCAAGTAGTAGCCCCAAGAACTCTTCTTGGCTCCGCATGAAGAAAGGATCGAGCTTGCTATGTGATCTTCGAAGCCGAAGATGATCCACCTTGAAGTCTCTCTAACTCAAGCTAACTCTTCACTAATCAAAATATTAGTAAAGAAAACAACCTAAACTAATGAGCTAGATTAGTGTAGGTTGATGAAGTAGGAGATTTGTCTCACTTAGAAATATTTTTCTCTTTGTATTTCCAACTTAAGAAAAACCTTATAGAGCTCTTGAGAGGAAGAAGATGAACTTGGGTGAGTGAGGTTGTGAATGAGAGAATGAACCCTTGAGCTAGAGATAGGATTGTGATGATAAAATATCTAAGAGTAAAACAAAAGGAGAGGATGAGTCATGGCTTCTCAATGCTTATCCAAGCATCCAAGCCATGACTCATAATTCCACTCATTTTCCTTTTACTTTTAAAATAAATTATCACAATAACCTTTAGCTCATTTGTGAGTTTCATACACCCATGCTCTATGTATCATCAACCATGATACATAATCCATTATATATATATATATATATATATATATCAAGAGAAGAAAATCTTTAGTGAGCTATAATATTAGTTAATATATAAATATATCATATATAAATATATATCAAATTTTTAAATCAACACTTGATTCAATAATCTGGCTATATCATATATAACCGACTAATATCATATATATGTATATCAAATTATCAAATCAACACTTGATTCAATAATCCGGTTATATCACATATAACCGACAATATTCAATATTCAATATCAAATCAACACTTGATTCAATAATCCGGTCATATCATATATAACCGGCCAAATATCAAATATATATACATATAATCAATCATTGAATCAACACTCGATTCAATAATCCGGTTATATCACATATAACATAACCGATATCAAATATTGCGAGATTAGAATACGGTATCACATACTCGTATTTAATCAAGCTCCCGTACATATCATTATATGTGCCCTACTTTATTTCGCTTGAGCTAGGAAAGCTCTGTGTGGGACTCTAAAATCTCATCAATACGCCAGCAGTAGGTATTAATCATATCAGATACCCACAAGCCGTCAGTGTTACTAACTGGACGTAACGGTTACCTAGGTATTGAACGAATAGAAGATCAACAAGCAAGCTTGTCCAAACTCTCGTGAAGACTATAAGAAACACTTACCGTACAGTCCGGTCTCTTCGTCTGATATGTCACATATCGAGTGTAGGGGTGGAATTGTCAGACCCCAGTAACTTGATAAGTCATGCTGATGTGTGGCTTATAACCTTTCGAGAAACTACTAATAACACTTACCAGTAAACTCATCAGCCATGGCCATGGATTTGCTGTTATAGCCAATCAAGCATAGCGCAACATCAACTCCCAATACCGGGAGAGGCGAAACCACTCCTATCGCTCACTGCCTCCTGTGAATCGAGACTATAACCAAAATCTACCTGTTTGCATGACTCGTTTGAGCTGTGGTTGGGAGGAAATCAAAGCACAGTGGAAACCACACAAGACACTATGACGATCTCGGGTCTACAGACTAACCTGTACATGTGTCACCAGAGAACTTCTATCTGACGATAGGTAAGATGCCATCTAGTTCTCAGCGAGTCCTGTTCGGTGTACCCATTCTTTAATGAGCACCTGTGTACAATCTTTGATGTCAAACACCAATGTTTGTAAGATCTACCATCTCTCCATACAGGGTCAAAAAAGGTACACACTAGTCTACTCTAGAATATCGATGCCCTATCTCGATACTCTCTCGACTAGGAACTGATAAAGGATGTGCTTGTGGACTACACAAGCTCCACTAGTATGATCTGCATCATAGTCCTGGTAGTCAAGCTTACATCCTAAGGGCTTTATCAACATGTATTAGAGAGACAGTATGATAATACAAGTGTACATGTTATGATAAAGAGCAACCAGATAGCATACTATCATGTCGAGCAAGAAAGTTCTCTCTATACATATGTCCAAGCATCCACTATATCATACAATAATGGCCTCTAGGGAATACATATTCCTAACACGTTGTGGCAGATTTTATTAGATCCCCCCTCATTTTATGAGGGGTTTTTGATTCTGGGGACACTCTTCCCTGCAGGCGCAAGCCTCTACAGTTAATTACGTTACCACATTGCGATAACCACTTTCTCATGCTCTGGAAGTTTACTTCACGTCGTGTGTGTTTTTGTTTATTTTGGTTGCCCGTGGATTGTATACAGAGACTAATTTACGTCGTCGCCCGTAGGGCGCGGATTAGTCCAAATCCATATATTTTAAATTTGGGCTTAGGTTTATTTAATGACCGTTTATCTGGTTTGAGATTAAGATCAACTTAAATGTGTGAGCATTTGGGCTCAATTCGTACTTGCTAAAGATGTGTTAGTCTAATTTGGGACTAAGATCAACTCGACAAAATTTTAAGGATCATTTTTATTTAATATCCAGTAAAAGAGAATTTGGGCTCAGCTGCAAGAAAATTCAGAGACTTAGCCAGTTTGGGCAAAGTCTACTTAGCCTTTTTCTTTTTAAAAGTTCTAAGCACTTATTTGGGCTTTGTTTGTTTGGCACTTTTCTTTTCATATAAAAGTGTTCAGCACTTGTTTGACGCTCTGACACTCACATGGGTGTCATGTGAAGCATTTAATTATGGGCGCCGCCCAATGAGCGCTGAGCACTCAGCCATTTTGGCTGTATGTGGAGTGCTAAGAACTTTTCTCTCTTCTCTTTCTTCTTTTTTTCTTTGGTGGCATCCACATGAGGAAAACTTGAGGCGCTGGGCGCTGCCCAATCAGTGCTAAGCACTCAGCCGTTTTGGCTTTTTATGGAGTGCTAAGCACTCATTATATGGCGCTCACGTGTATTTCACATGAGGCGCTAGGCGTTGTTGAAGAGAGGCGCCCACGTGGGAAACACGTGAGGCGCTAGTTTCTTTTATATGGAGATTTAATCTCTATTGATTTTTTAGAGAACTTAAATTTCTGTTAATGGTATTTTGACCATTAACGATCACCAAGATCATTATTTTGAGGATCTGGGATCATATTCTTTAAGAACTAAGTTCTTGATTTGAAGGAACTGAGTTCCTGGAGTGTTATGGACTACATATTCTTTCTCTTTAAATTTGTTCTTCCCTTAATCTTTGATTCTCAAGAATAAGATCTTCCTGATGAGAATTAAATTCTTAACTTATGTGAGACCTGTCTTGTAGATCTCAGATCCAGAGAAAGAACTAAGTTCTCGATAAGGGTTATACCCCTCAGATATACTATGATAGGTAAAGGAGATGTTTTGATCACTGTGGTTTCTTTAACTAGGGTTTAGAGAATTTAGCCCTTCTTCTTTGAGAATTGAATTCTCTGTTGCTTTTTTTGGAACCTTTTGAGAGCCTTTTCCTTTCTGTGTGTTGTTCCGTGTCTCTCTCTCTGTGCCTATCTCTCTCTCCCTCTCCCCTTTCTTTTTCTCTTTTTTTCTTTTTGAAGTCTCGAGTACTTTATATAGTGGAGGCAGATTATTAATTAGTTTTGAGAAAATCTCTCATTGAGAGATTCCAATTGATTTAATTGGTTTCAAAATTGAGTTGGGGAATTTTACCCACCATTGGATCTTTTATCCAAGGACTTCTATTTTACAAAATATGTTATTCTTGTTTTTAACAAGATCGGGGAAATATTCTTCCATATACAGAATTTATTCTGTCAAGTGCTGATTTTTAATCACCATTGGATTTTTAATCCAAAGGTTCTCTGTTTTACAGGGAGCAATCTTTTTATTTGGAAAGATTGAGGGAATATATATTCCAAAAAATAGAATTTTATTCTATTATTGGATCATTGATTCAACCGAGAGTATCTTTCTTATTTAGAAAGATACGGGAGATATTTTCTCCTAAAATAATTTAATTCTATATTTTCGTAATATATCATCTCCGTAGGATCTTTGATCTAACGGCTCTATTTGACAGAGAGTATCGTAGAATTTAATTCTACTTAGACGCCGGTGCTCACGTGTTGTGTACGTGGGCGCCACTTAAGAATTTAATTCTTATAACGGGTATTTATGTGCTTTGCACATTGGCGCCCACATGAGGAGCACGTGTGGCACCATCTAAGAGTTTAACTCTTATGTAATGAACTCTTCTGTGCTTTGTACATTGGCGCCCGCGTGAGGAGCACGTAAGGTGCCACCATAGGATTTAATCCTATAAGATTGTCTCTGGTGCCCTCAAGGAAAGCACGTGAGGCGCTGTCTTATTGAATTCAACAGAGATTTGCTCTTTTATTAGGTTAAAAATATTAGGGAAACATGCTCTAAATATATCATAATATCTACTAATTGAATTTAAACAAGCTTTTCTCAAGTCGATATATAAGTCGGTGATCCATCCTCATCATACCACGTATGGAATATCTATCGTACGATATCATCAAATCAATAGTACGGATCTATAGTCATGTACATAATCTCATCTCATATCATCATATATCATCTCATGTCCTCATATACCATATCATATTACATCGCCTCATATCTAATCACATCGGCTCGTATCATCATATCAGATCATATCCCCATCTCATTTTATCATATCGTAATTATCCTCATATATATATATATATATATATATATATATATATATAGTTCAAAGGCTAAGAAAAAATAGAACTAGGGATTTACCTTCCTACAAGTATACTTCTATTGCATATAGTATTCTAGAACCCTATTAGTTAGGTGTACATATCTAATATCTATGTAAATATACATATAAATACATATCCTAATTCTACGGTTGCGGGGGTGCTATACGCCATCCATCCAACTTTCTCCGTAAATATACATCTAATAACCTAATTACGCCTCGCTCTAGCCGATTCCGACGGATGCCTTGCCCTCCTTTTTCGTCCTGAAAGTCCATGCGCTTGTACCTACAAATCAAAACTTATCGCATCGTATGAAAATCTAAATCGTAATTGAAATCGTGAGCGAAGCATACATAGGTTAGAACCTATGGCCTACGCGTGCTAAAACAAAAAAACAACACCGACGTACGAATGTCAAACGACCGAGTCAAAACTCAAATATAAAAAATCAAGTTTTCAAATATCGCAAAATATTGACAGAAAAAAGTAAATCAACTCCAGATTTTTCTTAAAGTGATTTTAGACTTTTTAGCATATATGGTAGTCTTAGTTATCTAATGAGTGAGCCACAGAACAAAACTCAAACCCAGACTCCAAGATTGACCCATAAATTGGGGCCATATCGAATATATTTGCGGCTGGGATTGGGATGTGGGGACTCGGGCTTCTACGATGGTTTTCTATTGGTCTGCATATCTCAAAATATCCTCTATAAAATTTTCAGAGTTCCCAAGTCATCCCAGATTTCATTTGAACTTTAAAAGTCACCGAAAAACCGATATCGGAAAGTTCTAAACTCATCTTTGAATCTTCTAAACTCATATTAACTGAGCATACTATCACTATTAGGCCAGTAAACACTCACTAAACCCTCTACTATATCACTACAACTCATATCATCCATCAAAGCTCACTAAATCCCACCTTAGAATTTTTCAAGTTCATAAAACATGAATATACCAACTCTAAACTAGATTTGAAAGTAAAGAAACTTAAAAACTTGATTAAAAGTTGATATTTTACCTCATGAAGCAACTTAAGAAAATTCCTAGATGGCCAAAACATCCCAAAACGAAATCTTGATCATACCATGAAGTGTAGGATGGGATCAGGAATGGTTTTAGTGAAGGCTATATGGGATTTTGAGATAGTTTAGGGGTGTTTTTGGTGGTGGTAGAGAGGGTGGAGGAGGTGATGAAGAAGAATGAGGAGAGGCGAAAGGAGAAGATGAAGAAGGAAATGAGTGAAGGGTTCCCATGGTTGTAGAAACCATGCTCTCTCTCTCTTTCTCTCTCAAGCCTATACTTCTTTGTCTCCTGTCTCTTTCTTTTCTTTTTCTTTTCTTTTCTTATCTTTTCTCTTTTAAAAACAAATAAAACCAAATAAAATGAAACCATGGTATAAATCATGCACAAATTATTACATGTCATGCATACAAAGCATATTTAGCAAAATAAATTCGGTTTAATGCATAATTAGTGAAATATTAATCAAGTTTAACATTAAACTTATATGTAAATAATTATATTTTAGTTTATAAAAGCTCAAATCAATTAAATGCTTTCATAAATGATAAATTCAATTTAATTCCCAATTATTTTCCAAAATATAGGTATATAACTATTCCATTATGTGAAAACTTAAATCTATATGCGTATAATATCCATGAAATTTATTATTTTACTATTTAAATTCCAAAAAATATTATTTCTATTTTCTGAAATGTTATAGATCTGCCTATTGGTTTAATGCGAGGTCTTAGAATCCACCGTTTAGGCCGAGCAGGAAACTACCCGGCGACCTTAGGGAAGGACTTCTGATCCATAATTTGGACTAAGCAGGAATCTGCTCACTGCGAATCGGTCAGGCAGGAAGCTATCCGGCGGCCTCATGAGAGGGCTTCCGAGCATGAATCTACTCGCTGCGAATTGGCCGGGCATGAAACTACTCATTAGTCTCGTCAGAGGGCTTCTGACCCACAGTTTGGTCCGAGCAGGAATCTGCTTGCTTTGAATTGCCCGGGAAGGATTCTTCCTGGCGGCCTCATGAGAGGGCTTCCGAGAAGAAGTCTACTCGTTGTGAATTGGCTGGACAGGAAGCTACCTTGGTGGCCTCGTGAGAGGGCTTCTGATCCACAGTTTGGGCCAAGCAGGAATTTGCTCGCATTGAATTGACCGGGAAAGAATCTACCCAGCAGCCTGTGAGAGGGCTTCCGAGCAGGAGTTTACTATCTATGAATTGGCCGGGCAGGAAGCTACCTCGGTGGCCTCGTGAGAGGGCTTCTGATCCACAGTTTGGGCCGAGAAGGAATCTTCTTACTGCGGATTGGCTGGGTAGGAATCTATCCGGCGGTCTCATGAGAGGGCTTCCGAGCAGGAGTTTACTCGATGTGAATTAACCGGGCAGGAAGCTACCCGACGTCCTTATAAGAGGGCTTCTGATCCACAGTTTGTACTGAGAAGGAATTGGCTAGCTGTGAATTGTCCAGGCAGGAAGCTACCCAGCGGTCTCGTGAGAGAGATTCTGATCCACAGTTTAGGCCGAACAGGAATCTGCTCACTGCGGATTGGCCGGGCAGGAAACTATCTAGCATCCTCGAGTGAGGGTTTCAGACCAATAGAAGGTAGGATTGCCAGGACGTTGACATTAGCGCCTCCCTGATTCTCGGTGCCACATGGTGTATAGCAAGTATCTTGAGATCTGTTCGAATCTTCTGACGGCATCGTTCAATCTTCCCGGATCCGCATGAAAAGGAGACGGCCAATGGCCGGGTGCTGCATGGCGGTGCCTCATCGGATGGATGCGATACTCCATAATTTTTGCATTGGCGGGAGAGAATCTTGACCGTAGGGGAATTTTCGTTGATGCTATAAATAGAGGAGTCCCGGCCTTCTCTTAAGCACTTCCGTCAATTTGCTTTTAGTTGTCTCCATCTTTTGCCATTTTATTTTCTCCGATCTTCGCAGTCAATCGTTTTCCGATGTTCGGCGATACGTACAAAATTCGAGATATCATATCCAACGATGACGTCTACCATTATGACTTTGACGGTTTCGAGGAGACATACGAGGCTGTGATAGGTCGGCCGGAATGTCATTATGAGCGGTTACCTAATGCCGATCATCTCTCCTACAGGTGCCCATCTACGAAATCTGGAAGTCTTCCCCCTGCCTTTTTAGGTCGTTGTCCCAACAAGCAATGAAGGAGGTCGTCGACAAGATGCGCATAGCCCATGAGTAGGGCCTGATCTCGAAGAGTAGGTGAGATCACTCGATAGATATTCTGCACTGATTTTTCTAACAAAGCTTGATCATAACTTCATGCGCGACGGTGGGAGTCTCTGACGAAACCATAGCTGCTCGGGTCCACGAACATAGGCAGAAAAGGCGATAGGACGCTACCTAGGCTCGGCTGTCGGATCTCTGCTTTGAGTACCACGATCAATTCTTTCAAGAGCCTCTTCCTCCTTTGCTGTAATCGTTAAGAAGTGTGTTTTTCTTTTCTTTTGCGAGCCCTATGGCACTTTAGTAAGGCCGAAAAGCCGAGCATACCTCTTATTAATAAATTTTCCTTTTGCTCATAAATTTTTCTTTACTAAGAATTGTTCCTACCAAAAAATTTTGGCTCAGAGCTTGCTGTTCCCTTATAAAAATAAAAGGAAACCCCCATGTGTTAAACATGTGTACCCACATGCAAAGCATGTAAGTACCCGCCTCAGATAGGATTCAATCCTATATTGGTTCTCACGTGTTAAACACGTGAGCGTCTCACGTGTTTCCTACGTGAGCGCCAGCGCCAGCCTCTGTTAGGATTAAATCATATAGTGACGCCTCACGTGGAACACATGTGAGCGCTGGCGTGCAAAGCACATAAGTGACTATTTATAAAAGAATTAAATTCTTAGGCGGCGCCCACGTGCATAGCACGTGAGCGTCAACGCCCAAATTAAAGAGGGAAGAATTAAATTCTACATGGGGAATATTTCCTTAAAATCTGGGATATTATCTGTTAAACAGAGCCGTTGGATCAAAGATCCAATAGTGATAATAAATCATCAAATGATAGAATTAAATTCTATTAGGGAAAAAATATCTCCCTAATCAAATATTCTCTGTTAAATAGAGAGCCGTTGGATCAAGAATCCAATAGTGATTAAAAATCATCAAAAGATAGAACTAAAATTCTATTAGGGGAAAATATCCCCGTGATCTTTCTAAATAAGGAAGATATTCCCTGTTGGATCAAAAATCCAATGTTTGAATTAAATTCTATTTTGGAAATATTTTCCAGATCTTTTTCAAACTAGAAAAATCCTCACTGTTAAACAGAGGACCCTTGGATCAAAAATCCAACGGTGATTATAAAATCACCAATTAGACCATCTGATAGAATAAAATTCTATGTTAGGAAAATATCTTCCTAGATTTGTTAAACTGACAAGATATTCATATGATAAAATAAAATTCTAATCTTATTAAACTAACAAAATATTCATATGATAGAATAAAATTCTATCTTAGGAAAATATTTTCTAATATTTTTAAACAAACAAGAAATCTTCTCTGTTAAACAGAGAGCCTTTGGATTAAAAATCCAACAGTGAAAAAAATTCACCGATTGATCTAAATGATCATTTTGATTGATTATGAAATTAATCAAGATCTCGCAATGAGAGATTTTCTCAAAAAATTGATTTTTCTCTTCTCCTATAAATAAATGCAAAGAGTTCAAATCTAAAAAGGAGGAAGGAACCCCAAAAGTTTTCCACAAAACCGAGAATTTAATTCTCTTCTCAAAGAAGAAGATCTTCGCTCTTCTAAACCCGATGTAAAGAAAGAAGCAAAGATAAAACGTATCTCTTTTGCCTAGCATAAAAAAAACAAGAATTTAAACCCTTTATAAAAAGAACTTAGTTCTTCCTCTGATCTGAGATTTGCTTTGAAAATCTTCCAATAAGTTGAGAATTTAAATCTCATCGGGGAGACTCTGTTCTCCAAACTCAAAATTTAGGGGAAAGAACTAGATTAAAAGAAAAAGAGAAAATAGAACTTATGTTCTAGGAATTTAATTCCTTTGCGAACAGAGTTTAACCCTATAATGAAAGAACTTAGTTCTTATAAGAGAAATAGAAGAACTTAGTTTTCTAATAAAAAAACGATTTCAGATCTTCAAAAATATAGATCTTGGTGATCATTAAAGGCCAAAATTCCATTAACAGAAATTCAATCTCTTAAAAGAAAAGGACCTGGCGCCTCACGTGCTTTTTTACGTGATGCACCCAAAACAAAAGGCTCGGCGCCTCACGTGCTTTCTACGTGATGCACCCAAAACAAAAGGCTCGGTGCCTCACGTGCTTCGCATGTGAAGCAGCCAAAACACAAGGCTCAACGCCTCACGTGCTTCCCATATGATGCGCCCAAAACAGAATGCTCGGTGCATCATGTGTTTCTCATTTGGGCGCTCAAAATAGGAGAGCTAACGCCTCACGTGAAATACACATGAGCGCTGTATAAAAGTGCAGAGCACATAAAATTAGTCCAAATGACTAAGTGCTTAGCACTGATGGGCAACGCCCATGTCCCAGCGCCTTACGTGCTTCCTATGTGAGCGCCCAAAATAAATGCTCAGCGCCCCGCGTGCTTCCTACGTGAGTGCCATACAAAGTGCTTAGCACTCTATATTCAGTCAAAATGATTAAGTGCTTAAGACTGATTGGGTAGCGCCCATATTTGATCGCCTCACGTGCTTCCCACGTGAGCGCCAGAGCTACAAATATGTGCTTAGCACTTCTGAGTAAAACAAAAAAGGAAGGCCCAAGACCGAGTAGACCAAGCCCAAATTGTCTAAGCCTCTGAAATTTCTTGCAACTGAGCTTAAACGCTCTGTTGTTAGATCTCAACAAAAATTTGATGATCCCTAAAATATTTCTAAGTTGATCTTAGTCTCAAAAAATACTAACGTATCCTTAGTAAAAATAAATTGAGCCCAAATAGTCATATATTTGATCTTAATCTCAAAATAGATTAACGCTCCTTAAATAAAATGAAATATTCTTTGAACTGACGGAACATACAACCTAAGTTCAATCCCCAAATCTAAAATATAAGGATTTGGACTAATCCGCGCCCTACGGGCGACGGCATAAACTAGTCTCCGTATACATTTTAAGGGCAACCAAATTAAACAAAATAACACACGACACGAAGTGAACTACTGGTGCAGGAGAAAGTTGTTATCACAACGCGATAATGTAATTAACTATAGGGGCTTGCGCCTATAGGGAAGAGCATCTCCATAATCAAAAACCCCTCACAAATGAGGGGGAATCTAATAAAATTTGCTACAACGGTCGCATCTATACAAACCTCCGATATACGGTGCCATAAATCAACTTGGTATTTTCGGAGAGGTGGATGGATATGTCTAAATAATATATGCCCTCAAATTCAGGCAAGACATTCAATCCCAGTTCATCTCTATTTTTGGCAGTAAACAAGAATATTAGAAAATTGAACTTTCTCGCTTCTATTTTTTCAAGTGTAGGTAGATCGGTGCCCCTCCTTCGATCATTCATTCTGGAGTCGAGGTAAGATGGGCGGAGCGAGACATAGGTCGGCTACCTATAGGCGCATCCGCGTTTTATTCACCTGAGTAAAGGGCTGGGCTGGGATATTTCCCTTGCCCCCAAACCGGGCTGGAGGCAGCCTGGAGGCTTGAGAGAAGGCTTTAGACCCTCAATTTGGTTGGACAGAAAACTACCCGTTTTGAATAGGTGCGTTAGGAAGGAAGCTTCCCGTCGGCCTTGTGCATCGTCAAACTTTAGAATCGGGAGAAACAGTCCGGATTGTAGAGAAGCAAGAATCTTTATTATTAAATGGAGTACAAATTTTAGTAATACAATTTAAGTTTTTTAGGATTAAACGGCCACGGAAAGGCATGTCCAAAGGAGTCTTGGAGACGGTTCGCTCCTCCGGGCAATACCTCGGTTACGAGGAAAGGTCCGTCCCACTTTGGGGAGAACTTGTGCAGCTTCCCTTGGTCCTTGAATTCCTTGTGTCGGAGGACTATGTCTACTAATTCGAATGCTCGGTGTTTGACCCAGGTTTTGTAGTACCGGACGGTTTGCTGTTGATATGCGGCCATCCTTATTTGTGCCTGATCTCTTTTCTCCAGCAAGATGTCTAGGTTGCTTCGAAAGGCTAAGACGTTGGCTTCGTTTTTTAAGTGTTCGACTCGATAACTAAGTAGGCTGATTTCAGTAGGAACCATTGCCTCGGTGCCATAACAGAAACTGAAAGGGGTTTTCCCTGTAGGTGTCTTCTTTGACGTACGCAATGCCCACAGTACCCGGGGCAGTTCTTCGACCCATCAGCCATGTCTTCCTTCCAGGCGGGCTCTGAGGCCCCAGATGACACCTCGGTTTGCTATCATGGCTTGCCTGTTGCACTGGGGATGAGCAACCGCAGAGAACTTCATTTGTATGTAGTAGTCGTCGCATAATTCTATGACTTTGTCATTTTCGAACTTGGTTCCATGGTCGGAGATGATGCACCTTAAAATTCCAAATCAGGCGATTACATTGTTCTGCAAGAACTTCACTGTAGAGGTGGCGTCCGGTTTTCTAATCAGTGTGGCTTCGACCTTTTTTGTAAAGTAGTCCACGGTGACGAGAATATATTTTTGTCCCCTATGCCAGTGGGGAGTTAGTCAATCATATCCATTCCCCACTGTGTGTATGGCCAAGGGGAGCCTAGTGGCGTTGGCTCTGTAGCTGGTAACCGAGAAATGCTGCCGAAGAGTTGGCACACCTTGCATCTTCGTACGAGCTTTTCGACATCGTCGTGGATAGTCGACCAATAATATCCCTATAGAAGCGTATTTTGAATCAGATTGTGGGCCCCCTGCGCCTCTGACTCCTTTGTGTATCTCTTGGAGAACGTAATCAGCTTCATTGGAATCGACACGTCTGAGTAGAGCTTGGGTGTGTGATTTTTTGTACAAGTTACCTTTGCTCCATACGAAGTGACGAGCTTTCATACGGAGCCTGCACGCTTCCGTTTGGTCCTTGGGGAGCATTCCGTCCTTGTGAAATTCCACTATAGGCTTTCTCCAATCCGGGATACTCCCTTGAGTGGTGTAGACCCTGTGTATCACTTCTGTATCTTCGATACTGGGTCGCGGCGGGACCTCGAAGAGGATGTTCCTCTTGTGGTTGGCCGAATAGGAGGAGGCTATCTTGCTTAGTGTCGGCTTCGACGTTCATATTCCGGGGAACCTGTTCCACTTGAACTTCGTCGAAATTTTTCAATAACCTTTTCACCTCGACGGGGTATTTCATCATGAGGGGTTCTCGGGCTTCGAATAGTCCGTCCACTTGGCCGACGACCAACATGAAATTGCTGCAAATTATGATTTTCTTTAGCCTTACCCTTGAGGCGATTCGTAGGCCGACCAATAAGGCTTCATATTCCGCGGCATTGTTCAAGGCCTTGAAGTCGAACCTTAGAGAATATTCCATCTCGGCTTCATTGCGACCACGGATGACCAACCCAGCCCCATGTTCATCTCAGAAACCGCAATTTAATACCACTCATTCATTATTTATTTTATGTATATATTAGTACTATTAATTAGTGTCTGCTTAATAAATACAGATTACAGGTATCCGTGATACAATACCGGAAACACACTCAAAATCACGGATATAATGTTTTTGAGCCGACACTGCAACCGGAACTGCAAACAGATCGATGTCTAAAGAGTTTATTTTACAACATGCATGCGTACACACTTTTTTTTATATCTAAAATGGTCCAACACAATACAAGTGTGCACACAACTCTTTGGCATGGGCCATGGTGGGCTGCCCATGGCACACACAAATGATGGCTTGTGCAAGTGGGGGGACAAGAGTTATAAATGCAAAAGATGTGATGTGATATAAAGCTACAAGTTTGCCTCCAAATCCCTTAGTACATATCAGGTTTATATAGAGAAATCAAGTAACACCAGTGGAATTATTGAGAGCACACAACATTACACAATAAACACGAGCCTATTAGCTCAGATTTAGACCGGCGACACTCTCATTTAGCCCGGCCCCACCGGTCTCCCTTTCCCTAATTAGCCCCATTTTTCTGCTGGAGTTCCCTTATTGTCACATCATGCATACTATATTATTTGTTTATTCTTCTTTTGTGCCTATAAAAGCAGATCAGTGAGCAAGGGATGGGGGCTCACATTGTCATACATTGTCCAAGATTCACAACTCTTTTTTGTTTTCTTTTGTTCTTGTACATAGCTAGTTCCCCTTGAGTTCTTTGCCTTCTCTTGATCTTGCAATTTCTTCATTGAGCTTGCAAGTTTAAGTTTTGGTTATTGAACTCAAGGTTTGTATCTTCATTTGGAATCAATAAAACTTTCTTTTTGCCTTCATTTTTCTTTGAGTTCTTAGCCTTCTCTTGATCTTGCAACCTTTTCATTGAGCTTGCAAGTTTAAGTTTAGGCTATTGAACCCATGGTTTGTAATGTGTTCTTGGGTTCTTAGTATTTCTCTTCTTTTACTTACTTGCATTTTAATTCTTGCCCTTTACTTACTTGCCTTTTATTACCTTGCAATTTACTTTCTTGTAATGTTGTGTATTCTTTTCTTTGTATCTTTTCATTTGCTCTCTCTTTTTGTGGTTTTGATGGTTTGTGAATATTGATGTTGTTGTTAGGAAAAAGATTGGTTGTGTAAGTTAAGGTTTTCATTTCTCATTTCCTTTGCCCGTTATTTTCCAATTGAACTCCGTCCAAACCTTACGCAAGCGCTCTGTTAGGCACCCTACCCTACCAAGGTATTGGTGATCCCTAACCGCGATCGGTTGCGTTCGGTTTGGCCGGAGGCGAAAGCAAGAGACGAGAATGGACGGACAAGGGTCAATGAGTCGAATTTCACTAATACCGTGCTTAAGCACCCTAATCCACGTTATTGCCGATTTCTCTAGCTTCAATAGTCAAGTTCGTCACAAAGGATTGAGTACGGAAATCCATAACTTATACTATCCTATCTAATCCTAACAAACGTATACTTTGCATATATACACTTAGGTTATAATCGAACATTCCGCCACGCACATTAACTCGTCATAACAAGAACTTAAAACGCTCCATTTCCCTGCGGACGACCCGTACTCATCGCGGCTAGCTACATGCGACACCGTCCTGATTGCGATTAACTTTAGAACTTTAAAACACGACACGCCAAAAGCGTTTCAATCACCCCACTTCCTTCCTCTGTGGAGGAACCGTCCACATAGAGTACCCGGTCTGAAATTGGACCGAGCTTTTTTTTGACTGAGTGTTCTGAGTTCGGCTCCTACGTCGGCGCTTCCTTTCTGTTAGGAATGCTTGAATTCAACCACGAAATCGGCTAGGGCTTAGGCTTTAAAAGCTTGCCTGGGCCGGTACCGGATGTCAAAATGCGACAACTCCAATCTCCACTTCTTTAAGCGGCCTGACGACTCAAGGGAACCGAGGATGTTCCCTAGGGGTCGGTCGGTAAGAACGATGATTGTATGAGCCTAGAAATAGTGTCGAAGTTTCCTGGAGGTGACGACAAGCACCAGGACTATCTTTTTAATGGCCGTGTACCTAGTCTCCGCGTCTTTGAAAACATGGCTGATGTAGTAAATCGGCGACTATATTCTCTTGGAATCTTTGATGAGCATGGAGCTGGCTACGTGGCCGGAGATGGCCAGGTACAACAACATCTCGTCTCCTTCTGTCACGCCCCGTTTCCTAAATACATGAATACGGTATATGACAAAGCCAACCATGCTACCTATGATAAACTAAACTACAGAAATAAAATAAACTAAGTATCTCTAAAACTAATCATCAAGCTCCTTACTGCTCATCTTGCTTGTTAAAATACCCATGATCTTCCTATGACAAGGTCAAAGGAACTAGACCATGCAAAACGCAGACGTCAGTGCGTCATAAATATTAATAACAATAGTAATAATCAGAATATGATGCTATAAAGAAGACATGAGTGTAAATAATAATCACAGGATAAAACAGTGGGCTATAGGTACGTCATGTGTATCCTAAAGTCTGTACTTCTTGGTTATCTATTCTACAAGTCTTTGAAATCAATTAATGGAATCATTGATATAACTCAATAGTATCCCGTGCGTGCCCGGGACCATGGTCAAGACCCTTGAGACTGAATCCGAGACGTTCCGCTAAGCAGTAAAAACAAGGTATCATGTACAGAAGAATGATGTCAGCATCATCAATCCAGGGCCCGAAGCCTTTATCGACTAATCAATCTCTGGAAAATATCGAACTGTTGAGTTACAAGTCAGGTTTCATTATCGATTTCCCCTTTTCTCCCAGGTTTCGTGTTCAAGTCAGGTATTGACGATATCTACCTAATGCCAACACAGGATCAAGCAGGTACATGTCTTGTCTAACTAGACAACAAGTCACGTCCATCAGGACAACAAGTCAGGATTGTCGGCATTAGTAATAACCCAAGTAACGGGTCTAGTAATGTGTCGTGAATATGTCAGATAGTTTGTATTAAACAGGATAAATACTTAATAGAAAATAGTAACCAGTTTATTTAAACACTGTAGAAATAACTAATGTATATTATTAATTTTGTAAGAAATAATTTATTTATTTATATACATATAAACCTATTTATAATAACGTTTGCATTGCTATTAGATATACAGTGAAGGATCATTGAAATTATAAAAAACTAGCATGCAACAAGATGAACTTGTTATTGTTACGAAATACGGGTTAATACTATAATATTGCATAACGATAATACTTGCTAAATATTAACAGGCATAAACTATGAATAATTATATAAACATTCATATACATAAAATAGCATGTAGCAAGTTTAGAAACTTGCCTCGATCGATAAACTCATGACGAAATACGGATACTACGGTACGAACACCGAACAATGACACGATGCAAACCTGACGTAAGCAAATCTCGTCCTGAACTTAGCAACTGTGATGTTGAGTTTTGGGTGCAGACGAGGATGATGACAGGGGTCGTCTAGGTCGTCGATGAGGGGACAGGGTGTTCACGGCGGTGAACAACTCCGGCGAAGGTAAGAAGAAGAAAAGATGGAGGCGTTGGGGTTCTTTTGGTTTAGCGACGAAAAGGAGGAGGAGGTTAGGTCGGTGACAGGGAGATGGGGCAAAGTCGACGGAGAGGTGACGTAGGCGGTGATTGGTTAGACTTGGTGATCGGAGAAAATAAAAAGAAGAAGAAGAAGAGATGCCAGCGGTAGTGTAAGAGGTGCCGGAGACGATGAGAGCAGAGAGAGGTAATGAGGGTGATGGTGGTGGTGGTCAGGTTTAGACGGCGGCGACGGAAGAAGAAAATGAGGTGGATTCTTGGTTGTAGAGGTCGGGGACTCGGCGATGTTTCGGGTTGAGGGAGGATGTGATGACGAGGAAGAGGAGATGGCGATGTGGATGTGATGAAGACGGCGAGGGAAGAGGTAAATGGCGATGAAGTGGCGAGGGCGTGGGTTAGGGATCGGTCGAGGCCAGACGAGAGGAAAGAGAAAAAGAACGAGACATGGGGGAGAGAGAGTTATATATATATATATATATATAAAGAGTGTATATATATTAATAAAGAATATATAATATATTGTGTAGGATTTTACATATAATATCATATCACTCCAAATATTACCCCAATCTAGTCAAAAAATATAGATTTGAGAATAAAATACATACGTAAAAATTTAGGCCATAATGTAATAATCTAATTTTAAATACATATACCCCCTAATAATATTTAGAATGGAATTTAAATAAATATATATGATTTTTTAAATATTTGGTTATCTTATATTTTGGGATATGAACATAATAAATAAGAACAATAATAAGATATGGGGTGATATGCCATATAAAGTCAGTTAGAAAAATATTATTTATTCATATCTTGTACTATAAATAGATATATAAAGACTTAAACATATATAATGTATATATAATACTATATTCACGTAGATATATTGTACTAGTAAATATTAGATATAACCTTGCATCATATCGGGTTTTAAACATGCTGGTCGGGTCGGATAACGATTACTACTATTCGAATCATTAGCAACCCAATAGATAGAATAAAAGAGTTATAAAGGAAGACTTAAAATACCAAGTTATACTGTATAAACGTACTAGGATGTTACATTATACCCAACTACAAAAGAATTTCGTTCTCGAAATTCACGGAACAGGAAAAAGACAAGAAGATGTAGATCTAAGAAAAGAGGTGTGGAAACTTTTGTTGAATCTTGGCTTAACGTTCCTAAGTATATTCTCCTTATGAACGATTTCCCCACGAAATGAGTACTAGTGGGATTACTTTATTCTTGAGAAGCTTTTCTCGTCGATCCACAATAGCCATTGGTCGCTCTTCATAAGTTAAACCTTCTCTTTCAGTCAGTTCTGAGTGATCTAGAACGTGTATCTCATCTCAAACATACTTGCAGAGTTGAGATACATGAAACACTTCATGAAAACCCGCCAAGGATGGCGGTAAAACCAATCAATAAGTTACCTCTCCTATATGCTCAATGATATCGAAAGGCCCCACAAATAAAGGACTAAGTTTGTCTCGACTACAAAATCGGATTACTCCTCTACTCGGTGACATCTTCAAGAACACAAGATCACCTACAACAAACTCCAAAGGTCTTCTTCCAGTATCATCCCAACTTTTCCGTCGATCTTGTGGCACTTTCATATGATTACGGATCAAGTTAACTTTCTCCACAGTTTGCACAATGAGTTCTGGTCCCAACAATCTTCTTTCTCCAATATCGTCCCAACAAACAAACAAGCGACACTTACGACTGTACAATACTTCGAATGGAGCTATCTATATAGTCGCCTGCAAACTGTTATTGTATGAAAACTCCACTAAGTGCAAATGATTCTCCCACGAACCCTTGAAGTCTAACATGCATGCTCTCAACATATCTTCAAGAGTTTGGATCGTTCTTTCAGACTGGCCATTTGTCTGAGTATGATAGGCCGTGTTAAATTTCAAGCGAGTTCCCAAACATTCCTATAGATTCTTCCAAAAGTGTGATAGGAACCGAGTATCATGATCAGAAACGATACTCACGGGGACTCCATGCAATCTCACAATCTCCTGCATGTACCGCTATTCCAAAGCCTCCGTCGACTGACCGACTCGAAATGGTATGAAATAAGCTGCATTGATCAATTGATCGACAATCACGCAAACTATGTTATTGCCCTTTGGACTCCGTGGTAAGGCTGTCACGAAATCCATGGTTATATATTCCTACTTCTATTGAGAAATCGGAAGTAGTTGCAACAAATCAACTACCCTTTGATGTTCAGCCTTGACTTGCTGACACACCAAGCACCTCGATACGTAGCGAGCAATCTCACTTTTCATGCCTTCCCACCAAAAATGTTGTCGCAAATCTCTATACATCTTCGTGCCTCCCGGATGTACTGAATACGCGGAACTATGAGCCTCCTCATGACTTCTTCATGAACATCTCCTTTAGGCACACATAACCGACGTCCATATCGTAAAAAACCATCTTCATAAATAAAAAATTCTGTTCGAAGTCCCGCTTCTACTTTTCCTCAAGATTTCTGCAATCTTGGATCGTGCGATTGTGCTGCCTTAATATTATCGATCAAGGATGACTGTGCTTGCAACTGCATCAACTGTCCCGAAGAATCTGGTAGTACGATATCTAATTCAAATCTCTGAAGATCAGCTATAATCTCTTTTTGTGCAGTCAACATCCGTATCGTTGGCAACCGACTTAAAGCATCCTGCACCACATTATTTTTCCCCGGATGGTACTTTAGATCAAGACCATAATCAGCCATCAGCTCTAATTATCTACGCTGCCTCATGTTGAGCTCCTTCTGTGTGAACACATACTTTAGGCTTTTGTGATCCGTAAACACTTTAACTCTCTCGCCCAATAAGTAGTGTCTCTAAATTTTTAGCGCTAAGATCACTGCTGCTAGCTCTAAATCATGAGTTAGGTAGTTCTTCTCATTGGTCTTCAATTGCCTTGACGCATAAGCTGTAACCTTCCCATGCTGCGTCAGAACACATCCCAAGTCTTTCCCAGATACGCCGTTGTGAATAACTAGTCCTCTAGAACCATCTGACACTGTTAGAATAGGAGCGGTGGTCAACCTCTGCTTTAGCGCTTCAAAAGCTGACGCACACTTCTCAGTCCATATGAACAGTATCTCATTTTGTATTAGCTTGGTCAATAGTTCTGCTATTCGAGCGAAGTTCTCCACGAACCTTCTATAATACCCAGTAAGCCCAAGGAAACTTCTGTTCTCTCTCACAATCTTTGGAATTGGCGAATCATGAACAGCTGCAATAATTTTGGGGTCAACTATAATTCTATCTCCGGATACAACATGACCCAAGAACTTCACTTCTTCGAGCCAAAACTCGCACTTGCTCATCTTAACATATAACTTTTCACGTCTCAACGTTTGCAGTGCGATCCTCAAGTGTTCTTCATGCTCTTCTTTGCTCCTCGAATAAACCAGAATATCATTAATGAAGACAACTATGAACTGACCTAGAAATGGCGAAAAGATCCGGTTCATCAAGTCCATAAATATTGCTAGTGCGTTAGTAACTCCAAATGGCATCACTAAGTACTCGTAATGCCTATATCGAGTTTGGAACGCCGGCTTGCAAATGTCTTTTGCTTTTACCCGAACTTGATGATACCCATATCGCAAATCCAACTTTAAGAATATCCTCGCGCTACTGAGTTGATCGAATAATTCGCCTATGCGAGTTATTGGGTACTTGTTCTTAATAGTCACCCGATTTAACTTCCGATAGTCGATGCACATCCTCCGCGTGCCATCCTTCTTCTGAACTAGAAGAACTGGAGCTCCTCATAGTGAACCGCTGCTGTGAATCTAACTCTCCTCTAGTAATTCGGTAACTTGTTTCTTTACCTCTTCCAGTTCCACTGGTGCCATTAGATAATAAGCCTTTGAATCGGTTCTACTCTAGGAATAAGATCAATCATGAACTCTACATCTTGTTTTGGCGGTAAACCCAAGATGTCCTCGAACACATCCATAAAATCCTGAACTACTACTGGTGCTTCTTTCTTGTTTACTTCCATTGACGAAAGAACGGCACTCATCGGCCTAGCCCTAAATTCAGCTGGCCCGACAGATCTGCTACCTCCTAAGAATATGAACTCCAGATGTCCGGGAATCCGGAAGATTATTTTCTTCGCCCTACAATCAATATGAGCGTGAAAAATGCCAAGAAAATCCATTCTTAAGACAACATCATAGCTGCCAGTATAAATCACCAAGAAATCCACGAATAACTCCCGTCCGCAAATGACAATCGAGAAACTCTTGCACTCACTACTAGATATAATTCTCCCATTCCCAGCGTGTATATCCCAGCAACTAGACAGGGCCGTGTGTGGGATAGAGTGTGCACTAATAAACTTGGTCGACATAAAGTAATGAGATGCACCAGAATCAAATAATGCCAATGCGGGAAAATTATAAACAAGTAGCATATCTGAAACAACGTCTCTGACGCCTTGGCCGTCAAAGTGAAGGCCCTTGCCTGATTAGGCCTCTAAGTAATCTGCTTCTGCTCATAAGTCTGCTTATGCGTTGGTTTTTGAACATTGTCTCTCGCTTGTAGCTTCGAAGGGCATGTACTAATGGTTTGGTCAGCTGATCCATAAACTATACAAAGTCCGAGCCTCCTTCGACACTATTTTTGAGTGTGACCGGGTAGACGGCAGAAGTCACAAATCGCAGCCTTTCTCTGGTCTGATACAAAAGGCCTCTTCATAGGTACCATCCCTCGTTTGTTTACTGGAATGCTTCTGCATCCAGGAACTCTGGTTGGCGCAAACTCAGTCTTCCGCACTACAACTTCTTGCTATAGACTACCCTTTACCTTTACCGATAAACTCTGCTACTCCCTAGCCGCATTGAGAACTTGGGAGAAGATGGTCAAACCCAATGATATGATGTGTCTCTGAATCTCCACATCCAAGCTACGCATAAACCGTCTTGCCCTATCTGCCTCGTTGGCAACCAAGGGCCCTACAAATCGACTGATCCAAGTCCACTCAGCCGCATGTGTATCAATGGATCCGCCATTCTGCTTCAATCTAATGAACTTTTCCTCCATTTCCTTCCGAGCAGATTGCGGAAAGAACTTCTCTAAGAAATTTCGCGAAAATGTAGCCCAAATGATCGGCTTAGTCAGACGGGTCTTCTCTACAAGCCACCACTTGCGATCGTAATCTACCAATTGGATGCGTACTACATCCACCCTTTTCTTATCTGGAATCTTCACGGCAACGAGCAGGTTTTCTAGTATCAACTAGCCACTGCTCCGCTGACAATGGCTCCCCCAATCCTGTAAATGTAGATAGACCGAGTTTTCTAAATTCCACCACGGTGCTCTCACGCTGTGTTGGTCTGGGAGCTGCTGCCTTCTCAGCTGCTATGACAACAGACTAATGGACCGTCCTCAGACCCACTTGGAAAGCCTCGGCCTGCCGCTGATTTAGTTTAGTTTGACGCTTATGGTTTTCTAACATACCATGTACGACTCCAAATAATACGGTGTTATCTACACGCCTCTGGTATGACCGCAAATCTCTATCCGCCATTTTTCTGAAGCCAAAGACACTGAAGGGGATTAGTAACGGTAAACACGATTCAATAAACAAGAGATCGATAACTATAAATTCAAGACTGGTAAGGTAGTAAACTGGCAGGAATGTTCCTAATTCTGGGTTTCCTGATTAGTATATTGGGTCTAATACCCAACTACAAAAGAACCAAACCCGACAAAACCCTAAAACCTATATCTCTGATACCAACTGAACCTTGTCACGCCCCGTTTCCCAAAATACATGAATACGGTACGTGACAAAACCAACCATGCTACCCATGGCTACGAAAAATCCCTCCATATTCACATTACGGCTGTCAATTGGATATCAAGAACAGTAAATAAAATCTATCTAATACATGTCCATCTGCCATAATAGATAACAAACAAGAAATGTATATAGCGGATATTATCAAGATCCAATAAAGAAATAATATCCAAATCACGTCCCTTATGGGATCACAATGATAAACTAAGCTACGGAAATAAAATAAACTAAGCATCTCTAAAACTAATCATCAAGCTCCTCACTGCTCAGCTTGCTTGTTAAAATACTCCTGATCTTCCAGTGATAAGGTGAAAGGAACTGGGCCATGCAAAACCCAGACGCCGGTGCGTCATAGATATCAATAACAATAGTAATAACCAGAATATGATGCTTTAAAGAAGACATGAGTGTAAATAATAATCACAGGAATTGTAATACCCTAGTGCATTTATACGATATTTATTTTAGTATTTTTCCCAATCTTGCGATAGTCTTCTTGTTTATTATTACTTTTGGGTGTTGATAGTACATTTGGTATCTATGGTTAGTGTCCGACCCGACCCGCAAGCTTGAAACCCATTATGGTTCAAGATTATGTGAAAAGGTGTTTTTTTAAAGTAACCGCAATCAATAACGATGTCGCGAGTAGCTAGACAAGATAAGTACGGGTCATCCTCAGGGATGCATGAAACTTTTAATCTTGCTTTAGACGAGTTGATTAGAAACATGGGAGAGTGATTCTAGATCTATATTGAACCCGGATGTAGAATATATAAGAAGAAGGCTTGTAGGGTTCGTTAGAATTTAGTGGTAATGGATGATTAAATAAAGACGACTCTTTTTTATCTTAATTATTTTATATGGTAATAAATCTTTAAGAAAATTGATTAAGAATTTTTGATATGCTATGCATCTTTTAATTACTAAAATATTATATAAATATAATATGCATATATTTTCCTTCATAATGTTAATTATAATATATAGACATATGGTAAAGAGTAAATTTGCAGATAAACCCACATATGTTCTATATTTATAATAAACCTCTTTAAATATTTAAGAAAAGTAAGGAAAATGTTATATCAAATGTGCAATATTTTCGACTGAACAAATACCCCCAAATTTAATTTTGATCGTCCCGAGTAAACTAGTTATTCAAGAGAAAGAAAAAGAAAAACCCAGCACACTTTCGTAGGTGATCACGATTGCACTGAGCACGTGCAACAATCCTTTAAACTTTTAGGTGTCCCTAGTAGGAGGAGTGTTGTCTCCTGAGGGTTTTCAGCGGATTACGCCCACAAAATTCTATAATAAAAGAAAGACGATGAAAGTTACATACAAAGATAAGAACTATAAAAGAAAGAACTTGAAAAGAAGAGTTTCCAACTATACTAGCTTTTCAGTTGCCATGAGCCCTATCTTAATGGTCGTGAAAAGATGTTAAAAATCATATCATCCCTCATTAAAACACCGCCTTTAGTTTTCCTCCCCATCTTTTTTCTAAACATCGATCATATACCCCTACGTGTGTGTAAAAGACATCCCTACACTTAGAGAATTCAATTCAAGCTATCATACTCTTGTCCATCTTCCTCGATACTTTTTTAGTTGGTGAATATTTTAGATGGAATTGCTCACACATCCTTCATGCGACCGTTAATACTTCTTGAGGTACTAACCAACCGATTACCAAATGTCCTCGCTCATTAAGGCCTAACTATCCTCGTCTTGCAACACCTAAGGCTTAGCAGTGGCTCCCAAACCAGTTGGTCTAAGGCACTAGGTGATAAAGCACCATTGCTATATTATTTTTATGCTGCCTTAAGCAATTACAAAACCAGTGTTCATTTTTGTTCACCATTTTTTTCTTTATATTTATATTTTTATTTTTCTTCATACCAAGGCTTTTAGACAAGAGCATTTCAAGGTATTCTTTACTATTCCAAGTTTCAAGATGTGTGCAAGTGCGTATAGTAGGGTATCAACGTTCAAATGTTTGGACTCAAGAATAAGGATTATTTTTCAGACTTATTTTTTTATCCTCAGATTAGTGATTCCCTTCATCTTACTAACCCTTGGGACAACAGCTCATAACCACTTATTACTAACTTCGTTTAAGAAAACATCTAATTTTCTTGTTTTTCTCAAACTATTCCTATCTTTCTTATGTAATTTTTCACTTTTAAACTTTCATTATAAAAAAAAATTTTATGCTTATATTTATGATAATGCAAAATAATGCGTGAATAAGTACAAACCTCCCCCAAACATGTTTGCAGTAGCGTTCTCACTGATTTCATCTATTAAGCTAAAAAACTGTAGACTTGGAAGGAAAAGTTAGTAATGGGGACATGAATAAATGACAGTGAAATCCTCCCCCAAACTTATTTTTGGTTCACAATTTTGTGAAAATTTAGTTTCTTTTAAGAGCCAAAATATTCCCCCCCCCCCTCCAAACTTGAGTTAAACCGTATTAAGTATTTAAAATTATAAGGGGGGGTTAAAATTATTGGTCAATATAAAACTTTACAAAGACAAAAAATTAACACCAACCATTCAAATATTTTATCGATATAACGCACTGGTTGGTAGAAGATCATGTCACATATAGACATGAAGAAGTGGGGAGGAGATAAGAAGTGTAATAAAACGGGTGTACGTCTCGATTTGTAGAGACAAAACAATGATAGTGGATTACTCGCATTCTAATTTCAGATAAGAAGAAGAGGTGGCGGTTCAACTTCTTTGGGTTGGGGTTGATTCATCATAACTTTCATGTCTTCTAAGTATGCGAGTTCTTCGGCGAAAATGTCTTCAAAGCTTTCATCGATATCCCGAATAATAATCTCATCAGAAAGAACAGGATGATACTTAGACTCCATAAAAGGTTCATATTTAGCGTTAGATGTTGACCCGGACAGCTCAATAGAAGGGTCCGCATGTGTATAATAAATAGCAAGGTCAAACAACAATGTACTAGCGGATTCAATATTAGTATCGTGAAACTTTTCAAATTCGCTACTGTCAGAATCCATCCTTTCGATAGAACATACTTGAGCATAGGGTTTGGAGGGTTCACTTTCCAACTTGTAAATGCTAAGCTCAATTGACATCTTCCCGAAGGATAGGTTCATAGAACCGTTACGACAATTGATTACAGTGTTGGAAGTCGCTAGAAAAGGCCGACCTAAAATCACCGGAATTTGGTTTCGTGGGTTCGCTACAGGCTGTGTATCTATAACGATAAAGTCCACAGGGAATATAAATTTCCCAACTTTGATTAATACATCCTCTAGCCCACTCCTAGATTGGGTGATAGTTCGATCGGCCATCTGAAGAGTGCAGTGTGCTGGTTTTAACTCTCCGATCCCTAATTGCTCATAGACAGAATATGGAAGCAAGTTAACACTAGAACCTAAATCTATTAGAGTACGATTGATATTTTACCCCAATAGAAATAGATATAGTATGACTTCCGGGATCCTTTCGTTTCTTGGGTATTTGTTGTGTAAAAGCAGTGCTTATATTACTTGCAAGGAAAACATTTTTAGGCACTTGAATTTTTCTCTTTCTAGTGCACAAGTCCTTTAGGATTTTCGCATAAGATGGAACTTGTTGAATAGCATCTAGGGGAGGAATATTTATGTTAACTTGGTTAAAAATTTCCACAATCTTCTCCCTTTGTGGACTTGGTCTGTTGCCTCTTAACCTGTTTGGATAAGGAGTTTTATCAATAAGGGTTGGGTCCAACATTGGAGAAGATTGTAGGGATGGAATGGATCCAAGAATTGGAGTTGGGATCATTTTAGGTAGACTTGAGAAAATGGGATGAGGGTTTGATCCTAGGGGGAAATGGAGAATTGGCTCGGAAGAAGGTGGTGGACTAGACGAAGTAGGAGTAGAAGAAGTAGAAGCCGGGGTTTCAATTGATTCCTCATCATCAACCTGTTCACCGATTTGGTTATTCAGCACTCTTCCTGATCTCAATGTGGTTACAGCACTCACATTATGACTTTGTGAGTGGCCAGGATTCGGTGGAGGCTGAGATGGAAGTTTACCTTTCTCTCTCGCACTGATCGCGGTATTTAACTGTGCAAGTTGTGCTTCTATCGATTTTATGCTTTCGCCGTGAGAAGCGGTGTGCTGCAATAACGTTTAGATAGAAGATGTTAAATTAGCCGTCGTTTGTGTAGATTGGTTAATGAACGTTTCTAAGTTACGTTCGAGTGCAGAGGTTTTATCGGTACCGGCCGTTTGGAAAGAATTATTATAAGGTGCAGAATTGTTGGCCGGATTTTGAAAAGTTTGCGGTTGAAAGGGGTGCTGATTTTGTTATGGTGGTTGTTGTTACTATGGAGGAGGTCTTTGATAATTGCTTGGGAACTGGTTTTGATTTTGAGTTTGGTTTTGGTTCCAAGCAAAATTAGGATGATTCCTCCATCCCTAATTGTATATGGAAGAATAAGGAACGTTTTCTAGGTCGTGGCTAAAAATTAGCATTAATTTGTTCTTAACCTTGAAATGGTGAACTCAAAGGACATTCTTCCGTCAAATGTGATGGGTCAGAACAGCAACCACACATGGTTTTGGGGAGCGTAACCTGGTTTAGGGAGGCAGATAAGAATTTGTTTTCGATAGCATCGAGTTTCTTTTGCATCGCGGCCATTTCGTCTTTCACTGCGATGGAAACGTCGAGCTGATGGATACTTCCCCTAGATGAAGTTGATGGCGGTCTAACGCTTTCCCACTATAAATTTTTTTCAGCGAGATCTTTCAGGAATTGCCAAGTTTCACCATCGTCTTTGGATATGAAATGGCATTGTCAAATGGTCTCAAGCATCTGTTTTGTCGCTGGATTAATACCCTCATATATAATTCGGCAGAGGTCCTATCTATTAATTCCGTGATGAGGGCAGTGGACTAGTAGATCTTTAAACTGTTCAAAGCATTTCCAAAATGGTTCATAGGGAAGCTAGGTAAACTTGTTAATCTCGCTTCGAACACGGGCGGTCTTATGAATGGGATAAAATTTCTTAAGAAGTTCTATAACGAATTCATCCCAATTGGCAATAGTGTGTGCGACAGTGTTATTAAAGCCATTTTTATGCTAGTTCGTACAAGTTAAAAGGGAGAAGACGTAATCTCATAGCATCCACTGAAAGTTGTGAAGTGCCCATCATTGCGCATACGTTTTCGAATTTGGTTATGAAAACGTATGCATCTTCGGATTCAAGCCCATGAAATTTAGGCAACAAGTTGATGAAGTGGGGTTTAATTTTAAAATTATCCCTATTGGTTGGTAGAATAGATAGACAAGTAGGAAGGGGACCGCGTATCGGGTATAATCTTTCTTGGAGAGAGATGCGCGGGGGATTCTGCGCACCTATGGGTGGTGGCAGGGGCGTGTTGGTAAAATCTGATGGAGAACCATCCATCTCGGTCGATGTGGTGGGTGGAGGGGAAAAAGAAGATGAAGTACCGACTTCGGAGTCAATAGCAAAAACGCGGACAAGATGGGAACTAGAATCCTGTGTCCTTTCGAGCATGCACTAAGCGGGTTTAGCGCACGTGGCAGCGTGTGTGAGAACTAAAAAGGTTTGTTTTGAAAAAAGTCTTACGTGAGACAAATCACACAAAAAATGCACAATCAACCCTAGAACTAAGGTCACCTAGGTCAAGTCACTAAACCGCTCCTAGACTTCCAAAGGACATGTCGTAGGATCAATACTCTATCACCTCTTTATTACTCTTGTGACCAGGTAAGTGCCAGGTAAGTGGGAGGTATCTGCTATACGAATCACCGAAAATAGCGGGCCTAATTAAGTAACCACTTGCCTTAGTCACACTTGCCTAAACACCACAAAAGAAATGTGTATAAGCGATAGATTACCCACGACCCTCCTCTGTCCTAATTGAGCGCGACGGTCTTTAAATTCTTGAACTAGATATTTTTTAATTAATATAGGGTTATGCGGATGCTCGTTTTGTGATTTGTGGGGCCTAGGAAGGGTTTTGAAAGCCCCACCTAATCTGAATTTTTGTCGTGTCACTTAAAGTCCGGTTAAAAATATGCAAAAACAAACCAATTACAAAACACGCAAAAGATTTTTGAGCGGCGATATTTTGCAAAGAATCCTGAAGAAAATCAAATTATTGGATTTCTAGAGGAGAGAGAAACATATGTGGAAGATACCAGAGGAGTTTGGAGACCTAATTCCTCCAAACCGCCGCCCAACCGCGGCTAAAATGATGCTTCTGCCGCGGTTCCGCCGCGCAATGGTGGCGTCTTCTTCCAATTTTTTCTGCAGTGCTTCCTTTGCTCCTCTGGTCCTCTCTGAAAGTCTCTGAATCTCAATTTTCTCGTTCCAGTGATTCCAGATTTCATCGCAAAAAGTCGCACAAAAATCGTTAAATATGCAATATGCGGTTTTGTTTTATTTTTATGATATGGATCGAATAAGAATTCAACCCGAATAGCAAGAAAAAAAATTACGCACGTATCCCGGCAATGGCGCCATTTGATTGATGTGAAAAAAGTGTTTTAATAAAGTAACCGCAATCAATAACGGTGTCACGAGTAGCTAGCTGAGATGAGTACGGGTCGTCCTTAGGGATGCGCGGAACTTTTAATCTTGCTTTAGACGAGTTGATTAGAAACATGGGAGAGTGATTCTAGATCTATGTTGAACACAGATGTAGAATATATAAGAAGAGGGCTTGTAGGGTTCGTTAGAATTTAGTAGTAATGGATGATTAAATAAAGATGACTCTTTTTATCTTTTAATAGATTTAAAACTAGATCGATAGTGATGACTGAAGATTAGGGTTTTTGGAGGGAATAGGGTTCCCACTCTTAACCCTTATCTTTTCACTGACCTCTATTCATGTCTAGCCTCTACCAAAAAAATTGTTAATTTGATCTCAAATCGCGGTCGAGACTATCAATAAATTGATAGCGCGCCCGATTAAGATGTTAACGATTCTTTTGATAAAGTTTATAAACTTTATAAGATGTAAAATAAGTTAAGGAATTTTATCATCCATTGATCTATCTTAATCCTACGAACCCTATCAGGCGGAGAATTACTCATGCATGTTTGGAGAAGAAAAAGAAGGGATAGAGAATGAAATCATAATGCAGAAAGTAAATGCGAAATAATTAAACAAATGATCGACCTTTATTAATCAACGTTATAAGTACAAATCCTTCAAATTTAGATTACAAGAGGAAGAAGTTGCTCTCGATCTTTGCCTCGTAGGAAGTATTTGCTCCGTCTATATTCACGTCGCTCTATTACGTCGGATTGCGAGCCTGTCGTGGATCTCTTGTTCTTTGACAGTGATTTGCTTCATGTTAAAGGTGATGATTTCTAATTTTTGCCCTCGGTCCTTTATACATCCCTCAAATCGAAACCCTAGATCTCATACGTTTAGACTTTCCATAAAGATCCACTTTCCAAGTTTTTAGATCCTACGGCCATGATTAAGCTGCAGATCCGCCGCTAATTGGGCACTTTGGTCGTGGAAGCGCCGCGCTCTGGAGGATTTAGGATTTGAAATTTCTTCTGTGGCGTCATGTTGACACATGGAAATCTTTTCCATGCTTGGATTCTTTAGATATTTTCCGAATCTCTGCCAGTATCGATTCTATGTTTTTGGCAGATTTTTTATCCTGGCATCTTGAAAATCTTGATCTCCTGACCTGAGCTAAATCTTGCACAATATCTCTATGAATAATGTTAGTACTATTTATTAAATTAGATAGAGTATCTTAATTACTTTATATGGTAATAAATCTTTAAGAAACTTGATTAAGAATATTTGATATGCTATGCATCTTATAATTACTAAAATATTATATAAATATAATATGCATATATTTTCCTTCATAATGTTAATTATAATATATAAACATATGGTAAAGAGTAAATTTGCAAATAAACCCACATATGTTCTATATTTATAATAAACACCTTTAAATATTTAAAATAAGTAAGGAAAATGTTATACCAAATGAGCAATATTTTCGACTGAACAATAAATAAACATATATTTTAATGTCTAGCATGGCCGGTTATCATACGCCATATCTTGTGATTGCATCCATATATCATGTTTCTGTACAGATTGCTAAAACAGACTCATTTGGATCGCTACGTGATTTTACGTATGTCCGTTCTCATGGGTATGCATTTTGTTTAACCGGATATCGCATTATGATTTTGGCTTGTATGTATATTATCCATATTTAAAACTAGATTTTTAGAAGAGACCCGGGTATTTTTCGGAGTATTTTAGTATTAGCTATATAATCCTAGGAAATATATATTATAATATTTTTAAAATCCTATACTAACAGTTAACATATATATATATATATATATATATATATATATATATATATATATATAATTATTATTTTCGTCTCGCTCTCTCTCTCTCTTCTCACCCCCTCTCTCTCCTCTCGCCCTCTCTCTCTCTCTTATTCTGTCTCTCTCTCTATATATATTTATATTTAACCTAATATAATAAACCTCACCCCCTATCTATCTCCTTTCTTTCTCTATTCGCCCATGACGAGGAAACCCAAACCTAGCTCTCACCTCACGTCACCGTTGACCTCCTCGTCTCCTAAACCTCACCTCGACCTCCTCACCTTCGTCTGCACAACCACCACCACCTCCACCTTCTCTTTCTCCTTCCCCTTTCGGTACAAGAAACCACAGTTAACCCAAGAACCTCACTCCTTCAACCCAAGAATCCTTCATCGCTGGCGACTCGCCGTAGCCACCGCCCTCGTCTTTCCACCCTCATCACTACCCTCACCACTACCTCCTCTCCTCCTCCTCCATTCCCGAGCTCCCTGCACCAAACCCATGACCCGAGCAACCCAGAAACCTACACCGTCGATCACCTTCACCTCGCCATCTCCAACCACCATTACCTCCCTATCCTTTTCCAACTCACCGACACCACAAACCACCGCTAACCCTGCACACCTCTCTCTCTTCCCGACGACCCGACAGAATCTAGAGAAACCCATTGCCCATCTCCGTAAGCTTCTTCGCCAACGGCTACCCATCATCGCCACAACCCATCCTCTGTCCCCTGAGCCCAGAACTCGACACCAGACCCCAGAACCCACAGTTTTCCTTCTTCTCTTCTCTTCTTTCTTTCTTTTCTTTTCTTTACTTTTCTTTCTTGCTTATTCCGTACCGACAATAACATATCTAATTGCATGCCAAAATATCTTGATATCACTATACTATTATATTAGCACAATGTGCATCATACGTAGTCATGGATATATATAAAGGTTATCATAGATAGATACATGTGCATTCGTGCATTAACCGTGTTCCGATATTCATTACAGTTTCACATTTGGGTATCTATTGATACATATGCATCACATGACATGTCCAAGACATACTACTTGACCTGTTACTTGGATCTTGTTACTAATGCCAACGATATTGACTTGTAGTCTTGACGGACGTTACTTGTTTTCTGCATAGACAAAACCTGTACCTGCTTGATCCTCTGTTGTCATTATATTTATATTGGCAACACCTGATTTGAACACAAACTGGGGGTAAAGGGGAAACCAAGAATGTAATCGAAACGTAACTCAAAAGGCTATCATTACATATTTGCCGTTTTTCCGGGGGTTACGGAATAATCCATTAATTAATGGGCTATTATTACATGTGTGCTTTCTAATGTGCATCATACACAGTCATGGATATATATAAATGTTATCACAAATAGATACATATGCATTCGTGCATTAACCGTGTTCCGATATTCATTACAGTTTCACATTTGGGTATCTATTGATAAATATGCATCACATGACATGTCCATGACACACTACTTGGCCTGTTACTTAGATCTTGTTACTAATGCCAACGATATTGACTTGTTGTCCTGACGGACGTTACTTGTTGTCTGCATATGAAAAATCTGTACCTGCTTGATCCTGTGTTGGTATTATATCTATATTGGCAAAACCTGACTTGAACAAAAACCTGGGGGTAAAGGGGAAATCAATAATGTAACAGAAACGTAACTCAAAAGGCTATTATTACATGTTTTCCGTTTTTCCAGGCGTTACGGAATAATCTTGTTTGCCGTTTTCCCGGATGTTACGGAATAATCCCGTTTTCCGTTTTTCTGGGCGTTACGGAATAATTACATGTTTGTCGTTTTTCCGGGCGTTACGGAATAATCATGTTTTCCGTTTTTCCGGACGTTATGGAATAATTCTGTTACCGTGGTCCCGTAGGGAATGAACGGGGTATAGACTATTGGGTTACGATGAGAATTATATTAATTGATTTCAAAGACTTTTAGAATAGATAATCTAGAAGCACAGTTTTAGGTTACACATCACACATCACATACATACACATACCTCACTGTTTATATCTATTATTTATATTCATGGTTACCTATATCATTACATCCTCATTAATACTGGTATTTTGATGTTATGACGCACTGGCGTCGAGGTTTTGCATGGCCTAGTTCCTCTATCTTTATCGCATGCTGAATAGGAGTACTTTAGCCGTCAAGCCGAACAGTAAGGAATTAAACATGTGTGGCTTAGAGATGTTTAGTTTACTTTATTTTTCCACGGTTTTATTCCTTAATGTGAGCCCATATTGGGACAAGTTTTCAGATGTTGTTCATTGGATTTAATTTGTTTCCGCTTATACATTTTCTTGACTCTTTTTACTTTGGCAAATGGACATGTACTAGATAGATTTTATATTTTACTGTTCTTGATATCCTATAGACAGTCGTTATGTGACTGTAAAGGGATGTTTCCTAACCACAGGTAGCATGGTTGGCTCTGTCACGTGTCGTAGTTTTCACACTCTGGGAAGCGGGGCGTGACAGGGTTTGTTTCGTATCAGAGACATAGGATTTAGGATTTATTCGGGTTTGGTTCTTTTGTAGTTAGGTATTGAACCCAATACACTAACCAGAAAAGCCGTAATTAGGAACATATCCTACCACATTATTATCTTGCCAGTCTTGAATCTATAACTATCTTGTTTATTGAATCATGTTTACCGTTGCTAATCCTCTTTAGTGTATTTGGCTTCAAAATCATGGCGGATAGAGATTTGCGATCGTACCAGAGGCGTGTTGATGACGCCGCATTGCTGAGAGTTATACGTGGAAGCTGGAAAACCAGAAGCGGCAAATCGAGCTGAATCAGCGACAAGCCGATGCTTTTCAGGAGGGTCTGTGGACAGTCCAGCAGTCCGTAGACGCAGTAGCACCCAGGCCAGCACAGCATTAGGGCACCGTGGCGGATTTTAGGAGGCTTGGTCCATCCATTTTTACTAGATTGGAAGAGCCATTGCCAGCGGAGCAGTGGCTAGTTGATACAGAGAATTTGCTCGTCGCCGCACAGATTCCAGATGAGAAAAGGATGGATATAGTACGCATCCAACTGGTAGATTTTGCTCGCAAGTGGTGGCTCGTAGAGAAGACCTATCTAACCAAACCGATCAGCTGGGAAGCGTTTTCGTGAAGTTTCTTGGAGAAGTTATTTCCGCAGTCTGCTCGAGAGGAAATGGAAGAAAAGTTTATTAACCTGAAGCATAATGGCGGATCCGTTGTTGCGCATGCGGCTGAGTGGACTCGGCTCAGTCGATTTGCGGGGCTTTTGGTTGCCAACGATGCAGATAGGGCATGAAGGTTTATGCATAGCTTGGATATGGAGATCCAGAGACACATTATATCTCTGGGATTGACCACCTTCTCCCAAGTTCTCAAGGCGGCCAGGAAGCAGCAGTGTTTATCGGTGAAAGCAAAGAGTACGCAACAGCAAGCCATCGTAGTGCGGAAGCCTGCGTTTACGCCAAACCGAGATCCTATACGCAGAGGTATTCCAGTGAACAAGAGAGGCATTGTGCCTATGTAGAAGCCCACAGTACCTGATCCGAAAGGAAGTGTATTTTGTTACTACTGCCAACGACCAGGTCATTTCCGGAGAGAATGTCGAAGAAGGGTTGGAATCTGCCTTATTGGCAGATCAACTGACCATACCATCGATACTTGCCCTTCAAAGCTACGATTGAGGGGAGATATTCAGAAGCCACCGCAGAAGCAGATTCAGAGGCCGAACCAGATTACTTAGGGGTCTAATCAAGAACGGGCCTTTACTTTGACAGCCGACGAGGCCATGGCTTCAGATGAAGTTGTTTCAGGTATCCTACCCGTTCATAATTTTCCCGCATTGGCATTATTCAATTCAGGTGCATCCCACTACTTTATATCATCCAAGTTTATTAGTGCACACTCGATTCCATACACGGCCTTGTCTAGTTGCTAGGACATACACACTGGGAATGAGAAGATTATATCTAGTAGCGAGTGCAAGAATTGTTCGGTTGTTATATGCGGACGAGAGTTATTCGCGGATTTCTTGGTGATTGATACTGGCAGCTATGATGTCTTCTTGGGAATGGACTTTCTTGGCACTTTCCACGCTCACATCGATTGTAGGGAAAAGAAAGTGATTTTCCAGATTCTCGGACATCCGGAGTTCATATTTTTAGGTGGTAGCAGATCTGTCAGGTCATTCGAATTTAGGGCTCAGCCGATAAGTGTCGTTCTTTCGTCAATGGAAATAGATAAGGAGGAAGCGCCAGCAGTAGTTCGAGAGTTTATGGATGTGTTCAAAGACATCTTGGGTTTACCGCCAAAACGAGATGTGGAGTTCGAAATCGATCTTGTTGCTAAAGCAGCGCCGATTTCAAAGGCGTATTATCTGATGGCGCCGGTGGAGCTAGAAGAGGTAAAAAAAAATAGGTCACCGAATTACTAGAGAAGGGTTAGATTCGCAGTAGCAATTCATTTTAGGATTCTCCAGTTCTTCTAGTCAAGAAGAAAGATGGTACGCGGAGAATGTGCATCGATTATCAAGAATTAAATCATGTGACTATTAAGAATAAGTACCCGATCCCTCGCATCGGTGATTATTGGATCAACTCAGTGGCGCGAGGGTATTCTCGAAGCTAGATTTGTGATCCGGATATCATCAAGTTCAGGTAAAATCAGAAGATATTTGCAGGACAACGTTCCGAACTCAATATGGGTATTACGAGTACTTAGTGATGCCATTTGGAGTCATGAAAGCACTGGCGATATTTATGCACTTGATGAACTGATTCTTTTCACCGTATTTGGACCAGTTCGTAGTGGTGTTTATTGATGACATTCTGGTCTATTCGAGGAGGAAAGAAGAGCATGCAGAACACTTGAAGATCGCACTGCAAACGTTAAAGAAAGAAAAGTTATATGCTAAGATGAGCAAGTGCAAGTTTTGGCTCGAAGAAACGAAGTTCTTGGGTCATGTCGTATCCGGAGATGGAATTGCTATTGACCCTAAAAAGATTGCAGTTGTTCATGATTGGACAATTCCAAAGAACGTAGCGGAGATCAGAAGTTTTCTTTGGCTTGCTGGATATTATAGAAGGTTTGTGGAGAACTTCGCTCGAATAGCTGAACCATTAACCAAGCTAACACGAAAGGAGGTACCGTTCATATGGACGAAGAAATGTTCTTTAGCTTTTGAAGCATTGAAGCAAAAATTGACCACCGCTCCTATCTTAACAGTGCCAGACTGTTTCAGATGGTTGGTTATTCACAGCGACGCATCTGGGAAAGTATTGGGATGTGTTCTAATGCAGCATGGGAAGGTTATAGCCTACGCATCGAGACAATTGAAGATTCATGAGAAGAACTACCCAACTCATGATTTGGAGCTAGAAGCAGTGATTTTTGCTTTGAAGATTTGGATACACTGCTTATTGGGTGAAAAGGTAGAAGTATTTACCGATCACAAAAGCCTAAAGTATGTGTTCACACAGAAAGAGCTCAACATGAGACAGCATAGATGGATAGAGCTGATGGCTGACTATGATCTTGATCTAAAGTATGATCCAGGGAAAGTTAATGTAGTGTCGGATGCGCTAAGTCGGTTGCCAGCAATACGGATGTTGACTGCACAAAAGGAGATTATAGTTGATATTCAGAGATTCGAGTTAGATATTGTACTACCAAATTCCTCGGGACAATTGATGCAATTGCAAATACAGTCGTCCTTGATTGATCATATTAAAGCAGCGCAATCGCAGATCCAAGATTACAGAAGTTTCGAGAACAAGTTGAAGCGGGACTTCAAACAGACTTGTTAATTCATGAAGATGGTTCGTTACGATATGGGAGTCGTTTATGTATGCCTAAAGGAGATGTCCATGAAGAAGTCATAAAGGAGGTTTATAGTTCCGCATATTCTGTACATCCGGGAGGCACAAAGATGTACCGAGATCTACGACAACATTTCTTGTGGGAAGGCATGAAAAGGAAGATTGCTTGCTACGTATCGAAGTGCTTGGTGTGTCAGCAAGTCAAGGCTGAATATCAAAGGGTAGCTGGTTTATTGCAACCACTTCCGATTCCTCAATGGAAGTGGGAACATATAACCTTGTATTTCATGACAACTTTACTGCGGAGTCCTAAGGGCGATAATGCAGTTTGGGTGATTGTTGATTGATTGACCAAGGAAGCTCATTTTATACCATTTCGAGTTGGTCAGTCGACGGAAGCATTAGCAGAATGGTACATGCAGGAGATTATGAGATTGCATGGAGTACCTGTGAGCTTTGTTTCTGATCGTGATACCCGATTTTTATCGCACTTTTGGAGGAGTTTACAGGAAAGTTTGGGGACTCACTTGAAGTTTAACATCGCCTATCATCCTCATACAGATGGCTAGTCAAAAAGGACGATCCAAACTCTTGAAGATATGTTGAAAGCATGCATGTTAGACTTCAAGGGTTCATGGGAGGATCATTTGCACTTGATGGAGTTTTCTTATAATAATAGTTTTCAGGCGACTATACAGATGGCTCCATTCGAAGCACTGTACGGTCATAAGTGTCGCTCGCCCGTCTGTTGGGACGATGTTGGAGAAAGAATATTATTGGGACCGGATCTTATTGTGCAAACAGTGGAGAAAGTTAACATGATCCGAAGTCATATGAAGGCGGCACAAGATCGACAGAAAAGTTGGGCTGATACAGGACGAAGAGCTCTGGAGTTCGCAGTAAGTGATCTTGTATTATTGAAGATATCACCGACCAGAAGAGTGATTCGATTTGGTATTCGAGACAAGCTTAGTTCTCGATTCGTGGGGCCTTTCGGTATTATCGAGCACATTGGAGAAGTAGCTTATCGATTGGCTTTACCACCATCCTTAGCGAGTGTTCATGACGTGTTCCATATATCTCAACTTTGCAAGTATGTTCGAGATGAGACACACGTCCTAGATCACTCGGAGCTGATAGTAAAGGAGGACTTGACATATAAAGAAATACCGATGATAATTGTGGATCGACGAGAAAAGGTCCTCAAGAACAAGGTTATACCTCTAGTACTTGTCTCATAGGAAAATCGTTCGCACGGAGAATCAACTTGGGAACGTGAAGACGAGATCCGAACAGAAGTTTTCATACATTTTTTCATAGATTCATGTTTTCTTGTCTTTTCTTGTTCCGGGAATTTCAAGGACGAAATTCTTTTGTAGTTTGGTATAATGTAACACCCTAGTGCATTTATACGATATTTATTTGAGTACTTTTCCCAATCTTGCAATAGAATTCTTTTTTATTATTGTTTTTGGGTGTGGATAGTGCATTTGGTATCTGTGGTTAGTGTCTGACCCGACCCGCAAGCTCGAAACCCATTATAGTTTAAGATTATGTCATATAATTACTGGTATGGAGGATCCATGCATACCTAGGTTCTATATTCATGTATCGTATATTTAGTATCTGCATATATTTTTAAATAATACAAATTATAACCAAACATATATTTTAATGTCTAGCATGGCCGGTTATCATACCCCATATTTTGTGAGTGCATCCATATATCATGTTCCTGTACAGATTGCTAAAACAGACTCATTTGGATCACTACGTGATTTTACGTGTATCCGTTCTTAGGGATATGCATTTTATTTAACCGAACATCGTATTATGGTTTTGGCTTGTACGTATATTATCAATATTTTAAAACTAGATTTTTAGAAGAGACCCGGATATTTTTCGGAGTATTTTGGTATTAGCTATATAATCCTAGAATATATATATTATAATATTTTTATAATCTTATACTAACAGTTAACATATAATATATATATATATATATATATATATATATATAACTAATTATTATTTTCGAATCTCTCTCCCTCTCTCCAATCCCTCCGTCTCTCTCTCTCTCTCTCTCTTCTCACCCTCTTTCTCTCCTCTCTCTCTCTCTCTCTCTCTCTCTCTCTCTCTTATTCCGTCTCTCTCTCTCCCGTCTCTCTCTCTATATATTTATATTTAACCTAATATAATAAACCTCACCCCTCATCTCTCTCCTCTCTTTCTCTATTCACCCACAACGAGGAAACCCAAACTTAGCCCTCACCTCACATCGCCATTGACCTCCTGGTCCCCTCAACACCACCTCGACCTCCTCATCATCGTCCTCACAACCTCCACCACCTCCACCTTCTCTTTCTCCTTCCCCTCTTACGACAAGAAACCATAGCCGACCCAAGAACCCCACTCCTGCAACCCAAGAATCCCTCATCGCCGGCGACTCGCCGTCGCCACCACCCTCGTCTCGCCACCCTCATCACCACCCTCATCACCACCCTTACCACTACTTCCTCTCCTCCTCCTCCATTCCTGAGATCCTTACACCCCTGCACCAAACCCACGACCCGAGAAACCCAGAAACCCTCACCGCCGATCACCTTCACCTCGCCATCGCCAACCACCGTCACCTCCTCATCCCTCTCCAACTCACCGACACCACAAACCACGACCAACTCTGTACACCTCTCTCTCTCTCTCTTCCCGACGACCCGACAGAATCTAGGGAAACCCATTGCCCATCGCCGTAGACTTTGTCGTCGACGGCTACCCATCGCCGCCGCAACCCATCCTCTGTCCTCTTCGCCCAGAACTCGACACCAGACCCCTGAACCCACAGTTCTCCTTCTTCTCTTCTCTTCTTTCTCTTCTATTCTTTTCTTTTCTTTCTTGCTTATTCCGACCGTCTTGCCGGAGTCGCGCACGTCGCCGATGATCCGGATGACCCAGTCATCTTCGTCATCCAGCGTGGTCACGCATTTGATTAGCCATGCCCAGTCCTGTACGCGCGTGGTTGCATCGCAGCGTTTATCCGACATCGAACGTGACGTACGTACACCGACGTGAGATCCGATCAGGCAAGTTTATCTTGCAACATGCTATGTTAATATATCTATTTATATATGAATAAAAATAATACATGTGTTATATTATGCAGCAAGTAGTATAGATTTACCTTTTTTTGATATCCGTTCGTATCCGTACTGACAATAACAGATCTAATTGCATGCGAGAATATCTTGATATCACTATACTATTATATTAGCACACTATGCTTTCTAATGTGCATCATACGTAGTCATGGATATATATAAAGGTTATCACTGATAGATACATGTGCATTCGTGCATTAACTGTGTTCTGATATTCATTACAGTTTCACATTTGGGTATCTATTGATACATATGCATCACATGACATGTCCAAGACACACTACTTGACCTGTTACTTGGATCTTGTTACTAATGCCAACGATATTGACTTGTTGTCCTGACGGACGTTACTTGTTTTCTGTATAGACAAAACCTGTACCTGCTTGATCCTGTGTTGTCATTAGATTTATATTGGCAACACTTGATTTGAACAAAAACCTGGGGGTAAAGGGGAAACCAAGAATGTAACCGAAACGTAACTCAATAGTCTATTATTACATGTTTGCCGTTTTTCCGGGCGTTACAGAATAATCCTGTTTGCCGTTTTTCTGGGCGTTACGGAATAATTACATGTTTGCCGTTTTTCCGGGCGTTACGGAATAATCCTGTTTGCCATTTTTCCAGACGTTATGGAATAATCCTGTTACCGTAGTCCCATGGGGAATGAACGAGTTATAGACTGTTGGGTTACGATGAGAATTATATTAATTGATTTCAATGACTTTTAGAATAGATAACCTAGAAGTACAGTTTTAGGTTACACATACATACACATACCTCATTGTTTATATCTATTATTTATATTCATAGTTACTTATATCGTTACATCCTGGTTATTACTGGTATTTTGATGTTATGATGCACTGACGTCTGGGTTTTGTATGTCCCAGTTCCTCTATCTTTATCGCAAGCTGAACATGAGTACTTTAGCCGTCAAGCCGAGCGGTGAGGAATTAAACATGTGTGGTTTAGAGATATTTAGTTTAGTTTATTTTTTCGCAGTTTTATTCCTTGATGTGAGCCCATATTGGGACAAGTTTTCAGATGTTGTTCATTGGATTTAATTCGTTTATGCTTATACATTTTCCTGACTTTTTTTACTGTGGCAAATGGACATGTACTAGATAGATTTTATATTTTACTGTTCTTGATATCCTATAGACAGCTATAATGTGATTGTGGAGGGATGTTTCCTAGCCACAGGAAGCATGGTTGGCTCTGTCACGTGCCGCAGTTTGTGCACTCTGGAAAGCGGGGCGTGACAGGTATAAAACAATGGGCTATATGTCTGTCACGTGTATCCTAAAATCTGTGTTCTAGGTTATCTATTCTACAAGTCTTTGAAATCAATTAATGGAATTATCGATGTAACTTAATAGTATCCCATGCGTGCCCGAGACCATGGTCAAGACCCTCAGGGCTGAATCCAAAACGTGCCGCTAAGCAGTAAAAACAAGGTATCATGTACAGACGAATAATATTAGCATCATCATTCCGAGGCCCGAAACCCGTAATGACTGATTAGTCTCTGGAAAGTATCGAACTGTTGAGTTACAAGTCAGGTTTCATTATTGATTTCCCCCTTTTCCCTAGCTTTCGTGTTCAAGTAAGGTATTGACGATATCTACCTAATGCCAACACGAGAGAGAAATGGAACGAGACGGGGAGGGGGGGTTATATTTAAATAAAATAAAATATATATATATATATATAACAGTTTATATATATAAAGAGCGTAGATATATTAATAAAGAATGTATAATATATTTTGTAGAATTTTACAGATAATATCAGATCACCCCAAATATTAGCCGAATCTAGTCAAAAAATATAGTTTTGAGAATAAAATACATACGTAAAAATTTAGGCCATAATGCAATAATCTAATTTTAAATACATATACCCCCTAATAATGTTTAGAAAGGAATTTAAATAAATATATATGATTTAGTAAATATTTGGTTATTTTATATTTTTGGATATGAACATAATAGATAAGAACAACAATAAGATATGGTGTGATATGCCATGTAAAGTCAGTTAGAAAAATATTATTTATTCATATCTTGTAATATAAATAGATATATAAAGATTTAAACATATATAATGTATATATAATACTATATTCACGTAGATATATTGTACTAGTAAATATTAGATATAACCTTGCACCATATCGAGTTTTAAACATGCTGGTCGGGTCGGATAACGACTACTACTATTCGAATCATTTGCAGCCCAATAGATAAAATAAAAGAATTATAAATGAAGACTTAAAATACCAAGTTATATTGTATAAACGTACTAGGGTGTTACACCTTCGGCTGGTCGGGTGAGAAGCGGTGGCGTCGATAGATGAGCCTTGAGTTGCTCAAAGGCGACTTGACACTCCTCGGACCATTCGAACCCTGTGATCTTCCTTAAAGCTTTGAAGAAAGGTAAGCACTTTTCTCCGGATATGGACATGAATCGACTCAGAGCAGCCACCCTGCTTGTGAGTCGGATGATTTCTACGTTGCTCTTGGGCATCATCATGTTAATGATGGCATTGATCTTTTCTAGGTTTGCCGCGATTCTTCGGTGGGTTACCATGAATACGAGGAACTTTCTTTCCATGACGCCGGAAGCACACTTGGCTGGATTCAGCTTTATTTTGTACTTTCACAGGACCTCAAAAGACTCGCCAAGGTCCGTGGTATGCCCGGCTGCCTGAGCGGACTTCTCGATTTAGACTTTAATATTCTGCCTGATCTATGACTTGAACAACTTGTTGATCAGTTGTTGATAAGTTGCCCCAGCATTTTTGAGGCAAAAGGTCATTACCTTTCAGCAGTAGACCTCTCGATCAGTGGTGAAAGCGGTGAGCTCTTCGTTGGCCGAGTCCATTCAGATTTAATTATAACTGGAGAATGCATCCATGAATTTCAGCAGCTCATGACCAGCCGAGCTATCCACTAGCTGGTCTATTCGAGGGAGTGGATAATTTTCTTTCAGACAGGCCTTGTTCAGATCGGTAAAATCGATGCACATGCACCACTTCTCACTCGCTTTCTTGACCATGACTACGTTGGCTATCCATACCGAGTAGTCCAGGTTTCTGATGAAGTCTGCCGCCAGTAGTCGATCCTCTTCCTCCTTAATCACCTTCTGTTTGATAGGCGCTAAGCTTCTTTTCTTTTTTCGTATTGACCGGGCTTTTGAGTCAACTTCGATCTTGTGGGAGATCATCTTGGGGTCGATCCCCAGCAAGTTCGTGGGAGTCCAAGCAAACACGTCGGAGTTGTTTCGGAGGAACTGGATGAAGTTGTCCTGAGTTTCCCCGGTCAAGAAGGAGCCTATCTGGATATTTCGGCTGTTGTCTCCCACCTTAAAGGGGACCTCAGACAAGGCCTCTACCGGGGAACCCCGGATCTTCTTCTTGTCACCATGTGTGTCCAGCGATTCCCGAGGATCAAACAGACCCTTGGACAGATCAATTTCTTTGTCTTCGAGGACTGTCGTGGCGAGACACACCCTAGCAATTTTATGGTCTCCGTAGGCCTGGCCTATCCCACCATCGCTCATAGGAATCATAGGAAACTTGAGAATGAGGTGGTAGGTCGAGATCTGAGCTTGAAGGGCGTTTAAGGTGGGGCGACCCAAGAGAATGTTAAAAGGCAAAGGAACCTGGGCAATGAAGAAACTTACTGACATCGTTTGGGTTCTTCCGGACTCCCCAATGTTGAAAGGGAGAGTGATCGTTCCCTCGGTTTAGACGGAGTGGTTAGTGAACCCGGAGAGAACATGCGAGATTGGTTAGAGATCGGATGGGTTTAATCCCATACGCTTGAAGCCGTCATAAAATAGGATATCCGTCGAGCTTCCCGAATCAACGAGGATTCTTCTGACTTCGTACCAATTTATCCGGGCCATGATCACTAGGGCTGCTGCTCTAGACTATGATATCTGGAAAGAGGATGACTATAATATCTTTCTAAATGGGAATTTAGAAGTGCACGTGTATATGACTCTACCAGAGGGTTATCATAGTCGGTGGGAGCAGCGGAAGGTGTGCAAGTTGCATATGTCTATTCGTAGACTAAAGCATGTATAGCGGAGACGAATCATCTTTTTTTGATGTGACAGTCAATGTGATTGATTTCATCAAAACAATAGATGAACCTAGAAAGAAGGGTGTAGGGAGTACTGTCCTGGGATTTTCATGACAAACTCCAGATAGGAAGTGATATTCCTATACTACAATCGGTCAAACTTTGGTTATCGCATCGTGTTTTCTCCTTATTGGATATTATAAGAAGCTACTACCTCCTGACGAATATGTTTTTGCAACAAAACCAGTTGTCGGTGGCCTAACGGTTGAGAATGCCATTCGACACAAATTTCCAGGTCCCGTCTAGATGTTAAATATTTATGAGAGCTTAAATTTACAATCAGAAGGACGTGGGGTCAGCTTCGTAGACTTCATTGCTCACTTCCTTCGTCCAGATGTTTTGTCCAGGAAAACTGAGAAATTCGCGAAGCTTGACGATCCTTTCGTGTTTGGTTTGGACAAACTGCCATTGCTGATAAAAATCCGAGGCAATTTTATATTCCAAATGCTCCCGTCACCTCTCATCGGTGAAGGTGATGGGAGAAACCTTCATGTAATTCTTGGAGGGGGAAGCACTCAAGGTCATGACCGGATAGATACGGTATGTGTCCTCGTTGCACGGAGTCGGGCCCACAGAAACGATCATGATTTGTCCGACCGTCAACTCTCCGTTGGGAGGTTGGTCTGCTTTCCCCTATCTGCTTGACATTTTTCTCGCAAGTACTTCGCTAGGTGACCGGAGCGGATTAGCTTCTCGATGTGATTGCGCAGCTGTTTGAAGTTCTCGGTCGGGTGTCCCTACGACTGATGAAAAGTATAGTATAAGCCGCAGAGTCGCTTGCCCGGCCTTTGTATCATCGGCAGGAGCTTGAAGAATCTCTCGCTCTTTACCTCCTCTAAAAGCTCAGCCTGGGAGACATTCAGAGGAGTGTACTCATGAAACCTCGGAGAATAGGGTTTCGGGCGATCGGCTTTCTTCTTTTCTTCTCGGTCCCGTTTCTTTCGGTCCGTCCGATCTCCACGGGGAAGGTTAGCATTCACCTTAGACTCAAGTTGGATTTCTCGTTCGGTCCAGACTTTTACCTCGACCATGGTCTTAGGTTGCGCCAATGCAAAAGAGTGGAGCCACTTATTGTGTCTAAGACCGAATCTCAAGGCGATGATGATCGTCTCGTCCCGGTGCCCGGGTACTTCCAGGAGAGAATTATAGAACCGGATGATATAGCCCTTGAAAGATTCCTTGTGCTCACTCTTGATGGTGAACATGTAGTAGACCGACCTGTTCTGTCGTCGGTTCCCGATAAAATGGCTGAAGAACAGAGTAGCCAACTCGTCGAAGGTTGAGATTGAGCATGGAGTCATGCTACGGAACCAGTCTTGCCCGGCTCAGATGCGAATGGTGGGGAAGGCTCGGCACTGAGCCGCATTCAAGTTATCCAGAAAGCCGATGCTCGTGGTGAACGCGTTCAATTGGTCTTTCGGGTCAGACTTCCCAACAAAGAGAGCCACCTTGGGCGGTTTGTTCCTGGATGAGACCTGTTCTCTCTGCAATTGTAACACCCTAGCACTGTTATAATATATATTTGGGGAATTTCAAATTTTGTGACAGATTTCTTTATTATTATAGCTTTTGGGTGCGGACAATGCATTTGGTAACTGTGGTTAGTATCTGACCCGACCCGCATGTTTGAAACCCATCATGGTTCAAGATTACGTCAAATATTTGCTAGTACAGAGGATCTATGCACATCTAGGTTCTATATACATATATATTATATTTTAGTATCCACATATCTTTTATAATACAAAATAAAAATCAAATAATATATTTTGATTTCTAGCATGGCATGTTATCGTGCCCCATATTATGTGGTTGCATCCATACATCATGTTCATATCCTAATTGTTAAAACAGACTCGTTTGGATCACTACGTATTGTCACGCCCCGCTTCCCGGTGTACGGTAAGGAGACGCGACAGGTCACGCGACGTATTTACTCAGAAGTAAACACGCTAAGCGTATTTAAGCAATATAAAGTAAAATGTACATAAGAGACAGGAATATAAATGAACATCAACTTTTATTTATTTAAAAATTCTTTACAAGCACAACTGGAAATGTAAATACAGGAATAGAAAGCAATGCCTAAAAAATGACATAACTGAAATGAAAAGTATATACAAGTGCCTACAACTCTGGGTCGATAGCGAATTGCTCTAAGTCCTCAGTACTGGGCTCAATCTCTAGTGAGTCGTATCCACCTGACAACATTCCAAAGAAAGAAGAAAATGAATGTTGTCAGCGAACAATTGCTCGGTAAGTCCCGAAGAAAAGAAAGAAGTAGAATAGACAGTAAAGATAATATAACTGTATAATGTTATCTTTTGTTCTGTTATCGCAGTTGTTTGCAGTTTGGTACAGAATATACCAGTGTATACGAGAGGAGTTCCACTATTTCGGAGACTAAGGTATACGGAGCACAAGGAACCGTTAATCCACGGTACAACAGCAATGGATATTCAGGTTAGGTGTATTAAAGTGACCGTCTCGTGCCATTTCTAACACATTCCGTACCAGTCTATCCCTTTAAAAACCCCGTAATGTAATTTGTATCGACTTAATTGTTTTGTTATATAGATGGATGACTTGCCGAAACCATGATATCATGTAAACGGAATGGATATAAATGGATAGTCATGTAATCAGAGTATATCCGTGGTTCGATTTAGTCGAGTCATGTTGATATAGATGGAATTATGGTATAAATGGATTCATGTTGCATTGTAGTTATACTTGAATTGGATTCAAGTCATATTGATTTCATATTAGATGGAGACTATGTCTGAGTCAGACACTTTGAAAAGAAATTGAAGTCCTGAATTAGTTTTGATGTTATCGGTAACTGCTGCATATGGACGGCAGGATTTGTGTCTTTTTACAAGACAATTACCGTATTGATAACACCGTTGTTAGGTTGTCTACCTTAGATAGGCAAGCACCCATATTCTCCAGCTCCCTGAGGCTCAAGAGAACCGGTCCCGCTTAAACCTATGTTTACCAGGGTCCTTATTGTAAATTAATATAACTTGAAGGGGTTTTATGACAAATAGTTTTGATATACTTTCAAAGTACACCTCAAGTATTTAATTATCGTCTTTAGGGTTTTCATAATTGTAATTTTTATAAAGTGAAATATTCTAGTGGGTAGAACCTAGTTTTCATTGTATATGGTATTTTAGTGAAATCTTGGAATGGTATTGAATTGTAAAGGTATTTTCATGAAATTTGTGATTCCTTTGATTTAGAAAACATTATATATATATATATATATATATATATATTGTATACTTAAATTAGATATTTTGATAGTATTTATATATATCTAATATTTAAAAAAAATATAGAATTTATTTATTAAATAGAAATCACATTTTTCTTAAAAATTGCATTAAAAATTCCATCGAGATCGAATGCTCCTTGCGGAGGTCTGCATCTCACTCTAATAGGCTCGAGGATGTGGTATAACCTACACCATCACATTTGGGGTCCCCAAAATGGGTTGTAGAAGCGCAATTGCACGGAATTAAATAACACACTTTTAAAGAAAAAGGTTTTTTAAAGTTTAAGGTATTTAAATGTAATCTTGTATTTTTCCATAAACTAATGCCCCAAGAGTTATCGTGCTATGTCAAAAATATGTGTTGTGATGAGTTAGGTCATTATCTCGTGAGTTTTCTAAAGGTAATACAAGGGAATATGTTGAATTGTGTTGAAAGTAAAGTATATGGTATTTAACCGTAAAAATACGATAAAAGTTGCATAATAGATTCTTTTGAGATGAAACTTGTTCTAATATGTTTGTTAATGATTACTAAACAATCTATTAAAAATTTGTAGGTTTGTTATTGAGAAAAAATTAGATTTTTAAAGAAAAGAGAATCGAAGCGGGAATAACTCCGCTTTCGACGAGTTTTGAAAAGGGGAAGTTTTAGAATAGAAAAAGAGGAGGGGAGAGGGGAATTACTGATTGTAAAACAAGAGGAGAGAGAGGTGAAGCTATTGGTACCGTCGGGACGCCGTTTCGTCACCAGATTCTTCCCGAAACTTCGCCGGAACCTTGCCTTTTGCTAACTTCACTTGCACAACTTGGGACTTAGAAAATTTTAAAGAGTTTTTGTAATGGAATTCTGAATGAGGAGGGGTGAAAAGTAGTGTGGTATTTATAAGGAAAATAAGAGTTTAGTGTAATGATGAATGGAATTAAAATGTGCATTAAAAATGAATTAAAGAGAGGAATTATCACTCTCGGGATGTTTTCAGAGTAAACAAACAACATGAGGGTAGTGGGGTAGGCGAAGGGGTTCAGGGGTGAAAATTTCAGAGCATTACCTATGGGGGGCCCGGCCGCTCTGGCCCTATAGGCAATCTCACCGGTCCAATACCGTCGACCTTGGCTTGGATTTGTGTCACGTGTCTCTGTTGCTTGGTATATCTCAGTGCGCATGTTTGTTTTCTTTGTGACTTTTCATTTTACGTGCAGTGCACGTGCAAAATTTTGAGCTTCTAAAAGTTTAAAAAAATCAATTAAAAATATATATTGCTGGGGGGATTCGATCACAGGAGCTACGTCACAGCAGTGCAAGGCTTTATCAATGAGCTACAAGTGCTTTCTTACTGTTCAAAAGCAATTCAAATACTTATAGTGTACACAGGATTGCAAATACTCCATTTGTACATTAAAATTTAATCAAATTTGCTATACCCTGAAACAGAGTTGTTATATTCTTCCCTCCTTACAAAAATTTCGTCCTCGAAATTTACAATTATTTTAAGGACTAGTTTACAAACAATTGAGGATATCTTGCACGTATGTCGTTTTCACGTTCCCATATTGATTCTCCTGGTGAGTCTTTTCTCCATATCACTCGGACCAAGTTTACTTCCTTGTTCCGAAGTGACTTCACCTTTCTATTCATGATTTCAATAGGTTGTTGCTCACAGGATAAGTTTGGCTGTACAGTGAGCTCGGAGTAATCAAGAATATGGCTGGGGTCATTCACATATCTTCTGAGTTGGGATATGAGGAATATATTGTGCACTTCTTCCAATAAAGGTGGAAGTGCTAAGCGATAAGCCACTTCTTCGACTCGTTCGAGTATATCGAACGGTCCAATATATCTTTGACTGGGCTTACCCCGTCTTCCAAAATGAATCACTTCATGGTTTGGAGATATCTTCAATAAGACATGATCTCCCAGTTGGAACTCCAAGTGACGGTGCTTTGTATCAGCCTAGTTCATCTGTCGATCTTGGGCTATGCGCATTCTTCCCCTGATAGTGCGAACTATATCGACTGTTGCTACTATCATCTCAGGTCCAAAGAGTTCTCTATCTATGATGTTGACCCAACTTAATGGCAATCGACACTTCCTTCCATATAGAACTGTAAATGGTGTCGTTCCAATACTTGCTTGGTAGCTGTTGTTGTATGAAAACTCCACAAGATGTAGGTGATCTTCCCACGATCCTCCGAAGTCTAGCATACGCGTTCTTACCATATCTTCAAGTATCTGAATAGTTCGCTCAGATTGTCCATCTGTTTGTGGATGGTAAGCTGTACTGAAGTTCAGACTTGTTTCCAAGCTAACTTGCAGACTCTGCCAAAATTGCGATCGGAATCTAGTGTCATGATCGGAGACAATGCAAACCGGTACTCCATGTAATCTCATGATTTACTGCATAAGTTCATGGGTATCAGAGATAGTACACATTGAAGATTTTAAATCTCACTTAGATTCTTACCTCCATTTACTTTTTTACTAATGTCTCGGTAGATTGGCCAACTCGAAATGGGATGAAGTGAGCCGAATTTGTGAGTCGATCCACAATAACCCATACCACATCGTTACCTTTCATGCTGCGAGGAAGTGCAGTCACAAAATCCATAGTGATGTGTTGCCACTTCCATTCTGGGATAGATAACGGTTGAAGTAAACCAGCTGTCCTGTGATGTTCAGCATTTCTTGCTGACACACCAAGCATTTAGCGACGCTTCTGGCTACTTCACGCTTCATTCCATGCCACCAATAATTTTGACGCATATTTTTGTGCATTTTTGTACCGTCAAGATGTACTAAATAAGGAGAGCTGTGAGCTTCTTTTATCAACTCTTCCCGTACAGAACCTTTGGGTACACACAACCTGCTGCCGTATCTCAAAAATCCATCTTCATAGATGATGAAGTCTATTCTAAGTCCACTTTGTACTTGTTCTCTGATCTTTTGTAACTTAGAATCACTTGCTTGAGCTGCTTTGATCTGATTGACAATGGTAGATTGAACCTGTAAGTTCATCAAACTTGAAGCGTTACCTGGCATGACCACATCAATTTCCATCTGAAGCAAATCTTGTTGAAGTTTCCACTGTGCGGTGAGGTTCAATGCTAATGGTTGGCGACTAAGTGCTTCAGGTACCACATTCACTTTCTCTGGATGATATTATAGGTTGATGTCAAAGTCCGCCATAAATTCTAACCATCTTCTCTGCCGCATATTCAACTCCTTCTGAGTAAAAATATATTTCAGACTCTTATGATCTGTGTATATGTACACTCGTTCACCAAGAAGATAATGACACCAAATCTTGAGTGCAAATATTACAGCCGCCAACCCCAAATCATGCGTCGGATAATTGCACTCATAAATCTTCAGCTGTCTTGATGCATAAGCTACAACTTTATCGTGCTGATGTAGAACACATCCTAATCCCTTACCGGATGCATCACAATGTACTTCAACAACCCCAGATTGGTCCGGTATAACGAGAATAGGTGCTGACGTCAATCTTGACTTGAGTTCTACGAAGGCTCGTTCGCATGCTTCTGACCACACGAATTCTTCATCTTTACGTGTGAGCTTGGTCAGGGTTGTTGAAATCTTCGAAAATCCTTCGATAAACCTTCTGTAATATCCTGCTAGACCCAAGAAATTTCGAAAACCAACTTGATTTAGCCAAAACTCGCACTTGCTATACTTGGCATAAAGCTGATGCTGTCGTAAAGTCTCAAGGACAATTCGTAGGTGCTCTGCATGTTCTTCCCGACTCTTAGAATACACTAGGATGTCGTCGATGAAGATGACAAATCTGTCTAGGTACTCTCGGAAAACATGATTCATTAGGTTCATGAATATAGCAGGTGCGTTAGTCACTCCAAATGGCATCACAAGAAATTCTTAATGTCCATAGCGAATTCTTAATGCCGTTTTATGGATATCAGATTCTTTGACCATCACTTGATGATAACCCGAACGAAGATCTAACATGGAGAAAACGCAAGACCCACTTAGCTGATCGAACAGGTCGTCAATGCGTGGAAGTGTTATAGTTACTTCGTTAAGAGCTCTATAATCAATGCACATTCGATATGAACCTTCCTTCTTCTTCACAAGTAGAACTGGTGATCCCCAACTTAAAGTGCTCGGACGAATCCATCCTTTCGTCAATAATTCGTCCAACTAGGTACGTACCTCCTTCAAACCTTCAGGGCTTAACCGATATGGTGCTTTGATCACCGGTTGTGCTCCAGGTTCTAAATCAATGCTGAATTCAAGAACTCGATCGGGAGGAAAACCTGATATGTCTTCAGGAAATACATCATCGAACTCTCGAACTATCTCTAGCTTCAATCCTTCCTCCGCTTGAAGTGTTGTAATCACCGTTTTCTTCGGTTTTTCCTTGCATGTGCTTTGCTCCAGGGTACGGTCTCCACTTTTGAAATAAAAAACCGGATGGTCTGGAATCTCGAACACTACTCTCCTTTGACGACAGTCGATGGTAGCGTAAAAAGTTCCGAACCAATCCATACCCAAAACGACATCAAAATTTGGTATGTCCAGCACTTTGAAGTCAGCATAGAATTCTCTGCTGTAGACGACCACTGGACACAGGTCGTATCCCATTATTGCCTTTAGAACGCCGTTCCCTGAACTGACATTCTAGCTGGATACGAGAGGTTTGACCGAAATCGCATGAGTTCGGACGAACCATTGCGACATAAAGCAATGTGATGCTCCAGTATCGAAGAGTGCTAGTGCAGGAAGTGAGGCTACTAAGATTATACTTAAGTTATGTGGAATAGGTTTAAGTATAGAAAAATATATGGATATAACAACTATTGAACAGTTTTGAAAATTGAAAGATTACCAGTAATGACTTGGCCAGTGGCTTTACCTTTTCCCACAGTCATTATGAAAGCCTGTCGCCTCGATACATTGCTCCTTGCTAGAGAAGCATTCCTTTGTCCGTTCCGTTGTCCTTGAGGTAAGTTCTTTTGAGCTTGATAGATCTGACGAGGAGGAGGTGCAGCCGGTCCACGAGGTGGTGGAGCTGGGAGAACTAGTCGTGGAGCAGGTGCCTGGATAGCTGGTCGCTGCTGATAAGTGATTGTTGGTCTGGGTGCAGCATTTGGCTTGTGTCTTCAAGGACAAGACTCAATATCATGTGTGGTTGAGCCGCAGACCGAGCAAAGACGATTTGCACGCCGTCAGTCTTTCACCAGGTGTCCATCTCTCCTGCAGTAAGTGCAAAAGGCTGTGCTGGGCCGGTTGATTGGTACTCCCGGTCTTCTAGGCATAAAAGGTGGCCTTGAAGAGGCTCCTCCTGCCATCTGAATGGCAGAGCGTTTCACTCCGGCAGATTGGGGTCTACCCTTCATCTTCACCACTGCCTTCTATCGACGGGCAGCTTTCAGGGTGAGTTTATGGGTTGGGAAATCCCCTGTAGCTAAGGCAGCTTGGATCTCCGGATCTAACCCTTGCTGAAATCGTCTGGACCTGATCTCAGCAGTCGGTATCAAGTGTGCCGCAAACCTGTTAAGGTCTTGTGTTAGCTATGTAGTATGTTATATAAGAAAATCGAATATTAAGACACATCTTACCTACTAAGCATAGTAAACTCAGTATCATACTCATCCACAGATTTGGTCCACATCGAACCCTGTTGTAGATTGATGAATTGCTGCTCCAAGTCAAATCGGGCAGTCTCTGGAAAGTACTTCGCGTCGAACATGTCGCGAAAGGTTTTCCATTCGATCGGCTGATCAAGACGGCTTTCTTCCGCCTTCCACCAAACTCGGGCTTTGCCGGGGAGTTGCAGCTTCGCAACTCGTACCCAAGCGATCTCTGACACTTATGCTGCCGCCAGATCATCCTCAATGCTCTGAGCCTATCCTTCCGCTTACATAGGGCTCTCTTTCCCCGAAAATTTCTTTGGATGCAATACCCGGAATTGCTTTATTCCGGGTGCTTCCACTTCTGAACGGTTCAATAATATAGCAGTCTGCTGCTGCTGTCCTTCCAGGAGACTTCGGATTGCTTCAAGTTGTATCGTCTGCTCATTGATCCGAGCAGCAACGGTAGGCGTAAGTGGTAGAGATGGTGGTGTGTTGTTGAAGTTGGTGCTGGTATTGTTTGGAGTGTCCATAACTTTCAAATGGAAATAGGGCTAGGATAGATTCAAAATATATGAAATTGTAAGATTTAAGGAATATGAAATGTAAAGAATGTTTTTACTTGCTGATTCTTGTGTTATATTGCTTAGGACATCATGCAGAATTGACCTGCATGTCTATGCAGAACTGACCTTCATGGGCCGTCAACAAAACCTGTCACACCCCGCTTCCCGGTGTACGGTAAGGAGACGCGACAGGTCACGTGATGTATTTACTCAGAAGTAAACACGCTAAGCGTATTTAAGCAATATAAAGTAAAATGTACACAAGAGACATGTATATAAATGAACATCAACTTTTATTTATTTAACAATTCTTTACAAGTACAACAGGAAATATAAATACAGGAATAGAAAGCAATACCTAAACAATGGCATAACTGAAATGAAAAGTATATATAAGTGCTTACAGCTCCGGGTCGATGGCAAATTGCTCCAAGTTTTCAGTACCGGGCTCGATCTATAGGGAGTCGTATCCACCTGACAACATTCTAAAGAAATAAGGAAAGGAATGTAGTCAGCGAACAATCGCTCGGTAAGTCCCAAAGAAAAGAAAGAAGTAGAATAGACAGTAAAGAGAATATAACTGTATAATGTTATCTTTTTTTCTGTTATCGCAGTTGTTTGTAGTTTGGTACAGAATATGCCAGTGTATACGAGAGGAGTCCCACTATTCTGAAGACTATGGTATACGGAGCACAAGGAACCGTTAAGCCATGGTACAACAACAATGGATATTCAAGTTAGGTGTATTAAAGTGACCGTCTCGTGCCACTTCTAACACATTCCGTACCAGTCTACCCCTTTAAAAACCCTATAATGTAATTTGTATCGATTGAATTGTTTTGTTATATAGATGGATGACTTGCCGAAACCATGATATCATGTAAACGGAATGGATATAAATGGATAGTCATATAATCAGAGTATATCCGTGGTTCGGTTCGGTCGAGTCCTGTTGATATAGATGGAATTCTGGTATAAACGGATTCATGTTGTATTGTAGTTATACTTGAATTGGATTCAAGTTATATTGATTTCATATTAGATGGAGACTCTGTCTGAGTCAGACACTTTGAAAAGAAATTGAAGTCCTGAATTAGTTTTGATGTATCGATAACTGCTGCACATGGACGGCAGGATTTGTGTCTTTTTCCAAGATAATTACCGTGTTGATAACACCGTTGTTAGGTTGTCTACCTTAGATTGGCAAGCACCCATATTCTCCAGCTCCCTGAGGCTCAAGAGAATTGGTCCCGCTTAAACCTATGTTTACTAGGGTCCTTATTGTAAATTAATATAACTTAAGGGATTTTATAAAAAATAGTTTTAATATATTTTCAAAATACATCTCAAGTATTTAATTATCGTCTTTAGGGTTTTCATAATTGTAATTTTTATAAAGTGAAATATTCTAGTGGATATAACCTAGTTTTCATTGTATATGGTATTTTAGTGAAATCTTGGAATGGTATTGAATTGTAAAGATAGTTTCATGAAATTTGTGATACCTTTGATTTAGAAAACATGGAATGTATATATTGTATACTTAAAGTAGATATTTTGATAGTGTTTATATATATCTAATATTTTAAAAAAATATAGAATTTATTTATTAAATAGAAATCACATTTTTCTTAAAAATTGCATTAAAAATTCCATCGAGATCGAACGCTCCTTGCGGAGGTCTGCATCTCGCTCTACTAGGCCCGAGAATGTGCGATAACCCGCACCATCCCAATCGGGGTCCCTAAAATAGGTTGTAGAGGCGCAATTGCATGGAATTAAATAACACACTTTTAAAGAAAACAGCTTTTGAAAGTTTATGGTATTTAAATGCAGTCTCGTATTTTCCTATAAACTAATGTCCCAAGAGTTATCGTGCTATGTAAAAAATGTGTGTTGTGATGAGGTAAGGCATTACCTCGTGAGTTTTCTAAAGGTAATACAAGGGAATATGTTGAATTGTGTTGAAAGTAAAGTATATGGTATTTAACCGTAAAAATACGATAAAAGTTGCATAATAGATTCTTTTGAGATAAAACTTATTCTAATGTGTTTGTCAACGATTGCTAAACAATCTATTAAAAATTTGTAAGTTTGTTATTAAGAAAAAATTAGATTTTTAAAGAAAAGAGAATTAGAAGCTGGAATAATTCCGCTTCCGACGAGTTTTGAAAATAAGAAGTTTTAGAATAGCAAAAGAGGGGGGAGAGAGGACTTACTGATTGTAAAACAAGAAGAGAGAGAGGGAAAGCTATTGGAACCGTCTGGGCATCGTTTCATCGCCGGATTCTTCCCGAAACTTCCCCGGAACCTTGCCCTTTGCTAACTTCACTTGCACAATTTGGGACTTGGAAATTTTTAGAGAGTTTTTGTAATGGAATTCTGAATGAGGAGGGGTGAAAAGTAGTGTGGTATTTATAGGGAAAATTAGGGTTTAGGGTAATGAAGAATGGAATTAAAATGTGCATTAAAAATGAATTAAAGAGAGGAATTATCACTCTCTGGATGTTTTCAGAGTAAACAAACAACATGGGGGTAGTGGGGTAGGCGAAGGGGTTCAGGGGTAAGAATTTCATAGCATTACCTACGGGGAGGCCCGGCGGCGCCGGCCCCATATGCAATCTCGCCGGTCTAATGCCGTCGACCTTGGCTTGGATTTGTGCCACGTGTCTTTGTCGCTTGGTATATCTCAGTGCACATAATTTTTTTCTTTTTATTTTACGTGCAGTGAAAACTTTTGAGCTTCTAAATGTTTTAAAGAAAAATCAATTAAAAATATATATGGCTGGGGGGATTCGATCACAGGGGCTACGTCATAGCAGTGCAAGGCTTTACCAATGAGCTATAAGTGCTTTCTTGCTGTTCAAAAGCAATTCAAATACTTATAGTATACACATGATTGCAAATACTCCATTTATAAATTAAAATTTAATCAAATTTCCTGTACCCTGAAACAGAGATGTTACACGTATATTTACATAGATCCATACTTGGGGGCATGCATTTTTATTGACTGGATATCGCAATATAGTTTTAACTTTTATGTATATTCTCCATATTTAAAAACTAGCTTTTTAGAAAAAACCGGGTAATATTCGGAGTAATTTGATATTAGCTGTATAATCCAAATATATATATATATTATAATATTTTTTCTAAACCTAAAATAAGAGTTATAATATATATATATATATATATATATATATATATATATATAATAAACTAATTATATTTTTCTCTCTCTTCCCCCTCTCACTCTCTGTCTCTCTCTATCTCAGTATCTCTCTCTCTTCTCGCCCTCTGTCTGTCCCCCGCTCTCTCTCTCTCTCTCTCTATATATATATATATATATATATATATATATATATATATATATATATATAAATTTTTTACCTAATATATTACCCACAACTCTCTCTCTCTCTCCTCTTTCTTTTCTTTCTTCCCCACAGCGAGAAAACCCAAACCCTAGCCCTCGTCGTCGCAACCTCTCGCCGACCTCACCTCGTGCCCATCCTCACCTCATCATCACCTTCTCCACCCCTACCAAATCTACTTCTCTCCATTCCCAAGCACCACGACGCCGACCTCGAGCACCATGCAGCAACCCCAGAAACCCCAACCTCGCCGGAGAGTCACTGTCGCCGCCCATCATCACCTCCATCCCCTCCTCCTCATCTCCCTCTCCTCTATCAACACCCCAGACCACCACCACCAACTCCATGACATCCCCGACCCCTAACACCAACCCAAGAAACCCACAGCCGACGCAGCCACTTTCGCCGTCGGCCGTCGTCGCTGTCATCGTGCCTCTGTTCTCGCCACCACAGAACCCAACATAACAGCCACCCCACTCTTCTTCTTATTGTTGTTCTTTTCTTGATCGTTTCTTGATTCTTTGATCGGCTCGCTGGAGTTGCGCGCGTCGCCGGCGATCCAGACGACCCAGTCACCGTCTTCATCTAGCCTAGTCACTACGTCACGTCACTGCTCAGCTAGGTCTAGTCCTGCGCATGTGAGTTTGCATCGCGACGTAGCATCTGTATCTCGACGTGAGATCCGATCAGGCAAGTTTTAACTTGTAACATGCAATGTTATTATATCGATATCTATATGGAGAAGAATAGTGCATGCGTTTTATTATTCAGTAAATATTACAGATTTACAGTTTTACGGTATCCGTTCGTATCCGTAATGATAATCGTTTATCTAGTTGCATGCCGGAACATCATGATATAATTATACTACTATACTAGTACAATATGTTATCTAGTTTGCATCATACATAGTAATAGACGTATAATGGTTATCAAATAGATACATATGCATCCTGGTATCGGTTGTATTTACCGTGTTCTGATATTGATTACCGTTTCACATTGGGTATCTATTTGGTTAATATACATCACATGACTTTTTCACGATACACTACCTGACTTGTTACTTGGATCTTATTGCTAATGCCGACAATCCTGATTTTTTGTCCTGACGGATGTGACTTGTTGTCTGTATAGACAAGAACTGTACCTACTTGATCCTGTGTTGGCATTAGATTCATATCATTAATATCTGACTTGAACACAAACCTGGGGGAAAATGGGAAATCAAGAATGTAAACGAAACATAACTCAAGAGCATATTATTATTGTTTGCCGTGGTTCCGGGCGTTACGGAATAAATCATCGTTTGCCGTTTTTCCGAGCGTTGTGAAATAAATCAATGTTTGCCGTTTTTCCGGGCGTTACGGAATAAATACTGTTACCGTGGTCCCCTGGGGAATGAATGGGATATATACTGTTGGGTTACAATGAGAATTTCATTAATTGGTTTCAAAGACTTTTAGAATAGATAGCCTAGAAGCACAAATTTAGGATACACATCACACATCAATACATACACATAGCTCACTGTTTATATCGGTGTTTATTATTTACATTCTTGTATAATCATAGCATTGTATCCTGGTCATTATTATTATTTTGATATTATAACGCGCTGACGTCTGGGTTTTGCATGGCCCAGTTCCTCTACCTTTATCGCAGGCAGATCAAGAATATTTTAGCAATCAAGCCGAGCAATAAGGAGTTGAACGTGTATTGTTAGAGATATTTAGTTTATTTTATTTCCGTAGTTTTTTTATTGATGTGAGCCCATATTGGGATATGATTTAGATATTGTTTATTGGATCTTGATTCGTTTCCGCTTTATGTATTTTCTTGATTTTATTTACTGTGGCAGATGGACATGTACTAACTAGATTATATTCCGATAGACAGTCGTAATGTGACTGTGGAGGGATGATTTCTAGCTACAGGTATCATGGTTGACTCTGTCACATTCCATAGTTCACGTATCTTGGGAAGTGGGACGTGACGACAATTGCTTAGTGAAGGGCTTCATAGAAGAGTCCATGGAGTATTTTGCCGATGTGCCAGGAGAACGGGTGGAGAGCCGCATATCCTCAATCTTCTTCTCGAGGACCTCGATTCGCTGCTGGTACCCGACGATTCTCCGTAATCGGAGTGCCTGTTGTCCCTGCGTCAGGCTAGGGCGATGGAGCAGCTTCAGCTTCGCTCTATCACGTTCCTCAGATTTTCGGAGTGAATCCTTCGTGGCTCCCCCCGACGTGCACCCTGGGCATGGCCCCGATGGTTATGGCGACGTCGGTCTTCCTTGGAATCAGGCGACCCGACCGATGTCGCCTCGGAGGGCGAGGGAACGTGGCAGCATTGAAGCGGCCATTCAGTTAGTCCTGATATCTCGGTGTTAGACTGTCCAGCGCCTAACGAGTCATGGAATCATTCCATGTATGGGTTTTATGACTGCCGGAATCGGCACGCCGGTATTCCATTGTGTCGCGGTTTGCGCAAGTGAGGCCGAGGAACTGAACGCGTCCCTCTGCCGCCTCGTGCACACCACCGTTCTAAGGAGCAGAGGTGGCGGTTTGCCGGGTGTGGCTGGCAGTTTGGACATGAGCGAGCACGTCCACCATCACTGTCGGTCGTTCGATCTGTGCCGATAAGGCTTCGACGATGTTGGGAAGAGGAGTGGAACCGCCCCTGCTTCCGTTAAGGAGGACAAAATGGATCATGCTAGGGTTTTCCTTGCGATGATGGAGGTCGGAATCTCCCTCAGATGTTGTCTTCCATCGATCTTGTGGCTAGCGGGGCTGAACGGTGGAGATTTATGGTGAAGGTCGAGCGTGCAGATCTCAATGGGTTGTTAGTTATTGTTGACGCCGACCTACCTGCAAAGGAAGTTCCGGGATAGGGAACTACCGGAGGACCCTCCGACGATCAAGTACCGAAATAATTGGGCAGAGTAGCGGCGTATTGAATTGAGTTCGAGTTACCTGAATCGTCTGGAGGAGGGGTTTATATAGAGGTCGCATAAAACGAGCCGATGCGTGATTCTCGCCTTCCGTTACGCCGCTACGTTACGTTCGCGTTGATGGAGGGATACACCAATTAATGGCGAGATACACTAGTGTGGGATGCGGGACGTGGAGCGGCGGAGATCTCGTCATGGCGAGATACACGGAGCCGTTACTGGGGTACTCGTGCTCTGTGCTTCCGGCCAAACAGAGACGCTGAGGAATCTCAGCTATAGGATAGCTCGGAGACGAGTAAGGACGCAGAGGAATCTCAGTTATAGAATAGCTCGGAGATAAGCTAGGGAACCGAGGAAGCTCAACTCCGTGATTGCTCGGAGACGGGCAATGGCAGGTGGTTAAGCAAAGATGGAATATGCTCAGGGGAGGCCTCCAAAAGGTCGGGTGCAACCTCGGAGACTAGGCGACGAGAAATGTCCCCAATGCATCATATCTATTCCAGCTTCACAGCCCCCAGGAATCTAGTGGGTTTTTGTGTACAACACGTAATCTGCTACGTGTGGTGATCTGGAAAATTCTCACTTATGAGTATTAAGGGGAAAATAAATTACCTTCTGTCATATTCAATAATATGTATGAAATTTGATGACATCATGCAGTCCATCGCGGACATAAGACTGCAAGGTCTATTTGTGTACGTAATTTAAGAGAAATAAAATAGCACTATATTTCAGATTCCGGTAACATGCTAGCTTTCTAGATTGAAATTATTTTTAGAAGAAGACGGGTGGTAATATTAAATTATAGGGTTTTTTTTTCTGTTGGCCCCCTCATACTTCAATATTTTTTTCTGTCCTCCCTATAGCTAGTATTTACCTATAACCCCCCTATATTTATAAGTCACTCCTGCAGTCCCCGTACTTCACTTTTGAAAATTATTCCTCCTCCCCCGCCATCGCTACCGTCTCACCACCGCCACCTTCTTTCTCCTCCTCTTCAATACCACCACCGTCAACACCACCACCACCATCTTCCTCCTCCCCCCTCCTCCTTTTCTTCAACTCATTAACACCAATTTCTTTCTCCTCCTCTTCAACGACACCGCCATCATCATCAACACCATCACCACTATCTTCTTTTTTCTCTTCTTTTTCAACCCACAACAGCCGCCGCCGCCATTCTGGGAGGAAGAAGTATGGCAGCGGCGACGGTTGTGGGTTGAAGAAGAAGAGGAAGAAGAAGGTGGTGGTGTTAGTGGCGGTGGTGTTGAGAAGAAAGAGGAAGAAAGAGGTGATGGGTGGAAGAGGAGAAGGAGGAAGATGGTGATGACGATGGCGGTGGCGGTGGCGTGGAGGAGGAGGAGGAATAAGGAGGCGATGGGTTGAAGAAGAGGAGGAAGAAGACGGCGGCGGTGGGGACGGCGGTTGCCTGAGAGGAGTAGGAATAATTTTCAAAAGTGAAGTAGGAGAGCTGCAGGAGTAACTTATAAGTATAGAAGGTTACAGGTAATACTAACTGTAGGAAGGATAGAGGAAAATATTGAAATATGAAGGGGGCTAACAGAAGAAAAAAAAACCTAAATTATATTACTCCATTTGCATCATAATTTGAAGTTTTGATGTCTATTAGGATATAAACACGTATTTTCTTATAATTGTTCTGATTCAGTCTTTGATTTTAAGGCATGTTAATATATGAACATATTTTTTATATAGCATTGTGATAGGAATTTTAAGTCCCAAGCAATTCGAAAAGATCTTTGAGCAGAAAAGAAAATATAAAACATAATTAAACACCAAGAAATAATTAACTTCCAAGTTCTCTTCTTTATTCGATTTCAATACAAATTACAAAATCTTTTTACTTTCAAAACTTCTATTCAACTCTTATTCTTTTTCTCTACATAAAATAACCTATTCAATCTATATTTATAGGTTTAGACATTGATACTCAGAGATAAAATTAATTTAATTAGGATTTATCTCTAAATAACTAATAAAATCTTATCTCTAAACAAATCTTCAAATAGCTTTATAATTAATCTTATTCAACTAACAATTTAAATTTAGATCTAATCTAAATCTAAATCTGTAACCTGCCCTCCTAAAAAATTTAAATATATGACAAATCTTAACACATTGTACTGTCTCAATCATCGCATATCAAAAACTCTAGCTATACTGGTGATGGGTGTATAATTAACATATTTTTATATAACATTGTATTGTCTCAATCATTACATATCAAAACTCAATATTGGTGATGAGGATCGAATGGACTACACATACTACTTCATATATATATTCTAACCACCACTATTTTCATTGTACAGATTATTATAGAGGATAAAACATTATAGCGCCGCCTATCATTTTCATAGTGATGTAGGAAGATGGCGTGAAAAGAATCAGTGGAAAGATTTAAATAAAAATTTGGAAGGATATTTGAAACGAGTAAAACTAAACGGGAAAGATTACATATTTAAACGAGAAATATTGCGGAAAGATTTGACTTGATTTGGATAAATTAGAGTAGATTAAATCTGAGAGAATGATTTCTTAGATTAGTTTTGATTTTATTTATATTTTATTGTATTTTAGATTTATCATTAGTCCTGCATAAGAGACATCATCTTAACTTTTTAAGATAGATTGTTTTTGAATAAATTAAAATTTAGAGATTTGTCCTCTGTTTCCTAGTGTGCTAGGTTAATCTTCTTCACTGAACGAAATTTGCCCCCCATCCATCCATAAACGATAGTTATCTCCCGATGTGCAACGTCTCACACACACATATATTATACTCGATAACTCTCCACGTTCTTTTTTGTAATGGCTACAATATGGTAGAAGCTGTCTACACATATCAACTCAAGTCCTTGCACACCTTTGCTTATCCAGCTGATGTGCATCAGCCAGAGCCTCTAATTCAGCTGAAACATGATTTCGGCTCAAGGTTTCACCTTTTGGTTACGTCAAGAGCCGATGTGTATCGACCAAAGCGTCTAATTCAGCCCATAGATGATTTCAGCTGAAGACTGATCCTCGTGCCATCATTCTCTACAGCTGAATTTTGATGCAAACAATCGATCGCTCGACTATTTTTCAATTATTTACTTAGTTAATTATCATCCCGGTATCGGCAATAAGTGGAAATTTGAAAACACGAGCACAAGTATAATTGAAACGCCATATTTGTGCTAGAAACGATTTACTAACTAATGAAAAGCAAAAAAGATCGTTCAATCTATTATAGCTCTTGCACAGTCAAAGGCACAAACAAGTCACAAGACTAATAATCAACTTATGGTTTATGGGGGCGATTATTTCATTTATATTGTGGTGACACTTCCACTATTCATTTGCATTTTTGGAAAGAAAACTACAATTTAGTGACCCATGTTGTAATGCCAATTTATTTCAATTTCTACTCTAGAATCTTACATGAAATCGAGGAGGATGCATTTGAAATATGGTGAAGAGATGTTTTTTTTTTAAACACTTTTTAGGAAATAAATAGAACCATGATGAGACTTATGAGTTATGATAGAAACACTATCATGCCTCTGTAGACTTGTCCTAGGTCAGACGCAGAACAAGTTGCTGAACAATATTTATGTTATTTGATTCGAAACAACTCAAATTGGGTACAAAAAAAGGGTATTGAATTTAGGGTCAACTTCCATATATCCCATAACATTTGATTAGGAAATCAGAATCGCTATTTTTATCTCTCTTCAAAAATGATGTGGGAATCCCAACAAGGTTTATTGTGCACTTGTCTGTAAGCTTGTGTTGTTTACAATTTCATATTATGGTAGTTGTTATATTGTATCTCGACTCTTATAATTCAAACTCACAAGGCCTAGATCAATGCCATCAATTGATGGTCACCTTTTCAGTTAACAAATTAATATTATGAGAAAAATCAACTGATCTATTTCAAAATTTAAGATCCCCTCTCAATATAGACATCAACTTACAAGTTATTCCATCTAATTTTTCTTGGAAGTTTCATTCTAAAATTACAATATCTAATCGCATGGTAGTGATTTTCGCCATAAAATATTACTATACATTTATGTGTACCGCATCTTTTTTCTACCTCATCGAGAAGTAGACATGCGTGCAATGCGGCGGAGACGCCATGGAGAAAGCGGCATGGGGAATTTACAGCGTTTTCACATTCTGTTTTTGTTTGGGGAGAGGTTTGAACCCACAATATGAGACCAAGTGGCCCACAACAAGGTAACTTTCACATATTTGGACTACAGTACAACAAAATACCATGACCTTTCCACCGGTTGTTATTATCATATCATACTCGCAAGGGGCCCGTGCGACGCACGGGTCCGATAAATATGCTGCGAAAATTCTATTTTGAAATTTTACATGATATAAAAAGTCATATAAATAAATATTGCCTGATATAAAAATTTATAACAATTAATACAAAATAAATCATGACAATTAAATGATGATAGTATGCTGCAACCTATATTAGTACCATACTTGAACAAAAATGATTAACATGAAAATGTATCTAAAGTAATAATTAATACAAAATAATTATGCCTGTTAGCTTAATCGATTTAGAGCGGAGAGAAGTTATTAAATTTTTAGTCTATTAGCAAAAATTTAAAAAGGCCAAAAAATACATTGTAAATTATCCGAATGAAAATCTTTTAACTCTATGTAGATAGACATAGAAGTGGTCAAATGCAAATTTTCTAAAAATACAGAGGGCGGGGTCTAAATTTTTTTACCATTCATTTAAAATAAAGGACTAAATGTAAATTCCCTAAAACCTAAGAGGAGATGGTTAATTTTCCAAGGAAAAGGACAAAAAATAGCTTGATTGTGCCCCCGTGCTATCCACAGACCCGAAGAGTTGCTCAAAAAAATGATATCGCATATATGACTGAATTTTAACTAAATTTATTGTAGTCAAATCGTTCAAATCTAACATAAATCGAGCCTCTTTCGAAACAATTTAGAAAACTTCTTCATTTTCTCTTAAAATAATTCCAGAAAAGTATCTGTCTTTATACATTTCTGCCTATTGCATTTGTAATACCCGGTTATTTTGTTGCATTCGTATTTGAATAAATATTAATTTCCCGATTTTCTTATTACTTACTTCCCCTTTTTCCTTTATCACTATCTCGCTAGTTGTTCTTTTGATATTACAGATTTGTATCTATTGCACTCTGATTCATTTAAATGTGATAGATTTAGTAATTATGATTCTCGTTACTTGAGCTGTTGATTGAGATTTTATGTGTCTCTAAATTTTACTGCAGATATATAGTCGTGCAATTGTAATACTTACGTATCGATCCACAGGAAGGCGTTGAGATTTTAATTAATTCTAAAATAAGTAACAAAATAGTTGATTTAAAACAAAGAATTAAATTGCAAATATTTAAAAATGCAAGTAAATTAAAAGAACAGGTTTTAAATATTAAAGCAAGTCTAAAATGTCGAATTACCTTTACTATCATGGTTGGGTTATATGATTCTATTCTTTTCTAATTTCGTTATTTTAATTAATTATCTATTAAATATATAAAAGCATAGGATAAAATAATATGGTCATGTAATATCAAATTACTATGTAAGTATACTTCATACTCATACAATTAGATCTACCCTATCAATTATATAAAATCATTTAGACAAAAATTAAAACAAATTATTCTCATTAATCACAAGTAACATAGACTTACCATTCTATAAGATAACGCTTAAATTGTCACTTTATGAGTTAAATTATATTTATCGCCTAACCTAAATTTCCCTAATTAACTAGGTTGCATTTTATTGATAAAAGTTCCAACTTACTTTTCCTAATTAGTTTTCTAGTTCGTCACGCTATCATTAAACTAATTAGATTATCGGTGTTATCGCCTTTCTCTAAAACTATTCAAGGGCATCAATCTATCATCATTATACCTAGTATGTTAGCTTGATAACAAAAATAAAAACTTTTTAATCTGGAGAAATCTCACGATAAAAACCAATAGAAAAGAGATAGAGATATTGAGACATCACAACCATGATAAAAAGAATAATTCTAACTCTAGAAAAATAATTAGCTACTCATGATATAGGAATAAGAAATTATAAAATAAAATAAATCCATATGAAAAAGTAACTACAAAAACACTTTGATCTCTCCCCAAACTCTAAAATAATTAATTCATGGAGAGATAAATCCCTATTGAACTATACAAAGGTAGTTATAAGGATTTTGTAGAATCGAAAAACACATTATAAAAGATACAAAGAATATCAAATTTTCCTAAAAATCTCAACTCCTATCTCTAATAAATTTTGGCTGAAATAAATTATATGGCAGTTTTGGCCGAAATTTTGGAGATTTGGATCTTCTGGTTTTTCCATGTTATGTGATTTGATCTAGAGATCTTTAGTATTTGTTCCATTTTTGATAATCGATTCTCTGTTTTCTATTTAGCTTCAATCAAGTCTCCATTCAACGCACGTAATCAGTTTTTGGCGCACTTTTCCTTTTAAGTCCTGTAATATGCATTTATTGACAAAACATATCCGGAATAATATAAAATAGGCAAAATTAAGACAAGTAACAACAACAACAACTGAGCCTTTTATCCCAAGCATATGGGGTAGACTACATGAACCAACAGGAGAATCACGCCGGGTCCAGCACATGAATCCTCTGCCTCCACTCACTCCTATCGAACAATATACTTTCATTGAGTCCTTTGGTAACCATATCGTTTCGTATCACCTCCATCCATGTTTTCTTCGGTCTCCCTTTTGCCCTTTTGCCATTGCCCATATCGAGAGTATCTATTCGTCGGACCGGTGCTTCCATAGGTCTGCGTCGCACATGACCAAACCATCTTAGCCGGTTTTCCCGCATTTTCTCCTCCACAGGTGCGACACCAACTTTTATACGAATATCCTCATTTCGCACCTTATCTTTTCTAGTGTTACCGCACATCCAACGAAGCATGCGCATCTCCGCTACGTGGATCTTCTGTGTATGATGCTTCTTAGGAGCCCAGCATTCTGTACCATATAATAAGGCAGGCCGAATAGCGCTCCGATAAAACTTCCCTTTCAATTTTAACGGAAAGTTACGATCACACAAAATCCCTGTTGCACTCCTCCATTTCAACCAACCAGCTTGGATCCTTTGATTAACATCACCATCGATCTCCCCATTCTTTTGGATGATGGAACCTAGATATCTAAACTGGTTGCTCGGTGATATCTCTTGCCCTTCCAATGTTATACCAATATGGTTTTGACTTCTCTGGTTACTAAATTTGCAATGCATATATGCTGTCTTGGACCTGCTCAATCTGAATCCCCGAGATTCCAATGTTTGCCTCCATAAATCCAATTTGGCATTAACCCCTGCTTTCGTCTCATTTACTAGAACAATATCATCAGCGAATAGCATACACCAAGGTATCTCATCTTGGATAGTTCTAGTAAGCTCATCCATCACGATGGTAAACAGGAATGGACTTAATGCAGATCCTTGATGTAAACCAATAGTAATCGGAAAATCACTCGTTAAGCCGCCGCAAGTTCTGACATTTGCCACTACTCTATCGTACATATCCTTGATTATGTCAATATACTTGACGGGGACCCCCTTCTTCGTCATTGTCCCCCATAATACCTCTCTAAGTACCTTATCATACGCTTTTTCTAAATCAATAAATATCATATGCAAATCTCTTCTCTTCTCTTCTCTCGAAAACGCTCGACAAGTTGACGAAGCAAATGAATAGCCTCTGTCGTCGATCGTTCAGGTATGAACCCAAACTGGTTCTCTGTTATCTTAATATCCTTCCTTAGCCTATGCTCAATCACTCTCTCCCAAAGTTTCATAGTGTGACACACAAGTTTTATTCCCCGGTAGTTTGAGCAACTTTGAATGTCACCCTTGTTCTTGTAGATAGGTACAAGGATACTTTTCCTCCATTCATTTGGCATCTTTTTTGTCTGCCAAATCTTATTAAACAGATCTGTCAGCCATTTAACGCCTATTTCTCCTAAGCATCTCCAAATCTCGATAGGAATCCCGTCAGGGCCAACCGCTTTTCTTAAACTCATTCTGTTCAAAACTTTTTTAACCTCAGGTAGTCTTATTTTACGCATGAAATCACGGTTTATATCTTGAGATTGAATGACAAGTCCATCCAAATTCTTAGTAAAGCTCTCATTGAACAATTTGTAAAAATAATCTCTCCATCTTTCCTTGATATCCTCATCTCGAAGTAAAACCTTCTGATTTTCATTTTTGACACACTTCACCGCACATAAGTCTCTAGTCTTCCTTTCCCGCATCCGAGCAATCTAGTATATATCATTTGCAGCCTCTTTAGTGTCTAATTTCTCGTACACCTCCTTGTAGACTTTAGATTTAGCTTCCCGAACAACTTTCTTAACTTCCTTTTTAGCCATTTTGTACTTCTCAAATCTCTCCACATCTCTACTTTTCTTCAAATCTTTATAAGAATCCCTTTTAATTTTAATAGCAACCTTTATATCTTCATTCTACCATGATATGTCCTTAGATGGTGGAGCACCACCTCTCGACTCACCAAGTAGATCTCTAGCTACCTTCTTGATACAACTAGCCATTTTGTTCCATGTTTTTTCTGGATCATCTTCCGACTGCCAATCCGTTTCTTGGACTACACGATCTATAAAACCCTTTTGGTTACCTTCTTTCAATCGCCACCATTTAATTCTAGGCTCTACCTTACGTCTAATCTTCCTAGGTTCTCTTCTAAATCGAAAATCTAGAACTAAAAGTCTATGTTGAGTGGTTACACTCTCACCTGGCACTACCTTACAGTCGATACAACAACCTCTATCTATTCTTCTCGTCAGAAAAAGTCTATTTGACTAGCACTTGATCCGCTCCTAAAAGTGATAAGGTGGGACTCTCTTTTCCTAAACCAGGTGTTTGCTAAGATCAAGTCATAAGATAAGGCAAAATCTAGAATCGAGTCACCTACTTCATTCCTTTGTCCGAAACCAAAACCTTCATGAATAGTATCAAACCCACTACGACTAGTACCTACATGTCCATTAAGATCACCACCAATAAATAACTTCTCTCCACTAGGTATATTTTGCACTACCTCGTCTAAATCTTCCCAGAAAAGACGCTTACTAGTGTCATCAAGACCTATCTGTGGTGCATAAGCACTAATAACATTAAGGATCTCTCCACCTAGAATAAGCTTAACCAGTAAAATTCTATCACATTTTCTCCTAATCTCAACTACATCCTCAAGCAGCCGTCTATCTATGATTATGCCTACCCCATTACGATTTTTATCTCTACCCGTATACCAAAGCTTATAACCCCAAGGCTCTATGACTCTACTCTTTTCACCTACCCACTTAGTTTCTTGCAAACACATAATACCAACTCTCCTCCTAATCATCACCTCCACTAATTCTATTAGTCTACCCGTAAGGGAACCTATGTTCTAGGAAGCTAGACGGATCCTATGAAACCCTTGATTATTTGTCACTACACTCGGGGTCCGATGTAGCACGCCGTTTCTGGACGACGACCCTTGCTTATTTGTCACTACACCCGGGGTCCGATGTAGCGCGCCGTCTCTGGACGACGACCCTTGCTTATTTTTCACTACACCCGGGGTCCGATGTAGCGCGCTGTCTCTGGACGACGACGCTTGCTTATTTGTCACTACACCCGGGGTCCGATGTAGCGCGCCGCATCTGGACGACGACCTAGAAGCCCTTGCATACTTAACACTACACCCGGGATCCGATGTAGCACGTCGCTGAGTAGGGGATGCCCCAACGATATTCTTATTATGGTTCATGTCATAGAATGTGACAAAGTTTTGCGTTGGCTATCACAAGCCTACCACAACCCTCACCCTTTCTCATCTGGACTTGGGACCGGCAACGGTGGGTTTAAGACAAGTAAGGCTATATAAATATGTATTAAAATGCACCAATCAAATACCCCACACTTATTTTTTTCTAGTCCTCGAGTAAATCTTAGGTTTCAAACTCTAAACTAAAAACCTAAAAATAAAAATCTAACAAAAATCTACTCATGTGCTCCTTTCGCGGGAGTGCGATTGCACTTAGCTCGTGCAACAAACCTTTAAATCTCTAGATGTCTGTACTAGAAAGAGTTGTGTCTCCTGAGGGTTTTCAGCAGATACTATCCACAAAATCCCAAAAAGAAAAACAAAAAGAAAAATAAAAGAAATGAAAAATAAGAAATGAAAAAATAAAGAAAATGAAAATAAGAAAGTGAAAACCTTTTTTTTAACAAAAAACTAAGGAAATCAAGAAAAGATAGAGTTTTTGAACTTTCACTGGCTTTTCAGGTTTCATGCATTTTCATCTTAATAGCCTCGTTCAATTCCAGAAATTACATACTTTTTCAATAGAACTTCGTTTTATTCTTGCTTCCCTATCTCTTCTTCAAACGATCCTATACCCCTAGGGGTGTGTAACAGATCTTTACACTCGAGAATTCAATTCAAGATATCATATCAATGCCCTCATACCCTCGTATTTTTATTTTATATGTATATACTCACACACATTTCAGTACGACCACTAATGCTTCCTGATGTGCTAGCTAACCGATTACTTAATATGTGAGTTTACATTATGATCATTATGTAATTATGTCGAGCCTTGCAACTATCTTGGACTTTCAGCAGTGACTTCCAAACCAGTTGGTCTAAGAAACTAGGTGATGAAACACCCCTTCGACTGAAAATTTACTTACCTTTAATAACCACAAAACTAGACTTATTGTTGTTGTTATCTTTTTTTTTTTCTTTTTTTATACTTGGGTATTTTACGCAATGATATTTCAAGGTATTTTCTACTATCCCAAGTTTCAAGATTTGTGTTTGTGCGATTTGTAGCGTGTATATTTTCTAAATTTGAATTCAAGATAAGAAATTATTTTTCAGACTTAATTCTATCTTTAGATTCAATAATTTTTTCATCTCCCTTAACCTTTTGAATTCGAATTCATGACCACCTATTACTAGTTTGATTCAAAAACAACCCCTTTCCCCTTCTTCTTTAAAAAAAATTGAAAAAGAAGACCTAAAAAAATCAGAGAAGAAAAACTAAAAATAAACCCTGAAAAATGAAAAATCAAAGAAAAACAATTCTGTATAAACCACCCCTACACTTATTTCAGATATTGTCCTCAATGTCGACCCCTGACTAATCTCTTAGATTTTCTCAAATGTTTAGTGAAAAATAGTCACTACAATATTCAATGATAAATATAACTATAAAAATTAATGTAGTGAAATTAATTAAAAAGAGATAAAATCATTAATAACCACAAACAAACTTACAGAGCTTTTTAAAAGTTTAGAAAATTCTTTCTTCATCAAGCCGCTAACTGGCAGTTGCCATCCGCTAATATGCGATTGGATATTGGACTTCTTCTTCTTGCTTTGTACCGTATACCCTACAACTTAATTCTTCTTTTTATGTTAGGTCTTGAAATTAAATAAAGTTGTTGAAATAAATGGGAAGAATAAGATAATTGTTTTTTTTCTTGTTAAAAAAAATTAAAACCCAACTAAATAAAAGAAGAAAAAAGAAAATTATAAATTTAAATAACGCTTTGGCTAATCTAATATCAACCACTCAAAATTTTTATCTATGATCAAGCAGAAGTAGTAAAATAAGTTGTAGCAGTAAGCATCAATAAACACCTTAAATTTGATATGCAAAGAATTAATATGGTGTTTATATGTGGGTAACCAAAAGTGTGATCCAAGTTTCGCCGAAAAAACTAGTACTGAAATAAATGATTTAAATCTAAAAGAGTTATGCAACCGCACTATCTTGTCAATATATTGTCTAATTGGATCAAGGTCTAAAATATGAACATGCGGAATATAAATAAGAGATCCAGTTATAAAAGTTAATGGCACAACTTCATATTAATAGGATCGGTTTCAATGTTGAAAGGAAGCATTTGAGGCGTAGGTTCTACTATGAAAGGATCATCTAAAATCCCAAGTTCATCCTTAAGAAGCTCCTTACAACTTGGATCAAAATAATCATTTTCAAAATTAACCACAGCCTCCTCATACACTTCTTATATTATTATGGTAGGCTCTTCACAAATTTCATCACATCCTGCATCACTCAAATTTATATCCCCCTCCTTAAATTGACTTATATCCATTACTGTGGGTTCTTTACAAATATATCTCTCAACCATTTTATTCAAGCTCCACTCCTCAAAATCACAAATATCATCCTCACATATTTTCTCATAATCATCAAATGTCTCGACCTCGAAATTATCATCAGTTAAATCATTCTTATATAAATTAGTTGTTGGACGCCAAATTAGAATTTCAAATTCTAGAGGATTTGTGTATGTTTGCATTCGAATGGTCTCTTGCTTTTTCTCATTTTTCATGGAAGCAATTAGTTGGCTAGAACGCTTTTCAATACGAGCTACTGCTTGTTTGTTAGCGATTTCAGCTTGCTTTGCTATTTGCTTAACAATAGGTAATTGCTTGTCTAAGTTAAACATGGTTGTGAAAGAGTTTCAAGTGAAGATTCAAATATAGTTTGTTATGTTGAACTCCTTATTTCATAATTATTATCAACTTCTAAGATAGGTGTGAAAGTTGAACAAGATTGGAATTGGTTGAATTGTTGGCTATGCTCTCTTTCTCTACCGGCTTTTATCGATATGGTCAACAAGAGTCATGGGTTTAGAGGTTGCCACATTAGCATCAAAAAGAGTATCAAGATGAGGAGTTAAAGTTGTATTGGTTTGAAGGGAATTGGATGGAAAACCTACCTCATAGTAAGGGTTATGTTGGAATTGTTGGCCTAAATTATAGTTAGGAACTTCAGAATACATGCCTTGATTTCGACGATAACTTTGTCGTTCTCTCCATTCATGAAATTCATCACTAAATGGACAATCTTTATAAACATGAGAGGTATCTTCACAATTAGTGCAAAAAGATGGATTACTAGGAACTTGGTAATTAACTTTTAATGTCTCGACTTTTTACCTAAAATCATCTAACTCTGCACGTAACAAATCCTTATTGTCGGTTATGGATTTATCCGGTGAATTATAACCACTTTTTATATTTATTCATTCTAATGCAATCTTGAAGTGATGGTTTAGCTGGATAACATAACTCATATAACGTTGGTTTCGCATGTTCATCACCCATATTAAAATGAAATACTAAAAATTAAAATAAAAAGTATAAAAGGAAAAACTAAAAACTAAACAGAAAAATAGAAAACCCGAAACCACAAATAGAACATAGATCTAAACAGAAAATGAAATTTAGAACAGGCAGAAAAAACCCAGAAGCCCAAATCCTTCATAATATCGCCCAAAACTGTGTTTTGGCCGTAATTTAGCCGAATTTGGTGTCTAGCCAAATTGCTTCATCTTTTGCATGCTCCAAGCTCCCTAAATGTGTGTCTGGTTTCCGGAAATAAGAATAAAAAATGCATAATGAAATAGAACAAATTAAAAAAAATAAATTTAATCAAAATTAATTAAATTACTACCGGCTTTCCCAGCAACGGCACCAAAAACTTGATGTGATTGTATGTGTCTCTAAATTTTACCGCAAGTAGACAGCCGTACAATTGTAGCACTTATGGATCGATCCACAGGGAGGCGTTGAGATTTTAATTAATTTTAAAACAAGTAACAAAATAGTTGATTTAAAACTAAGAATTAAATTGCAAATATTTAAAAGTGCAAGTAAATTAAAAGAACGGGTTTTAAATATTAAAGCAAACCTAAAGTGTCGAATTACCTTTACTATCATGGTTGGTTTATATGATTCTATTCTTTTCTAACTTCGTTGTTTTAATTAATTATCTATTAAATATATAAAGCATAAGATAAAATAATATGGTCATGAAATATCAAACTACTATATAAGTATACTTCATACGATTAGATCTACCTTATCAATTATATAAAATTATTTAGACAACAATTAAAAAAATAATTCTAATTAATCACAAGAAGCATAGACTTACCATTCTATAAGATAACCCCTAAGTTATCAATTTACGAGTTAAATTATATTTATTGGCGTAACCTAAATTACCCTAATTAACTAGGCTGAATTTTCTTGATAAAAGTTCTAACTTACCTTCCCTAATTAGTTTTCTAGTCTGTCACGTTATCATTAAACTAATTAGATTATCGGTGTTATCGCCTTTCCCTAAACCTATTTAAGGGCATCAATCTATCATCAGTAGGCCTAGTTTGTTTGCTTGATAACAAAAAGAAATACTTTTTAATCAAGAGAAATTTCATGATGAAAACCAATAGATTAGAGATAGAGATATTAAAATATCACAATCTTGATCGAAAGAATAATTCTAACCCTAGAAAAATAATTAGCTACTCATTATATAGGTAGAAGAAATCATAAAATAAAATAAATCCATATAAAAAAGTAACTACAAAAATACTTTGCTCTCTCCTAAAACCCTAAAACAATAAATTCATGGAGAGATGAAACCCTATTGAAGTATACAAAGATATTTATAGGGTTTTTAGAGAATCGAAACATATATTAAAAAAGATACAGAGAATATCAAATTTTCCTGAAAATCTCAACTCCTATCTCTAATAAATTTCGGCTGAAATCAATTATATGGCAGTTTTAGCCGAAATTTTGGAGATTTGGATCTTCTGGTTTTTTTCCATGTTATGTGATTTGATATCGAGATCTTTAGTCTTTGTTCCATTTTTAATAATTAATTCTCTGTTTAGCTCCAATCAAGTCTCCATTCAACGCATGTAATCTGTCTTTTGCGCACCTTTCCTTTTAAGCCCTGTAATCTGCATTTATTGACAAAAGTTACCCGGAACACTATAAAATAGGCAAAATTATGATAATGCTATATAAATATGCATTAAAATGCATCAATCAGCTATATTTACTGCTTACCATGTACTGTTAGAAGCCGAAGTATGAATACGACAGGATTATTTCTTGACCGTCAGAGCATGACTGGCCTTTTCACCTCTGATTTCCGTATTTTGGGAACCGAGGCATGACATGCTTTTGTTGGTATCAGAGCCAGGTTGAGATGAGATTACAGTTTTTGACTATGGCTTAACAATTTAAGTCAGCAAGTCAGTCTAGATTGTAAACGTATTATTCTTGACTAAGCTTCTTGTAGTGCATTCTGGTATACATTTTGACCCTATCCAGTAGAGTTTTTGGTAACTTGGTGGAGTTATATAGTTGTAACTATGAACTGCAGTATAGTTACAAATGCGGTACTCTGCTTGAGTGACTTGGATTTTGTCACGCCCTGCTTCCCAGAGTGCGCTAAGATCGGCACGTGACAGAGCCAACCATGCTACCTATGGTTAGGAAATATCCCTCCACAGTCACATTACGACTGTCTATAAATATCAAGAACAGGAAAATAAAAGAAAATATCTAGTATGTGTCCATGAGCCAGAATAAACGAGTCAAGAAATAATATGCGGAAGCAATAGATCCAATAAATAATAACAATCTTGGAATGTACGTCCCAAATACGGGCTCACATCAGGAATGAAAGTACGAAAATAAAACTAAACTAACTAGCAACTAACACGATCTTCACTGCCCGGCTTGTTGGTCAAAATACTCCTGAACTGCCTGCGACAGAGATAGAGGATCTGGGCCATGCAAAACCCAAACGTCAGTGCGTCATGATATCAAACAATAATAAATGAACAGGATACACGAGATATGCAGGCATGAATCATAAATAGTAACAAGTCAACAGGAATGTATAACAGTGAAATGTATCAGTATATGTGACGTGCAGTGATCAGTCTAAGCTGTGCTACCGGGTTATCTATTCTAAAGTTTATTCGAAATCAATTAATGTAATCCTCCATGAAACTCAAAGAATATGTCCCGTTATCCCCCGGGACCACGGATCAAGTAGTAGGAGTCATGAATGACTCTGTCCCGTTATCCCCCGGGACCACGGATCAGGTAAGAATCACGAATGATTCTGTCCCGTTATCCCCCGGGACCACGGATCAAATAATACCCTTGTAAGCTACACTTTAGTTTACACTTTTGATTTCCCCATACGTAGGTACAGGTTTGTCTAAATAGACAACGGGATATGTCCGTAGGGACAACAGGTCAAGATTGTCGGCATTAGAAACAAGATCAGGTATCAAGTCAAGCAGTGGTATATCAGGTTATAACAGGTAGTGCACAGGTATCAAGCGGATGCTCATAATAAAACTATAGCAGGTGCGGAAGCACAATAAAAGCATGGATGCACAAATATTTATCAGGGGTTATATCATGACTATGTAGGATGCACATTATCAAGTATGGGGTGCTAATAAAACAATAATATGGATTAATATAATCTGTAGATGCAACTGGATATAAAGAATTAATGGTATAGGTACATAATAAAACATGGATGCATGAATAACTGTTAGGGATTGCAACTATAGCTCCATTACTATGTAGGATGCATATTTTCTAGCATGGGGTGTTAATGTAGCGGTAATATGAAATAACGTGACTTGGAATGCAAATAGATATATAATTAATGGTATGGATGCACAATTATCGATTAGGGTTATATTTACAGTTCCAAGACTAAGTGGGATGCACATTATTAAGCATGGGGTGTTACTATAATGATAACATGAATTAATATGATCTATAGATGCAGGTATATATATTTTAAACGATATGGATGCAAACGGGTATCCGAAAACAGTAAAACGATAACAGGGGATGTACAATACACTAAACATTAAATATTATTATTAATATGGATGTAAAATATATCATAGCTTGTAGCAAGATAAACTTGCCTCGATCGGATCACACGACGGATACGCATGGCACGTCCGACGTCGGTAAATCGTCGCAACGCACATGTGGCACGTGGGACGGGTCCAGGCAAGGCAAGAGGGTGATCACGCAGGCAAGGTACATTCACTGGATCGTCTGGATCGGCAGCGGCGACGCGACTCCGACAATCGCTGGAAATAAAAGATTTAAGAAAAGAAAAAAAGAAAAAGGAAAAGAAGAAGAGGAAGAAGAAGAGAGGGAAGTGCTCACTGGGGTTGGTGCACAGGGGTCAGGGAGACGAGGTGGTGGTGTCGGGGTCACCGGCGGTGAAGTGCCGGCGATGGAGTTTGGCAAAAGGCAGTGAGGGGCTAGGGTTTGAATGTGCAGGTTGGGCTCGGGTGTTAGGGTTGCAGTGGGTGTTGGGTTGGTTGTTGGAGTGTGCAGGGAAGGAGAGGAGAGAGGTAGTGTGAGGGCGACGAGGAGATGAAGGTCGTCGGCGGTTGGGTGGAGTTGAAGAGCTAGGGCTGGTTTATTGGGTTCTCGGGTGAGGAAGAAGATGATGAGGATGGAAGTGGTGATGAGGTTGAGTTTTGAGGAGGCAGAGGAGGATGGCTTAGGGTTAGGGTTTTGTTTTTGCAATGGGTTCTCGTGGGGGCTCGGGCTTTTAAAGAAGAGAAGAAGAAAAGAAGAGAAGGGAGGTGAGTGCATCACGTACGGCGGTGACCAGAATCGAGAAGGCTACAGTAGCCGTGAGAGGAGAGAGAGAGGGCTCGAGAGGACAGCGAGAGAGAGAGAAAGAAAGAAAGAGAGAGTGAGTGGGGACAGAGGGATATAGAGAGAGTCAGGTTGTTAGTTAAGTTAGGAAATTCGTTTTGATTTTAATTTAAAAAAAGATCTGTTTAGTTATTAAATTTAAACTGTTATAAATTTTTAATAAAAATATTTGATTTTCTGGTAAATAAAAACTTAGTCCAAAACGCGCCCGGGTTGGGTCTAAAAATTCAGTTTCAAAATACGAAAAATATGTGTGTCGACCAAAACTAAAATTGGATACCCAGGTAACGAAAATGCATACTCCTAAGAACGAATGCACCTACGTGCGCGTAGCCATCCAAACAAGTCCGTTTTACTGAACGGGACGAGAACAAGATGCACGGATGCTACCACAGGGTCAGGGGTATCATGCAGGCCATGTAATGTATTTTTAAAATATTTTATGTGACTTTAAACGTTATATTTAAAAATACAGATGCCAGATAAATGCCAATATGAAGTATGTAAATATGGAAGTGCACGAGTCTACGTAATAAGTCAGGATAAATCATAAACATGAATGAAGACAGGTTTCAAGCATGTGGGTCGGGTCGGATGCAAATACAGATGTCAAAATACTATTCGTACCCAAAACACAGTAAATCAGGAAAATACCATGGATAAAGAAATACATGAACTAGAACTGGTATAAATGAACTAGGGTGTTACAGATTTCTACCTTTGATTCCTTTCTCGATTAAGGATTACCTACCATATATTCTTATTTTGATTGCCAAATCTCTATCTCCCTTGTTATTTTATATCGATCCCGAGTTTCTAAGTCTGTTTTCTATTTCTTCATCCTTGTACATTTCTTGACGATCATATTCCTGCTTATGTTTCTTTCCAAACCCGATGCATTTTCACGTTTTCGTTTCTTCGAAATTGTTATATTACGTTTCATCCGTGTAAGTTTTTATCAGCATCGCGCAGCGGGAGCATAGTGGATCTATAACCCACAGTTGAATTCGTCATGGTATTCATCGATGACATATTGGTCTAATCTAAGAATCAGGAGAAACACGAGGAGCAGCCTACAATCATTCTCGATCGCAGGGAGAAAAGTGTTAAAGAACAAGATCATTCTCTTAATTCGAGTTCCTTGGGATGGATGTTCTCCAAGAGAGTCTACCTGGGAACATGGAGAGGATATCCGTCTACGTTTTTTCCCATCTCTTTGAGTAACTTGTTATCGTTGCTTTCGTTCTCTAAATTTCAAGGACGAAATTTTCTGTAAGAGGGGTATGATATAATACCCGTCTATTTTACCGCATTCGTATTTGAATAAATATTAATTTCTCGATTTCCCTATTACTCACTTCTCATTTTTCCTTTGTCACTATCTGGTTAGTTGTTCCCTTGATATTACAGATTTGTATTTGTTGCACTCTAATTCATTTAAATGTGATGGATTTATTGATTGTGATTCTTGATACTTATGTTGTATTTACTACTTACCATGTATTGCTAGAAACCGAAGTGTGAGTATGACAGGATTATTGCTTGACCGTAAGAGCATGGCTGGCCTAGTTACCCTCGATTTCCATATTTTAAGAAGCGGTGCATGACATCATGTATTCAACGGATGCCAAATTGCATTCGAAAATTCATGCAATCATCACTGACTGCATTTGAAATTTAAAAGATTTTCTCCGCAATCTTTCTGCCATCATCACTGATTACTCTCGACCTCCACCCTCCTTCAAATGACGGTTATCTTCACTCATCTTTTTCTTTTTCTCTTATTAATTCTCATATTATATAATTCAACTCACTGCTTTTAATATATATTTCATAAGTGTATATAGATTTTAATATATATTTCATAATCTTATTGGTAGTCGATATATAATATATAGATTTTCATTTCTTATAACTATTCTTATCCATATTTGCATTCGTCAAGGACCACATAATACGAATATGATAACATTTACATCCGATCCGTATCCGAACGATGAGAACGTATAAAAAATAATGGTAAAAGTGTTGATTACAATTTTTAAAAGACATCGGAGCCACATATAATTTTTCACCATGTACTTATGCAAAGTAATAATAGTTGGACGTATCCGATCGATGAGAATGTATACAAAGTCATAATGAAAGTGTTGACGGCAATTTTTCAAAATACATCTTATCCTCATCTAATTTTTCATGCATGTTATACATATACAAATTAATAATGGACTGATTGATTGCAATTTTCTAAAGATATCAAAAATCTCATTTAATTTCCATCCACATGTGTCTATGGAGAAAAGTTACGGTATAATTTAGGTTAAATAGTGATAACTTGTATGAAATTAAATACAAATAATTCACCAGAAAATATATTGAATGAATATGAAGATAAGCTTAGTTAGAGTCAAATGCATATTAACTTAAATCATAGAGGGCGGAGAATTAATTTATTGCAACAAGGGGCTAAAAACATATTTTCTTAAAGTAAAGAGGTGAAGCCTAATTTTCCATGCATGAAGACAAAAGAAAATCTTGAAAATATTGATAAGAATTTTAGTCTCTAAATTAAAAGGCAAGTATACAGCTATATCGCAGTAGTATTTGAGGATTGTTCCCATGAAAATAGGTGTTAAGTACTTTTAAACTAAGTTAAAGAAAAGATTGGATTTTTAACAAAAATAAAATTGCAATAATTTAAAAACGCAGAAATTCAAAAGTAAGGAAATTTGAAAAGATTGTTTTACTTATAGAAGGAATATCTAGGATTTTGTTTTGCCTTTCCTATTTTGATGGTTTAAATGACATCTTTATTTTTTTTTCTAGTTTTAATTAATTATCTATCAGCAGCATAAAAGTATAAGATAAATTATTTATGATTTAATGTTATCCTATCAATTATGTTATCTTATGTATATTTAATTCAAACCGTAATTCTTGTTGCTTAATTTAATGAAGGGTTAACCTTCTATGTGTATGTGTAGGCCATGAATCTACCAATACCATATTCTAGGTTTAGTCTAAATTAATTTAATTAACTAGGTTAAAATATTAAAGATCTATACGTTATTCTTATCGTCCCTAATTAAATTTATAGGCGTCAACTATCATAAACTTAGTTTTTAGGTATTCTAATCTATCCATAATTTTTATTAAAGGCGTCAACTTTTTAATCATAAAATTTACTTTTTTAGATTAGAAACTAAGTGAAACATAAAAATCAAAGAACATTCATATTAAGAGCAAGAAATAAAGTTAATAAAACATCACACCATATTAGATGCAAAAAAAACCTAGATTAATAAATTAGCTACGCATATTAAAAAGTAAGACAATAAAAAATAAAAACAATATTTTATTAAAGAAAAGGAAAGACTTACAATTAATCTCTCTAAGAAACTTGAAAAAGTTATTTCCTAAAGAGTGATATATAAAACCCTAATACTATACATGTGCTTTTATAGTTTTTTGTGAGACTTGGAACAAACTTCTAAACATAAATAAAGAATACTAAACTATCCTAAAAATCCGAGCTCTGGATTGTTCCAAAAACCGGCTGAATTGGGTATAATACTGGATTTGGCCTAATTTTTAGCAGTTTTAAATATTTGGCTTTTTCTAGAAAATTTGATTTTATCTCTTGATCTCCATATTTTGTTTCAAATCTTCTAATTTGTTCTTCAATTTTTGATTTATCTTCAATTTGATTTCCATCACATGCACGTAATCATTTGTTATTTTGTGATTATCTCTCTGAAGCACATTCCACGCACGTGATTTAGCTTTTAGGACAATTTCGCGTCTTTTTTGTTATCTGCAATAATTCACAAAAGTACCCAAAGTAGCATAAAATATAAGATATAAACTGATAAATATGATATAAAATTGTGCAATAAATTGCACCTATCAAATACCCCCACACTTATCTTTTGCTAATCCTCGAGCAAATCTAGAATTTTAAACTCTAAACTAAACTAAAGTACAATCTAACTAATTTCTACTCTTAATCCTACTCCTACTCCTACTCCTATGCGCCTTTCACGGGCGTGTGATTGCATCGATCGCACGCAACAAGCTTTTAAACCTCTAGGTGGCCCTTGTAGGAGGAGTTGTGTCTCCTGAGGGTTTTCAACGGAGAATACCCACAAAATCCACAAAAACTAAAGAAAATAGAGGAAACAAAAATAAGAAAATGAAAACTATATATAAAGATAGGAACAGATCAAGAAAAATACGAAAAATAAGAGTTTAAAGCTCACTAGATTTTCAGTCGTCATGAACTATGTCTTAATAGCCTTGATCAAATCTGAAAGTTACTTCCTCATCATTCCAATCTTTCCTACATATCTATCCTCCAAATATGATCATATATCCCTACGTGTGTGTAAAATCATCGCTACACTCGGAGAATTCAATTCAAACTCCCATACTCTTGCCTTTAACTCCCTATTACTTTTTAATCGGCAGATCAATATTGATGGATTTGTTCATATATTTTTCATGCGACCGTTAATATTTCGTGAAGTACTAACCAACCGATTACCGAATATGATCACTTATTGGGCGTAAATAACAACATCCTAATCTTAAAACTCTTAAGGCACAAAAAATGATCCCAAACCAGTTGGTCTAAGTCATTAGGTGATGAAACCCCCTCGCTAAATTTTTTTATACTATCTTGATGATTGCAAGACCATGTTCATTTTTTGGTGATATTAAATTTTTTTCGTGACATTTTTCTTTTGTTAAAATTTATTTTTTTCCTTCGTACTAGGGCATTTCAGATAAGAGCATTACAGGTATCTTCTAATATCCCAAACTTCAAGATGTGTGCATGTGCGTATAATAGAGTATCAACGTTTAAATGTTTAGACTCAAAAATAGGCTCCACGTATATCTTCTCAAATCTAGTAACCCATTCATGATACTAGCCTTTTGGGAACGGACTCATGACAACTTATTATTAGATCCATTTAACCATCTCTTGTTCTTAAAATCTCTCTCACTCTCACTCTCTCTCTCTCTCTTATATACATTTTTCACTCTTTCATTTCCATTTTCAAAATTTTCTAATAATTTTTTAAAATAAAAATAACTTAAAAAGAAAATGAAAAACTATGTACAAAACCATCCCCCCGCACTTATTTCTCATATTGTCCTCAATGTTGGCCTTTCACTCATCTCTGTAGTCTATCTCATAATTTAGTAACGAACAATCACAACAGTGTTTCATGCTAAAAAGATATATAAAATAATGTAGTGAACTTAAGTTAGAATTAGTTAAACATTAATAATATGAACAAACTTACAGAGCTTTTAAAAATTTAGAAGATTCTTCCCTTGTCGAGCCGCTAACTAGCGGTGGTTAGTCGTTAATATGCTATCTGATATTGGATTTCTACTTCCTGCTTTAAACAGCATAACCTGCAACTTATTACTTGCTTTTATATTAAGTTTTGGGGTCAAATAAAATTGTTGAAATAAATAGGAAGAATAAGATGATTTTATTTTTTATTTAAAAGAAAATATAAAACCATAAAATAAAAAAATTAATCTACATAACGTTTTAGCTAATCCAAACGTTAGTATTAACCACTCAAAAAATTTATCTTTAATCGTGCAAGAGTAGTAAAATAAGTTGTAATAATAAGTATCAATAAACACCCTAAAATGGATATGCGAAATATTGGTATGGTGTTTATATGTGGGTAAAGAAAATTGTGATTCAAACTTAGCCAAAAAAACTAGTATAGAAATAAATGATGAAAATCTCAAAAAATTGTGTAACGGTACCGTCTTGTTGAAATATTTGCTAATTGGATCAAATTCTAAAACATGAACATACGGAGTATAAATAAGAGATCCGGTTATAGGAGTTAAAAGCACAACTTCATCTTGCATTTGTATAGGATTGGTTTTAATAATAACCGAAAATGGTGGAGGGTTTGATTCAACTGTTAAAAATTGAAAAGGATATTCACAATTTATTGGATGGTTTGGGGAATCTAAATCATTCATAAAATTAAGTTCATCCTTTAAAAAATTTCTCAAAACTTTGATCAAAATATCTTTCTTCAAAATTAACCACCTCCTTATCATTTACTTCTTCTATTAAAATAGGTGAATCTTCTTCAAAAATATCATCAAATCCATCGTCCAATAGTTCTTTCACCTCCTCCTTAAATTGACTCATGGGTTAACTTTTATCTTCTAAAAATGTGGGATCCCACTCTAAATTTTCTTCAAAAATTTCATGTTTGTTCTAACTAAAGGTGTGGGTTCCCTCTCAATAGTTTCCTCAAATATTATATCTAGGCCAACCCTATCAAAATCATAAGTATCCTTTAAAGAAGCGGATTCTATATCTAAAATTTTCTCAAAATTTATATCCGCTGTGTTTATTTCATTAAAAATATCTTCCTTAAAATTTTTACTCAAGTCACCTTCATCAAAAGCACAAGTATTTTCCTCGAATATTTTCTCATATCCATCAGGGAAATCAAATATATCGACCTTGACTATATCATCAATTAAATCTTCATATAATTTTTTTGTTGGAGGCCAAATTGGAAATTCAAAATTTTGAGGGTAAGTTTTAAAATCACCTGAAGGAGACTCATTATCACTTCTCTCATGTACCAATAAATCAGACCCGTCTAAGCTACAAGATGCAAACGTGAATTCACAAATTGGGCACTCTTTATATCGCTCAATCTTTCTTGACGACACTTATGATTTAAACGTTCTTCGATTATACATACCTAACCATAGTTATTCTTAACCACTTTCTCAATAGGTTTGTTATGATGTTCTGAGCTGTGGGGGACAATCGGGCTTGGGTGGTTTTGAATTTGGATTGTCTCTTACCATTTCCTGTTGGCTATTGCAATAATTATTTGGTTAACAAGAATTTCAATATTAGTCATTGTTTGTTTGGTAGCACTAGCATTTTGTAGAAAAGTGCCCAACTGCATCTCAACAATAGTAAGGCTCATCTCCTCATCATTATCAACGTCTAATGGTGGAAAAATTTGGTATGGCTGATAATAATTTGATTGGGTATTGTCATAAAGAGAATAATAATATGGATCTGATGGGAATTGTTGTTGGTCTATAAAATTGGAAGAAGTGAATGTTAGTTCGGTTGTGGTGTAAGGTGAATTATAACCGCTTCTATATTTATTCATTCTAATATGATCGGCAGGTGTTGGGTTAACTGGATAATATAGTTCATATATGGTCGATTTTGCATGTTCATCACCCTTTTTTTTTTAAAAACTAAAGATTCTAACAAAAATGCGCAAACAAACCTTAGATCTAGGGTAACCTAGGTCAAGTTTCTAGACCCGCTTCTAGACATCTAAGGGATAATTTGTACCAATCTTGCAGTCAAGTAAGTGCCAGGTAAGTGGGAGGTATCTGCAATACGACTAATCGAAACAGCGGGCCTAAGTAATTAAATCACTTTCCTTAAACACACTTGTCTTATACACTATAAGAAGATGCGGATAAATAGTAAATTACCCACAAGCTTCTCTTGTCCTAATTGAGCGCGAAGTGTCCTTAGGGTGCCGAGTCTAGATATTTTTTAATTAATGTGGGTGAAAGCGTATGCTGGGTTAATAATTTATGGGGCTTAGGAAGGGTGATGAAATCCCCATCTAAACTGGATTTGGGTTGTTACCCCTTAGAATTTTTTTGAATATTCAAATAATAACAAATCAAGCCAAAAGCTAAAATAATCTAAAAGCAAGATTTATTTTTATTTTTGTGACGCAAAGAAATCTGCAAGAACTGTTATTTGGAAATAAATGATTAGGGAAGAACGCAATCGTACCTAAAGTGTAGGGATTTTCCTTATTTCTATTGCAAATTTGACACTTCATCAACAATAGAACAAAGTTCTGAAATTTACTCGAGAATGTTGTCTATAGTGTCCTCAAGGCAATTATTGTAATCGCAGTCAAGCGATTGTGATGATTGAGGGAGGACCTATACGGATAGAACAGTCTTACTCAAAATGATAGTATGCTATCTGGCTTGTCTTTATCATTATGTACATGCATTATATGGTATTACAGATCACTATTACATGTTGATAGAGCCCATAGGATTCTTGCTTGGCTACCAGTATTATGATGGAGATCATATACGTGGGAGCTGGGTGGTCTATAAGCACATCCTTAAATGTCCCTAGTCGAGGTAGTATCGAGACTGGGCATCGATACTCCGGAGTAGACTAGTGTATAATTTTAGATACCCGACGAGGGGCGGTGGCCGGTCTCATAAGCCATTGGTGTCAGTTAGTCACCTAAGATAATATACAGGTGCTCATTAGGTTATGCGTTACACTGGACGGACTCGTCGAGAACATGCTAGATGGTATTATACATATTGTCAGATAGCAGTTCTTAGGTGACATGAGTACAGGCTAGTCTGTCGACCTGAGATCGTCATTTGTCTCGTGTGAGTTCCCACTGTGCTTTGATTACTACTCTACCACGGCTCAAAGGAGTCGTGCAAACAGGTTTTAGTTGGGTACATTCCTGAGCCACATGGAGGCTGTGAGCGGATCGTCGGGGATTTATCTCTCCCGGTATTGAGGGTTGATGTCGCACTGTGCACAGGTGGCCATCACTAGAAATGCTTGGCCAAGATAGACGAGAATTACTGATTTGGATCAGTAGTTTCTCAGTGGGTGATGGGATTCACACCGACACGAAATATCGCGTTATTAGAGATCTGACTTTATCCACCCCTAGACCTGATATGCGATACTCTTAGACGAACAGACTGGACTGTATGGAGATTATCACAGACAGGCTCAGTAGGGGTTCGGATGAGTTTGCCCATCGACCTTCCTTTTGCTCAATACTTGGGTAGCCGTTACGTACAGCTAGTGCCGCTGACGTGCTTGTGGTTAAACCCACTGTCGGCGTATTGACGAGTCTTTAGAGTCCCACACAGAGGGTTTTTCGGTTCAGGCGATATGATGTAGATGACGTATGTGGGTACATACATGTGTCCGATTAAATATGTGTACATGATACGCAGACTTTAATCGGACGGTTGATGGTACTATCGGCTTAGGATTAATTCGGATTATTAAATCAAGTTTTGATTTAATAATTTATATATATATATATATATATATATATATTTGGTATATGTATTCTAGTATTATTGTTCACTATTCATTTTCTCTCTTGGCCATTCGTATTTTTATACGAATACGCGTATATGTATTTCGGTACGTATACCGGGCTGTATTCCGTATTTATACGGAATATCTACTAGAAGATGGACACCTCATTATATGATTTTCTTTTTAGAAAATCATTTGGAAATAAGATGGAGGGTGAGGTGGCATGAACATGGTTGGAGGTATGTAAAGAGGTATGGCCTTTGATTGTTTATTTGTAAAAAATGTGAGATATTTTTTGCATGGTTGAAAAATGAGGAGCCATTCTTTCTACATGCCATTCACTCTTGATTCATTCATACTCTCTTGACTCTTCATGCTTGAGAGCTCTTCTACACTTAGCTCATCTTCTTTCTTGAATTGTTCATGCCTTGGTTTTCCTCACCTCCTCCTCCTTATTCTTTGGTTGCTCACTTGAGCATAAGAAATGAGAGAAAATGATAGTGAAAAATTCCTATATCCCCACTCTCCATTGCTAGCGATTGGAGCGTCGGTTGCTTCGCTATGCGAAGCTGGAGCCTGCATCGTTTTCCTCAGGTGGATCATCTTCGGCAAAGGAGGACCAACTTGCAACCGCGATCCGAAGCACTTGAAGAAAGCTTGATGATGTGAGTATTCAACACATAGTAGATTAGTTTAGCTCACTAGGTTTTTGTATACAAGTTCTAGCTATTTAGTTCAATTCTTGGTTTGGGAATTTCAGCAAACTAGAAATTTTTGAAATCTATATTGCCATCTTTGGAAATTAGCTTGCTAGTATGTCTAGGTTCCCAGCAGTGATATCAGAGCCATGCTAAAAAGCTAGACTTGTTTGCACTAATTTAGAGTTTCGATCAACCGAATTTTCCGAAGCGTATTTCCAAAACTGTTACTTGCTGTTCGAATTTGAAAGTTTTTCGAAAAACAATTCTGGTTGTATTAAAATTATGTGCAAGCAAAACTAGAGCTAAGAAAAAAAATTGGGCACCTAATCCCAAAAAACGACCGCGGAACAGAAGTAAAATGGAACATTTAGCGGCTGAATCGCGGCCCTTTTTGGGCTACAGTGCCCCAAATTTTTTCTGGGGCTTTAGTTCGAGGAAATATGATTTTTGGGACATATGGTTTTGATCCAGATTTGTTTGTTTACTTGTTTGTACTTTGGGGGTCAATGCGGAAAGTTTTAATCGATCAAAATTTTAAACTTGTGTTTTTCTGAGCATTTGTTTCTGCGGCCGTGAATATCATAGCGCGGTATAACCCAACTGGTTGCTATATGCACAATAAGACGGGTTTACGAACATGATATTCACGTTGATGTTCTGTGTTGCTCTGTGATTATGGTTATGTTGGATTTGTCATGATGGATAGCCCGGTGTGCGTAGTATCAGATATAATTCTCTGTGATGTAATGTATATTCATATTGCGTGGCGAGCATCCGACATGTGGACTGCCGTCATCGTGGCTTGTATTATTCGTTGGGGCGCGTCCAGGTTGCGGACGTAGTCACCGTTGTATATTCTATTTTTCATTATATGTATTAGGATTACCCCTCGGCGGTGTGCTCGAGTAGCCGGGTTCTAGAGGGCAACGGGCCACCATCTCATGGCGTTGAGACCGGGTTTCTTTACTCTAGAATTGGCGGGCTATTTGCCGCACTCGTATGGGGTATAGGATTGACCCGCGGAGGGGTGCCCAAGTCACCGGATTTCAAAAGTGCTGGGTGGCCCACTCACTTCGTTGATTGGGGTTGCCTCACTTCTGGGATTGGCGGGTGGCTTACCTCACTCGTAAGGGTCTAGGGACTAATACTACGGGCTATCCACACGACCGGGAAATTGCATTTCATATTTGGCTCCATTGAAATGTATTTTCCCTTGCTTATCCGCGTTTCTAAATTGTATTTGCTTCCACTGTGATTCTTCTGTGATGTTGCTTATATCATGCCTGAGACGAATCTTATATATATTTATATATATACAAGTAGATGTTGTATATGTTTTGCACCCGTGCTAGTCCATCCCCCGCTCTGCCGTTAGTTAAGTAACCTAACGGTGCATGATGGGGCCCCGTGGCGAATGCTGATGGCATATACGTACATTGTATTTTCTTTCTTTTCTGGTGTGATAGGGATTAACTGATGGGATTGCATTAATTCTGATTAATGCAAGGAAAACAAACTTAATTGATTTTGTTGGAACCAATTTTTTGAAACCGACATTACAGACGTTTCCTATTGCTTTGCACAGCGGTTTTCGGTTATGAATATCCAGCACCTCATTCGACAAGGTAAGTGCCGAGATCCCTTCATGGGGAGTGACCTCTTGGGCAAAAGTTTGCGTCATTATAATAACTTCACTATAGTTAATTCTTTTGCTTTGCGTCAAGGTATTCAGATAGAAATATCATGCACCTCATTCGATGAGGAAAGAGCTTAGATCCCTGCACAGGGAGTGACCTCTTTGGCAAAAGTTTACATGACTATAAACTACTCGGTTTTCTTCAAAATCATGGTTTTCTACAAAACCACTCGTTTTAAAATGCAGAGCATAAACCACTCATTTTTCAAAACTGCTCGGGTTCCTTCAACGATATCAAGTTCATTACGTTAAAGGTTTATCGCCAAAAACCAGCCGTAGCCCTCCGTCATTTTAGATTAGTATTGCTTAGTATTCATGCTACGTATGTCACGTCCCGCTTCCCAGTAGACGGAAACAGGAACGTGACGAGGCCCGCGACGTATTTATTTCGAGAATGTCATTTCCCGGAATAAATACGCTAAGAGTAAAATAAGAAATATAAAATGACAAGAAAATAAACATGAGATTTAAAAATTCAACAACTTTATTTGCATTCAACTTGATTCATTTATAATACATGATTTTAACTGAAAGAAAATACAAGGATGGAAATGTCTAAACATGTGGCATACATAAACTGAGAAAAGGTAACTGGTCTAGGCCTGGGTCTCGATCTGATCGTGCTCTTCCTCTGAGATGTTTACCTACTCAGTCTCCACAGTATCTGACAAACATTCCAAGAAAAAAAAGGTGGGTGGAATGCCTGTTTAACGCCGAAAATAGAGGCGGACTGTGATGGATCGTCTTGCCTGAATTTGGGGGTAGATGCTATTTGGATTTATCCGTCCACCTCTCCGAAAATACCAAGTTGATTTATGGCACCGTATATTGGAGGTTTGGACGGATGCGGCCGTTGTAGCATGAATTTATCAGATCCCCTCTCATTTGTAAGGGATTTTTTTATTGTGGGGACGCTCTTCCCTGCAGGCGCAAGCCCCTGCAGTTAATTACGTAACCGCAATGCGATAACCACTTTCTCCTGCTCCGGAAGTTCACTTTATATCGTGTGTGTTTTGTTTGTTTTGGTTGCCCATGGATTATATACGGAGACTAGTTTATGTCGTCGCCCATAGCACGCGGATCAGTCCAAATCCGTATATTTTAGATTTGGGTTTGGTTTATTTAAGGACCATTAATCTGGTTTAAGATTAAGATCGATTTAAACATATAAGCATTTGAGGCTCGGTTATTTTAGTTTAAGGACATCGTGGTCCATTACCGCCGTGTTTGGGGAAGATATTAGTTTATGGACATTTCGGTCCAACATTCCCGTTTTGGGGACGGATGTTAGTTTAAGGACATTTCGGTCCATTATCCCCGTTTTTTGAGGCGGCTGTTAGTTTAGAGACATTTCGGTCCTTTATTCATTTTGCGTGCACGTGTATTTGTTACGTGACGAAATGAACAATTGTAATATAGAATATGCCTAATTTAGGACACGATCTGATTTGAGGCATGCACGTCAATTTGGAAGTACATCGATGTATGACGAGAGGAGTTGTTGGTTGTCGGGACCCGTTACCTCTCTGAAGACGTTGAGGAATTATAACGACATATATCAAAGGTGTGTAAAGATGTACTCTCAAACCAAATCTCATATTTGATGGAAAGGGTGTTGTGGTGGACGTAAGAATTGTTAGTCATATTTCAGACTAAGATTACCTTAGGAGATATGAGATGAATATCATTTTGGATATCATCAATGAGAGATCATTAATCATGTTTGAGACTAAGATCGGCTTAATATTATTTTTAAGGATCATTTTTACTTAAGATCCATCAAAGGAGCATTTGGACTCAGCTGCAAGAAACTTCAGATGCTTAGCCAATTTAGGCTTAGTCTGCCTACTCTTATTCAAAAAGTGCTAAGCACTCATTTGGGCTCTGTGTGTTCAGCTTTTTTATTTTTATGAAAAATTGCTAAGCACTTATTTGACGCTCTGACACTCACATGAGTGTCATGTGAAGCATTTGATTATGGGCGCCGCCTAATGAGCGCTGAGCGCTCTGCTACTTTAGTTGTTTATAGAGTGCTGGGCATTTTTCTATCTTCTTTTTTGATGCGCTCACGTGAGGAGCACGTGAGGCGCTGGGGCGCTGCCCAATCAGTGCTAGGCACTTAGCCGTTTTGGCTGTATGTGAAATGATATGCACTTTTTATGTGGCGCCCGCGTGAGATGCACGTGAGGTGTTGGGCGCTGTTAAAGAGGGGTGCCCACGTGGGAAGCACGTGAGGCGCTAGTTTCTTTTATATGGAGATTTAATCTCTGTTGATATTTTTTAGAGAACTTAAATCTCTGTTAATGGTATTTTGACCATTAATGATCACCATGATAACGATTTCGAGGATCTGGGATCATATTCTTTTAATAACTAAGTTCTTGATTCGAAGGAACTGAGTTCCTGGAGTATTATGGACTCCATATTCTTTCTCTTTTAAATTTGTTCTTCCCTAAACCTTTGATTCTCAAGAACAAGATCTTCCCGATGAGAATTAAATTCTCAACTTGTGAAAGACTTGTCTTGTGGATCTCAGATCCAGATAAAGAACTAAGTTCTTTTAGAAGGACTCAATCCTTAGATATGTTAGATAAAGGGGATGTTTTGATCTCGATATTTTCTTTACCTAGGGTTTCAAAAATGGAGCTCTTCTTTGAGAATTGAATTCTCTTTTCTTTCTGTTTTCCTCTCTGTCTCTCTGTGTTGTTCTGGCTCTTTCTGTCCTCATCTTCCTCTGTGTGTCTGTATATGTGTGAGGCTTGAAGTATCAGGTCCTTTATATAGGTAAGGAAAATTGTTGATTAGTTTTGAGAAAATCTCTCATTGATAGATTCCAATTGATTTAATTGGTCTCTGTAACACCTTAGGATGTGATTAGTGGCTAATTATACTTTAATATGTGGTTTTTAATAAAAAGTTTACCAAATTGATTTTTAAATATTATATCAAATTTAATGAATATTTTATTAGAATTTTTCTAGGCTTGCACACACATGTGCATGTAAACTAGGGCTTCAGTGGGGTTAAACCATGATTAGCAACCATGGTGGGTCAAACCTTTTTCCTTAAGCTAATTTTGAAATTTGTATTAAGTTATTTGGGGTTATAATTATGTGTGTGTTTCTTTTTTTTTAAATGGAAAAAAGGGATTTGAAATTCTTGTGTTGACTTGGTGAGAGAGAGAGAGAGTATGGCTTCATGGCATGAGCCATGCCTTCATAAATGAAGAAAGAGAGAGGGGGGTTGACTTGTGTGCCCTCATTTATCATTCTCACTCTCACTTCTCTCATTCTCTCACTCACACACACACACTCAAGCAGCTGCAGCAGCAACTGCAGAAGAAGCAGCAGCAGCAGCCACAGCATCAGTCACAGCAACAACATCAGCATAGCAGCAGCACCAGCTTCAGCAACATCAGCAGCAGCTCCAGCAGCAGCAGCAACACTTCATCCACTTCTTCTACTTCTTCTCCTACTTCCTAGGGTCTATTAGGGTATAATTCTTAAACTCAATTCCTAGCTTGCTAAGCTTATGTGTAGAATTGGTTTCGGTTAGTGATAAAAGTGAGATTTTGTGCTTGAAATAGTGATTAGTGTGGAATTTTGGTTAAATGATATTAGTGATGGTTAGACTAACTTAGTTAAGTGTTATTAGGGCCACTTAAACCTAGTTAAATCCTAGATTTCACTAAAATACCTTAGGGTTTCTGTTTGGTGTAAATTTAACGTTTTTAAAGTAAACTTAGACCTTTCTGTGATCTGCTGTTGACCCGGCTCCTTCAGAGAAAAATTGAGAAAACTGGAGCATGTATACAAGGTCTAGACTATACACACCAAGCACGAACCCCTAACCCCACACCAAGGCCGCCGATTTTTTCTTTCTGGCCGCAATTTGCGGCCAGATGAGGGAGTTTTTGGGTTGAGTTTGCATGGGTAGGAGTCTGCTATATTTTTAGGGCCGGTGGTATGTGCAATTTTGTAAAATTTCACCTGTATCAGAATCTGGGACGATATATCGTTTTTCTAGTACGTTTTGTTTGCGCGATACACGCGATACGTGAGTGGGTTCTGTGATCCAGCGTGTCGCGATGTGTCAGGATAGTTTTAGACGCGTATACACACGATCTAGCGTATCGGACACACGCGCGTTTAGTTCGCGACGCGAGTTTCTAGTTTGATTTCGATATCGCGTTTTGCGAGATATTTGCTTATGTGGATTTTCCCTGTGTGAATTCTAGGTTCGCAGGCGGGTACGTCGGACGCCGCAAAGAAGGGGAAGCAGGTGGTCGGCTATGTGTAGCACGCGACCAGGTGAGTAGATTTAACATTTACTGGGAAATCGCCTGTATGGCGTTAAGCGTCAGGGCGTTATAGGATATTTTAGTTGTATGTGTTCATATATACTATAGTAGCATACCATCTCCTGTTGTATATAGAATGGTAATTATAGAACACTGCACTGTCACTAACGGTTTAAGCTGCACGAGCACTAAATGTATGTTACACTCACGCCGTTAGTGATTGCCATGACACTCGCACTATAGGATCACTGCATCGCTGATGATTATCATGACTTGTCTCATATTCACATTTTATCAAATATATCACTACCTGCGCACATGCACCCTTTATATTCACATTAGTGCATACCTTCATTGATATATCACTACTTGCGCACATGTACATTGTATATTCACATTAGTGCATACTTTCATTGATATATCACTACCTGCGCACATGCACTCTTTATATTCACATTAGTGCATACGTACCTTGATATATCTATACTTGTGCACATATACATCGTATATCCATATTAGTGCACATGTATATTGTTACACTCACATTGCGTATATATCCATTTGCACATCCATACCTATATACATACATATGATACATACATGGGTGATATTGACATGATTTAAAAACTAAGGGACCGCACGAGACATTTTCAAAACTGGATCCTTTTTAAGAGAGCGGTTTTCCCTTTCTTTTACTCTTAGTATCTTACGACACATTGCATGGATTTACACATTGAGTTTGGATTTATGTGATTTCTGGATTTGGGAACCGGGGTATTATTTTAAGAAAATACGCACTGTTTTAAAAACCCGGTTTCCCTTGATATGATATTTCAGTGCGTCCACCATGTGTTTTCTCGGTTCTGAGACGTGTGACATGTGAACCCGAATCGAGGAGCTGGACGAGGCCGATTGCGGGTACATGGTGGACCCGGTATGGTACCCCGGGGCGAGAACGGATCGTTGTGCAGTAGACGGTGAGCCTAGCAGAGGGACCACTACCTACCGGTGATTGGTTAGTTCTGGCGGTTATCCGGAGGATACTAATTAGAGCTGATAGATGGATACAGGACGACACGTACTGCCGGGGCCGAGGGCCGATTCCGCAGATGGAGCTCGATACTTGAGGATTTGCGTGTCGATGCTACACACGATGATTTCATGATATTTTTGTGTGCCGGTGCTAGGCACTCACGATTCTATGAGATTTACAGGATTTGAGGGCCGATGAGGATGACAGCGCCCGAGTTTTATTGGGATTTTGGGGTATTGATGGACACCGATTATTTTCCACGTTGACCTTCCCTGTAGATGTTATTTATTCACATGCTCAGCATTCAGTATTATACATCTCATCCTGTATCTGTAGTACCTGATAGAGTACACATGCTATGCACGACTATTGCATACCCTGCTCACCCTATATAGATGTTATTAGATTGCATTTGCTATGCACGATTATTGCATACCTTGTTCATCATATAGAGAGGTTATTAGATCGCACTTGTTGCATGATTATTGCTCATATAGCTCATCATATAGATGTTATCTGTTGGCATAGGTTAGAGTATCGCAGCACGTGCATACTCGCGATTACCTTTATATGTTATCTACTATTCACGAGTTGGCAACTCACCCCCGTTGTGCCACAGTGTTTGCAGGTTTCCCCTCAGCTTAGTCACGGCAGGCTGTTTTCTTGCATCTTTTGATACAGATACCACTGCAGTTGGCGTGTTAGCCCTTTTGCTGATAGGTGGGTTTTTACGGTATCTGTTTATTTTTCAGTTGTATACACTGGTGTATCTAGTACCCTCCATCTACTTTCATGTATTGACTTAGAGACCAGTTGTGATGACGATGTATATTATTTTGTACTCTGGTGTCGAGCTCGTTGTGAGCCGACTTTATTTATGCAGCTTTATCGTTCATGATATTTGTTTTCACTTATACTGCTCATCTCTTCGCTACGACGTCGTATATTTTTATCGTGGTGATTGTTTCCGCCGTTGGACGTGATTCTCCCGTTTGGGATGCTTTATTCATTCTACATGTCACTTTTACTTATATCTTGTCTTGTACCCGATTTCGGGTCTAGTTTTACAAAGGAAATACTGCCAAAATTTTTAAGATAATAACTTGAACTTTAAAGAATTTTACTAAATTACTTAAGGTTTTCTAAACGTTTTAACAAATGTTTCTATTAAATGTTTTAAACACTCAATACTTTTAATGGTTTTGATTTCGGGGTTTCGGCTTACTTAGTCGCGTTACGCCTGTAGACGTTACGTGGTTAAGTGCCGGTCGCTGGCCAAACTTTGGGTCGTGACAGTCTCAAAATTGATTCGGGGAATTTTACCCACCTTTGGATCTTTTGATCCAAGGACTTCTGTATTTACAGAATATGATTTTGGGTTTTCAATGAGATTGGGGAAATATTTTCCCTATACAGAATTTATTCTGTAAAACGGTAATTTTTAATCACTATTGGATTTTTAATCCAACGGTTATCTGTTTTACAGAGAGAAATCTTTCTTATTTAGAAATATTGAGAGAATATATTCTATTTATTCTACAATTGGATCTTTGATCCAACCGAGAGTACCTTTCTTATTTCAGAAAGATTTGGGAAATGTTTTCTCCCAATAGAATTTAATTCTGTATTTTGATGATTTATTGTCTCCGTTGGATCTTTGATCCAATGGCTCTGTTTAACATAGAGTATTGTAGAATTTAATTCTATCTGGGCGCCGGTGCTCACGTGTTATGCACGTAGGCGCTACTTAAGAATTTAATTCTTAAGATGGGTTTATTCTACAATTGGATTTTTGATCCAACCGAGAGTATCTTTCTTATTTTTGAAAGATTTTGGAAATGTTTTCTCCCAACAGTTTAATTATGTATTTTGATAATTTATCGTCTCCGTTGGATTAAAGATCCAACGGCTCTATTTAACAGAGAGTATTGTAGAATTTAATTCTAGCTGGGCGCCGGCGCTCACGTGTTATACACGTGGGCGCCGGCGCTCACGTGTTATACACGTGGGCGCTACTTAAGAATTTAATTCTTAAGATGGGTATTCCTGTGCTTTGGACATTGGCGCCCGCGTGAGTAGCACGTGCGGCGCCATCTAAGAGTTTAACTCTTACTTAATAGATTCTTTTGTGCTTTGCACATTGGCACCCGCGTGAGGAGTGCGTGCGGCGCCATCTAAGAGTTGAACTCTTCTGTGCTTTGCACATTGGCGCCCGTGAGAGGAGCACATGAGGCGCCACCATAGGATTTAATCCTATAAGATTGGCTCTGGCGATGGCGCCCTCATGGAGAGCACGTGAGGCGCTGCCTCATTAAATTCAACAAAGCTTTGCTCTTTTATTAGGTTAAATATATTGGGGAAACAAATTCCCCCCACCGTTGCTCTCACGTAGCTTGCACGTGGGTGCAACGATATCACCCTTTCCACCGTTCGATCTCCTGGAGAGTTGAACTTTCCCTTCATATCTTATATATAGGGCATTTGGCCCTTGAGATGACTGTTGTTTCATCATCCTCTTGAGTCTTCTTCTTCGTTGAGAATTTAATTCTATTTTCAGAGCTTAGATCTCTGTTTCCAAAACTTTCTCAAAGTCAAACTCTGTCAAAATTTGATAAGAATCATGACCACGATTTAACTCCAAAAGAAACTCTTAAAAGAACCTCTTCTTGTTTTGGGTTTTTAACTGATTAACAGAGCTTTGCTCTTTTCTTGGAACGATCTCTTAAAGATTTAAAAAAACTTTATTTGGGTAGACCATGGGTCTTGGAGATCTTAGGTTTTACCCTTTTAGTGATTTTGATCTTTGAAGCTTGTTTGGAATTTAATTCCATTTCCCAAGCGGATTTCTAGGATTTTATACTATTATTAGAGGAATTTAATTCCGGGTTGTTCTATAGAACTTAGCTCTGAGGAAATTTCTTTTTGAAAGTTCTTTGGGAATTTTATTCCCTTTCTTATTTTGTTTTTAGGGTTCTTTTTGCAGATTTGAAATCTATTGTAGAACACATTTTTCGAGGGAGTTCAATGAGATTTTTCATTAAATGAGAATCCTTTTGGATTCTTACGTTGAGTGCCTTCCTTATTCCTAATGGGTCATTAGAACCATTGTAATTTCTTTCTAGATTGTAATAATTTTGATATTTCGATCGCTAAACCCCTTGCTGGTTTTTCTTTGCAGATACTAAGGCGTCTTGTCTTTATAATCTTGAAGAGATTATCTCTTATGAAGATATCCGCATCCAAGGCTGTTGTCAAGGTCAGGAATTCACTGACGCCCAATGTGCTGAGGTGATGCATCGCTTTAACGACTACAACGGTCGATTACTCCCCCGCCGTTCTCCTCTTTTGAAAATTATCGTCGGGTCGATTTGGGAAGCAATCCCTGAGCTTGATGAGGTTATGCGGCTCGAGGCGTTTGATGATGCTATAGACAAGGTGCATTCAAAATATCTGATGAGCCTGGTCTCAAAGAAGCGGGGAGATGATCTTGTCGATATTTTGCATCTCGTCTTCCAATAGAAGGCGATAATATTCGCGTACCAGAGGACGGACGAAATTAGCGGGGATCTCGACGCTTGCATTCGTGAGAAAATGCATAAGAAAATGGCCAAAGAAGCCAGAAGCACTTTGCTCAAACCTGCTTCTAAGTTCATGAATCCGTGTCCGGAATCCAGCGTCTTGTCCTTGTAAACATTTTGATGATCTCTTTTTTTATCACCGATGTATAAAGTTCTTCGAAGTATGAATGACAAAAATTCCCCTTTCTCTTTATGTCAATGCTCATATGTGCCTCACGTGAAGTGTCATTATACATATATAAAACCTATTTCCGGCACCCACGCGTTATGCGCGTGAGGCGCTGCTGAGGATTTTAATCCTGAATTAGTGCTGGTGCTCACACGTTACGCACGTAAAGCGCCGCTACAGTTTTTAAACCTGCAAAGAATCGGCGCTAGCGCTCACATGTCATACACGTGAGACGATGTTTAGGTGGTCGTTTCACCTTCTTGCTCTGAGTCACATGAGTCAACCTTTTCTTTTCCCATGCCCTTTTTGTCAGGACTTGGAAATAGCTCCACCATGCATAACATTTTCTGTGCCTAGACTTGAATACTCCTCCTTATAACCTGAAACTCTGTCCTCCTCTTCTTTCACTAGGAGAGAACCATTTTAAAAAAAGTATCCAATTTCTAACAAACCAAGAGTTATGTCTTGCAATCGTCCACATGCTCGCCGGCAACCGTGGGAGGTACCTATCGAGGGATTGTCCCTCGTTTTCCTGCAAGTTTAGCGGATCCCATTCTCACTGATGACCAGTGTGACATGGTGATGTACGAGCTTCTGGCTCGTAGGGGCTCTCCTCTTCCTATCGCTTCATTTGGCTTCGGACGATCTTCTCGTCTGTACTTACCGACATTCCTCCTCATCCAGCGGAGATTACTCTGGCGATGCTCGACGCGGCGGAGGACAAGATCGAGTGCTTCCATGAGGCTCTTTTGATTACCCAGCCTCTGAGGGATTGTTCGGTTTGGCTTCTAAGCAAGATACGGGATCAACGGGACATCATGTCTGTCTTCGCTGATGAGAAAGGCACTGACCGATGGGGGGCGACTCCCCGCGAAGATCGCCGCTTCGACATGGTGGAGAAGGCAGAGAGGGAATTAAAGAAGCTTGTATATTGTTTTGTTAATCCTTGTATCTCTGATCTCATATTTGGCGATATTTTCTCTGTGTAATAAATACTGGTAATAAAAATAATGTCGACCACTGAACGTTTCATTCCCAGCACATATTCATATGGGCATCCTGCCTCTGTACATATATTTTGTATTTTAACAGTTTCTGATTCATGCATCTAGACATAGGTGAACATTGGACTAAAGTGATGCATAGCATTTAGCCGGTTTCGAGCTGGCATACACGAATTTTACTAGAATTTTGATCTAAGAAAATAGCGAGCGGATACAAGCGTTTTCTCAAATCTCGATCCTTAAGAAATGTAGTTCTGAACCCCCAAGGCCTATGAGTTGCGCCTTTTCTGTTTCTTTATGTCATGATTTAGCGCCCATTAGTTTATTTACTCGTTTCGGAGTCTGTAGTTTATTCACTCATTTCAGAGTCTCTAGTTTATTCACTCGTTTCGGAGTCTCTAGTTTATTCATTCATTTCGGAGTTTCTAGTTTATTCAATCGGTTCGGAGTCTCTAGTTTATGTACTCGTTTCGAAGTTTTTTAGTTTACCTCTCTTGGGTTTACAGGCAAATTTGTCCTAACATTGTATATAGATAACCCCCATTCTTTACGACGGAGGTCCGTTGGGTTTGTGGTACTAGGGTTTTAGTCCATGGTACCGTCGCATTGGCTGATGTATTCCTCGATATGCAGTCCTTCAGCTATTGTTCGAGTATCCCCGCAATTGTCGTGTCGCTGATCCCTTCGGGGGCTGGACAAGACGTTTTCAAGTAATCTCCTTAGGTCATATTACCGTCGGAAGAGCAAATATTAGGAGATTTCCATGACGTTTTTTACTTGAGGTTAGGCTCAGTTTGGAGCCACGATGAGTCATAACCACTCCTCACCGGTGTAGGATGATCTCCGATAGTCTTTTAGGCTTTATATGAGTTGCCTTCAAGACCCGAAGCTAGGAATATGTTGTTGCTTCATTTTTTGTTTTGACGATGTTGCGCCAATTCTTTGCTGATGTAGGGTAGATATCTGTAAGATTTCTATGTTGTGTGTATCGTTGTTGAAGTCCGGAGCTAGGAATATGCCATTGCTCCAATTTCATTTGATAGCCACATTCGCATCCTGCTGAAATGAGGGAGAACATCGGGATGTTCTCTAGGGTGTATATGCGTCATCGAGACTTGGAGTTAGGATTTTACCGTTACACCATTTTTTTTGGTTTCGACCTTTAGGTCTTTTGTTGACGTTGTGTCTGTACTAAAAAAGAACGCCGGGATAGTCTCTGAGTTGTATATGAATCGTCAAGACTCGGAACTAGGATTTTTCCATGCCTCCATTTTTGTTTCGACCCTTGGGTCTTTTGTTGACGTTGCATCTGTATCTTGTTGGCATGAGAAACACATCGGGATGAAGTTAGGATTTTGTCGTCACTCCTTTTTTATTTGGCTCCTTGGAGCTTTTGTTAACGTCGCATCCGCACCCTGTTGGAATGAGAAGAACGTCGAGTTGATCTATAGGCTGTAGATATTGCCTTCCAGATCTGTCTCTCCTTTTGATGGAGCCTGGTTGGAAAATATGGTTTCTTTTCTTTCATTTGTGCTCAAGGATCATATACAAGAGTCAATATGGACATACTTGCAGGGCATAGGAAATTTTATTTTATTTTATTTTTTATTGCCGCGATGCTCTATCTTTTCAGCTTTTCATATCGCGAAAGTCGCGATTGCCCAATGTTCCCCTCCGAAAGACGGCGCGACACGGGGACGTCTTGCCTGAGATTCGGGGCAGATGCTAATTGGTTCTATCCGTCCACCTCTCCGAAGATGCCAAGTTGATTTATGGCACCATGTATCGAAGGTTTAAACGGATGCGTCCGATGTAGCAGACTTCGTCAGATTCCCCCTCGCTTAAGGGGGTTTTGATTGTGGGGACGCTCTTCCCTGCAGGCGCAAGCCCCTGCAGTTAATTACGCTACCGCATTGCAGTAACAACTTTCTCCTTCTCTAGATGGTCACTTCGTGTCATGTGTGTTTTTTTTGTGTTTGGTTGCCCGTGGATTGTATACGGAGACTGAGTTATGTCGTCGCCCGTAGAGCGTGGACTAGTTCAAATCCGTATTATCTTAGATTTGGGTTTGGGGGCTTGGGTTTGAGGATACGTTAGCCTCGTTTGAGACTAAGATCGACTTAAACGTTTGTTAAGGATACGTTAGTCTAGTTTTAGACTAAGATCAACTTAACGGGATCGTTTAGATCCAACAAGAGAGCAATTAAGGGGGGAGCCCTGTTGTTTAGTTTAGTGATGTTGCGGTCAATAGGTAGTTTAAGGACATTGCGGTCCAGTGTTAGTTTTAAGACATCACGGTCAAGGTTAAGGACGTCGTAGTCCGTGGATTTGAGGACTCCACAGTCCGATGTTAGTTTTAAGACATCACGGTCAAGGTTAAGGACGTCGTAGTCCATGGATTTAAGGACTCCACTGTCCATTGTTAGTTTTAAGACATCACGGTCAAGGTTAAGGACGTCGTGGTCCGTGGATTTAAGGACTCCACGGTCCAATGTTAGTTTTAAGACATCACGGTCAAGGTTAAGGACGTCGTAGTCCGTGGATTTAAGGACTCCACGGTCCAATGTTAGTTTTAAGACATCACGGTCAAGGTTAAGGACGTCGTAGTCCGTGGATTTAAGGACTCCACAGTCCAATGTTAGTTTTAAGACATCACGGTCAAGGTTAAGGACGTCGTAGTCCATGGATTTAAGGACTCCACAGTCCGTATCAATGTATGGTCATCGGGACCCGTCACCTCTTTGAAGACGTTGAGGAATTACAACGCCGAGTATCAAAGGAGTGAAGAGATGTACCCTTAAACCGAGGTAGATCAAGTGATCTGCAGTCCAATTTGGAAACTAAGATCAATTATTATATTATGAGCCCATTGGGCCAATTAAGTTTGAATTGAGGACTTATGGCCATCTTGGGCTAAGTCCAATTGTATCTGGGATATTGGCCCTCTGTTGATTCATTGATGGAGATGCTTTGCCTCTGGAAACTTTAGCCAATTGGGCTAAAGCCAGTGTTAAACACTAAAGACCAACAGTGTTGAACACTGGGAAAAAAATTAACAAGTTAGTGTTAAACACCAAAAGATAATCAGTGTTGAACACTGGGAAGAGAGTTTTCAAATTAGTGTTAAACACTAAGCAAATCAGTGTTAAACACTGCAAATAGAATTTTCCAAATTAATGTTAAACACTAAGGAGAATCAGTGTTAAACACTGGATACAGAGGTTTCAATTTAGTGTTAAACAATAAGGCAAAAGGGGTCACGTGGTAACACGTGAGAGCGCCCTTCTTCTCTTTATTTTGTTCTATAGATAAGTGTTTAACACTTTTAATCCTGAAAGCCATCAAGTCCGGGCACGTGATGGGAGCTCATGCTCGGTTTATTAGAATACCCATTAGGGGTCACGTGGTGACACGTGAGGGCGCCCCAGAGTCTCTGTTTATTTTGCTTTTTCTTTATGTGCTTCATGGGTCGCGTGGGGCACGCGGGGCATTGCCTCAAAGCTCTATCTTCGCAGGAGTCACGTGGTAACACGTGAGGTGCCTACTTCAGAGTTTTATTCTATGGGTCTCTGCATGTTTTAAAGTTCTGTTCATAGGGTTAAACCCTAAACTTCTGAAGAATTATATTCTTAATAGGGTTAAACCCTAGTTTCTTTTCTTAAAGGGATTAAATTCCTATGAATTTGAGAGAATTATATTCTCAATTAGGGTTAAACCCTAGTTCTGTTCATTTTGAAGGAATTAAATTCCCATAACATAGGGTTAAACCCTAACTTTATCTCAAAGGAATTGAATTCCTATCATTTTGTGAGAATTAAATTCTCTAAACTCAGTTCCTCCTCTGTGTTTTAGATCTGCATGGCAGGATCTCAACCCAATGAGAATTCAATTCTCAATTCATGGGGAGATGTGCACTTTGCAGATCCTCAACTAGAGAAAGAACTAAGTTCTTTTTTTTTATATAAGAGTTAAACTTTTTTGAGAATTAAATTCTCATTTGAATCCTCCCTTTTCCTTTCTTACCTAAGGTTTTCCTTTTTGCAGAGAATCAAAGGCTCTATCTCTCTCTCTCTCTCTATGTATCAAAAGAACAAGATCCAAAGGTCTCAAGGTTTCAGAAAAAAGTTTTAGAAAAAAGATCTTCGAAAAAGGGTATTTCTCTTCTTTTCTTGGCTCCTATTTATAGGAGAAGGAAGATAATCAATTTGTTTAGTAAATCTCTCATTGAGAGATTTGATTTGTATGTCGAGAGATTTTATCATTAATCTGGGCCTTTGGATTATTAAGTGAATTTTATTCACCATTGGATTTTAAATCCAAAGATATTTCCTTGTTGTTTCGGTTAGATTTAGGGGGAAATCTTTCCAAGTCCAAGATTTTTCCATAAATAGGTGATATTTAATCACCTTTAGATTTTTAATCCAACGGTTCTGAATAATCATTCTCTATTTGGAAAGATTTGAATGATCTCTTCTCATAATTTAATTCCGTTAAATAATAAGTCTTTTAAAGCCGGTCGCGTGTGGCCACGTGACCCCTGGTCACGTGTGGCCACGTGACCCCTGGTCACGTGTAGGCACGTGACCCCTGGTCACGTGTAGACACGTGACCCCTGGAACGGGCCTTTCTTCTCCTTTTGCGCTCTGTTCTCTGGCCGCTGCTCAGCCGTCACGTGCCAACACGTGACCACTGGTCACGTGTAAGCACGTGACCTTTTCTGGAGTCTTTTCTTGAATGCGCTTTGTGCCGCTGCTTTGAACGTCCCGTGCCAACACGTGACCGCTGGTCGCGTGTGAGTACGTGATGCCTCTTCTGAGTCCTTTCCTGATTTTTAAACAGGGAACAAATGCCCCCACAGCGTTGTTCTCACGTGTCTGCACGTGAGTGCAACGCTGTCAGTTTTGTGACCGTTGGATCTGCTTTGGGAGTAGGGTAGATGAAACGTTTTCCATCCCATCCTATAAATGCCCATGTCCTTTCAGAAGAGCCTCCACTTTGCTCATCTTCCTCCTTTGAGAACTTTCTTCTTTTGAGAATTTAATTCTCTTTTTCCAGAGCTTAGTTCTCTGCCTTGAAAAATTTTCAGAGTTTAACTCTGTTCAGGAAAGACTCTTCCTTTCAGGTAATGATGTTGAACGATCGAAGAACCTTCATTTTAAAAAAACTCTATGGATTTTAAATCCACATCAAGGGTTTCACCCTTTTAACATGAACCCATTTTTTCTTCAAGTTCTTCAGCAAGAACAGAAAGCCATCTAATCTTCAACAGTGAATCTCTTTAGGGTTCATCTGATCCTTCAGGGAGCTGATGATGTTTCCGGGGAATTTAATTCCCTTCTCTTAATAAGGAATTTAATTCCCATAAAAAACTCAGTTCTTCCCATGGAGGCTTCTTAGGGTTTTCTTGCCCTAGGTTGTCCTCTTTCACATCCGAGAGGAAAAAGTTTGTAATGAATTTTTCATGATCGTTATTTCAGGTGTCATGGATGCTCATTTGTATGATCTTGATGAAATCATTTCTTACGGAAACTTTCGTGCACTGGGCCGCAGTCAGAACCAGGAGTTCACCAATGCTCAGTGTGCTGAGATCATGAGCCGCTTCGATGAGTACAACCATCGGCTACTCCCCCGTCGCTCTTCTCTTCTGAAACTCATCGTGTTGGCGATTTGGGAGACGCTTCCTCTCTTCTGCACTGGTGTACCTCTCGGGGCATTGGACACTGCCGAGGATAAGATACATTCAGTGTATCTGATGAGCCCGATCTCGAAGAGAAGGCGAGACAACCTCATTGATCTCTTGCACCAGGCTTTTCAGCAGTCGGCCATACTTTCCCTGGCGATGCTTGATGCGGCTGAAGAAAAGCTCGAGGGCTTTCACGAAGTGAGCCTAATTACTCAAGCTTTGAAAGATCGCTCGGTTCACCTTTTGAGCGAAATAAGAGCCCATCGGGCTGTTATGTCTGCTTTTGCGGATGAACATGGCGCCAATCGGTAGGGAGCGACTCCTCATGAGAACCGGCGCTTTGACGTGTTGGAGAGGGCGGGGAGAGAGATGGAGAATTTTGTCTTTTGTTTTGTCAACCCTTGCGCTACCGATCCTTTGTTCGGCGACCTTTTCCCGCTAGTATAGTATATTCAAGTTAGTTTTCACATGCTTTATGTTGAACTTTCATGTGTGTTGGGTGTCTGTATGTATGCTTGCATAAATGAACTTTGTGTTCTTTCCATGAGAACTTTCTTTAATTGCGAACAATATCACTATGTTGCATGCACATCAAAGCTTCGGGTATTATTTCTTTTCGATATTCATATGCGAATGCATGCTTGATAGGATGTACATCGAGAACTTTTCGTTGCTTCCCATACCAGGTGATGTGAGCGCGTTTTAGATCGACTATTGCTGTCGAATGGAGGCATGTTTATACGGTCTTGAGCGTATATGTCCTGTTTCCCAGGTTGCGGTCGCGAAAGCGAGCTTACGTGGTCTGATAGAGCGTCGCGTGGCGAACATATTGTTGTGCAAGAAAAGGCTCGGCCGTAAATTCTCGGAGAGGGAGCTGGCTTTTAAAGCGCTGAGCGAGCTTCAAGCTAATCTTACCGCCAAGGCCAACAAAGCATATGAACTCTGGCGGGTGCTTCAAGAGTCTATCAAAGAGGTGGTGGCTCTTGATAAGGCTGCCACGTTAACTCGTGAGAGGGTCGAGGCTCATAAGGCCACTGAGAAAGAGCTTGAAGGCCGGCTTGCTTCGTATCAGGCCTAGCAAGCTCAGGCGGAGGCCCGTCTTCTGGCGATCCTGAATAATGAAGCCGTGACTCAGCAAAAGCAGGATGAGCTAGCGAAGTTACTAAATCGCCCGCCGACCTGAAAACTTGTATTATTTTTTGTGCATACTCCCGAATGAAAGTATTTTTTGTTCTTTCATGAATTGTACTTCGTATCCATTTTGATTGATGAATAAAGACATATTTTTCTTCTCAATGGCGTGTCCCCTTTTTATTGAATGTGACATGCGGACAATTTATCTTGGTCTCTTTGCAGGGCAGCGATGGCTTAGGATTCAGGTTTAAGATCTGCCTCCTAAGACTTCTGAGCCTTATGAGCCGTGAGGGTCTCATAAAGAGTTTTTCTCCCTACAGGTCGAGAGGATCCCGTAGGTGTAAGTTCTTCTTAAGAGTCGTGAGGATCCTTAAGCGGGTTCTCCCTTGGGAGTCGTAAGGATCTCACAAGAGACTTTTCTTCTTTGTAGGTCGTGAGGACCCACAAGTGCTGAGTGCGGTCGCCCTTATCCGTAGTTCACGGGATCAGGGGTTGCTTTGGGGATGTTCTCCAGGGTACCGTAGTTTAAAGACATCGCGGTCAAGGTTAAGGACCTCATAGTCCGTGGGTTTAAGGACTCCACAGTCCGATGTTAGTTTTAAGACATCACGGTCAAGGTTAAGGACCTCATAGTCCGTGAATTTAAGGACTCCACAGTCCAATGTTAGTTTTAAGATGTCCCGGTCAAGGTTAAGGACCTCATAGTCCGTGGATTTAAGGACTCCACAGTCCGATATTAGTTTTAAGACATCACGGTCAAGGTTAAGGACCTCATAGTCCGTGGATTTAAGGACTCCACAGTCCGATGTTAGTTTTAAGACATCACGGTCAAGGTTAAGGACCTCATAGTCCGTGGATTTAAAGACTCCACAGTCCAATGTTAGTTTTAAGACATCACGGTCAAGGTTAAGGACCTCATAGTCCGTGGGTTTAAGGACTCCACAATCCGCGAAATGTGTGATTACCGGGACCCGTCACCTCTTTGAAGACGTTGAGGAATTACAACGCCAGATATCAAAGGAGTGAAGAGATGTACCCTTTAACCAAGGTAAGATCAGTCTAGAATCATCGTGGTTGGTTGTTAGTTTTAAGATATTACGGTCGAGGTTAAGGACATCATAGTCCATGGATTTTAAGGACTCCACAGTCCAGTGTTTGCTCTGGATGCTTCACACGGGTTCACGGTCGTGCTCTGCGAGGACCAGGCTCCGCTCTGGGCGTTTTCCGCGGGGTCAAAGAATGACGTTATCCGCGTTCCACGTGACCAGGAATTTTGCACTAGATGCTTCACACGGGTTCACTGCCGTGCTCGGCGAGGACTAGGCTCCGCTCTGGATGCTTCACACGGGTTCACTGTCGTGCTCTGCGAGGACCAGGATCCGCTCTGGATGTTTTCCACGGGGTCAAAGAGTGACGTTATCCGCGTTCCACGTAACCAGGAATTTTGCACTAGATGCTTCACACGGGTTCACTGCCGTGCTCGGCGAGGACTAGGCTCCGCTCTGGATGCTTCACACGGGTTCACTGCCGTGCTCTGCGAGGACAAGGATCTGCTCTGGACGTTTTCCACGGGGTCAAAGAGTGACGTTATCCACGTTCCACGTAACCAGGAATTTTGCACTAGATGCTTCACACGGGTTCACTACCGTGCTCGGCGAGGACTAGGCTCCGCTCTAGATGCTTCCCACGGGATCAAAGAGTGACATTATCCGCGTTCCACGTGACCAGGAATTTGCTCTGGATGCTTCCCACGGGTTCATTGACGTGTTCTGCGAGGACCAAGCTCTGCTCTGGACGCTTTCCATGGGGTCAAAGAGTGACGTTATCCGTGTTCCACGTGACCAGGAATTTTGCACTAGATGCTTCACACGGGTTCACTGCCGTGTTCGGCGAGGACTAGGCTCCGCTCTGGACGTTTCCCATGGGGTCAAAGAGTGACGTTATCCGCGTTCCACGTAACCAGGAATTTTGCTCTAGATGCTTCCCACGGGTTCACTGCCGTGTTCTGCGAGGACCAGGCTCCGCTCTGGACGTTTTCCACGGGGTCAAAGAGTGACGTTATCCGCGTTCCACGTGACCAGGAATTTTGCACTAGATGCTTCACACGGGTTCACTGTCGTGTTCGGCGAGGACTAGGCTCCGCTCTGGACATTTCCCATGGGGTCAAAGAGTGACGTTATCCGCGTTCCACGTAACCAGGAATTTTGCTATAGATGCTTCACACGGGTTCACTGCCGTGCTCGGCGAGGACTAGGCTCCGCTCTGGATGCTTCACACGGGTTCACTACCGTGCTCTGCGAGGACCAGGATCCACTCTGGACGTTTTCCACGGGGTCAAAGAGTGATGTTATCCGCATTCCACGTAACCAAGATTTTTCACTAGATGCTTCACACGGGTTCACTACCGTGCTCGGCGAGGACTAGGCTCCGCTCTGGACGTTTTCCACGGGGTCAAAGAGTGACGTTATCCGCGTTCCACGTAACCAGGAATTTTGCTCTGGATGCTTCCCATGGGTTCACTGCCGTATTCTGCGAGGACCAGGCTCCGCTCTGGACGTTTTCCACGGGGTCAAAGAGTGACGTTATCCGCGTTCCACGTGACCAGGAATTTTGCTCTGGATGCTTCCCACGGGTTCACTGCTGTGTTCTGCGAGGACCAGGCTCTGCTCTGGACGTTTTCCACGGGGTCAAAGAGTGACGTTATCCGCGTTCCACGTGACCAGGAATTTTGCTGATTGTATCCGCATTTCACGGGATGAGGGTTTGACTCTTGGTGATCTGTATATCGCCGAGCCATGGAACTGGGAGTTGCCGCTGTTCCGCTTCGCTTGAAGTTGTATCCGTTGTTGCAAGACGGGTGTTGAGACGATCTCTAGATCACTTGCGGCTTATCGAGATTTGGCTTCTTCTTCTGATGAAACCTGGGAGAGGAGGAGTGCGATTCCCTCTTTGTTTGCGCCCCTGGATTGTATACAGGGATAGATGTAACATCACTTGTAGGGCATAAATTTCATTTTTATTTTATTTCTTTTTCCGCGATGCTCTATCATTTCAGCTTTTATATCACGAAGGTCGCGATCGCCCCATCATTTCGGTTATTTTTTGTGGTGCCCAATCATTTCGACTATTTATTTTATTTTTACTCGCTGCTTTTTATTGCGAGTTGCCCAATCATTTCGGCTATCTTTTATGCATACACATTTTTTTACTTGCTGATCTTATCGCAAGTTGCCCCATCATTTCGACTATTTCTCGCATGCATGTGTGGCTTGTTGGCTTTTCGCTGCAAGCTCGGATTTATACACCGATTTCGGCATCAGCACCGCTACAACTGGGATGTTGCCAGGAGCGAATCATCATTTGCCTCTGTCGATGTTGACCAAAGGTAGCTTAGCAAACAGGGTTAAGGGTCCTGTCGACTAAGGCTTTTGACTTCATGAGCCGTAAGGGTCTCACAAAGGTATTTCTCCCTACAAGTCGTGAGGATCTTGCAGGTGTGTTTTTCTCCTTGGGAATCGTGAGGATTCCTAAGTGCATGTCCTCTTGCAAGTCGTAAGGATCTTACAAAAGGGTTTTCTCCTTAAAAGTCGAGAGGACCTACAAGGGTTGTTCGCCATACGAACATATCCCTAGTCACGGATGGGACTTGGTTAGGGAAACGTTTATTCGCGCCCGTGGATTGTATACAAGGGTCGGTATTGAGCCACTTGTAGGGCATAAATTGAAGGTTGTGGGGGTCTCTTAAGCACAGGTTTAGGTCTCTGTAACTTAAGACTTTCAAATCTTATGAGCCGTGAGGGTCTCATAAGAGAGTTCTCCTTACGAGTCGTGAGGATCTCGCAAGTGTAATTTCTCCTTAGGAATCAAGAGGATTCCTAAATGTGTTGCTCCTTTGTGATTCGTAAGTATCTCATGCAGGTGGTTTCTCCTTGCAAGGTCGAGAGGACCCTGCAAGTGTCTTTCAACGAGGTTGCGCCCTTTCGAGTTTTCACAAACACTCGCCGGTAGCCCTGCCGTTTTTACTCACGGAGCCCTTTCGGGTTTTCATCCGTGCCCATTTTGCTTATGGACATACCGTCTTTCCCTTTTTTTTCTTTTTATTCTTTTTATTTTTCTAACGAGGTTGCGCCCTTTCAGGTTATCACAAACACTCGCCGGTAGCCCTGCTGTTTTTACTCACGGAGCCCTTTCGGGTTTTCATCCGTGCCCATTCTGCTTATGGACATACCGTTTTTATTTTTATTTTTATTTTTTTTTCCTTTTTTGTATCGGTTTCGGGATGCCGCAATCCATCGTAGTTTATTGAAATCTCGGTCGACAACCAGTTTTAGGACATAGTGGTCCATCGTTAGTTTAAGGACGTTTCGATCCATTGTTAGTTTAAAGACGTTTCGGTCCGTTGTTAGTGTAAGGACGTTTCGGTCCGCCGTTAGTTTTAAAGACATTTCGGTCCACTGTTAGTTTAAGGACGTTTTGGTCCGTTGCTAGTTTAAGGACATTTCGGTCCGTTGTTAGTTTAAGGACGTTTCGGTCCGCCGTTAAGGATGCCGGTTACTACTTAGAGTTCAGGCTTAGGAAGATAGCGAGCGGACATAGTCGTCGTTATCTATCATTGACCTAAGCCTTGACCCGTTAAGCGTAGTATCTCTTCAAGAAGCGACCGTTCACTGTCCTGAAAGGTCTTTCACCGTGCATATCCATGAGTAGATACGCTCCACCCTGGTAGACCTTGTCTATGATGTACGGGCCTTCATAGTTTGGCTCGAATTTTCCCCGTTTGGCGCGATTGGGGATCATAGGTCTTTTGACCACTAGCACGAGTTCGCCTTGGCGGAATATCCTCGGCCTGGTCAATCTTTCGTACGAGCGCGTCATCTTTGCTTTGTAGGCCTCCAGATTTTGTTGTGCTATGAGCCGGGTCTCATCAAGGGCATCAAGCTCCTCAAGCCAAAGGTGAGCATTTTCTTCGTCCGTCAGCTCGTAGTGGACCACCACTCGTAGAGAGGGTAACTCTATCTCGAGGGGGAGTACTGCTTCTGTACCGAATACCAATGCATATGGCGTTGTGTTCGTGGCTGTTTTGAACGTAGTTCGATACGCCCAGAGAGCTTCTTGCAGTCTCTCATGCCAATCCTTCTTATTTCGGGACACCGTCTTCTTCATGATCTTTGTCAAGATCTTGTTGAAGGCCTCGGCCAGACCGTTAGCTCGTGGATTATAAACCGAGGAATATCTCCAGTCTATATTGTGTTGTTGTGCGAAGCGGCTGATCATGTGGCTTCTGTAGGCTGGCCCGTTATCTGAAATGATTCATCTCGGAGTTCCGAACCGATAAATGGCGTACGTCTTGAAGAAATGGAGGATATTCTCAGTTTTCACTTCCCTCAATGGTACCGCTTCTGCCTATTTGGAGAAGTAGTCAGTGGTCGCTAGGATGAAACGATGTCCTCTGGACGATGCTGGTTCGATGGGCCCGACTATGTCAGTCCCCCACATTTCGAATGGCCAGCTAGCCGCCGTTGGATGGAGTGGATTTGGATGCTGGTGGATAAAGTCCCCATGAATTTGGCACGAGTGGCATTGCTTCGCATACTCGAGGCATTCTTGGATCATTGTGGGCCAGTAGTAGCCCATCCGTTTGATCTTCAGCTTCATCTTTGGGCCTGCTTGATGAGAACCGCAGAGTCCGTCGTGAACTTCCTGAACGACTCTTTTCGCTTCGTCAGGTCCCAGGCATCTCAACCACAGAGAATCGAATGACCTTTTGTACAGAGTATCGTTGATGAAGGCGAAAGACAGAGCTCGTTTCATGAGCTGATGTCTTGAGGACGCATCTTCAGGCGTTCGACGGGATTTGAAGTTGTCTATGAAGACTTCTCTCCAATCTTCAGCCGTTTCTTGGTCTTTTATTTGCATGGCCTTCTGCTCGGTCGCTTCCTTTTTCTCGGATGATTCCGGAGATATTTCTGCCGGAGCAAGAACCCGACGGCTTTGTACAACGATTCTTACATCATCGAAGTTCTCATCAGCTAGTTCTTTAGCTAGCTTGGCTAATGCATCCGCTTTGCTATTTTCCGCGCGCGGTATGTTTTCCAAAGTATAGGAAGGGATTTGGGTCAACAGTTGCTGCACCTTCTCGTCGTACTTCATCAGCTCTGGCTTGCATTTTTGGTAGTCGCCATTTACTTGACTAACGACCAGTTGGGAGTCTCCGTATATGAGGAGGTTTTCAATTCCCATGTCGATGGCGATCTCGAGGCCTGCTATCAAAGCTTCGAATTCGGATTCATTGTTCGTTCTCGGCTCTGTTAGGGAGAAAGCAAAGCGTATTATCCCTCCTTGTGGAGTTACAAAGATGAGTCCTACTCCCGATTTGATTATAGGGGTACTTTGTTTGCGCTTCTTCATGGAAGATGCTCCATCGAAATAAAGCTCCCATCGGGTATCACCACCGTCGATTGCATCAAACGCATGTTCGTCTGGAAGATCGCAATTCAGAGGAGAATCGGCGGGTATCGGATGCTCAGCGAGGAAATCGGCGATGGCCTGGCCTTTCACTGCCTTGAGAGGCTGATAGGTTATCGAGAACTCCATCAAGAGCAGGGCCCATTTAGCGAGTCGCCCCGTCAATATGGCCTTCGACATTAAATATTTAAGGGGGTCCACCTTCGAAATGAGACGGACTTCATGCGCCAACGCATAGTGCCTGAGCTTTGTTATCGCAAAGGTTAACGCCAGGCAATGTTTCTCGATAGGGGAATAGTTGCTTTCTGCCCCCAGTAGGACTCGACTTAAATAGTAGAGCGCTCTTTCCTTCCATTGGTCGTTCTCTTGTGCCCATAATGCGCCTAAGGAACCTTCGAGGGCAGTTGTATAAAGAATAAGGGGTTTTCCCCTGACTGGAGCAGCTAACACCGGTGGGTTCTGCAGGTACTGCTTAATCTCGTCCAGTGCGCCTTAGAATTTGCGATCCCAGACGAACGGGGTTCCCTTCTTCATCAGGTGACTGTAAGGGCGGCACTTGCCTTAAAGGTTGGCTATAAATCGCCGGATGTACGCAAGCTTCCCCTGGAGAGACCGCAATTGTTTGAGAGTCCTTGGCGGTGGCATTTCCATGATCGCTTTGATCTTCGACGGATCTATCTCAATGCCTCGGTGGCGGACAATGAACCCTAGGAACTTGCCTGAGGATACCCCGAACGCGCATTTGAGCGGGTTCATATTCAAGTTGTATTGCCGAAGGCGTTGAAATACGGTCTTCAGATGCTCGAGATGTTCCTCGTATGACTTGCTTTTCACGAAGAGGTCGTCGATATAGCATTCGACGATTTCATGTATAAGGTCATCGAAGATCTTCGTCATGGCCCTTTGATAAGTAGCACCGGCGTTCTTTAAACTGAAGGGCATCACTTTATAACAGAATATTCCCAAAGGAGTCCGAAAAGCTGTGTGCTTCTGGTCTTCGGGATGCATCTTTATCTGATTATACCCTGACGAGCCGTCCATGAAGGAGAAAACCTCATGAGTGGATGTATTGTTTATCATCAGTTCGGTGACTGGCACTGGGAAATCGTCCTTCGGGTAGGCTTTATTGAGATCCCGGAAGTCTACACATATGCGCACTGTCCCATTTTTCTTCATTACCGGGACGATGTTGGCGATCCAGTCAGAATATTGCACTTCTTGGATAAACCCAGAATCGATCAGCTTCTTGACTTCGGCGTTGATGCTCATCTCAAGCTCGAGCCGCATTCTTCTCGGCGCCTGTTTGACTGGCTTGACATCTGGGGATATTGCCAATTTATGCACTGCAATTTCTGGATCTAGTCCTGGCATTTCAGAATAGTTCCATGCGAAACAATCTTTATGCTGCATAAGCACGTCTTTTAACGCAGCCACCCTTTCTTCAAATAGCAGCTCGCTGACGAATGTCGGTCGTGGGTCGTTCGCCGTCCCCAACTCAATTTTCTTGAGGTTATCGGCCGTGGTGTGTATGCCATCTTCCAGCTCTTTCGGTGCTGGTGGAAATTCTGAGATTACCTCATCGTCATTCTTTTCGAAGCACCGGGGAAAGTCATCCATATTCTCGGGCTCTTCTTTGGATACCGTTATCATGCGACAGGTACGAGCTCGTTTCCAAGACCGATGTGGATCTGGTTCTGCTCTTGTGGCTTTGGGTTCATGCTTCTGTGGCGGGGTTACCCTCCAGCTATCGGATAGAGCGAACTTGCCGAGCTGATACTGATCTTCGACCCAGTTCTTGAAGGTGAATAAGTCTTCGATAGGTGTCCTATGGCTCTGTGATAAGAGCAATAGCCTGGATGCGAGACCTCATTAGCTTGCTCAGGGTGTTTAGACTTCGGAAGTGTAATCATTCGATGTTTTAAAGCGAGGTCAAGTATCTTCCGCATTTTATTCTGAGGAAAAGAGTATGCCTGACTCATCTTTTTTATGAGGGACAAATCCGGACCGCGCAATACCCGATCACATGACTCTTTGATCCTGCGTTGTCGTTGTCGACCTCCTTTTCTGCTTTTTGACTTACTTCTACCTCTGCGTCGGGCCTTTTGCACAGCAGGTTGACAGGGAGGAGCGTTTTCATCTTTCGCAGCCTGTTGAAAAAGGCGTTGCGCCCTGGCTTTCTTGTAAATGGCCATTTCGCGATTATGATCGTCCCGAGATTTTTGACCCGTTTTCCTGATAAGCTTGTCTATTCGCTCTTCAAATGATGGACTCGGGACTTCAATCGCGGGATCCAGTTCTGATGAGGGGTTGGCATTTTCTGATAAGGCATCCTCTTCTTCATCAAAGGTATATATGGCGTAGCTACAGTAGACCCGTTCCCGTTTTCCGGCTCTCACGTATCCAAGCCCAAGTGTTTCCATTCTCCCGTTGGGCAATTTACGCTGAGTCCCAGGGACATTCCAAATCCTGTTATAGAATCGAGCTTGTCGAGTAGTCTGTTTTAAGGGTATCCCTTGGCGCTTCAATAGCCTTTTCAATCCGTTTGTGTAATATCTGGGCAAACAGATGGGTTGGAGCCTGTCGAGGGTAGAATCCGTGCCGTGCCAGATATCTTTCTCCACTCTTGTTTCCGAGGATCGATAGAATAGGATCGCCTTTTCGCTTGGGAGGGACGTAAAACATCTGCAGGTCTTACACGTTGTGAGCTTCAAGCGTGTCAAGATCTTTGTAGTGCTCCCGCAGAATCATGGTGATTTGCAAACTCTGATCATCACCAGGGAATTCTTGTATTGGTGGCCGACTGGAGAACACAACATTAACCTCATCTTCCGAGTCACTTCCGAAGATCAATATGGGGGCGGACGGTCCCGGGTCGTTGCGTCGAGACGGCCCAGAGTAAACTATCTCTTCTTCTTCTTCGGTATCACTCCCGAAAACCGGGATGGTGGTAGCGATTTTGTTCTCCGGTTTGTGACACCTCTCTGTATCCTCGAAGTCTGGCAAAAAGTACTTCGCATCTTCGTATTTGCGGACTTCGTTTACGGAGAACGGGTTCAGCTCTCCCGTTACGGTGTGCTCGAGACCATCCTTGAAATACTTCATACACTGATGTTGCATAGAAGGGATGATGTCGTACTCGTGTAACCAAGGACGACCGAGCAAGGCATTGTAACATGTCTTGGCATCTATGACGTGGAACTTAATGTCCGTGACGAGTAGTCCAAAGCGTAGCGTCAATATCACAGACCCAAGAGTTCTCGATGATTGGGAGTCGAACCCGGAGATGGTGATCTTGTCCCGAGCAAGGTGCTGGACGCTCATGCAGATTTCTTTTAACACCCGCACATTGAGGAGATTAACGGAAGACCCATTGTCAACCAAGATTTTGCCTATCTTTATATCGTGGCAATATCCTAAGACATAGAGGGGACGGTTGTGGTCGCACGTCCCAAGGAGAAGGTCCTCATCACCGAACGTGACATCGGCTGTGTGTACTTCTTCTAGTCCATCCTTCATCCTTTCTTCGGCGAGGAAGGCCTGGAATTGCTCGGGCTCTTGCAATGCCTTGATTAATGAATCTCTCGCTTCCTTTGATAACAGGAGGGCGTCGAGAATGCTGAGCTGCGAGGGTAGCTTCCTCAGGTGCGCTAGAATGTTGTAGTCCACCCTACTCTTCTTAGGAGGGTCCTTGGCAGTTAGCTCTTTCATAACTTGTTCATCTAAGGCGATATCCTCAGCGACCTTTTCCTTTCCCTTATATTTTCTAGTTGCGGGTCCGAGATTCTTTTTCGGAAGCGTGCGATTGCGCAGCTGAATGTTTTCGCAGGCTTATGGTTCTTCCTCTTTTCCCGAGGTGGACTCTTTAAAGAGGGGGCTAAGAGCCATTTCCTCTTCAGAGTCGCTCCCAAAGGTGAGAACTTGCGGTCCCCCGGCGTTGACCGTGTAACAGTTACCGGCAGTTCTTTTGTGTCCTTCGGTCGTACTTCTCTGCTACCGACGAGTTCTGTGTTTCATCGCTTAAAATGTTGCCGATGAGCAACATATCCCTGCCACCATGTCTTAAAAACGTCGCACTCCTCAGTGGGGTGTGAAATCTTCCGATGATATGAGCAGTAATTAGGGTGTCTTTCCGCCCCATTGAGCGTGTTTTCTTCCGAGGGTGGTAGCTTCATTCCCATTGACATGGCTTTGGCAAACCTTTTCCTCATCTTGAATATGTTTTTATCCGTGTCGGGTGTCTTTCGATCTGGCGGGAGCGTTTCGACTCTTTCATTTAGTCGCATGCGTTTGGCTCCTTCTGATGCGGCCATCTCACGCTCCCGGTCGGCTTTACTTTTCAAACGAATCTCGTCTAGAAAGGCATCGATCATTTCGTCAGTCGGCCACACAAGCTCCGGTTCAGGCTCTGCCCTCAGTTTCTCAGTGCCAGGAGTTTTTTCATCGTCGGTAAACGAGTGGGAGATCACATTACAACTCGCCACGTATCCCTCGGATTCATCCGACGAACTTTCCCCCTCATCTTCTTCTTGAAAGACGTGGTTGAGGAACTCTTGGAGCGTGATGGGAGTCCATGCCTTTTGATTGTATTCTTCCAGCGCGTCAATTTGTTTCTGCATGTCTGTACGCTCGTTGCCAGGCTTCACGGGCTTCTTAGATTTCTTCTTCTTCTTCTTTGAAGATTTCGACGGCTGGGTGTGAGTGTTCGGGCCATCACCATTGATCTTCGGAGTTGGGCGCGGCTTTAGCATCCCTTCAATGATCTGGGGTTCCAGCGGGTTCTTCCACTTGACTGTCGGGCATGTCTGGAGCTCATTCAGCATTCTTTTGGATTTTGCCGAAAGCACGATTTCCCATGGAGCTTCTTCAATGAAAGAACAAGTTGCCTCCGGAGTGTCCGTCTTCTTAGCAGTGTGAGGTTGTGGCGGGTTCACTTTCCACTTCTCGGATAACGCAAACTTGCCCTGTAGGTATTGATCTTCAATCCATCCTTTGAAGACAAAACAATCCTCGATCGGATGGCTTACCGTTTGATGGTAAGGGCAGTAGTTGGGGTTGTTCACCTCACTGGGTTGCGGCGGTCGCCTTGGGTTTGGCAAGTTGATAAGCCTGTTGCGTATTGCTAGCTCAAATAGCCTCTTCGTCTTATCCCGTGGGAATGAGTAGGGGCGCTTCATTCTCTCATTGTAATACCGCCGTCTTTCTTCCAGTTGATCCGCCAGCTTTGGGGCACTGGGTTGCTGCTGAGCGTTCGCAACGAAGGTTGCTTTTCCTTTACCCTTGTCATTCCGAGGTTCTGGCTTTGGGGGAGACGGTCTGTGACCCATCTGGTCCATCTGGGCCAACTTGTCGATCAAAGCCTGGAATGTGGTGGGCTTAAAAAACATCATGAACTGTGAGATAGTTGCGTGAGGATCTAGGGTATCCACGAACATGCCTACCGCAGGCGCTTCCTCAATGCGTTGTTCGCATTTCGACCATAAGTTTCGCCAACGTATAGCGTACTGGACCCACGTCTTGCCTGGTTTCACCCTGGAATTAATCAATGCTGTTATCGGGGTGCGTTCACTGGCGCTCGCAAATCGTTGAGTGAATAGCAACTCCATTTCAGCGAACGTCTTGATGGAATCGTTCGGGAGCTCATAATACCATTTGAACGCTGTTTCTGACAAGCTGCAGACGAATTGGCGAAGCAAGAGCTTATCGTCGCCACCAGTGTTTCCACAGAGCGCCCTGAACTGGGCCACATGCTGATGGGGATTGCCTGTCCCCTTATAGACATGGAATTTCGGTATTGTATAGCTCGGCGGGTACTTGATCTGGTCATACCAGCTCGGATATAGTCGTCCCGTCCTGACAACTTGACCAGCTGCCTCAGTCGCCTGGTGAACCCGTATCTGCTGAGCTATATATTTGTCTAGGTCAGCTTTGGAGATTGTCTCCTCCTTGGCTGTTGACAGAGCGGGTGGAGGATTCGACGTTTCTCCCATGTCGTCTTCAAGAACGATTAGAGGATCTTCAGTAGGAGGCTCTTGTTGGATCATCATACCCACCATGTCCTGCAACAGGAGGGCCATTCGTTGTATATTGGTTGCTTGTTCAGCGGCCTCTTTATCCTTCTTCTCTGGTATCCTACGAAGGAACTCAGCATCAGTTTCTTGCTCCTGGCGTTGATCAGATGACGCTTCGGGGCTTTCTTTCGGCCCAGTAAGTGCGGCCATCGCGGTCATCATTTCATGGAGCTTCTGCTGTTGCTCCTGAGCTTTGGTCACTGACCGTGTAAGCGGTCTATGACCCGTGGATGCACGACTGTCCTCTTTTCCAAGCGCCATGTATACTGTATGCACCATCATGCCCCCAGACTTAGGGCGTTTTGGCTTATTGTCCTTGATATTTGCTGCAGGAGTGAGGACTTTCTCCGGCCTTCTTCTCTTGTGGGCCGTCGAAGTTGAGGGGGCCGTTGCTTTGGGCACCCAGGTGGTCGTCGTCTTTTGTTGCTTGACAGGGGGATTTTCTTCCTGCCGACCTTTCGACTTCTTATGCTGGTGAGAGAAATTCGGATCAATCACCGATTCTCGGACTCGTCGCCAAGTCTTGTAGATCCTGGAGGACAGCCGTTGAGGAGACTGCTTCGGCTTTTCTGGTTCTGCTTCCACGGCGGTCTCTACCGGTGGAGGAGATCTTTTGAGCACGACGGTAGGAGAGTCCCTGCGCACCTTGTTCAGCAGCTCAAAACTGTTCCCGGTTGGAACAGCAGCATTAACTTCCACCGTTGGAGCTGGTGGAGTTAGCCCAGAGGGGGAGTTGCCCCCAGCCTTCCTTATCCGGCGCCAGTGGCGACGTTGGGCGTGACGGGTTGTTGGGATTGGTTCAGCGACGGCTTTATCTTACCCCCTGTTCAGGTGAGGGGTTGTTGCCGGTGTCAGCCTCTTGAAGACTGACGTTCGTTGAGAAGCTACGTCCAACCGGTCAAAACCAGATTTCTGAGCGGGAGTGGGAACGAAAGCAGTCAGTCTCACGAAGACCGACCCTCTGGGAGGAGAAGCCGCCTTGACGACTTCAGTAGCAGCTATCTTTTTTGGGATGGCCACTTCAGGTGTTATGGGCTTCTTGATAGGCCCTTTGGTGCTCGAGCTCAGCCTGGTGAAGACTGAAGAATTGGACGACCCGTTGAGAAGGGCCGTGGGAGTAGCAAGTCGATCGAAGACCGACCTCTTCGAAGCTTTCGGTATGGGCATTGGGATGTCAATGTTCACCGGCGGGAGCATGGTCCCAAAGAATAGACCGGTAGTAGCTTGAGTCACTTGCTCCATAGGCATAGTGAATAGGGAAGCAACCTGCAGTCCATATGCTACACCTCCAGGTGAGGCTGAGCGTCGGTTGCATTTGCAGTTCGAGCAGTTGAACGCCATTGATCCTTTGTTTTCTGCACCAAGCAAAACGCCAAATCTTAGTACCTCGCAACTCAAGGGCAACCATTAGCAAACCGCGATTGGTTCGCGAATCACGACACACGAAGTGTGGAGTGGAAAGAGGAAAAGGTCCCACCGGGCGTGCCAGAATCTGTTCCCCTCCGAAAGACGGCGCGACGCGGGGACATCTTGCCTGAGATTCGGGGCAGATGCTAATTGGTGCTATCCGTCCACCTCTCCGAAGATGCCAAGTTGATTTATGGCACCATGTATCAAAGGTTTAAACGGATGCGTCCGATGTAGCAGACTTCGTCAGATTCCCCTTCGCTTGAGGGGTTTTTGATTGTGGGGACGCTCTTCCCTGCAGGCGCAAGCCCCTGCAGTTAATTACGCTACCGCATTGCAGTAACAACTTTCTCCTTCTCCAGATGGTCACTTCGTGTCGTGTGTGTTTGATTTGTATTTGGTTGCCCGTGGATTGTATACGGAGACTGAGTTATGTCATCTCCCGTAGAGCGTGGACTAGTCCAAATCCGTATTATCTTAGATTTGGGTTTGGAGGTTTGGGTTTAAGGATACGTTAGCCTCGTTTGAGACTAAGATCGACTTAAACGTTTGTTAAGGATACGTTAGTCTAGTTTTAGACTAAGATCAACTTAACGGGATCGTTTAGATCCAACAAGAGAGCAATTAAGGGGGGGAGTCCTGTTGTTTAGTTTAGTGACGTTGCGGTCAATAAGTATTTTAAGGACATTGCGGTCCAGTGTTAGTTTTAAGACATCACGGTCAAGGTTAAGGACGTCGTAGTCCGTGGATTTGAGGACTCCACAGTCCGATGTTAGTTTTAAGACATCACGGTCAAGGTTAAGGACGTCGTAGTCCGTGGATTTAAGGACTCCACAGTCCGTTGTTAGTTTTAAGACATCACGGTCAAGGTTAAGGACGTCGTAGTCCGTAGATTTAAGGACTCCACAGTCCAATGTTAGTTTTAAGACATCACGGTCAAGGTTAAGGACGTCGTAGTCCGTGGATTTAAGGACTCCACAGTCCAATGTTAGTTTTAAGATATCACGATCAAGGTTAAGGACGTCGTAGTCCGTGGATTTAAGGACTCCATAGTCCAATATTAGTTTTAAGACATCACGGTCAAGGTTAAGGACGTCGTAGTCCGTGGATTTAAGGACTCCACAGTCCGTATCAATGTATGGTCGTCGGGACCCGTCACCTCTTTGAAGACGTTGAGGAATTACAACGCCGAGTATCAAAGGAGTGAAGAGATGTACTGATCAGTCGAAAATACTGTATATTTTAGCAGGCAATTTCCTTAACATTTGCATACACTTAGAAGTGTATGGTATTCATAATTCACATATTAGCTAATCGGTCGCAAAATATCAAATTACATGTATTCGACCTTAAAACCGGAAATTCTAGGGAAATTAACTGCATTGCATTACATAGCATATTTTCTATATCTTGCAACCCCTGTTTCGAAGTCTATGCAGGAAAAGAGATGCTTGCTCGATCATTACATCACTCGACCATTACAATTGCTCGTAAACTCATTGAAAGCAAATCTGGTATCAACACAGAAGGGATTATACAAATCAAAACATTAGAGTAAAGCCCATACAGAAGTACAAGACTACTGAAGAAAGCACAGATCCCAAGGCCACCAATGAGCGGCGGAAGGGCGGCCAATGCCCACCTCACGCGGCGGTTACGCGGCGGATCCAGGGAGTCAGCTCCTCGAGTTTCACCAAAACTCCTGATTCAGTTCCCACTACTCAAAAATGCACACAAAAGTCCAGAAGAGTCCAGACACTTCCACCAGATCATCAAGCTCCTAAACTAGCCTAAAACTTCTAGAACTTTCCTAAACCCTTGCTTAAACCCTAAGCTAAACCCCAACAAACTTGGCCAACAAACTTTGGGAGGGAAAGTCCAATTCAAACCTAAACCTAGTTCTATAAATAAGACCCTAGGCTCTCTCATTTCTCATCTTGGAAAAATCTTGATTCAATCTTGGAAATAGATAGATTCAACCCATTTTTAGTTTAGCCATTCTTTTTCTCCATCCTCTTCTTCCTCAAGATTAGTGAGAAATCTTGTAGGAAACCCTAATCCTAAATCCAACCACACTTCAAGATCTTGAGTGCAAGCCAAGCAAGATTCCTTCAACCCTTTTATGAGCCGAGCCGATCTTCCATCGGGCAAGAGATCAAAGTAGATCCACGATCCACGGAGACGAGCAAAGCCGAGTCAACGATCGATTTTCTTTCTTCTTGTAGATCTTGAAAGATTGTATTGAAATTGTTGATGAAATAAAAGGTGATATTTTCTTCTATCTTGTTTTCTTTAAATTCCGCATCATGTTATCTTTACTATTCTTGAATATTGTCTATGTGGTGATGTGTGAATAAAACTCCGCTCGTTAAGGAGTCGAAACGATCTTTAGTATGATGATGTAGCAAATTTATAATCAATTCTTGAATCCCACGAGTGTGTAAACCCTAGCAAGTTCAAGAATCGACAACCCAATTTGATGCGATGCTTTCTTGATCAACATCGCTCGAGATTGGGGTGATCCGATCGCTTCTTGAAATTGCTAGAGGCTAGAATATAAATGGTATCCTCGAAAGAGCAAGGGTTAAGAGATGAAACCCTGATTTCATCAAGAAAACCCTAACTCGCGTCGATAACCATTGATCTAGTATCAATTCTTCGAAGGACAAGAATACGAAATATTGTAGACTACAACACATCTAAAGATCCTATCGATTCCTACGAGCCTCTCTATTATTCTTGATTGTTGTTTGGAAAATACCATTGAAACCCCGATTCTTGATTGTTTATAATTTCGTGATTCTTTAATAAAGAATTGTGACACACAAATACAAATCAACTCCTGAATCTTGTTTTCTTGTTGCTTAACATTTCATTTCGAACAAAGTAAAATACAAACGAATCTCGAGATCCCTGTGGACGATCCGCACTCATTCATTAACTACAACCGACACCGTAGTTGATTGCGGTCAAATATTTTTGGTTGTGATTTCTTTACAATTTCATACTACACAACGAGAATTCTTTCCAATCATGTACCCTTAAACCGATGTAGATTAAGTGATCTGCAGTCCAATTTGGAAACTAAGATCAATTATTATATTATGAGCCCATTGGCCCAATTAAGTTTGAATTGAGGACTTATGGCCATCTTGGGCTAAGTCCAATTGTATCTGGGATATTGGCCCTCTGTTGATTCATTGATGGAGAGGCTTTGCCTCTGGAAACTTTAGCCAATTGGGCTAAAGCCAGTGTTAAACACTAAAGACCAACAGTGTTGAACACTGGGAAAAAAATTAACAAGTTAGTGTTAAACACCAAAAGATAATCAGTGTTGAACACTGGGAAGAGAGTTTTCAAATTAGTGTTAAACACTAAGCAAATCAGTGTTAAACACTGTAAATAGAATTTTCCAAATTAATGTTAAACACTAAGGAGAATCAGTGTTAAACACTGGATACAGAGGTTTCAATTTAGCGTTAAACACTAAGGCAAAAGGGGTCACGTGGTAACACGTGAGAGCGCCCTTCTTCTCTTTATTTTGTTCTATAGATAAGTGTTTAACACTTTTAATCCTGAAAGCCATCACGTGCGGGCACGTGATGGGAGCTCATGCTCGGTTTATTAGAATACCCATTAGGGGTCACGTGGAGACACGTGAGGGCGCCCCAGAGTCTCTGTTTATTTTACTTTTTCTTTATGTGCTTCAGGGGTCACGTGGGGAATGTGGGGCGTTGCCTCAAAGCTCTATCTTCGCAGGAGTCACGTGGTAACACGTGAGGTGCCTACTTCAGAGTTTTATTCTATGGATCTCTGCATGTTTTAAAGTTCTGTTCATAGGGTTAAACCCTAAACTTCTGAAGAATTATATTCTTAATAGGGTTAAACCCTAGTTTCTTTTCTTAAAGGAATTAAATTCCTGTGAATTTGAGAGAATTATATTCTCAATTAGGGTTAAACCCTAGTTCTGTTTATTTTGAAGGAATTAAATTCCCATAACATAGGGTTAAACCCTAACTTTATCTCAAAGGAATTGAATTCCTATCATTTTGTGAGAATTAAATTCTCTAAACTCAGTTCCTCCTCTGTGTTTTAGATCTGCATGGCAGGATCTCAACCCAATGAGAATTAAATTCTCAATTCATGGGGAGATGTGCACTTTGCAGATTCTCAACTAGAGAAAGAACTAAGTTCTTTTTTTTTTATATAAGAGTTAAACTCTTTTGAGAATTAAATTCTTCTTTGAAGCCTCCATTTTCCTTTCTTACCTAAGGTTTTCCTTTTTGCAGAGAATCAAAGGCTCTATCTCTCTCTCTCTCTCTCTCTATATATCAAAAGAACAAGATCCAAAGGTCTCAAGGTTTCAGAAAAAAGTTTTAGAAAAAAGATCTTCGAAAAAGGGTCTTTCTCTTCTTTTCTTGGCTCCTATTTATAGGAGAAAGAAGAGAATCAATTTACTTAGTAAATATCTCATTGAGAGATTTGATTTGTATGTTGAGAGATTTTATCATTAATCTGGGCCTTTAGATTGTTAAGTGAATTTTATTCACCATTGGATTTTAAATCCAAAGATATTTCCTTGTTGTTTCGGTAAGATTTAGCGGGAAATCTTTCCAAGTCCAAGATTTTTTCATAAATAGGTGATATTTAATCACCTTTAGATTTTTAATCCAACGGTTCCAAATAATCATTCTCTATTTGGAAAGATTTGAATGATCTCTTCTCAGAATTTAATTCTGTTAAATAATAAGTCTTTTAAAGCCGGTCACGTGTGGCCACGTGACCCCTGGTCACGTGTGGCCACGTGACCCCTGGTCACGTGTAGACACGTAACCCCTGGAACGGGCCTTTCTTCTCCATTTGCGCTCTGTTCTCTGGCCACTGCTCAGCCGTCACGTGCCAACACGTGACCACTGGTCACGTGTGAGCACGTGACCTTTTCTGGAGTCTTTTCTTGAATGCACTTTGTGCCGCTGCTTTGAACGTCACGTGCCAACACGTGACCGTTGGTCACGTGTGAGCACGTGATGCCTCTTCTGAGTCCTTTCCTGATTTTTAATCAGGGAACACCCAATCATTTCGGCTATTTTTCGCGGTGCCCAATCATTTCGGCTATTTTTTTTATATTTTTACTCGCTACTTTTTATTGCGAATTGCCCAAACCTTGGCATCAGCATCGCTACGACCGGAATATTGCCAGGAGAGAATCTTCATTTGCCGTGAAAAGACTTGGAGTTTGACACCTGTTTAGGCATCAGCATTGCTACAACTGGGATATTGCCAGGAGAGAATCATCATTTGGCTTGAGAGGACTTGAAGTTTGATACCTTTTTAGGCATCAGCATCGCTGCAACTGGGATATTGCCATGAGCGAATCATCATTTGCCTTTGTTAATTTGAACAAAGGTGGCTTAGCAATCAGGGTTAGGATCCTGTCGACTAAGGCTTTTTAACTTTATGAGCCATAAGGGTCTCATAAAGATATTTCTCCCTATGAGTCATGAGAATCTCGTAGGTGTATTTTCTCCTTAGGAATCGTGGGGATTCCCAAGTGATATTTTCTCTTATAAGTCGTAAGGATCTTGCAAGAGTGTTTCTCCTTATAATTCGACAGAACTTATAAGTGTCGTTCACCATATGGGGACATTTCTCTCCATTGGTGGAACTTGGTGGGGAAATGTTTATTCATGCCCTTGGATTGTATACAAGGATCAATATTGGATCGCCTGTAAGGCAACTTGGGGGATGCGACGGCTTAAGAACAGGTTCAGATCCCTGTAGCTTAAGGCTTTTGAATCATATGAGCCGTGAGGGTCTCATAAGGGGAATTCTCCTTATGAGTCGTGGGGATCTCGCAAGTTTAATTTCTCCTTAGGAATCATGAGGATTCCTAAGTGTGTTTCTCCTCTGTGAATTGTAAGGATCTCACGCGGGTATTTTATCCTCATAAGGTCGAGAGGACCTTGCGAGTGCACATGGATTTTTTATTTTACGAGTTTATGCCATTTCCGGGTTTTCACAAACTCTCCGGCAGTCCTGCTATTTTTACTTACGGTGCCCTTTCGGATTTTCATCCGTGCCCATTTTTCTTGTGGACATACCGTTTTTTAACGAGATCGCGCCCTTTCGGGTTTTCACAAGCTCGCCAGTAGTCCTGCTGTTTTTACTCACAGCGCCCTTTCAGGTTTTCATCCATGCCCATTTCACTTATGGACATGCCCCCTTTTTTTTACAACGAAACTCTCGAAAGTAGTTTCGTCATAAGTGACCCATCTGTTTGCCGGTGGGATTTAAGGGTGGCTTCATCGCTGGAGTAGCTGTATAGCCAGTAGGGCTTGAGTTGCAATCCTCACCGTCGAGATTTCGATTGCAATATAGATCTCAAGGGAGCGTATTGCCGTATTTGGGGCAATGCGCTAGTTTGGGGACGTTTTGGTCCTATATTGCCATGTTCGAGGCGAAATTTTAGTTTAGGGACATCTCGGTCCTGTACCGCCATGTTTGACACGATTAATTAGTTTAAGGACATTTCAGTCCGGTATCGCCATATTTGAGGCGATTAATTAGTTTAAGGACATTTCGGTCCGGTATCGCCATATTTGAGGCGAGTAATTAGTTTAAAGACATTTCGGTCCGGTATCGCCGTTTTTGAGATGAAGTTTTAGTTTAAGGACATCTCGGTCTTGTTAGTTTAGGAACTTCTCGGTCCGTACTACCATGTTTGAGGCAGATAGTTTGTTTAAGGACTTCTCGGTCCTATATTGCCATATTTGAGGTGAGATTCTAGTTTAGGGACATCTCGGTCTGTGCTGCCATGTTTGAGGAGAATTTCTAGTTTAAGGACATCTCGGTCCTTTGTCGCCATGTTTGAGACGAATTTCTGTTTTAAGAACATCTCGGTCCTTTGTCGCCATGTTTGAGGCAAATTTCTAGATTTCTAGTTTAAGGACATCTCGGACCTTTGTCGCCATATTTGAGGCGAATTTCAAGTTTAAGGACATCTCGGTTCTTTGTCGCCATGTTTGAGGCAACGGAGCTTCTTTGTATACTACTCTCAGAGTTTTTGACTCGGGAAGATAGCGAGCGAACACGAGCGTCGTCATCGATCATTGACTTAGGACATGACTCGTTAGGCATAGTATTTTTATGAGGAATCAGCCGTTTATTGGCCGGAAGGGTCTTTCGCCATGCATATCCATGAGCAGGTAGGCTCTACCTTGGTAGAGTTTGTCTATGATGTACGGGCCTTCATAGTTCGGCTCGAATTTCCCCTATTTTGCACGATTGGGGATCATATGTCTTTTGATGACTAGCACGAGCTCGCCTTGGCGAAATGTTCTCGGCCTAGTCAGTCTTTCGTATGACCGTGTCATCGTTGCCTTATATGCCTCCAGACTTTGTTGTGCTATAAAGAGAGTTTCGTCGAGGGTATCGTGCTCTTCAAGCCGAAGATGAGCATTTTCTTCATCTGTCAGATCATCTCGAACCGCTACGCGTAGAGAAGTGAGTCCTATTTCCAGGAGAAGCACTTCTTCCTTGCCGAATACCAACGCGTATAGTGTTGTATTCGTCACTATTTTGAACGTTGTTCGGTGCGCCCAGAGAGCTTCATACAGTCTTTCATGCTAGTCCTTTTTATTTCTGGACACCGTCTTCTTTATAATCTTTGTCAAGGTCTTATTGAAGGCTTCAGCTAGACCGTTGGCTTGAGAATTATAGACTAAAGAGTATCTCCAATCTATCTTATATTGTTCTGCGAAGTGGCTGGTTTAATGGCTCCTGTAGGCTGGCCCATTATTCGAGATAATTCTTCGTGGAGTGCCGAATCGGTAATTGACATGTGTCCTGAAGAAATGGAGGATATGCTCCGTCTTCACCTCCCTTAGTGGTACTGCTTCTTCCCACTTAGAAAAGTAGTCGGTCATTGCCAATATGAACCGATGTCCTTTGGACGATAGTGGTTCAATGGGGCCAATTATATCGGTTCCACACATTTCGAACGGTCAGCTAGCTACTGTTGGGTGTAGCGGGTTTGGATGCTGGTGGATGAAGTCCCCGTGAATTTGGCACGAGTGACACTGCTGTTCTCCGCCGAAATACAGAGACGGAACCGCGTAGGTCGTCTTGCTTGAATTTGGGGGCAGATGCTATTTGGTTTTATCCGTCCACCTCTCCGAAAATGCCAAGTTGATTTATGGCACCGTGTATCGGAGGTTTGGACAGATGCGGCCGTTGTAGCAAACTTCGTCAGATTCCCCCTCGTTATGAGGGGTTTTCGATTGTGGGGACGCTCTTCCCTGCAGGCGCAAGCCCCTGCAGTTAATTACGCTACCGAACCACTTTCTCCTTCTCCAGATGGTCACTTCGTGTCGTGTGTGTTTGTTTATTTTTTAGTTACCCGTGGAATGTATACGGAGACTAATGTATGTTGTCGCCCGTAGGGCGTGGATTAGTCCAAATCTGTATTTTCTTAGATTTGGGTTTAAGGATCGTTAATCTCATTGAGATTAAGATCAACTTAAATGTTTATTGAGGATACGTTAGTCTAATTTTTAGACTAAGATCAACTTAAACGATTGATCCCATTTCTGCATCAGCGATACTGAATAATAATGTGGGTTCTGACACCCGTTATTATTTTGTTTTATTTGAAGTGTTAAACACTAGCGTATGTTTGGCGCTCACGTGGGGTCACGTGATACTTTAAAATAGTGTTAAACACTAAGAGCTTAAGGCGCTCACGTGGGATCACGTGAGGCGCTTCAAAATAGGCCCAGCTTCTTGAGAATTACCCCTTTTCTTTTCTGAGTGCCGAGCACTATTGGGGTCACGTGGGATCACGTGAGGCGCACTTGCATTTGATTTATTCTCCTTTCTCTTTTGAAAGTGCTTAGCACTATAAAGGGGTCACGTAATATCACGTGAGGCGTCCTAAATATATAGACTGCCTTGTTTCATCTCATGAAAGTGCTAAGCACTATAAACGGGGCACGTGTTATCACGTGCGGCGCCCTAAATATAGAGACTGCCTTTTCTCATCTCATGAAAGTGCTAAGCACTATAAAGGGGTCACGTGTTATCACGTGCGGCGCCCTAAATTTAGAGACATGTTTTAGGTTTACTCCCCTTTTATCCTTTTGAAGAGGCTAGCTTAGGGGTCACGTGGGAGAACGTGACCTTATATCAATCGTTCTCTTTTGGTCATTGAGGGGGGCTCACGTGGGCGCACGTAATCTAACATTTATCATGTTAGATGCCGATCTCTTTTACGTGCATGGAGAGTTAAATCTCTTGTTTAAGAATTAAATTCATTTATAGGGTTAAACCCCAATTTTATTTAGAGAAATTAAATTCCTATGTGTTACGTTGAAAGAATTAAATTCTTTAAACTCAATTCTCCCCCTAAGTTTTGAATTTGCATGACAGATCTCTCCGATGAGAATTAAATTCTCAACTTGTGGGGAGATCTGCTTCTGCAGATCTTCAACCAGAGGAAGAACTAAGTTCTTTTTAGAAGAGTTAAACTCTTAGTTTGAGAATTAAATTCTCTTTTGTTTTGTGGGAGCTTATGGGGTGATCTCCTTCCTTCTCTTACCTAGAGTTTCTTTCTTCCCTGAAGAGATCTTCTTCTCTCTGGAGAATTAAATTCTCTTTTCTTTTTTTTTTGCTTTAAAGGGAGTTTTTTCTCTCTCTTTCTGTGTATCCTCTTCTTTTTTTTCTTGGCTCCTATTTATAGGAGAAAGAAAAGAATCAATTTGTTTAGAAAATCTCTCATTGAGAGATTTTGATTGATTTTATAATCAGCCAAAAAGATCTTTTAGATCAATCAGTGAATTTTATTCACCGTTGGATTTTTAATCCAAGGACTTCTGTTTTACAGAAGATGTCTTGTTTGTTGTTCTTAACAAGATTGAGAAGATATTTCCCTGTACAGAATTTTTCTGTAGATTGGTGATTTTTAATCACCATTGGATCTTTAATCTAACGGCGCTCTGTTGTACAGAGCATAATCTTTCTTGTTTAGAAAGATACAAGGAAATATTTTCCAAATAAAGCTTTTGCTTCCTTTGAAATAGAATTTAATTCTATCGGTTCAGAAGGCTTAGGAGCCCATCACGTGTACCACGTGGCCCCTCCCAGAATTAATCTGGTTTGTTTGTATGCAGGAGTCTAAACAGAGAGAAGGCATCACGTGGTAACACGTGAGCTTCTTTGTTTCTTTGTTTGTTTTATAACTGAGTCCCACACGTTTTGTGTAAAAGATGATCACGTGCTTGCACGTGAGGCTTTAGTTGCCACCTACTAACGGAGCTGCTTACTCTGCATACAGATGCATCACGTGCTTGCACGTGATGCTCCACTAGCGGGAACTTTTTCCTTTTTCCTCTCTGAGTCTCTTTGTAAGGGATTGATGATCACATGCTTACACGTGATGCTTTCATTAATGGGGAATTTTCCCCTTCCTTTCTTGTTCTGAATTTTTATAAGGGAACAAATGCCCCCACAGCGTTGTTCTCACGTGGCTCACACGTGAGTGCAACGCTGTCACCTTTATAGCCGTTGAATCTACCTAGGGAACGGGGAAGATGAACTGTTTCCCATCATGTCTTATCAATGCAGGGGTCTCGTCTCTGCAACGCCTCCGTTCCTTCATCTTCTTCCTTCTTTGCTATCTTCTGAGAATTTAATTCTCCTCTTCAGAGCTTAGTTCTCTGTCCATTGAAAATTTCTAGAGTTTAACTCTGCCAAAAATAACCCCTTTTTAGGTAAAGCTCTAGAACATCAAAGAACTCCTTTCTTCAAGAAAGCCTCTGGATTTTAAATCCATCATGAGAGCTTTGCTCTCCTCTAAAACCCATCTCTTAGAGATCCAAGATGTGATTTTTGAATAATAACTCTCAATGTCTTGGGCATGAAATTTGATTTTTCCTTTCCTCTTTATGGGGTTTCTGGAATTTAATTCCATTGCATAAAAGGAATTTAATTCCTCACCAAAGAGCTTAGCTCTGAAAGATCAAGAAGGCCCTTCAGGAATTTGATTCCCCAGTGTTCTTGAAAAATCTTTTTAAGGGATTTTTCCAGGATTTGTAATGGGTGTTCTTTTGTGAGTATGTTCCAAGTCATTTGAACTCCAATGTGCATTTATTGAGAATCTTTTTTTCTTTATTCTCTCAATGATATCCCTGCCTCGTGATTGGCGAGCCGTCATACTGATTTTGTGGGGTCCATTGTTATTGTAATCAATGATCTCACGGAATAAGCTTCTTGTCATTTTCTTCTGATGTTTATATATATATATATATATATATATATATATATATATATATATATATATTTGCACTTATAGGTTGCATTAACAGTCTTTCCTCCCTTTATTTCAGGGACAATGGATTCCCTTCTCTACTTTCCTTTTACTCTCTCAGACGCTGCTTTTCCACAATCGTCGTCGGACGAAGAAGCAATGGCGATGATCAGAGCTTATGACAATGATCGGACAAATCTGCTCTTATGGGGCACTTGGTACGGCCATATCATCCGGGGTCGCCGAAGTTTAATTTGCGGGGAGCCGGTGGAACCTCTTCACCCTATACTGCCGATGGAACGCCCACAGACTGCTTACGTAGTGGAAGTGACCAATTGGACTCTTTCGGACCGGCTGGAGCCCTCTACCTCTGGGATACCTAACCAGCCCCTGCCTGCTATAGACATCTTGGGGCGTCAGATTTGCCAAGGTGAAGCTTGACCTTGAGGGCAGGTCTATAAAGTGGGTATCACCCCCCGGCACCCAGTGAGCTACCTTATTTGGGCTCGCTATATTCTTTCTGCCCACCGCGCAAGGCTGCAGAAGGTCGGGATATATCAGGAAGTATATGCATCACTCTTCCATTACCATGCTCCTCACGTCTGGTGGATCAAAGCCTTCTTAAATCAGTGGAATCTGCCCACCAACACCTTCCTGCTAGGGGATCGAGAGGTGTCTATCTCATTGCATGAATTCCATGAGATTTCAGGACTGCCCATTAGGGGGAGCGTTACGAGGAACTGCTGCCTCCTGATGAATATGTTTTCTCCACCATGCCGGCTGTGCTTGATGGTCTAACAGCCGAAACTGCCGTCCATCATAAGTATCGCAGCCAGTCTGATCAAGGCCCTGAGTATTTTCGACAGATTGTTTGCGAAGTCAGAGGGGCAGGGTGTCACTTTCGAGAGCTTTATCGCTTGTTTCATTCGGGGGGATATTTTATCCAAGGAAGCCCCGAAGTTTGCGAGTATTGATGACCCTTTTGGGTTTGGTTTGGATAAACTGCCGGTCAAAGAAGAAGATTTACCACAGTTTTACATCCCGATCTTGTCGATCGTTCCTTTTGATTCGATTGCGGCTCCCGGCATGGATGAAGATACCTTCTTTGTCGGTTTTATCATCCTTTGGCTCAGTTGGTTTATGATACCGTCGCACCGACGCTTCATGAGAGCTTTCGCCTTCTATCCCACTCATCGTGTAGCTGAAGGGGAAAAGTTGGCCGTCGGCATCGCGGGACTATCGCATCTTTATCACGGGTTAAGTGTTGTGGCCAACACTTCAACTCCAGGTATAGATGTTGTGAATCTCCCCCTTCATTACTTCACATCTTGGATCAAAATGCATGTGCCGGGGGCATTCGCGGCACATCGACGGCCGAACTTCTATGACTCCTACACCTTCCCTCGAGTTATGAGATTGGTGGATACCTCTGCTCCTGATCTGACTCAATTAGGGGCCCTCCGTGTTCTGCTCAATACATATACTAATGAGGGAGGGATGGTGTTCATTGATCGTGTTCTTTCTGCTCCGGCGGGGCCTGTCCAACAGCTATTCGACTCGTCGAAAGGGGGAGCACCATCTTTAAAGCCTAAGGAGATCATGCATCTGTATTCAATTAGGCCGGGCTATTTGGTATTCCGCCGGGATGATATGGCTCTCGTCATGCGGTATAATCTGCACCGCTTCGCTCGGCAATTGGGTTACAACCAGGGTGTTCCCTTCGAGGCATTCATGGTGGAGCCTAGCTCGTCTTTGGGAGTTGTTCGTGATGTCATGCATCACTTCATGCGGCTGAACACTGGATCTGCGTTCATGATCCCCGAACCTGACTATCCCCAACGATCTGTGGGGTACTTTGTGGGCTGGTATCACCACCGGGTTGGCCCTGTTATTGCTGAGGAAAGGCGGGTACTCTTTGAGTATAAGACTCCTGCTCTGACTCAAGTTACCCGCGTCCCGTTGCGACCACGGTCAGTCGTTCGCTCTCTCTTGAGGGATAGCGGAGTGGTCCTTATCTCGCAAGCCGCAGAAACCGAATCAACTCTTCCCACTGTAGGGCTGCCAATGCATACTAGAGCTCAAGCAAAGGCTTCCGCCGAAGTGCCAACGGCAGTGCCGTTATCAGCAGTGGTGTCGCCGAAAGAGGATAGCGGGGGCAAAGTGGCGCGCCAAAGCGCCGAAGGGAAGGCGATCTTCTACCAGCGCTAATTCCGGGTCGAAGAGGAGAAAGAAGACGGTCACCGGTCTGCTTGACCTTTTGGTGGAATCCGAGCCTATTTTTCAAGATGAACCAATATCCATGCAAGAGACGGATGATGGTCTTCTCTTTCCGGGTTCATCTGCCGATGAAGCCGCACAATTGGCCGAGGCTATGAGGCATTCCCAGGATGAAACCTAGAACGTGCGCATCCCGAAGAGGCCTTACCCCCCGGTTATCTTTTACGAAGATCCTCCATCACTGCGAAGGGTTCATATAGGTCCCCTACGACCAGAAGATGACATAGCCCTCAAGCAGCCCATTTCAGCTGCCTCCGAAGATGAGCTAGCAGCGAAGACCGGTGGGCATGAGTCTACGTTTGACTCCCGGAGAGCACATTTCCTGTGGAAGGAACGACGGCTTGAAAAAGCCATACTGGAGGCACCCTAGCGCATTAGTATGCACGCTTTCCGTATTTTTTCTTTTGTATCATATTTTATATTTCCTCATCTTTGCGAAAACTTTGCAGGGATTTCGGCCATGGCAGAAAATTTGAGCTCAAGTCATGTCCTGACTGTGGACTCTGTAAATATCCCCGATGAGACACCAGTAGATGTGGAGGAGGTCGTTACAGCTGCTATTCCTGCTGTAGAGCTTCCATTGGTGGCTTCTGTTCTCCCGGTGCTTGCTTTCCTAGAAGAGGCATCCTCATTGGCCGCAGATTTAATGGATCTTTCTGGTGATGGCCCGGAAATTGTGGAACAGGTAGTCGAGACCGCCATCCCTTCATTGGAGCTGGAAGCGGTGGCCACTGTCCCTCAATTGGAAGCTGTTATACCAGCCCACGTCCCCGGTGATATGCCTGAGGGTACAGAGGAGGCTGCTGAAGCTGCTAGCCCTCCAGTTCAAAGCGGGAGGAGCATCGAAGGTAGTCTTCTATATTTTGTTTTAATGATCTCTTCATTATCTGAATCTTTCTGTCTTTTCAGAATTACGAGGATTGGCGGCGTCCATCACGGATCTATCCTCCAGAAAGTCTTTTCAGCGTCTGCTCGAGATGGCCACCCCGCAGACAATATCCCCGCAACGCATCATCCTCTCTTTTGGGCAAGGTCGGTGTTATTTGACCCCCTCATTGCATTATCATTATTTCGTATAACAATGCTAATTTCTTCTGTAGTTCTGGAAGCTGACGACGATGTTGAGATCCTAGACAGGCCTGGGGATTTGGTAAACCCTCCTTGCATGACTGCGGGTAAGTAAGGTTTTGACGTTGTTTCATCTATTCTTTGTTTGCAAATCTCGTTGATTGTTCATGAATCTTGACAGCTTTGCCCGTTCCTATCCCGCCGGAATCTCGCATCATTATGCCACCCGGCCCTTATGCCCGGCGCGCATCTGAACGGATGGCGAAGCAAACCCTTCACTCCTTGTCGGCTCTTATCGAAGATCTTCGTGCTGGTAGTTCGATCACAGCCGAAGAATTTGCTGCTGAAGCCAACATTTCTCTGCCCTTTCTCGCCACTTACCATGATGAAATATTGGTGCATGTCTGGGTTGAGTTTTGTCGTCGAGTGGAAGCTTGCTTACATGGTCTCGAGTGCACACGCCTTCCCTCAGAGGTCGTGGCTGCAAAGACGAGCTTGCGGGGGCTGATTGAACGGTGCGCCACAAATCTGCAATCATGTGAGAAGAGGCTCAACCAAAAATTTTCGGAGAGGGAGCTAGCTTCAAATGCTTTGGGGGAACTTCAAGCTGAACTCACAGCTAAGACCACTCGTGCGTATGAACTTTGGCGGGTGCTTCAAGAAGCTTTCAGGGAGGTGGTAGCTATTGATAAAGTCGTTATTTTTACTCGAGAGATGGTTGAAGCTCACAAAGTTGATGAAAAGGAGCTTGAGAGTCGGCTCGCCCCGTATCAGGCTCAACGGTCTCAAGCAGAGACCAGTCTCATAGCAATAATAAAACATGAAGCCGAGGCCCAGCGGAAGAAGGATGAACTGACGAATTTATTACACCGTCCGCCGGCCTAAAGATATATATGTTTTTTTATTCTCCTTTTGTACTTACTCCTGATTGAGAGTATTTTTTGATTCTTTTATAGATTGTACTTTGTATTCATTTGGATTTATGAATAAAAGACATATTTTGTTTCATGATGGTGTGTCCCTTTTAGCAAATGCATTTTGTAGATAATCTATCTTGATCTCCTTGCAGGGCAGCGATGGCTTAGGAGACAGGTTCAGATCTGCTGCCTAAGGCTTTCCAACTTTATGAGCCGTGAGGTCTCATAAAGACTTTTCTCCTTACGAGTCGAGAGGATCCCGTAGGTGTATTTTCTCCCCCGGAGTCATGAGGACTCCTAAGTGTGTGTTTTCTCTTGAGAATCGTAAGGATCATACAAGAGAATTTTCCCGCTTACAAGTCGAGAGTACTCATAGGTGGTTGTTTCCCTCCTTGTCGAAATTCGACTTTGGAGAGTGTGGCTCGTGAATAGTATGAAATAGTCCATCTTGGACCGACTTGTAGGGCCCCAGTGCTTAGGAAACAGGTCCTTATCCCCATTGCCGAAGGCTTTTCCCTACGAGTCGAGACAAATCGAGAAGTTCTCGCAAGGATGTCCTAACGTCACAGTTAACTCCTGCTAATAGAAGTCCGTTAGGGTCTGTGGTACTATGGTTTTTTTACCCGTCGTACCACCGCATTGGCCGGTGTATTCCTCGATACGCAATCTTGTTGTTCGAGTAGCCCCGCGACTGTCGTGTCTTTGATTCCTTTGGGGGATGGACAAGGCATCTTCAAGTAATCTTCTAGGTGATATTACCGTTGAAAGAGAAAGCGTTAGGGATGTTCCATGTCACTTTTTACTTGAGGTTAGGCTCAGTTTGGGAGCCCCGATGAGTCATGACCACTCCGCGCTGGAGTAGGATGATCTCCGATAGTCTTTCAGGTCTCATTGCCATCAAGACCCTGAAGCTAGGGATCTTCCTTTGCTTCGTTTGTTGACATTGTGTCTGCAATATTGCGACAAATGTCGAGGTTGTCTCTGGGTTGTCTGGGAACCGTCGAGATTTGGAACTAGGGGACTTTGTCGTGGCTCCGTTTGTTGATGTCGCGTCTACATCCTGCTGGAGAAAGAACGCTGTTGTTGATCTCTAGGCTGTAGATGTTGTCGTCGAGACTTGGAACTAGGGACTCTGCCATGGCTCCGAGGTAGTCTCTAGGTTGTCTGTAAACCGTCGAGATTTGGAACTAGGGGACTTTGTCATGGCTCTGTTTTGCTGACGTCGTATATTCCTGCAGAGACACTGATTTCTCTGCGGGTCGACGCGAATCAAGATGCTCTCGTTAAGGACGTTGATTTCCCTGAATCGAGATTTTTGCCGAGGACACTGATTTCCTCGGAGTTGAGACGAATCGAGAGATTCCTGCAAAGACACTGATTTCCTTACGGGTCGACGCGAATCGAGATGCTCTCGTCAAGGATGCTGATTTCCCTGAATCAAGGTTTTTGCCAAGGACACTGATTTCCTCGGAGTCGAGACGAATCGAGAGATTCCTGCAAAGACACTGATTTCCTTGCGGATCGACGCGAATCGAGATGCTGTCATCAAGGACACTGATTTCCCTGAATCGAGGTTTTTGTCAAGGACACTGATTTCCCTGGGATTGGTTGACTTGTTTCCGAGACAGAGTCATCGGATGACGTATTTCCGAGACGAGGTCATTTGATGACGTGTTTCCGCGACGGGGTCATTTGATGACGTGTATCCTAGACGGGATCATTTGATGACGTGTTTCCGCGACGGGGTCATTGAATGATGCTAGGTTGTCTGTGAACCGTAGAGTCTTGGAGCTGGGGACTTTGTCGTGGCTCCGATTGGTGATGTCGCGTCCGAATCCTGCTGGAATGAAGAAGAACGCCGTTGTTGTTCTCTAGGCTGTAGACGTGGCCGTCGATATTTGGAACTAGGGACTTTGTCGTAGCTCCGATTAGTTACGACCCTGAGGTCGGCTGTTGACGTCACGTTTGCATCCTGCTGGAGTTCAGAAGGAACGTCGTTGTTGGTCTTCTGGGATGTGGATGTTGCTGTCGAGATCTGACTTTTCCCTTTGACAGGGTCTGGTGTGGGACATATGGTTCCCTTTCGTTTATGACCATGGATTGTACACAGGGGTCAGTATGGACTCATCTGTAGGGCAAAATGTTTTATTTCATTTTTTATTTCTTATGTATTTTTTGTTTTCTTTCCGCGATGCTCTATCATTTCAGCTTTTTGTATCGCGAAACTCGCGATTGCCCAATCTTTTCGGCTATTTTTCGCGGTGTCCAATCATTTCATATATTTTTTTTTACTCGTTGTTTTTTATTGCGAGTTGCCCAATCATTTCGGCTATTTTTATATGCATATATTTTACTAGATGATTTTGTTGCAAGTTGCCCCATCATTTCGGCTATTTTACATGCATTTTTTTAGTACGGAACTCAAGATATGATACCAATATTAGCATCAGCATCGCTGCGACTGGAATATTGCCAGGAGCGAATCATTATTTGCTGTGAAAGGACTTGGAACTTGATACCGATATAGGCATCAACATCGCTACAACTGGGACATTGCCAGGAGCGAATCATCATTTGCCTTTGTCGATTTAAACAAAGATGGCTTAGCAAACAGGGTTAGAATCCTGTCGACTAAGGCTTTTGACTTCATGAGCCATAAGGGTCTCATAAAGGTGTTTCTCCCTACGAGTCATGAGGATCTCGTAGGTGCATTTTCTCCTTAGGAATCGTGAGGATTCCTAAGTGTGTATTCTCTTATAAGTCGTAAGGATCTTATAAGAGTGTTTTCTCCTTGTAAATCGAGAGGACCTACAAGTGTTTATTCATCAAATGAGGGCATTACTCGTCGTTGGTGGGACTCGGTAAGGAAATGATTATTTGTGCACATGCATTGTATACAAGGGTCAGCATTGAACCACTTGTAGGGCAATCTGGGAAAGGTGATGGCTTAAGAACAGGTTCAGATCCCTGTAGCTTAAGGCTTTTGAATCTTATGAGCCGTGAGGGTTTCATAAGAAGGTTCTCCTTATGAGTCGTGAGGATCTCGTAAGTGTAATTTCTCCTTAGGAATCGTGGGGATCCCTAAGTGCGTTGCTCCTTTGTCAGTCGTAAGGATCTCATGCTGGTAGTTTTCTCCTTGCAAGGTCGAGAGGACCTTGCAAGTGTCTTTTAACGAGATTGTGCCCTTTCGAGTTTTCACAAACTCACCGGTAGCCCTGCTGTTTTTACTCACGGAGCCCTTTCGGGTTTTCATCCATGCCCATTTTGCTTGTGGACGTACCCTTTTTTTATGAGTCTGCGCCTTTTTGGGTTTTCACAAACTCGCCGGTAGCCCTGCTGCTTTTACTCACGGAGACCTTTCGGGTTTTCATCCGTGCCCATTTAGCTTATGGACGTACCGTTTTTTTTATACTTTTTACGCGTCAGCCCAAGAATACTGCGGGTTTGTAGTAGTTTAAAGACGTTTCGGTCAGTAGGTAGTTTTAGGACATTTCGGTCCTTAGCTAGTTTTAGGACATTACGGTCCATTGTTCATCCTGTGTGCACGTGTATTTGTCACGCGACGGAATACACCCATTTAGGGTGTGATTTGGTTTGGTTGGGGTGTTTTGTGATCCATCCCTACTACGACTTCTTCCACTTGACGTCGACGCCTGGCTTTTTCGAGTATGGTCATTTTGCGTTCTCGATCAACTTTGCTCTTCTGACAGGCTTCGTTTAGCACCACGTCAATCAACTCATCGGACGGTTCCAAGGATTTTGGTGCCGATTCTGCCCCCGGCTTCTCTGCATCAGGAGCTTCTTTATCATCTATTGACGAGTGAGAGATCATATGACAACTTGCCACATAATCTTCGGGTTCTTCTGACGCGTCGTCTCCCTCGTCATTGTCATTGCCGCTGTTCTCAAGGATATGGTTGAGAAACTCATGGAGTGTGACTGAGGTCCGCGCCTTCTGGTTGTATTCCTCCAGCGCGTCAATATGCTTTTGCAGATCCGTGCGCTTGTCGTCAAACTGCGCGGGCTTTTTGGTCTTCTTCTTTTTCTTCGAAGACTTTGACGGCTGGGCCTGGGCGTTTTGACTATCACTGCCAATTCTTGGCGTCGGGCACGGCTTCAGCATTCTCTCGATGACCTCGGGTTCTAGCAGGCTTTTCCACCTAATCGCCGGGCATGTTTGAAGATCCTTCAGCATTCTTTTTGTTTTTGCCGAAAGAACTACCTCCCATGGAGCTTCCTCTATGAATGAACATGATGCTCCTGGCGTGTCCATCTTTTTAGGAGTGTGCTATTGTGGAGGGTTTACCTTCCAGTTTTCATACAACGTGAATTTACCCTGTTGGTATTGGTCTTCAACCCAGTTTTTGAAGACGTATCAATCTTCGATTGGATGACCCATTACTCGATGGTAGAGACAATAGTTAGGATGGTTGGCATCACCGGGTTGCGATGAGTGTCTCGGCTCCGGCAAAGTGATGAGCCCATTGCGCATTGCCAGTTCCAACAGTCTCCTTGTTTTATCTCGGGAAAACGAATAAGGACGTCCCAGTTTCTCCTTGAGGGATTGGCGTGGGCGCATGTTGCTTTGGCGAACAACCGGTTTTATGTTGCTCGGCTGTTGTTGAGTGTTGGCGACAAAGGTCGCTTTCCCTTTTCCATTTTCATTCTGCGGCTCTGACTTTGAAAAGGAAGACATATGACCCATCTAGTCCATTTGGGCCAGCTTGTCAATCAAGGCCTGGAAAGTGGTTGGCCTGAAAAACATCATGAACTGGGATATGGTCACCTGCAGATTGAGGGTTCCTACAAACATGCCCACTGCAGGAGCCTCTTCTATGCGCTGTTCGCATTTCGAACATAGGTTCCGCCACCGTATCGTATATTGAACCCTTGTTTCTCCCGGTTTCACCCTGGCATTGATCAATGCCGTGATTGGGGTGCGTTCGCTAGCGCTTGCAAAACGCTGGGTGAATAGTAATTCCATCTCCATAAAAGTTTTGATGGAGTCGTTGGGAAGCTCTGAGTACCATTCGAACGCCGTCTCTGCTAAGCTGCCGACAAATTGGCGAAGTAGTAGCTTATCGTCACCTCCAGTATTGCCGCATAGAGCCCTGAACTGAGCGACATGTTGATGGGGATTACATGTCCCTTTGTATACGTGGAACTTAGGAATCATGTATCCTGGCAGGTACTTAATCTAATCGTACCGGCCTGGATATGGTCGCCCAGTTCTGAAGACTTGGCCAGCGGTTTCGTTCGCTTGGTGAGCTCGTATTTGTTGAGCTATATAATCATCGAGCGTCGCTTTTGAGATTGTTTCCTCCTTTGCAGCTGAAGAGCCCAGAAAAGGGTTTGATGTCTCCCCTCTATCGTCTTCAATTATTATTGGAGGCTCTTCGACTGGAGGGTCCGGCTGGATTATCATGCCGACCATGTCTTGGAATAAAAGCGTCATTTGTTTTATGTTGGCCGCTTGTTCCGCGGCCTCTTTGTCTTTCCTCTCGAGCATTCTTCGGAGGAATTCGGCATCGGTTTCCTGTTCTTGACGCTGCTCCGACGATGTTTCCGCGCTTTCTTTTAGCCCAGTGAGCGCGGCTATGGCTGCCAGCGTCTCTTGGAGCTTTTGTTGCTGCTGCTCGTGAGCCTTAGTTACTGACCGCATAAGTGGTCGATGGCCCATGGAGATTCGGCTATCCTCTTTCCCAGAAGCCATGTAAACAGTATGCACCACTATGCCCCCAGACTTGGAGCGTCTGGGTTCAGTGCCCTTGATATTCGTCGCAGGCATAGGGATCTCCCCCGCCCTCCTCTTTTTATGGACGATTGAAGTTGAGGGGACTGTTGCAGTAGGCACCTGAGCAGAAGATATTTTGCGTGGCATGGCAGAGGGATGGTCCTCTTCCAGTTGAGTCTTTATCATCTTATGTCGGCGGGAATAGTCCTTGTCGATCACAGAATCCTGGACTCTCCGCCAGACCTTATGGATTTTGGAAGACAGCCGCTGAGGGGACTGCTTCGGCAACGATTTTGTAACATTCTCCACAGGTGGAGGAGATCTTTTCAGTACAGCGGTTGAAGAATTCTTACGGACCCTCCTTAGTGGTTCAAAGTTGTTCCCAATTGGAACAGCAGCATCGACTTCAACCATCAGAGCTGGTGGAGTCAATCCAGAAGGGGAACTGCCCCCAGCTTTCCTTACTCGGCGCCAGTGGCGACGTTGAGCATGTCTTGCAGATGGTATCTGCTCAGTTATAGGGATGACTTCGTCATGCCCCCTGTTCTGGTCAAGGGTTATTATTGGCGCTAGCCTATTAAAAATGGACGCCCGCTGAGAGGGGATAGCCAACCTGTCGAAGACAGACTTTTGCACAGGGGGAGTAGTTTTGATGACTTCGCCTGAGGCGGGAGCTGAAACGGCCAGTCTTGTGAAGACCGACCCCTTAGCAGGAGAAACCGCTTTGACGACTTCAGGGGTAAGGGTGGCGATCCGTTTTGGGATAACCCCTTCAGGTATTACAGGCATTTTTATGGGCCCATTGGAGTTTTGGCCCAGTCTGTTAAAGATTGAGGCGTTGGATTTGGGCGACCTGTTGAGAGGGGCCGCGGTAGTCGTAAGCCGATCAAAGACCGACTTCTTCGGAGCTTCTTGCGACGGAAGTGGGGTGTTGAAGCTCATGGGTGGGAGCATGGTCCCAAAGAACAGTCCAGTGGTGGCCTGAGTCACCTGTTCCACTGGCATCGTAAAAAAGGAGGCCGCTTGAGGCCCATAGGTCACTCCTCCAGCAAGGACAAAGTGGGAGTTGTTGCAGTTAGTGCAGTTGAAAGACATTGATCTTCTGTTTTCTGCACGGAACAAGACACCAAATCTTAGTACCTCGAATCCAGGGGCAACCATAGCGAACCGCGATTCGTTCGCGAAACACGACACACAAAGTGTGGAGTGGAAAGAGGAAAAGGTCCCACCGGGCGTGCCAGAATCTGTTCTCCGCCGAAATACAGAAACGGAACCGCGTAGGTCGTCTTGCCTGAATTTGGGGGCAGATGCTATTTGGTTTTATCCGTCCACCTCTCCGAAGATGCCAAGTTGATTTATGGCACCGTGTATCAGAGGTTTGGACAGATGCGGCCGTTGTAGCAGACTTCGTCAGATCCCCCTTGTTATGAGGGGGTTTTTATTGTTGGGACGCTCTTCCCTGTAGGTGCAAACCCCTGCAGTTAATTATGCTACCGCATAGCGGTAACCACTTTCTCCTTCTCCATATGGTCACTTCATGTCGTGTGTGTTTGTTTATTTTTTGGTTGCCCGTGGATTGTATACGGAGACTAATGTATGTTGTCGCCTGTAGGGCGTGGATTAGTCCAAATCCGTATTTTCTTAGATTTGGGTTTAAGGATCGTTAATCTCATTGAGATTAAGATCAACTTAAACGTTTTTTGATGATACGTTAGTCTAATTTTAGACTAAGATCTACTCAACAAGATTTTGGGATCATTTAGATCCAACGAAAGAGTATTTAGACTCTATCGATTTAGTCTAGGGACATTGCGGTCCATAAGTTTAAGGACATCATGGTCCATAGAGTTTAAAGACATCATAGTCTAGTTTAGAGACATCATAGTCTGTTGGGTTTAGTTTAGGGACGTTGCGGTCCATTGAGTGTCTGGTTGCCGGGACCCGCCACCTCTCTGAAGACGTTGAAGAATTACAACGACATATATCAAAGGTGTGAGGAGATGTACCCTGGAACCAGTGAATGTTCATTAAAGATTTGATAACCTTGTTTAGGACTAAAGCCAATAGGCTCAGTCAATTTAGGATTTGGCGAATCTTGGGCTCAGCCCATTTAATCATTTTTATTTGGGATTGAACCCATTTCTGTATCAGCGATGCTGAACAATAATGTGGATTCTGATACCCCTTATTCTTTTGTTTTATTTGAAGTGTTAAACACTAGCGTATGTTTGGCGCTCACGTGGGGTCACGTGATGCTTTAAAGTAGTGTTAAACACTAAGAGCTTAAGGCGCTCACGTGGGATCACGTGAGGCGCTTGAAAATAGGCCCAGCTTCTTTGGAATTACCCCTTTTCTTTTTTGAGTGTTAAGCACTATTGGGGCCACGTGAGGCGCACTTGCATTTGATTTATTCTCCTTTCTCTTCTGAAAGTGCTTAGCACTATAAAGGGGTCACGTGATATCGCGTGAGGTGTCCTAAATATAGAGACTGCCTTGTTTCATCTCATGAAAGTGCTAAGAACTATAAAGGGGTCACGTGTTATCACGTGCGGCGCCCTAAACATAGAGACTGCCTTGTTTCATCTCGTGAAAGTGCTGAGAACTATAAAGGGGTCACGTGTTATCACGTGCGGCGCCCTAAATATAGAGACATGTTTTAGGTTTACTCCTATTTTATCCTTTTAAAGAGTCTAGCTCAGGGGTCACGTGGGAGCACGTGACCTGATATCAATTGTTCTCATTTGGTCATTGAGGGGGGCTCACGTAGGCGCACGTGATCTGAAATTTATCATGTTAGATGTTGATCTCTTTTACGTGCATGGAGAGTTAAATCCCTTGTTTACGAATTAAATTCTTTTATAGGGTTAAACCCTAATTTTATTTAGAGGAATTAAATTCCTATGTGTTACGTTGAAAGAATTAAATTCTTTAAACTCAATTCTCCCCCTAAGTTTTGAATCTGCATGAAAGATCTCCTCGATGAGAATTAAATTCTCAACTTGTGGAGAGATCTGCTTCTGCAGATCTTCAACCAGAGGAAAAACTAAGTTCTTTTTAGAAGAGTTAAACTCTTAGTTTGAGAATTAAATTCTCTTTTGTTTTGTGGGAGCTTATGAGGTGATCTCCTTCCTTCTCTTACCTAGAGTTTCTTTCTTCCCTGAAGAGATCTTCTTCTCTCTGGAGAATTAAATTCTCTTTTCTTTTTTTGCTTTAAAGAGGTTTTTTCTCTCTCCTTCTGTGTATCCTCCTCTTTTTTTCTTGGCTCCTATTTATAGGAGAAAAAAAGAATCAATTTGCTTAGAAAATCTCTCATTGAGAGATTTTGATTGATTTTATAATCAGCCAAAAAGATCTTTTAGATCAATCAGTGAATTTTATTCACCGTTGGATTTTTAATCTAAGGACTTCTATTTTACAGAAGATGTCTTGTTTGTTGTTCTTAACGAGATTGAGAAGATATTTCCATGTACAGAATTTTTATGTAGATTGGTGATCTTTAATCACCATTGGATCTTTAATCCAACGGCGCTCTGTTGTACAGAGCATAATCTTTCTTGTTTAGAAAGATACAAGGAAATATTTTCCAAATAAAGCTTTTGCTTCTTTTTAAATAGAATTTAATTCTATCGGTTCAAAAGGCTTAGAAGCCCATCACGTGTACCACGTGACCCCTCCCAGAATTAATCTGGTTTGTTTGTATGCAGGAGTCCAAACAGAGAGAAGGCATCATGTGGTAACACGTGAGCTTCTTTTTTTCTTTGTTTGTTTTATAACTGAGTCCCACACATTTTGTGTAAAAGACGATCACGTGCTTACATGTGAGGCTTTAGTTGCCACCTACTAACGGAGCTGCTTACTCTGCATACAGATGCATCACGTGCTTGCACGTGATGCTCCACTAGCGGGAACTTTTTCCTTTTCCCTCTCTGAGTCTCTTTGTAAGGGATTGATGATCGCGTGCTTACACGTGATGCTTTCATTAATGGGGAATTTTCCCCTTCCCTTCTTCTTCTGAATTTTTATAAGGGAACAACTGCTTCGGATATTCGAGGCAGTCCTGAATCATTGTGGGCCAATATTAACCCGTTCTTTTGATCTTTCATTTTTGGCCCGGCTTGATGAGAACCACAGAGTCCGTCGTGAGTTTCTTGGACGACTTTCTTTGCTTCTTCTGGCCCTAGTCATCTTAGCCACAGACAGTCGAACGATCTCTTATATAGAGTATCATTAACAAAGGCGAAAGACAAAGCTCGTTTCATGAGCTGATGTCGAGACGACACGTTTTTGAGCGTTCATTGTGATTTGAAGTAGTCTATGTAGACTTCCCTCCAATCCTTGACCTTTTCTTCGTCCTCTATTTGAAGGGCTACTTGTTCGGTCGTTTCTTTTCCTTTGGTTGGCTACTTGTTCGGTCGTTTCTTTTCCTTTGGATGGCTTTATTAAGTCTCCCGATGATATTTCTGTCAGCGCGAGAATCCTGTGGCTTTGCACGATGATCTTTACGTCTTCGAGGTCTTCGTCGGCTAATTCCTTAGACAATTTGGCCAACGCATCCGCCTTACTGTTTTCTGCACGCGGTATATTCTCCAGGATGTAGGAGGGGATTTGTATCAGCAGTTGCTGCACTCTTTCGCCATACTTTATCAGCTCTGGCCTGCATGTATGATAGTCGCCATTTACTTGGCTAACGATCAACTGGGATTCTCCATATATGAGGAGATCTTTGATTCCCATGTCGACAGTGATCTCTAGACCTGCTATCAAAGCTTCATACTCGGCTTAATTATTAGTCCTCGGCTCCGTTAAGGAAAGGGCGTAACGCATTATCCCTCCTTATGGAGTTACGAAGATAAGGCCCACCCCGGCTTTGATTATGGGGGTGCTTTGCTTTCGCCTCTTCATGGAAGATGCTCCATCGAAGTAGAAATCCCATCGGGAATCATTTTCTTCCTTCTCTCCTTCAATTGTGTCGAACACATATTCATCCGACAACTCGCAATTTAAGGGGGAGTAGGCTGGTATCGGATGCTCGGTGAGAAACTCGACGATGGCCAGGCCTTTCACTGCTTTGAGAGGTCGATACGTTACCGAGAACTCCATCAGGAGGAGGGCCCATTTGGCAAGCCTTCCTGTTAGTATGGCCCTTGACATCAGATATTTGAGAGGATCCACCTTTGTTATTAGATGGACCTCATGTGCCAAGGCGTAATTTCTGAGCTTCGTTATCGCAAAGATCAGTGCCAGGCAACGCTTTTCGATGGGGGTAGTTGTTTTCTGCCCCCAGGAGAACTTGGATCAAATAGTACAAAGCTCTCTCTTTTCCCTGATCGTTCTCTTGTGCCCATTGCACGCCTAGAGAACCCTCAAGGGCTATTGTATATAGGATAAGGGGGTTTTCCTTAACTGGAGTGGTCAATACCAGCGGATTTTGCAGGTATTGCTTGATTTCATCTAATGCATTTTGGCACTTTTGACCCCAGACAAACGGGGTCCCCTTCTTCATTAGATGACTGTAGGGACGGCATTTTCCGGAAAGGTTGGCTATGAACCGTCGGATATATACAAGCTTTCCTTGAAGGGATCGCAACTATTTGAGAGTTCTTGGCGTGGGCATTTCCGTAATCGCCTTGATCTTTGAGGGATTGATTTCGATACCCCGGTGCCGAATGATGAATCCTAGGAATTTTCCTGAGGAGGCCCCAAACGCGCATTTTAGAGAATTCATCTTCAGATTATACTTCCGAAGACGTTGGAACACTATGTTTAGATGTTCCCAATGTTCCTCATATGATCTGCTTTTAACCATAAGGTCGTCGATGTAGCATTCGACGATCTCATGGATGAGGTCATCGAAGATCTTTATCATGGCCCTCTGGTAGGTAGCGCCAGCATTCTTCAGACCGAAGGGCATCACCTTATAACAAAATATGCCCAGCGGAGTACGGAAGGCGGTATGCTTTTGATCTTCAGGATGCATTTTTATTTGATTGTATCCTGAAGATCTATCCATGAAGGAGAAAATCTCATGGGTAGACGTGTTATCGATCATCAGCTCGGTAACAGGTACTGGGAAGTCATCCTTCGGGCAATCTTTGTTGAGGTCCCAAAAGTCCACACAAATGTGTACCATCCCATTTTTCTTCATCACCGGAATGATGCTGGTGATCCAGTCAGGATATTGAACTTCTTGGATAAAGCTGGAGTCGATTAGTTTCTTGACCTCGGCATTTATACTTATCTCAAGTTCGAGCCGCATTCTTCTTAGCTCCTATTTAACTGGCTTTATGTCCGGCGATATGGCCAGTTTATGTAATGCCACCTTTGGATCTAGACCCGACATCTCGGAATAGTTCCATGCGAAGCAGTCTTTATATTGCATGAGCACATCTTTTAACGTGGCTACCTGTTTTTCAGATAGTAGCTCACTGACGAATGTCGGCCTCGGATCATTTTCTGTCCCTAAGTCAATTTTTCTTAGGTTGTCCGCCACGGTGTGTATCCCGTCTTCCAGCTCTTTTGGTGCTGGTGGAAACTCTGAGATCACCTCGTCCTCATCTTCATTTGCGAATCACCTGAAGGGGTCATCTATCGTCTCGTGCCCTCCCTCCTTTGAGAGTGTTATCACGTGGCAGGTACGGGTTCGCTTCCATCCTTGATGTTGAGCTGGTCTAATACTCACGGTATAGGTCCTCTTTGGCTCATACTTTTGCGGTGAGGTTACCCTCCAACTATCGAATAAAGCGAACCTGCCTTGTTGATATTGGTCTTCGACCCAGTCTTTGAAGGTGAAGCGGTCTTCAAGGGGATGGCCTATGGCTCGGAGGTAGGAGCAATAACTGGGTGATGGACCTCGTTTATTTGTCCACGGTGCCGAGACTCCGGGAGCGTCGCCATTTGATGCTTCATGACAAAGTTAAATATTTTTCTTGTCTTGCCTTGAGGGAAAGAATATTCCCGACCCATCTTCTTTATAAAGGAAGGGTTCCAACCGAGTTTTTCTTGATAGCGCGTCTTCTTAGATCCGCCTCATTGTTTGCGAACGTTGTTTGCGCTCTTTGTCTTGTTTTTGCCTTTATTTCGGGATTTTTCCTTTTTGCGAGAACATACAGCGAGCTGGGGATAAAAGGCATTGTAGTCTTCTTTATCCGCAGATTGTTGATTGAGGCGTTGCGTCCTGGCCTTTTCATAAATGGCTATTTCGCAGCTGTGATTGTCTCGGTTCCTTTGACAAGCCTCTTCTATTAGCTTGTCTATTTGTTCTTCGAGCGACGGACTTAATGTTCTTAGAGCGGGATTTCGCTCTGTTTCAACGACATGGCCATTTGGAAGAGCATTTTCTCTTCTCTGGAGCTGTTTATGACGCGGCAACTGTGGAACTGCTCCCGTTTCCTGGACCGAACGTATCCAAGCCCGGTTGTCTCTATCTTCCCATTGGGCATCTTTCGCTGGGTCCTAGGGATATCCCAAATATTTTTGTAGAATTGAGCTCACCGAACAGTTTGTTCGAGGAGTACACCTTGGCGTCTTAACAGCCTTTTCAAACCCTCCGCGTAGTATTTTGGAAGACGGATTGGTTGAAGCCTGTTGAGTGAAAAATCGGCATCGTGCCAGACTTCTTTCTCTACTCCGGTCTCTGTAGATTGGTAGATTAGGATCATATTTTCACCTCTTCATCTGGGAGGGACGTAGAAAGTCTATAGTTCTTGAATGCTGTATGTATGGAGCGCATCAAGTTCCTTGTAACGCCGAGGCGGAGCCATTGTGATTTTCAAACTCTGATTTACTTCGTTGAGGGTTTGCACTGACGGGCGGATTGAGAACACAGCGTTGGCCTCATCCTCAGAGTCGCCGCCAAAGGCCAAAATAAGGGTAGATGGTCCAGGCCTGTTGTTTTCTTTCTGGGGTTGCCCCGAGTAGACTATTTCTTCATCTCCCTTGGAATCGCTCCCAAAGATTGGGATAGTGGCGACGGACTTCTGTTTATCCTCCGGCTTATGACACATTTCTGTATCTTCGAAGTCTGGTAGGAAGTACTTTGCGTCTTCATATTTCCGGACCTCATTTATGGAGAACGGATTCAGCTCCCCTGTGACGGTGGATTCCAAACCATCCTTGAAATACTTTATACACTGATGTTGTGTAGAAGATATGACGTTGTACTCATGCAGCCAGGGCCTGCCGAGCAAAGCGTTATAGCAAGTCTTGACGTCAATGACGTGAAATTTGATGTCAGTGACAAGCAACCTGAAGCGTAACGTCGGTATTACAGACCCCAGCGTCGATGACGACTGTGAGTCGAACCCGGAGATGGTAATTTTGTCTCGGGCTAAGTGTTGAACGTTTATGCAAATCTCCTTCAGCACTTTCACGTTGAGAAGGTTGACGGAGGATCCGTTGTCGACAAGGATTTTCCCTATCTTGATGTCGTGGCATACTCGGTGACGTATAACGGGCGGTTATGTTCGCAAGTACCAAGGAGGAGGTCTTCATCGCTGAATGTAATGTCAGCTGTGTGAACCTCCGCCGGCTCATCCTTCATCTTTTCTTCTGTGAGGAAAGCTTGGAACTGATCGGGCTCTTGTAATGCCTTGATAAGAGACTCTCGTGCTTCTTTGGACAAGAAGAAAGCATCAAATATGCTCATTGTGAGGGTATTTTCCACAGATATGCCAGGACGTTGTAATCCACCTTATTTTTCTTAGGCTGGTCCCTTCACTGCGAGCTCTTTGATAACTCCATCGTCGAGGGCAATTTCCTCAGGGATTTTTTTCTTTCCCTTTGTCTCTTTTGCTCGAATCTTTGTTTGTAGGGCCGAGGTTCTTCTCAGGCAGGGTGCGGTTACGCAGCTGAATGTTCTTGCAGTTCTTCTCCTCTTCTTCTTTTTCGGAGGTGGAGTCCTTGAAGAAAGGGCTGAGGGCTATTTCATCCTCAGAATTGCTCCCGAAGGTAAGCACCTGGGGCTTTTCCCCTTCCAGACTGGTATCAACCATATGAAAGTTGTCAGTCGTTTTTTCACACGCATCTGTCGCACTTTTCTGCTGTCGACGAGCTTCGCGCTTCATCCTCTTGAAGTGTTTTTGATGGACAACATATCCTTGCCACCAATTCTTGAAGGCACTGCATTCTTCGGTGGGGTGGGTAATCCTCCGATGATATAGGTAGTAGTTTGGATGTGAATCCTCTCCATCGAGCTGTATGACCCCGGGAGTGTTCCCTACGAGAGATGGCAGCTTCATTCCCATTGACAGGGTTTTGGCAAACCGCTTCTCTTATTTGTGGCAGGTGTGTTTCGGTTTGGTTGGAGTACTTTATGACTCATCCTTGTTTCGGTTTCTTCATCCTGACACTGACGCTTAGCCTTTTCATATATGGCTGTTTCGCGTTCTCGGTCAGCTTTGCTTTTTTGAAATGCTTCGTTTAACAGCCTATCGATCAGGTCTTCTGGCAGTTCCGGGGATTTTAGCGCCGATTCTGCACCCAGTTCCTCCGCGTTGTTTTCTGACGCTGAGGGAGTTTTTTTGTCATTTAACAACGAATGGGAGACCGTATGGCAACTTGCTACATAGTCTTTGGTTTCTTCTGATGAGTAATTTTCCTCATCGTTGTTACCATCTTCATTCTCAAGAACATGCTTGAGGAACTCTTTGAGGGTGACCGGTGTCCGCGCCTTCTGGTTGTACCCCTCCAACACATCGATGTACTTTTGTAGGTTTGTGCGCTTGTCGTCATACTCGGCAGGCTGCACAGGCTTCTTGGTCTTCATCTTTTTCTTTGAAGACTTCGAAGGCTTGACTTGGAGATTTTGCTCTTTGTCAACAACTTTCGGTATGAGACACGGTTTCAGAATCCTTTCGATAATTTCAGGTTCAAGTGGGTTTTTCCACCTGACTGCTGGACATGCCTGTAGATCCTTCAGCATTCTTTTGGTTTTTGCTGAAAGAAAGACTTCCCATGGAGTTTCTTCCACGAGAGAGCATGATGCCCCCGGTGCATCCATCTTTTTGGGAGTGTGCTTTTGGGGTGGGTTCACCCTCTAGTTCTCATACAGCGCGAACTTTCCCTATTGATACTGGTCCTCAACCCAGTTCTTGAAGACGTAGCAATTCTCAATTGGATGGCTCACCATTCTATGATAGGAGCAGTAGTTGGGGTTGTTGACGTCGCCGGGCTGCGGTGGACGTCGTGGGTCTGGCAATGTGATGAGTGTTACGCATTGCCAACTCAAATAGTCTCCTCGTATTATCGCGGGGAAACAAGTAAGTGCAACTTAGCCTTTCTTCCAGGGATAAGCGTGGACATGCATTGTTTTGGCGAACATCCGGTTTTGGGTCGCTCGGTTGTTGTTAAGTGTTGGCGACGAAGGCCGCTTTCCCTTTACCCTTGGCGTTTCGATGGTGCTTATTTGAGGAGGAAGGCCCAAAGCCCATCTGGTCCATTTGGGCCAGTTTATTGATCAAAGCCTGGAAGGTGGTTGGCTTGAAGAACGTCATGAACTGAGACACGGTCATTTGAGGATCAAGGGTCCCGATGAACATGCCTACGGCGGGAGATTCTTCGATGCATTGTTCGCACTTTGACCATAAGTTCCACCATTGGATCGCATATTGGACCCAGGTTTCTCCTGACTTTATCCTGCCACTGATTAGTGCCGTGATCGGGGTGCGCTCGCTTGCACTGGCGAACCGCTGTGTGAACAGCAATTCCATCTCTGTGAATGTCTTTACGGAATCATTTGGGTGCTCCGAGTACCATTCAAAAGCCGTCTCTGATAGGCTGCTAACGAACTGGAGAAGCAACAGTTTGTCGTCGCCTCTAGTGTTACCGCACAGAGCTCTGAATTGCGCGGCATGCTGGTGTGGGTTGCCTGTCCGTTTGTACACATGGAACTTGGGGATCGTATATCCCTACGGGTACTTGATTTGGTCATACCAGTCTGGATACGGTTGCCCGGTTCTGATGATTTGGCCAGCAGCTTCACTAGCTTGATGAGCTCGTATTTGTTGAGCTATATAATCATCAAGAGTAGCCTTGGAAATCTTTTCCTCCTTGGCTGACAATAAGGCCGGAAGAGGACTTGATGTTTCCCTTATGTCATCCTCAATAATTATTGGCGGATCCTCGGCTGTGGGTTCTGGCTGGATCATCATTCCAATCATATCCTGGAACAAAAGAGCCATCTACTTTATGTTAGCAGCCTGCTCAGCTGCTCAGCAGCTTTCTTGTCCTTTCTTTCAAGCACCCTTCGCAAGAACTCTATATTGGTCTCCTGCTCCTGGTGTTGTTCGGCTGTTGTGTCCGAGCTTTCTTTCTGCCCGGTAAGTACTGCTATTTTGGTCAGTATCTCCTGGAGCTTTTGTTGTTGCTCCTGAGCTTTTTTCAGTGACCGAGTTTACGGCCGGTGACCTACGGAAGTACGGCTTTCTTCTTTTCCGGAATTCATGTAAACCGTGTGTACGATCATGCCCCCAAACTTAGGATGTTTGGGTCCAGCGCCTTTAGAATTTGCCGCCGACGGTGGGATTTTCTCCAGCCTCATCCTTTTGTGGGAGGTTGAAGTTGAAGGAGCCATTGTAGCAGGCATCCGTGTAGGAGAAATGCCTCGCTGTATGGAGGAAGGACGATCTTTCTCTTGCCGAACCTTCGATTTCTTCGGTCGACGAGAGTAGTCTTTGTTGATAACAGAGTCCTAGACTTTCTGCCAGATCCTGTGAATTTGCGAGGAGAGCCGTTGATGGGGGCACTCCGGCTTTTCCTACATTGTGGTTTCTGCAGGCATGGGAGATTTATTTAGCACCGCCATTGGAGAGTTCTTGCGTACCCTCCTGAGCAGATCAAAGCTGTTCCCAGTTGGATCAGCAGTGGCAACATCCACTATTGGAGCTAGTGGGGTAAGTCCAGAGGCAGAATTGCCCCCAGCTTTTCTCACTCGGCACCAGTGACGACGTCGAGCATGTCTTGCAGACGGGACCGCCTTAGATATGGAAGCGGCTTCTTCATGCCCCCGGCTTTGCTGAGGGGCTGTTGTTGGTGTCAGCCTGTTGAAGACTGACGTCCTTGGCAGGGTTTGAGGATGGCCGACCAATCTTTCAAAGACCGACTTTCTGGTAGGGGAATCACCTTTGATGACTTCGCCCGTAGCAGGAATTGGGAGGGCTATCCGTTTTGGGGTAGCCCCTTCAGACGTTACGAGCCTCTTTGTAGGCCCATTTGGGTTCTTGCCCAGCCTGTTGAAGACTGAGACGCCTGAGCTTCGGCTCAGCCTGTTGAAGACTGAGACATCGGATTTGGATGACCCGTTGAGAGGGGCCTTTGTGGTTGCCAGTCGATTGAAGACCGACCTTTTGGGAGCTTCTTCCTGTGGCGCTAAGGTACCGACACCCACTGGTGGGAACATGGTCCCGAAGAACAATCCCGTAGTGGCTTGTATAACTTGTGTTAGTTGTATGTATGTCCCAGAGCCCATTATTGTACATGATTGTATATTATAATGGATGCTTGGACATATATAGAGAGGACTTTCTTGCTCAATATGATAGTATGCTATCTGGTTACTCTTTATCTTAACATGTAGACTAGTATAGTGATATTGTCTTACTCTCACATGTTGGTAAAGCCCTTAGGATGTGTACTTGACTACCAGGATTATGATGCAGATCATACTAGTGGGGCCATGGTAGTCCACAAGTTCATCCTTTAATTGTTCTTAGTCGTGGGTGTATCGAGACGGGGCATCGATATTCCAGAGTAGACTAGCGTATACGTTTCTTGACCCATTTGATGGGTAATGGATGATCACATATCCATTGGTGTTTGACATCAAAAATTGTATACGGGTGCTCAGTAGAGACTGGGTACACTGAACAGGACTCGCCGAGAACTCCTAGATGGTAGTATACCTAACGTCAGATAGCGGTTCTCTTGTGACACTGGTATAGGTTAATCTGTAGACCCGAGATCGTCATAGAGTCTTGTGTGATTCCCACTGTGCTTTGATTTCCACCCTACCACGTTCAAGAGAGCGTGCAAACAGGTGGTTTTTGGGTACAGTCCCGAGTCACATGGAGGTAATAAGCGATAGGAGGGATTTCGTCTCTCTCGGTATTGAGGGTTGATATTACGCTATGCTCGATTGGCCATAACAGGAAGTCCCTGGCCAGAGCTGGTACTGAGATTTACCGGAAAGTGTTATCAGTAGTTTCTCGACCCGTTATGAGCCTCACATTGGCATGACTTATCAAGTTATTAGGGTCTGACGTTTATCACCCCCAGACTCGATATGCGACATATCAGACGAACATACCGGACTATACGGTAGTGTTACTTACTGGATTCATGGGTTTATGGATAAGCTTGCTTGTTGATCTTTTTCGCTCAGTACCTGGGTAGCCGTTACGTCCAGCTAGTACCGCTGACGGCTTGTGGGTAACTGATATGATCATTACCTACTGCTGGCGTATTGACGAGTCTTTAGAGTCCTACACAGAGGTTTCCTGGTTCAAGCGAAAAGAAGTAGGGCATATATGTGATATGTTCGGGACCGAGATTAATACGTGTATGTGATACCGTATACTGATCTCGCGATATATGATATCAGTCGGTTATATGAGATATAGCCGGGTTATTGAATCAAGTGTTGATTTGATAAGTTGATATAAATGATATTAGTCGGTTATATGTGATATAGCCGGATTATTAAATCAAGTGTTGATTTAATAATTTAATATATAATTATATATTTGATATATTAATATATATTAACTAATATTAGCTCACTTAAGAATTTCTTTTCTCCAAATACATTTAAATATATATATGATATATATTAATGTATTTAATTTTGTGTCATGCTAGACGATACATTGGACATGGGTGTATGAGACTCATACTAAACTAAAGATAATTTGGGTGATTAATTATTAAGGGAAAAATCAAAATTAGGTGGAAATTTGTATGGTTTGAGATGCTTGTGGAAGTATGGAGAAGTTTTGACTTAGTCCACTAATTTTGTTTTACTCTAGATATTTATTAACCCAACCATTATCTTTAGCCATGGTTAAGTCTCTACTAATATCACTTGTGATATTTTCTCACCCAAGGTTTGAGAAGAGTTCTCATTTTTGGTTCATCTTCTTCATCTCCTTCTTGCTCTATAGCTTTTGAGTGAGGAGAAAAAGAGATAGAGAAAACTTATTCTAAAGTGAGTAAAATTCCTACTTCATCAATCTATACCAAACTAACCATTTAGTATAGGTTGTTTGCTTCACTAATTCATCAATTAGTGAAGAGGTAGCTTGAGTTAGAGATTCTTCGACGTAGATCATGTTCGGCCTCGAAGATCAGCAAGCTCGTTCATTTCGCCTAATGGAGCCTAAGAAGAGTTCGGGAGCCACTACTTGGAGCAAAGGGACTACTACATGGAGCTTTAGAAGTGAAGGACCGGTCTACAAAGGTTGTATTCCTACGTCATTTAGTGTAAAGTTTGTTTACATGTTATAAAAACCCTAATTCTCTAGTTAGATCCTTGGTCGGGCTCGCTCGGCACATTAGATTTTTTGAAATTGCATACTTGATGTGTGTCGAAACATAGCGGGGGTGCTAAGCGAACCCTTCAACTTGCCCTACCGGCAATGAAAAGATAGAGGTGGCGTTGGGCCCGTAAGTCACTCCTCCAGTTGGGGCAGAGCGGGAGTTGCTGTTGCAAGTTGTGCAGTTGGAAGTCGTCAATTTTTCTTCTTCTGCACAGTAACAAGACACCAAATCTTAGTACCTCGAATCTAAGGGCAACCATAGTGAACTGTGATTTTGTTCACGAAATACGACACACGAAGTGTGGAGTGAAAACATGAAAAGGTCCCACCGGGCGTGCCAAAATCTTTTTACCGCCGGAAACGGAGAAGAAATGGGATGGATTGTCTTGCCTGAATTTAGGGGCAGATGCTATTTGGATTTATCCGTCCACCTCTCCGAAAATACCAAGTTGATTTATGGAACCGTATATCGAAGGTTTAGACAGATGCGACCATTGTAGCGTGACTTTATCAGACCCCCTCTCGTTTTTGATGGGTTTTTGATTGTGGGGACGCTCTTCCCTACAGGCGCAAGCCCCTGCAGTTAATTATGTTACCACATTGCGATAACCACTTTCTCCTAATCCGGAAGTTCACTTCGTGTCGTGTGTGTTTTTGTTTGTTTTGGTTGCCCGTGGATTGTATATGGAGACTAGTTTATGGCATTGCCCATAGGGCGCGGATCAGTCCAAATCCGTATATTTTAGATTTGGGTTTAGTTTATTTAAGGACCGTTAATCTAGTTTGAGATTAAGATCGGCTTAAACATATGAGCATTTGGGGCTCAGTTATTTTAGTTTAAGGACATCGCGGTCCATTACCGCCGTGTTTGGGGCAGATATTAGTTTAAGGACATTTCGGTCCAACATTCCCATTTTGGGGATGAATGTTACTTTAAGGACATTTCGGTCCATTATCGCCATTTTTTGAGGCGACTGTTAGTTTAGGGACATTTCGGTCCTTTATTCATCTTGCGCGCACGTGTATTTATTACGTGACGAAATGAACAATGGTGATATGGAATGTGCCTAATTTGGGGCACGATCTGATTTGAGGCTTGCACGTCAATTTGGAAGTGCATCGATGTATGACGAGAGGAGTTGTTGGTTGTCGGGACCTGCCACCTCTCTGAAGATGTTGAGGAATTACAACGACATATATCAGAGGTGTGTAAAGATGTACTCACAAACCAAATCCCGCATTTTTAAGAAAAGGGGTAGTGGTGGACCTAAGAATCGTTAGTCATATTTGAGACTAGAATTACTTTAGGAGATATGAGATGAATATAATTTTGGATATCATCAATGAGAGATCATTAATCATGTTTGAGACTAAGATCGACTCAATAATATTTTTAAAGATCATTTTTATTTAAGATCCATCAAAAGAGCATTTGGGCTCAGCTGCAAAAAACTTCAGAGGCTTAGCCAATTTGGATTTAGTCTGCCTACTCTTATTCAAAAAGTGCTAAGCACTCATTTGGGCTCTATCTGTTCAGCCTTTTTCTTTTTATGAAAAAGTGCTAAGCACTTATTTGACGCTCTGACACTCACATGGGTGTCATATGAAGCATTTGATTATGGGCGCCGCCCAATGAGCGCTGAACACTCTGCCACTTTGGCTGTTTATAGAGTGATGGGCACTTTTCTCTCTTCTTTTTTGATGGCGCCCACGTGAGGAGCACGTGAGGCACTGGGGCGCTGCCCAATTAGTGCTAGGTATTTAGTCATTTTGGCTATATGTGAAGTGGTGAGCACTTTTTATATGGCGCCCGCGTGAGGAGCACGTGAGGCTGGGCGCTGTTAAAGAGGGGCACCCACATGGGAAGCCGTGAGGCGCTAGTTTCTTTTATATGGAGATTTAATCTCTGTTGATGTTTTTAGAGAACTTAAATATCTGTTAATGATATTTTGACCATTAACGATCACCAAGATCACTGTTTCGATGATCTGGGATCATGTTCTTTTAAGAACTAAGTTTTTGATTCGAAGGAACTGAGTTCCTTGAGTATTATGGACTCCATATTCTTTCTCTTTTAAATCTGTTCTTCCTTGAACCTTTGATTCTGAAGAACAAGATCTTCCCGATAAGAATTAAATTCTCAACTTGTGGGAGACTTTTCTTGTGGATTTCAGATCCAGAGAAATAACTAAGTTCTTTTAGAAGGGCCCAACCCTTAGATATGTTAGGTAAACGAGATGTTTTGATCTCGATATTTTTTTAATTAGGGTTTCAAAAATGAAGTTCTTCTTCTTTGAGAATTGAATTCTCTTTTCTTTCTGTTTTCCTCTCTCCGTCTCTCTGTGTTGTTCTGGCTCTTTCTGTTCTCGTCTTCCTTTGTGTATTTGTATGTGTGTGAGACTTGAAGTGTCACGACCCGAAAGTACGGAACATGACCGGCACTTAAACTACGAACGTCTCGAGGCGTACGTAATCTAAGTAAACCGAAAACCCAGAAATCCAAACCAAGAAAAGTAGTAGAGTGCAGGAAAAACCAACTTAAAGCAAGTAATTTCAATAGCATAAGCCGAATTATGCGGTTTTTAAAACATCAAAAATTTACTGAAAATTTCGGCAGAGTCTCCTTTGTAAATACTGGCCCCCAAACGGGATACAACATGAATAGTATACGAAATCAAGAAAAAGGCATCCCCAAGCGGGAGCTAGCTCTTCGTCAATCGACGGTCACCACCATACAAGCAATACAATATACAACGCCAACGGCGAGGATCAAAACTCAAAAGGAAACTCAAAACCACCAGAAATATAACGAGCGACTCTAAGGTCGAAAGAATAAACAACACTGGTCTCTATCTCAATAAATACATGTTTGGTTGATGGAATTTACTAGGTACAACGGAATAATATTATACAAGGTAATATGATGGATACGATACAAGAAAAACCCACCTACTAGCAAGTCACCCGAATGAAACTGAGCCCGCAAAGCCGTAATGAAACCTGTACGGCAAACCTGCAAGAAACTGGGGCACAACGGGGGTGAGTTGCCAACTCGTGAATAGAAAAACATCTACGCACAGAAATCGCATAAATAACGCAACCTAGGTCAATGATCATAATATATCCTCAAATATATGAATAACAGGCAGCCTATAACAATGGCTAGGGTAATATCTAACCCGAGTGTAATCTCATGTGCCCGTGTCAGTGCCTCAGGTAGCAATATATCATATGGATGATGTATGAATGTATGAAACAGAATGAAAGTACTGAAGAAAACTGCTTTCATAAATCAGTGAGATTTCTGTATTTTAAAAATGAGGTACCATAAATGAAATCAGCATAAAACAGTGCCCAGCATCGACACAAAACAAGTGTCCAAATATCTCGATATCTCTGTATCACAATCTCTGTACCTCAATATCTCAAAATCTCAAAATTTAGGGCGCCGTCAATCCAGACCGGCCCCTACCATCCATCTCAAGACCACGACGGTATCCTCCGGATATCCGACGCGTCGGGTAATATCACCGTTCGGTAGTGCTCCCCTGCCGGGCTCAACGTCAACAACACATTCCTCTTGCCCCGGGGTACCGCACCGGGCCCACCATGTACCCGAAACGGTTCCTCCACTCCTCGAATCGGGTCTCGAAATCCATCAGCAAACTCATGGTGGACGACTCGTACATCATGGGAAAACCGCACTTTTTATTTTAAAAGGGAGAAAAGGTTTATTTATGTTTTTGCGGTTTTCCTCCAAATCCAAGAAATCTCATGAAATCCGAATCCAATTCATCAATAGCATGTAAACAGTGAATATAGGCATGAGAATCCATGAATGCGACACAACAGTGAATAATAACATGCATGAAGTAGTAGGCAATAACTACAATGTCTAACTAGCATATAAGGCAAGTACACTAATATCATGTCTAAACTATTAGCTAACAACCTATGTCAAATGAAATAGTATTTTCTAAAGTGTTCGTGACATGTCAATTACCGATGAAGATGTGTGTGAGCCGGCAAGTAAGTGTGCGTGGTACATACGCGTCATCGGTAATGGTGCTGGTGTCCTAACAGCATGATATTAATAATGCAATAAGAAATTATAATATAAGTATGCGATGCGGAGCGAACAGTAAAAATGAGCGGGAGCTGAATACTAGACGCAACTATAACTAATCTGCATTATCCTAATATAAGTCCTACAATAGTGCCTTTTGAAATAACACGAATCGCGGTGTTTTGAAAATAAGGGTTACGGTGTTTTTAGGAAAAGATACTTCTTTTAAAATATCCGTAGAATCCCTTGACCTGTCTTTTGAAATACCCACGATTCGTAAGCTTTTGAAATAGGTAGGAGTCGAATCTAATCTAACAACTAAACTAAACTAAAGGGCTAAGCTAACAAGCTGGACTACAGGTAAGGAAACCGCCTAACATCTGAGTCGATATATATATATACCTGTATATATATTAGTCGGTGATCCCGCCTCAATAATATCATATCCGATACCATATCTATAATCAGACATCCCAAGTCAAAAGTGCGGATCAATCATCAAAATATAGCTCGTACGTAAATCCGTCGTACGGCATCCCCAAATCTGGGTACGGGTCAATATCATATTCATCACACTATTCCTCTGGTATCCTCTTTATCCAAGATCATAGTCTAGGGTACTGACCTATGTCTAGTACAATACTAATATCCTCAATATACTCATGATCTGACTACAATCTCATACAAACCGATATCGTCAGCGCACATCATCATCAAGGGGTATACATCGCCCGATACGGCCTAATATCAAAATCCTAGCATATCATGCCTCATATCACGATCACATGTCGACCATTTTATTCATAACACTATTCACCCGTATCGCCGTCCCAAGATCCGCTATAGCACCAGGACGTACCTCAAGTACGAATCCTGCCATATCACCGATATCACAACCACAAAACAAATCTCATCGACTCGGCTCAATCCCAGGTATCATCCTCAAATCCGTATGTGAACACATAGTCCCATACCCATGTGAACACATAACTATAAAGAATCCCATAAGCACATATAAATAGGAAGAAAGTATGCAAGTATGGGTGGGTGGGTGTAAGTGTGGTGCGACCGCTACTCTAGGGTTCCGCGACACTCAATCATCCAAAAACACCAAATATCCATATTTATCATCAACAACTCAAACAATATATAAACAATATATATATGTGTGTATACGTATTCGTATACATCACCACGAACTGCGGGGGTGCTATACGCCATCCACCCGACTTCTCCCCGTAGATATAAATCTACTCACCTGGTCCTCGCCCGCCGGTGCCGACGTCGCCACGCGCTTGCTTGTCGTCTCGAAGTCCACATTGGGGTTACCTACATATCAGAACGCACCATATCGCATTAAAACTAAATTCGAAATCGAAACGGCATACGAAAATCAAATCGGCACGCGTATCACGCATAGGTCCAAACCTATCGCCTACGCATGCAAGAATAGTCAAACCAACCCTCGATGTCGATGTACAAACGTCAAACCATCGAGAAAAATCCAATCACACTCATTTGCACATTCACGAACACTAATTTTAATATAAACTAGGTTAAAACTCACAAAAACCCCAATTTCACTTAAAAAGTCATTTTTCTGAAAATCTAGCAAGCACAATTCGCCGTTTTTGTACAAAACATGACGTTTAAATGAATGTAGCGGCCAATATACTTATTAAATATCTTAAATAAGTCATAGAAACAATTTCCGGAATTTAATCTCATTAAATTCCAAAAAACCCTAATATTCTAGTTTACAAAATACCCTTTTTAACAATTTCAAAGCCAAAAATGCTTAGAATTATACCCAAAAATATTTGAAGATCCACAAGCATCCATGGCCCTCCAAAATGCTCTCTTTTCACAAGGATCCATGCTATACGGCTAAGCTAAAATGGGTAGGAGTCGGATTTGGGTTTTGGGATTTTTTTGATGGATTTTGAAGCAATTTTTGATGAAGTTTTGAAGAGAAAAGAGAAGGGAAATGGGGGGGGCTGCTGCTGCTGTAGGAGAGAGGGGTCGGCTGGAATGGGAGGGGGAGAGGAGAGAGAGGGAGGTAGAGAAAGTAGGGGGAGAAAGTCAAAGTCCAACCAAAGTCAAAAGTCTAACTAATTTATCCATTTTCTTTTCTTTTCTTTCATTTCTTTTCCTTTGAAATTCAAGTGGGGACAAAGATGGGGGCTGCTGAATTCAGCCAAGGGGAGAAGTGAATGGGGGTGTGTGGGTGTGGGTACGGGTGTGGGGTGATGAAAAATGATAAGTACAATACCCCGAACATCCATTTACGCTAAAAAAAAGCCTTTTTCTTTAATAATTTCTAAACCGTTTTGGCAAATAATTCCATTCCAAAAACCACATGATAAAATTTTATTTAATGTTTTATGATGCACAAAATTTGTTTCAACTCATTCCAATTTGTAATTTTCCCTAATTAAATGTATTAGTGACGGCTTAAAATAATAATAAAATAATTTTTTTCAGAAAATTTGAAATTTCACCAGTGGCTCAATAAACACCAAATACTAGCAATTACATAGCTAGAATATGTATATTTAATTTTTATAATAAAATATTTGTATTTTGGTTTTTTTACAGAAAACCCTCTTATTTTACCGATTTTTTTGAAATTTCACCGAAACGATTTTCAAAACGTTACATGAAGTCTCAGGTCCTTTATATAGGTAAGGATAATTGTTGATTAGTTTTGAGAAAATCTCTCATTGAGAGATTCCAATTGATTTAATTGGTCTCAAAATTGATTCGGGGAATTTTACCCACCTTTGAATCTTTGATCCAAGAACTTCTGTTTTTACAGAATATGATTTTGGGTTTTCAACGAGATTGGGAAAATATTTTCTCTATACAAAACTTATTCTGTAAAACGTTGATTTTTAATCACCATTGGATTTTTAATCCAACGGTTCTCTGTTTTACAGAGAGCAATCTTTCTTATTTAGAAAGATTGAGGGAATATATTCCATAATAGAATTTTATTCTATAATTGGATCTTTGATCCAACCGAGAGTACCTTTCTTATTTCAGAAAGATTTAGGAAATATTTTCTCCCAACAGAATTTAATTCTGTATTTTGATGATTTATCGTCTCCGTTGGATTTTTGATCCAACGGCTTTGTTTAACAGAGAGTATTGTAGAATTTAATTATACCTGGGTGCCGGCGCTCACGTGTTATACACGTGGGCACTACTTAAGAATTTAATTCTTAAGATGGGTATTCATGTGCTTTGCACACTGGTGCCCGCGTGAAGAGCACGTGCGGTGCCATCTAAGAGTTTAACTCTTACTTAATAGATTCTTTTTTGCTTTGCATATTGGCGCCCGTGTGAGGAGCGCGTGCGCCGCCATTTAAGAGTTGAACTCTTCTGTACTTTGCACATTGGCGCCTGCGTGAGGAGCACGTGAAGCGCTACCATAGGATTTAATCCTATAAGATTAGTTCTGGCGTTGGCGCTCTCGTGGAGAGCACGTGAGGCGCTGCCTCATTAAATTCAACAGAGCTTTGCTCTTTTATTAGGTTAAATATAATGGGGAAACAATGCCCGTCAGCGAACTTTCGCTCGGTAAGTCCCCAAGAAATGAAGTGAAGTATAAAGTGTAATGATAAGGAAAATGTATATCATGAACAATGGATTATGAAGTATGATGTGTCAGCATGTCGTTTAATGTAAACATGGCAAGTTTATTTAGCATGCAGTTTTATCGTAATATATGTGAATAAGTATGGTAATATTTGACAAGTAGATAAGCATGACAGCATAGCATGAGCATGGCAAATAAAAGTAACATGGCCGTGTAGTGTAAGTATCATGAACATGCAGTGAATGTAAGTGTCTTAACAGGTCTCTACTTGGGTGCAATAATTTGACGTAAGTTCAAGGGTGAATGTCAACCAATCTCAAGAGTGTTCTTAAACCCAACAGGATGTAATCCAGGGGTAAGGAACCACGGGCCCGGGGGTGCACAAGGACTATTTCAGTCCAGAATCGGGCTGCCCATGCAAGGCGACACCCGACTTTTGAGTCCGAACCTACTTAAGGCTCTTGCTTGCCCCTACGATCCCAAACTCAATCTCTGCATCGGAAGGCTGAATGGGACCAATCACAAGTGTTAGTAACGGGACTTCAACCTGGTGTTGAAGTATTTCAAACTTAACATGTTGTAATGTAGGAGCAAGGAAACACGGGCTCTCATGATAGCTTGCTTGTGTTAGTATACATAGATTCATGATCTAGTGGGACTCCTGAGATTTCATTGGATTCACGCATGAACTACCCCAGCATCCCGTATATGCTAAGTTACAGCTAAAATTACCAGCCTTGCTCGAATCCATGAATATATCGGTTTGCAAGATGGAGTTCATGTATACATCAAGTATTCATGTCAAGTATTCTTGTATTTATGTCAAGCTGTATTCATGGTTCGAGTCAAGTCAAGTCATGTATTGTGTTCATGTTTGATATCTGTGTTTGAATTCAGGTATTCAGGTTCATGTTCAAGTATGCATGCTAGTGTTAGGGTTCATGTTTGAGTTGGATTTTGATTTAGTTGTATTCTGATTTGAGTTTGGATTTAGATTTGATTTAGACTCGGACTTGAGTCAGACACTTGTAACTGATTTGGATCCTGAATTAGGTTCGGGAGTTATCGGTAACTGCTGCACATGGACAGCAGGATTTGTGTCTTTTTCCAAGACAATTACCATTGATAACACCGTTAAGTTTTCTACCTTAAATAAGCAAGCACTCACTTTCTCCGGCTCCCTGAGGTTCAAAAGAATTGATCCCGCTTAAACTTATATTTACTAAAGTCCTTAATATTATTTTATATAACTCGAGGGGGTTTTATGAAAAATATTTTTATATAATTTCAAAATAAACCTCGAGAAGTTATTTATATTATTTAGGGTTTTAATAGATGTGAATTTTAAGGGTTTAAAGCATTTTAGTGATAATAACTTAACTTGAATAGTTCATGGTATTTTACTATAAAGCTTGTCTTGTATTGATATGTTGATAGTATTTTGATGAAACTTGTGAACTTTCATTTTTTAGAAAAATGTAATTTTATTATATTTGAAAATAAATGGATTTGTAATATTTATATAACTATTAAAAATTAAATTTTATTAATTTAGAAAATGCGTTTTTTCTTAAAAACCGTATTTAAAACCTTTCGAGATCGAATGCTCCATGAGGAGATATACATCTTCCTCTACAGGCCTAAAGATGTACGATAATCCGCACCATCCAATAGCGGGTCCCCTAAAAAGGGTTGTAGAGGCATATTTGTAAAGGGTTTTGAAATACAATTTTAAAAAACCCCAATTCTTATAGTAAATGGTATTTTAATGTAATATTTTCTCGAAGCACAAATCTACATGAAAGAGCTATCATGCTATGGAACCATGTGTGTTTGTGAGGGGTGGGTCATTACCCCGTGAAGTTTTCTAAAAGTATAATTAACAAAAATACTAAAGGAAGGATATGTGAAGTTCATGGTATTTTAGTGTAAATGTTAAATTATAACTATTTTGCCTAATATTCTTGATTAAAATTGGTTCTAAGTATTGGTTATATGATTACAAACATGGTGTATGGATGAAAAATATGTAAGAAAAAGTGGAATTATAGAGTTTTAGAAGAAGATGTCGGTTTTAACTCCACTTCCGACATATGTTGTGAAAAAAAAATTTCAAAGAAGAAGAAAAGGGATTGGAAGGGACTTACTACTTGGTTAAGTTATGAGAAGGTAGAAGGAGAGGGGGTTGTCGTCGTGGTATCGCGGAATCGCCGAAATTTTCTTCGATCCTCACCGGAACTTGATCGCTTACTAACTCCTCTTCTACTCCACTTGTACTTAGAAAATTTTGAGAATTTTGGCTATATTTTTCAGAATGATGAAGGGATAGGGCATGGGGTGGTATTTATAGTGTGGAATTAGGATTTTGGAATTGAAAGAGTGAATTAAACTGCATTAAAATTTGGTTTAAAGTTGAAATTAAAAGTCTCTGTTTGATTGTGCAGAGGAGTTAGGAGTAGGGGAAGGATCATGTGTGCAAAGCCCGGGTACATTTGGCTATGTGGGGCCCGTCGGTGCGGCCAAAGGGGAAATCTCGCCAGTCGATTTGTAGGGTTAGGCCGATGGATTGAAACCACGTGTCCATCTCTTTGTTTAGACCATTGTGCACATGTTTGATTTCTCTGTCTTTTCATTTTTGTGTGCATTGCATTGCATGTGTAAACTTTTGGGCTTCCAAAAAGTTTTTTAAAAAAATCAGAAAAATATAATGTGTCTGATGGGGCTCGAACACAGGGGCTTCGTCATAGCAGTGCAAGGGATTTACCAGTGAGCTACAAGTTATTTCTTGCTGTTCTTAAACAAGATTAACTTATAACTTGTACTCAGGCTGCGAAACTCTATTCTGTATTTTTAACAGAAGAATTTCCATACTAAGATTTCAGAGTCGTTACAACGTATGTCATGCTCAGCCGAGGCATAGTGTTTGTTAGCTATGTAGTGTTTTTCTGTTGCATGGTGATGCGATTGGTTAGGACAGTCGTACGGTCATTTTGGCTCAGTCAAGAACTTGTACGGGTGGGTTTAATGTAATCAAGATAATGACGGGTTGAACTTGACTAGGACCCTTTGATATGTTAGCTCAGTCAAGGTCACTTGGGTCCTAGGGGTAAAAACCATATCGGGAGTTTCAAATATAAAGGAAACTTGCCAAGCATGCGCATACCTTCTGGAGTGTGGTGACTTGAGTGGCTTCCATCAAGTTATCATGCGATGATAGTTGGGTCCCGATTCCCACTGATGAGTGGGTGTTCCTCCTAGGGTGATTTTCAGATGAACCTGACTAATTCTCCTTTTAGGGTTTGAAGGAGAATTCGAGGAAATAGTGAGACCCATCCTGATTAGATAAAGTGATTAACCAATCTAATCTAAGTTAGAGTTCACGCTGAGTGTTTCTTTTCTTTCTCTCTTTAGCAGCAACCATGACCTGACCTTAAACTAAAACTCATGAACCAAGTTAACCAACCTTCTTAAACACTTTGGCTTTTGGATTGTCATTAAGTCGCATATATCCCTACCGCTTCTACTTTCCCTTTGCATTTTTTCCAGAACACTCCGTATCACTACGAAGATCCATATTGCTTGGATATTCCATCGTATAGTTACATACGAACTCGGAAAAACTTGTTTCTTTTCGAGAATGGATTCCGGTTCTGGAGAAATTGAATAGAATTATTCAGTTGTTTTTTCTCTTTACCTTCTCTCAGGTTGCGAGGGCTCCTAGTATTAGGAGAGTGCACCTATTACGCTTATTGGATAGTCTTCTTCCAAACCTTAGGCAGGTGCCAAAAGGTAGGGAAGCAAGAAAACCAATTAGCCTAAGTATGGTGTACAGAACGTAAGAAGTAATGACATATAAAGGGATTGGAGTAAGGGCAAGGAAAAATGTGACTACTGTCGTGAATCTGGATGGTGGAAGAGGCATTACTAGGAATACCCGGCCACCCCTTCGAAACATTTTCATGCTTCAGTTTTACTGTGCGGTGTTAATTGAAAACTGCTTTCCCAATTAGATTCTGACTCCAGAGTATGTATATACCAGACTTGGTTCTCATATCTATATGGCGCTACGGATGCTGAATGGGAGTAGAATATTGGGAATCGGGTGATTAGATCCTCAATATATCAGAATTCTTTGTAATTGGTGATATTTGAGGAAATCGCCTGGGTTTTGCCTAACGACAAATATTTGGTTTTGAATATCCATTGTTGTGCACTAATTTCAAACTGATATATTTGTACGTTTATTTTATAAAGTGAGATATAACTTTTTTGAAATTATGTCTATGACATTTACCCATATCAGTTGATGGTTAGGTAAGGAGCATTCAACAACGGTGTAATTCTTCTTAACCATAGCACAGTTTTCAACCTACAACGCACGGGGTTTGAGTTATTAAACTCAGAGAACTTATACAAAGTATTATATGTTGTCCTATGTCCGTAAGGACAAAGGGGTTGGTACTCGTACTATATTCCATTTACTTATGACTTCTTTAGTTTTAGACAAGTATTTTGTTGAAATGCAAGGTCCAAATTTTGAGAAGTTATAGCTATAAGAATAAAATAGAGAACCATATGTTGCAATTATCATGATTCTTCAACGTGATCGAAATTGTAGATACTTGTGCTAGGTATTCCATCCTAAGTAATATATTTGAGAACTTGTTTCTCGCTCACGTTACTCATCCGTGAGTACGCTCTTTGATGAGTAATGCTGCTTGGCCTTCTTCTATTTAGTCGATATGCACTGGAAACAATTGCTTGATTTTTTAATCTGGTTTCAATTAAATTAGTGTCTTTGTTTCTATATTGGATATAGAATGCATTCATATCTTAACGATGTTAAGGTATATGGAGTTGTCCGGCTTATGCTTAAAACCAGAATCCGGATAAACTCTAGGCACGTTTCAGTAATGGCAGTTTGTGGGTTTTTCCGGGCTTTGACGAGGGTTAACATTCTACCATTTGGAAGATCAATGGTTATATTGTTCTTGACTCACCACCCATTTTAGTAAAATGAATTTTTTTCAGAAAACATTATTAGGAGTATGGTAGAACTGGAAGTGATTTCATAACCACAAACGATTACTGAAAATTTAGTAGGACTTAAAGATTCAATTGGATTCGACAATCCATTAGCCACTCCACAGATATGGTGGGTAATCTCAGCTACCCGAGAGATACTTTGATCTCCTCAAGGACAGTGACAGGGAGGTTTTGATGACCCAAGTTTGCCACCACTGTTGTCCTAGACTATGAGATCTGGCAGGTATATGAGTATAATGTCATTCTAAATTAGCTTTAGAAGTGCACGTGTTTATAACAGAAGGTTATTGTAGTCAGTGGGAGCAGCGGAAGTATGGTGGGCAAGTAGCTTATGTCTATTTCTAGACTAAAGCAAGTATAGCGGAGATAGATCATCTATTTTTGATGTGGCGGTCTTAGAGTTTGACTTCATCAGAATAACAGATGGACCTGGAAAGAAGGTAGTAGGGAGTGATGTCCTAGTATTTGGATGACATGCTCTTGATACGAAGTAATCTTCCTGTACTACGATCAATTATACTATGGTTGTCATAAGGTGTTTCTCCACATAGGATCTGGATAAAATATCAAGGATTTTAGTGACTAGATCTATGGTTTTAGATCTAGATTTGGGAAGTGTCCCAATTTGGGTACTTTGACACTATTCTAAAGTGTTTTAAAATGGACTACTCCTGGCGTGGTGGTGTACCCGTAGATGATGGAGTCACCCTCTCTAAAGAGATATCTTCTAGACTGATAAGGAGAGAGATTTGCATGATTGACATATCTCTTGCTTAGGAAATTGAGTTAATCATAAGATGTCAAATACCACACCAGATATTGCTTTTGCACAGGATGCAATAAGCATATATATATTAATCCAATCCTGGAGAAAAATTGGAAAGAAGTTATAAACATAAATGGATGTTCTTGGTATATGGTAACAATAACCTACTTCAGGAGATGGTTATCATTTCAGGCTTCCAAGGAGACCTGGATGACAGAGTGACTGTCAGAGTAAAGTTTACCCTCTTCTGAGGGGCAGTACGTTGGATAAGGGGTCCAAGCGGATACTGAAGAAGGCGTGACGCAGAATACTGATTAAATTCAGTGGAAGATATGGTCTAATAAGTTTGTTGGATTTGGAGTTCATTTGTGAACTGGGTCCCATCAGATATCCAGACAAATTCTAAGACATGTATCGCTCATTTCGGGAGATAGTCTTTCTCCGCGAAGTTGACATATAGAGAGATAAAGATAGAAACATTGGAGCGGATCCACTCACTGAGGCTATTTCTCAAACGCAATAGTTTCACAAACATGGTTTGCGAGACTGATTAGTAGAGAAGTTGGGTGTTCGGTATCACACGAGCTGTGAGTATGCGACACCGCAATAATTAGCCTTCAGTGAAAGTAGGAGATTGTTGGCTATAGTGCCTTCAAGGCAATTATTGTAATCGCAGGCAAGCGATTGTAATAATTGAGGGGGGACCTATACGGGAAGAAGAGTCTTACTCAAAATGATAGTATGTTATCTGGTGTGTCTTTATCATCATGTACATGTATTATGTGGTATTACAGATCACTATTACATGTTAATAGAGCCCATATAATTCTTGCTTGACTACGAGCATTATGATAGCGATCATATACATAGAAGCTGGATGGTCTATAAGCACATCCTTAAATGTCCCTACTCGAGGAAGTATCGAGACTGGGCATCGATACTTCGGAGTAGACTAGTGTATACTTTTCGATACCCTGACGAGGGGCAGTGGCCGGTCTCACAAGCCATTGGTGTAAGTTAGTCACCTAAGATAGTATACAGGTGCTCATCAGGTTATGAGTTACAATGGACGGACTCGCCGGAAACACGCTAGATTGTATTATACCTATTGTCATATAGCAGTTCTCAGGTGACATGAGTACAGGTTACTCTGTCGACCTGATATCGTCATTTATCTCGTGTGAGTTCCCACTGTGCTTTGATTAATGCCCTACCATGGCTCAAAGGAGTTGTGCAAACATATTTTAGTTGGGTACAGTCCCGAGCCACATGGAGGCAGTGAGCGTATCGTCGGGGATTCGTCTCTCCCGGTATTGGGGGTTGATGTTGCACTGTGCACGGGTGGCCATCACCAGAAATTCTTGGCCAAGGTGGAAGAGAATTACTAATTTGGATCAGTAGTTTCTCAGTGGGTGATGGGCTTCGCACCGACACAAAATATCGCGTTATTAGGGGTCTGACTTTATCCACCCCCTAGACCCGATATGCGATACTCTTAGACGAACAGACCGGACTGTACGAAGATTGTCACAGACAGGCTCAGTAGGGGTTCGGATGAGTTTGCTCATCGGCCTTCCTTTCGCTCAATACCTAGGTAGCCGTTACATACAGCTAGTGCCGCTGACGTACTTATGGTTAAACCCACTGATAACGTATTGACGGGTCTTTAGAGTCCCACACCGAGGGTTTTTTCGATTCAGACTATATGATGTAGATAACGTATGTTGGTACATACATGTGTCCAATTAAATATGTATACAGGATACGCAAACTTTAATCGGACGGTTGATGGTACTAGCAGCTTAGGATTAAACCGGATTATTAAGTTAAGTTTTGATTTAATAATTTATATATAAATTTTTGGTATATGTGTTCTAGTATTATTGTTCACTATTCATTTTCTCTCTTGGCTATTCGTATTTTTATACGAATACGCGTATATGTATTTCGGTATGTATACCGGATTGTATTCTGTATTTATACGGAATATCAACTAGAAGATGGACACCTCATTATATGATTTTCTTTTTAGAAAATCATTTAGAAATGAGGTGGAGGGTGAGGCGGCATGAGCATGGTTGAAGGTACGTAGAGAGGTATGGCCTTTGATTGTTTATTTGTAAAAAATGTGTGAGATATTTTTTGCATGGTTAAAAAATAAGGAGCCATTCTTTCTACATGCCATTCACTCTTGATTCATTCATACTCTCTTGACTCTTCATGCTTGAGAGCTCATCTACACTTAGCTCATCTTCTTTCTTGAGTTGCTCATACCTTAGTTTTTCTCACTTCCTCCTCCTTCTTTGGTTGTTCGTGCATAAAAATGAGAGGAAAAGATAGTGAAAAATTCCTGCATCCCTACTCTCCATTGCGAGCGACCTTGGAGTGTCGGTTGCTTCGCTATGCGAAACTGGAGCCTGCATCGTGTCTCTCAGGTGGATCTTCGGTAAAGGAGGACCGGCTTGCAACCGCGATCCGGAACACTTGAAGAAAGCTTGAGGATATGAGTATTCTACACATAGCAGATTAGTTTAGCTCACTAGGTTTTTGTATACAAGTTATATCTATTTAGTTCGATTCTTGGTTTGGGAATTTCGGCAAACTAGAAAATTTTTGAAATCCATGTTGCCATCTTTGAAAATTAGCTTGCTAGTGTGCTTAGGTTCCTAGCAGATAATTGCTCCAAACTGCAACAAACCAATTTTCAAAACCCTAGAAATTTTCGGCTGAATTAATGATTTTGTTGGATTCGGCCGAAAATTTTTGACCAGGGTGCAATCGCCAAGTTGACTCATGTTCATCTCGATCTGCTCTTCCTGGAAGTTTGTCTCGATTCCGGAAATTTTAAACAGAAATTTTGCAGAATCAAATGCACTAAAAGAAATCTAATTTAACCTAAATAAAAAACTAAAACTTACATTTAAAAGTAATTAAATTACACCTCTCTGGCAACGGCGCTATAAACTTGATACGGATTTTATAGTCTCCAAATTAAACAGCAAGTATATAGCTATATCACAGTAGTACTTGAGAATCGTTCCCACGATGATGGGTGTTAACTACTTTTAAACTAAGTTAAAGAAAAGTTTGGATTTTTAATAAAATAAAATTGCAATAATTTAAAAACGCAGAATTCAAAACAAGAAAATTTGAAAATATTGGTTTACTTATGAAAGGATTATCTAGGGTTTTGTTTTGCCTTTCCTACTACGGTGGTTTAAATGATATCACTATTTCTTTTTTCTAGTTTTAATTAATTATCTATCAACGATATAAAAGTATAAGATAAATTATTTATGGTTTAATTTTATCCTGTCAATTATGTTATCTCATGTGGATTTAATTCAAACCCTAATTCTAACTTCTTAATTTAACGTATGGCTAACCGTCTATGTGTATGTGTAGACCATGAATCTACCAATACCATGTTCTAGGTTTAGTCTAGATTAATTTAATTAATTAGGTTAAAATATTAAAGATCTATACTTTATTCTTACCGTCCCTAATTAAGTTTCTAGACGTCAACTATCATACACTTAATTAGTTTTTATGTATTCTAATCTATCCATAATTTTTATTAAAGACGTCAACTTTTTAATCATAAAATTTACTTTTTTTAAATTAGAAACTAAGAGAAACATAAAGATCCAAAAACATTCATATTAAGAACAAGAAATAAAGTTAATAAAACATCACACCATGTTAGATGCAAAACAAAAATCTAGATTAATAAATCAGCTATGCATATTAAAAAGTAAGACAATAAAAAATAAAAATAACATTTTAGTAAAGAAAAGGAATGACGTACAATTGATCTCTAGGAAACATGAAAAAGTTATTGTCTAAAGAGAGAGATATAAAACTCTAATGCTATATAGGTGCTTTTATAGATTTTTGTAAGAATTGGAACAAACTTCTAAATATAGACAGAGAATACTAAACTACCCTAAAAATCCGAGCACTGGATTCCTCCAAAAACCGATCGAATTGGGTATAATGCTGGATTTGGCCGAATTTTTGGTAGTTTTGAATATTTGGTTTTTTCCAGAAAATTTGATTTTATCTCGTGATCTCCAGACTTTGTTTCAAGTCTTCTAATTTTTCTCGAATTTTTGATTTATCTCCAATTTGATTTCCATCGCTGATGATGCTCAATATTGGCGATCTTGAAGATAAGGACACGTGGCAGATGACATGTCCCAAGACCCAGAAGAAAGGGCCCACAGAAGCCGACAAGACCACCCTCGTACCCGACCTGCAAGCACAAGCTGGCCCTCCTCGGGGCCCCCGGCAAATTGGCCTCCTCGGCCCCTCAGCTCGCCCCGAGCTGCCACAGGACCAAGACTCCTCGGCCCTCTTGCTCGTCTCCGAGCTCCCCAGCCGAGGCCGTCTTCCTCGGTCCTTCCGACCGACCAACTCCACCACTCACAAGCGTAACCGCCGCTCCAAGAATCTCGCCATGCGTAGATTCTACGCCAGCAACATCCCACGTTCCACGCCATCACGATCCCCATTAATGGGCGATCCGCTCTTTACACAGGTGTGACGTCGGGAGCGTAACTGCCGGCGAGATTCTCGCGCCTGCTGCTGCATGCTGCCGCCTCTATATAAACCCCCATCACAGAGGGGTCAAGTAAGCCATTTTTTACACTTTTAAGTTGTTACTCTGCTCAGATCTGATCGCTAACTTGAGCGTCGGAGGGTCCTTGGTGGTACCAAACCACCCCGGGACTTCTTTGCAGGTACTCGGCAAAAACTTCCTCACCTCACTTCTTCCTCCAAAAACCCATTGAGACCCACACGCAACGAAGGATAATCAGCTAAGTTCACCGCGAGATCAACGGAAGACAACATCTGACGGAGGCCCGAAAAGGAGCTCTATCAGTTGGCGCCGTCTGTGGGAAACGAAACTCCACAAAAAAATAAAGTTGGCCTTCCGATCTCCATCCCCATGGCATTCGATCACCCTGAAGATCCAGATACCAGCCGCCGCCTCCCCCTCACCGGAGGCGCGGGTGAACCTCCTCCGGCGACCGTCATCAACGCCCTCGCCAGCCGAATAGACCGACACCCCCTCCCTTGACGGGGTCGCACAGAGGGGGCTCGCCATGGCGGCTCGAGGGCCACCTCGCCCAAGGATCTAAGCCCTCACTAAGAGGCAGCCCAGCAGCTACCCTGCTCGGCTATCCCTGGCGGGTAGCTTCCCTACCGCAACGCCAGGGATCAGAAAGTCCTCCCAGAGGCAGTCGAGCCCGAGGATCCCTCACTCGGCTATCCCTGGCGGGTAGCTTCCCTACCACAACGCCAGGGATCAGAAAGCCCTCCCAGAGGCAGTCGAGCCCGAGGATCCCTCGCTCGGCTATCCTTGGCGGGTAGCATCCCTACCGCAACGCCAGGGAACAAAAAGTCCTCCCAGAGGCATCGAGCCCGAGGATCCCTCACTCGGCTATCCCTGGCGGGTAGCTTCCCTACCGCAACGCCAGGGATCAAAAAGCCCTCCCAGAGGCAGTCGAGCCCGAGGATCACTCGCTCGGCTATCCTTGGCGGGTAGCTTCCCTACTGCAACGCCAGGGATCAGAAAGTCCTCCCAGAGGCAGTCGAGCCCGAGGATCCCTCGCTCGTCTATCCCTGGCGGGTAGCTTCCCTACCGCAACACCAGAGATCAGAAATTCCTCTCAGAGGCAGTCGAGCCCGAGGATCCCTCGCTCGGCTATCCCTGGTGGGTAGCTTCCCTACCGCAATGCCAGGGATCAGAAAGCCCTCCCAGAGGCAGTCGAGCCCGAGGATCCTTCGTTCGGCTATCCTTCAGGACAAAAGCCCTCGCCAAGAGGCACCGGGCAGTAACCCTTCCCGGCCAAGTGTCCTTGGTAGGCTTCTTATAGCCCTATAGCTCTTCCCACGCCAAGAACCAAAGTCCTCCCAGAGGCAGTCGGGTCCTTTCTCGGCTATCCCCTGCTGGTAGCTTCCTACCACAACCGACAGAGATCAAAGTCCTCGCCAAGAGGCACTGGGCAGTAACCCTGATCGGTCCCCTTCTTGAAGGATCAAAAGCCCTCGGAAGAGGCCACCGAGCCCGACCCTTGCTCGGTCATCTCCCGCTGGTAGCTCCCTACCCACGACGCCAGGGATCAAAGCCCTCACAAGAGGCATCCGAGCGGCTACCCCGCTCGGTCATCCCAGGCTGGTAGTTGCCTACCCACGACGCCAGAGATCAAAGCCCTCGCCAAGAGGCAACCGCGCAGCTTCACTGCCCGGTCTTCCTTCCCAGGCCTCTCACGGACCCTCCAGCGTCAAGGATTAAAGCCCTCGCCAAGAGGCGCCGAGCAGCTACCCTGCTGGGCCATCCTTCGCAGGCCTCTCAAGGCGCCTCCACCGTCAAGGATCAAAGCCGTCGCCAAGAGGCACCGAGCAGCAGCCCTGCTCGGCCATCCTTCTATCACGAACCAAATGTAGCACGTGACCGGCACTTAAATCACATGACATCTAAAGACATCAACGCAATACAAGTAAGCCGAACCCCGGAATCTAAACCCTTTTTGAAGATATTGGAGGTGAGGTTTAAATATTCATCCGATGACTCAAGTTAAAATAACATCTAAATTTAACTAAGTATGTTGAAAAGTATTTATGACGTTTTGAAACTTGTCATCACCTCCTTTGCATTTTTATAAAAACCCGATACAACATAGTAAAATAGCATCCCAACGGAAGCCAGTCCCCACGTCCAAACAATGGAGCAACCAATTAATCTAAAGCAGTAGTCGACTCTAAAGAGTGCAACAATCAAAACACAACTCTAATCCTCGATTCTAACTCCATAATATGCCATTTCTAAGTTGATGGAGTTTCCACTAGATACAAGAATATATGAATAATCAAGAGTGAGTAGGATACAACAAAAACTCACTTACCCATCAATCCCCAAAAGAATGTGTGCCCAAACCGCTGATAATCCAAGCGGTAAAACCTGCAAGAAACTGTGGCACAACGGGGATGAGTTACCAACTCAGTGAATAAAAGTGCATCTAAAGGTAGAAATCGAAATGCATGACGATTACCTTGGTCATAAGTATAGTACTATCATAATCTGTATCGATATACTATATGATATGCAAAGGTACAACACTGGCTATCATGCAATCACAGGTATAATATCTCAATGTCATATGAATCAAAATCATGAATCTATTATCCCTATTGGAATTCCCTTTTTTGTCTATGAATGTCTGTACAAATATATACAGGTACTGTCCCCTGGATCAGTCCTGATGGAATCCAATAAATACATATCTAACGATGTACCTCATGATAATGATCGTATCAATATACAAATAGATGCCCAGCATCGACATCAAAATCTAAAATCTCTCGTGTCCGGCATCGACACGTAAATACAGATACCGTCGACATCATCTCAACAGATGATCGTCACCCGATATCCTGGCTACGATCAGCATCCTCTGGACATCTGTCGTACCTAATCGAACCCCGGTCAGTATCCCCTGGATAGCTGCCGTGCTCATCTCAATCTACGGTCAGCATCCCCTGGATATCCGCCGTGCTCAATTCTATCTCCGGTATCGAGTATCCTCGCTAGGCTCCCTCGCCTCAATGCGGCTATCCTGCCCCTCGGTCTCGACCGGGTCCACCATGTATCCAACTGTATATCTCCCCCACTCAGTCTGGATAGCGTAAAAATTCGCGACCGTATATCTCCCCCACTCGGTCCGGATACAAAACCAGAAAACACAAAACTCATGGTGGACGTTTTACTCGTCATATCAAATATCAAGTAAGGAATAAGAATAATTGCATAATTTGTATTGATGATATACTATATATGTATATATATAACAGTGTCCCATACCACCGATATATATATATCATCAGGAGTAAAATACTCAGAAATCCCAAGAATCAAATACAGCATCTATAGTACTACAACATAAATAGGAAAAGACTACGAAATCCTATCACATAACATAATGATTTCAATTCTAATGTGTCATGGCACTACTAATGATGTGTAGTGTAGGATACGCATCTGTGCTCGTGCAACATGGAAATCATTAGTATTTGTGCAAGTGTTCTACGGTGTAACGATCTATATATTAACACATATATATCAGAACGATTTTACAGTGACATGGCAGTACCAATGAGGTGTAGTATATCATATATTTAAGTGCTTGTGCAGCATAGTACTCATTGGTATTTATGCAGTATTCTACCAGAATATGCGTAACGCGAAAACATTTAATATAGAATACAGAATGCAACCCTATAAGTAATCTAAACGTACTTACTGTAATTACTTGTTATGAACTATACCATTATCTTTAGATTTGATCGGAACGTTAAGTTTGAAATAAGGAAGCTGTCTTAGATTTAAAATAGATGTTTGCTTTAGAAACTGGCACGCATCCTGGTAATTTATTTAAAAGACAACGAACCGTGGTTTTTCAAATAATATAGCTCATACCAGTATTACATCCTAAAACAGAACATAATCTATCTATACCAGTCAAAGAATAAATTGGTCGTTATTCGGCATACCAAGTTCATCATTTCCGATACGTATAATTCCTTATAATATAGCTCATCATATCGCTATATCCATATCATCTTAAGTACGGCATGATCCCTCGTACAAACTTATCAATTCATACACACCTCGCATGGATCAAATATCACGTATATCTCATTTAAATCTACATATGAAACTTATGCACATGGAGGGTATACAAGATGCAATATCATATAAATGCTTTGACGAAAGCTAAACCTAAGTAGATATCATAATAATAATTATAAGGTTGCGGGGGTGCTATACGCCATCCACCCGACTTCCCCCCGTAGATGTAAATCTACTCACCGGAAATACGTCGTATCTTCTCAGGAATCGCCAATCCTTTTTCCTTTCCTCGCAGCCCCCAAAGTCTCCGTATTTGAATCTAACATAGCAATAACTTGTATAAGGAAACGGCTATTCCGATACGACAAAATCATGAAAACACAAGTTCTACGTTCTAGTTATACCACATCCGAAAATTGCATATGATCTAACACTCACTTTTTACTGGAAATTAACCTAACGCTGTTTCGTAACAGAAACAGAACGCGTTGCGAATTTCCCGTGTCGTATTATGGGTTTTAGATACCTATTTCCGATATTTGCTCCCAAATTTTATATACAAATAAACTAAATTGATTAAACAATACCAGATTAACCATAATTCTACACAGAGACCTACCCAAAAAGCCAAAACACTCAAATCTCCTACAAATCCGGCGACACCGGAATCCGCCCTTAAGTCGCCGGCCCAAAACCGATCCCTTTGGTTCATGTTTCTATGGGTTGTTCTAGGTCCCACCTACATCATTCTGGCACTGTTTGTTAATTTGATTTTTATCTAAACTAAAACAGATTTTAACAGAGTTCCGTTTTGCTAAAATACGATATTATAGATATTCGATTCCAAATTTTCTTACAACTACAGAGCTAAAGTCTACTGAGTTAAACATTATACCTACTGAGGATAGTTGAAAGACTTCCCTCAAGACACGCAATTTCTTAGCTCTTAACTTGATGTTGGAACTCCTTAGCCATTTTCTCTTTCTCACTTCTCTTTTCTTTTATTCTTCTTTTCTTGTTCTTCATTTTCTTTAACTTTTGAATTTTTTTCTGAATGTTTAGCTAGTTAAACTGATCTGAACACACTAGATAAAAGGATGAATGGAAGGGTGAGGTGTAGGAGAGATGTCACCATACAAGATGTGGTGGTTTCATGCAAGGAGGAGATGTGGGGAGGGTGTTGTGCATGAGAGGAGGTGGTGGCAATGAATTTCTTTTCCAATTTGATTTACTTTATGATAAAATTCTGAACTAAATCTTATCTCATCTCCTTTCATTTACACCCTTAACAACTTTCAATTTGCACAAAATTCTAAGTTTTACATAACAACCCCTCACAACTTATGTTGTTATATAATCACCATTTTATTAAAATGAAGCTAAATTTATCATTAAAACCCTTATAATTTATTTATGTTCCATACTAAAACTAAAATTTAATTTGTTTTACATAAAACTTATGATATTGTCTTATTTGGTTTTAATAACTTTTTAATTTAACACTTTATTATTTAATTAAATAATTTTATTTATTTCCAAATTTTCAAAATGTTACACCTTCGCAGGCCTCAAACGGCCCCTCCAGTGCCAAGGATCAAGCCCTCATCGTGAGGCCGCCGAGTTCCTTCCTGCTCGGTCATCCCCAGCAGGCATCCTCCTGCCCAACAGACGTTGCAGGTTTGTAGTCCTTATAACGAGGCCACTGAGCCCATCACATGCAGCGGACCCGAAGCCCCAACAAAAGACATCAGGTGATCGAAGTCAACTCGACGACCGATTGCTCCACTTGTCGTTCCCGCACTGGACCGCGCCCCATCAGATGCCACAGGTATGCACACGTCGCGTCGGTCAACCGACGCTTGACACGTGGACCGTCGCTTCAGTGGCAGGATGCACGAACCGGCGCACCTTCCTTAAATGCAGAGATCTCGCCCTAATTCGCTGGCAGAAAAGACAGCTGACAGCCCGGGGACGCGTCCCGACGAAATCTTAGGAGGGAGGTTACCCCGGACGGCCCGGCAGTCCATTTCTGACCCGACCCGCTAACTGGTCGGGACAAGAGTAGGGGGCTAATGATGATGCTCAATATTGGCGATCTTGAAGATAAGGACACGTGGCAGATGATATGTCCCAAGACCCAGAAGAAAGGGCCCACATAAGCCGACCAGGCCGCCCTCGTACCCAACCCGCAAGCACAAGCTGGCCCTCCTCGGGGCCCCCGGCAAATTGGCATCCTCGGCCCCTCAGCTCGTCCCGAGCGGCCACAGGACCAAGACTCCTCGGCCCTCTTGCTCGTCTCCGAGCTCCCCAGCCGAGGCCGTCTTCCTCAGTCCTTCCGACCTCATAGGAGGAAATTGTGAAGGTTGTATTTTTTCGACGTCATAGGAGGAAATTCCCTCCTATGGCCTCTTTCCTCCATTATTCTCATATATAACCGTATATATAACTGATAGTTAGAAAGCTGAACGCAGCCCTGGATGCGGCATATTTTTTTCATTTCCTATGTATAATTATCTTCGGCCCCTTGCATTTTAATGAAATGTGTATTTGGCCTTTCCTTCTTGATTGTTGATTGTGGGCTGGAAAAATTAGTTTTGCCCCTTTCTATTTTAGGCAATTTGCATTTGCTACTTTTCTTTATTCAGATTTCCTATAAGAAATTTTAATCGACATCATGATATTTATTACGGATGTAAATGGATATGTATGGCTCGAATAGAATCTATATTTATATACAATTTTTATCAATAAGGATATATATTTTCATGTCCGATGACCATCCGTATCCGTATTCGTGTCCGTCAACCAGATACAAATATTGTATTCGTATCCAACTTTTTTGAATACGGATACTGGTTTTCATTATCTGTATCCGAACCCGTATTTGTGTCCAAATGACTACCGGATATGGATATGGTTACATATATATGATCTGTAGATCCGTATACATCCCTAATCTTTACGCAAATCTCTTAAAATTATTGATAACTACATATAATATAACTTAATGTTAATTACTTTCCAGGAGTGAAAAAGTCACTTGACTTTTTCCCCAAAAAATTTACATTTAACAAGAAAATCGTGTTGAACTGATTTGTACACATCGTAAATTGCCCCGTAATTGTATGAGGCTAGTCATGCACTATCAGTACGGCTGAAGATTGACTGATTTTTGTTTATTACTAATTATCAGGAAATGGGATTGGCATGGTAATAAACCACGGGGTTAACGAAATTAGGGATGTAAACGGATCGGATATGGAACGGATACAAGTGTTACCATTTTTATATCCGGTAGTTGTAGATGAATTTGAATATGGATACGAGTAGTTATAGCAAATGAGAACTATTATCCGTATATGGTAAAAATCAGATATGGATATGATTACAAAATGAAAATTATAAGAAAAAATACCTGATAAAGTTATTATCTTTGTATCCGACAAAAATCAGATATAGATGGATTATTATCGGACTATGTTTACATCCTAAGCAGAATGTGCAGTATTGCAAATATGCCCATTTGCTTATTTTTTTCATCAATTAAAACTCTTATCACATTTTGAATTTTTTTTATATCGTTTTTTGTTTGCTTATATTTACTAATGACTTTATAGGAAGGTTATCTTAAATTGACGTGTAATTTGAATCTAAACTATCCACATATTCATGCATAAATTTTTTCCCCGTATTCTGAATAAAAATTGGCTTAATTTGGTGACATATTTTTCTTAAGAAGTTAATCTTAGATAACACATTTTGCTAACAAACATATATGTTTTTGATATATGATATGTTTCAAGGGCAAAAAATATCTTTATGGATCCAAAACAATTCAACACAGAAACATGCATTCAATCCAAAAATCCGCATCAATCGAACGCTAGCATAATCAAACTGTTGTTAAAAATGCTTTGTAACTAATACACATACATGTGCACCGCACGTGCATTGCACTGCTCATAGTTAGGCAAACATTATTCTTCATAGAAAAAGATAAAAAAAGGGAAAGGAAATGAAGGGTGGGCTCTAGGTCAAAATCTAGGGCCTGGCCCACGAAACCAGTGAGCAAAATTAAAACCGTATACATGATGGTCTTAAAAGTATTGAAAAGTATTCTAATCAAAGGTTTTTATCTTTTGTAAAGAGCTTTTCGGGTCCTAACATAAAGAACAAAGCTTAAAATTGTTCCAAATGTGCAAATAGACCCCCATATGATGAATGTAGTCCTATAACAGTGCATTCCAGTGCATGATCCTCTTCCTCCTCCACCTTCTTGGTCGTAGATTAGGGCCGCCATGTATCCGAATAAGAGAGACCCGATAGGGATATTTGAGACCACAATGTTGTGGTTGACGCTGAAATTCTTGGGACCAAAGAGGTCAGAGGTCATTGAGACGGCGATTGATGTTATGGCACCAGAGGTCATTCCGATGATGGCCGTACTGAAAAAGAGGAAAACCTTTGTAGGAATGAGGAGGAGAAAGAAGGAAGCGGCCATTGGAACCATCAGTACTGCAACAAACGCCGGCCTTGATACCATGTATTTGCTCCTGTAAAAAAATAAAAATTAAAAAAATTAGTAAATCAATGTGCAACTTGCTAGAGTTAATTTTTGCTTTCTCAATTAATGTTTGATAATTTAGAGTTTTGAAATGAGGATTCAACTCATGACACATTTTCAAATTACGAGAAAGAATATAGAAGCTATAATATACCACTAGAGCCTCCAAATTGTTGTTGTTTTCATATAGCGAAGAAAAGTCGTTTAGTTGGCATCTTATTTTATAGCATATTTTATCTTGACAAATTGAGAGCTTCGACATTCCTATAAGATAAAATAATATTGAAGGTATTAACATTAATTAACAAAAGTTTTGTCCTCAAATCTAGCTCATTAGATGACAAATTAGCATTGTAAGAGGAGAATCAAATTCTAAATGCAAAAACATTATACCAACTAATGAAACAAAGCAGTGTGTTGCGCTGCCTGACACGAAGCGCCATATGATTAGCCGCCCTTAATTGAGCTTAGTCACTAAGATTGATAATACTATAATGATTATTTCATTTTATATATATATATATATATATATATATATGAGAAAGATGGCATAGGAGGAAATTTCCTCCTATGGCGTCGAAAAAATACCCCTCCCTCATTTTTTCCGATGATCAGCACCTGCCATCTTCATCGTTATTATCTAAGATATGGGTACACCAAATTGCACGTGATTCTACTGAACCGTTGATTTAGCAATGTAAAAAGTTCTATTGTCAGTAAACCGTTAATTTTGAACCCACTAAATCAACAGTGAAAAGGTTGTAGAATCACATGAAATTTGGTATACCCACATCTTAGATGATAACGATGAAGATGGTGGGTGCCGATTGTCGGAAAAAATGAGAGAGGGGGTATTTTTTCGACGCCATAGGAGTAAATTCCCTCCTATGGCCTCTTTCCTCCATTATATATATATATATATATATATATATATATATATATATATATATATATATATATATATATATTTAATCATTTAATTTCCAATAATCCATAATTTATTGATTTTGAATTCATGATCGGTAATGAATCAAACAAAATGAAAAATCGATGTAAATAATAAAAACGTTTGAGCATATATCGGCAACGGATTATGTATATATTTAGTTAAAAGTGAAGAAATTAAATATTCAACTTATTAGAAGTAAAAATAATATTTCCTTTTTAGTTTTTTGACTAAGAATAGAAAAGATAATCATTGTAAATCTTAAACAATCAAATTTTGAATAAAAGATCAAGGAAAAAGAATTTTTCAAAATATAAAAATACAAAGAATCAATTGAGTTATGCATAAATAAAAAAAATATTTTAATGGGTACATGAAAAAATCCTCTAGCTACTTTAAACAGGACACAATAGTTACATCCAATGGAATGATAGTAATGATGTCACGTTTACGTAAAGCTTACCACTATATATTTGTTAATTGAGTTTGATCGTAAAAAAATCAATTATATGGTTAATTCATTCTACACTACTTGAATGAAATCAGGAAATGTCATGATGCATGTCACGTCATTTTAACCAAGTACTTAGAAGAAAGGATTATGCAACTATAAACTAATAATTAATCTCTTGATTATGACATATTTGGCATCTTTTATAATTAATGACGTGCTTGATGGAGATGAAAGAAGAGAATGTCAATTAGGTCCGATTAGTTATAATTAGTCACTATTTAGTTGCATGTGATAATCTTCGCAATTTTAGGCCTGGATCAAAACATTTGAGCCTTCTTTTTAGATCACTCCAAAAGTTTTAGGCCTGGATCAAAATATTTGCACCAACTAAACTATTTAGATTTGCAGAGCTTACAACACAATATAATATATATAATTCTACGTAAACATTATTTATTGCAGGCGGGATTCTAATGAAAAGTTCATTGAAGACATCCTGATTAATTTTTTATATGTAGAAATAGAACCATAGAGCATAGTAGGAGAATAATAGTTTACGGAGTTCCTTCTATGTCAGTTTCTTATTAGACATGCTAGCAAGTAAGCTATTCATATGTTGTAATTTATGGATTATGTCTATATGTGTAAATTTGTTTTTAAGCGGAATGCGGTGTTAGATTATAAGATATTTGAATATAACTGTATTCGATATTATGGTTATCATAAATCAAACAAGTTATGATTTATGTTGTTGAGATTATGATTAGTATGTTGGATTGTTAGGATTATTAGTTATCAGTTGATTATATTTTCAGGTGTATAAATTGAGATGATTTAACTCTGAATAAAATTGATCGAGTTCATATGATTCTTAACATGGTATCAGAACGTGGTTGATTGATCCTGTCAAAACACTTAATTGCTAATTGTCCAACACAGCTATCTCGATTAGCTGCTTGCTATCGTTCACCGAATTCATCCACCACTTCCGCATCTCCTTCAGGCTTCACTACAGTCTCATCAAGGGCTTTCTCCTTCGCGCAGAAAGCACAGATAACACGGATCATGGAATCAGAGCCAATGACCCGATCCAAAATTTATCTTCATTTATATTTTTAGTTTATTATTCCAAAATAAATAAAGTTGCGTCAATAATATCTAATTCGGAAATGAGTTCTCTCTGTTTGATCATAAGCAGTTGCCTCCATCAATATCAAGACCATGCAGTTATTCTTTTTTTATGACGTCATTAAGCAACAAGAACTTCTTCCGTCCAAACAGCTATTATTTTCTTATGACGTTTTCTAGCAGTATGATCTTCTTCCTTTAGCATTTCCAGTTGAAGAGACTACGGTTTATTTGATCCATCTTGCTATCCGCGAAAGCAACCAAAGGGTATTAATCTGCCATACTCCATACTTTAGATCTATTGTTCTTCTCCGTCGTTCTATAAGTTGCATATTTTGGTATAAAAATATTATCCAAACTCTCGATTATCCACCGTAAGTTTGAGGAAGGCTTTTAGATTATAATATATTTTAATATAACTGTATTAGATATTATAGTTATCATAAATTAGATAAGTTATAATTTATATTGTTAAGATTATAATTAATGTGTTAGATTGTTATGGTTATTAGTTATCAGTTAGTTATGTTATGGGCTGTATAAATTGAGATGATTTATCTCTTAATAAAATTGATCGAGTTCATCAATATGATTCTTATCATGCGGTTTCCAAAAATACCAGGATATAATCATGGTTGTCACGTATATAACTAGTGACCTAGTTACGTAAACTGACCTGGTGAAGAGCGATAATGGAGCCGCGGACAACTTCCCAAAGAATCCGAAAGTGGATGAGATGGACAACAGAACGGATTCTTGAACTCCCCTAGAGCCCGCAACCTGCCCTAAATTGTTAGCATACACCAATCCCAATGTCCCACCACACAAATACACCAAAAAGTACAACCAGAACTCCACTTCCCTGACCAATTCCCAAACCCCCCCATCACTTCCCTCAACTTCCTCCACTTCCTTCTCACCTCCCTCCACCTCCTTCTCCCCCACAACCTCACTTCCACTCACTTCTATGTCCCCCACCGCGACCTGGCCCCTCGACCTAGCCGCTTCCGCGGCCCTCCACATCGGCACTGTCCCCACCAACCCGACCATAACCAGCAAGACAGCCGCCGGAACGACTGACTTCCCTAACACCGGCACCAGTGTCTCCACCACCGCATACGCACCGGTCACACCCGCGATCAGAAACACCACGAAAAGCCCCCTGCCATTACCGGACACGGCCGGTTTCGACTCCACCAGGAACGGGGCCGTGAAAACCGCTAACACCATAGGCGTAACCGAGTTCAGGACCAGATACACGCTCTTGCTACGGAAATTCTCTCCTAGGATCACCTGCGCCATCGCGATGTAAATCTTCGCGCTCAGCCCCGTGTAGCTGGTAGCCAGCCCGACGACGACGCCGTGGTCGTTCGGGAACTTCCTCATGGACGCGACGTAGCAGGCAGTGTTGATCCAGCAGATGCTGTTCCCCGCGAGGACCTGCAGGATCAGGTACTGCCAGTACGAGAGCGTCACGTATCCGTTAGCCAGAAAAAGGAACTGAACTCCGTAACCAACAAACCCTAGGGTGGAGCCGATGGCGAGGACCGACCATAGGGGGAGATGGGCACCGGCGATGCCGGACAAGAAGCCAAAGAGCTTGCCTGAGTCGGACGCGACGGCGAGGTTGTTGAGCTGTACTTGGGTGATGGATAGGCGGGTCTTGAGCTGAGAGGAGTAGGCGGGGAAGTCGGTGTTGGTGCCGCTCATGGCTTGAAGCCAAATGATGGCAACTAGGGTTAGCCATGGGAATAGTTGAGACATTTTGAATGAGGGATTGAAGTGCGAGTTTCTTGTTGGTGATGCTATAGTTTTTGTGTTGTGTTTTGTTGAGGGAAGTGATCAGGGGTATTTATAAAGAGAGACAACGTGGTGTGAAAGGGCTAAAGAGAGACAAGAAGGTTATTTGGACGTTGGAGTACAATATTCGTCTCAATTATGATTTGTGATAACATAAAAATTTTAACTTTTTGCTAAAATCGTGACATGAGCGTGATGCTCAAATTTGTAAATGGTAAAAAGAACGTAGTTGTAATGAGATGGACATCTAAGAGGAGGCAGGGGGAGACCCGGCCTAATAATTTAGCTACGAAGGCATGGCTTGTAGCTAACATTCTGAGGGTACGTGATGATTTAGATATATATTTTTTTATTTAAAATAGAATAAGTCTTTGCATGCTGTTTAGCTAGAATTTTTCGGGTAAATTACGGTTGATTAACTACGATTCAACTATTGTTTTGTCACTGTTAAACAATTCTAATTACACTAAAAATATATTTAAATTAATTATGTACACTGATATTCCCTCTCCGTTCACAATTACTTGTTCCTTTTGGCTTTTACACGACAATTAAGGTATGATTTAAAGGCTATTTGAAACATAAATTATAATACTGTCATCTTAGTAACTTTTTTCTAAATTATCATCATATTAAATGGATGTTATATTCTCATATTCTTCAATTTTCTTTGGAATCTTAGGGTTAGATATTTTACAAAACAAAATAATAAATGTGGCCATAAATTCTATACTATTCAACTCTATATTCATGATTAAAAAAAACTTCCTAAAAAGACAGATAATTGTGAACGGTGGTAGTACTAAAATACTTTGACGCTGTTATAACAGAGTTCGATGTTTTACTCTTTTGTTCTTTTCACATCAAATATTCATTCCGTGAGATGGGAGGGTTAGAAGGAAAGATGGGGCAGCAGGAGTCCAATATAAATTAGGAAACATTGGAATTAAGGAGTTTGATATGGCGGAAATAGAAAAGAAAGCGGATGAGGAAAGGCGAACGAGATGGAGAAGAGAAAGTGGAGAAGAAGAGAGGTGGAAGCAGTGGAGGAGTTGTAGAAAGGAGGTGGGAGGAGGAGCGGGAAGGAGGCGGCAAGTTGAGGATATAGGAGAGGACGACGGAGCCGGAAAAAATATAGAATTGCCAAATTACCATTTAAGCTGGGTATTTTCATCCTTATAGACACTGTCATTAAAAAAATCTATCTGCCTGTGACCCAACCAAAATGTATTTTAGTGAAAATTTTGATGGCAGTTTTAGGTATTCTACTGCAATTAATATTGTTGGACGAATTTTAGTGAAAACCAGTGATAATTAGGGATATTTTTTGTAATTTACCCAAATTTTTATTAGCTAGGAATGCATGTATTTGTCACACATTGAGGTCATTCAGAATTTTTCATATATATGCATAATATATTTTTTGAATCCTTTATAATGATATCATAATTCATGAAGATTTTCTTTTTTTAAATGCTATCAAGCTTGCAATTTAATCAAACCAATATCGTTAATTAGAGCATTTTTTTACTACAAATATCTACATAAATTGCACGAAAAACCAAAATCGGTCAACTTAAACACATATTATTAAAGCTTTTTTTTTCTTATGGAGTGCTAGATACTCGATCAAGTACCTTTCATTATTTTTGTATTGTTATACAACAGTATGATATTAGGGGTTATGGTTTCAGTGGGAACAAAAATTTTTGCTAAAATTGTGACATGAGTGATGCTTAAATTTGTAAATGGAAAAAAGTACGTAGTTGTATGAGATAGAATGCATGTAGATAACATTTTGAGGGTATGTGATGATTAATTTAGATATATATTTTTTATTTATGTTTAAAAAAAGAACATATATCCCTTTGCATGCTGTTTAGCTAGAATTTTGAGGTAAATTATGTAAGCTATCATCAACTTAAACAATCCTAATCACATTAAAATGACTTAAATTAATTACATACAATAAAATACCTTGACGGTGGTAACAGTGTTCGATATTTACTCTTTTGTCGTTTTCGACTCAAATGTTCTTTCCATGAGATCGGAGGGTTAGAAGGAAAGATGGGACAACACTAGTTAAATCTTAAAGGAAATTGACGGATGTCGGATCACGTCAAGATATTACTTTCTGTAGATTTTCTGGGAGCGACGATGGACGACTGAGATTAGAGTTGGAGGTTGCTCCTGAAGCGTGTGGGTCTCAATGGGTTTGAGGTTGTTGAGGCCGTGCTACCTGCAAAGAAGTCCCGGGGTGGTTGCACCACCGAGAACCCTCCGACGATCAAGTTAGACCGAATATTCGAGCAAAGTAACAGCCTAGTGGGAGAGAAAAGACTTACTTGAACCGTCTGAAGGAGAGGTTTACATAGTGGTGGCAGCAGGCGCGAGAATGACGCCGGTCGTTACGTTCCCGACGTCACGCCCGCGTGATAGGAGGGATCCCGCATTAATGGCGAGGCAGGCACGTTAATGGGGGATCGTGATGGCGTGGAACGCGGGACGTGGCCGACGGATATCTCGCGTAAGGCGAAAATTCGCGGAGGTGAGGTGGATGCGCCTGCGGCCGATGCCGTCGGTCGGTCGATGGGACCGAGGAAGATAAGCTCGGCGGGGGCTCGGGGACGAGCGGGAGGCCGAGCTATCTTGGTTCTCCTAGAGCCCGGGGGAGAGCTGAGAGGGCCGAGGAGGCCAGTTGTGCAGGAGGCTCAGAGGCGAGCCAAATGTTGTTTGTAGGATGGGCGTAGGAGCGGTCTGGTCGGCCACTGTAGGCCCTTTCTTGCAAGCTTCGGGACACGTCATCTGTTACGTGTCATGATCTGGGAGATCACCGATATCGAGCATCATCATTATCCCCGCACTCTCTTCTCGACCTTCTCATGGGTCGGGTCGAGAGCGGTCAGCCAATTCATTCGAGGTGAGCTCCTTTTTGAAGACGTCGTCGGGACGTGCTCCCGGGCAGTCTGTCGTATTCTCTTGATGACGTCAGCGAATCAGGGGTCAAATCTTCTATTAAAGAGGAAGCGCCGGATCACGCGTACGTTTTCCGAAGCGACGGCTCACGTGTCTGGCGCCTGTTGGTTGACGTGACTGGCGAGGGCTTCCTGCGTCCGATGGGGTGCGACCAATGCGTGTGCGACAAGTGGAGCTATGGTGGCCGTTGAGTGCGATGGGTCATTTTGGCGGGAGATTACTGTCGCCGTTAGATGTGTACGCCGGCAGCTATAAATTGAGGCGGGTCCTCTTCAGGGCTCACACTTCATCGCAATTTTCCTCGTCCTTGGTCTTGTAAGCTCGGAGCTCTCCTCTTTAGGTCGGGATTTCTGTGTTTTCTCTTCCGAGGGCTCATCCGTTCCATCAGATTAGATGACTTCTTCAGAAGAGTCTGTAGATGTAGTTCGGGTAGAGTCCGGGGAGCCCTCTGTAGATTCTTCTTCTTCTTCTTCTTCTTCCTCTTCTTCTGAGTCGGAGTCCTCCCAGGGAGTTTGGGTCAGATCCTCTTCCCGGGGTTGCGCGACGGGGGCGGTTCCCAGAGCGGAGGTCGCGGATGCACCTGGCGTGCCATCCACAGTGAGGTATGAGGACGAGCTTGCCACCATTCGGACTCGTTTCCACATTCCTCCCGACTACACGCTGCGTTTGGCCGAGGAGGGGGAGAGGGCAGATCAGGTGCGAGGCAAGGAGATTGCCCTGTATCTGGAAGATTTTTGGGCCGGAATGCGCCAGCCTTTCTCTTCCGAGGTTGTTAGAGCGCTAAATCATTTTGGGTTAGCCCCGGGCCAGCTTGTGCCAAACTCCTGGAGGATTCTCCTTGGGTTTCTAGTCCGTTTGAAATTGCGGTCGATCCCTTTCAGGCTGTCCACCCTTACATCTTCTCTCATTTATAAATGTCACCCCGGCACTTTAGCGGGCGAGCCGAGGTGGGTTTACATCTCCTTTAGGAAACAACGGGTAAGTGCCGCCGGGTTGGGAGTCGTTTTCGTACTTTTTTCCACCCACGATTGGAAGAAGAAGTTTTTCTTTGTTGGGCCGCCAGAAGGTGAGGACTGGCCCGTGCCCACCCAGTGGTCTAGGGATAGGAGCCGGTAGGAGAGTCAGTCTGTCGATCCCGACACGGTGAAAGTGGTGGAGTAGGAGCCCATCCCCCGAGCCGACGTGCTGCTTTCTGAGCGGGTCCTTAGTTGGGCTGGGCTCAGCCCCGTCCAGTTCGCCGGTAAGTTAGGATTTTACAGGCGATCTATTAGACTTGCGCTTATTTTCATTTCTACTTGCGTTGCTGACTCCATTGTACCTTGTCTTGTGCAGAACCCATGGAGCTGAGCAAACTTCGAGCGGCCATGCATGAGCAGAAGAAGGGATCGACGGCCGGTGAAGCCAGATCCTCCTGTCCGGCGTCGGCCCCGGCTCCCCTGGCAGCCGCTCCACCCAAGCGTTCGAGTGCGGGCCGTACCCGGAGCCCAGCCAGGCGCCGAGCCGAAAGAGGGCTCAGGAATAAGAGGCCCGGGCTTCGGAGATAGAGACTGGCTCCCCAGTATCGTCTTTCAAGAGGTTCCACCGGACGATTCCGCGCACACCGGCCTCCTCGATCCTGGTAGACGAGGGGGACCTCCTCTTTGAGGTGCCCTCTGGGTTCTCAGTTGCTGACAGCTTGCTGACAGAGATGGAGAGGTCGGCCGGGGCCAAAGTCCCTCGGGGGACTCTCAGGACGCAAATGGCGTCCATCGCCCAAGAGGCCGTGCAGGTTAGTGCTCGCACCTTACTTGTTTCTGTTAGTTATATGTATGCCCTAGAGGCCATTACTGTATATACGATGTATATTGTAGTGGATGCTAGGACATATATAGGGAGGACTTTCTTGCTCGACATGATAGTATGCTATCTGGTTGTACTTTATCTTAACATGTACTCTGATTGTCTCTATGTTACATGTTGATAAAGCCCTTAGGATATGTACTCGGCTACTGGGACTATGATGAGATCATACTAGTGGGGCCACGGTAGTCGACGAGTACATCCTATAACTGTTCCTAGTCGAGGGTGTATCGAGACAGGGCATCGATACACCAGAGTAGACTAGCGTATACGCATCTTGGCCCATATGATGGGCGATGGATGATCCCATATCCATCGGTGTTTGACATCAAGGATGGTGTACGGGTTCTCAGTAGAGACTGGGTACACTGGACGGACTCGCCGAGAAATCCCAGATGGTATTATACCTCACGTTAGATGGCAGTTCTCCCGTGACACTGGTACAGAGTAGTCTGTTGACCCGAGATCGTCATAGAGTCTTGTGTGATTCCCACTGTGCTTTGATTTCCATCATACCACGTCCAAGAGGGCGTGCAAAAAGGTGGCTTTTGGGTACAGTCCCGAATCACATGGAGGCAATGAGCGATAGGAGGGGATTCGTCTCTCCCGGTATAGGGAGTTGATGTTGTGCTGTGTTCGATTGGCTATAACCGGAAATCCCTGGCCAGGGTTGCTGAGATTTACTGGTAAGTGTTATCAGTAGTTTCTCGAACTGTTATAGACCTCATATCGACACGACTTATCGAGCTACTGGGGTCTGACGTTTACCACCCCTAGGCGAGATATGCGACATATCAGACGACGAGACCGGACTGTACGGGAGTGTTGCTGTTTGGATTCACAGGAGAATGTACAGGCTTGCTTGTTGATCTTCTGAGCGCTCAATACCTGGGTAGCTGTTACGTTTAGCTGACCGCTTACAGCTTGTGGGTGTTTGATATGATCATCACCTACTGCCGGCGTATTAACGATTCTTTAGAGTCCTACACAGAGGTTTTTTGGCTCAGGAAAAACGGAGTAGGAGCACATATGTGATATGTGCGGGACCGAGGATATTACGATATGAGATACCTTATTCTATTCTCGCGATATATGATATCAGCCGGGTCATCGGATCAAGTGTTGATTCGATGAATCGGTACGGATAAATATTAGTCGGTTATATGCGATATAGCCGGATTGTCGGATCAAGTATTGATTCGAAAATTTAATGTATAATAATATATATGATATATTAAATTACATTAACTAATATTTGCTCACTAAAAGATTCTTTTTCTCACTCGGGTAATACATTGATATATATGCGATATATGTTAATTGTATTATTTTATTTTGTTACGATAAATATTATATATGTGATATATAATATTGTAACATGATATGATAACTAATGCAACATGTTTAGTAAAGATTAATCAAGATTAGGGTTTGATTTGGGTTAATGACTTCTAGTAGATTCTAGAAGGTTTTCTTTTTGTTTTGGAAAAGATATTTTCAAGTGACTCATTCTTAACCTAACCCAAACCCTAGCCTTGGTTAATTCTCTACAAAGATTAAGTTTACCATGGTTGCATTATTGATCATTATATTCTTTGCATTATTCATCACAAAAGGATTTCTATCATAATTCTATCATTATTCATCATCTTCTTCCTTCATCTTTCTTCATGGAAAAAGCTTACTAGCTTTTTCCAAGTGATGAATAAATATGAGAAAAAGATAAATAAAGAATGCAAAAATCCTACTTCATCATCCTCATCTTCCCTTGCCATTTAGATGAGGGTGTTCACATCATTTCATGAGTGTTAGCTTGTGTTAACGAAACTTCAAGGTAGATCATCTTTGTATCGAAGATCGGAAGTAAAGGTTGCATCTTTCTCTTCGTGGAACCTCTCGAGAGTCCGGAACCCGATGATCGCAGCGAAGGGACCACAACACGGAGCATATGAAGTGAAGGACCGGATCTACAAAGGTTGTAATCCCTCTCACTTAGTGTTAAAGTTGTTAACATGTTAGTTTTCGCCTAATCTCTAGTTTAAAGATCCGTATTCGGGTTGTTCGGCACGGCTAATTTTTTAATCGGGCATGGTTGATACCTTGTAGACCCTTGTGCGCGTGCCCAACAACCCTACAGTGGTATCAGAGCCAAGCTAGAGCTTTAGGCGAAGTCTAGACGAAGTTTAAAGTCCGATCGAACCCGGAAAACCCGATATACCCTAGTTTCTGGAAATTTTTTAAAACTGTGATTTTTTCCATATTAAAAATACCTGAAAAATTCAGCAGGGAATTGTAAGAAATACTGTGAAGCATGTGCGCCTGATTCCACCAAAGCGCGGTGGAACCGCGGCACAAGCATGGCTAGTGCGGCGGTTCCGCGACCATTTAGTCACTTCAGCATTTGAAATTTGCACAGTAATTCTTATCTTTTAGTGCTGTATTTTCTGGGAATTTTTAATATTTATTCAACTGTTGAATTTTCTGGGTTGTATTGGAGACTCGTTGTTTCGATCGGATATTATAACTTTGTTTAGTTTGTCCGGATAATTTTAGAAACCGTTAAAAAGTTCGAACGCATATCAATAACTCACTTTTTCCCCTGTCGGAATTTTTTTTCAAAAGTTGGATTTTTTCTCGTGTTTAAGAACGTTCTAAGTCGTGCAAGTAACGCGGTGGACCCTCTAGAAGACAACAAACCTTAACTCGATTATGTGACCGTCTTGAACTGCCTTTTGAACCTTAGGGTTTGGGGCAGTACGGCGTGCCACATGTGAGGCGTTGGCTTGACCCTTCTACGGCTGGACCATTGGTACTGTGGCATGTGATGGATGTTTTTAAACTGATTTCAAGTGTTGAGATATATTGGGGAAATCTTGGGTGTTTGATTATTCGATCGGAAAGTTTAACTTTGTCTCTTTATCTGGAATGTGATACAATATTTGGAATCCACAAAAAGTTATGAGATAACTAATTTGAATATTATAAATCTAGCAGTTCAGTCTCAGATGATCGGTTGCCACGGAATTTTGATGTGATCAAAAGTCCGTCGCAATCACGTAGCGTACGCGGATACTCGCCGGGTAAACTTAATAGACAGCTACACCTCTTAGCCCCGACCAAGTGACTGTAGGAGAACCCCGTTGTCGAAAGCATCCATTCGGATGCTCGCGGCAGCGGTGTTCCGTCTTAGTGCACTTCGTCGACGGCATCTGGGGGTGCGGCCGTCTACTAAAGTTTGCGACGAGCATTCGATCAGGTTGTCGGGAATCTTGTTGAATTGCCCGACTTGACATTGAAAAGAGTTTTCGATAATGAGACTAAAATGCGGGGTTTATAATTGTTAGGCATGTGATGTCTAAGGAATTCATTTGGTTAGGCATGTGATGTCTAAGCAAGTTGCGGATTCCAACTGTTGTAGTTTTACACTTTCTTTTCTGTGACCGTAAGCGTAGTATGTGGTGTATCGCCGGCTTCGTTGCTATACATCAACGACAATCGGGATACGCATACTTGTTTACGTTGATGATATGAGATATTATGTATTGCTGTGATATGTTGTATTGGATCGTCGCGTTTTGAATAGCCGGGGGTTTTATGTGAGATGAGAGTTTTTTCTTTTTCATTCATGTAAAATTCATTTGTATGTAATATTCATTTATTGGGGCACTTCCAGGTTGCGGAAGATGTCACCGTTGTATATTATTTACTTTTCCGCATTAGGTAGACCCAAGGCGGGGAGCACAAGTAACCGGGTTCTAGGGTCCAGTGGGAGACCATCTCGAGGAGTCGAGACCGGATCTCCTAACCCTAGAATTGGCAGTGTTGCTTGCCGCTCTCGTAGGGGTCTAGGGATGTGGGTTTGGCTATTCATCGCGACCGTGGAATCCGTGTTTTATACAGGCTCGTACTAAAATACGGACGTCCTAGTATATCCAATATTTCATATATGTTCTTCTGCTGCAATGTTCTGTGATGAGATCATATTACTACCTGTGACGAATGTTTATATTATATATATGAGATATATGTTATATTGCAGATTTCGTTTCAAACGTGATGCTTGTGAAGCATAATAAAATGGGACTTCATTAATGAGATTAATGAAATAAAAGAAACCTAAGATGTTGTAGAAACTTGTTTAAATTAAAAAAAACCGGTAGCTCTAGTTCTTGCTTTGCATCGCGGTGTTCCTTGTAGAACATCCTGCACCTTATTCGATAAGGAAAGGACCGAGATCCCTTCACCGGGAGTGACTCCTTTAGCAATAACTGGCAGATGCTACACACTCGGTTTGTCTTTTGATTTCTTCTATAGTTCTTGCTTTGCACAGTGATATATATGATATATCCTGCACCTTATTCGATGAGGAAAGGGCCGACGATCCCTTCACCGGGAGTGACCCCTTTAGCAAAACTAGAAAAGCCTAAAAAACACTCCATTTAAAATCACTCGATTCTACAACGATATCAAGTTCATTACGCAAAGGGTTTTGTTAAGAACCTGTCGTAGCCCTCCGTCATTTCAGATAAGTACTAGTTAGTATTCGTGCTACGTTTGTTGACTATGTTAAGGCGTAGTATGCGGTAGCTGATTAGTGCTTATCTGTATAAGCATATGATGCGATTGGATTAGGATAGTCGTGCGACTTTGTTGACTATGTTAAGGGTCGTGCGGGTGGGTTTAATTCAATCGGGAAATGACGGGTTGAACTTGACTAGCACTTATGATTTGTTGACCATGTTAATGTCATATAGCTGCTAGGGGCAAAATATTATCGGGAATTTCAAGTGTTGAAATTTGCAATGAGATTGCATACCTTCTATGAGATAGTTGGATCCCGATACCCGCTGTGAGTAAGAGTTACTCCTGGGAGAGTTTTACACATTACAATTAGCCGATCAAGTAGGTGTCTAGAAAGGTGTCAACGGGGTTACGCCCCTGGGAAAACGAGGTTTACTTTAATTAGGTTCGTGCGAAAGCACGGGGGACCTCCCTTAAAGTACCGACACTGGCCTGGCTGAAAGATTGGCGAACTTGTAGCGTGTAATTAATCCCGGCTAGTCTTTCCTTTTAGGGTTTGAAGGAAGATTTGATTAAAACAGTGGGATACATCCTGATTAGATATATTAGATAACCAATCTAATCTTGCAAGAGCATACGCTGAGTGTTTTCTTCTCTCTCTCTCCAGGTTGCGACCATATCACGCCTTAATCAAGATAATAATACGGATATATTGACCGAACCCGCTTGTTATACTGAGCTGGGAAACGTTGGTCTCGCTCCAACTTATAATTTTTATAAGACAGAGCAGGAAATTGGGGAATACCAGATTTCCCGTGCCGCCCAAACGAAGAAAGTGCATGTTGATGCATCATCTTCGGGTGTGTTCATTACACATAACTGTTTCTCAGTATCCTTTACGTCCTGGGTATGTGATACCGGATCAGGATCCCGCATATGTAATCTGTTACATGGGCTACAGATAGGTAGAGAACTGAGAACGGGTGATAAGTTTCATGAGAAAGAAAACGGTGCAAGTGTTGCAGCCAAGTCTGTTGGTCACTATCACCCTGTATTACCTGAATACATTGATTCTGAACGAATGTTATTAGATACCGAACCTGATATACAACATCATATCAGTTTCTTTATTAGTAAAGAAGTGATATAATTTTGTATTGTTGGATAATATTTTGAACATTTCATATATCAAGAGTTGATCGGTTCAGACACGTTATCTAAAAGCATTGATGTTCTAAATCAAACTACAGTTCTTAGTATACGGAACACACACAAGAGGAAGAGTTCAGAAATGAACGAATCCTTCTTGAGGCATTGTAGACTAGGTCATATCAATGCGACCCGACTAGCTGAAGTTACATTAAGATGCATATTTAAATTTGTTTGAATTTACATCTTGTGAAACTTGCCAGTCATGTCACAAAGATAAGATGACCACAGATCTGTTTATTGGAAACAGAGAAAGAGTTAGTGAACTCTTGGGATTGATACATGTTGATGTATGAAGGTCCCCTGTCTACACATGCCAGGACCGGTTCTTTGTACTTCATTATATTCACTGATGATCTCTCAAGATTCAGACATATGTTCCAGTTGAAACACAAGTCCGAACCTTTTGAGATATTCACGGAATATAAGTTAGAAGTAGAGAACCAAAAATGGGTATAAGTATTATGCCCTTTGATGTGATCAAGGAGGAGAATACTTGAGCACGGAATTCCTGGACTATTCTAAAGGAGAATGAGATTCTCTCTCAGCATTACTCCTCTGTATACACCACAGCACGTCGGTGTATCGGGGCGGAGCAATAGCACCCTATGTGATATGGTGTGCTCTATGATGAGTACTACTGAGTTTCTTATTTCCTTTTGGATGTTATGCGCTTGAGAAGCTGCATACCTATTGAATAAGGGTTCCAATCAAATCAGTTGCCTACCACTTCATATGTGATATGGAAAGGGAAGAGCCCATATCTTAAGTTAGTTAAGATTTGGGGTTGTCCGGCCTATGTTTAAAAGCAAAATCCGGAAAAGCTCGAGGTAAGGTCTGTTATGTAGAACTGGAAATGTTCCAGCTATACAAACTACAGCTGATGATTTGGTAGAACCAAGTGATTCAATAGTAACCAACGAACCTCGGCCTCTCCGCCGATCTAGTAGGGTTCCTCACCCACCTGAAAGATACTTCGGTTTCTCTATGACAGTGGGAGCCAGGATTGCATCATGAGATGATGACCCAACTAGTTTCGAGCTGGCCATCAGGAGTGGGACTCTGTAAGAATGGCTGGATGCTTATCAATCTGAGATGGAATCCTTATACACCAACAAAGTATGGACTTTGGTTGCTTTATCTGAAGGGTTAAATCCCCATCAGGAGCGAGTATATCTTGAGAAGATTACTTGGTGTACATGGAAAAGTTGAGACTTTCAAAGCTATGCTTAAGTCCATCCAGATCCTACTTGCCACGGCTACATACCATGACTACGATATCTGGTGGTTGGGTGTCATGACTGCTTTTCTAAGTGATCTTTTAGAAGAGAACGTCTATAAGTACACAGCCAGAGGGCTTCGTAGACAGTGGGTGCAGCGGAAACGTGTACAAGATGTTTTATATGATAAAACAGGCATCGCGGAGTTGGAACATCTGTTTTGATGTGGTAGTCAAAGAGTTTGACTTCATCAAAATGGTAGATGAATCTTGTATATACAAAAAGGTAGTAGAGAGTATGGTGGTGATCCTCGTAGAGTACGTGGATGACATACCCTTGATAGGGAAGGAGTTTCCTATGCTACGCTCGGTCAATCTCCGCTTATCATAAGGATTCTCCATATAGGATCAAAGCGATACCTCCTAAATCCTGTGTTTTGGATCTATGAGATAGATCTAATTGGATGTTAGGACTCTCACTAGTTGTAGTGAGATGGTATCAATCGACCCTGGGGAGAATCACTGGAAAGGTTCCAGGGTGATAAGAACGACTGAATGTCAGTCGCAGGCATTGTCTTTACCCTCAGTGGAGGGACGGTATGTTGGAAGAGTTCCAAGCTAGATACCGTGACTCACTAGAAGATTAAAGGCAAGATACATCGTTACCAAGGATGCTACCAAAGAGGCGGTCTGGATATATATAAGTTCATAAGATGAACTTCGTTCCTCCCATTGTGTGACAATGGAGTTGTGGCTTTTGCCAAGCAACTATCGTCCCATCAGAAATCCAGATATAATTCTTAGGCAGTATCACCTGATCATGGAGATGGTTGATCTCCAGGGAGATCGAGGTTAGGAGAGTAGATACAGAGGACAACAACGCGGATCCACTCACAAAGGCCTTTTTCCCAGTAGAGACTTTTATGGGATGGTTGAGTATGAGATACTTCAACCGCAGCTAATTGTTGGGTATGCGAAACCATAACAGATGGCCCTAGTGCAAGTGGGAGATTGTTAGTTATATGTATGCCCTAGATGCCATTACTGTACATACGATGTATATTGTAGTGGATGCTAGGACATATATAGGGAGGACTTTCTTGCTCGACATGATAGTATGCTATCTGGTTGTACTTTATCTTAACATGTACTCTGATTGTCTCTATGTTACATGTTGATAAAGCCCTTAGGATATGTACTCGGCTACTGGGACTATGATGAGATCATACTAGTGGGGCCATGGTAGTCGACGAGTACATCCTATAACTGTTCCTAGTCGAGGGTGTATCGAGACAGGGCATCGATACACCAGAGTAGACTAGCGTATACGTATCTTGACCCATATGATGGGCGATGGATGATCCCATATCCATCGGTGTTTGACATCAAGGATGGTGTACGGGTGCTCAGTAGAGACTGGGTACACTGGACGGACTCGCTGAGAACTCCCAGATGGTATTATACCTCACGTTAGATGGCAGTTCTCCGGTGACACTGGTACAGAGTAGTCTGTTGACCCGAGATCGTCATAGAGTCTTGTGTGATTCCCACTGTGCTTTGATTTCCATCATACCACGTCCAAGAGGGCTGCAAAAAGGTGGCTTTTGGTTACAGTCCCGAATCACATGGAGGCAATGAGCGATAGGAGGGGATTCGTCTCTCCCGGTATAGGGAGTTGATGTTGTACTGTGTTCGATTGGCTATAACCGGAAATCCCTGGCCAGGGTTGCTGAGATTTACTGGTAAGTGTTATCAGTAGTTTCTCGAACTGTTATAGACCTCATATCGACACGACTTATCGAGCTACTGGGGTCTGACGTTTACCACCCCTAGGCGAGATATGCGACATATCAGACGACGAGACCGGACTGTACGGGAGTGTTGCTGTTTGGATTCACAGGAGAATGTACATGCTTGCTTGTTGATCTTCTGAGCGCTCAATACCTGGGTAGCTGTTACGTTTAGCTGACCGCTTGCAGCCTGTGGGTGTTTGATATGATCATCACCTACTGCCGGCGTATTGACGATTCTTTAGAGTCCTACACAGAGGTTTCTTGGCTCAGGCAAAACGGAGTAGGAGCACATATGTGATATGTGCGGGACCGATGATATTACGATATGAGATACCGCATTCTATTCTCGCGATATATGATATCAGCCGGGTCATCGGATCAAGTGTTAATTCGATGAATCGGTACGGATAAATATTAGTCGGTTATATGCGATATAGCCGGATTGTCGGATCAAGTGTTGATTCGATAATTTAATGTATAATAATATATATGATATATTAAATTACATTAACTAATATTTGCTCACTAAAAGATTCTTTTTCTCACTCGGGTAATACATTGATATATATGCGATATATGTTAATTGTATTATTTTATTTTGTTACGATAAATATTATATATGTGATATATAATATTGTAACATGATATGATAACTAATGCAACATGTTTAGTAAAGATTAATCAAGATTAGGGTTTGATTTGGGTTAATGACTTCTAGTAGATTCTAGAAGGTTTTCTTTTTGTTTTGGAAAAGATATTTTCAAGTGACTCATTCTTAACCTAACCCAAACCCTAGCCTTGGTTAATTCTCTACAAAGGTTAAGTTTACCATGGCTGCATTATTGATCATTATATTCTTTGCATTATTCATCACAAAAGGATTTCTATCATAATTCTATCATTATTCATCATCTTCTTCCTTCATCTTTCTTCATGGAAAAAGCTTACTAGCTTTTTCCATGTGATGAATAAATATGAGAAAAAGATAAATAAAGAGAGCAAAAATCCTACTTCATCATGTTCATCTTCCCTTGCCATTTAGATGAGGGTGTTCACATCATTTCATGAGTGTTAGCTTGTGTTAATGAAACTTCAAGGTAGATCATCTTTGTATCGAAGATCGGAAGCAAAGGTTGCATCTTTCTCTTCGTAGAACCTCTCGAGAGTCCGGAACCCGATGATCGCAGCGAAGGGACCACAACACGGAGCATATGAAGTGAAGGACCGGATCTACAAAGGTTGTAATTCCTCTCACTTAGTGTTAAAGTTGTTAACATGTTAGTTTTCGCCTAATCTCTAGTTTAAAGATCCGTATTCGGGTTGTTCGGCACGGCTAATTTTTTAATCGGGCATGGTTGATGCCTCGTAGACCCTTGTGCGCGTGCCCAGCAACCCTACAGGTTCTTCGCTCAGCATCTTACCATCCGTGAGATTTGGTGCCTCCCTTTCCCTTCTGACCCCCTTCTGATTTCTTCAGGTCCTTCAGCACGTCGCCCTCGTTGTCCAGATGGAGGACGAGGAAATTGCCCTGGCGATGCGAGCCGCGGGCGAGTTCTCCTCGCTGGAGGAGAGCTCAAAGTTGGAGCTGGAGGCTACGATGGCGAGGGTCGCTGCCCTCGAGGACGAGGTGACGGCTGTGAAGCAGGAGATGGCGGCGGGGAAGCAGGAGGTTGCCAGGCACCGTGAGGCCGCCTGGGCCGCCGAGGCCAAGCTTCAGGACTCCAAGGTGCTCGTCGGCACCCTGAAGAAGTCAGCGGGCATCTTCCGGAAGGAGCTGGAGGCGGCGGTTGAGGGGATGAAGCGAGCCGAGCTCAGGGCGTCGAAGGCGGTGGAGAACTACAAGAAGTCGGACCATTTTACTCCGACCTATCCGAAGCCTCTACCATCATCTGGCACGATACCCTTGATGCCGTTAAGGCTCGGATGCCGGAGTTCCCTGATGAAGAGCTCTGGAACGAATTCCCTCGTGGGGATGACGTGTAGGGGAATACCCCTGGAAGCGCTGCCGGGGACGAAGTTCCCGGCGATGGCGGCGCCGAGGCTCCTGTGAAGGGTGCCGATCCTCAAGACGCAGCCCCAGTCGTGGTGGACATTGAGCTCCCCGGGGTTGCGCCCGGCCCTAAGGCCTGAAACCCCTCGTCTTCTTATTTCTTTCCTTTTGTTCTGAAATTCTGTAAGCCTCCGGGCACTTTTGTTAGGCTAGGGAGCCCATAATACCTTTGTAGAGACTTTTGATTTATGTGAATAATAAATCTTTTTGCAGTTTCTTTGCATGCACATTATCCTTTGCTTGTTGTTAAGTCTCTGTTTGCACAGTGTTGTCTTCATGTTAGGCATGTCTTTTGTCTAGCGATCACACGTCGAGTTGAATCTGATCATTTGCCAAGTGTGAAAAGACCGGTGGGAAGACGGTATCTCCATGGCCCCGAAGTCGAGGTGGAGATCGCTCAGACGTAGATAGAACGGATGCCTCTTGGTGAGGTCTTTGTACCTTAGCGTGGGAGGCACGGAGAGGCATGCTAAAGATGGACCGAGTGAGGTTGCGGCTCGGTTGCCTCTTGGCGAGGGCTTAGATCGCTGGCATTGCGGGGTAGGGAACTACTAGCCTGGGATAACCGAGCAGGGAAGCCGCTCGGCTGCCTCTTGGTGAGGGCTTAGATCCCTGGCGCTGTTGGGTAGGGAACTACCAGCCAGGGATAACCGAGCAAGGAAGCCGCTCGACTGCCTCTTGGTGAGGGCTTAGATCTCTGGCGTTGTGGGGTAGGGAGCTACCAGCCAGGGATAACCGAGCAAGGACGGGCCCGGTTGCCTCTTGGTGAGGGCTTTGATCCTTAGTGCGGGAGGGGCCGTAAGAGGCCTACTAAGGACGGGCCGAGTAGGGTTACTACCCGGTGCCTCTTGGCGAGGGCTTCGATCCTTAGCACGGGAGGGGACGTAAGAGGCCTGCTAAGGATGGCCGAGCAGGGTTGCTGCCCGGTGCCTCTTGGTGAGGGCTTTGATCCCTGGCGTTGTGGGGTAGGGAACTACCAGTCAGGGATAACTGAGCAAGGGCGGGCTTGGTTGCCTCTTGGTGAGGGCTTCGATCCTTAGAGCGGGAGGGGCCGTAAGAGGCCTGATGAGGATGGCCGAGCAGGATTTCTGCCCGTGCCTCTTGGTGAGGGCTTCGATCCCTGGCGTTTGGGTGTAGGGAACTACCAGCCAGGGATAGCTGAGCAGGGTAGCCGCTCGGCTACCTCTTGGTGAGGGCTTCGATCCCTGGTATCGTGGGGTAGTGAACTACCAGCCATGGATAACCGAGCAAGGGTGGGCCCAGTTGCCTCTTGGTGAGAGCTTCGATCCCTGGCGTTTTGGTGTAGGGAACTACCATCCAGGGATAGCCGAGCAGGATAGTCGCTCTGCTGCCTCTTGGTGAGGGCTTCGATCCCTAGCATCATGGGGTAGTGAACTACCAGCCAGGGATAGCCGAGCAGGGTAGCCGCTCGGCTGCCTCTTGGTGAGGGCTTCGATCCTTGGCATCGTGGGGTAGTGAACTACTAGCCAGGGATAGCCAAGCAGGGTAGCCGCTCGGCTGCCTCTTGGTGAGGGCTTCGATCCATGGCATCTTGGGGTAGTGAACTACCAGCCAGGGATAGCCGAGCAGGGTAGCCGCTCGGCTGCCTCTTGGTGAGGGCTTCGATCCCTGGTATTGTGGGGTAGGGAGCTACCGGCCAGGGATAACCGAGCAAGGGCGGGCCCGGTTGATTCATGAGGTTCTGTCCACCTTCCCGGTGTGAGTATCAGGAAGAGGGACAGCCACGGGTGGCACGTGTCATGAACGCGTGGGGGAGGCGAAGCGCCGGAGCCGCATCCTTTCGACTTCGCCGGGAAATGCTCAATGTCTGCCGTGTGGCGGTATGGCAGAAACGAGTGACTAGTGGACTCTGGAGGCGTTGTGTGCTATAAAACGGAGGGAGTGTTGATCACCTTCACATCCAAAACGCAAGAATGGAGGACTTCCCCTTTACCATCCCCGACATCGTGAGCTTCGAGGACATGTACCTCTATGACCAGTACTGCACCGAGGACACGGTGCAGTTAGTGATAGGCCGCATCGTGAGTCACTTCGGCCGACTGCTACCCCGGCGCTCCCCCTTGCTCCAGCTATTGATATACTCCATTTGGAGGGCGTCGCCGGGGCTCTACAACCCCTTGTCCGAACAGCTGAGGGACGAGGCGGTTGGTAAGCTAAAGTCTCTGCGGCGCTTCGGCTTGATTTCCGCGGGTCGGCGGGATCGCTCGGTGGCGCTCACCCTTGAGAGCTACCGATTGAGGCGCGATGCTGACTTTCGAGGGTGGCGTCAGGGGCAGAGGTCTGAGGCTGTGAGGGCTCGGCTGGCGGAGATATCCTCGGAGTACCATGAGCAATGTTCTCTGCACCCCCTTCTCCCGCTACTGTAATTTTTATTCTTCAATGTACGGCTGAGGAGCCTATAGTACCCTTTTAAATAAACAGAACTCTTCTTTTTGCAATATTTTATTGATCCCTTTCATTATATAAACAAAGAGATCTTGAGAAAAGTTTACATTGCCTTAGTAAAAAGAAGTACACGCTAGCAGATGTTCTTTTCATTGGTGCGGCTTGAGCCCCCCGGATGTCCGTTGGCTTTCAGGACCGGCATGGGGTGCTGAGCCTCATAGGTACCCGACGTACCCTCCACTGACACGACCATGATTTGGCCGATTGTCAACTCGCCCGGAGGGGGCGTTGCTCCTGCTCGCGATCAGCTTGCCGCTTGTCCCGCAAGTACGTCGCCAGGTGTCCCGAACGGATGAGCTCCTCGATGTAATCTCGGAGCTACTTACAGCTTTCCGTGGAGTGGCCTAGCGACCTGTGGAAACCGCAGTAGGGGCCTCGGGTGCGCTTTGCCGCCATGCGTGAGATCGGGGGAAGCTTGAAGAACCCCTCGTCCTTAGCCTCCTCTAGCAGTTGTAGGGTGTTTTTCGTCACCCCATTGAGATGGGAATACGCACGCGCTTGTCAGGCGTACTACAGATTCCCCCTGCCTAGAGTAGGCCGGAGTTTATTGATTGTGGGGATCCGAATCTCCGGCAGCCGCGGACTAAGCTGCCGTTAATTACCCCTCGCCTTTGGAGCGAGGGAACCTCCGATTGACGGGTTAAACTGGTCATGCGAACTCAATGTGCAGTATACGCGTGTTTTGTTTTGGAGGGGGCTTGGATATATCATGAGCCACGTAGAGTTTTTACGGGGGTCCCGCTACCCGGATAGCGGGCTGGGGGTCAAGGGGGATAGCAGCCCCTTTGCGGGGTGCGAGGCAGCGCCCCGGCCCAAAAATTTTTGGGAGGGATGGTGTCGTAGAGTATGTGTGTGTGTGTGTGTGTGTGTGTGTGTGTGTATATATATATATATAAAATAAAAAAAGGAAAGGGCATCCAAAGGATACGTGGGGAAAAGCGCCAGTGCTTTGGGCGCTAGCGCTTTAAGCATAAGGGCGCTAGCGCTTTGAGCGTTAGCGCCCCACGTGTCAGCACGTGGGCGCTCGGGCGCTAGCGCTAGCGCCCCACGTGTCAGCACGTGGGCGCTCGGGCGCTAGCGCTAGCGCCCCACGTGTCAGCACGTGGGCACTCGGACACTAGCGCTCTGGGCGCTAGCGCACCACGTGTCAGCACGTGGGCGCTAGCTCTTAGGGCGCTAGTGTTCTGAGTGCAAGAGCGCTAGCGCTTTGAATGCTAGCACACCACGTGTCTGCACGTGGGCGTTCGGGCGCTAGTACTTTGGGCGCTAACGCTCTGAGCGCAAGAGTGCTAGCGCTTTGAGCGCTAGCGCCCCACGTGTCAGCCCGTGGGCGCTCGGGCGCTAGCGCTCTGAGCGCAAGAGTGCTAGCGCTTTGAGCGCTAGCGCCCCACGTGTCAGCATGTGGGCGCTCGAGCGGCAAAAGGGACTTGGTCCCTGCAATGGGAGTTGTACTCCCAGAAAGGAGCACTTATTATTCTCTGTATTTATATATATATATGAGGAGTTAAACTCCTAGGATGTTTTGAAGCTGATGAAGGGCTTCTCCTCTTGAGCCCTAGTTCTTCCCCAAAGTGGGGTCTCTGGAGATGGGTCTCCTTCTTCCTCCTCTGTTGGCAGGATCTTGAAGATCAAGAGATGTGAGATTTTAAAAATCTCTCCTTTCTGAGATCAGATGGCAGATCTGAGTTTCTCTTTGTGGGTTTTGTAGTGAAAAACTATTTAGTTTTGGAAAAGGAAAAGTAAAACTCTTGATTTAATTTAAAAGAAAGAAGAAGGTTCAGAACCTTCAGAAAGGGGAAAGAGGCACAAACCCTAGTTTTTTGGGGAATGAAAATTGTATATTTTATCCATCATCTTGTTGCCTTATATAGGCTTACATGTTTACATATAGCCCCTTGGGCTTTACAAAATGGTATTTTGCCCATCCCATGGTTCATGTGCCATTTCTTTTTGCACATAAGCCATGGGCTTACAAAAAATTGGTTTTATGCCCATTTTGCATACATTCATACACAAAAAAATTACATCAAAATTATTCGTTACATGATTTTTATTTTGGTATGGCGGAAGGCCGGACGCTTCGTGTTCGGGCTCGACTTGGGCTTGGGCCCGCTTGACCTGGGCTTGGGCCCACCTGGCTTGGGGTTGACCTTGACTTTGACTCGATCAACCGGGGTGCAAATTTTCAGCCCAACAGCAGTACCGTCTGGGAGACGTTAAGCTGGGTGTACTCCTGAAACTTTGGGGAGTAGGGCTTCGGCCGGTCGAGTCTCTTTCTCTCTTCCCTCGCTCTTTTCTTTTGGTCGGTTTGCTCTGCACCGGGAAGATTTGCGTTCACCTCAGACTCGAACTGGATCTCACACTCGGTCCAGGACTTTACCTCGGCCATGGTCTTAGGTTGCGCTAATGCAAAGGAGCGTAACCACTCCTTGTGCCTAAGACCAGACCTAAGTGCTGTAATGACCGTCTCATCTCGGTGCTCTGGGACCTCGAGAAGGGCGTTGTAGAAGCGGGTGACATACCCTTTGAATGTTTCTTTGTCCCCGCTCTTGATCGTGAAGAGGTGGTCGGCGGTCCGTCTCTGCCGTCTGTTTCCAACGAAGTGGCCGAGGAATTGGGTGGCCAGCTCGTCGAAGGTTGAGATCGAGCATGGCGCGAGTTCTCGGAACTAGTATCGTCCGGAGCGGATGAGAGTGATTGGGAAAGCTCGGCATTGGGCAGCGTCAGAGTTGTCTTGGAAGCCCATTCATGCGGTGAATGCGTCCAAATGGTCCTTCGGGTCAGATTTACCGTCGAAAAGAGAGACCTTTGGGGGCTTGTTCCGGGAGGAGACATGGACGGCGAGCAACTCCTCGGTGAAGGGTTTGGTGAGCGAGTCGGCGGCGTACTTATCCCCGTCACTCGTATGATGACCTTCTCGATGTATACCTTCGATCTTTTTTTTGAGGGCGTCGAGTCGGCCGTGGTATCCCGTCGATTCGGCACACTCTGATCTTTGGCCTATGCTGTCGGTGGTCCGTGTCTGGCCGCGGCCCTGGTTCCTTTCGATGAGGTTCCTTAGGTCCCCGGGCGAGGTAGTCTTTGAGTTGTCGTGACGAGTCTTATCAGCGCGACCCCGTCGAGGGAGGGGGTGTCGGTCATGCCTGGGTATAGGCGAGCTGACCGACATCTCCTCGGGAGGGACAGGGACACGATGGGGCTCGGGGCGAGGCGCTCTGGCGACGGACCTCGGTGTTGAGCTGTGGGGCACCCAGCGGGTCATAGAATGCGTCGGCCCTGAGGATCTGCGGCCGTGGGAGGCAGCGAGGCGGTGGTCAGCAGTGCTGACACGAGCAGAGTCTTCTCTCCCTTGGTAGGGCTCCTGGTCCCGAGGTGGGGGAGCGGCGACCTGGGGATCTTGCTCTACTGTTTGGACGCGGATGAGCGCCTCCACGACGGACGTAAGTCGATCTATTCGGCCGGCTAGGGTGTTGATGGCGTTCAGGGGAGGAGATTCGCCTGCGCCTCCGTTGAGGGGGAGGCGGCAGCTAGTGCTTGGATCATCGCGGTGATCGCTCGCCATAGAATTGGATCGGAAGATGAACTTTTGTTTTAGTGGAATCAAGAAGTTCCCACAAACGGCGCCAGCTGACGGATGTCGGATCACGTCAAGATGTTACTTTCCGTAGATCTTCTGGGAGCGACGATGGACGGCTAAAATTAGAGTTGGAAGTTGGCTCCTGAAGCGTGTGGGTCTCAATGGTTTTGAGGTTGTTGAGGCCGAGCTACCTGCAAGGAAGTCTCGGGGTGGTTGCACCACCGAGGACCCTCCGACGATCAAGTTAGACCGGATATTCGAGCAGAGTAACGGCCTAGTGGGAGAGAAAAGACTTACTTGAACCGTCTGAAGGAGGGGTTTACATAGTGGTGGCAGCAGGCAGGCAGGCGCGAGAATCACGCTGGCCGTTACGTTCCCGACATCACGCCCGCGTGATAGGTGGGATCCCGCATTAATGGCGAGGCAGGCTCGTTAACGGGGGATCGTGATGGCGTGGAATGCGGGACGTGGCCGGCGGATATCTCGCGCAAGACGAGATTCGTAGAGGTGAGGCGGATGCGCCTGCGGCCGGTGTTGTTGGTCGGTCGATGGGACCGAGAAAGATAATCCCGGCGGGGCTCGGGGACGAGCAGGAGGCCGAGCTATCTTGGTTCTGCTTGAGCCCGGGGACGAGCTGAGAGGGCCGAGGAGGCTAGTTGTGCAGGAGGCTCGGAGGCGAGCCAAAGGTTGTTTGTAGGACGGGCGTAGGAGCGGTCTGGTCGGCCATTGTAGGCCCTTTCTTACAAGGTTTGAGACACGTCATCGTATCATGACCTGGGAGATCACCGATATCGAGCATCATCAAAAACGGTGGAATCAAGGAGTTTGATGTAGCGGAGATAGGAAAGAAGGGAGAAGATGGTGGCGGTTGAGAAAAGAAAAACGAGATGAAGGAAATGAGACGGGGGCGGAGACGACGGGTAACATGAGGAAGAGAGTGTGGGAGAAGAAGGAAAGGAAGGAATAGAGGAGAAGTGGGAGGGATGCGGCAAGCGGAGGATAGAGGAGAGAAAGACGAGACATGACAAAAGATAGAATTATGTGCCAAATCATCATTTAGGCAAGGATATTTTCGTCTGCATCATTAAAATAAACTAAATAACTCCATGGAATGCAGACAGTGGATATTTTTAGTGAAAAAGTTGGTGGTAGTTTAAGGGATTTTACTGTAATTATTTTTTTAACGTATTGTAGTAAAAACCAACACAAATTAAGGATATTTTTGTGTAATTTACCCGCAGTATTAGCACTAATATATCCGTCACACATTGAGGTCATTCAGAATTTCTCATATGAATAATATCTCTCTTCAATCCTTTAAAATGATATGATACTTTTTTTTAAAATGCTCTCATAGCAATTTAGCTTACAATTTAATCAAACCAATTGTTAATCTATAACATTTTTCTTAAAACTAAAAATTGCTTCATATATTGCACAAAAAACCAAAATTGGTCAACTTAAACACAAATTCAAGCCTTTTTTTAATGGAGTGCTAGAGACTCGAGTACTTTTGTTATATTTTGTATTTTTATGCAAACAGTTGATAGGGGTTATGGTTACAGTGGGAACGAATTTAAAGGTGAGGAGCCTCAAGAGTTACACTAGCATTTGATGTTTGCCCAAATTAAATTGCATTCATTCTACACGCAATGTGTTGGTGGGATTCTCTTATAATACAAAAAAATGGAAAATAACGAGACGAACTCCCCAACCAAATAAAAAATTGATAAAAAGAAAAAAAAATCACATAGTGAAAATCATGTTACTGGAAATTGTTATTTTATTTTATATTTTAGTTTTGGTTATTGTCCATTTGCATGCATAAGTTTAAAATAAGTTAATTCTCAGTATTTATCTTGGCTGACTGCCCTAGATGAACAATTTATTTTTGGAGCGGCGAGTTTTGCATCTTTATGAAATATGACAAATAGCTTCTTAGGTTTATATCTATATATCGATTCACACCAAATTTAATCGATGTATTTTGAAGATGCTATATGAAAGCTATAGCTCATTCATTACAACAATCGTTAAGCAGCATGTTTTTCAGCTAGCACCAAACACAATATTGAGATTAAAATAAAAGTTTAATCAACTTGTAATTGCTATGTGCTCATTATTATATTTCTTAGAAAAATTCTATATGTACATCTCTACCTTATTCTTATGCATCTGTATCCAGCAATTACCTATACGGGGCTCACTTTTGTTGTGCCGGGCTACAAATCAGGAAGAGATGGAAAATTTCCGACGCGGTCTACAAATCAGGAAGAGATGGAAAATTTCCGACACGGTTCGGACTGCTTGATTGACTTCATGATTTTGCTTATTTTTCAGGTTCAACTATTTTAAATAAGTCAGATTAATTCATCAACTATGGGTTGGCTAATATATGTGGCTGGCGTGTCACAATGTTGAGTTGAGGATGGGGCCCACATGAATTGGGGGCGACGGCATGGGTCGGCCCAAAAGAGTCAAGATATGCAGGAGATGATGATGACGAGATGATGGTAATTAAGTTGAGTCGGAAAGCGAGCGCATGGCGCCGACCAGCATGGCACGGAGACGCAAATCGAACGGCATCTGCTGCTCCACTCATATCACCAAACAGCAAATTACATGATATCATATCTCATTCGTCAGGTAAATTCTTTGGGTAAAATAATAGCAGCCCATGATATGGTGAAAGTAAATAATGGGTGGTGATGGAGGTCGGAATTTCCCTTAGATGGTGTTCTCCGCCGATCATACTGCCAGCGAGACTGAACGGTTGAGATTTGAGGTGAGAATTGAGTGTGTGGGTCTCAATGGGTTGTCGGTTGTCGTTGACACCAACCAACTGCAAGAGAAGATCCAGGATGGGAAACCATCGTAGGACTCTTCGACAATCAAATAAGTACTAAGAAATGATAATGGCAGGGTAGCGTGTATTGGAAGCTCAGCCGTCTGGAAGAGAGGTCTTATATTGTGGTCGTATGGACCGAACCGGCGCGAGATTCTCCATAGGTTCAACTCCGGGCAACGAGGACACCCGCCGCTTCCGGCCGGTCATGACTTTAAGTGATCCGCCCCACAACAAGTGCAAGAAGGATGATTCAATCGCCTTCACCGACGAGAACCTTCACGGCATATCATTCCCGTACAATGATACCCTTATGATAGCAGCCCGGGTAAACCGATACGAGGTCCGGAGAATGTTTGTCGACTCGGGAAGTTTGGCGGATATCCTGTTTTACGACTGTTTCCAGCGTATGGGATTAAATCCGTCCGACCTTCAATCGACCTCCCACGTCCTCTCCGGGTTCACAAACCATTCCGTCTTGGCCGAGAGATCGATCACCCTCCCACTCAACATCGGAGAAGCACGCAGAACGCGAACCATACCGGTGAACTTCCTCGTTGCCAAGATCCCGTCGTCCTATAATGTCCTCTTAGGACGCCCCACCCTAAACGTCCTCCAGGCTCAGATCTCAATCTATCACCTCGAGCTCAAGTTCCCTTTGGACAACGGGGGTAAGCCGGGCCTACAGAGACAGCAAACCGCCAGGGCCTGTCTCGCCTCAACGTCTCCCTGGAAGAAAGAGGTTGATGATTTCGAAAACGTGTACGATCTTCAGGAGTCTCTGGATACACGCGATGACTAAAAAGAAATTCGAGACGCCCCGGTGGAGGCTTTTGTAGAAGTTCTTCTCAGGAAGGGAGACGATGGCCGAACTGTCCAGATCGGCTCACTCTTAACAAGCGGTGCTCGGGACGACCTGATCCAGTTCTTCCGAAACAACTCCGATGTGTTCGCTTGGACCCCAGCGGACATGCCCGGGATTGACCCCAAGGTGATCTTCCACAAGCTCGGGGTCGACTCGAAAACCCGGCCAGTCCGACAAAAGAAAAGAAGTTTCGCATCAACGAAGCAAAAAGCGATAGAGGAGGAAGTGGACCGACCGCTCGCGGCCAACTTTATCAGGAACCTGGACTAGTTGGATTGGCTGGAAAATGTGATCATGGTCAAGAAGGAAAACGGAAAATGGCGCATGTGTGTCGATTTCACCGATCTAAACAAGGCCTGCCCCAAATACAACTACCCACTTTCTCGGATAGATCAGTTAGTAGACAGCTCGGCCGGTCACAAACTATTAAGCTTCATAGACGCTTTCTCCGGTTATAATCAGATCCAGATGAATCCGGCCGATGAAGAGCTAACTTCCTTCACCATCGATCGGGGAGTCTACTGCTACAGGGTAATGCTCTTCGGTCTCAAAAACGCTGGGGTAACATACCAGCGGCTGGCCAACAAGATGTTCAAACAACAAATTGAGAGAAACATGGAAGTTTACGTCAATGACATGCTCGTGAAGTCCACCCTATCAGCCGAACACACCACAGACCTCGACGAGACATTCGACATCCTGCGGAGTATAAGATGAAGCTGAATCTAGCCAAATGTGCGTTCGGCGTCACAAGCGGGAAATTCCTTGGATTCATGGTCACCCACCGAAGAATCGAAGCGAACCCGGAGAAAATCAGGGCCATCATCGACATGGAGACACCCAAGAGCAATGCTGATATTGTAAGTTCATGTCACGCACCCCACGAACTTGCGGGGAGGCGGAATATATGAAAAACGATTATCAAAGTTTCGTAACACGGACTTGAGCGCATGAATCGTATCTAAACCGTTACTAGCATACTACGAAATGTTTAACTATTCGGATTCGAAGTTATACCTCACGTTACTTGTCCTTCGGGTCTTCATCGCCGTCCTCCACTCCTCGTAAGCTCCTTGGAACATCGGCACCTCAACGGCCTCCTCGAGTCAAAGACGATCCACCCGAGAGCTCCTACGCCAAGCTTGATCTCTAACATGAGATAACTAGGTTGCTCAAAGTGCTAATTGTAAGTCCGCGTTGCTCACCCCGGTTCTTACGGGGAGGCGGAAACGGTGAAAAACAATTATTTTGGCGCAAGGGCAACATGGACTAAAAACCGGATCTTTGCTAAACTAGAAACTAGCAAACTACTAGAGGCTGTAACTACTATGCCGTAGAAAATATACCTCACGAAACCGGTCATTCGGATCTTCTCTCCGCTGTCCGGCTCGTCCATCCACGCTCTGAGGGTCGATCCGGATCCTGGTCGCCTCCGCGGCCTTCTTGAGTCGAAGACGATCCACCCGAGAGATGTACACCGAGCTCCACCTCGAGCCGAGGCAACTAGGGCAACGAGATCGCTAGTCTAGATGCCCTAGGTTGTGTAGTTGAGATATATGGAAGTGTTTGTCTTTGTGGGATCTTTTTCTCTCAACACATGAGATCAAAAGAAGAAATCAAGAGGAGGAAGAAGGAGGAGCTAGCAACCATGAGAGCTTTTCTTTTCTTCTCACAAGAACAAGAGAGAGAAATGAAAATGAATTATGAGCTAAAGAAATGAACCATGGTTGCAATAATACAAAACTATCATCATTACCAATCCTTTCATGATAAAGTTGATGGCTACTAATTGAATTGACCATTTTCATAATCCAAAATGAAAAAGAAATCCAAAGAAGAGTGTAGACCTCTCATGAAGGTCAACGATCAACTTCGGTCAACGGGTCAACAACGGTCAACGGGTCAAGGTGGTCAAATGGTCAATGCAATTAGCCATTAACAAATTATCACAAAAGGATTAGTAAAATTATGTCTCCGGCTCATAATGGTTTTGACCGAACGAATTGTCAAAACCCTAATGAGCCTGCCACATAATGGTTTTGGCCGAACCAACTGCCAAAACCCTAATGGGGCACCTCCTCCTTTATCGCTCCTCAAAACTGCGCATACACACCCGCATCCGCATTCCGTAGAATGCGAATGCACAGAAGACAAAACAAATCCATCCGTGCAATACTAGAATCCGGCTTAAACCAAAGCCCACCAGTATTGCCTGCCCGAACAGCATACGCACACAAGTGCACGTAAGTGATCGCAGCCCTGCCGTAAAACCATACGGCCTCTACACGTTTCGCTTAGTGCAGGGAAACTCTCTGTGTGGGACTCTAAAGACTCGACACTACGCTGGCAGTGGGTTTAACCACAGACCGCAAGCGGCACTAGCTGTACGTAACGGTCCCCAGGTAGATGTCGATAAGAAGGCCGATGAGGTAAACCCATCCAAACTCCTACTGAGCCTGTATGTGACAATATCCGTACTGTCCGATCTGTTCGTCTGATACATCGCATGGCGGGCCTAGGGGGTGGTGAACGTCAGTCCCCTAATAGCGGTACAAGTCGTGTCGGAGTGTAGCCCAGAACACCCTGAGATAACACTGGAAACCTACCAGTATATCTCGCTTGCCCTGGCCAGGGACTACTCGTGTAATGGCTCTCCTAGACACAGCGCGATGTCAACCCCCAAAACCGGGAGAGACGAATCCTGTCTAACCGTCACTTCCTCCAAGTGCTTCGGGACTGCACCCAACTACTACATGTTTGCACGACTCCTTTGAGCCGTGGTAGGGTAGTAATCTAAGTACAGTGGGAACACACTCGAGGCGAAGTGACAGCGTCAAGTCAGCGGACTAAGCTGTACTCATGTCACCTGGGAACTGATAACCGACGATAGGTATAATACCAACCATCAGTTCCCGACGAGTCCTGTCCAGTGTACTCGTAACCCAACGAGCACCCGCATACTATCTCCAGTACGACGTACTGATGGCTGTGGGACAGACTATCTCCCCTGTTGGGATGAGAAGCGCATACGCTAGTCTACTCCGGAGTATCGATGCCCCGTCTCGATAATCCTACGACGAGGGACCTGTATAAGGATGTGCTTATGGATTACCCAGCCCCCATGAGTGTGACTGTCATCACAACGCTGGTAATCAAGCAAAGATCCTAAGGGCTCTACTAATATGTATAAGCGATATGCTAAAAGAAACACAAGCACATATTGAAGTAGAAACAAACCAAGTAGCATACTACCATTTTGAGCAAGATTGTCTATACAACTGTGAATATCCCAAGCTTCCATTAAGTAATATACAAGCTAGTATGATACAGTAATGCCTCTAGGGCATATACACTAACAATCTCCCACTTGCACTAAGGCCATGTACTGGCGTATCGAAGACCTATCATCTCGATCAGCCGCTCGAACTGAGTCTGGGGTAGGGCCTTCGTGAGTGGATCTGCAGTGTTGTTCTCCGTATTTACTCTCTTCACCTCGATCTCCCGGCGATCTACGATCTCCCTGATAAGGTGGTGCCGCCTCAAAATGTGCATGGACTTCTGATGGGACCTGGGTTCCTTCGCTAAAGCTATAGCGCCGTTGTTGTCGCAATACAGCGGTATTGGATCAACAATGGTAGGAACCACCTGAATCTCCGTGAGGAACTTCTTCATCCAGACAGCTTCCTTTGCGGCATCGCAAGCAGCTATGTACTCCACTTTCATAGTTGAGTCTGGAACGGTCTCCTGCTTGGAACTCTTCCAGCAAACCGCCCCTCCATAGAGGGTAAAGACATAACCCGACATGGACTTGGAGTCATCCTTGTCACTCTGGAAGCTGGAGTCAGCAAAGACCTCGATCTGGAGGTCTTTTCCGCCATACACCAAGAACATCTCCTTAGTCCTTCTCAGGTACTTGAGAATGTTCTTTACCGCTATCCAGTGTTTCTCCCATGGGTCCGACTGATACCGGCTTACAACGCTTAATGCGTATGTACATCTGGTCTGGTACATAATATCGCATACATTATAGAGCCTACCGCAGAAGCGTAGGGTATAATAGACATGCGATCCCTCTCCAAATCAGTCTTGGGAGACATCTCGTTGGAGAGGGTGATCCCGTGACAAGCCGGTAAATTACAACGCTTGGAATCTTCCATAGTGAATCTTTTCAGTATGGTGTCGATGTACCTTGACTGTGAAAGTCCCAACATTCTCTTAGATCTATCACGATAGATCTGGATCCCCAGAATGTAGTTGGCATCGCCCAGGTCCTTCATGGAGAACCTCTGCGACAAGAATCCTTTGACTGACTGTAGCATAGGAATATCATTTCCTATTAGGAGACTGTCATCCACGTACAAGACGAGGAATACCACAGTTCTCCCTACAATCTTACTGTAAATGCACGGTTCATCTGGGTTCTTAATAAAGTCGAATTCCTTGACAGTACCATCAAAGCAGATGTTCCAATTCCGCGATGCCTGCTTCAGTCCATAGATGGACTTTAGCAACTTGCACACTTTACCGCTGCTCCCACTCTGAATGAATCCCTCTGGCTGATCCATAAAGACACACTCTTCCAAATTTCCATTTAGGAAAGCCGTCTTTACGTCCATCTGCCAGATCTCATAATCGTGGAAGGCAGCAATGGCAAGGAGGATCCGAATGGATTTGAGCATACCCACTGGAGAAAAGGTCTCGTCATAGTCCAAACCAGGTCTTTGACGAAAACCCTTTGCTACAAGTCTAGCTTTATAGGTTTCAACCTGCCCATCTACACCAATCTTCTTTTTGAAGATCCATTTGCAGCCTACGGGTTTTACCCCTTCTGGAGCAAAGTCCAAAGTCCAAACTTTGTTGGTGTACATGGACTCCATCTCGGTCCGTATCGCATCCAGCCATTTTACCGAGTCACCGCTCTGAATGGCTTGTTGGAAGCTAGTAGGCTCACTATAATCAATAGTGCAATCCTCTCTATCCCCGTCTATGAGAAAACCGTAGTATCCATCGGGCGGATGAGACTGCCTACTACTCCTGCGGAGTGGCGCTGGGATGTCCGGTTCTCTTGAAACTTCTGGTTCTTCCAAGCTTTCAGTAATAGCTTGTGGTTCTGGAATTTCTTCCAGTTCTATTGCGCTCCCACTTATCTGATTTTCTAAAAATTCAATTTCCAAGAAGTGGGCATGCTGAGAAACAAAAACCTTTTGTTCCTCTGCGGAATAGAAAAAAATACCCACTGAAGTTCTTTGGGTATCCCACAAACTTACACAGTACTGAGCGTGCCTCGAGCTTGTCCGCATGCTGCTTTTTTACAAAAGCTGGACATCCCCATGTCTTAAGATACTTAAGACAGGGTTTCTTCCCACTCCACATCTGATATGGGGTGGTAGGCACAGTCTTTGTTGGAGCCTTGTTTAAAAGATATGCAGCTGTTTCTAGTGCATAACCCCAGAAAGATCGCGGCAACTCAGCCTTACTCATCATGGAACGAACCATATCTAATAGGGTTCGATTCCGCCTTTCCGATACACCATTGTGTTGTGGTGTGTATGGAGGAGTACGCTGAGAGAGAATTCCATTCTCTTTTAATTAGTCCAGAAACTCGGCACTCAAGTATTCACCACCTCGATCAGATCTTAGTGTCTTGATACTTTTGCCTGTTTGTTTTTCAACTTCATTCTTGTATTCCTGAAATTTCTCAAAGGCCTCGGATTTGTGCTTCATCAAGAAGACATGCTCATACCTAGAGAAATCATCTGTGAAAGTAATGAAGTATGAATAACCACTTTGCGCATGTGTAGACATTGGACCACACACATCACTGTGTATGAGTCCCAAGAGCTCGCTCGCTCTTTCTCCGTGTCCAGTGAACGGAGTCTTTGTCATCTTTCCCATGAGACAAGATTCACAAGTGGCATAAGACTGATACTCGAACGGATTCAAGTATCCCTCTTTATGTAACTTTGTTAACCGTGTCTCATTAATATGACCCAGTCTACAATGCCATAAGAAAGCCTGATTTGTTTCCGGAGACTTTCTTTTAAGTGTGTTTTGGACACTGAAGATCTGAGCTTGATTCAATACGTATATCCCGTTTTGTAATGTACTTGACCCAATCAGAACTTGATTTAGGTGGATGTTGATTACATCGCTTACAAAAGTAAAATCATATCCTTCCTTAGAAATTAAGGATACAGATATGATATTACAAGTCGCACCTAGTACATAAAAACAGTTACGCAGAATCAATATCTGCCCAGTTGTCAGTCCTAGATGATATTCCCCTACGGATTCAGCATACATGCTCATTCCGTTAGCAACCCTGAGAGTCATATCACCTTTCCTGATAACCCTACGGTTTCTCAGAGCCTGTAACGAATTACAGATATGGGATCCTGATCCGGTATCCAATACCCAGGAAGTAGGGTTAACTGACATACAGTTCTCTATTACAAACACACCCGAAGCCGAAGCCACAACATGCTTCGAATTCTGGCTACTGGCTATACAAGCCCTGCAATCCTTCTGCCAATGTTCATTCCTGTAACAATAGGAACATCCTTCTTTTACTACATCCAGTCCCCAAACTTCTGCCCTTCTCTTTCTTTCTACTTCCCTGGTTTCCTTCAGGGTAGTAGGTAGAGACTGTTGAACTAAGTCGGTATCTGACCCGCTCTTCAACATGGTCTTCAGGTCCGTGAGCTCAAAAGAGCTGGTCTCTGTAAGGACGTTGCCCCCTACAGATGACCTGATAGGCAACCTCGCTTGAAGCAATTCTTTTGAGGTCTCATATCTTGCGATACGAGATTGCTCTCCATATAAATCTTTGTTATGGAGGAAGATAGAGACTAAGTCCATCTTCTCGTGCTGCCTCTGGTATGCACCATCAACTGAGGCTAACACGAGGCACTTGGCTTTCGCACAGTTCTTTTCCGATGTCTCGCGGATATGAATATCCGTGACAGGGGAAACTGGACCTGAGACGGTAGGGGTTGGATCAGACAAGAGGTGTCCCAGCTTGTCATGGGCAATGGACACCTGGACAGACCTTTGCCAGTCATAACAGTTAGATTCAGTCATTTTATTATCTAGATGTAACCTAGGTGCGGTCACTGAGTCGCTGCAATTAAGAGAGAGAGAAGAAAACACTTAGCATGATGCTCTTGCAAGTTTAGATTGGTTTTTAATTTATCTAAACATGATGGCTCCCACTGTCTCTCGAATCCCTCCTCAAACCATAAAGGAAGAATTAGTCGGGATCAATCTCACCGTACAATATTTGCTTAACCGTTCAGCCAGGCTGGTGTCGGTACTTCGAGGGAGGTTTTCCAACGCTTTCGCGAAGTTCCTTAATTAAGTAACCTCTTTTCCCTGTGGGCGTAGCCCCGCTAACACCTTTCTAGACACCTACTTGGTTTATAGCATTGATAGTTAAGTGAGAAAGTTCCGGAGGAGTAGCATATACTCACAGTAGGATCGGGATCCAAATATCATCGCGTGAAAAAACTGAAGGAATCCTACCAGAATCATCACACTCCAAATGGTATGCAGCGCTAGCAAGTTTCAGTTCTTTTGAAACTCCCGATGTGGATTTTTGCCCCATGCTCTTATGATCTTGACGAAGGTCAACAAATCATAAGTCACATGTCAAGTTCTACCCGTCATTGTCCAGGTTAATTTGAACCCACTCGTATATACCCTTGACGAAGGTCAACAAGGTAATACGACTGTCCCAAACCAACGCATCTATCTATGCTACATATGAACACCCAACAGCTACCAATCACTATGCCTTGACGAAGGTCAACAAACATAGCTTGAATACTATTGAATATTCATACAAAAATGACGGAGGGCTACAAATGGTTTTGGCGAAACCATGAACGTAGTGAACTTGATATAATCGATGGAACGAGATAGCTTTTAAAAGGAGTGGTTCAAGCTCCGCGTTTAAAATGCTGGTTTTGAAAAGAACCGAGTGGTTTTCAAAGTGTTCCAACGACATTTACTTGGTTTATTTTCTTGCATTAATTTTAATGCATCCCATCATTTAATCCTACCATTGCAGAAAACAACCAAAATATGGTGTACGCTTATGCCATCCGCATTCGCCACGGGACCCCGTCATCACCCGTTAGGTTACTTAACTAACGACAGAGCGGGGGCTGGACTAGCGCGGATGCAAAACATAAGCAACACCTAAATAGATATAATATATAGATATATAGCAATGATAGTCAATCCAGATCACAGATGGACACTTTGTATATATTAGGAATCCGCGATTCGTTCGAACCTGCAACGAAAAGCCGATTACACGGTCGCGATGAATAGCCAAACCCCACCCTAGACCCTTACGGGTGCGGCAAACTACCCGCCAAGTACCCGAAGTGAAGCAACCTGTCATGACCCGAAAGTACGGAACATGACCGACACTTAAACTACGAACGTCTCGAGGCGTAAGTAATCTAAGTAAACCGAAAACCCAGAAATCCAAACCAAGAAAAGTAGTAGAGTGCAGGAAAACCAATTTAAAACAAGTAGTTTTAATAGCATAAGCCGAATTATGCGGTTTTCTAGTGATGTAAGTGTCGTCCACCATGAGTTTGCTGTGGTTTTCGAGATCCGTGTCGAGGAGTGGAGGAACCGTCACGGGTACATGGTGTGCCCGGTATGGTATCCCGGGGCAAGATGAATGTGGTGTTGACGTTGAGCCTGGCAGGGGACAGATTACCTACCGGTGATATTACCCGATGCGTCGGATATCCGGAGGATACCGTCGTGGCCTTGAGATGGATGGTAGGGGCCGGTCTGGACTGACGGCGCCCTAGATATTGAGATTGAGACATTGATATTTCGAGACAGTGAGATTTATGTTTCGTGTCGATGCTAGACACTGTTGATACTGATTTCATTATGATACCTCAGTTTAAAAATACGAAGGAAATCTTACTAATTTATGAAAACAGTTTCTTCATTTACATGTATTCTGTTTTCATGCATTCATATCTCATTCATTTGATATATTGCTACCTGAGGCACTGACACGGGCACATGAGATTTCACTCGGTTAGATATTACCCTAGCCATTGTTATAGGCTGCTTGTTATGTATATTTTTGAGGATATATTATGATCATTGACCTAGGTTGCGTTATTTATGCGATTTCTCTGCGTAGATGTTTTTCTATTCACGAGTTGGCAACTCACCCCCGTTGTGCCCCAGTTTCTTGCAGGTTTGCCGTACATGTTTCATTACGGCGTTGCGGGCTCAGTTTCATTCGGGTGACTTGCTAGTAGGTGGGTTTTTCTTGTATCGTACCCATCATATTACCTTGTATAATATATTTCAGTTGTATCTAGTAAAATTCCATCAACCAAACATGTATTTATTTTGAGATAGAGACTAGTGCTGTTTATTCTTTCGACCTTAGAGTCGCTCGTTATATTTCTGGTGGTTTGAGTTCCTTTTGAGTTTTGATCCTCGCCGTTGGCGTTGTATAGTATATTGCTTGTGTGGTTGTGACCGTCGATTGACGAAGAGCTAGCTCCCGCTTGGGGATGCCTTTTTATTGATTTCGTATACTATTCATGTTGTATCCCGTTTGGGAGCCAGTTTTTACAAAGGAGACTCTGCCGAAATTTTCAGTAAATTTTGATGTTCTTAAAAACCGCATAATTCGGCTTATGCTATTAAAACTACTTGTTTTAAATTGGTTTTCCTGCACTCTACTACTTTTCTTGGTTTGGATTTCTGGGTTTTCGGTTTACTTAGTTACTTACGCCTCGAGACGTTCGTAGTTTAAGTGCCGGTCATGTTCCGTACTTTCGGGTCGTGACAAAGTTGGTATCAGAGCGTTAGGTTTTACCTTCGGAGCGTAGGATGACCCTTGGTTGATGGAATAGGTGACTAAAGTAGAGTGACGTACCGTGGGTATGTTCCACGGCATATTTACGATACGCTACTCCACTTAAGAAGCCTTAGGATGTACATTTCTTTGCTCAGTATTATATTCATTCCGATCTAGCCTCATCAGTACTAGTTATGGTTTTGCTGCTACGGTTACGGGCAGGGAGAGCTACGGCTAGAGTTGCGGTCAGCACAAGCTCGTCACGAACGAGGACTGACCAGGACGAAATTCCGGCGACACACGATTGCAGAGATGTGTCTTTTTACTGTGTTGCCGCGCCACGAGCGTTTGGCGGATCGCCTTTATGAGGTTACTCGGAGGTGCTAATCGACACTAGAGAATTGAGCCAATGATGGAGGCCAGCCAGATTTTGATGACCGTTGGTGTGTTGCTTATTCATGACGATCGAGGCACTTTTCAGCGTGCAGACGAGCGAGCCAGTTATTGCTGCGAACAACGAGATATTGCCCCAGATGCTGGAAATCGTGCAGGACGAGTTGTACTAAGAAATGATAGGAGGTCGCTAGTCATCTAGGATGAATGACTAGGACATGTGGATCGTTCGCTTACCCCGATGCGAGGTCATCAGATAGATTGATTCCAGCTAGAGACGACTTCACGCAGAGACGTGAGGGTCGACAGAGACGATCGAATGTCGGAAACCTATTATTCCAAGTTTAAAGTAGTCGAAAAGACATGCAGGCAATTCTATGGTCCCTCTAGAAGAATGAAACCCTAACTCGACTTAATGACCGTGTGAAAGCCTTTGAACCTTAGGGTTTGCGGCAGTTCTGCGGCGCCATTAGTGAGGCTTGGGTTTGCCCTTCTACGGCTGGACCACCGATGCTATGGTATGTATTCGATACTATTAAACTGTGCCCAAGATGTTGAGCTCTTGGGGGATTATGAGGTTTTGACGAATCGATCGGATGGCTTGACTTAATTTGGATGCTAGGTGGTGAGATGCATTTCTTGGGAGACTCCCGATACGAGGATAGCCGTTGGAGCTCAGTCCATGTAGCCACGATGAGACAAGTCCGAAGCAGTCGACATTAGAGAAAGTGGAGTAAAGAGGTCCGTACAAGATCTGGATAAGACGACGTTCCACTCCGCCGACATCAGAGATGCGATACGCATGCCGAGGCAGAGTACTGGATATACCTTCTAGAAGAGGTCACGATAGGTATGCAGCCATTCCAGAGCAAGATGCAGATATAGGAAAGGACGATGACTTCCGGACAGTTGGCAGAGACGAGACATGGAAGAGACCGTGAGCAGGATTTCTTCCAGGACACTGCTGCAATGATACTTGCACCCAGGGTCAGATGTGTCACGTACATTCAGAGAGCCAGAGGCCGACGCCAGTGATATGCTGTCTTACGAGTGGTCGCGATGATTGACCAAGAGATGACCAGAGAAGTGCCAGAACGGAATCGTCCCCGTTAGCACACCTGACAGGGCCGATGAGCCGATGGACCGAAAGATTGGTAATTCACAGTGAAGACCTTGACCCAGGAGTGGTCATGGTTACGCACACCATCAGGCCAGAGTTCATGATCATCGATGAGACGTCCCATTAGTGACCGCGACAGTTGGCCCGAGATTCTTAGAGGATGCACTTGAGCGATACTATTCCGCCATTATTGATTTCGATGTTTTGGGTGATTTATTCGTATGATTTGATTTTGATGATTGAGGATTTACGATCTTTGCACAGTGTTGCACTTGATATCGTTTTCGTGCTTTAGTTTCACATGTTTGTGATTTTACGGTTTTAAACAGTTGAGTTGATTTTGTGCGTATGCACGCACGCGATTTGGTTCCTACACTCTGTATAGTTTATATATGCTGGCAGTGCAGTGACATATATTTTGTGCACTTGGATACACTGGATTTCGATTTCGAGGGTGATGCTCGACATTTGTTTTGTGCATTTTATGCACCGGATTGGATTTTTAGCGCCTGTTGGGCGCCTGTTACGAGATGCGATTTGGTGCACACCAAATGCACTAAATCGAGATTTTTTTTTTGTGCATGTCAGATGCACCTGATTTTGCTGTCAGGCACACCTGTTGCCTACGACAGATGTTTCGTGCACACCCGATGCACTTAGATGTTGTTTCTGTGCGCATGTATGGCACATTCATGGATTTTGATTTCCGTGCACACCAGACGCACGTAGTATTCATGTGCATATCTTGGGATTGATTTCTTATAGAGTAGTACGTTTTTATGATATTGCTATGTGTTTTCGTACTGAGCAGGACTAGTCAGAGGACAGTACCTGAATATATTTTGCATCCATTGATAGTTATTGAAGGGATTTCCAAAAAGCGAGCTATAGCCTCAGTATTTACCTACGTGTCTGATATGACACGAAATGTTTAAAACAAGGAGACCCTTCTAAATTGTTTCCAAAACGGCGGAACGTACATTTCAAACAAAGGTATATATGTATATAGTTATTTTCTTATGATAGACGTCCGCCACTGTGCAGTGTTATACGCGTTGCACAGCGACTTAAGGAGATTTGGCATGCATTTCCTTCGGATACTTACAGATATAGATTCGATATTTACATGTATAGTTTCGAGTTATATCATATTGGTTTTGATTTAGATTTGGCATTGATGTCTTCTCCATGACTCCGATGATTGCGGGATGCTTGACGGAGTTTTGATTTGAGTTATATATTCATTTTTCAAGCGCATGCGCTGCGCTACGATTTGTTTTATGTATTTACAATTTCGGAGCCCTGACGACTTGATGGTTTTGGTTTAGATGTTTTAGTATTTGGGGAGAGTTTTAATTTAAATTCGGGGACCGAATTTCTTTAAGGGGGGAAGATTGTAACGTTTTGAAAATCGTTTCGGTGAAATTTCGAAAAAACGGTAAAATAAGGGGGTTTTCTGTAAAAAGTCAAAATACAAATATCTTATTATAAAAATTAAATATACATATTCTAGCTATGTAATTGCTATTATTTGGTGTTTATTGAGCCGCTGGTGAAATTTCAAATTTTCTAAACAAAATATTATTTTATTATTATTTTAAGACGTCACTAATACATTTAATTAGGGAAAATTACAAATTGGAATGAGTTGAAACAAATTTTGTGCATCATAAAACATTAAATAAAATTTTATCATGTGGTTTTTGGAACGAAATCATTTGCCAAAACGGTTTAGAAATTATTGAAGAAAAAAGGCTTTTTTTTAGCGTAAATGGATGCTTGGGGTATTGTATTTATCATTTTTCATCACCCCACACCCGTACCCACACCCACACACTCCCACTTACTCCTCCCCATGGCTGAATTCAGCAGCCACCATATTTTTCCCCACTTGATTTTCAAAGGAAAAGATATGAAAGAAAAGAAAAGAAAATGGGTGAATTAGGTGGACTTTTGACCTTACCTTGACATTGACTTTCCCCCACTTTCTCTACCTCCTTCTCTCTCCTCCCCCCCCTCAATTTCTGGCCGACCCCTCCCTCTCCTACAGCAGCAACAGCCCCCCTTTTTGTAAGTCGATGTACTATACCCCAAATACTTGTGGGGAGGCGGAATTTTCAAAAACGAACTTGTTTAGTGAACGAACATCGACTAACCGCTTGAATCGAAGCTAAACTATAAATAACCAAACACAAAGTGTTTCTAAACTACTGTGTTTAGGGATTATACCTAATGAACCAACTCCTTCGTCTTTACGAACTCCTTGTTCTCCTCGGCCTTCTCGAAGTAGTAGACGATCCACCCGAGAGCAAAACTCCAAGCTTAGCCTCTAAACTTGAGGCAACTAACCTTCTTGGATTGCTAATCAAAGAAGATAGATTGAGATAGAGTGATGGTTATGGATTGTTTAGTCTTACTAACCCTTGTACTCAACTCATGAGAGGGGAGGATTAGTCTTTTGAAGAGAGAGAGCTTGAGGAGAGAGAAGGTGAGAATAATGATCATATGAGAATAGTAAGTTATCATAATAAATATGAAGCATTCTTATTTATGAATAAAAGAATAATACATAATGAATAAGCATGCTTCACAAATATCTAATGGTGATTCATTGTCATGACTCATTAAGCATTTATCATGCATTAATGATATGCATGAATCACCCTCATGACTCACTAAACTCATTTAATGCAAATGACACCTAAACCTCCTTAGTCACCACTTCTAGAAGCTTCTCGCACAATTACGAGAATGCCCCTCCAATCCGTAAAAATACGGAAAAACTTTAGACTGTAAAAATCCAATAACCGGATACCAGTAACTGGCTTAAACCAAAACCGAATGGTAAAAACTGTCCGAAAGTCGTACGTGCGTAAACGCACGTACGCGTCCGAACCCTTGTCGTAAAACCATACGACCTCTATATCGTTTCGCCTGGAATAGGAAACTCTCTGTGTGGGACTCTAGAGACTCGACTACTACGCTGGCAGTGGGTTTAACCACAGACCGCAAGCGGCACTAGCTGTACGTAACGGTCCCCAGGTAGTTGTCGATAAGAAGGCCGATGAGGAAACCCATCCGAACTCCTACTGAGTCTGATGTGACAATCTCCATACAGTCCGGTCCGTTCGTCCAAGACTATCGCATATCCGTCCTAGGGGGCGGCAAGCGTCAGTCCCCTAATAGCGGTATAAGTCGTGTCGGAGGGAAGCCCATTACACCCTGAGAAACTACTGGAACCTACCAGTAAATCTCGCTTGCCCTGGCCAGGGACTTTGCGTAATGGCTCTCTGACACAGCGCGATATCTACTCCCAATACCGGGAGGGACGAATCCTGTCTAACCGCCACTGCCTCCAAGTGCTCGGGACTGCATCCAACTGCTACCTGTTTGCACGACTCCTTTGAGCCGTGGTAGGGTAGCAATCTAAGAACAGTGGGACACACTCGAGGCGAAGTAGCAGTGTCAAGTCTGCGGACTACGCTGTACTCATGTCACCTGGGAACTGTTCACTGACGACTGGTATAAAACCAACCAACAGTTCCCTGTGAGTCCTGTCCGGTGTACCCGTAACCTAACGAGCACCTGTATACTATCTCCAGTACGACGTACTGACGGCTGTGGGACAGGCCATCTCCCCAACTGGGATGAGAAGCGTACACACTAGTCTACTCCGGAGTATCGATGCTCTGTCTCGATAATCCAACGACCAGGGACCTGAATAAGGATGTGCTTGTAGACTACCCAGCCCCCACTAGTGTGACTGCCATCACAACGCTGGTAGTCAAGCAAGATCCTAAGAGCTCTATCAATACGTACACTCACATATTAAGATAGAAAAACCAAGTAGCATACTACCATGTTTAGCAAGACTGTTATATACATGTGAATATCCCAAGCTTCCATTAAGTAATATACAAACTAGTATGATACAGTAATGGCCTTCTAGGGCATAAACACTAACAATCTCCCACTTACACTAGGGCCATGTACTGGCATATCGAAGACCAATGATCTCGAGTAGCCTCTCGAACTGCGTCTGAGGTAGGGCCTTCGTGAATGGATCAGCAATGTTCTCTTCTGAAGCAACTCTCCGAACCTCGATCTCCTGACGATCAATGATCTCCCTGATCAGGTGATACCGCCTCAAGATGTGTCTGGACTTCTGATGGGACCTTGGTTCCTTCGCTAAAGCTATAGCTCCGTTGTTGTCGCAATACAGAGGTATTGGATCAACTATGGTAGGAACCACCTGAAGTTCTGTTAGGAACTTCTTCATCCAGACTGCTTCTTTTACGGCATCGCAAGCAGCTATATACTCCGCTTCCATCGTCGAGTCAGCAACGGTGTCCTGCTTGGAGCTCTTCCAGCACACCGCCCCTCTATTGAGGGTAAAGACATAACCCGACATGGACTTGGAATCGTCCTTATCACTCTGGAAGCCGGAATCAGCAAAGGCCTCCAACCTGAGGTCTTTTCCGCCGTAAACCAAGAACATCTCCTTAGTCCTCCTCAGGTACTTGAGAATGTTCTTTACTGCTATCCAGTGGTTCTCCCCTGGGTCTGACTGATACCGGCTTACCACGCTTAGTGCGTAAGCTACATCTGGTCTGGTGCACAACATCGCATACATTATAGAGCCTACCGCAGAAGCGTAGGGTATAATAGACATGCGTTCCCTTTCCAAATCAGTCTTGGGAGACATCTCTTTGGAGAGGGTGATTCCGTGACAAGCCGGTAGATTACCGCGCTTAGAATCTTCCATACTGAATCTTTTCAGTACAGTGTCGATATACCTGGACTGCGAAAGTCCCAACATCCTCTTGGATCTATCACGATAGATCCGGATCCCCAGAATGTAAGAGGCATCACCCAGGTCTTTCATGGAGAACCTGTGTGACAAGAATCCTTTGACAGATTGTAGCATAGGAATGTCATTTCCTATCAATAGAATGTCATCCACGTACAAGACGAGGAATACGACACTTCTGGCTACAACTTTACTATATATGCACGGTTCATCTGGATTTTTGATAAAGTCATATTCTTTGACTGTCTCATCAAAACAGATGTTCCAACTCCGCGATGCCTGCTTTAGTCCATAAATGGACTTAAGCAGCTTGCATACTTTCCCGCTGCTCCCACTCTGATTGAAACCCTCTGGCTGATCCATATAGACGCTCTCTTCTAAATTTCCATTCAGAAAAGCCGTCTTTACGTCCATCTGCCAGATTTCATAATCATGGAAGGCAGCAATAGCAAGAAGGACCCGAATGGATTTGAGCATAGCCACTGGAGAAAAGGTTTCGTCATAGTCCAAACCAGGTCTTTGACGAAAACCCTTTGCAACAAGTCTAGCCTTATAGGTTTCCACCTGTCCATCTACACCAATCTTTTTCTTGAAGATCTATTTGCATCCTATGGGTTTTACCCCATCTGGAGCAAAGTCCAAAGTCCATACTTTGTTGGTGTACATGGACTTCATTTCGGTCCGCATTGCATCTAGCCATCGTACCGAGTCGCCGCTCTGGATGGCCTGCTGGAAGTCAGTAGGTTCATCATCATCTATGATGCAATCCTCTCTATCCCCATCTATGAGAAAACCGTAGTATCTCTCAGGCGGATGAGACGGCCTACTACTCCTGCGGAGGGGTGCGGGAATGTTCTGTTCTTCTTGAACCTCTGGTTCTACCAAACTTTCAGTAGTAGCTTGTGGTTCTGGAATTTCTTCCAGTTCTACTACGCTCCCACTCTTCTGATTTTCTAAAAATTCAGTTTCTAAGAAGCGGGCATGACGAGAAACAAAAACCTTTTGTTCCTCTGCGTAATAGAAGCAATATCCTGTAGAGTTCTTTGGATATCCCACAAACTTACACTCTACTGAGCGTGCCTCGAGCTTGTTCGGATGCTGCTTTTTTACAAAAGCTGGACATCCCCATGTCTTCAGGTACTGAAGATAGGGTTTCTTTCCACTCCACATCTGATATGGTGTGGTAGGCACAGTTTTGGTTGGAACTCTGTTCAAAAGATGTATCGCTGATTCTAGCGCATACCCCCAGAAAGATCGCGGTAACTCAGCATTACTCATCATGGATCGTACCATATCCAATAGGGTTCGATTCCGTCTCTCCGATACACCGTTGTGCTGTGGAGTGTATGGAGGAGTAAGCTGAGAGAGAATTCCTTTCTCTTTTAGGTAACCTAGGAACTCGGCACTTAAGTATTCTCCACCTCGATCAGATCTCAGTGTCTTAATACTTTTGCCTGTTTGGTTTTCCGCTTCACTCTTGTATTCCAGGAATTTCTCAAAGGCTTCGGATTTATGCTTCATTAAGAAGACATGTCCAAACCTAGAGAAATCATCTGTAAAAGTAATGAAGTAGGAATAACCACCTCTTGCATGTGTAGACATTGGACCACATACATCGCTGTGTATGAGTCCTAAGAGCTCGCTCGCTCCTACTCCTTGTCCAGTAAATGGAGTCTTTGTCATCTTTCCTTTGAGACAAGATTGACAAGTGTCATAAGTTTGATATTCGAACGAGTCCAAATATCCTTCTCTATGCAACTTAGTCAACCTTCTCTCATTGATGTGACCCAGTCTACAATGCCATAAGAAAGCTTTATTTAAATCTGGAGTCTTTCTTTTTAGTGTGTTCTGGACATTGAAAATTTGGAGTTGGTTTAAAACATATATACCGCTATTTAGTGTACCGGACCCAATCAAACCATGATTAAGGTGGATGTTAACAACATCTCTTACAAACGTGAAATCATAACCTTTATTTGATAACAAGGAAACTGATATGATATTACACGTTAAGCTTGGTACAAAATAACAGTTATGTAAAACCAAAATGTGTCCACTCGTCAATCCTAGGTGATAATCCCCGACGGACGCAGCTCCCACGCTAGCTCCGTTAGCAACCTTTAGGGTCATATCACCTTCCTTCAGCACTCTACGGTTTCTCAGTGCCTGCAATGAATTGCAAATATGAGATCCTGATCCGGTATCCAATACCCAGGAAGTAGAGTTGATCGACAGACAATTCTCAATTACAAACACACCTGAAGTCGAAGCCACAGCTTGCTTCGGTTCCTGGTTCTTGGCGTTCCACGCCTTGCAATCCTTCTTCCAGTGCCCTTTCCTGTGACAATGGAAGCACTCATCCTGGCCAACTACCGGTGCTGCAAACTTTTTCTTTCCCTTCCCTCCCACCTTACTAACACCTCCTCTAGGTCTGGGTGTGGCCTTCTTCTTCCTTCCTTTGGCCTTAGCCTTGGACCCGGAAGAAGATGCACCGCCAACAAACATAGCGGGTGTTTCCCTTGAACTCTTCAAGGTGCCCTCTGCACTCCTTAACATGTTCAGGAGTTCCGGAAGTTCAACTTCTTTTCTTTGAATGTTGAAGTTCAGGATAAACTGGGCGTAGGTGTGAGGAAGGGACTGGAGAATAAGGTCTGTATAGAGCTCATTATCCAAAATCATCCCAAGGTCTGCGAGCTCTTCTATATAGCCGATCATCTTTAGGACATGTTCTCCTACCGATGACCCGACAGCCAACCTCGCTCGAAACAAGTTCTTAGAGGTCTCGTATCTTGCTATACGAGATTGCTCTCCATAAAGTTCCTTTGTATGGAGAAATATGCCATCAAGGTCCATATCCTCGTGCCTCCTCTGATGTTCATTGTCCATCGAGGCAAGCACGATGCACTTGGCTTTCGCGCAATCTAAATCCCAGGTTTTGCGGATTTCCTTATCCGCATTACTGGATTTGGGACCAGGGACAGCAGGTGCCGTAGCGGTGAGGATGTACCCCAGTTTGTCATAGGTCAAAGCCATTTTGACATTCCGCAGCCAATCTTTATAGTTTGGCCCTGTCAGTATATTTTTCTCTAAAAGTAACTTAAGTCCAGTCATTTTCAGGGTCGCTGCAATTAGGAGAGAGTGAAGAAAACTCTTTAGCATGATGCTCTTGCAAGTTTAGAGTGGTTTTTAGTTTATCTAAACTGGATGGCTCCCACTGTTTCTCGAATCCTTCCTCAAACCATAAAAGAAGAATTAGCCAGGACTATTCTCACCGTACAATACTTGCTTAACCGTTCAGCCAGGCCAGTGTCGATACTTCGAGGGAGGTTTTCCAACGCTTTCGCGAAGTTCCTTAATTAAATAACCTCTTTTCTTTGGGGGCGTAACCCCGCTGACACTTTTCTGGACACCTACTTGGTTTATAGCATTGATCGTTAAGTGACGAATATCCTGATAAGTAGCATATACTCACAGTAGGATCGGGATCCAAATATCATCGTATGATAATGTTGAAGGAATCCTACCAACATTCATCAAACTCCAAATGGTATGCATCTCTTTGCAAATTTCAGTTTCTTTAGAAATTCCCGATCTAAGTTTTTGCCCCATGCTCTTATGACCTTGACGTATGCCAACAAATCATAAGTCACATGTCAAGTTCTGCCCATCATTATCTTGTTAATTTGAACCCACCCGTATATACCCTTGACGTATGCCAACAAGGTAATGCGACTGTCCCAAACCAACACATCTATCTATGCAACAAATGAATACCCCAGCAGCTACCAAACACTATGCCTTGACGTATGCCAACAAGCATAGCTTGAATACTACTGACCATCCATAAGAAATGACGGAGGGCTACGACTGGTTTTGGCGAAACCGTGAACGTAGTGAACTTGATATAACCGAAGGAACCTGATAGCTTTTAAAAGGAGTGGTTAAGACTCCGCATTTAAAAATATCTGTTTTAAAATTAACCGAGTGGTTTCTTTTAAATTGTTCCAACGATTAAAACTTTGGTTTATTTTCTTTGCATTATAGATAATGCGTCCCATTATTAACCTATCATTGCAGAAAACAACGAAAATACAACGTCCTCTTATGCCATCCGCATTCGCCACGGGGTCCCGTCATTACCCGTTAGGTTACTTAACTAACGACAGAGCGGGGGCTGGGCTAGCGCGGGTGTAAAACATAAGTAACGTCTAAATAGCTACAATATATATAGATATTTTACATTCGTCTGACGCAATGATATACATTCCAGAACACAGATAAACTTTATTGGATTTGCAAGCAATCTGTATTTCTTTTGAGCCTGCAAGAAAAGACAGATTACACAGTTGTGATGAATAGCCGTTACCCCACCCAAGATCCCTATGGGTACGGCAAACTACCCGCCCGGCAGTTTGTGTACCCCACCTTGGATCTGTCCTAGGAGCAAAAACAGTAAAATGAAATAATACAACGGTGGCTACAACCGCAACCTGGATGTGCCCCGCAAAATAATATTACAACAAATTACATTTACAACAAATGAATTAAATAATAACCCATTTCAAAACCCCGGCTATACACCACAATAGTCCAATACAGTTTATATGCACAAACAGATATAACCATTACAGAAATGTGCAACCCCCTGCCAACTGACATACTAGCAGTTAGAGGAGGTTTACGAACACATTAAACAATCACAGATATAATCCAATATGCAAATACTGTAAAATTTCGATCGATTAAACGCATTTAACATTGCTCCAATACTGCTCTGTAAACTGGAAACCTGAGCAAAATTAAAATATTTCAGAAAACACCAAATTCTACAGAGAAGCAACACAGGAAATTTGGGTTCCTGACTCGGCAACTCGGCGGCGGAAGCGCGGCGGATCGGTGCGATCCGCCGCGGTTCCGCGGCCGCGTTGCCGATTCAGGATCCCAAATTTCTTGGGTGTTCTTCTGGTGTCTTTTCAAGCTTTCTGAGCTTACCTGAAAAATTTTTGGACATCATTTTAAAATCGACAGAAACTTGATATTTTTAGGGTTTTCCGGCTTCGTTTTTCCGTTCGAAATTCGTACAAATTTGCAATTAAGTTATTTATTGTTTAGCGAGGCTCTGATACCACTGTAAGTCGATGTACTACACCCCAATACTTGTGGGGAGGCGGAATTTTCAAAAACGAACTTGTTTAGTGAACGAACATCGACTAACCGCTTGAATCGAAGCTAAACTATAAATAACCAAACACAAAGTGTTTCTAAACTACTGTGTTTAGGGATTATACCTAATGAACCAACTCCTTCGTCTTTACGAACTCCTTGTTCTCCTCGGCCTTCTCGAAGTAGTAGACGATCCACCCGAGAGCAAAACTCCAAGCTTAGCCTCTAAACTTGAGGCAACTAACCTTCTTGGATTGCTAATCAAAGAAGATAGATTGAGATAGAGTGATGGTTATGGATTGTTTAGTCTTACTAACCCTTGTACTCAACTCATGAGAGGGGAGGATTAGTCTTTTGAAGAGAGAGAGCTTGAGGAGAGAGAAGGTGAGAATAATGATCATATGAGAATAGTAAGTTATCATAATAAATATGAAGCATTCTTATTTATGAAGAAAAGAATAATACATAATGAATAAGCATGCTTCACAAATATCTAATGGTGATTCATTGTCATGACTCATTAAGCATTTATCATGCATTAATGATATGCATGAATCACCCTCATGACTCACTAAACTTATTTAATGCAAATGACACCTAAACCTCCTTAGTCACCACTTCTAGAAGCTTCTCGTACAATTACGAGAACGCCCCTCCAATCCGTAAAAATACGGAAAAACTTTAGACTGTAAAAATCCAATAACCGGATACCAGTAACTGGCTTAAACCAAAGCCGACTGGTAAAAACTGTCCGAAAGTCGTACGTGCGTAAACGCACGTACGCGTCCGAACCCTTGTCGTAAAACCATACGACCTCTATATCGTTTCGCCTGGAATAGGAAACTCTCTGTGTGGGACTCTAGAGACTCGACTACTACGCTAGCAGTGGGTTTAACCACAGACCGCAAGCGGCACTAGCTGTACGTAACGGTCCACAGGTAGTTGTCGATAAGAAGGCCGATGAGGAAACCCATCCTAACTCCTACTGAGTCTGATGTGACAATCTCCATACAGTCCGGTCCGTTCGTCCAAGACTATCGCATATCCGTCCTAGGGGCGGCAAGCGTCAGTCCCCTAATAGCGGTATAAGTCGTGTCGGAGGGAAGCTCATTACACCCTGAGAAACTACTGGAACCTACCAGTAAATCTCGCTTGCCCTGGCCAGGGACTTTGCGTAATGGCTCTCTGACACAGCGCGATATCTACTCCCAATACCGGGAGGGACGAATCCTGTCTAACCGCCACTGCCTCCAAGTGCTCGGGACTGCATCCAACTGCTACCTGTTTGCACGACTCCTTTGAGCCGTGGTAGGGTAGCAATCTAAGAACAGTGGGACACACTCGAGGCGAAGTAGCAGTGTCAAGTCTGCGGACTACGCTGTACTCATGTCACCTGGGAACTGTTCACTGACGACTGGTATAAAACCAACCAACAGTTCCCTGTGAGTCCTGTTTGGTGTACCCGTAACCTAACGAGCACCTGTATACTATCTCCAGTACGACGTACTGACGGCTGTGGGACAGACCATCTCCCCAACTGGGATGAGAAGCGTACACACTAGTCTACTCCGGAGTATCGATGCTCTGTCTCGATAATCTAACGACCAGGGACCTGAATAAGGATGTGCTTGTAGACTACCCAGCCCCCACTAGTGTGACTGCCATCACAACGCTGGTAGTCAAGCAAGATCCTAAGAGCTCTATCAATACGTACACTCACATATTAAGATAGAAAAACCAAGTAGCATACTACCATGTTTAGCAAGACTGTTATATACATGTGAATATCTCAAGATTCCATTAAGTAATATACAAACTAGTATGATACAGTAATGGCCTTCTAGGGCATAAACACTAACACCTTTTCCCCTTCTCTTTTCTCTTCAAAACTTCTTCAAAAATTGCCCCAAAATCCATCAAAAAAATCCCAAAACCCAAATCCGACTCCTACCCATTTTTGCTTAGCCCTTATCGCATGGATTTTGGTGACAAGGGAGCATTTTGGAGGGCTATGTGTGCTTGTGGGATCTTCAATTTGTTTGGGTAAATTCTAACCCTTTTGCTTAAATCGTTGTTAATTGCTTGTAGTTAGCTTAATTAAGTGTTAATTTGGTTTTATGTTAGTTCAATTGTATGATTAAGAAATTCTAGATTAGGGTTGTGAATTTAAGTTGGGGTTCTTATAATTGATCATGGGAAAATCGTGTAGTTTAACATGTTGTTATTATGCTAAAACTAATCTAGTTGGTAGTTTATATCTTTGTTAAATTTAAATTTGTATTAATTATGTAATTTGCAAACTAGGTTTTAGTGAAATACATATAAAATTGAGATTTAAAATGTAATTAAGGTTTTGATGACTTTATTAGCATTTTAATTTGTTGTTTAGCGACTTTGATCATGCAAAACCATGCTTAATTGATAAATTGTGAATTTTACTTTGAAAAGTGTTAAAATCGATATTTGTTGCAAACTTGAATTTTGAGTTAATGCTAATTCGTGAGATTAAAAATATGGAGGTGATTTGTATGACCTAATTATGATATTAAGTGAGCATTTTGGCCATTAGAATCGTCAAAATATTTAGTTTGGGTTTTCTCGATGGTTTGACGTTTGTACATCGACATCGGGGGTTGGTTTGACTATTCTTGCATGCGTAGGCGATAGGTTTGGATCTATGCGTGATACGCGTGCCGATTTGATTTTCGTATGCCGTTTCGATTTCGAATTTAGTTTTAATGCGATATGGTGCGTTATGATATGTAGGTACCCCATGTGAACTTCGGGACGACAAGAAAGCGCCTGGCGACGTCGGCACCGGCGAGCGAGGACCAGGTGAGTAGATTTATATCTACGGGGAGAAGTCGGGTGGATGGCGTATAGCACCCCCGCAGTCCGTGGTGGTGTATACGGATGCGTATACACACCAATAATTATTATATGTTATTTGGGATTAATAACGATGCTTAGGATGGATATTGGTGTGTTGGGTTATTTTAGTGTTGCGAACCCTAGGGAAGTGTTGCACTACACATACACACATACATACTTGCATACATTCCTATTGATATGTGCTCATGGGATTCTTTATAGTATGTGTTCACATGGGTATGGGACTATGTGTTCACATACGGATTTGAGGATGATACTTGGGATTGAGCTGAGTCGATGAGATTCGATTTGAGGCCGTGAGATCGGTGATATAGCAGGGTTCGTATCTTAGATACGACATGACGTTGTAGCGGGTCCTTGACGTAGTGTTTCACACACATCCATGCATACGTAGGCGGTATCAGTATGGTACTAGACGCAGATCAGTACCCCGATCATGATAATTGATAAAGAGGATACCAGGTGAATAGTATGATGAATGTGATATTGACCCGTACCCAGATTGGGATGCCGTATGACGGATTTACGTACGAGCTATATTGATGATTGATCCGCACTCTTGACTTGGGATGCCTGATTATAGATATGGTATCAGATATGATATTATTGAGGCGGGATCACCGACTATACATATACAGGTATGTATATGTATCGACTCAGATGATAGGCGGTTCCCTTACCTGTAGTTCAGCCGTATAGTTTAGTGTAGTTGTTAGATTAGATTAGACTTCTTACCTATTTCAAAAACTAACGAATCGTGGGTATTTTAAAAGACAGCCCAAGGGATCCTACGGATATTTCAAAAGACGTATCTTTTCATAAAAACACCGTAGCCCCTATTTTCAAAACGTTACACAACTTTCCTCAACAACGTGAGTAGGCCACTCGGCACTTCGAGATACCCGGTAGTTTGTACACCCCACCTTGGGTCTATCATAGGAGCAAAAAACAGTAAAAAGAAATTATACAATGACGGCTACAACCCCGACCCGGTTGTGCGGCCATATAAATAATATTACATCAATTTACAAATTTTACAATGAATGAAAGAAAAAGAAACTCTCATCTTATATCCACCCCGGCTATTCATCCGTGACAATCCAACGAGTTCATATACACAAACCATGAACATTACAGATCACAGATATGTATAACCCCCACTAATCGACGTATAGCGATTAGCGGACGTTCAATACATATATCATATCACAGATAATATCCATTAGCCAAAGTCTACGGAATATCGATCAAAATACGGATTTGTAACCACCCCAAAAGTCATTTTGTTCTCTGGAAAATCTGGGTAGAAACAATATGTACTAAAAATCCCAAAACAACCAAATAAGAACACTGCAGCAAAACGGAGTCGCGGCCGAGTCAACTCAGCCGCGGTTCCGCGGTGAGTTGGCCGAGTCAGCGGCTCAATTTTGCTGGGTGTTCTAACAAAAGCCGGAGCCGATTTTTCATATATGTCAAATAATTTTTTTGAACAGTATAAAAAATCGACAGAAAGTGAAAAATTTCCCGGACTTGTTTTGTGATTTTTTCCGATCGATATTCTTAACACTTTGCTAACTTGCTAGTTTATGTTTAGCTAGGCTCTGATACCACTGTAAGTCCACGTTACTCACCTCGGTTCTTACGGGGAGGCGGAAACGGCGAAAAACAATTATTTTGGCGCAAGGGCAACATGGACTAAAAACCGGATCTTTGCTAAACTAGAAACTAGCAAACTACTAGAGGCTTTAACTACTATGCCGTAGAAAATATACCTCACGAAACCGGTCCTTCGGGTCTTCTCTCCACTGTCCGGCTCGTCCATCCACGCTCCGAGGGTCGATCCGGATCCTGGTCGCCTCCGCGGCCTTCTTGAGTCGAAAACGATTCACCCGAGAGATGTACACCGAGCTCCACCTCGAGCCGAAGCAACTAGGGCAACGAGATCGCTAGTCTAGATGCCCTAGGTTGTGTAGTTGAGATATATGGAAGTGTTTGTCTTTGTGGGATCTTTTTCTCTCAACACATGAGATCAAAAGAAGAAATCAAGAGGAGGAAGAAGGAGAAGCTAGCAACCATGAGAGCTTTTCTTTTCTTCTCACAAGAACAAGAGAGAGAAATGAAAATGAATTATGAGCTAAAGAAATGAACCATGGTTGCAATAATGCAAAACTATCATCATTACCAATCCTTTCATCATAAAGTTGATGGCTACTAATTGAATTGACCATTTTCATAATCTAAAATGAAAAAGAAATCCAAAGAAGAGTGTAGACCTCTCATGAAGGTCAACGGTCAACTTCGGTCAACGGGTCAACAACGGTCAACGGGTCAAGGTGGTCAAATGGTCAATGCAATTAGCCATTAACAAATTATCATAAAAGGATTAGTAAAATTATGTCTCCGGCTCATAATGGTTTTGACCGAACGAATTGTCAAAACCCTAATGAGCCTGCCACATAACGGTTTTGGCCGAACCAACTGCCAAAACCCTAATGGGACACCTCCTCCTTTATCGCTCCTCAAAACTGCGCATACACACCCGTATCCGCATTCCGTAGAATGCGAATGCACAGAAGACAAAACAAATCCATCCGTGCAATACTAGGATCCGGCTTAAACCAAAGCCCACCAGTATTGCCTGCCCGAACAGCATACGCACACAAGTGCACGTAAGTGATCGCAGCCCTGCCGTAAAACCATACGGCCTCTACCCATTTCGCTTAGTGCAGGGAAACTCTCTGTGTGGGACTCTAAAGACTCGACACTACGCTGGCAGTGGGTTTAACCACAGACCGCAAGCGGCACTAGCTGTACGTAACGGTCCCCAGGTAGATGTCGATAAGAAGGCCGATGAGGTAAACCCATCCAAACTCCTACTGAGCCTGTATGTGACAATCTTCATACTGTCCGGTCTATTCGTCTGATACATCGCATGGCGGGCCTAAGGGGGGTGGTGAACGTCAGTCCCCTAATAGCGGTACAAGTCGTGTCGGAGTTTAGCCCAGAACACCCTGAGATAACACTGGAAACCTACCAGTATATCTCGCTTGCCCTGGCCAGGGACTACTCGTGTAATGGCTCTCCTAAACACAGCGCGATGTCAACCCCCAAAACCGGGAGAGACGAATCCTGTTTAACCGTCACTGCCTCCAAGTGCTTCGGGACTGCACCCAACTACTACCTGTTTGCACGACTCCTTTGAGCCGTGGTAGGGCAGTAATCTAAGTACAGTGGGAACACACTCGAGGCGAAGTGACAGCGTCAAGTCAGCGGACTAAGCTGTACTCATGTCACCTGGGAACTGATAACCGACGATAGGTATAATACCAACCATCAGTTCCCGACGAGTCCTGTCCAATGTACTCGTAACCCAACGAGCACCCGCATACTATCTCCAGTACGACGTACTGATAGCTGTGGGATAGACCATCTCTCCTGCTGGGATGAGAAGCGCATACGCTAGTCTACTCCGGAGTATCGATGCCCCGTCTCGATAATCCTACGACGAGGGACCTGTATAAGGATGTGCTTATGGATCACCCAGCCCCCACGAGTGTGACTGCCATCACAACGCTGGTAATCAAGCAAAGATCCTAAGGGCTCTACTAATATGTATAAGCGACATGCTAAAAGAAACACATGCACATATTGAAGTAGAAACAAACCAAGTAGCATACTACCATTTTGAGCAAGATTGTCTATACAACTGTGAATATCCCAAGCTTCCATTAAGTAATATACAAGCTAGTATGATACAGTAATGGCCTCTAGGGCATATACACTAACACTAATCTAAGCTACCTAGGGGATATAGAGTGAGGTTATGGATGTATTAGTCTAGCTAACCCTTGATCTCAACACATGAGAGGTTAGGGTTAGGGTTTCAAGAATGAGAGAGCTTGAGGAGAGAGAAGGTGATGATAAGAATGATATTGAAAAATGAACTCATTAGAATATAACAACCATAACAATTTATCAAATAAATAATATAAATGATTAATCATCATGGTTGATGCATTCACCTTGTGTGATTCATCACATGAGTCATAAGCTCAATAAATGAAGCATTAACTCTAAGGATGAATCACACAAATGAGTCATTAAGCAATATATTCTTATGCCACCTTAACCCCCAAGTCATCACGGTTCTAGAAGCTTTCCGGAAAATTACGAGAACGCCCCTCCAATCCGTGAAAACACGGAAAAACTTTAGACTGTATAAATCCAATAACCCGATACTAGAATCTGGCTTAAACCAAAACCGGCTAGTATAAACTGTCCGAACGTCGCACGTGCGTTTAAACACGTATGCGTCCGAACCCTTGTCGTAAAACCATACGACCTCTATATCGTTTCGCCTGGAGCAGGGAAACTCTCTGTGTGGGACTCTAAAGACTCGACACTATGCTGGCAGTGGGTTTAACCACAGACCGCAAGTGGCACTAGCTGTACGTAACGGTCCCCAGGTAGATGTCGATAAGAAGGCCGATGAGGAAACCCATCCGAACTCCTACTGAGCCTGATGTGACAATCTCCGTACAGTCCGGTCTGTTCGTCTAAGACTATCGCATATCGAGCCTAGGGGGCGGCAAGCGTTAGTCCCCTAATAGCGGTATAAGTCGTGTCGGAGCGTAGCCCATTACACCCTGAGAAACTACTGGAACCTACCAGTAAATCTCGCTTGCCCTGGCTAGGGACTTTGCGTAATGGCTCTCTGAAACAACGCGATATCAACTCCCAATACCGGGAGAGACGAATCCTGTCTAACCGCTACTGCCTCCAAGTGCTCGGGACTGCACCCAACTGCTACCTGTTTGCACGACTCCTTTGAGCCGTGGTAGGGTAGCAATCTAAGAACATTGGGACACACTCGAGGCGAAGTAGCAGTGTCAAGTCTGCGGACTATGCTGTACTCATGTCACCAGGGAATTGTTAACTGACGACGAGTATAATACCAACCAACAGTTCCCCTGCGAGTCCTGTCCGGTGTACCCGTAACCTAACGAGCACCTGTATACTATCTCCAGTACGACGTACTGATGGCTGTGGGACAGACCATCTCCCCAACTGGGATGAGAAGCGTGCACACTAGTCTACTCTGGAATATCGATGCCCTGTCTCGATAATCCTACGACTAGGGACAAGTATAGGATGTTGCTTATAGACTACCCAACCCCCACTAGTGTGACTGCCATCACAACGCTGGTAATCAAGCAAAGATCCCGAGGGATCTACTAATATGTATAAGTGATACGTTACAAGAAACATATGCACATATTAAAGTAGACAAAACCAAGTAGCATACTACCATGTTTAGCAAGACTGTCAATACAACTGTGAATATTCCAAGCTTCCATTAAGTAATATACATGCTAGTATGATACAATAATGGTCCCTAGGGCATATACACTAACAATCTCCCACTTGCACTAGGGCCATGAGCTGGCATATCGTAGACCTATCATCTCGAATAGCCTCTTGAACTGCGTCTGAGGAATGGCCTTTGTGAATGGATCAACAATGTTATTCTCCGTCTCTACTCTTTTCACCTCGATCTCCCGGCGATCTACGATCTCCCTGATCAGGTGATACCGCCTTAAGATGTGTCTGGACTTCTGATGGGACCTGGGTTTCTTCGCTAAAGCTATAGCGCCGTTGTTGTCACAATACAGAGGTATTGGATCAACACTGGTAGGAACAACCTGAAGTTCTGTGAGGAATTTCTTCATCTAGACAGCTTCTTTTGCGGCATCGCAAGCAGCTATGTACTCCGCTTCCATTGTTGAGTCAACAACGGTCTCCTGCTTGGAACTCTTCCAACAGACCGCCCCTCCATTGAGGGTAAAGACATAACCCGACATGGACTTGGAGTCATCCTTGTCACTCTGGAAGCCGGAGTCAGCAAAGGCTTCCATCTGGAGGTCTTTTCCGCCATACACCAAGAACATCTCCTTAGTCCTCCTTAGGTACTTGAGAATGTTCTTTACTGCTATCCAGTGATTCTCCCCTGGGTTTGCCTGATACCGGCTTACAACGCTCAATGCGTATGCTACATCTGGTCTGGTACATAACATCGCATACATTATAGAGCCTACCGCTGAAGCGTAGGATATAATCGACATGCGATCCCTTTCCAAATCAGTCTTGGGAGACATCTCTTTGGAGAGGATGATTCCGTGACAAGCCGGTAGGTTACTGCGCTTAGAATCTTCCATACTGAATCTTTTCAATATGGTGTCTATGTACCTGGACTGCGAAAGTCCCAACATCCTTTTAGATCTATCACGATAGATCTGGATCCCCAGAATGTAGGTGGCATCTCCCAGGTCTTTCATGGAGAATTTCTATGACAAGAATCTTTTGACTGACTGTAACATAGGAATATCATTTCCTATTAGGAGAATGTCATCCACGTACAAGACGAGGAATACTACAGCTCTCCCTACAATCTTTCTGTATATGCATGGTTCATCTGGATTTTTGATAAAGTCAAATTCTTTGACAGCATCATCAAAACAGATGTTCCAACTCCGAGATGCCTGCTTTAGTCCATAAATGGACTTAAGCAACTTGCATACTTTACCGCTGCTCCCACTCTGAATGAATTCCTCTGGCTGATCCATATAGACGCTCTATTCCAAATTTCCATTTAGAAAGGCCGTCTTTACATCCATCTGCCAGATCTCATAATTGTGGAAGGCAGCAATAGCAAGAAGGACCCGAATGGATTTGAGCATAGCCACTGGAGAAAAGGTTTCGTCATAGTCCAAACCAGGTCTTTGACGGAAACCCTTTGCAACAAGTCTAGCTTTATAGGTTTTAACCTGTCCATCTACACCAATCTTCTTTCTGAAGATCCATTTGCATCCTACGGGTTTTACCCCATTTGGAGCAATGTCCAAAGTCCATACTTTGTTAGTGTACATGGACTCTATTTCGGTACGCATTGTATCCAGCCATTTTACAGAGTCACCGCTCTGAATGGCTTGCTGGAAGCTAGTATGCTCATCATAGTCAATAGTGCAATCCTCTCTATCCCCGTCTATGAGAAAACCGTAGTATCTCTCGGGCGGATGAGACTGCCTACTACTCCTGCGGAGTGGCGTCGGGATGTCCCTTTCTTATGAAACCTTTGGTTCTACCATACTTTCAGTAACAGCTTGTGGTTCTGGAATTTCTTCCAGTTCTACTGCGCTCCCACTCTTCTGATTTTCTAAAAATTCAGCTTCTAAGAAGTGGGAATGATGAGAAACAAAAACCTTTTGTTCCTCTGCATAATAGAAACAATATCCCATGGAATTCTTTGGATATCCCACAAACTTACACTGTACTGAGCGTGCCTCGAGCTTGTCCGCATGCTGCCTTTTTACAAAAGCTGGACATCCCCATGCCTTCAGGTACTGAAGACAGGGTTTCTTCCCACTCCACATCTGATATGGTGTGGTATGCACAGTTTTGGTTGGAACCTTGTTCAAAAGATATGCAACTGATTTTAGCGCATAACCCCAGAAAGATCACGGTAACTCAGCCTTACTCATTATGGAACGAACCATATCCAATAGGGTTCGATTCCTCCTTTCTGATACACCGTTGTGTTGTGGTGTGTATGGAGGAATAAGCTGAGAGAGAATTCCATTCTCTTTTAAGTAACACATGAACTCGACACTTAAGTATTCACCACCTCGATCAGATCTCAGTGTCTTGATACTTTTGCCTGTTTGGTTTTCTACCTCATTCTTGTATTCCTGGAATTTCTCAAAAGCCTCGGATTTATGCTTCATCAAGAAGACATGTCCATACCTAGAGAAATCATCCGTAAAAGTAATGAAGTAGGAATAACCACCTCGTGCATTTGTAGACATTGGACCGCACACGTCACTGTGTACGAGTCCCAAGAGCTCGCTCGCTCTTACTCCGTGTCCAGTAAACAGAGTCTTTGTCATCTTTCCTATGAGACAAGATTCACAAGTAGCATAAGATTGATATTCGAACGGATTCAAATATCCTTCTCTATGTAACTTAGTCAATCTTCTCTCATTGATGTGACCAAGTCTACAATTCCATAAGAAAACCTGATTTAATTCCGGAGACTTTCTTGTAAGTGTGTTCTGGACATTGAAAACCTGAGCTTGACTCAATACGTATATGCTGTTATCTAATGTACCGGACCCAATCATAACTTGATTTAGGTGGATGTGAACTACATCGCTTACTAATGTAAAATTATATACCTCTCTTGAAAGTGAGGACACTGATATGATATTACAAGTCATACTAGATACATACAGACAGTTACGTAGAATCAATATCTGCCCACTTGTCAAACCTAGGCGATATTCTCCCACGGATTCAGCGTCCACGCTCATTCCGTTTGCAACTCTGAGAGACAAATCACCTACCTTCATAACTCTACGGTTTCTCAAAGCATGTACTGAATTACAAATATGAGATCCTGCTCCGGTATCTAGTATCCAGGAAGTAGAGTTAATTGACAAACAGTTCTCAATTACAAACACATTTGAGGCTGAAGCCACAATATGCTTCGTATCCTGGTTACTGGCTTCTAAAGCCCTGCAATCTTTCTGCCAATGCCCAATCCTATAACAATAGGAACGTTCCTCTTTTACTACATTCAGTCCTAAAACTTTTTCCCTTCCCTTTCCTTCTACTTCCTTGGTTTCCTTCAGGGTAGAAGGTAGAGACTGTAGAATCAAGTCAGTATCTGACCCGTTCTCCAACCTGGTCTTCAGGTCTGTGAGCTCATCAATATAGCTAGTCATTGTAAGGACGTTTTCCCCTACAGATGACCCGTCAGCCAACCTCGCTTGAATTAATTCGTTCGAGGTCTCATAACTTGTGATATGGGATTGCTCTCCATATAAATCTTTGTTATGGAGAAAGATGGAAACTAAGTCCATCTTCTCGTGCTGCTTCTGGTATACACCATCAACTGAAGCTAACACGAGGCACTTGGCTTTCACTTTTTCCTTTTCCGTTGTCTGACGGATATTAATATTCGTGACGGTGGAAACTGGACCTGGGACGGCGGGATCTTGAGTAGTAATAGGGTGGTCCAGCTTGTCATAGGCAATGGACATCTGGACAGACATTTGCCAGTCATATAAGTCAGATTCAGTCAATTTGTTATCTAGATGTAACCTAGTCGTGGTCACAGGGTCGCTGCAATTAAGAGAGAGAGAAGAAAACACTTTTAGCATGATGCTCTTGCAAGTTTAGAGTGGTTTTTAATTTATCTAAACATGATGGCTCCCACTGTTTCTCGAATCCTTCCTCAAACCATAAAAGAAGAATTAGCCAGTACTATATTTCCCCCAATCAGAGTAAGGCTCTGTTTGAATTTCAAAAATTCAAATTTTGAAGCAACGCTTCAAATTCCGTGCGCTACGCGCAACGCACCACGTGTCAGAAGTTGATACGTCAGGCGCAGCGCCCAAGGCAGCGCGCCCAATCAGAGCAAGACTCTATTTAAAAAAAAAATTAAAGGAAGCAACGCTTCAGTTGCGCAAGCGCTGCGTTGCGCGACACGTGTCAGCGCAGTTGCACAAGCGCAGCGCTGCGCAAGCGACACGTGTTAGCGCAGTTATGCAAGCGCTGCGCTGCGCGACACGTGTCAGCGCAGTTGCGCAAGCGCAGCGCTGCGTGACATGTGTCACGCTCTGAGACGTTTGCGCCAAACAGAATTAAAATTCTAGTAAGATCATTCTGTTTTTGTTAAAACAAGAAGATTGCCTTCTGTAAAACAGAAGCCCTTGGATCAAAAATCCAACGGTGGGGAAAATTCCCCAAATCACTCAGAGAATGATCTCTTTAACAAACTTAACAAATCTATAGGCACTATATAAAGACCCCTAGACCCCAACTCACAAGATCATCAACATTGTGAGAGATCAAGAACCGAAAAAACAGAGAGAACTCTGAAGAAAATTCAAGAAAAAGGTAAAAACCTTTATAAAATAGAAGAATTTCTTCTGAATAGATCACTGATCTAAGAACAAGATCAATGATCTTCAATAAAAAACAAATAATAATAGTGCCTTGCACTTTTTTATGAACCATTGGTTCTGTAATCTTAAAGATTCTTTTCTTGAATCCAAAATTGGATCAAGATTTTGAAACAGTGCCTTGCACTTGCAAAACTGCACTGTTGCGCTCTTGGGTTGGCGCAAGCCACCAGAGAGCGCCACGTGTCAGCACCTGAACCACTTGCGCTATGCACTTTTAAGATAGAGCATTGCTCTCTGAAATTGGCGCACCTCACCAGAGCGAGCCACGTGTCAGCAGCGCAACAGCGCAGCGCACTGGCGAAGCGCACTGCGCTTGCGCGACACGTGTCACCACCACAAGCGCTTACACTCAATGATTGGCGCAAAGCGCCTGACAAATGCACTGCATTGTTTACTAAAGGGTCAGGCCCAAATCAAAAAGGCCTAGCAGGCCAAAATAAATTGCAATGCAATAAAAAGGCAGAGCCCAAACAAAATAAGAAACGCAGTGCATTATTTAAAAAGGGGCGAAGCCCTAGCACATGCCTAATAGGCCAAAGACAAATAAAATGTTGAATATTTTTTACCGGACTTAGCCCAATCATGGCCGTAAGTCCTCAAATTAAATTGACTGAGCACGACTGCTCTCTTAAATCAATTTACATCCGGTTCGAGGGTACATTTCCGAACTCCTCTGACTCCTATCATTGTAATCCTTCAACGACGTCAGAGAGGTGACGGGTCCCGACAACCACACCATCAACACGGACTGTGGGGTCCTTAAACCCACGGACTTATGCGTCCTTAAACCAAAACACGGACTGTGGGGTCCTTAAACCCACAGATTTAAGCGTCCTTAAACTAATGGTGGACCACCATGTCCCTAAACTGGAATATGGACCGAAACGTCCTTAAACTACCTATGGACCACCATGTCCCTAAACTGGAATATGGACCGAAACGTCCTTAAACTACCTATGGACCACTACGTCCCTAAACTGGAACAATAGAACCAATTGCTCTTTCGCCGGATCCAAATGATCCCGTTAAGTTGATCTTAGTCTCAAATCAGACTAACGTATCCTTAACAAACGTTTAAGTTGATCTTAGCCTCAATAAGGCTAACGTATCCTTAAACTAAAATACCAAACCCAAATCTAAGTAAATACGGATTTGGACTAATCCACGTCCTACGGGCGACGACATCACTTAGTCTCCGTATACAATCCACGGGCATCCACAAATAAAACAAACACACACGACATGAAGTGAAATTATGGAGAAAGAGAAAGTGGTTACCGCGATGCGGTAGCGTAATTAACTGCAGGGGCTTGCGCCTGCAGGGAAGAGTGTCCCCACAATCAAAAACCCCTCAAACGAGGGGGAATCTGACGAAGTCTGCTACATCGGCCGCATCTGTCTAAACCTCCGATACACGGTGCCATAAATCAACTTGGCATCTTCGGAGATGTGGACGGATAAAACCAAATAGCATCTGCCCCGAATCTCAGGCAAGACGTCATCACGTCGCGCCGCCATTCGGAGGGGAACAGACTATTCTCACCGTACAATACTTGCTTAACCGTTCAGCCAGGCTAGTGTCGATACTTCGAGGGAGGTTTTCCAACGCTTTCGCGAAGTTCCTTAATTAAAGAACCTCTTTTCTCTGGGGGCGCCCCTCTGACACCTTTCTAAGCACCTACTTGGTTTATAGTATTGATCGTTAAGTGACGAATCTCCTGATAAGTAGCTTGTACTCACAGTAGGATCGGGATCCAAATATCATCGTATAATAATGTTGAAGGAATCCTACCAACATTCATCAAACTCCAAATGGTATGCAACACTAGCAAGTTTCAGTTTCTTTAGAAACTCCCGATATGGATTTTTGCCCCATGTTCTTATGACCTTGACGAAAGCCAACAAATCATAAGTCACATGTCAAGTTCTACCCACCATTATCTTATTAATTTGAACCCACCCGTACATACCCTTGACGAAATCCAACAAGGTAATACGACTGTCCCAAACTAACCCATCTATCTATGCAACAAATGAATACCCCAGCAGCTACCAAGCACTATGCCTTGACGAAAGCCAACAAACATAGCTTGAATACTACTGACAATCCATAAGAAATGACGGAGGGCTACGACTGGTTTTGGCGAAACCGTGAACGTAGTGAACTTAATATAATCGAAGGAACCTGATAGCTTTTTAAAAGGAGTGGTTAAAGCTCCGCAATTAAAAATTCTGCTCTTTTAAAATAACCGAGTGGTTTCTTTTAAATTTGTTCCAACGATTTAACTTTGGTTTATTTTCTTTGCATTATAATAATGTGTCCCATCATTGCAGAAAACAACGAAAATATCACGTCCTCTTATGCCATCCGCATTCGCCACGGGGTCCCGTCATCACCCGTTAGGTTACTTAACTAACGACAGAGCGGGGGCTGGGCTAGCGCGGGTGTAAAACATAAGTGACGTCTAATAGCTATCATATATAGATATTGTACATTCGTCAGATGCAATAATAGGCATTCCAGATCACAGATGAACTTTATTGGATATACTAGCAATCCACATTTTCTTTAAGCCTGCAACAAAAGACGGATTACACAGTTGTGATGAATAGCCATTACCCCATCCTAGACCCCTACGGGTACGGCAAACTACCCGCCAAGTACCCGAAGTGAAGCGGTCTCCCTCAACAACGTGAGTAGGCCACTAAACACTTCAACGTACCCGGTAGTTTGTGTACCCCACCTTGGGTCTATCCTAGGAGCAAAAACAGTAAAAATGAAATAATACAACGGTGGCTACAACCGCAACCTGGATGTGCCCCGCAAAAGAATATTACATCATATTACAATTACATTGAATGAATGAATATAAAACACATCTTAAACCCCGGCTAATCATCACAACATTCCAATCAAGTCCATATACACAAACAGTAAACATTACAGAAATGTGCAACTCCCTGCCAACCGACATACTAGCAGTTAGGGGAGGTTTACGAACACATTAAACATTACAGATAAAAACCCGATTAGCAATTAATTTAGAACATCGATCGACTACCTTTATCCGTGTCTACCCCCAAAAGCAAATCAGCACAGAAGTAACCTGGGCAGAAACAGAATATACAGGAAAACAAAAAACCAAAAAATATGAATTTCTGTGAAAATCCGAGTCAACTCGGAGTTGACTCCGCCGCGGATCCGCGGCCATCTTGCCGAGTTAGAACATCGTATTTTCCCAGATTTCTTATATTTCCCTGCTGTGAATTTTAAGGCATATCAAATATTTTTTTCGACATGTTTAAGATTAACAAAAACTGTTAGGGTTAGGTTTTCGTTTTTCACGATTTTCCGTCGATCGAAACTCTAATTAGTTGCTAACAAGCTAGTAATCGTTTAGTTGGCTCTGATATCACTGTAAGTCCATGTTACGCACCCCACGAACTTGCGGGGAGACGGAATATATGAAAAGCGGTTATCAAAGCTTCGTAACACGGACTTGAGCGCATGAATCGTATCTAAACCGTTACTAGCATACTACGAAAGGTTTAACTATTCGGATTCGAAGTTATACCTCACGTTACTTGTCCTTCGAGTCTTCATCGCTACCCTCCACTCCTCGTAGGCTCCTTAGAACATCGGCACCTCAACGGCCTCCTCGAGTCAAAGACGATCCACCTGAGAGCTCCTACGCCAAGCTTGATCTCTAACTTGAGATAACTAGGTTGCTCAAAATGCTAATCTAAACTACCTAGGGGATATAGAGTGAGGTTATGGATGTATTAGTCTAGCTAATCCTTGATCTCAACACATGAGAGGTTAGGGTTAGGGTTTCAAGAATGAGAGAGCTTGAGGAGAGAGAAGGTGATGATAAGAATGATATTGAAAAATGAACTCATTAGAATATAACAACCATAACAATTTATCAAATAAATAATATAAATGATTAATCATCATGGTTGATGCATTCACCTTGTGTGATTCATCACATGAGTCATAAGCTCAATAAATGAAGCATTAACTCTAAGGATGAATCACACAAATGAGTCATTAAGCAATAAATGCTTATGCCACCTTAACCCCCAAGTCACCATGCTTCTAGAAGCTTCCCGGAAAATTACGAGAACGCCCCTCCAATCCGTGAAAACACGGAAAAACTTTAGACTGTATAAATCCAATAACCCGATACTAGAATCTGGCTTAAACCAAAGCCGGCTAGTATAAACTGTCCGAACGCCGCATGTGCGTTTAAACACGTATGCGTCCGAACCCTTGTCGTAAAACCATACGACCTTTATATCGTTTTGCCTGGAGCAGGAAAACTCTCTGTGTGTGACTCTATAGACTCGACACTACGCTGGCAGTGGGTTTAACCACAGACCGCAAGCGGCACTAGCTGTACGTAACGGTCCCCAGGTAGATGTCGATAAGAATGCCGATGAGGAAACCCATCCGAACTCCTACTGAGCCTGATGTGACAATCTCCGTACAGTCCGGTCTGTTCGTCTAAGACTATCGCATATCGAGCCTAGGGGGCGGCAAGCGTCAGTCCCCTAATAGCGGTATAAGTCATGTCGGAGCGTAGCCCATTACACCCAGAGAAACTACTGGAACCTACCAGTAAATCTCGCTTGCCCTGGCCAGGGACTTTGCGTAATGGCTCTCTGACACAGCGCGATATCAACTCCCACTACCGGGAGAGACGAATCCTGTCTAACCGCCACTGCCTCCAAGTTCTCGGGACTGCACCCAACTGCTACCTGTTTGCACGACTCATTTGAGCCGTGGTAGGGTAGCAATCTAAGAATAGTGGGACACACTCGAGGCGAAGTAGCAGTGTCAAGTCTGCGGACTATGCTGTACTCATGTCACCTGGGAACTGTTAACTAACGACGGGTATAATACCAACCAACAGTTCCCCTACGAGTCCTGTCCGGTGTACCCGTAACCTAACGAGCACCTGTATACTATCTCCAGTACGACGTACTGATGGCTGTGGGACAGACCATCTCCCTAACTGGGATAAGAAGCGTACACAATAGTCTACTCCGGAATATCGATGCCCTGTCTCGATAATCCTATGACTAGGGACAAGTATAGGATGTTGCTTATAGACTACCCAGCCCCCACTAGTGTGACTGCCATCACAACGCTGGTAATCAAGCAAAGATCCTGAGGGCTCTACTAATATGTATAAGTGATATGTTACAAGAAACATATGCACATATTAAAGTAGACAAAACCAAATAGCATACTACCATGTTTAGCAAGACTGTCAATACAACTGTGAATATCCCAAGCTTCCATTAAGTAATATACATGCTAGTATGATACAATAATGGCCCCTAGGGCATATACACTAACAGATATCATGCGACTCATAGGTAGGGTGGCTGATTTGAGTTGCTTCATGTCCAAATTCGGAGAAAAGTGTCTGCCTTTCTTCAAAGCCTTAAGGAAGATTCTCAGGTTCGAATGGTCCGAGAAGTGCCAAATCACTTTCGAGCAGCTCAAGGCACACCTGGCAACCCCCCGCTTCTCACCCGACCAGTTGAGTTGGACAACTGTTACTATATCTAGCCGTCTTCGACCAGGCTGCCGGCATTATGCTCATCAGAGAGTTTGAAGGAATACAAAGACCAGTCTACTACGTCACCCACGTTTTCAAGGACGCAGAGACCAGATATCCGGCCATAGAAAAAATAGTTCTCACACTCGTCGTCACTTCCAGGATGCCAAGGCACTATTTCCAAGCACACATGATCATCGTCCTCAGCGAACGACCCTTGGGGAATATCCTCCGTGCCCCTGAATCATTGGGCCGCTTAGAGAAATGGAGATGCGAGTTGTCCCAATTCGACATCAAGTACCGACCAAGAAAAGCTATCAAAGCACATGCCCTAACCAATTTCGCAGCCGAATGCACCATTCCCAATAAGGAAGGAGCACCAGCACGGGGCCCTAACCCACGACCCTCAGTCGAGGAGACGCTCGGCCCGATTCCGGATTGGGTACTCTATGTGGATGGCTCCTCCACAGTGGAAGGGAGTGGGGCCGGTTTAGTCATCCGTGGTCCGAATGAGACGGAGATGGAGTGCTCTTTGAGACTTAGTTTTAAGGCGTCGAACAACGCGGCAGAATACGAGGCCTTATTAGCTAGGCTATGAATCGCCTTTGGGGTAGGGCTAAAGACGATCAGGATCTACAGCAACTCCGCGCTATTCGTTAGCCAGGTGACCGAATGTTTCGAATCCTAAGAACCACTAATGATGAAATACCTGGCGGAGGTAAAAGGATTTTGGAGAAATTTCGACAATGTCCAAGCGGAACAGATTCCTAGAAGCATGAACGTCGAGGCTGACGCGCTAAGCAAACTCGCATCTTCCTATGCGGCCAATCATAAAAGAAACATTCTCTTCGAAGTCCTTCTATGACCCAGTGTGGAAGATGTAGAAGTAATACACCAGATCTACACAACTCAAGAGGATATCCCGGATTGGAGAAAACCCATTGTAGAATTCCTAGAGGATGGAGTACTCCCTGGGGACTGGGTCAAGGTTTACCGGCTCCGTATGAAAGCTCGCCACTTCGTGTGGAGCAAAGGAAACCTGTACAAAAAGTCGTATACCCAATCTTTACTCCGATGCGTCGATCCCGACGAAGCAGACTACGTGAGAGATACATGAAGGGGTCAGAGGAGCACATCAGAGGGCCCGCAGTCTAGTTCAAAAGACACTGTTGCAAGGGTATTACTAATCGTCAATACACTAAGACACAAGAAAGCTGGTCATAAGGTGCTAGAACTGCCAACTCTTTAGCAGCTTCTCTCGGCTACCCGCTACTGAATTAACACCCCTAAATTCCCCTTAGCCATTTGCACAATAGGGGATGGATGTGGTTTTCCAGCTCCCCACCGGCATGGGTGGACACAAATACATCCTTGTTGCCGTAGACTACTTTACAAAATGGATAGAATCCGTGCCGATCAGAAAATCGGATGCCACCTCTACGATAAAATTCCTGCAAAATAATATAATCTCTCGATTCGGAATCCCGAGGTGAATCATCTCCGATCACGGAACCAACTTCGAGAACGACAAAGTCAGAGAATTTTGCAACGACTATCACATATTGATGAAGTTCTCCACGGTCGCGCATCCCTAATGCAACGTGTTTACCCCAATCAGAGCAAAGCTGTGTTCAAATTCCAAGGCGGGAAACGAAACAACGCTTCTGTTTCCCCCAATCAGAGCAAAGCTCTGTTTTGGAAATTAAAGTGAAAATTAAAATTAAAATAAATGAAGCAACGCTTCAGCTGACTTGCGCTCTGCGCTGCGCGACACGTGGCAGCGCAGTTACGCTGCGCTCTGCGCTGCGCGACACGTGGCAGCGCAGTTGCGCTGCGCTCTGCGCTGCGTGACACGTGTCAAGCGCTGGTGCGTTTGCGCAAAACAGAATTAAAATTCTAGTAAGATCTTTCTATTCTTGTTAAAACAAGAAGATTGTCTTCTGTAAAACAGAAGCCCTTGTATCAAAGATCCAACGGTGGGGAAAATTCCCCAAATCAGTCAGAGAATGATCTCTTTAACAAATTTAACAAATTAATGGGCACTATATAAAGGCCCCTAGACCCCAACTCAAAGAGAGGAAGATCAACAACAAGAACACAGAGAATAGAAAAACTCTAGAAACAGAGAGAGAACTCTAAAGAACTCTGAGAAGAAATTCAGAAGGAAAAAGAAGGTAAAAGAAGGTAAAACCCTTTAAAAAAGAAGAATTTCTTCTGAATAGATCATTGATCTAAGAACAAGATCAATGATTTTCAATAAAAAAATAAATAATGACAAAAGCATTGCTTTTTCATGAACGATTGGTTCTGGAATCTTAAAGATTCTTTTCTTGAATCCAAAATTGGATCAAGAAATTAAAACAGTGCCTTGCACTTGCAGATCTGCACTGTTGCGCTGCTGGGTTGGCGCAAACCACCAGATAGCGCCACGTGTCAGCACCATAACCACTTGCGCTATGCGCTTTTAAGATAGAGTATTGCTTTCTGAATTTGGCGCAACTCACCAGAGCGCGCCACGTGTCAGCGGCGCAACAGCGCAGCGCACTGAGGTAGCGCACTGCGCCAACTGCGCTTGCGCTCACCAGAGCGTGACACGTGTCACATCCACATGCGCTTGCACTCAATAATTGGCGCAAAGCGCCTGACAAGCCACTGTCAGATAATTAATGCACTGCAGAAGGGCCAAGCCCAATTAAAAAAATGCCTAACAGGCCAAATCAAATGCAATGCATTATTTTAAATAAGGGTAGAGCCCAAATAAAAACAGATGATGTGCATCATTTAAAAAGGACAGAGCACAAATCAAAAAGGCTTAGCAGGCCAAAAGAAAATGCAGTGCATTATTAAACAGGGGCAAAGCCCTAGCACAGGCCTAATAGGCCAAAGATAAAATGTTGAATATTCTCAACTGGACTTAGCCCAATCATGGCCGTAAGTCCTCAAATTAAATTGATTGAGCAAGACTGCTCTCTTAAATCAATTTACATCCGGTTCAAGGGTACATCTTTGAGCTCCTCTGACACCTATCGTTGTAATCCTTCAACGACGTCAGAGAGGTGACGGGTCCCGACAACCACACATCGATATGGACTGTAGGGTCCTTAAACTCATGGACTAATGCGTCCTTAAACTAATGGACTAATGCGTCCTTAAACACACCCATACGGACTGTGGGGTCCTTAAACCCATGGACTTATGTATCCTTAAACTAATGGACTAATGCGTCCTTAAACACATCTATATGAACTATGGGGTCCTTAAACCCATGGACTAATGCGTCCTTAAACTAACATCCGTCCCTAAAACGGGAACGATGGACCACCATGTCCCTAAACTGGCAATGGACCGCAATGTACCTAAACTACCTATGGACCACTACGTCCCTAAACTAGAACAATAGAGCCCCCAAACACTCTTTTATCGGATCTAAACGATCCCGTTTAAGTTGATCTTAGCCTCAAATCTGGCTAACGTATCCTTAAACATTCAAATTGGACTATAAAATTCCCCATTCAACTTTGGTTCAAGGATACATCTCCGAACTCCTCTGACACCTGTCGTTGTAATCCTTCAACGTCGTCAGAGAGGTGACGGGTCCCGACGGCCATCTATTAAATGGACCACTACGTCCCTAAACTGGAACATTAGAGCCTCTAAATGCTCTTCCGTTAAGTTGATCTTAGTCTCAAATAGGACTAGCGTATCCTTAACGAACGTTTAAGTTGATCTTAGCCTCAATATGGCTAACGTATCCTTAAACTAAAACACCAAACCCAAATCTAAGTGAATACGGATTTGGACTAATCCACGTCCTACGGGCGACGACATAAATTAGTCTCTGTATACAATCCACGGGCAACCACAAACAAAACAAACACCCACGACACGAAGTGAAATTCTGGAGAAGGAGAAAGTTGTTACCGCGATGCGGTAGCGTAATTAACTGCAGGGGCTTGCACCTGCAGGGAAGAGCGTCCCCACAATCAAAAACACCTCGAACGAGGGGGAATCTGACGAAGTCTGCTACATCGGACGCATCAGTTTAAACCTTCGATACATGGTGCCATAAATCAACTTGGCATCGTCGGAGAGGTGGACGGATAGCACCAATTAGCATCTGCCCCGAATCTCAGCGCCAAGACTTCGCAGTCTTGTGCGCCGTCTTTCGGAGGGGAACAGATTCTGGCACGCCAGGTGGGACATTTTCCTCTTTCCACTCCACACTTCGTGTGTCGTCTTCGCGAACGAATCGCGGTTTATTAATGGTTGCCTTTGGGTTTCAAGTTACTAAGATTTGTTCTTTTGCCTGGCGCAGAAATCAAGCATCAATGGCTTCCAACTGCTCGAGCTGCTCGAAATGCAAGTGTAACCGACACTCCGTCTCACCTGGAGATGTAGCCTATGGGCCTCAAGCGGCCTCCATCCTTGCCATGCCGGTGGAGAAAGTGACCCAGGCCACCACCGGTCTGTTTTTCGGGACCATGCTCCCGCCTGCAAGCTTCACCATTCCAGTGCCCACACCGGAAGCGCATAAGATGTTGGTTTTCGATCGGCTCACTGCTACAATGGCCCCTTTCGACGGGTCGTCCAATATCAAGCCGGCAGCCTCTGTCTTTGCCAGGCTGAGCCAGAACTCTGATGGGCCTGCCAAGAAGCCCATGAACCCTGAAGTGGCCGTCCAAAGGAAGACAGCCACCTCTGCTCCTGAAGTCGTCAAGGCAGCTTCTCCTGTTAAAGAGTCGGTCTTTTCAAGGCTGACTATTCCGACTCCTGCTCCTGCTCGAGGGTCTGTCTTTGAAAGATTGAACATTGCCACTCAAAGGACAACGTCGGTCTTTAAGAGGCTGGCACCGGCAGCGCCTCATCCGGACAGGGGGAAAGACGAAGCTGTCCTTATCACCGAGCCAGTCCCAACAGTTCGATATGCTCGACGTCGCCACTGGCGCCGAGTAAGGAAGGCCGGGGGCAACTCCCCCTCAGGGCTAACTCCACCTGCTCCAGTGGTGGAAGTTAATGCTGTTGTTCCAACTGGGAACGGCTTTGAACCACTAAGGAGGGTACGTAAGAACTCTCCGACTGCTACGCTAAAAAGATCTCCTCCACCTGCGGAGAGAGTTACAGAAACTAAGCTGAAGCAGCCCCCTCAACGGCTGTCCTCCAGAATTTATAAGGTCTGGCGGAGGGTTCAAGATTCCGTGATCGACCAAGATCAATCTCGCCGGCAGAAAAGGGCGAAAGTGCAGGAAGAAAAGAACCGTCCTGACAAACAGCAAAGGACGACAACCGCTAGGGTGCCCGCTGCAACGGCCCCTTCGACTGCAACGGCCTCTTCAACTTCAACGACCAACAAGAGAAGAAGGACGGAGAAGTTCCCTACGCCTGCGGCAAATGCCAAAGGCAGCGAGCCCAAACGCCCTAAGTCCGGGGGCATTGTAGTCCATACTGTATACATGGCGTCGGGGAAGAAGGACAGCCGTGCATCTACAGGTGATAGACTGCTTACACGGTCAGTGACCAAAGCTCAGGAGCAACAGCATAAGCTCCAGGAAATGATGAACGCGATGGCCGCACTCACTGGGCCAAAAGAAAGCCCCGAAGCGTCCTCTGATCAACGCCAGGAGCAAGAAACTGACGCTGAATTCCTTCGCAGGATACTAGAAAAGAAGGATAGCGAGGCTGCGGAACAAGCAGCCAATATAAAGCGAATGGCCCTACTGTTCCAGGACATGGTGGGAATGATGATCCAACAAGATCCTCCTGCTGAAGATCCTCCGATCGTCCTTGAAGACGACATGGGAGAAACGTCAAATCCTCCACCGGCTCTGTCAACAGCCAAAGAGGAGACAATCTCCAAAGCTGACTTGGACGAATATATAGCTCAGCAGATATGAGTTCATCAGGCGACTGAGGCAGCTGACCAAGTTGTCAAGACGGGGCGACCGTATCCAAGCTGGTACGATCAGATCAAGTACCCGCCGGGCTATATAATACCGAAATTCCATGTCTATAAGGGGACGAGCAATCCCCACTAGCATGTTGCCCAGTTCAGGGCGCTTTGCGGCAACACCGGCGGTGATGATAAATTGTTGCTTCGCCAGTTCGTTGGTAGCTTATCAGACACAGCATTCGAGTGGTACTCAGAACTCCCAAATGACTCTATCAAGACATTTGCGGAGATGGAGCTGCTATTTACCCAACGATTCACAAGCGCCAGCGAATGCACCCCGATAACCGCATTGATTAATGCCAGGGTGAACCCAGGCGAGACATGGGTCCAATACGCGATACGGTGGCGGAACTTATGGTCAAAATGCGAACAACGCATCGAAGAGGCTCCTGCGGTAGGCATGTTTGTGGGAACCCTCGATCCGCAAGCGACCATCTCGCAATTCATGATGTTCTTCAAGCCGACTACCTTCTAGGCCCTGATCGACAAGCTAGCTCAGATGGATTAGATGGGCCATAGACCTCCCTCTCCAAAGCCGGACTCTCGAAATGAGAAGGGGAAGGGAAAAGCAATTGTTGTCGCTAATGCTCAACAACATCCGAGCAACTTGAAATCGGCTGTTCGTCAAAATAATATGCGTCCGCGCGTACCCCTTGAGGAGAGGCTAGGACGTCCTTACTCGTTTCCCCGAGATAAAACGAGAAGATTGTTTGAGCTGGCCTTGCGCAACCGACTCATAAATCTGCCGGATCCAAGACGTCCGTCGCAGCCAAACGACGTCAATGATCCCAATTACTGTCCTTATCACCGAGTATTGGGTCATCCGATCGAGGACTGCTACGTCTTCAAAAATTGGATTGAAGACCAGTACCAACAGGGCAAGTTCGCGCTGTCCGACAGATGGAAGGTGAATCCGCCGCAGCCTCACACCCCTAAAAGGATGAATACGCCGGGGGGCAACGTGCTCCCTCGTTGAAGAAGCTCCATGGGAGGTTATGCTATCAGCCAAAACAAAGAGGATGCTGAATGATCTTCAAACGTGCCCAGCGATCAGGTGGAAAAACCCGTTGGAACCTCAGATCATTGAAGGGATGTTGAAGCCGCGTCCAACTCCAAAGACCGATGGTAGTGGCCCAAGCACTCACAACCAGCCGTCAAAATCTTCGAAGAAGAAGAAATCCAAGAAGCCTGTGAAGCCTGGCGACAAGCGCACGGACTTACAAAGACAGATTGACGCACTGGAGGAGTACAACCAGAAAGCACGGACTCCCATCACACTTCAAGAATTCCTAAACCACGTCTTTCAAGAAGAAGATGTGGGGGAGAGCTCGTCGGAGGAATACTATGTCCGCTCGCTATCTTTCTAAACTCAAACTCTATAAGCAGTAGCCGGCCTTCTCCTGACCGGACCGAAACGTCCTTAAACTAACGCAGGACCGAAACGTCCTTAAACTAACGCAGGACCAAAACGTCCTTAAACTAATGCCGGACCGAAACGTCCTTAAACTAATGACGGACCGAAATGTCCTTAAACTAATGACGGACCACTACGTCCTAAAACTAGCTGTTGACCGAGATGTCGATAAACTACGGCGGATTGAAACATCACAAAGCCGATATAAAAAAAAAAATAAAAATAATAATAATAAAAAAAACGGTATGTCCATAAGCAAAATGGGCACGGATGAAAACCCAAAAGGGCTCCGTGAGTAAAAACGGCAGGGCTACCGGAGAGTGTTCGTGAAAACCCGAAAGGGCGCGACCTCGTTAAAAAAAAAGAGAATAAAAAGAATAAAAAAAACGGTATGTCCATAAGCAAAATGGGCGTGGATGAAAACCCGAAAGGGCGCCGTGAGTAAAAAACAGCAGGGCTACCGGCGAGTGTTTGTGAAAACCCGAAAGGGCGCAGCCTCGTTAAGCGACACTTATAGGGTCCTCTCGACCTTGTAAAGAGAAACCACCCGCGTCCTTACGACTCACAAGGGAGAAACACACTTAGGGATCCTCACGATTCCTAAGGAGAAATTACACTTGCGAGATCCTCACGACTCGTAAGGAGAATTCTCATATGGGACAATCACGGCTCATAAGATTTAAAAGTCTTAAGTTACAGAGACCTGAACCTGTTCTTAAGCAACTCCCACAACCTTCGATATTGCTCTACAAGCGGCTCAATACTGACCCTTGTATACAATCCACTGGCGCGAATAAACATTTCCCTAACCAAGTCCCACTCGTGACTGGGGATATGTCCATATGACGAACAACCCTTGTAAGTCCTCTCGACTTATAAGGAGAAAACCCTGTTGTAAGATCCTTACGACTTACAGAGGAACATACACTTAGGAATCCTCACGATTCCTAAGGAGAAAATACACCTACAAGATCCTCACGACTTGTAGGAAGAAATACCTTTGTGGGACCCTTACGGCTCATGAAGTCAAAAGCCTTAGTCGACAGGACCTTAACCCTATTCGCTAAGCCACCTTTGTTTGACATCGACAGAGGCAAATGATGATTCGCTCCTGGAAACATCCCAGTTATAGCGGTGCTGATGCCGAAATCGGTGTCTAATTCCAGGCTTACAGCGAAAAGTCAGTAGGCCGCACATGCATACGAAATAGCCGAAATGATGGGGCAACTTGCAATAAAAAACAGCAAGTAAAAACGTATGCGCACAAAATAGCCGAAATGATTAGGCAACTCGCAATAAAAAGCAGCGAGTAAAAATAAAATAAACAGCTGAAATGATTGGGCACCGCGAAAAATAGCCGAAATAATTGGGCAATCGCGACCTTCGCGATATAAAAGCTGAAATGATAGAGCATCGCGGAAATAAAACAATAAAAAAATATGACTGAAACTTCTGCCCTACAGGTGAGATCACGTCGATCCCTGTATACAATTCAAGGGCACAAACAAAGAGGTAATCATACCTTCCCAACAGGCTCCGCCAGAAAGCGAAGCCAAATCTCGACGGTTCACCAACAACCTAGAGACAACCGTGACATTCGTCTCGATACGGCATATGCAGTGCCAGCAAACGAAGCGAAGATCAAAATCCTAGCTTCACGGTTTTGACGGTAACTCATATAAAACCTGAGAGACTACCAGAAATCGTTTCAACCCCAGGGAAACCAGTGTCCTTGGCAAATACCTCAATTCAGGGAAACTAGCGTCCTTGATGAGAGCTTCCTGATTCGCGTCGGCCCGCAGAGAAACCAGTGTCTCCGCAGGAATACTCCGATTCGTTTCAACTTCGAGGAAACTAGCGTCCTCGGCAAAATACTTCGTCATTTGGAAACCAGTGTCCTTGACGAAAACTTCTTGATTCGCGTCGACCCGCAGAGAAACTAGCGTCTTTGCAGGAGTACATCGATTTGTTTCAACCCCAGGGAAATCAGTGTCCTTGGCAAATACCTCAATTCAGGGAAACTAGCGTCCTTGATGAGAGCTTCCTGATTCACGTCGGCCCGCAAAGAAACCAGTGTCTCCGCAGGAATACTCCGATTCGTGTCAACCCCGAAGAAACCAGTGTCTTCGGTAAAATACTGCGACTCAAGGAAACCAGTGTCCTTGACGAGAACATCCTGATTCGTGTCGACCCGCAGATAAACTAGCGTCTTTGCAGGAACACCTCTACTCGTTTCAACCCCAGGGAAACCAGTGTCCTTGGCAAATACCTCAATTCAGGGAAACTAGCGTCCTTGATGAGAGCCTCCTGATTCGCGTCGGCCTGCAGAGAAACCAGTGTCTCCGCAGGAATACTCCAATTCGTTTCAACTTCGAGGAAACCAGCGTCCTCGGCAAAATACTTCGACTCAGGGAAACCAGTGTCCTTGACGAGAACTTCTTGATTCGCGTCGACCCGCAGAGAAACTAGCGTCTTTGCAGGAACACCTCGACTCGTTTCAACCCCAGGGAAACCAGTGTCCTTGGCAAATACCTCAATTCAGGGAAACTATCGTCCTTGATGAGAGCCTCCTGATTCGCGTCGGCACGCAGAGAAACCAGTGTCTCCGTAGGAATACCCCGATTCGTTTCAATTTCGAGGAAACCAGCGTCCTCGGCAAAATACCTCAATTCAGGGAAACCAGCGTCCTTGATGAGAGCTTCCTGATTCGCGTCGGCCCGCAGAGAAACCAGTGTCTCCGCAGGAATACTCCGATTCGTGTCAACCCCGAAGAAACCAGTGTCTTCGGCAAAATACTTCGACTCAGGAAAACCAGTGTCCTTGACGAGAACATCCCGATTCGCGTCGACCCGCAGAGAAACTAGCATCTTTGCAGGAACACCTCGACTCGTTTCAACCCCAGGGAAACTAGTGTCCTTGGCAAATACCTCAATTCAGGGAAACTAGCGTCCTTGATGAGAGCCTCCTGATTCACGTCGGCCCGCAGAGAAACTAGTGTCTCCGCAGGTATACTACGATTCGTTTCAACTTCGAGGAAACCAGCGTCCTCGGCAAAATACTTCGACTCAGGGAAACCGGTGTCCTTGATGAGAACATCCTGATTCGCGTAGACCCGCAGAGAAACTAGCGTCTTTGCAGGAATACATCGATTTGTTTCAACCCTAGGAAAATCAGTATCCTTGGCAAATCCCTAATTTCAGGGAAACCAGCGTCCTTGATTTGAGCCCCCTGATTCGCGTCGACCCGCAGAGAAACCAGTGTCTCCGCAGGAATACTCCGATTCGTTTCAACTTCGAGGAAACTAGTGTCCTCGACAAAATACTTCAACTCAGGGAAATCAGTGTCCTTGACGAGAGCTGCTCGATTCGTCTCGGCTCGTGAGGAAATTAGTGTCTTCGCGAAGACTTCCCGATTCGTCTCAACTTGAAAGAGAAAGCCTTAGGCAGCAGGGATTAAAAAACTTATTTCCTAAGCACTGGGACCCTGCAAGTCGGTCTAAAACGGTCTCTTGTATACTATTCACGGGTCTCACTCTCCAAAGTCAAATCTCGACAAGGAGGGAAACAACCGCTTACAAGTCCTCTCGACTCGTAAGAGGGAAAATTCTCTTATAAGATCCTTACGACTTATAAGAGAAAACGCACTTAGGAATCCTCACGATTCCTAAGGAGAAAATCCACTTATGAGATCCTCTCGATCCGTAGGGAGAAAAGTCTCTATGAGACCCTCACGGCTCATAGAGTTGAAAAGTCTTAGGCAGCAGATCTGAACCTGCGGCCTAAGCCATCGCTATCTCGTGAAGAAACCAAGACAGAATGCTCGCTCCATCATCTATCGACCATGTTTTACTAAGGCAACATCCTGATAATCAAAGAAGGAAGAAAGCGACAGAAAGAACATTCGATTTGCATTTGATCAAGCGTTCAAGACACCTCTATTCATGCATGTGCAAAAGACTCAGAACGAGAAATAAGACAAGCTGAAATGAGAAATTTTCCATTCATATTGCAAAAGGTTCTTACAATTATAAAGAAATAGACAAAGACATTATCGAGATGGTTACAATGGCAAAACCTCAAATCCAGGACATGGATTGAGGAACTCATAAGTGACCTTGTACAGAACACTCCAAGCCTGGAGAACCATCCTAGTGTGCTTCCTTTCGCGAGCACGGGCATCGGGATCCCTACTGATGTCCTCCACCCTCCGATAGGCAGCAAGAATGGCGGACTGTTGAAAAGCCTGGTGCAAGAGATCGACAAGATTGTCTCGCCGTCTCTTCGAGATTAGGTTCATCAGGTACACTGAGTGCACCTTATCCTCGGCGACATCCAATGCCCCAAGTGGCACACCAGTACAGAATAGGGGAAGCGCTTCCCAGATGGCTCCCACGATAAGCTTCAGGAGAGAGAAACGTCGGGGAAGCAACTGGCCGTTGTATGCGTCGAAGCGATTCATGATCTCGGCACACTCGGCATTAGTAAATTCTCGATTTTGGGAACGGCCGAGTCGGCGGATGTCCCCGTAGGAAATAATCTCGTCGAGGTTGTACATGTGGGCGTCCATTACTCCTATAAAAGAAGATCGATAAAAATCAGCAACTCTTAAGAGTTCTGCTATATGATTTAAAAGGAGAAAAGCTCCATTAATGAATCAAGAAATTATAAATGAAATCTTTCAGAGAGCAGAACTCTATTGATGGAATCCTAACAGGGTTCTCTTTAGGTCTCTTTAGATCCTTTTAGAGCAAAGCTCTGCTAAGTGAAACCCTAAATGGGTTTTCTCTGGATCAGGGATCCATTGAGAGCAAGGCTCAGTCAATGAAAATTAATTTAATTTAATTAAAATCTTTACCTAAAAAGTGTTTTCTAAAGAAAACTCTAATTCTTAGAGTTCTTGAAGGCAAGAGCAAGGCTCTGAAGTTTTGAAAGTAAAAATCTTAAAAGATGATGATCATCTGTGGAGGACCAAAGGTCCTATTTATAGGCATCAAATGCCCTTTCAACTTCCAAGAGTTGCCGCGGCGGTGGGAATTCTGCCACCGCTGCGCTCACGTTTGGAGGGCCACGTAAGCGCAACGGAGGGGGGGCATTTGTTTACCCCAATCAGAGCAAAGCTCTGTTCAAATTCCAAGGCGGGAAACGAAACAACGCTTTTGTTTCCCCCAATCAGAGCAAAGCTCTGTTTTGGAAATTAAAGTGAAAATTAAAATTAAAATAAATGAAGGAACGCTTCAGCTGACTTGCGCTCTGCGCTGCGCGACACGTGGCAGCGCAGTAGCGCTGCGCTCTGCGCTGCGCGACAGGTGGCAGCACAGTTGCGCTGCGCTCTGCGCTGCGCGACACGTGGCAGCGCAAGTGCGCTAGCGCAGTTGCGCTGCGCTCTGCGCCGCGTGACACGTGTCAATCGCTGGTGCGTTTGCGCCAAACAGAATTAAAATTCCAGTAAGATCTTTCTGTTCTTGTTAAAACAAGAAGATTGTCTTCTGTAAAACAGAAACCCTTGGATCAAAGATTCAACGGTGGGGAAAATTCCCCAAATCACTCAGAGAATGATCTCTTTACCAAATTTAACAAATTAATGGGCACTATATAAAGGCCCCTAGACCCCAACTCAAAGAGAGGAAGATCAACAACAAGAACACAGAGAATAGAAAAACTCTAGAAACAGAGAGAGAACTCTAAAGAACTCTGAGAAGAAATTCAGAAGGAAAAAGAAGGTAAAACCCTTTAAAAAAGAAGAATTTCTTCTGAATAGATCATTGATCTAAGAACAAGATCAATGATCTTCAATAAAAATAAATAAATAATGACAAAAGCATTGCTTTTTCATGAACCATTGGTTCTGTAATCTTAAAGATTCTTTTCTTGAATCCAAAATTGGATCAAGAAATTAAAACAGTGCCTTGCACTTGCAGATCTGCACTGTTGCGCTGCTGGGTTGGCGCAAGCCACCAGATAGCGCCACGTGTCAGCACCATAACCACTTGCGCTATGCGCTTTTAAGATAGAGCATTGCTCTCTGAATTTGGCGCAACTCACCAGAGCGTGCCACGTGTCAGCGGCGCAACAGCGCAGCGCACTGAGGCAGCGCACTGCGCCAACTGCTCTTGCGCTCACCAGAGCGTGACACATGTCACCTCCACATGCGCTTGCACTCAATAATTAGCGCAAAGCGCCTGACAAGCCACTGTCAGATAATTAATGCACTGCAGAAGGGCCAAGCCCAATTAAAAAAAGGACTAACAAGCCAAATTAAATGCAATGCATTATTTTAAAGAAGAGCAGAGCCCAAATAAAAACAGATACTGTGCATCATTTAAAAGGGATAGAGCCCAAATTAAAAAGGCTTAGCAGGCCAAAAGAAAATGCAGTGCATTATTAAACAGGGGCAAAGCCCAGCACAGGCCTAATAGGCCAAAGATAAAACGTTGAATATTCTCAACTGGACTTAGCCCAATGATGGCCGTAAGTCCTCAAATTAAATTGATTGAGCAAGACTGCTCTCTTAAATCAATTTACATCCGGTTCAAGGGTACATCTTTAAGCTCCTCTGACACCTATCGTTGTAATCCTTCAACGACGTCAGAGAGGTGACGGGTCCCGACAACCACACATCGATATGGACTGTGGGGTCTTTAAACTCATGGACTAATGCGTCCTTAAACACACCCATACGGACTGTGGGGTCCTTAAACCCATGGACTTATGCATCCTTAAACTAATGGACTAATGCGTCCTTAAACACATCTATATGAACTATGGGGTCCTTATACCCGTGGACTAATGCGTCTTTAAACTAACATCCGTCCATAAAACGGGAACGATGGACCACCATGTCCCTAAACTGGCAATGGACCGCAAAGTCCCTAAACTACCTATGGACCACTACGTCCCTAAACTAGAACAATAGAGCCCCCAAACACTCTTTTGTCGGATCTAAACGATCCCGTTTAAGTTGATCTTAGCCTCAAATCTGGCTAACGTATCCTTAAACATTCAAATTGGACTATAAAATTCCCCATTCAACTTTGGTTCAAGGGTACATCTCCGAACTCCTCTAACACCTGTCGTTGTAATCCTTCAACGTCGTTAGAGAGGTGACGGGTCCCGACGGCCATCTATTAAATGGACCACTACGTCCCTAAACTAGAACATTAGAGCCCCTAAATCCTCTTCTGTTAAGTTGATCTTAGTCTCAAATAGGTGTAACGTATCCTTAACGAACGTTTAAGTTGATCTTAGCCTCAATATGGCTAACGTATCCTTAAACTAAAACACCAAACCCAAATCTAAGTAAATATGGATTTGGACTAATCCACGTCCTACGGGAGACGACATAAATTAGTCTCCGTATACAATCCACGGGCAACCACAAACAAAACAAACACCCACGACACGAAGTGAAATTCTGGAGAAGGAGAAAGTTGTTACCGCGATGCGGTAGCGTAATTAACTGCAGGGGCTTGCGCCTGCAGGGAAGAGCGTCCCCACAATCAAAAACCCCTCGAACGAGGGGGAATATGACGAAGTCTGCTACATCGGACGCATCCATTTAAACCTTCGATACATGGTGCCATAAATCAACTTGGCATCGTCGGAGAAGTGGACGGATAGCACTAATTAGCATCTGCCCCGAATCTCAGCGCCAGGACTCCACAGTCTTGTGCGCCGTCTTTCGGAGGTGAACACAACGGGCAAGCCGAAATAACAAATCGATGCGTCATCCATAGGCTCAGGGCCCTGTTCCCGCCAAAAATTCTTGCGCAAAAGAGTCCAAGGTATCAAATGGCAGCGATGCGCTTAAGAAAATGTGAACCAGTATCTTCCGGCATGTATTTTGATAAACTCCCCAATGAGAAACTGTTAAATTATGATGGTATTGAAAGCATCTCGAAAAAACCTTCGATTTGATATATTATGGGCCTCATAATTCATCCGGGATCAAAAGTTATGAGCAAATGTCTATGCACATGTGATCTAAGGAAGAAGATACGAACCAGTATTTTCCGAGCTGTATTTTGACAAACTCCGGAACAAAAAACAGCTAAATTCTGATGATATTGAAAGCATCTAGAAAAGACCTTCGATTTGATATATTATGGGTCTCATAATTCATCCGAGATCAAAAGTTATGTGCAAATGTGTTATACACGTGTAATCTAAAGTAATGCTCTACTACATGGGGAATGCATTTTTTAGTCCCACATCGGGAAAAGGAGAGATGACTTCTCTACCACTCCCATATAAATAAGAGGGGATACCTCTTAGAAAGGTAGAGTTAAATCCTTAAAGGATTCAATACGCAAAGGAGCTTAGTTCTCCAAAGGAGCTTAGTTCTCTAAGATAGGAGCATGCTCCTCCATAATGCGCATATGCGCAAGCGCCATGTGCGCTACGTGCAACGCACGTGTGCCCGTCATGTGGCTCTACGTGCAATGCACGTGCGCACCACATGAGAACATTTAATAATATTAAAAGGAGCCTGTTCTCCATATATAGAAGCCCTGCTTCTCCTCATAATGCGCATGTACGCTACGTGCAACGCACGTGTGCTCGCCACGCGCGCACCACGTGCAACACACGTGCGCACCATATGAGAACATTTAATAATATTAAAAGGAGCCTGTTCTCCATATATAGAAGCCCTGCTTCTCCTCATAATGCGCATGTGCGCTACGTGCAACGCATGTGCGCTCGCCACGCGCGCACCACGTGCAACGTACGTGCGCACCATATGAGAATATTTAATAATATTAAAAGGAGCATGTTCTCCATATATAGAAGCCCTGCTTCTCCTCATAATGCGCATGTGCGCCACGTGCAACGCACGTGTGCCCGCCACGCGCGCACCACGTGCAATGCACGTGCACACCACATGAGAATATTCAATTAAAAGGAGACTCGTTCTCCATAGGAGCTTGCTCCCCCCCATAATGCGCATATGCGCAAGATCCATGTGCGCTACGTGCAAATATGAGCGCCCAACACGTGCGACGCACGTGCGCCCAACACGTGCGACGCACGTGCGCCCAACACGTGCGACGCACGTGCGCGAACGCAAAGAAGCCTTTTTCAGCAGCGAGAAGCTTAAGCTCCAGCCTGTTCTTCCCCCTAATGAGTGAGACATGGTTCAAAGGGTACATCCCTTCACACCTTCGATATATGGCACTGTAATCTCTCAGTGTCATCGGAGAGGTGGTGGGTCCCAACGACCAATGATCTTTCTTTCTAAAAAAAAAGAGAGAACATTGACAGAGAAACAGAGAAAGAATTCAGAGAACTAAAAAGAAAGTTTGAGAAGAAATCAGAAAGAAAAGAAGGTAAATCTTTGAAAAGAAGAATTTCTTCTGAAAAGATCAATGATCTAAGAACAAGATCAAGATCTTAAAATAAAAAGAAAATATCAAATAATAAGAATAAAATAAGAAGTAATATACTTCTTTATTAGATCATTTGATCTACACAAAGGCATTGCCTTTTAATGAACCACTGGTTCTGGAACCTTAAAAAGATTCTTTTCTTGAATCCAAAATTGGATCAAGATATTAAAACAGTACCTTGCACTTGTAAATCTGTACTGTTGCGCTCTTGGGTTGGCGCAAGCCACCAGAGAGCGCCACGTGTCAGCTCCAGAACAACTTGCGCTATGCGCTTTTAAAATAGAGCATTGCTCTCTGAAATTGGTGCAACTCACCAGAGCGCGCCACGTGTCCGCAGCGCAGCGCATTGGCGCAGCGCACTGCGCTAACTGCGCTTGCGCTCACCAGAGCGTGACACGTGTCACCTCCACATGCGCCTGCGCTCATTAATTAGCGCAAAGCGCCTGACAGGCCACATGACCACTGTCAGACAATTAATGCGCTGCATTATTTACAGAAGGGCCAAGCCCAATTAAAAAAGGCCTAACATACCAAATTAAATGCAATGCATTATTTTAAAGAAGAGAAGAGTCCAAACAGATGCTCTGCATCATTTATAAAGAGACAGAGCCCAAATCAGAAAGGCCTAACAGGCCAAAATAAAATGCAGTGCATTATTAAACAGGGGCAAAGCCCTAGCACAGGCCTAATAGGCTAAAGATAAAAACGTTGAATATTCTCAACTGGACTTAGCCCAATCATGGCCGTAAGTCCTTAAATTAAATTGACTGAGCAAGACTGCTCTCCTAAATCAATTTACATCCGGTTCAAGGGTACATCTCCGAACTCCTCTGACGCCTATCGTTGTAATCCCTCAACGACGTCACAGAGGTGACGGGTCCCGACGACCACACATCAATACGGACTGCGGGGTCCTTAAACTCGTGGACCGAAACGTCCTTAAACTAATGTTGGACCGAAACGTCCCTAAACTAATTTTGGACCGAAACGTCCCTAAACTAATGGTGGACCGAAACGTCCCTAAACAAATTTTGGACTGACACGTCCCTAAACTAATGGTGGACCGAAACGTCCCTAAACTAATATTGGACCGAAACGTCCTTAAACTAATGTGGGACCGAAATGTCCTTAAACTAATAATGGACCACTACGTCCCTAAACTGGCGATGGACCACCACGTCCCTAAACTAGAACACAGACCACCACGTCTCTAAACTGGCAATGGACCGCAACGTCCTTAAACTACCTATGGACCACTACGTCCCTAAACTGGAACAATAGAGCCTCCAAATGCTCTCTTGCCGGATCTAAACGGTCCCGTTTAAGTTGATCTTAGCCCCCAAACACGGCTAACGTATCCTTAAACATTCAAATGGACAATAAAACTCCAAATCAACTTTGGTTCAAGGGTACATCTCTGAACTCCTCTGACACCTATCGTTGTAATCCTTCAACGACGTCAGAGAGGTGATGAGTCCCGACGGCCATATATTAAATGGATCACCACGTTAAGTCGATCTTAGTCTAAAACAGGACTAACGTATCCTTAACGGACGTTTAAGTTGATCTTAGCCCCAAGCACGGCTAACGTATCCTTAAACTAAAAACACCAAACCCAAATCTAAGTAAATACGGATTTGGACCAATCCACGTCCTATGGGCGACGGCATTACTCGGTCTCCGTATACAATCCACGGACAACTACAAACAAAACAAACACACACAACACGAAGTGAAATTCTGGAGAAGGAGAAAGTTGTTACCGCGATGCGGTAGCGTAATTAACTGCAGGGGCTTGCGCCTGCAGGGAAGAGTGTCCCCACAATCAAAAACCCCTCAAGGGAGGGGGAATCTGACGAAGTCTGCTACATCGGCCGCATCCGTCTAAACCTCCGATACACGGTGCCATAAATCAACTTGGTATCTTCGGAGAGGTGGACGGATAAAACCAAATAGCATCTGCCCCGAATCTCAGCGACAGGACTAAAAGGTCCTGTGCGCCGTCCTTCAGAGGGAAACAGATTCTGGCAATCCTGTGCGCCGTCCTTCGGAGGGGAACAGATTCTGGCACGCCCGGTGGGACCTTTTCCTCTTTCCACTCCACACTTCGTGTGTCGTCTTCGCGAACCAATCGCGGTTTGTTAAATGGTTGCCTTTGGATTTCAGGTTACTAAGATTTGGTCTCTTGCCTGGCGCAGAATTCAAGATTCAATGGCCTCTAACTGCACCAACTGCTCGAAGTGCCCCTGCAATGGACGCTCTACTTCCCCCGGAGGTGTAGCATATGGGCCCCAAGCGGCTTCCTTCCTCGCTCTGCCGGTAGACCAGGTGACCCAAGCCACCACTGGCCTGTTCTTCGGGACCATGATCCCACATACAAGCTTCTCTGCACCAATACCTGCACCGGAAGTGAACAAAAAGTCGGTCTTCGACCGGCTCACTGCTACGACGGCCTCTGTCAACGGGTCGCCCACTGCCAAACCAACAGCCTCTGTTTTCACCAGGCTAAATCAGAACTCTAAATTGGCTGTCCCAAGGAAGGCAATGACTGCTGCTTCAGAAGTCGTCAAGGCGGCTTCCCATGTCAAAGAGTCAGTCTTTTCAAGACTGACGATTCCTGCTCCTGTCCTTGCTTGAGGATCTGTCTTCGATAGGTTGGATATCACACCTCAGAAGACAACCTCAGTCTTTAAGAGGTTAACACCGGCGGCGCCTCATTCAGACAGGGGGCAAAAAGAATATGTCTCAATCTCCGAGCCAGTCCCAACGGCTCGTCATCCTCGACGTCGCCATTGGCAACGAGTGAGGAAGGCAAGGGGCAACTCCCCCTCAGGACTAACTCCACCGGCTCCAGTGGTGGAAGTCAACGCTGCTGTTCCAATTGGGAACAACTTTGAACTGCTGAGGAAGGTGCGTAAGAATTCTCCAACCGCTACACTGAAAAGATCTCCTCCGCCGGCGGAGAGAGTTCCGGAAACGAAGCAAGAACAACCCCCTCAACGGCTGTCCTCAAAAATATACAAGGTTTGGCGAAGGGTTCAAGACTCCGTGATCGACTCAGATCACTCTCGTCAACAGAAAAAGGTGAAGGTGCAAAAAGAAAAGGACTGTCCTATTAAACAGCAGAGGACAACAATCGCTAGGGTGCCCACTGCAATGGCCCCCTCCACTTCAACGACCCACAAAAGAAGAAGGCCGGAGAAAACCCCCGCGCCCGCGGCAAATGCCAAAGATGGTGAACCTAAACGCCTTAAGTCCGGGAGCATAATAGTTCATACCGTCTATATGGCGTCTGGTAAAGAAGACAGCCGCATATCTACGGGTTATCGACCGCTTACGCGATCAGTGACCAAGGCGCAGGAGCAGGAGCAGGAGCAGAAGCTCCAAGAAATGATGAACGCTATGGCCGCACTTACAGGCCCAAAAGAAAATCCTGAAACGTCCTCAGATGAGCGCCAGGAGGAAGAAACCGACGCCGAATTCCTTCGTCGAATATTGGAGAAGAAGGATAAAGAGGCTGCTGAACAAGCAGCCAATATACAGCGTATGAGCCTCCTCTTCCAGGACATGATAGGGATGATGATACAACAAGAGCCCTCGGTTGAAGAGCCCTCGATCGTCCTTGGAGACGATAGGGGAGAGACATCAAATCCTCCACCAGCTCTATCGACGGCTAAAGAGGATACAATCTCCAAAGCTGATTTGGATGAGTACATCGCCTAGCAAATACGGGTTCATCATGCGACCGAAGCGGCCGGTCAGGTCATAAAAACGGGGCGGCCATATCCAAGTTGGTACGATCAAATCAAGTACCCACCCGGTTACACAATTCCCAAGTTCCATGTCTACAAAGGGACGGGCAATCCTCATCAACATGTTGCCCAGTTTAGAGCACTCTGCGGCAATACCGGTGGTGATGATAAGCTTTTACTTCACCAGTTCGTTGGAAGCTTATCAGATACGGCGTTCGAGTGGTACTCTGAGCTCCCGAACGACTCTATCAAAACCTTCGCGGAGATGGAGCTACTGTTTACTCAGCGTTTTGCAAGCGCCAGTGAACGTACCCCGATGACAGCACTGATTAACGCCAGGGTAAAGCCAGGCGAGATGTGGGTTCAGTATGCTATACGATGGCGGAACTTATGGTCGAAGTGCGAGCAGCGCATTGAAGAAACTACCGCGGTGGGTATGTTTGTGGGGACCCTTGATCCGCAAGCAACCATCTCACAATTTATGATGTTTTTCAAGCCGACTACCTTCCAGGCTTTGATTGAAAAGCTAGCGCAGATGGATCAAATGGGCCATAAACCCCCTCTTCCAAGGCCGGACTCCCGAAATGACAAAGGGAAGGGAAAAGCGATCGTCGAAAAGCGATCGTCGTCGCTAATGCTCAACAACAACCGAGCGACTCGAAGCCGGTTGCTCGTCAAAATAATATGCGCCCGTACGTACCCCTTGAGGATAGGATGGGACGTCCTTATTCCTTCCCCCGCGATAAAACGAGGAGGTTATTCAAGCTGGCATTGCGCAACAGACTCATAAATCTTCCGGATCCAAAACGTCCGTGCAACCAAGTGACGTCAACGAGCCCAACTACTGTCCTTATCATCGAGTACTAGGCCATCCGATCGAAGATTGCTACGTTTTCAAGAATTGGCTTAAAAACCAGTACCGACAGGGTAAGTTCGCGTTATCTGACAAATGGAAGGTGAATCCCCCGCAGCCCCATGCCTCTAAGGGGACGAATACGCCGGGGGCAACATGCTCCGTCGTTGAAGAAGCTCCTTGCGAGGTTGTATTATCGGCCAAGACAAAGATGATGCTAAACGATCTTCAGACATGTCCAGCGATCAAGTGGAAGAACCCGTTGGAACCGCAGGTCATTGAGAGGATGTTGAAGCCGCGTACAACTCCAAAGACCGATGGTGGCGGCTCAAACACTCGCAACCAGCCGTCAAAATCTTCGAAGAAGAAGAAAAAGAAGTCAAAGAAGCCCGTGAAGCCTGGCGACAAGCGCACAGACTTGCAAAAACAAATTGACGCGCTGGAGGAGTACAACCAAAAGGCACGGACTCCCATTACACTCCAAGAGTTCCTCAATCACGTCTTTCAAGAGGAAGGTGAGGGAGAAAGTTCGTCAGATGAATCTGAAGAATGCGTGGTGAGCTGTCATGTGATTTCCCATTCGTTCGTGGGTGATGAGGAAACTCCTTGTACCGAAGCGCTGGGGGCAAATCTTGAACCAAAATTCCCGGAACTATCAGATGAAATGGTTGACGCGTTCCTTAACAAAGCTCGACTGAAAAGTAAAGCTGATCGAGAACGCGAGACGGCTATATTTGAAAGGGCCAAGCGCCAGCGACTTGATGAAAGAGCTGAGATGATCCCGCTGGAGCAAAATGCCTCCACCGTTGACAAAAGCCAATTCAAGATGAGGAAAAAGTTTGCTAAGGCCATATCAATGGGTATGAAGCTACCATCCTCTGAAGGAAGCATCACCAATGAAATAGAAATGCACCCGTCCTATTGCTTATATCATCAGAAGGTTTCGCACCCCACCCAAGAGTGCAAAGCTTTCGATAGATGGTGGCAAGGATACGTTGCTCATCGACAATGCTTTAAGCGGGAAAAGCGTAAAACTCGTCGGGAGCAAAGAAATACGACCAGAGAGCTTGAAAGAACTACCGGCGATTGTCGCATGGTTAACACTGGCGGGTCACCAGTGCCTACATTCGGAAGCGATTCTGATGAGGATCTAGAACTTGCCCCTCTCTTTAAAGAATCCACTTCGGGAAAAGAAGAAGAGCCGAAGGTCTGTGAAAATATTCGGCTGCGGAATCGGACGCTGCCTGAAAAGAACCTCGGACCCTCAAGCAGAAAAGATAAAGGGAAAGAAAAGGTCTCTGAAGATATCGTCTTAGATGACCAAGTTCTGAAAGAGCTAAACGCCAACAACCCGCCGAAGAAGAATAAGGTGGATTATAACGTCTTAGCACATCTGAGAAAGCTGCCCTCACAACTCAGCATTTTTGACGCCCTTTTGCTATCAAAAGAGGCGAGAGATTCGTTGATTAAGGCGCTCCAAGACCCAGAACAATTCCAAGCATGCCTGGCCGAGGAAAAGATAAAGGATGAATTGGAGGAAGTGCACACGGCCGATATTACTTTTGGCGATGAAGACCTTCTACTTGGGACGTGCGAACACAATCGCCCTCTCTATGTCTCGGGATACTGCCATGATTTAAAGATAGGCAAAATCCTGATCGATAACGGGTCCTCCGTTAATCTCCTCAACGTGCGGGTGTTAAAAGAAATCTGCATGAGCGTCCAGCACCTTGCTCGTGACAAGATCACCATCTCCGGGTTTGACTCCCAGTCATCAAGAACTCTTGGGTCTGTGATACTGACGTTATGCTTCGGGCTACCCATCACGGACGTTAAGTTCCACGTCATAGACGCCAAGACATGCTACAACGCTTTGCTCGGCCGGCCATGGTTACACGAGTACAACATCATCCCTTCTACACAACATCAGTGTATGAAGTATTTTAAGGATGGTTTCGAGTATACCATGACGGGAGAACTGAACCCGTTCTCCGTGAATGAGGTCCGCAAATACGAAGATGCCAAATATTTCTTACCGGATTTCGAAGATACGGAGAAGTGTCACGAACCGAAGAATAAAGCTAACGCCACCATCCCTGTCTTCGGCAGTGATACCGAGGAGGAAGAGGAGATAGTGTATTCGGGTCCGCCCCAACACAACAAGCCAGGATCGTCAGCTCCTACGTTGATCTTTGGTAGCGACTCGGAAGATGAAGTCCATGCTGTATTCTCTGCTCGACCTTCAATACAAACGTCCGCTGACGAAGAGCAAAGTCTACAAGTCGCCATAGTGCCGCTTAAACACCATAAAGAACTGGATGCACTTAATATCTACAGTGTAGAAGAGTTGCGGACATTCTATATCCCTCCCGGGCGAGAAAGCGAGAAAGCAATTCTGGTCTACCGCTCTGAAGAAACCCAGGTAGAAAAAGAAATCTGGCATGGCGCGGATCCTACGCTCGACAGGCTTCAGCCTATCCGTCTTCCCAGATATTATACAGAGGGTTTAAAAAAGCTGCTGAAACGCCAGGGGATATCCTTCAAGCAGACCGTTCGGAAAGCCAAGTTCTATGACAAAGTCTGGAACGTTCCCGAGAGTCAACGCAAACTGCCTAATGGGAGAATGGAAACAATTGGGCTTGGATACGTCCGGTCAAAGAAACGAGAGTTACTACCCGGCTGCTACGTCGTGTATGACTTCGATGAGGAAGCGGATGCTCAATGGGAAGACGCTAATCCTGAGACAATGAAAGTTCCAGATGCAAAAGAGTCCAGTTCGTTGTTCGAAGAACAAATGGACAAGCTTATAAAGGAAGCGGGTCAAAAAGTCCGGGACGATCATAACCGCGAAATGGTCATCTACAAGAAAGCCAAAACGCAACGCCTTCTTCAACAGGCCGTCAAAGATGAAAGTGCCGCCCCTTGTCAACCTATTATAAAGAAGGCTCGATGCAAAAGCAGAAATAAGTCGAAAGGCCGAAAATGCGCTCAACAGCAACAAAGAAAGGCTAAGAAGCCACGCAAACGGGAGTCAAGTGCTATTGATCTATCACTTATGAAGAAAATGGGTCGAGCGTACTCGTTTCCTCGGGACAAGACGAAGAAGATACTTGAGCTTGCTCTAAAACATCAGATGCTTACACTGCCGAAGTCCAAGCACCCCGAACAAGCAAGCGAAGTCTCTGACCCAAATTATTGCTCTTACCATCGAGTAACAGGGCATCCTCTCGAAGACTGCTTCACCTTCAAGAATTGGGTCGAAGATCAGTATCAGCTTGGCAAGTTCGCTCTGTCTGACAACTGGAGGGTAGCACCGCCGCAGAAGCACGAACCCAAAGCCACAAAAACAGAACCAACTCCATATTGGGATTGGAAGCGGATTCGCACTTGTCACATGATAACAATATTAAAAGAAGAGCCCGAGAACATGGACAGCCTTCCCTGGTGCTTCGAAAACAGCAATGATGAGGTGGTCTCAAAATTTCCGCCAGCTCCGAAAGAACTGGAGGATGGAATACATACCACCGCAGATAACCTCAAGAAAATCGAGTTGGGGATGGCTGATGACCCACGGCTGACGTTTTTCAGTGAGCTGCTATCTGAAGAAAGGGTGACTGCGTTAAGATACGTCCTTGTACAGCACAAAGATTGCTTCACGTGGAACTATTCCGAGATGCCAGGACTAGGTCCAGAAGTTGCTGTGCATAAATTGGCGATATCTCCGGACATCAAGCCGGCCAGACAGGCGCCAAGAAGAATGCGGCTCGAGCTTGAGATGAGTATCAATGCTGAAGTCAAGAAGCTAATCGACTCTGGCTTTATCCAGGAGGTTCAATATCCTGAATGGATTGCTAACATCGTCCCGGTGATGAAGAAAAATGGGACGGTGCGCATATGCGTGGACTTTCGGGATCTCAATAAAGCTTGTCCGAAAGATGATTTCCCGGTGCCAGTCACTGAACTGATGATAGACAATACGTCCACTCATGAGGTTTTCTCTTTCATGGACGGCTCATCAGGGTATAATCAGGTAAAGATGCATCCCGAAGAGCAGAAACATACCGCTTTCCGGACCCCTTTGGGAATATTTTGTTACAAGGTGATGCCCTTCGGTCTAAAGAACGCCGGCGCCACCTATCAGAGGGCTATGACGAAGATCTTCGATGACCTTATACATGAAATCGTCGAATGTTATATCGACGACCTCGTCATTAAGATCAAATCGTACGAGGAACATCTCGAGCACCTAAAAACTGTATTTCAACGCCTTCGGCAATACAACTTGAAGATGAACCCGCTCAAGTGTGCATTCGGAGTTTCCTCAGGCAAATTCCTGGGATTCATTGTTCGACATCGAGGTATTGAAATAGATCCGTCAAAGATCAAAGCGATCATGGAAATGCCTCCGCCGAGAACTCTCAAACAGTTGCGATCTCTCCAAGGGAAGCTCGCATACATACGGCGATGTTTCCTGATTTAAAATCAGGAAAACTTCTGTGGAAAGCTTCAGAAGAAGGTCACGTGCTTACACGTGACTAGCGGTCACGTGTTGGCACGTGACACCTAAAAACGTCATTAAGGCAAGTTCAATTCCCTGAATACGAAGGGGAAAAAGAAAAGCTTCAAGGAGAGTCACGTGCTCCCACGTGATCAGGGTCACGTGGCGACACGAGACGTTTAAATGCAAGCGTCAATGGCACGTCGGTTAACTGACCAAGTTAAGGAAAAGGCTTCAGAAGAAGTCACGTGATCCCACGTGACCAGGGTCACGTATTGGCACGTGACGTTTAAGGCAGCAAACGCATTCTTCAGTACAACCAAAGAAAGAAAGTTCAAACAAGGGTCACGTGCTCACACGTGACCAGGGGTCACGTGGTAGCACGTGACGTTTAAGCAACGATCAGAAGACAGCGCAAAAGAAAGGAAAATGCTCATTCCAAAGGGGGTCACGTGCTCACACGTGACCATGGGTCACGTGGTCACACGTGACCGGCTTTCAAAGCCCTTTTTGTCAACAGAATTAAATTCTGAGAGAAATGCAAATCTTTCCAAAGGAACGCAACTATATGCATCCAATCAAATTAAAGATTCAGAGGTCATTTATTTATGGAAAATCTCGGGTTTGGAAAAATTTCCCCCTTAAATCTAACCAAAATAACAAGGGAGAATCTCTGGATTTGAAATCCAACGGTGAATAAAATTCACCTAATAATCCAAAGGTCCAGAACGAATGAAGGATGCAAATCAGATCTCTCAACGAAGATTCGTCAAAAACCAACTGATTCAGCTGCTTCTCCTATAAATAGGAGCCAAGAGACACAAAAAGATATACATGCGCAGAGAAGAGAAAAGAAAAAAGGAGGAGAGCTTTGATACTTTGAAAAGACTCGGATCTTCTGCAAAAACCCTAGGTAAGAAAGGGAAAGCCTTTTGAAAGAAAGAGAATTTAATTTTCAACAGAGTTTAACTCTGATACATAAAACAGAAGAGCAGATTTCTTCTCTCTTTGATAGAGGATCTGCAAAGTGCACATCTCCCCTTAAGGTTGAGAATTTAATTCTCAATGGGTCGAGATCCTGCCATGCAGATCCAAAACATAGAGAAAGAATGCAAGCATGAGAATTTAATTCTCACAGAACTATAGGAATTTAATTCCTCTAAGATAAAAGTAGGGCTTGACCCTGTGTTATGGGAATTTAATTCCTTCAGAACAGAGAAAAACAAGGTTTAACCCTAATTAAGAATTTAGTTCTGTTGAAACAATGGGAATTTAAGTCCCTTAATCATAATCTGACGGGAAACGGAAGTTTGATTCCTTAAAAAGTTTTTATTAGGGTTTAACCCTATTCAGTTCTTCACATAAACGAGGAATTTAATTCCTACAGAAGGTTCAGGGATCGAAAGGAAGTAGGAATTTAATTCCTTTGAAAATTAAAGCCAGAGGAATTTAATTCCTGAAAAGAAAGATCAACAGATTCTCTAAACAACATACATGGAGGTAGGGTCACGTGCCACCACGTGACCCTCTCAAAAGAGCTACAGAAGTCCCTTTGAGGCAGCACCCCACGTGATCCACGTGACCTCGGCAGAAACTCTAATACACAGGCATTTGAATGCCCATCACGTGATGGCACGTGATGCTTTGAAAGAAATGATAATTTCAGCAGAACAAATGAAGGGAGGGCGCTCTCACGTGCTGCCACGTGACCCTTCTTGCCTTAGTGTTTAACACTAAAATTAAAACTCTCAAGCCCAGTGTTAAAACACTGTCGGGCCTTAGCATTCAATGCTGATTAAAAAGCCTTATTTGCAATGTTCAACACTGATCTGTTTTAGTGTTTAACACTAATTTGAAAAAGCCTTATTGCTGGTGTTTAACACCAATTATCTCTCAATGTTGAACACTAACTTGTCAACCTCATTCCCAGTGTTCAACACTGATTGCTCTGAAGTGTTTAACACTAGGCTTTGGCCCAATTGGCTAAAGGGATAGAGGCAAAGCCTCTCCTGATTGGACTTAGCCCAAGCTGGCCATAAGTCCTCAATTCATGATTAACTGGGCTAATGGGCTCATAACATAATTAATCAGTCTTAACCCCAAATGGGGCCAGGGACTATTCAAGCCATTCCGGTTCTAGGGTACATCCCATCACTCCTTTGATACTTGGCATTGTAATCCCTCAATGTCTTCAAAGAGGTGACGGGTCCCGACGACCACACATCGATATGGACTGTGGGGTCCTTAAACCCATGTTTAATACAAAATTCCTGGTCACGTGGAACGCGGATAACGTCACTCTTTGACCCCGCGGAAAACGCCCAGAGCGGAGCCTAGTCCTCGCCTAACGCGGCAGTAAACCCGTGTGAAGCATCTAGTGCAAACTTCCTGGTTACGTGGAACGTGGATAACGTCACTCTTTGACCCCGCGGAAAATGCCCAGAGCGGAGCCTGGTCCTCGCCAAGCACGGCAGTGAACCCGTGTGAAGCATCCAGAGCACATACCGGACTGTGGAGTCCTTAAACCCATGGACTACGACGTCCTTAACCTCGACCGAGATGTCTTAAAACTAACAACGGACGGTGGGGCCCTTAAACCCATGGACTACGACGTCCTTAACCTTGACCGAGATGTCTTAAAACTACCAATTGACCGAGATGTCTTAAAACTACCAATGGACCGCAATGTCCTTAAACTACCCATGGACCGCGATGTCCTTAAACTACCAATGGACCACTATGTCCTTAAACTAGAACAATAGAGCCTCGCATGCTCTTTTGACGGATCTAAACGACCCCGTTTAAGTTGATCTTAGCCTCCAAGATGGCTAACGCGTCCTTAAACCTTCAAGCAGACTGGACTATGAATCCCCCTAATTAACTCTGGCTCGAGGGTACATCTCTGAACTCCTCTGACATCCGTCGTTGTAATCCTTCAACGTCGTCAGAGAGGTGACGGGTCCCGACGGCCACATATACGAGGGACCACCACGTCCCTAAACTGGAACATTAGAGTCCAAACACTCTTTTGTAGGATCTAAACGATCCCGTTAAGTTGATCTTAGTCACAAAGTTAGACTAACGTATCCTTAACAAACGTTTGAGTTGATCTTAGCCTCAAGTATGGCTGACGTATCCTCAAACCAAACCCCCAAACCCAAATTTAAGATAATGCGGATTTGGACTAGTCCATGCCCTACGGGCGACGACATAACTCAGTCTCCGTAAACAATCCACGGGCAATAAAAAACAAAACAAACACCCACGACACGAAGTGACTATCTGGAGAAGGAGAAAGTTATTACCGCAACGCGGTAGCGTAATTAACTGCAGGGGCTTGCGCCTGCAGGGAAGAGCGTCCCCACAATCAAAAACCCCTCAAACGAGGGGGAATCTGACGAAGTCTGCTACATCGGACGCATCCGTCTAAACCTTCGATACACAGATGCCATAGATCGACTTGGCATCTTCGGAGAGGTGGACGGATAGCACCAATTAGCATCTGCCCCGAACCTCAGCGCCGAGACCATCGCGGTCCTGCGCGCCGTCTTTCGGAGGGGAACAGGCGATTTATAGCCAACCTTTCAGGAAAGTGCCGTCCGTATATCCACCTGATGAAGAAGGGAACCCCATTTGTCTGGGATCACAAATGCCAAGGCGCACTGGACGAGATCAAGCAGTACCTGCAGAACCCTCCAGTATTGGCTGCTCCAGTTAAGGGAAAGCCTCTCATTCTTTACACGACCGCCCTCGAAGGTTCCTTAGGCGCATTATGAGCACAAGAGAACGATCAAGGGAAGGAAAGAGCACTCTATTACTTAAGTCGAGTTCTGTTGGGGGCAGAAAGCAACTACTCCCCCATTGAAAAACACTGCCTGGCATTGATCTTTGCGATAACAAAGCTCAGGCACTATGCGTTGGCGCATGAAGTCCGTCTCATTTCAAAGATAGACCCTCTTAAGTATTTAATGTCGAAGGCCATATTGACGGGACGACTCGCTAAATGGGCCCTGCTCTTGATGGAGTTCTCGATAACATATCAACCTCTCAAGGCAGTGAAAGGCCAGGCCATCGCCGACTTCCTTGCTGAGCACCCGATACCTGCCGATTCTCCTCTGAATTACGATTTGCCAGACGAACATGCGTTTGACGCGATCGACGGTGGTGATACCAATGGGAGCTTTATTTCGACGGCACATCTTCCGTGAAGAAGCGCAAACAAAGTACCCCTATAATTAAATCGGGGATAGGACTCATCTTTATAACTCCACAAGGAGGGATAATGCGCTATGCCTTCTCCCTAACAGAGCCGAGGACAAATAACGAAGCCGAATACGAAGCTTTGATAGCAGGCCTCGAGATCGCCATTGACATGGGAATTGAAGACCTCCTCATATACGGGGATTCTCAACTGGTCGTTAGTCAAGTAAACGGCGACTACCAAATGTGCAAGCCAGAACTGGTGAAGTACGGGGAAAAGGTACAACAACTGTTGACCCAAATTCCCTCCTATACTTTGGAGAACATACCGCGCGCGGAAAATAGCAAAGCAGACGCGTTAGCCAAACTTGCTAAAGAACTGGCTGACAAGAACCTCGATGATGTTAGAATCGTGGTACAAAGCCGTTGAGTGCTTGCCCCAGCAAAAATATCTCCGGAATTATCCGAAGAAAAGGGAGCGAGCGAGCAGACAACCCTGCAAGTAAAAGATTGGGAAAATACCGAGGATTGGAGAGAAGTCTTCATAGATTACTTCAAGTCCCACCGAATGCCTGAAGAAGCATCCGCAAGACATCAGCTCATGAAACAAGCTCTGTCTTTCGCCTTCGTCAATGATACCCTGTACAAGAGGTCATTTGATTCTCTGTGGCTGAGATGCTTAGGACCTGACGAAGCGAAAAGGGTCGTCCACGAAGTTCATGATGGACTCTGCGGTTCTCACCAAGCGGGCCCAAAAATGAAGTTGAAGATAAAACGGATGGGCTACTACTGGCCCACGATGATTCAGGACTGCCTCGAATATGCGAAGCAGTGTCACTCATGTCAAATTCATGGGGATTTCATCCACCAGCATCCAAATCCATTACATCCAACAGTGGCTAGCTGGCCGTTCGAGATGTGGGGAACTGACATAATCGGCCCTATCGAACCAGCATCGTCTAGGGGACATCGTTTCATCCTGGCGACGACTGACTACTTCTCTAAATGGGCAGAAGCAGTACCGTTAAGAGAAGTTAAGACGGAGAATATCCTCTATTTCTTCAAGACGCACGTCATATATCGGTTTGGAACTCCGCGACGGATCATCTCCGATAACGGGCCAGCCTACAGAAGCCACAAGATCAGTCGCTTTGCACAGCAGCACAATATAGACTGGAGATATTCCTCGGTTTATAATCCGCGAGCTAACGGTCTAGCTGAGGCCTTCAATAAGACCTTGACGAAGATCATGAAGAAAACGGTGTCACGAGAAAGACTGGCACGAAAGACTGCAAGAAGCTCTCTGGGCGTATTGAACTACGTTTAAAACGGTCACGAACGCAACACCATATGCGTTGGTATTCGGTACGGAAGCAGTACTCCCTCTCGAGATAGAATTACCCTCTCTACGAGTGGCAGTCCACAACGAGCTGACGGACGAAGAAAATGCTCACCTTCGGCTTGAGGAGCTTGACGCCCTTGATGAAACCCGGCTCATAGCACATCAAAATCTGGAAGCTTATAAAGCAAAGATGACGCGCTCATATGAAAGATTGACCCGACCGAGGACATTCCGCCAAGGCGAACTCGTGCTAGTGGTCAAAAGGCCTATGATCCCCAATCGCGCCAAGCGGGAAAAATTCGAGCCAAACTATGAAGGCCCGTACATCATAGATAACGTCTACCAGGGTGGGGCCTATCTACTTATGGATATGCAAGGTGAAAGGCCTTTCAGGCCGATAAACGGTCGCTTCCTAAAGAGATACTACGCTTAATGAGCCACAGCCTAGGTCAATGATAGATGACGACGACTATGTCCGCTCGCTATCTTCCTAAGCTCAAACTCTATCAGCAGTAACCAGCCTTCTCAAAGTCGGACCGAAATGTCCTTAAACTAATAGCAGACCGAAACGTCTTTAAACTACTGTCGCAGCATCCGTAGGCTGACGAGATGAATAAAAAATAAAAAATATATATATAAAAACGGTATGTCCATAAGCAAAAAGGGCACAGATGAAAACCCGAAAGGGCTCCGTGAGTAAAAATAGCATGGTTACCGGCGAGTGTTCGTGAAAACCCGAAAGGGTGCGACTTCGTAAAAAAAAAAAGAGAAGAAGAAAATAAATAAATAAAAATATATATATATATAAAATAAAAACGGTATGTCCATAAGCAAAATGGGCATGGATGAAAACCCGAAAGGGCTCCATGAGTAAAAACAACAGGACTACCGGCGAGTGTTTGTGAAAACCTGAAAGGGCGTAACCTCGTTAAAGGACACTTATAGGGTCCTCTCGACCTTGTAAGGAGAAGCCACCCGCGTGAGATCCTTACGACTCACAAGGGAGCAACACACTTAGGGATCCCCACGATTCCTAAGGAGAAAATACACTTGCGAGATCCTCACGACTCATAAGGAGAACTCTCTTATGGGACCCTCACGGCTCGTAAGATTTGAAAGTCTTAAGACACAGAGGCCTAAACCTGTGCTTAAGCAACCCCCACAACTTTCGACATTACCCTACAAGTGGTCCTATATTGGCCCTTGTATACAATCCACGGACGCGAATAAACATTTCCCTAACCAAGTCCCATCCGAGACTAGGGATATGTTTGCATGGTGAATAACCCTTGTAAATCCTCTCGACTTACAAGGAGAAAACCCTCCTGTAGGATCCTTACGACTTACAGAGGAACAAAACACTTAGGAACCCTCACGATTCCTAAGGAGAAAATACATCTATAAGATCCTCACGACTTGTAGGGAGAAATACCTTTGTGAGACCCTTACGGCTCATGAAGTCAAAAGCCTTAGTCGACAGGACCTTAACCCTGGTCGCTAAGCCTCCTTTGTTCGACAACGACAGAGGCAAATGATGATTCGCTCCTGGCAATATCCCAGTTGTAGCGGTGCTGATGCCGAAATCGGTGTCCAATTTCAGGTTTACGGCGAAAAGCCAGTAGGCCGCACATGCATACGAAATAGCCGAAATGATGGGGCAACTTGCAATAAAAAAAAGCAGCAAGTAAAATGTATGCATGCGAAATAGCCGAAATGATGGGGAAACTCGCAATAAAAAGCAGCGAGTAAAGATAAAATAAATAGCCGAAATGATTGGGCACCACGAAAAATAGCCGAAATGATTGGGCAATCACGACCTTCGCGATATAAAAGCTGAAATGATAGAGCATCGCGGAAATAAAACAAAAAAATGACAATAAAACTTTGGCCCTACAGTTAAGATCACATCGATCCCTGTATACAATCCAAGGGCGTAAACAAAGAGGGAACCATACTTTCCCAACAGACTCCGTCAGAAGACAAAGCCAAACCTCAACGGTTCATTCCAACTCCGAAGAAACCAGTGTCTTCAGCAAACTCCTCGACTCACGGATACAAACACTCCTTGACGAGAGCCTCCCGATCCGCGTCGAATCGCAGAGCCACCAGTGCCTCCGTGGGAAATCCTCGACTCGTTTCAAACCCCAAGGAAACAAATAATCCTTGGCGCTTAGGAAACAAATAATCCCTAGCAAACTCCTCGACTCACGGATACAAACACTCCTTGACGAGAGCCTCCTGATCCGCGTCGACTCGCAGAGCCACCAGTGCCTCCGTGGGAAATCCTCGACTCATTTCAAACCCCAAGGAAACAAATAATCCTTGGCGCTCGGGAAACAAATAATCTCTGGCAAAACTCCTCGACTCACGGATACAAACACTCCTTGACGAGAGCTTCCTGATCCGCGTCGACTCGCAGAGCCACCAGCGCCTCCGTGGGAAATCCTCGACTCGTTTGAAACCCCAAGGAAACAAATAATCCTTGGCGCTTGGGAAACAAATAATCCCTGGCAAAACTCCTCGACTCACGGATACAAACACTCCTTGACGAGAGCTTCCTGATCCGCGTCGACTCGTAGAGCCACCAGCGCCTCCGTGGGAAATCCTCGACTCGTTTCAAACCCCAAGGAAACAAATAATCCTTGGCGCTTGGGAAACAAATAATCCCTGGCAAAATTCCTCGACTCACGGATACAAACACTCCTTGACGAGAGCTTCCTGATCCGCGTCGACTCGCAGAGCCACCAGCGCCTCCGTGGGAGATCCTCGACTCGTTTCAAACCCCAAGGAAACAAATAATCCTTGGAGCTTGGGAAACAAATAATCCCTGGCAAAATTCCTCGACTCACGGATACAAACACTCCTTGACGAGAGCCTCCTGATCCGCGTCGACTCGCAGAGCCACCAGTGCCCCCGTGGGAAATTCTCGACTCGTTTCAAACCCCAAGGAAACAAATAATCCTTGGCGCTAGGGAAACAAATAATCCTTAGCAAATTCCTCGACTCACGGATACAAACACTCCTTGACGAGAGACTCCTGATCCACGTCGACTCGCAGAGCAACCAGTGCCTCCGTGGGAAATTCTCGACTCGTTTCAACCCCAAGGAAACAAATAATCCTTGGCGCTAGGGAAACATATAATCCCTAGCAAATCCCTCGACTCACGGATACAAACAATCCTTGATGAGAGCCTCCTGATTCGCGTCGGCTCGCAGGGAAACCAGTGCCTCCGCGGGAAATTCCCGATTCGTCTCAACTTGCAAGATGAAGTCTCAGGCAGCAGGGACTAAAAAACTTGCTTCCTGAACAATGGGACCCTGCAAGTCAATCTAAACCGGTCTCTTGCATACTATTCACGGGTCTCACTCTCCGAAGTCGAGTTTCGACAAGGAAGGAAACAACCACTTACGAGTCCTCTCGACTCGTAAGAGGGAAAAATTCTCTTACAGGATCCTTACGACCTATAAGAGAAAACACACTTAGGAATCCTCACGATTACTAAGGAGAAAATACATCTACGAGATCCTCTCGATCCGTAAAGAGAAAAGTCTTTATGAGACCCTCACGGCTCATAAAGTTGAAAAGTCTTAGGTGGCAGATCCTACCCCTGTCTTCTAAGCCATTATTGCCATACAAAGAGGTTAAGATGGACCATCTACGAGCCACACTTGCTAAAGCTACATGCCACTGAAATGGAGAAGTTACTCATGAGCGTATAAACTAGTTCACACAAGAGTAAAACATAAAGAAATAGAAGGGTGCGGCTCATGGAATTGAGAGTTTGGAACTATATCTTTTAAGAGTCGAGATTTGAGTCAATGATAAAAGACGACGCTTGTGTCCGCTCGTTATCTTCTCAGATCAAGATTCTGAAAGTTATATACCAACCCGAAATTGGTCATACGCTATGCATTACTCTGCACTACTTCACCCACATATATACTTACGTAGGCAAAGTAGTGGGGGGCATTTGTTCCCGCCAAAAATTCTTGCGCAAAAGAGTCCAAGGTATCAAATGGCAGCGATACGCTTGAGAAAATGTGAACCAGTATATTCCGGCATATATTTTGATAAACTCCCCAATGAGAAACTGTTAAATTATGATGGTATTGAAAGCATCTCGAAAAAACCTTCGATTTGATATATTATGGGCCTCATAATTCATCCGGGATCAAAAGTTATGAGCAAATGTCTATGCACATGTGATCTAAGGAAGAAGATGCGAACCAGTATTTTCCGAGCTGTATTTTGACAAACTCCGGAACGAAAAACAGCTAAATTCTGATGATATTGAAAGCATCTAGAAAAGACCTTCGATTTGATATATTATGGGTCTCATAATTCATCCGAGATCAAAAGTTATGAGCAAATGTGTTATACACGTGTAATCTAAAGTAATGCTCTACTACATGGGGAATGCATTTTTTAGTCCCACATCGGGAAAAGGAGAGATGACTTCTCTACCACTCCCATATAAATAAGAAGGGATACCTCTTAGAAAGGTAGAGTTAAATCCTTAAAGGATTCAATACTCAAAGGAGCTTAGTTCTCCAAAGGAGCTTAGTTCTCCAAGATAGGAGCATGCTCCTCCATAATGCGCATATGCGCAAGCGCCATGTGCGCTACGTGCAACGCACGTGTGCCCGCCATGCGGCTCTACGTGCAACGCACGTGTGCACCACATGAGAATATTTAATAATATTAAAAGGAGCCTGTTCTCCATATATAGAAGCCCTGCTTCTCCTCATAATGCGCATGTGCGCTACGTGCAACGCACGTGTGCTCGCCACGCGCGCACCACGTGCAACGCACGTGCGCACCATATGAGAACATTTAATAATATTAAAAGGAGCCCGTTCTCCATATATAGAAGTCCTGCTTCTCCTCATAATGCGCATGTGCGCTACGTGCAACGCACGTGCGCTCGCCACGCGCGCACCACATGCAACGCACGTGCGCACCACATGAGAACATTTAATAATATTAAAAGGAGCATGTTCTCCATATATAGAAGCCCTGCTTCTCCTCATAATGCGCATGTGCGCCACGTGCAACGCACGTGTGCCCGCCACGCGCGCACCACGTGCAACGCACGTGCACACCACATGAGAATATTCAATTAAAAGGAGACTCGTTCTCCATAGGAGCTTGCTCCCCCCCATAATGCGCATATGCGCAAGATCCTTGTGCGCTACGTGCAAATATGAGCGCCCAACACGTGCGACGCACGTGCGCCCAACACGTGTGACGCACGTGCGCGAACGCAAAGAAGCCTTTTTCAGCAGCGAGAAGCTTAAGCTCCAGCCTGTTCTTCCCCTAATGAGTGAGACATGGTTCAAAGGGTACATCCCTTCACACCTTCGATATATGGCACTGTAATCTCTCAGTGTCGTCGGAGAGGTGGTGGATCCCAACGACCAATGATCCTTCTTTCTAAAATAAAATAAAAAAAGAAGAGAGAACATTGACAGAGAAACAGAGAAAGAATTCAGAGAACTCCTAAAAAGAAAGTTTGAGAAGAAATCAGAAAGAAAAGAAGGTAAACCTTTGAAAAGAAGAATTTCTTCTGAAAAGATCAATGATCTAAGAACAAGATCAAGATCTTAAAATAAAAAGAAAATATCAAATAATAAGAATAAAATAAGAAGTAATATACTTCTTTATTAGATCATTTGATCTACACAAAGGCATTGCCTTTTAATGAACCACTGGTTCTGGAATCTTAAAAAGATTCTTTTCTTGAATCCAAAATTGGATCAAGATATTAAAACAGTGCCTTGCACTTGTAAATCTGTACTGTTGCGCTCTTGGGTTGGCGCAAGCCACCAGAGAGCGCCACGTGTCAGCTCCAGAACAACTTGCGCTATGCTCTTTTAAAATAGAGCATTGCTCTATGAAATTGGTGCAACTCACCAGAGCGCGCCACGTGTCCGCAGCGCAGCGCATTGGCGCAGCGCACTGCGCTAACTGCGCTTGCGCTCACCAGAGCGTGACACGTGTCACCTCCACATGCGCTTGCGCTCATTAATTAGCGCAAAGCGCTTGACAGGCCACATGATCACTGTCAGACAATTAATGCGCTGCATTATTTACAGAAGGGCCAAGGCCAATTAAAAAAGGCCTAACATACCAAATTAAATGCAATGCATTATTTTAAAGAAGGGAAGAGTCCAAACAGATGCTCTGCATCATTTATAAAGGGACATAGCCCAAATCAGAAAGGCCTAGCAGGCCAAAATAAAATGCAGTGCATTATTAAACAGGGGCAAAGCCCTAGCACAGGCCTAATAGGCTAAAGATGAAAACGTTGAATATTCTCAACTGGACTTAGCCCAATCATGGCCGTAAGTCCTCAAATTAAATTGACTGAGCAAGACTGCTCTCCTAAATCAATTTACATCCGGTTCAAGGGTACATCTCCGAACTCCTCTGACGCCTATCGTTGTAATCCCTCAACGACGTCACAGAGGTGACGGGTCCCGACGACCACACATCAATACGGACTGCGGGGTCCTTAAACTCGTGGACCGAAACGTCCTTAAACTAATGTTGGACCGAAACGTCCCTAAACTAATGGTGGACCGAAACGTCCCTAAACTAATTTTGGACCGACACGTCCCTAAACTAATGGTGGACCGAAACGTCCCTAAACTAATATTGGACCGAAACGTCCTTAAACTAATGTGGGACCGAAATGTCCTTAAACTAATAATGGACCACTACGTCCCTAAACTGGCGATGGACCACCACGTCCCTAAACTGGCGATGGACCACCACGTTCCTAAACTGGCGATGGACCACCACGTCCCTAAACTGGAACACGGACCACCACGTCTCTAAACTGGAACACAGACCACCACGTCCCTAAACTGGCAATGGACCGCAACGTTCTTAAACTACCTATGGACCACTACGTCCCTAAACTGGAACAATAGAGCCTCCAAATGCTCTCTTGCCGGATCTAAACGGTCCCGTTTAAGTTGATCTTAGCCCCCAAACACGGCTAACGTATCCTTAAACATTCAAATGGACAATAAAACTCCAAATCAACTTTGGTTCAAGGGTACATCTCTGAACTCCTCTGACACCTATCGTTGTAATCCTTCAACGACGTCAGAGAGGTGATGAGTCCCGACGGCCATATATTAAATGGATCACCACGTTAAGTCGATCTTAGTCTAAAACAGGACTAACGTATCCTTAACGGACGTTTAAGTTGATCTTAGCCCCAAGCACGGCTAACGTATCCTTAAACTAAAAACACCAAACCCAAATCTAAGTAAATACGGATTTGGACCAATCCACGTCCTATGGGTGACGGCATTACTCGGTCTCCGTATACAATCCACGGGCAACCACAAACAAAACAAACACACACAACACGAAGTGAAATTCTGGAGAAGGAGAAAGTTGTTACCGTGATGCGGTAGCGTAATTAACTGCAGGGGCTTGCGCCTGCAGGGAAGAGTGTCCCCACAATCAAAAAACCCTCAAGGGAGGGGGAATCTGACGAAGTCTGCTACATCGGCCGCATCCGTCTAAACCTCCGATACACGGTGCCATAAATCAACTTGGTATCTTCGGAGAGGTGGACGGATAAAACCAAATAGCATCTGCCCCGAATCTCAGCGACAGGACCAAAAGGTCCTGTGCGCCGTCCTTCGGAGGGGAACAGATTCTGGCAGTCCTGTGCGCCGTCCTTCGGAGGGGAACAAGCCCGCCTAGAGGGAAGACAGGGCAGCTGGGTCGAGGAACCGCCTCAGGTATCTGTTCAGTGGTGCACACGTGAGGAGCACGTGGTGCGCTTGGCGACAGTCAAAGAGCGCAGAAGCGCATCTGATCAATTTTATGATCTGAGAAATAAATTCTCGTTTAGAAGAGACTTTGTCTCAAGGTTCCAAGAACAAAGTTCTTATTTTGTAGGAGATGTTTCAATCTCTTATTTTGGTGAATGGCATTGCCTTTATGGATCTGTGATCCTAAGAGAATTGATTTATCCCCCTCCCTTTATAATGAGTTCTATGATCTCTTTGTGAAAGACCTTAGTCTTATAGATCTATGATCTGTGAGAAGAGATATATTCTTCTTCTTATTTTATGATGAGATCCTTTGATCTCTTTGTGAAAGACCTTGGTCTTGTAGACCTATGATCTTAAAGAAAGAAGTGAATTCTTCTTTTTATATGAGACGATTTCGTCTTTCTGTTTTTTTTACCTTAAAGAAAAGTTCTTTTTCTACCGAGAGCTTGACTTTTCTTTTTGAGATTTCTCAATGTTTATAGGGGGTTTCTCTCTATATTTTTCTATCTCTGAGACTTGAAGTCTTGGGGCCTTTATATAGGGTGAGCTGATTTGTTCAATCGGTTAAGGAGATCTTTTCTCCAATTGATTTGGAGATTTTCCCATCGTTGGATCTTTGATCCAAGGGCTTCTGATTTGCAGAAGGAAATCTTCTTGTTTTTAACAAGATTGGGAAATCTTTCCCCATACGAAATTTATTCTGTATTTTAGTGATTTTTAATTACCATTGGATCATTGATCCGACGGTGCTCTGATTTATAGAGAACAATCTTTTTGTTTGGAAAGATTTTGAGGAATATTTCCTTAACAGAATTTTATTCTGATCAATTGATGATTTTTAATCATGTTCGTTGGATCTTTGATCCAACGGTTGGGAACATTTAGTTTCAGCGCTAGCGCTCCCATGCTTTACACGTGGTTCGCTGCTTAGAGTGCAGCGCACTTAGCGCTAGCGCTTACGTGCTTTTCACGTAGTGCACTGCTTAGAGTGCAGCGCTCTTAGCGCTAGCGCTCATGTGCTTTACACGTGAGCACTGCCTTAGAGTCTTTGACTCTCTCAGCGCTGGCGCTGCTATGAAGCGCTGCTTCATTTCAAAATTTGAAATTTTGAACATAGCTTTGCTCTGATTGGGGGAAACAGCAGATTCTCGACCCATCCACCCTGTCTTCCTTCCAGGTGGGCACTGAGGCCCCGGATAACACCTCGGTTTGCTACCTCGGCTTGCCCGTTGCAGTGGAGATGTGCGACCGTGGAGAACTTCATCAATATGTGTTAGTCGCTACAGAATTCTCTGACTTTGTCGTTCTCGAAGTTGGTTCCGTGGTCGGTAATGATGCACCTCGGAATTCTAAATTAGGCAATTACATTGTTCTCTAGGAACTTCACTGTAGAGGCGGCATCTGGTTTCTTGATCAACGTGGCTTAGACCCATTTCGTAAAGTAGTCCACGGCGACAAAGATGTATTTTTGGCCACCCGTGCCAGTGGGGAGTTTGCCAATCATGTCCATCCCCCACTGTGCGAATGGCTAAGGGGAACTTAGTAGTGTCAACTCGGTGGCGGGTAACCAATGGGAGCTGCCGAAGAGTTGACATATTTTGCACCTTCTGACTAGCTTTTCTGAGTCTTGGTGTATAGTTGGCCAGTAGTACCCATGTAGAAATGTCTTTTGAACTAAGTTGTGGGATCCTTGATGCGCCCCTCCCACCCCTTCGTGTATCTCTCGGAGAACGTACTCTGTTTCGTCGAAATCGACGCATTTGAGTAGAGGTTAGGTGTACAACTTTTTGTACAAGTTCTCTTTGCTTTATATGAAGTAGAGAGCTTTTATACTGAGCCGACATGCTTCCTTTTGGTCCTCGGGGAGCGTTCCGTCCTTGAGAAATTCCACTATGGGTCTTCTTCAATCCGGTATATTCCTCTGAGTGGTGTAAATTCGGTATATCACTTTCTTGTCGACGTCGCTGGGTCGCTGTTCATGCCAGAATATTGCATTTTATACCGCCCATTCTTATGCTCGTTTGTTTATAGGTAGGTGCTTTTAATCCGTGTTTGCTACATATTTACAGATTACAGGTTTCCAGTCCAAATATTGCAAATCAACACTAAATCTCCACAGTTACGCCAAAATCCAGAACATCTGTCACAGACAGATAAAAGCCGGGTTTCAGTCATCCGCATCCGTCTAGTACCGCTTACCAGTTCAAAAGGGCAGGACGAAAACAGTCGTCATTTCTGGTCAAGCATGGGGCCCACTGAAGATATTCAAAGATGCGTGGGGCCCACTGAAGATATTCAAAGATGTGTGGGACCCGAGGGAGATGAATTCAAATGTGTTGAAAAGTGAAGCCATCATTGTTGACTTCTGGAACCTGAAGCAATCGTAGAAGAACATTAAAATTCTGTACATATTTAACATAAGAAAACAGCAACACCAAACCAACAGAGAAAAATCACACCCTAACTCCTCTAGATGGCCGCGCATGCGCGGCCAATATGGGGTATTGGCCGCGGATGCGCGGCCAGTTAGGCTCCGCAATTGGTGGGATTTTGGGGGTTGGTGGCACATGGTATTTGGGCATACAATATTGCCCTAGGGCTTCAGAACTCCTCCTATAAATACCCCAGTTTGAACCAGAGAAAAATATAGAGAGAATAGGATAGAAGTTAGTATTATTTTCATGTTTTCTTAGTTTAGCTTCTTCTTCTTCATCTTTCCTCCATGCAAAATTGTAGTGAGAGCTTTTTGAGTGGAAGATCAATGAAGATGAGGGTTTTTCTTATCTTGTGTTTTTATTTGTTGTCTTGTAATTTCATTATCTTGTATTGTAATTTTAATTCTTGTTGTTAACTAGTTGTTGTTATTTCCTTGCTTGTTCTCTTTTCCTTTCTTCTTTTATCCGTATTTTCAAGCGATGATACTTGTCGGAGTTCCTTGCTAAGGTGAGGACCCAAGAGTTAGCTTGCTTCACTTGTAAAACCGTATTTTTCTCTTTTCTTCCTTCTTGTTTTGTTTTCTTTTCTTTTATCATGTGTGAATAATTTTCCTCTTTTTAAGGCTAAGGAAGGTGGTATGAGGGACAGAGAAATCCCTTGTGCTTCTCTTCGCCAAACATCTTGAAACGAACCCCGACCGAACAAACGCAACCCCCTCACTTAGGCGCGCTATACGTGACATATAGTCGTGACCTAAGTCGAGAAGTCCTTTAAGCGCGCTGCAACGTGACATGTAGTTGTGACTTATTTGGATACATGGTTGCGGGTGTTTGGCCGAGGGTTGGGAATAAGCGTATTTAGCGGACGGACAAGGGGCACTAGGAATGGATTTATCGTTGGAAAGCTTGCTTAAACTCGCAAATCACATTCCTATGTCCTCCTAATCCCTGCTACTTCCGATTATCCCAACACCGTCTTAAGAATGGAAAAAGACAAGCACAAGACTAATCCTAACTCTACTAACCGACCTTAACCTTAACAAGCTAACTTGAACATAAATACGAACACATAGGTTAGTCTGAACAAACATACACAAATTCTTTATTGACTCGTCTAAGACAAGAAGGTAAAATACCACCATCTCCCTGTGGACCGACCCGTGCTCAACCGGCTAGCTGCATAGCGACACCGTCCTGATCGCGGTTACACTTTAATTCTTTGAACATCCGACACGCCATCGGCGTGCGATCAAATGGCGCCGTTGCCGGGGAGACGGTAGCGTATTTTCTTTCTTGTTATTCGGGTTAATATTCTTTTTGTATATATTTAAAAATATATATATTCTTTTTTTTTTTGGATAATATTTTTGTGGGCAAGAGTGCAGATTTTTGCAGATTTGCAAACTGCGATTGTAGGGAGCAAAGTGTGCATTCAAGGCTAAGGTGATTGCAAAGCACAGTGCCAAAGATCCGGGTAGTTTGACCCGCGCAAGCGAACTTTTCAGGCTTACCGGATTTGATTGAACGGGGGTTTCCTAACCCAAAACTTAACGGTACGTACTTTACTAACACCTTCTTCTCAAATCCGACGCATCCAATATACTATTTTTTGCAGGATTCTTTGCAAGTTCGCTACAAAACGCCAAAATTGACTAACCCGTATTTGTTGCAGTGCCGCGCTTAAACTAAAAACAATTTTTTGATTCTTTATAGAATTTTTATTGAATTGTGCATTGCATACATTAATACGGACTTAAGGGCAAGTGAACCCCACAACATACGGTAAAGGATTTCATCACCTTTTCCGTGGCCCACAAATCACGAACTTGAGCATAACGTTTACCCGCACAAATTTTAAAAGAAATTAGACTTTAAGCCTTAAGGACTTCACGCTCACTAGGAGAAGTTAACTGTGTTTAGAACCTCGCTTAACGGTATATTGCTTACGGGGTGTCTAGGAAAGTGTTAACGGCGAAACCGCCAAAAGAGAAAGGGTTATTTAATTAAGGAACTTCGCGAAAGCGTTGGAAAACCTCCCCTTATCTCTGCGCTTACCTGGCCTCGTGATTAGTGTATCTTGAGCCCGTTTCTCGACACAGTTTTACTTCGACAATCAAGTTCTGGAGCAGGTCTAGTTGACCTAGGTGAACCCTAGAACGTTTAAGTGTGTGGTATTTTTGTGTCGTGATTATTTTTTTCTATATTCTTTTTGTGTATATTTCATTCTTTTGCTAACAACTAAAAAAAAAAAAATTTAAAAAAAAATCAACATTCTTTTTCCCTCATTTTCTCTGTCTTTCTTTCTTTCTCTCATCATATCATGGGTACCCCACCTCGCAAAACTCTTGCCGAACTTTGGTACCCACAACCAGACATTACTTCTTACGGTTCTTGTTTTGGTCGAACTTCAAAAGACCCCTCCATGCCCAAAATTTCTTTGAAAGATCGGATAGACGCGTCTAGGACGAATAAATGGACCCCGCAATCCACTTCGTATCAACCATTTCAAACATTCACCCCTTCTTGCGTTGATACCCCTTTTGAAAATCCAGTTGTAACCCCAAGACCAATGTCTCTTGCTGAACATATCGAACAATCCCGTAGCCGATCTTTCACTCCTTTCACCACTACAAATTCTTGGGATCAACAATTCCATTCACCTTCTTATCCCAATGTTGATCCCACTCCTGTCCAGCCATTCAATTCCTACCAATCCTACCCTACTTTTGCACCTTCCCTAGACATTGCTTCAGAACCACCATTTGGGAGTTTTCAGTATCCATACAACTGTGAATCTTTTACTGAAACCCCTTCACAACCCATGTCTAGTCTTGAGCAAACTTTGGAAGAATTTCGGGTAGCTTCACGCCAAATGGAGGAAGTAAATGCGTCCATGGCCGCCCTCATATAATCTTATGACCCGGTAGCTAGTTTTCAACTATCTCCAACTTTTTCAATGTATGATGAGGTGGCAGGACAGGCTGTGAATTTGAGTGGAGAGAGTAAGATGTACCCCCTTCCAAATCAAACCTACTCGTTCCAAATTGAATCCCACAACTCCTGTTTTGAATGTCTATCTAGTGTTCCAAACGATTCACTAGTTGAAGATAGAATGATTAATGAGTTGTGCGACTTCGTAGCGTTTGATTTGCCCGATTGTGAAGGGTCTCTTCCAAGTGAAACCGATCCCAAACCTTTTGACCTCTACAACTCCACTCTAGAACCTGAATTGATTGATATCCATACTTTTGATGAGGTGTCTGAGAATATTGATTTTCACTTGATCAAGGATATTGACGCTGGGAACATTTTGGATGATGAACCCGTAGATTTGGCTGAGTTTGTCTCTTCAAATCATCATCCCGAGTCCTTAAATGTTTTTCCTGAACCCAAAATGCGTCTGGATTTTGATGAAATATGCATGGATGAGCTTAACTTTGAGGAAAATTTTGAGGATAGTCTTGAGGATGAACCAGTTTTGTTTGATGAGTCAGATTTACCAATTCATCATGTTCCTTCCACTGACTGTGTACACCCTCCTGAGCCTATAACCGATACCCTTCCTCAACCACTTCCCTCCACCCTTTCCATCGTTCCGACCTTGCAAGAACCCGTATCATTTTCACTTCCTGTGTCTGGTTTACCAAGTTCGGCGTACCCATGGTTTCTTACGAATCTTGAGGGATTTGACCCAATCTCTCGACGGGTAAATATATTAGCACAATCGCTTTTCACACATCGGTCATCACAAATTGTGCTAATATATTCACTCCATTTGCACCCTCAAGTTCGTATTCCACTTCTTTTTCCCTTCCGCCATTCTTCTTCCTCTCATATACCGAGACCGTATCCCGCTTCTCTCCGCATACGGTCTCGCGTAGTCTCCATTTCTTTTCTTTACGCCTTCTTTCACCAACCACTGCTTTATCACGATAAAATCTTTGAATGGTTGGTGCTCACCTTTGGCCTGTGTAAGGCCTTGTATAGCTTGATACTGTTCTTTCCCCCCTAATCCTGAATTTCAACGCTTAATAGTGGAAACACTGTTTTACTTAAGTTTGGGGGGGACACCTTTTTTGTATATATTTTTTGTTTTGTTTCCTTTGTTGTATATAATTTGTTTTTAGGGAGAGCGCCGACAATTTTGACCCTCTTGGTATAGCCTGACAGTGAGGGCACTGTCAAGTTTAAGTTTGGGGGTGTGCTCGGTAAGTTTTCTTCCTTCGCATTCATTTGAATATTTTGCATTTGCATACCTTATTAAAAAACACACAAAAATCGAAAAAATTTCCAAAATATAAAAACTTTGTCGTCAAGTTAGCTAATAGGGTAGCTTAGATTTTTATTCTGAAAGTTTAGTTGATATGATAGAAATAACTAAATTCTAGGCTTAGGAATTGAAAACCTTAAAAATAACCCTCATTCTATTTAAACTTGGTAAGTATACGTCCTTACAGTTTTTTTGAGAAATAAGTAATCTTGAGTTCAGTTTTTTTTAGTTAAGTCAAGAAGAAGGGAAAGTATTGAAGTTTTACCGGAGGATAAGTCTGAAAAATAGTTTCTTTTCTTAAGTTCAAATTTAGAAAGTATATACTCTACAAACTGCACTTACACGTACCTTGAAACTTGGGATAGTAGAGGATACCTAGAAATACTCTTGCCTGAAAGCCTAGTATGAATGAAAAAACGGTATTTGAAGCTAAACACCAAAAGAGCATATTGAAAAATATATCCGGTCTTGAAAAAAGAAAAAGAAAAAGAAAAAGAAAAATAGAATAAAGTCAAGACCTGGAAACTGCTATTTACGCTTTAAAGCTCACACATTCAGTAATCGGCCGTTAGTGCCTCAAGAAGCATTAATAGTCGCATGAAAGATGTGTGAGAAAAACCGTCCATCCTTAATGAAAAGAAGTAGTATTAGGTATTAGGGCAAGGGTACTATAGCTTGAATTAAATTCTTAAGTGTAGGGGTGCAAATATACACACACGTAGGGGTATATAATCGATGTTTGGATAAAAGATAGAGATGAAGAATAAGACTTGTGTTTTCTGTAAAGTTGATAAAAATCCCTGATTTGAGGCCGTACTTTAGAAGGAAAACTCAGGAGAACCAACATCTTTTTAAACTTTTTGGAGCGTATACGAACCAAGGTTAAATAGATAAGAGGTGTGAAGAATAAGGGTTGGATATTTCTAACTTAGGATGATAGAGTTTCTAACATAAATACTGAACTGTAGGAGTAGAATCTATGTTAACTTATGACACTAGCTTGACGGGATTTTGTGGGTGTAATCCGCTGAAAACCCTCAGGAGACAACACTCCTCCTACTAGGGACACCTAGAGGTTTAACGGCTTGTTGCACGCGCTCAGTGCAATCGCGTTCCCTGCGAAAGTGCGGTTATCATTTTATTTTTGTGAATAATTGGTTTTGCTCGGGACGAGCAAAAGTTAAGTTTGGGGGTATTTGTTCATGTCAGAATATTGCATTTTATACCGCCCATGCTCGTTTGTTTATAGGTAGGTGCTTTTAATCCGTGTTTGCTACATATTTACAGATTACAGGTTTCCAGTCCAAATATTGCAAATCAACACTAAATCTCCACAGTTACGCCAAAATCCAGAACATCTGTCACAGACAGATAAAAGCCGGGTTTCAGTCATCCGCATCCGTCTAGTACCGCTTACCAGTTCAAAAGGGCAGGACGAAAACAGTCGTCATTTCTGGTCAAGCATGGGGCCCACTGAAGATATTCAAAGATGCGTGGGGCCCACTGAAGATATTCAAAGATGTGTGGGACCCGAGGGAGATGAATTCAAATGTGTTGAAAAGTGAAGCCATCATTGTTGACTTCTGGAACCTGAAGCAATCGTAGAAGAACATTAAAATTCTGTACATATTTAACATAAGAAAACAGCAACACCAAACCAACAGAGAAAAATCACACCCTAACTCCTCTAGATGGCCGCGCATGCGCGGCCAATATGGGGTATTGGCCGCGGATGCGCGGCCAGTTAGGCTCCGCAATTGGTGGGATTTTGGGGGTTGGTGGCACATGGTATTTGGGCATACAATATTGCCCTAGGGCTTCAGAACTCCTCCTATAAATACCCCAGTTTGAACCAGAGCAAAATATAGAGAGAATAGGATAGAAGTTAGTTTTATTTTCATGTTTTCTTAGTTTAGCTTCTTCTTCTTCATCTTTCCTCCATGCAAAATTGTAGTGAGAGCTTTTTGAGTGGAAGATCAATGAAGATGAGGGTTTTTCTTATCTTGTGTTTTTATTTGTTGTCTTGTAATTTCATTATCTTGTATTGTAATTTTAATTCTTGTTGTTAACTAGTTGTTGTTATTTCCTTGCTTGTTCTCTTTTCCTTTCTTCTTTTATCCGTATTTTCAAGCGATGATACTTGTCGGAGTTCCTTGCTAAGGTGAGGACCCAAGAGTTAGCTTGCTTCACTTGTAAAACCGTATTTTTCTCTTTTCTTCCTTCTTGTTTTGTTTTCTTTTCTTTTATCATGTGTGAATAATTTTCCTCTTGTTAAGGCTAAGGAAGGTGGTATGAGGGACGGAGAAATCTCTTATGCTTCTCTTCGCCAAACATCTTGAAAAGAATCCCGACCGAACAAACGCAACCCCCCTCACTTAGGCACGCTATACGTGACATATAGTCGTGACCTAAGTCGAGAAGTCCTTTAAGCGCGCTGCAACGTGACATGTAGTTGTGACTTATTTGGATACATGGTTGCGGGTGTTTGGCCGAGGGTTGGGAATAAGCGTATTTAGCGGACGGACAAGGGGCACTAGGAATGGATTTATCGTTGGAAAGCTTGCTTAAACTCGCAAATCACATTCCTATGTCCTCCTAATCCCTGCTACTTCCGATTATCCCAACACCGTCTTAAGAATGGCAAAAGACAAGCACAAGAATAATCCTAACTCTACTAACCGACCTTAACCTTAACAAGCTAACTTGAACATAAATACGAACACATAGGTTAGTCTGAACAAACATACACAAATTCTTTATTGACTCGTCTAAGACAAGAAGGTAAAATACCACCATCTCCCTGTGGACCGACCCGTGCTCAACCGGCTAGCTGCATAGCGACACCGTCCTGATCGCGGTTACACTTTAATTCTTTGAACATCCGACACGCCATCGGCGTGCGATCAGTCGTGGTAGGACTTCAAAGAGGTTGTTCCTCTTGCGATTAGCAGAATAGTAGGAGGCGAGTTTTCTCAACGCATCCGCATCGACGTTCATACTCCGGGGAATCTGTTCCACTTGGACCTCATCGAAATTTTTCCAGAGTCGTTTTACCTCAGCTAAATATTTCATCATCAGGGGTTCCCGAGCTTCAAATCTTTTGGTCGCCTGGACAACGACCAACGTGGAGTCGCTGCGAATTCTAATTCTCTTTAGTCCTACTCCCGAGGCGATTCATAGATCTGCCAATAAGGCCTCGTATTCCGCGGTGTTGTTAGAGGCCTTAAAGTCGGGCCACAGAGAGTATTCCATCTCGGCTTTATCGGGGCCGCAGATGACCAGCCCTGCCCCACTCCCTTCCTCTATGGAGGAACCATCCACGTAAAGTATCCAGTCCAGAATCAGACCGAGCTTTTCTTCGATTGAGTGTTGCGGGTTGGGATCTCGTGCCAGCGCTTCCTCTCTACTGGGAATGGTGCACTCAACCACAAAATCGGCGAAAGCTTGGGCTTTGATGGCTTTCCTCGGTCAATACCGGATGTCAAACTGCGAAAACACCCATCTCCACTTCTTCAAGCGGCCCAACGACTCGGGGGAACCAAGGATGTTCCCCAGGGGTCGGTTGGTAAGGACGATGGTGGTGTGAGCCTGGAAATAATGTCGAAGTTTCCGGAAAGTGACGATGGGTGCAAGGACTATCTTTTCAATGGCTGGGTACTTGGTCTCTACGTTTTTGAAAACATTGCTAACACGGTAGTCTGGTCTTTGTATCCCCTCGGATTCTCTGATGAGCACGGAGCCGGCGGCTTGGTCGGAGACGACCAAGTACAGTAGCAGCCCATCTCCTACAATTGGTCGGGTGAGAAGTGGTGGCATCGTAAGATGTGTCTTGAGCTGCTCGAAGGCTACCTGACATTCTTCGGACCACTCAAAACCGGGGATTTTTCTCAAGGCTCTAAAGAAAGGCAGACACTTTTCGCCCGACCTGGACATGAACCGACTCAAAGCAGCCACCCTGCCCGTGAGTCGAATGATTTCAACGTTTTTTTTGGGCATCTCCATGTTAATGATGGCCCTGATCTTCTCCGGGTTTGTCTCGATTCCTCGATGTGCGACCATGAATCCGAGAAAATTTCCGCCCGTGACGCCGAAAGCACACTTGGCTGGATTCAGGTTCATTTTGTACTTTCGCAGGACCTCAAAGGTCTCGTCGAGATCTATAGTATGCCCGGCCGATAGGGTGAATTTCAAGAGCATGTAGTCGACGTAGACTTCCATATTTCTCCCGATTTGTGGCTTGAACAGCTTGTTGACCAGCCGCTGGTTTGTTGCCCCAGCATTTTTTAAGCCAAAGGGCATTACCTTTTAGCAGTAGATTCCTCGATCAGTGGTAAAGATGGTGAGCTCTTCATCATTCGGGTTCATCTGGATTTGATTATAATCATAGAATGCATCCATGAAGCTCAGCAGCTCATGACCGGCTGAGCTGTCAACTAACTGTTCTATCCGTGGGAGCGGGTAATTGTCCTTAGGGCAAGCCTTATTCAAGTCGGTAAAATAGACGCACATGCGCCGCTTCCTATTTTCCTTCTTGACCATGACTACGTTAGCTAGACAAGTTGAATAGTCCAGGTTTCTGATAAAACCAGTCGCGAGTAGTCGGTTCACTTCCTCCTCAATCGCCTTTTGTTTGACAAGCGTGAAATTTCTTTTCTTTTGTCGGACCGGCCGGGCCTCTGAGTCAACACCGAGCTTGTGGGAGATCACCTTGGGTTCAATCCCCAACATGTCCTCTGGAGTCCAAGCAAACACGATAGAGTTGCTTCGAAGAAACTGGATAGGGTTGTCCCAAGTTTCCCCGGTCAAGAGGGAGCCGATTTGGACAGTTCGGCTGTTGTCTCCCTCCTTGAATGGAACCTCGGACAAAACCTCCACTGGGGAGCCCCAATCTCTTTTTTATCATCACGTGTATCCAGAGATTCCCGAAGATCGTACGGACCCTCGGAAATATCAACTTTTTTGTCCTCGAAAAGTGTCAAGGCGAGAAAAACCGTGGCGGTTTGCTGATCTCTGTAGGCCCGACCTATCCCCCCATCACCCAGATAGAACTTGAAGGCGAGGTGGTAGGTCAAGATTTGAGTCTGGAGGGCATTTAAAGTGGGGCAACCTAAAAAGATGTTATAAGACGAAGGAACCCGGGAGACAAGGAAACTCATTAACATGGATCGGGTTCTTCTGGCCTCCCCGATGTTAAAAGGGAGAGTGATCACTCCCTCAGCTCGGACGGAATGGTTCGTAAACTCAGAGAAGACGTGCGGGGTCGGTAGGAGATCGGACGGGTTTAATCCCATACGATGGAAACAGTCATAGAATAGGATGTCCGTCGAGCTTCCCAAGTCAACTAGGATTCTCCGGACTTCGTACTGATTTACCCGAGCCGTGATCACCAGAGGATCATTGTGCGGGAAGGATATGCTATGAAGGTCTTCATCGGTGAAGGTGATGGGAGCAACCTTCTTGTATTTCTTGGAGGGGGGTCATCTAAGGTCATGACCGGCCGGATACGGCAGGTGTCCTCATTGCTCGGAGCCGAGTCAACAGAGACGGCCATGATCTGCCCGACCGTCAACTCTCCGGGTGGAAGCTAGTCTGTTTTCTCCCAATCTTCTTGACGTTTGTCTCGTAAGTACATTGCTAGGTGACCGGACCGGCTCAGCTCCTCAATATAATCACAGAGTTGTTTGCAGTTCTTGGTCGAGTGCCCCTGGGACCGATGAAAGGCGCAATATGGGCCGCGGAGTTGCTTACCTAGCCTTTGTATCATTGGCGGGAGTTTGAAGAATCTCTCGCTCTTTGCCTCCTCTAGTAGCTCGGCTTGAGAGACTTTGAAAGGGGTGTACTCGTGAAACCTCAGGGAATACGGTTTCGGTCGATCGATCTTTTTCTTCTTCTCCCGGTCCCATTTCTTTCGGTCTGTCCGGTCCCCGCGGGGTAGGTTGGCGTTCACTTCAGACTCAAGTTGGATCTCCCGCTTGGTCCAGACTTTTACCTCAGCCATAGTCTTAAGTTGCGCTAATACAAAAGAGCGGAGCCACTATTTGTGCCTAAGACCCAATCTCAAGGTGGTGATGACCATTTCGTCACGGTGTTCGGGAACTTCCAGAAGGGCATTATAGAATTGGGTGATGTAACCTTTGAAAGATTCCCAGTCCTCACTCTTTATGGTGAACAGGTAGTCGACTATCCTTTTATACCATCGGTTGCCTACGAAATGACCAAGAAACTGAGTAACCAGTTCGTCAAAGGTTGAGATTGAACGTGGAACAAGGCCACGGAACCATTCTCGCCCGGCCCGAATAAGGGTGGTGGGAAAGGCCGGGCATTGAGTCGCGTCTGAGTTGTTCGGGAATGTAAGACCCGGTTCTTTTTATACGCCTAAAATCCGTATTTTCTCTTTAAACCAAATTTTGGTTACTCAATTATTTTAATAAAACCACTCCCTATATTTATCCCCATTTAATTTCCTATTAATCCTAACCCAGCCCATTCAATATTTTACAATAAACTTAACCCCCATTTTAATTACTGGCCCATTCTCTCTTTTCTCTTCAATTTTCAATATATATTCCTCAGCCCAACTTTAAAATTCCTTAATACTATTTTTTCCCTCACAAATCCCTCTGGCCCAGAATCCCCGAGCCCAGCACATTTTTCCTCAGCCATTTTCTTTTATTTCTCCACATTTCTTTTCCAAGCCCATTTCCTTTTCCATTCCCTTAGAATTCTTTTGTAGCATGCAGCCCAACCCAGGCCCACTACTTTCAGCCTGTCAAGAGGCCGGCCCCAATCTCCTTCTTTCCTTCCGTCATTTTCAGATCTCTTCATAATATTCCTCCTTAAATCACATTTAATTCTAAATCAATTCCCATTAACACCTCTTAACACCTCTTAAACTTCTCCCTTAAATCCCATTAATTTTCACATAAAAATTTTTCTCCAAAAAAAAAAACCACAGATCACTCCTCTCGAAATTTTCTCTCTCCTCTATCCCTCACACACACATACGTTCTATTCCCCCTTCCTTAAGACTCTCTCTCTCTAACCCACGTACTCCTCTCTCTCTCTCTCTCTTCCCTCCTTTTCCCGCTCCCTCCCTCTCTCTATCACTCCCATTCTCTTCTTCCCGCTTCACCCATCGAACCCGCGCCCACGACCAGCGCATCGAGCTCACCGCCGTTTCCTCACCGTCGTTGCAACAACCGCCGGCGTCCTCTCTTTCATTCCCTCTCTCAAGCCGCGGCCACGCCTGCGCTCACCGTCGCCAGCCCCTCCGATGAGCTTCTCTCTCCTTCCCGAGCTACCCGCCTCCATTACACCCCGGCTTCCTGCCTTCACCAACCTCGCCGTCGACCTCACCTGTGACTACCGAAACCTTTTTCGCCGATGAGCACGAGACCACAGCACCCATCACCAAGCACCACCACAACCACCGCGACCCACCGGAGCCACCGCTATCGCCTTCTCCTTCCAAGCACACCGAGCTTTCCCCCAACGACGACACCATATCCACCGCCACCCCTCACTGCTCATCCTTCACCACCCGACTCCTTTCAGCGGCCGACCATCGTCGACCCCATCTCGACGCCGACAAGCCCACCAACGAAGTCATCCTTACTGCCATCTTGCCGAGCTCCCCTAGCCAAGCCATGCCCCAAGCATCCAAGCTCCCCTGCACCGAGCTCTCTCGCCAACCCACCAACCTCACTGCACCCTCGCCGTCCTGCATCACCAGAACCCCGACCCTCTCCCCGGGCACCTCTAGCCCACGTCCGTAGCCCTCCCCCTGCTCCGGCCATCCAGCGCCGTTCTTCGCTGCCCAGAACAGACCGAGCTCACTCCGAGACGTTCGTCGCGCGTTCGTGATGCTACAGTCACCGTACATCCCCGAGACGTGTCCAGGCAAGTATTTTACTTGCTTACATGCTATATATCCTAGTTATAATCGTTAATTTCATAAATCATAGTGTTACACTTTTAGATTAATATTGTACCATACCTATTCGACATATGTTCCCAATGAAAATACCCATCAAATTTGGCGGAACTAAACGGTATTGTTTGGCCCGTATAGCTGTGAACTTAGTGTATGAATTTCATTGGATAGTATGACTGCTAATGACTAAAACAACTACCCCCAAGTTTGACCGTAAAACTGGAATTTTATTGTACCTGAAAACCGTTAAATTCACCATAAATTATATACATACTAGAATGATGCGTTCGAGGGCTCAAATCGAATCCGACTCAACGAACTTTAACCCTGTGCAAGTTTATAATATTTTCTGTAATTAAACGGTGTCGATATTTGGATCGGAGTGCGACTCTGGACTGCAGTCCAGAGAGACTCCAATTGTTGCTTGCTGTTTCGTAGTGGGTACCACAAGATTTCCTAAACTCGTAGGTTGCGGAACTCCTCTTTTCATTATAGATAAATCTGTTAGCTAGACAACACAATTGATTTCATTCTGTTTCGTTACCATTTTATATTTATTCTGTAATTTAAAAGATCGGGACGCATAACAGTCCCAACAGAATCAGAACTGACATATTAGTGTTAAACAGTGTATAACTCCTGACATGCAGATGCGATTGACAATACGTCTATTGCGTTGAAAACCTTACTGAAAACCCTAGATTTCATCCAACTGTAGCGTTGCTAAAATCTGATCCCAACTAGGATTAAAATGCGTTGCGAAACGGACTTCTGATTCTGAAACCGGATTTCCAGCCGTGAGCGCTTAAAATGAAATGGTTATAATTAATGATCCTGGAACCCGATGGGCTTGAAACCAAATTTGATGGATGGAAAACTGAACATACTAATTACTACCTGTTTATCGTTTCGCTAAATTATATATGTACGTTTCATGATAAATCGTGCAAGTGATAGAATACTGTTTTTGTGACACCTTAATCGTGCTTATATACTGTTCACGCATCATATCATACCCATATCATTGTAGTGATAACCTAGTGATATCGTGCATTTACCCAGTGTTAGATTCTAGCGATGATTGTGGCAAGTACGTCAGTGTTCATGTATCCGTGATTAAGTGAAAGTGATACGTACTTGTACACAATCAGTGACCCTATTATTCTATTGCATTGTCGACATCTGTGGGATGCGTGTACGTGTGACTATAAGTGGTATATGACACTTATGGAAGCGCTTTCACGGGTGTCACAGATAAGGCATCCGACACTGCCATTTATCTTAGATATTAGTCGGGACGTGCTTGATGGAGGTCCTGCCTCCAGTTCTCGCGCAGACTTGTCACGAATCGATTAGTATTTAGGGTTATGGTTAGCGTTGGATGTAGACCACGGGGTGTAGGGTGGTTTAAGTGTGAGTTCAACAGAATCTTGGGAGTCCCATGCCGGCTTATATATATAGGGAGATATATGGAGATTTACAAGGTATGTGACATACACCGTGATATACATATTACATGCTGGGCCCGTGGTCCTTTGCCCTTGGGTTCTACCCTTGGGTGGAGGACACTCGCGAGTGGTTGACTCTCACACTTGGACTGACGATAGGCTTAGTGACCTGTACAGTGAGACTTAGAGACTGATAAGGATACTGGCATTTATATACCTTATATACTGTGTTGACATACGCGACATATCGTTCTACTGCCTTACTGCTCCGCTGCATTGATTACTGTACATTCATATCCATGCTGTCATTGATTTACTGCACATTCATAATCATACTGTCATTGATTTACTGTTATTCAAATCTATTACCACTGTTAGAACTGTCACTTGATTTTATATATATTATATTGCTATTGTGTCGCTCTGACGACCTGAGTATGCATGCTCAGTGTGAGGAGAAGATTTAGCCTGGATCAGAACTAGACATGCATCACAGACTTCTTGACTTGCCATTCCGAGTTACATTCATTTGTTCCGCTTCAGGTCAGTCTTTACATTGTTTCTTCCAGTTACTGCATTTTCTCATTACCTGCGCATCATTTACTGTTTACCATGAAAAACTAAAAGCCGAAGTGTGACTACGGCAGGACATTTCCTTGACCGTAGGAGCATGGCTGGCCTTGTCTACCCCTCGTATTCCGTATTTTGGGAAGCGGGGCGTGACATGGTTTAGTTGGTATCAGAGCCAGGTTTTGCATCAATTGGGATTGCAGTTTTCCGTGTATAGTTTGGCAATCTAAGACATCCCTCGGTCTAGGTTGTAAACTTGTCATTCTTGATCCATATTCACATCGTGTGTTTAGCTATCCATACGCTATGGTTTCGGGTGACTTGACAAGGTTACGTGGTTGCAATTGCACTACCGTACTCTATTCAAGTGACTTAAAGTCGTACAGTTGATTCCCCACTTGTAATAAATTCGTCATCTCTGATATTCTTGAATCTTTGTCCCATCCATATTATATCTTGATTCGTATAGCTTGTGACTTATATCATCCTCAGAAATTGTTGTTCCAGGATCATGTCTTTCAACGACTTTTCGTCTATATCCGCTTCCCCGAATCAGACCATTGAGATTCTGAGTGTACTACAAGGTCTAAAGGAAGCCCAGGAGCGAACAAATGACTTGTTGGCTGAAGGACTGAGAAGACAGGTGAATCAGGCATCAGCGGCTGTCTCCAATCACAAAGGGATCCCCGTTAGACGAGGAAAGGAGAAGAAGATGAAGCGTCAATTTGTTTCCCCGCGACAGAAGCAGCAGAAGACCCCATGTTATGGGTATTGTAGGAGACCAGGACATCTTCAGAGGGATTGTCGCCGCGCCCAAGGGAAATGTCTGATATGCGGGTCCAACAAACATCTCATCAACGGCTGCCCAGAAAGGAAAGAACTATAGGGAGGAGACTCGTCCACTCCCCACTTCGGCCAAGTGAGGATTACTGCGTAGTTCAAATTTCGAGGATAAAGCGGACCCAACACAGGATTCAACTCACGTAACGATGATGCAGCGGTCTAGCAATCAAAGAAGAATTTTTATGTTTTCCAATTTCAGTATTATGTTGTCATCCTCTTATAAACATTTCTTTCGTTTGAACCTTTGTATCCGTCGAACTTTTGATTGAATGCAATAAAAATTTGAATCGTATTATATGTATCATTCTCTTGCTTTCTCTTTATCTAATTCTATTCATTATCACGGTATTTTAATCCTGATCTTTCAGTTCCTACAACCGCAAGTTTTCCTATACTTCGTACCCTGAGTTTTTCCTTGAGGCATTCCACTGTCTAATCATGACTTTTCCTTTCAGGCCATGGCCCACCCCGGAGCAGCGCCACATCTAGACGAGGATGCACAGTCATGCGTTTCCTTAGATCACACACTGATGAGTTCTGATGATGAGGTCAAGGGTCCCCAGGTCAATTTCGGAAACAACGATTCAGAGGACGAAGGAGCAGCCGCCCCAGAGTTTGACATGATAGACGATTCCGACGAAGAGGAAGGAGACCCTGAAGAGAACCCGATAGAGGAAGACCCCGAGGAAGAACCGATAGAAGAAAATCCAGCGGAGGAAAACCCCGTGGAAGAAAATCTAGAAGAAGAAAATCACATGGAATCAGATCTCGATGAAGAAGCTCTATCCGAGGAAGAAGGACCAGAAGATCAAGATCCTGTGGTGGAAGGACTTCCAATAGAGATACCTGCGAGGCGCTATGGAAATGGACGCCCCTACCTGAGTGCGCGAGCCTACCGCAACCTGCTGAATCTCCACAACCGCGACTGACGGAATTTCTTTTGGATGTTGTCTTTCTGGCCAAATAAAATGTGTATAGTTTAGGGCCACTTTTCGCCTTTGGGTATGCCTTGTTTCAAATTTTCTTGAATGAAATAAATCTTCTGAATTCGTAAACCTTTTGATTATTGGTTCGCTTGATACTTGTTTATTTCCCATATCCATTTATTTTTCTGCTGAGTTCCCTGACTGTCCATCTTACTCATTGTATTGTTTTCACTCTCGTTTCGATTAGAAAGTACCGCACCCTGATCGTTGGAATGGGCCACCATTCATCCTTCGTCTGTGCCTCGTTTGAGATTCCTTCTGGGAGGAGAAATTTTTTTTTTGTGTGAAATCTCCGAGCTTGCTAACCCTTCAAATTTTTGATTCGTATGTTGTACCGACCGTGGTTTCCCCCATGTTTTTCCCCTTGTAGTCTTTTGTTCCTGTGCTGACCCGACCCCAATCTCTTCGACTTTCAGTCTAAAGCCGCCACCCTCCGACCTTCTGAATGAGCCACACTTCTTTGTAATCATTACCCTAGCTAGCCTTATACCTCTTTGTGTTCTTCCTATTACGCTATATATATATTTTGGGGACCTTATTATTCGAAAATTGGTTTTCACTATCTTGAATTTGTCGAAGAGTGCGTGTTATTGACTACTTAGTTTTATGTATTTTAAAACACACTACTATTATCCTTATATCTTTTTCAGTAGCGCAACCATACACCGCGCATATTTTGTTCCATATTCTCATTTTCTTTATGTGAGTTTTCTAGGTTATTTTAAAACTATTCGATCGATAAATTACCTTAAAATGTTTTAACCTACCGACTAAGCTTTCACTACCTCATTGTCGTTACTATATTTTCGGGTGTTGTGCCTATGTTTACTATTATATATGATTGTGTCTTATACTTATTATTTCTACCTTGCTACTTTTGATCTACTTATGTAAGCACACATTTGGGTTTCGATTTTATTGAACATGCCGTGATTATTTTGTTCGTTATTGTTATCTATATTCTCGTGTACTTGTAGTTCGTCCTTATAGTTGTTCCTGCCGTATACTAAATTTTCAATCCATCTTTTTGCATGTTGTTCTTGCATGTATACATCTTCAAAAAAATTTCACCCACCCGTTTTTAGTAAACCATTATGAGTTAGTCTGTGATATGGTAGCTTTCGCTTCTGTTTTTACAACTTGTTGTTTAGTTTTAAATTTCGAGGACGAAATTTTTGTAAGGGTGGTATGATGTAAGATCCGGTTCTTTTTATACGCCTAAAATCCGTATTTTCTTTTTAAACCAAATTTTGGTTACTCAATTATTTTAATAAAACCACTCCCTATATTTATCCCCATTTAATTTCCAAATGAATGGAGGAAAAGTATCCTTGTACCTATCTACAAGAATAAGGGTGACATTCAAAGTTGCTCAAACTACCGTGGAATAAGACTAATGTGTCACACCATGAAACTTTGGGAGAGGGTGATTGAACACAGGCTAAGGAAGGATATTAAGATAACAGAGAACCAATTTGGGTTCATGCCTGGACGATCGACGACAGAGGCGATTCATTTGCTTCGTCAACTTGTCGAGCGCTTTCGAGAGAGGAGAAGAGATTTGCATATGATATTTATTGATTTAGAAAAAGCGTACGACAAGGTACCTAGAGAGGTATTATGGGGGACAATGATGAAAAAGGGGGTCCCCGTCAAGTATATTGACATAATCAAGGATATGTACGACGGAGTAGTGGCAAATGTCAGAACTTGCGGTGGCTTAACAAGTGATTTTCCGATTACTATGGGTTTACATCAAGGATCTGCATTAAGTCCTTTCCTGTTTACCATCGTGATGGATGAGCTTACTAGAACTATCCAAGATGAAGTCCCTTGGTGTATGCTATTCGCTGATGATATTGTTCTAGTAAATGAGACGAAAGCAGGGGTTAATGCCAAATTGGAATTATGGAGACAAACATTGGAATCTCGGGGATTCAGATTGAGCAGGTCCAAGACAGCATATATGTGTTCCCCTCCGAAGGACGGCCGCACAGGACTGCTGAGGTCCTGGCGCTGAGGCGGGGCAGATGCTATTTGGTTTTATCCGTCTATCTCTCCGAAGATGCCAAGTTGATTTATGGCACCGTGTATCGGAGGTTTAGACAGATGCGGCCGATGTAGCAGACTTCGTCAGATTCCCCCTCAGGGTGAGGGGTTTTTGATTGTGGGGACGCTCTTCCCTGCAGGCGCAAGCCCCTGCAGTTAATTACGCTACCGCGTCGCGGTAACAACTTTCTCCTTCTCCAGAATTTCGCTTCGTGTCGTGGGTGTTTGTTTTGTTTGTGATTGCCCGTGGATTGTATACGGAGACTGAGTGATGTCGTCACCCGTAGGACGTGAATAATTAGTCCAAATCCGTATTTACTTAGATTTGGGTTTGGTGTTTTTAGTTTAAGGATGCATTAGTCGCGTTGCGTCTAAGATCAACTTAAACGTTCGTCAAGAATACGTTAGTCCTGTTTTGGACTAAGATCAACCTGACGTGATGATTCATTTAATTATCTGGCCGTCGGGACTCGTCACCTCTCTGACGTCGTTGAGGGATTACAACGACAGGCGTCAGAGGAGTTCAGAGATGTACCCTTGCACCAAAGTTGATTCGGAGTTTTATTGTTTATATAAAGATCTAAGGACGCATTAACCATATTCGGGGCTAAGGTCAACTTAGACGGGACCGTTTAGATCCGGCAAAAGAGCGTTCAGGCTCGATTGCGCTAGTTTAAGGACGTGGCGGTCCATCGCCAGTTTTAAGGACGTGGTGGTCCATTATTAGTTTAGGGACGTTTCGGTCCGTCGCCAGTTTAAGGACGTAGTGGTCCATATTCCAGTTTAGGGACGTGGTGGTCCGATATTAGTTTAGGGACGTTTCGGTCCGATATTAGTTTAGGGACGTTTCGGTCCATCATTAGTTTAGGGACGTTTCGGTCCAATATTAGTTTAGGGACGTTTCGGTCCATCATTAGTTTAGGGACGTTTCGGTCCAATATTAGTTTAGGGACGTTTCGGTCCGATATTAGTTTATGGACGTTTCGGTCCAATATTAGTTTAAGGACGTTTCGGTCCGATATTAGTTTAGGGACGTTTCGGTCCATCATTAGTTTAGGGACGTTTCGGTCCGCATTCCAGTTTTGAGGACGTGGTGGTCCATCGCCAGTTTAGGGACGTGGTGGTCGATCGCCAGTTTAGGGACGTGGTGGTCCGATATTAGTTTAGGGACGTTTCGGTCCGATATTAGTTTAGGGACGTTTCGGTCCGTCATTAGTTTAGGGACGTTTCGGTCCAATATTAGTTTAGGGACGTTTCGGTCCACGAGTTTAAGGACCCCGCAGTCCATATCGATGTGTGGTCGTTGGGACCCGTCACCTCTTTGACGTCGTTGAGGAATTACAACGACGGATGTCAAAGGAGTTCGGAGATGTACCCTCGAACCAGATATAGATTGATTTCAGAGAGCAATCTTTGCTCAACCGATTTAATTTAAGGACTTACGGCCAAAATTGGGCTAAGTCCAGTTGAAAACGTTCAACATCCTTATTTGTTTTTGGTCTATTAGACCTGGGCTAGGGCTTTGCCCCCACTTAAATAATGCATTGCATTACTTCAGGCCATTTATACCTATTTCGACAGGGCTCTGCCCTTTGCAGATCATTTGTTTTGGTCCATTGGACCTTTCAATTAGGCTCTGCCCTTTCAAACAATGCACAGCATTTTATTTATTAGGCCTGTTAAGCCTTTTGATTGGGCCTGGCCCTTCATGAAGTGAAATACATTGCATTTGTCAGACGCTTTGCGTCTATCACTGAGCGCAAGCGCTTGTGGTGAAGACACGTGTCATGCTCTGGCGAGCGCAAGCGCACTAGCGCAGCGCGTTGCGCTGTTGCGCGGCGCAATTGCGCTGCTGACACGTGGCGCGCTCTCAGCGAGTTGCGCTATTTCCAGAGAGCAAAGCTCTATCTTAAGAGCGCTTAGCGCAAATGGTTTTATGGCCGACACGTGGCGCTCTCTCAGCGAGCTGCGCTAGTTCCAGAGAGCAAAGCTCTATCTTAAGAGCGCTTAGCGCAAATGGTTTTATAGCCGCCACGTGGCGCTCTCTTAAGAGCGCAACGGCGCAAATTGGAAGTGCAAAGCACTAAGAATCTTTTAGATTCAAGAAGGGAAGTGCAAAGCACTGTTTAATTTCTTCGTCTAAGTTGGATCAAAGAAAAATAAATTTTTCTTTATTCGAAGAACCAGAGGTTCTTAAAAGTGCAAAGCACTATTCATTTATTATTTTATTATTTTTGTTGTTTTTACAGAACCGAAGGTTCACAAGAAGTGCAAAGCACTTTTTTTTTATAAAGATCCTCGATCTTATTTTTAGATCGATGATCTATTAGAAGGCCCCCTTTTTTCTACCTCATGAAGGTTCTTTACCTTTTTCTTCTCGGAGTTTTCTCTGTTTTAGGGTTCTTGATTTTTCGAGAAAATTCTTGATGCCTTTTGAATGAGGTCTGGGGTCCTATTTATAGTGCCCCATAAATTTGTTGAATTTGTTAACGGGATCTTTCTTGAATGATTTTCGGGTGTTTTCCCACCGTTGGATCTTTGATCCAGAGGCCGAAGAAAATCTTCTAGTTCTGGAAAGAACAGAAAAGATTTCATGAAATCTTAATTCAGTTGGGCGCGGATACCTCAGCGCATGACACGTGTCGCGCAGCGCAGAACGCAGCGCAAGTGCGCTAGCGCATCTGCGCTGACACGTGTCGCGCAGCGCAGAGCGCAGCGCAACTGCGCTAGCGCATCTGCGCTGACACGTGTCACGCAGCGCAGAGCGCAGCGCAACTGCGCTAGCGCATCTGCGCTGACACGTGTCACTCAGCGCAGAGCGCAGCGTAGCTGAAGCGTTGCTTCCTTTAAACAGAGCTTTGCTTTGATTGGGCGCGCTTTCTTGGGCGCTGCGCTCGGCGCGTTGCGCCTGACACGTGGCGCGTTGCGCCCAGCACAAAGAATCTGAAGCGTTGCTTCAGTTATTAAAGCTTAAATTTCCACAGCAGAGCTTTGCTCTGATTGGGGGAAGATGAAGCGTTGCTTCATCTCCCGCCTCGGAATTTGAACAGAGCTTTGCTCAGATTGGGGTAAACAAAATGCCCCCCGCACCGTTGCGCTTACGTGGCCCCAAACGTGAGCGCAACGGTGGCGAGATTCCAACCGCCATGACGACTTTGGAAGTCGAAGAGGCACTTGGTGCCTATAAATAGGACCTCTGGTCCCCTACAGATGCTTATCATCTTTCCGGTTTTTATTTTCAACAGCTTCAGAGCTTTGCTCTTGCCTTCAAGAACTCTAGAGCTTTGCTCTTCTTTCCAAAGTTTTTTAGAGAAAATTTTAGGTAAAATTAATATAAATCAAATTAACTTAAATTAATCTTAATCAAAGAGCCCTGCTCTTGCAGATCTTTTGATCTAAAGAGGTCCCCATTGGGGTTTCACTAGCAGAGCTTTGCTTAATTCCAAAATTGGAAACTTTACGTAAATTTAATGTAAATCAAATTAATTTAAATTAATCTCAGTCAAAGAGCTTTGCTCTCACAGATCTTTTGATCTAAAGAAATCCCCATTTGGGTTTCATTAAGCTTCTGTTCGTGGGTTTTAATCCTTGAATAGAGCTTTGCCCTCCAAAAGATTTGTAATTTCTTGATTCATTAATGGAGCTTCGCTCCTTTTAAATTATATAACATAGCTTTTAAGGGTTACTGATTGTTGTCGATCTTCTTCTACAGGAACAATGGACGCCCATATGTATGCCCTTAACGAGATCATCTCCTACGGGGATATCCGCCGACTTGGCCGCTCTCAAAATCGAGAGTTCACAAACGCGGAGTGTGCTGAAATCATGAGCCGCTTCGACGCATACAATGGTCCACTGCTTCCCCGGCGTTCTTCTCTTCTCAAGCTTATAGTGGGAGCCATCTGGGAGGCGCTTCCCCTCTTCTGTTCCGGCGTACCGCTTAGGGCGTTGGATGCCGCTGAGGACAAGGTGCACTCGGTGTACCTGTTGAATTTTATCTCAAAGAGGCGACGAGACAGCCTCATCGATCTCCTGCATGAGGTCTTTCAACAGTCCGCCATACTCGCCGCTTATCGAAGGGTGGAAGACATCAGGGGGGACCCTGACGCTTGTGCTCGTGAAAGGAAGCATACCAGGATGGTCCGCGCGGCCTGGAAAGTCATAGATAGGGTGGCTTTCGAGTTCCTCAATCCATGCCCTGGGTTCGAGGTTATTCCATTGTAATAACATTTTTAATTTATCGCTTTATGATTGTAAGAACTTTGGGCGATATTAATGAAAATTTTGTCTTTCCTATCTTGTCTTATCTTCTGCTCTGAATCTTTCACCTGACTGAATGCGTCTCATATGCCCGATCAAGTGTAAATCATATGCTTTTTTTTTTTTGTTGCTTCTCCTCTTTTTCAGCATGTCGTCACAATTAGCAGGTAGTAGAGTAAGCTTCTTGATTTCTTCGAGATATAACGATGGCTTAGGCCGCAGTTTCAGGTCTGCCGCCTAGGACTTTTCAACTCCATGAGCCGTGAGGGTCTCATGGAGACTTTTCTCCCTACGGATCGAGAGGGTCTCGTAGGTGGGTTTTCTCCTTAGGAATCGTGAGGATTCCGAAGTGTGGTTTTCTCTTTATAAGTCGTAAGGATCCTATAAGAGAATTTTCCCTCTTACGAGTCGAGGGGATTCGTAAGTGGTTGTTTCCCTCTTTGTCGAAAATTGACTTCAGAGAGTGAGACCCGTGAATAGTATGCAAGAGACCATTTAGGATTGACTTGCAGGGTCCCATTACCCTCTTACGAGTCGAGAAGGCTCGTAAGCGGTTGTTTCCCTCTTTGTCGAGAATCGACTTCAGAGAGTGAGACCCGTGAATAGTATGCAAGAGACCATTTAGGATTGACTTGCAGGGTCCCATTGTTCAGGGAGTAAGTTTTGAATCCTTACTGTCCAAGATGTGAGTCATAGAAGCTCTGGTCACGGAGTGTTTGTATCCGTGAGTTGAGAAGTTTTGCGAGGGATTATTTGTTTCCCAAGCGCCGAGGATTATTTGTGTCCTTGGGGTTTGAAACGAGTCGAGGGTTCCTACGGAGGCACTGGTGGCTCTGCGGGTCGACGCGGATCAGAAGGCTCTCGTCAAGGAGTGTTTGTATCCGTGAGTTGAGGAGTTTTGCGAGGGATTATTTGTTTCCCAAGCGCCAAGGATTATTTGTGTCCTTGGGGTTTGAAACGAGTCGAAGGTTCCTACGGAGACACTGATGGCTTTGCGGGTCGACGCGGATCAGAAGGCTCTCGTCAAGGAGTGTTTGTATCCGTGAGTTGAGGAGTTTGCCGGGATTATTTGTTTCCCGAGCGCCAAGGATTATTTGTGTCCTTGGGGTTTGAAACGAGTCGAGGGTTCCTACGGAGACACTGATGACTCTGCGGGTCGACGCGGATCAGAAGGCTCTCGTCAAGGAGTGTTTGTATCCGTGAGTTGAGGAGTTTGCCGGGATTATTTGTTTCCCGAGCGCCAAGGATTATTTGTGTCCTTGGGGTTTGAAACGAGTCGAGGGTTCCTACGGAGACACTGGTGGCTCTGCGGGTCGACGCGGATCAGAAGGCTCTCGTCAAGGAGTGTTTGTATCCGTGAGTTGAGGAGTTTGCCGGGATTATTTGTTTCCCGAGCGCCAAGGATTATTTGTGTCCTTGGGGTTTGAAACGAGTCGAGGGTTCCTACGGAGACACTGATGGCTCTGCGGGTCGACGCGGGTCAGAAGGCTCTCGTCAAGGAGTGTTTGTATCCGTGAGTTGAGGAGTTTGCCGGGATTATTTGTTTCCCGAGCGCCAAGGATTATTTGTGTCCTTGGGGTTTGAAACGAGTCGAGGGTTCCTACGGAGACACTGATGACTCTGCGGGTCGACGCGGATCAGAAGGCTCTCGTCAAGGAGTGTTTGTATCCGTGAGTTGAGAAGTTTGTCGTTGAAGTCACTGGCTTCTTCGGTTGAAATGAACCGTTGAGGCTTGGTTTCGTCGTTTGACGGAATCCGCTGGGGAGGTATGGTTTCTTCTTTGTTTACGCCCTTGGATTGTATACAGGGATCGATATGATCTTAACTGTAGGGCCGAAGTTTTATCATTTCTTATTTTTTTTGTTTTATTTTATTTCCGCGATGCTCTATCATTTCAGCTTTTATATCGCGAAGGTCGCGATTGCCCAAACATTTCGGCTATTTTTCGCGGTGCCCAATCATTTCGGCTATATTTTTTTTTTTTTTATATTTTTTTTTTATTTTTACTCGTTGCATTTTATTACGAGTCGCCCAATCATTTCGGCTATTTTGCATGCATACATTTTACTTGCTGCTTTTTATTGCAAGTTGCCCTATCATTTCGGCTATTTCGTATGCATGAGTGGTCTACTGGCTTTCATCGTCAACCTGAAATTGAACACCGATTTCGGCATCAGCACCGCTGCAACTGGGATATTACCAGGAGCGAATCATCATTTGCCTCTATCGTTGTTGAACAAAGGAGGCTTATCGACCAGGGTTAGGATCCCGTCGGCTAAGGCTTTTGACTTCATGAGCCGTAAGGGTCTCGTGAAGGTATTTCTCCCTACAAGTCGTGGGGATCTTGTAAGTGTATTTTCTCCTTAGGAACCGTGGGGGTTCCTAAGTGTTTTGCTCTTCTGTAAGTCGTAAGGATCCCACAGGAAGGTTTTCTCCTCATAAATCGAGGGGATCTATAAGGGTTGTTTACCATACGAACGTATTCCCGGTCATGGATGAACCTTGGTTAGGGAAACGTTTATTCGCGCCCGTGGATTGTATACAAGGGTCAGTATTGAGCCACTTGTAGGGCAATATTGGAAGTTTGTGGGGGTTTGCTTAAGCACAGGTTTAGGTCTCTGTGACTTAAGACTTTCAAATCCTATGAGCCGTGAGGGTCCCATAAGAGAGTTCTCCTTACGAGTCGTGAGGATCTCGCAAGCGTATTTTCTCCTTAGGAATCGTGGGGATTCCTAAGTGCGTTGTTCCCTTGTAAGTCGTAAGGATCTCACGCGGGTGGTTTCTCCTTACGGGGTCGAGAGGACTCCATAGGGGTTCTTTAACGAAGTTGCGCCCTTTCGGGTTTTTACAACATCCGCCGGTAGTCCTGCTGTTTTTACTCACGGAGCCCTTTCGGGTTTTCATCCGTGCCCATTCTGCTTATGGACTTACCGTTTTTTTTTATTTTATTTTTATTTTATTTTTATTTTTTATATATTTTTTTTATTTTTATTTTATTTTTTTTATTTCTTTTTTTTTTATTCATCTCGTCAGCCCAAGGATGCCGCAGTATTAGTTTAAAGACGTTTTCGGTCTGCTATTAGTTTAAGGACATTCCGGTCCACCGTTGAGAGGGTTGGCTACTACTTATAAAGCTTGAGCTTAGGAAGATAGCGAGCGGACATAGTCGTCGTCATCTACCATTAACCTGGGCTGTGGCTTATTAAGCGTAGTATTTCTTTAGGAAGCGTCCGTTTATTGGCCTGAAAGGCCTTTCACCGTGCATGTCCATGAGTAAATAGGCCCCGCCTTGGTAGACTTTATCAATGATATACGGTCCTTCATAGTTTGGCTCAAATTTTCCCCGCTTGGCGCGATTGGGGATCATGGGCCTTTTGACCACTAACACGAGTTCGCCTTGGTGGAATGTCCTCGGGCGGCTCAATCTTTCATATGAGCGCGTCATCTTTGCTTTATAGGCTTCCAGATTTTGTTGTGCTAGAAGCCGGATTTCATCAAGGGCGTCAAGCTCTTCAAACCGAAGGTGAGCATTTTCTTCATCCGTCAGCTCGTAGTGGACTGCCACTCGTAGAGAGGGTAATTCTATCTCGAGAGGGAGTACTGCTTCCGCCCCAAATACCAACGCGTATGGCGTCGCGTTTGTGGCCGTTTTAAACGTAGTCCGATACGCCCAAAGAGCCTCTTGCAATCTTTCGTGCCAATCTCTCTTATTTCGTGACACTGTTTTCTTTATGATCTTCGTCAAGGTCTTGTTGAAGGCTTCAGCTAGTCCGTTAGCTCGCGGGTTATAAACTGAGGAATATCTCCAGTCTATATTGTGCTGCTGTGCGAAGCGGCTAATTTTATGACTTCGGTAGGCGGGCCCATTATCAGAGATGATCCTTCTCGGGGTTCCAAACCGGTATATGACATGCGTTTTGAAGAAATGGAGGATATTCTCCGTCTTCACTTCCCTTAACGGTACCGCCTCTGCCCATTTGGAGAAGTAATCAGTCGTCGCCAAGATGAAACGATGTCCCTTTGACGATGCTGGTTCGATGGGACCGACTATGTCGGTTCCCCACATTTCGAATGGCCAACTAGCCATTGTCGGATGCAGTGGATTGGGATGCTGATGGATGAAGTCCCCATGAATTTGGCATGAATGACATTGCCTCGCGTATTCTAGGCAATCCTGCATCATCGTGGGCCAATAGTAGCCCATCCGCTTTATCTTCAACTTCATCTTAGGGCCTGCTTGGTGGGAACCGCAGAGTCCGTCGTGAACTTCTTGGACGACCCTTCTTGCTTCGTCAGGTCCTAAGCATCTCAACCACAAAGAGTCGAATGACCTCTTGTACAGAGTATCATTGACGAAGGCGAAAGACAGAGCTCGTTTCATGAGCTGATGTCTTGTGGACGCCTCTTCAGGTATTCGGTGGAACTTGAAGTAATTTATGAAGACTTCTCTCCAGTCCCCGGTATTTTCCCAGTCTTTTATTTGCAGGGTTGTCTCCTCTTTCGCTCCTTTTTCTTCAGACGATTTCGGAGATATTTCTGTTGGGGCGAGCGCTCGACGGCTCTGTACCACGATTCTAACGTCGTCGAGGTTCTCGTCAGCCAGTTCTTTAGCAAGTTTGGCTAGTGCGTCCGCTTTGCTGTTTTCCGCACGCGGTATACTTTCCAACGTGTAAGAGGGAATTTGGGTTAGCAGTTGCTGCACTTTTTCACCGTATTTTACCAATTCCGGTTTGCACGTTTGGTAGTCGCCGTTTACTTGACTAACGACCAGTTGGGAATCGCCGTATACGAGGAGATCTTCAATTCCCATGTCAATGGCGATCTCGAGGCCTGCTATCAGAGCTTCGTATTCGGCTTCATTGTTTGTTCTCGGCTCCGTTAAGGAGAAGGCGTAGCGCATTATTCCTCCTTGTGGAGTTACAAAGATGAGTCCTACCCCTGATTTAATTATAGGGGTACTTTGTTTGCGTTTCTTCATGGAAGATGCTCCATCGAAATAAAGCTCCCATCGAATATTACCGCCGTCGATCGCATCGAACGCATGTTCGTCTGGGAGATCGCAATTTAGAGGAGAATCGGCGGGTATCGGATGCTCAGCGAGGAAGTCGGCGATGGCCTGGCCTTTCACTGCCTTGAGAGGTTGATACGTTATCGAGAATTCCATCAAGAGCAGGGCCCATTTAGCGAGTCGTCCTGTCAATATGGCTTTTGACATTAGATATTTAAGAGGGTCCACCTTTGAAATCAGACGGACCTCGTGCGCCAACGCGTAGTGCCTAAGCTTTGTTATTGCGAAGATCAACGCCAGGCAGTGTTTTTCAATGGGAGAGTAGTTGCTTTCTGCCCCCAGCAGGACTCGACTTAAGTAGTAGAGCGCTCTTTCTTTCCCCTGATCGTTCTCTTGTGCCCATAATGCGCCTAAGGAACCTTCGAGGGCGGTTGTATAAAGAATAAGAGGCTTCCTCTTAACCGGAGCAGCCAACACCGGCGGGTTCTGCAGATATTGCTTGATCTCATCCAGTGCGCCTTGGCATTTTTGGTCCCAAACAAATGGGGTTCCCTTCTTCATCAGGTGGCTGTAAGGACGGCACTTTCCTGAAAGGTTGGCTATGAATCGCCGTATATACGCGAGTTTCCCTTGGAGAGACCGCAGCTGTTTGAGAGTCCTCGGCGGAGGCATTTCCATGATCGCTTTGATCTTTGACGGATCTATTTCAATACCTCGGTGTCGAACGACGAATCCCAGGAATTTGCCCGAGGAAACCCCGAACGCACATTTAAGAGGGTTCATCTTCAAGTTGTATTGCCGAAGGCGTTGAAATACAGTCTTCAGGTGCTCGAGATGTTCCTCGTATGATTTGCTCTTGACCACGAGATCGTCGATATAGCATTCGACGATTTCGTGTATAAGGTCGTCGAAGATCTTCGTCATGGCCCTCTGATAAGTAGCACCGGCGTTCTTCAAACCGAAAGGCATCACTTTATAACAAAATATACCAAGCGGAGTTCTGAAGGCCGTGTGCTTCTGATCTTCAGGGTGCATTTTTATTTGATTATACCCCGATGAGCCGTCCATGAAGGAGAAAACCTCATGAGTGGATGTGTTGTCTATCATCAGTTCGGTGACTGGCACTGGGAAATCATCTTTTGGGCAGGCTTTATTGAGATCCCGGAAGTCTACGCATATGCGCACTGTCCCATTTTTCTTCATCACTGGGACAATGTTGGCGATCCATTCAGGGTATTGGACTTCTTGGACGAAGCCTGAATCTATCAGCTTTTTGACTTCGGCGTTGATGCTCATCTCAAGCTCGAGTCGCATTCTCCTCGGCGCTTGTTTGACTGGCTTGATGTCCGGGGATATCGCCAACTTGTGTACTGCAATTTCTGGATCTAGTCCCGGCATTTCGGAATAGTTCCACGCGAAGCAATCTTTGTGCTGTAGAAGCACATCCTTTAACGCAGCCACCCTTTCTTCAGATAGCAGCTCGCTGATGAATGTCGGTCGCGGGTCATTTTCCGTTCCCAACTCAATTTTCTTGAGATTATCTGCAGTGGTATGTATTCCGTCCTCCAGTTCTTTCGGAGCTGGGGGAAATTCTGAGATTACCTCATCGCTGCCGCTTTCAAAGCACCAAGGGAGATTGTTCATGTCCTCGGACCCTTCTTTCAATATTGTTATCACATGGCAGGTGCGAATTTTCTGCCAATCCCAATGCGGAGTTGGTTTTATTCTTGTGTTTTCAGGTTCGTGCTTTTGCGGCGGCGCTACCCTCCAACTATCAGACAACGCGAATTTGCCAAGCTGGTATTGGTCCTCAACCCAATTCTTAAAGGTGAAGCAATCTTCAAGCGGATGCCCTACTACTCGATGGTAAAAGCAATACTTCGGGTTGGAGACTTCGCCTGCTTGTTCAGGGTGTTTAGACTCTGGCAACGTAAGCATTTGATATTTTAAAGCGAGATCGAATATTTTCCTTGTTTTGTTCCGAGGAAAAGAGTATGCTCGAACCATTTTCTTCCCGAGGGCTAAGTCAATAACGCTCGATTCTCGGATGCGCGGCTTCTTAGATCTGCTTTGTAGTTGTCGAGCGCCTCTCTTGCCTTTCGACTTGCTTTTGTTCTCGCGTCGAACCTTTTTTGTAGCAGCTTGATAAGGAACGGCATCTTCGTTCTTTACTGCCTGTTGGAGGAGGCGCTGTGTCTTAGCTTTCTCATAGATTGCCATTTCATGATCGTGATCATCTCGGGCTTTTTGACTCGCGTCCCTTATAAGTTTGCTCATCTGGTCTTCAGATGATGGACTGGGCGGTTTTGTATCCGGAACTTTTGCTGGTTCGAGATCAGCGTCCTCCCATTGAGCGTCCGCCTCTTCATCGAAGTCATATATGGCATAACAGCTGTTTACTAGCTCCCGCTTCCTTGGCCGGATGTACCCAAGCCCTTTGGTTTCTACTTTCCCATTAGGCAGTTTGCATTGGGTCCCGGGAATGTTCCAGACCTTGTCATAGAATTTGGCTTTTCTAACGGTCTGTGCGAAGGACATCCCCTGGCGTTTTAGCAGTTTTTTCAAACCTTCGGTATAATATCGGGGAAGACGGATAGGCTGAAGCCTGTCAAGCGTGGGATCCGCGCCATGCCAAACTTCTTTTTCTACTTTGTTCTCTTCAGAACGGTAGAATAAGATCGCCTTCTCACCCCTTCGTCCGGGAGGGATATAGAATGTCTGCAATTCTTCTACGCTGTTAGTGTCGAGTGCATCCAGTTCTTTGTAATGTTCAAGCGGCACCATGGTTATCTGCAGACTTCGCTCTTCATCAGCGGAGATCTGTATCGAAGGCCGAGCAGGGAATACAGCATGAACTTCATCCTCTGAATCACTACCGAAGATTAACGAAGGGACGGATGGTCCTGGCCTGGTAGATTGGGGTGGACCTGAACAAATTATATCTTCTTCCTCGGTATCACTGCCGAAGACAGGGATGGTGGCATTAGTTTTGTTCTCTGGTTTGTGACACCTTTCCGTGTCTTCGAAGCTCGGCAAGAAATATTTGGCATCTTCATACTTGCGAACTTCGTTCACGGAAAACGGATTCAACTCTCCGGCCACAGTGTACTCGAGGCCATCCTTGGAATACTTCATGCACTGATGCTGTGTAGAAGGGATGATGTTGTACTCGTGTAGCCATGGTCGGCCGAGCAGAGCATTATAGCACGTCTTGGCATCTATAACATGGAATTTGATGTCTGTGACGAGCAACCCGAAGCGTAGCGTCAATATCACAGATCCAAGAGTTTTCGAAGATTGAGAGTCGAAACCGGAGATAGTGATCTTGTCCCGGGCAAGGTGTTGGACACTCATGCAAATCTCCTTTAACACTCGTACGTTGAGTAAATTGACGGACGATCCGTTATCGACCAAGATTTTACCTATCTTTATGTCATGGCAGTATCCTGAGACATAAAGAGGGCGATTGTGTTCACACGTCCCGAGAAGAAGGTCCTCGTCACCAAAAGCAACGTCGGCTGTGTGCACTTCTTCCAATTCGTCTTTCATCTTTTCTTCGGCCAAGAAGGCTTGGAACTGGTCCGGATCTTGTAGCGCCCTAATCAAAGAGTCTCTCGCCTCCTTTGATAGTAACAAGGCATCAAGGATGCTGAGTTGTGAGGGTAGCTTCCTCAGATGCGCTAAGACATTGTAATCCACTTTACTCCTCTTTGACGGATTTTTGGCGGTTAACTCTTCCGCGACTTGGTCATCCAAAGTGATGTCTTCAGAGACCTTCTCTTTCCCTTTATCTTTTCTACTCGAGGGTCCGAGGTTCTTTTCAGGCAGTGTCCGATTCCGCAGCTGTATATTTTCGCAAGGCTTCGGTTCTTCTTCTTTTCCCGAAGTTGACTCTTTAAAGAGAGGGGCAATCTCTAGTTCCTCATCAGAGTCGCTCCCAAATGTGGGCACTTGTGACCTGGTAGTGTTAACCATGTGACAGTTGCCGGCAGTTCTTTCAAGCACTTTGGTCGTGTTTCTTTGCTCTCGACGAACTCTGCGCTTTTCCCGTTTAAAGCGTTGTTGATTAGCGACGTATCCTTGCCACCATTTATCGAACGCTCTGCACTCTTGGGTAGAATGTGAGACCTTTTGATGATATAAGCAATAAGAGGGATGCATTTCTGCCACGCTAGTAACTTTTTCTTCTGAGAGTGGTAGCTTCATGTCCATCGATATGGCCTTAGCGAACTTCTTTTTTATCTTAAATTGACTTTTGTCAGCGGTGGAGGTATTTTGCTCCAGTGAGATCATCTCAGCTCCTCCCTCAAGTCGCTGGCGTTTGGCCGTTTCGAATATCGCCGTCTCGCGTTCTTGATCAGCTTTACTTTTCAATCGAGCTTCACTAAGAAACGCGTCAATCATTCCTATTGATAATTCCGGAACCATTGACTCAGTATTTGCCCCCGGCGTTTTGGCGCCAGATGTCCCTTCATCGTTCGAGGTCGAGTGAGAGATCATATGACAGCTTGCCACATATCCGTCGGGTTCATCCGATGAAGCTTCTTCCTCATCTTCTTTTTGAAAGACGTGATCAAGAAAATCTTGGAGCGTAATGGGAGTCCGCGCCTTTTGGTTATACTCATCCAGCGCGTCGATATGCTTTTGTAAGTCCGTCCGCTCGTCGCTAGGCTTCGCAGGCTTCCTAGATTTCTTCTTCTTATTTTTCGAAGATTTTGACGGCTGGTTATGAACGCTTGAACTACCACCATCGGCCTTCGGAGTCGGACGTGGTTTCAACATCCCCTCAATAACCTGCGGCTCCAATGGGTTCTTCCACTTGACCGCTGGGCAGGTCTGCAGATCATTCAGCATTCTCCTCGTTTTGGCTGATAATACAACCTCCCAGGGAGCTTCTTCAATGACGGAGCATGTTGCTCCTGGCGTATTCGTTCCCTTGTAGGTGTGGGGTTGTGGAGGATTCACCTTCCATTTGTCGGATAGCGCAAACTTGTCTTGACGGTACTGGTTTTCGAGCCAATTTTTAAACACGTAACAGTCTTCGATTGGATGTCCTAGCACTCTATGATAAGGGCAGTAATTAGGATCGTTGACGTCACTTGGTTGTGACGGACGTTTTGGATCCGGCAGATTTATAAGCCTATTGCGCAATGCCAGCTCAAATAACCTCCTTGTTTTATCACGGGGGAAGGAGTAGGCACGTCCCATCCTGTCCTCAAGGGGTACGTACGGGCGCGTGTTATTTGGACGAGCAACCGGCTTCGAGTCGTTCGGTTGCTGTTGGGCATTAGCGACGATGATAGCTTTTCCCTTTCCTTTGTCGTTTCGAGAGTCGGGCTTCGGGAGAGGGGGTTTATGGCCCATCTGGTCCATCTGCGCCAATTTGTCGATCAAAGCCTGGAAAGAAGTCGGCTTGAAGAACATCATAAACTGCGAAATGGTTGCTTGTGGATCAAGGGTTCCAACAAACATTCCCACCGCAGGGGCTTCTTCTATACGCTGTTCACATTTAGACCATAAATTACGCCACCGTATAGCGTACTGGACCCACGTCTCGCCGGGCTTTACCCTGGCGTTAATCAGCGCCGTCATCGGAGTACGTTCGCTGGCGCTTGCAAAGCGTTGGGTGAAGAGCAGCTCCATCTCTGCGAAGGTTTTAACGGAATCGTTGGGGAGCTCGGAATACCACTCGAAAGCCGTATCTGATAAACTTCCCACAAACTGGCGCAGTAAGAGCTTGTCGTCGCCTCCAGTGTTACCACAAAGCGCCCTGAATTGGGCAACATGTTGATGGGGATTGCCGGTCCCCTTGTAGACATGAAACTTTGGAATTGTGTAACCTGGCGGGTACTTAATTTGGTCATACCAGCCCGGGTATGGCCGCCCTGTTTTTACAACGTGGCCGGCTGCCTCGGCCGCGTGATGAACTTTTATCTGCTGGGCTATATATTCGTCCAGGTCCGTTTTAGAGATTGTGTCTTCTTTAGCCGTCGATAGAACGGGCTGAGGGTTTGATGTTTCTCCCCTATCATCCCCAAGGACGATCGGGGGTTCTTCAGTCGGGGATTCTGGTTGTATCATCATCCCTATCATATCCTGGAAGAGAAGGCCCATGCGCTGTATATTGGCTGCTTGTTCAGCAGCCTCTTGGTCTCTCTTTTCGAGCATTCGGCGAAGGAACTCGGCGTCGGTCTCTTCTTCTTGACGTTCATCTAAGGACGTCTCAGGATTCTCTTTTGGCCCCGTGAGCGCAGCCATGGTAGTCATCATCTCCTGGAGCTTTTGTTGCTGCTCCTGAGACTTGGTCACTGACCGGGTAAGCGGTCGGTGACCCATAGAAGTACGACTTTCTTCTTTCCCCGAAGCCATATAGACTGTATGAACTGTGATGCCCCCTGACTTGGGGCGTTTAGGTTCACCGTTCTTAGACTTTGTCAGCGTCGTGGGAGCCTTTTCTGGCCTCTTCCTTTTATGGGCCTTTGAGGTTGAAGGAGCCGCTGAATTGGGCATCCTAACATTTGTTGCCCCCTGTTGTTTGGCGGGGCGATTTTTGTCTTTTTCCACTCTTGCCCTGTTCCGGTGACGGAGGTGATCTGAGCCAATCACGGAGTCTTGAACCCTCCGCCAAACTTTATAAACTCTCGCTGACAGCCGTTGAGGGGGCTGTTCCTGTTTCATCTCAGGAGCTTTTTCCATGGGTGGAGGAGACCTTTTTAACGTGGCCACCGGGGAGTTCTTTCTCACTTTCCTCAGCATTTCAAAGTTGTTTCCAGTTGGAACAGCAGCATCGACTTCCACCACTGGAGCAGGTGGAGTTAGCCCTGAGGGGGAGTTGCCCCCTGCTTTCCTTACTCTCTGCCAATGGCGACGTCGCGCGCGACGAGCCGCCGGGATTGGCTCGGAGATTGAGGTGGTTTCTTGTTGCCCTCTGTTTGAGCGTGGGGTAACTGTCGATGTCAGCCTATCGAAGACTGATGCCTTCTGACCAGCTGGAGGAGGAGTAGGAGCCGTCAATCTCGTGAAGACTGACTCTCTGATAGGAGAAGCCGCTTTAACGACTTCCAAAGCAGCGGCCGTTGCCCTCTTTGGGACAGCCATCTTATAGTTCTGACCCAGCCTGGTGAAAACGGAGGCTGTTGGTCCAGTAGCAGGCGACCCGCTGACAGGGGTCGGAGTAGCAGTGAGCCGGTCGAACACCGACTTCTTGTTCGCTTCCAGTGTGGGTATCGGTGCCGAGAAGCTTGTAGGTGGGACCATGGTCCCGAAGAACAAGCCGGTGGTGGCCTGAGTCAACTGGCCTACCGGCAGTGTCAGGAAGGAAGCCGCCTGGGGCCCATATGCTACACCTCCAGGTGAGGTGGAGCGTCCGTTGCAGTTGCACTTCGAGCAGTTGGTGCAGTTGGTGGCCATTGAATATTTGAGTTCTGCACCAAACAAAAGACCAAATCTTAGCAACTTGAAATCCGAAGGCAATCATTTAACAAACCGCGATTGGTTCGCGAAGACGATACACGAAGTGTGGAGTGGAAAGAGGAAGAGGTCCCACCGGGCGTGCCAGAATCTGTTCCCCTCCGAAGGACGGCCGCACAGGACTGCTGAGGTCCTGGCGCTGAGGTTCGGGGCAGATGCTATTTGGTTTTATCCGTCTATCTCTCCGAAGATGCCAAGTTGATTTATGGCACCGTGTATCGGAGGTTTAGACAGATGCGGCCGATGTAGCAGACTTCGTCAGATTCCCCCTCAGGGTGAGGGGTTTTTGATTGTGGGGACGCTCTTCCCTGCAGGCGCAAGCCCCTGCAGTTAATTACGCTACCGCGTCGCGGTAACAACTTTCTCCTTCTCCAGAATTTCGCTTCGTGTCGTGGGTGTTTGTTTTGTTTGTGATTGCCCGTGGATTGTATACGGAGACTGAGTGATGTCGTCACCCGTAGGACGTGAATAATTAGTCCAAATCCGTATTTACTTAGATTTGGGTTTGGTGTTTTTAGTTTAAGGATGCATTAGTCGCGTTGCGTCTAAGATCAACTTAAACGTTCGTCAAGAATACGTTAGTCCTGTTTTGGACTAAGATCAACCTGACGTGATGATTCATTTAATTATCTGGCCGTCGGGACTCGTCACCTCTCTGACGTCGTTGAGGGATTACAACGACAGGCGTCAGAGGAGTTCAGAGATGTACCCTTGCACCAAAGTTGATTCGGAGTTTTATTGTTTATATAAAGATCTAAGGACGCATTAACCATATTCGGGGCTAAGGTCAACTTAGACGGGACCGTTTAGATCCGGCAAAAGAGCGTTCAGGCTCGATTGCGCTAGTTTAAGGACGTGGCGGTCCATCGCCAGTTTTAAGGACGTGGTGGTCCATTATTAGTTTAGGGACGTTTCGGTCCGTCGCCAGTTTAAGGACGTAGTGGTCCATATTCCAGTTTAGGGACGTGGTGGTCCGATATTAGTTTAGGGACGTTTCGGTCCGATATTAGTTTAGGGACGTTTCGGTCCGATATTAGTTTAGGGACGTTTCGGTCCGATATTAGTTTAGGGACGTTTCGGTCCATCATTAGTTTAGGGACGTTTCGGTCCAATATTAGTTTAGGGACGTTTCGGTCCATCATTAGTTTAGGGACGTTTCGGTCCAATATTAGTTTAGGGACGTTTCGGTCCGATATTAGTTTATGGACGTTTCGGTCCAATATTAGTTTAAGGACGTTTCGGTCCGATATTAGTTTAGGGACGTTTCGGTCCATCATTAGTTTAGGGACGTTTCGGTCCGCATTCCAGTTTTGAGGACGTGGTGGTCCATCGCCAGTTTAGGGACGTGGTGGTCGATCGCCAGTTTAGGGACGTGGTGGTCCGATATTAGTTTAGGGACGTTTCGGTCCGATATTAGTTTAGGGACGTTTCGGTCCGTCATTAGTTTAGGGACGTTTCGGTCCAATATTAGTTTAGGGACGTTTCGGTCCACGAGTTTAAGGACCCCGCAGTCCATATCGATGTGTGGTCGTTGGGACCCGTCACCTCTTTGACGTCGTTGAGGAATTACAACGACGGATGTCAAAGGAGTTCGGAGATGTACCCTCGAACCAGATATAGATTGATTTCAGAGAGCAATCTTTGCTCAACCGATTTAATTTAAGGACTTACGGCCAAAATTGGGCTAAGTCCAGTTGAAAACGTTCAACATCCTTATTTGTTTTTGGTCTATTAGACCTGGGCTAGGGCTTTGCCCCCACTTAAATAATGCATTGCATTACTTCAGGCCATTTATACCTATTTCGACAGGGCTCTGCCCTTTGCAGATCATTTGTTTTGGTCCATTGGACCTTTCAATTAGGCTCTGCCCTTTCAAACAATGCACAGCATTTTATTTATTAGGCCTGTTAAGCCTTTTGATTGGGCCTGGCCCTTCATGAAGTGAAATACATTGCATTTGTCAGACGCTTTGCGTCTATCACTGAGCGCAAGCGCTTGTGGTGAAGACACGTGTCATGCTCTGGCGAGCGCAAGCGCACTAGCGCAGCGCGTTGCGCTGTTGTGCGGCGCAATTGCGCTGCTGACACGTGGCGCGCTCTCAGCGAGTTGCGCTATTTCCAGAGAGCAAAGCTCTATCTTAAGAGCGCTTAGCGCAAATGGTTTTATGGCCGACACGTGGCGCTCTCTCAGCGAGCTGCGCTAGTTCCAGAGAGCAAAGCTCTATCTTAAGAGCGCTTAGCGCAAATGGTTTTATAGCCGCCACGTGGCGCTCTCTTAAGAGCGCAACGGCGCAAATTGGAAGTGCAAAGCACTAAGAATCTTTTAGATTCAAGAAGGGAAGTGCAAAGCACTGTTTAATTTCTTCGTCTAAGTTGGATCAAAGAAAAATAAATTTTTCTTTATTCGAAGAACCAGAGGTTCTTAAAAGTGCAAAGCACTATTCATTTATTATTTTATTATTTTTGTTGTTTTTACAGAACCGAAGGTTCACAAGAAGTGCAAAGCACTTTTTTTTTATAAAGATCCTCGATCTTATTTTTAGATCGATGATCTATTAGAAGGCCCCCTTTTTTCTACCTCATGAAGGTTCTTTACCTTTTTCTTCTCGGAGTTTTCTCTGTTTTAGGGTTCTTGATTTTTCGAGAAAATTCTTGATGCCTTTTGAATGAGGTCTGGGGTCCTATTTATAGTGCCCCATAAATTTGTTGAATTTGTTAACGGGATCTTTCTTGAATGATTTTCGGGTGTTTTCCCACCGTTGGATCTTTGATCCAGAGGCCGAAGAAAATCTTCTAGTTCTGGAAAGAACAGAAAAGATTTCATGAAATCTTAATTCAGTTGGGCGCGGATACCTCAGCGCATGACACGTGTCGCGCAGCGCAGAACGCAGCGCAAGTGCGCTAGCGCATCTGCGCTGACACGTGTCGCGCAGCGCAGAGCGCAGCGCAACTGCGCTAGCGCATCTGCGCTGACACGTGTCGCGCAGCGCAGAGCGCAGCGTAGCTGAAGCGTTGCTTCCTTTAAACAGAGCTTTGCTTTGATTGGGCGCGCTTTCTTGGGCGCTGCGCTCGGCGCGTTGCGCCTGACACGTGGCGCGTTGCGCCCAGCACAAAGAATCTGAAGCGTTGCTTCAGTTATTAAAGCTTAAATTTCCACAGCAGAGCTTTGCTCTGATTGGGGGAAGATGAAGCGTTGCTTCATCTCCCGCCTCGGAATTTGAACAGAGCTTTGCTCTGATTGGGGTAAACAATATGCACTGCAAATTTATTAGCCAGAGAAATCAAAACCATATTGGTATAACATTGGAAGGGCAAGAGATATCACCGAGCGACCAGTTTAGATATCTAGGTTCCATCATCCAAAGGAATGGGGGATCGATAGTGATGTTAATCAAAGGATCCAAGCTGGTTGGTTGAAATGGAGGAGTGCAACAGGGATTTTGTGTGATCGTAACTTTCCGTTAAAATTGAAAGGGAAGTTTTATCGGAGCGCTATTCGGCCTGCCTTATTATATGGTACAGAATGCTGGGCTCCTAAGAAGCATCATACACAGAAGATGCACGTAGCGGAGATGCGCATGCTTTGTTGGATGTGCAGTAACACTAGAAAAGACAAGGTGCGAAATGAGGATATTCGTGCAAAAGTTGGTGTAGCACCCGTGGAGGAGAAGATGCGGGAAAACCGGCTTAGATGGTTTGGTCATGTGCGACGCAGACCTATGGAAGCACCGGTTCGACGAATAGATACTCTCGATATGGGTAATGGCAAAAGGGCAAAAGGGAGACCGAAGAAAACATGGATGGAGGTGATACGAAACGATATGGTTGCCAAAGGACTCAATGAAAGTATATTGTTCGATAGAAGTGAGTGGAGACAGAGGATTCATGTGTTGGACCCGGCATGATTCTCATGTTGGTTCATGTAGCCTACCCCTTATGCTTGGGATAAAAGGCTCAGTTGTTGTTGTTGTTGTTTAATTTCCTATTAATCCTAATCCAGCCCATTCAATATTTTACCATAAACTTAACCCCCATTTTAATTACTGGCCCATTCTCTCTTTTCTCTTCAATTTTCCATATATATTCCTCAGCCCAACTTTAAAATTCCTTAATACTATTTTTTCCCTCACAAATCCCTCTGGCCCAGCACATTTTTCCTCAGCCATTTTCTTTTATTTCTCCACATTTCTTTTCCAAGCCCATTTCCTTTTCCATTCTCTTAGAATTCTTTTGTAGCATGCAGCCCAACCCAGGCCCACTACTTTCAGCCTGTCAAGAGGCCGGCCCCAATCTCCTTCTTTCCTTCCTTCATTTTCAGATCTCTTCATAATATCCCTCCTTAAATCACATTTAATTCTAAATCAATTCCCATTAACACCTCTTAAACTTCTCCCTTAAATCCCATTAATTTTCACATAAACATTTTTCTCCAAAAAAAAACCACAGATCACTCCTCTCGAAATTTTCTCTCTCCTCTATCCCTCACACACACATACGTTCTATTCCCCCTTCCTTAAGACTCTCTCTCTCTAACCCACGTACTCCTCTCTCTCTCTCTCTTACCTCCTTTTCCCGCTCCCTCCCTCTCTCTATCACTCCCATTCTCTTCTTCCCGCTTCACCCATCGAACCCGCGCTCACGACCAGCGCATCGAGCTCACCGCCGTTTCCTCACCGTCGTTGCAACAACCGCCGGCGTCCTCTCTTTCATTCCCTCTCTCGAGCCGCGGCCACGCCTGGGCTCGCCGTCGCCAGCCCCTCCGACGTGCTTCTCTCTCCTTCCCGAGCTACCCGCCTCCATTACACCCCGGCTTCCTGCCTTCACCAACCTCGCCGTCGACCTCACCTGTGACTACTGAAACCTTTTTCGCCGATGAGCACGAGACCACAGCACCCATCACCAAGCACCACCACAACCACCGCGACCCACCGGAGCCACCGCCATCGCCTTCTCCTTCCAAGCACACCGAGCTTTCCCCCAACGACGACGCCATATCCACCGCCACCCCTCACTGCTCACCCTTCACCACCCAACTCCTTTCAGCGGCCGACCATCATCGACCCCATCTCGACGCCGACAAGCCCACCAACGAAGTCATCCTTACTGCCATCTTGCCGAGCTCCCCTAGCCAAGCCGAGCCCCAAGCATCCAAGCTCCCCTGCACCGAGCTCTTTCTCCAACCCACCAACCTCACTGCACCCTCGCCGTCCTGCATCACCAGAACCCCGACCCTCTGCCCGAGCACCTCTAGCCCATGTCCGTAGCCCTTCCCCTGCTCCGGCCATCCAACGCCGTTCTTCGCTGCCCAGAACAGACCGAGCTCACTCCGAGACGTTCGTCGCGCGTTCGTGATGCTACAGTCACCGTACATCCCCGAGACGTGTCCAGGCAAGTATTTTACTTGCTTACATGCTATATATCCTAGTTATAATCGTTAATTTCATAAATCATAGTGTTACACTTTTAGATTAATATTGTACCATACCTGTTCGACATATGTTCCCAATGAAAATACCCATCAAATTTGGCGGAACTAAACGGTATTGTTTGGCCCGTATAGCTGTGAACTTAGTGTATGAATTTCGTTGGATAGTATGACTGCTAATGACTAAAACAACTACCCCCAAGTTTGACCGTAAAACTGGAATTTTATTGTACCTGAAAACCGTTAAATTCACCATAAATTATATACATACTAGAATGATGAGTTCGAGGGCTCAAATCGAATCCGACTCAACGAACTTTAACCTTGTGCAAGTTTGTAATAGTTTCTGTAATTAAATGGTGTCGATATTTGGATCGGAGTGCGACTCTGGACTGCAGTCCAGAGCGACTCCAATTGTTGCTTGCTGTTTCGTAGTGGGTACCACATGATTTACTAAACTCGTAGGTTGTGGAACTCCGCTGTTCATTATAGATAAATCTGTTAGCTAGACAACACAATTGATTTCATTCTGTTTCGTTACCATTTGATATTTATTCTGTAATTTAAAAGATCGGGACGCATAACAGTCCCAACAGAATCAGAACTGACATATTAGTGTTAAACAGTGTATAACTCCTGACATGCAGATGCGATTGACAATACGTCTATTGCGTTGAAAACCTTACTGAAAACCCTATATTTCATCCAACTGTAGCGTCGCTAAAATCTGATCCCAACTGGGATTAAAATGCGTTGCGAAACGGACTTCTGATTCTGAAACCGGATTTCCAGCCGTGAGCGCTTAAAATGAAATGGTTATAATTAATGATCCTGGAACCTGATGGGCTTGAAACCAAATTTGATGGATGGACAACTGAACATACTAATTACTACCTGTTTATCGTTTCGCTAAATTATATATGTACGTTTCATGATAAATCGTGCAAGTGATAGAATACTGTTTTTGTGACACCTTAATCGTGCTTATATACTGTTCACGCATCATATCATACCCATATCATTGTAGTGATAACCTAGTGATATCGTGCATTTACCCAGTGTTAGATTCTAGCGATGATTGTGGCAAGTACGTCAGTGTTCGTGTATCCGTGATTAAGTGAAAGTGATACGTACTTGTACACAATCAGTGACCCTATTATTCTATTGCATTGTCGACGTCTGTGGGATGCGTGTACGTGTGACTATAAGTGGTATGGGACACTTATACAAGCGCTTGCACGGGTGTCACAGATAAGGCATCCGACACTGCCATTTATCTTAGATATTAGTCGGGACGTGCTTGATGGAGGTCCTGCCTCCAGTTCTCGCGCAGACTTGTCACGAATTGATTAGTATTTAGGGTTATGGTTAGCGTTGGATGTAGACCACGGGGTGTGGGGTGGTTTAAGTGTGAGTTCAACAGAATCTCGGGAGTCCCATGCCGGCTTATATATTTAGGGAGATATATGGAGATTTACAGGGTATGTGATATACACCGTGATATACATGTTACATGCTGGGCCCATGGTCCCTTGCCCTTGGGTTCTACCCTTAGGTGGAGGACACTCACGAGTGGTTGACTCTCACACTTGGACTGACGATAGGCTTAGTGACCTGTACAGTGAGACTTAGAGACTGATAAGGATACTGGCATTTATATACCTTATATACTGTGTTGACATACGCGACATATCGTTCTACTGCCTTACGGCTCCGCTGCATTGATTACTGTACATTCATATCCATGCTGTCATTGATTTACTGCACATTCATAATCATGCTGTCATTGATTTACTGTTATTCAAATCTATTACCACTGTTAGAACTGTCACTTGATTTTATATATATTATATTGCTATTGTGTCGCTCTGACGACCTGAGTATGCATGCTCAGTGTGAGGAGAAGATTTAGCCTGGATCAGAACTAGACGTGCATCACAGACTTCTTGACTTGCCATTCCGAGTTACATTCATTTGTTCCGCTTCAGGTCAGTCTTTACATTGTTTCTTCCAGTTATTGCATTTTCTCATTACCTGCGCATCATTTACTGTTTACCATGAAAAACTAGAAGCCGAAGTGTCACTATGGCAGGACATTTCCTTGACCGTAGGAGCATGGCTGGCCTTGTCTACCCCTCGTATTCCGTATTTTGGGAAGCGGGGCGTGACATGGAAGCTCATGCCCACCGTGAACGCGTCCAAGTGGTCCTTTGGGTCGGACTTCCTGTCGAAGAGGGCCACTATGGGTAGCTTGTTTCGAGACAAGACACACTCACGTAGTAACTACTCCGTGAAGGGTTTCATGAGAGAATCTGCAGAGTATTTCGCCGACCCTCCGGGCGAACGGGTGGCGAGCCGCATTTCCTCAATCTTCTTCTCGAGGACCTTGATTCGCTGTTGGTACCCCGAGGACTCTCCATAGTCCGAATGCCTGCAATCTCTACTCTGGGCTCGTGTGATGGAGCAGTTTCGGTTTTGTTCTATCACGTTCCTATATCCTCGGGGTAGAACCTTCGTGGTTGGCCCCGACGTTCACCATGAATGCGGTCTCGTTGAGTGTGGTGATGTCGGTCTTGCCTGGAACCAGGTGACTTGACCGATGTCTTTTTAGAGGGCGGGAGAGCTCGACAAGCATTGAAGTGGTAGTCTGGTTGCTCCCGAGTTCTTGGTGTCGAACTGTCTAGCGCTCAACGAGTCATGGAATCATTCCTCATTTAGAAGTAATAATTGCCGAAATCGGCACACCAGTGTTTCGTGACAGTGGGATGGGCGTGAGCGAGGTCGAAGGCCTGAATGCGCCCCTCCGTCGCTCCACGCGCGCCGTCGTTTCGGGGAGTGGGGACGGCGGTTTGGCGGGTATGGCCGACCATTTGAACACGAGCGAGCGCGTCCACCATCACTGTGAGCCTGTCGATCTGCGCAGATAAAACGTCGATGATATTAGGAGGTTGAGTAGAACTGCCCCCGCCTACATTGTGGAGGACGGAGCGGCTCATGCTGGAATCGTTACGATTATCGCTGGTCATCGAATCGAAGACGGAAAATCAACTTTCATAGGTGGGAAGGTCGTTCCCACAAAGGGCGCCAACTGATGGAGGTCGGAATCTCCCTCTGATGTTTTCCTCCGCCGATCTTGCTGCCAGCGAGGCAGAACGGTTGAGATTTTTGGTAAAGATTGAGTGTATAGTCTCAATGGGTTGTTGGTTGTCGTTGACACCGAGCTACCTACAATGGAAGTCCCAGGGTGGGAAACCACCGCAGGACCCTCCAACGATCAAGTAAATACTGAGGAATGATAATGACAGGGTAGCGGCATATTGTAAATGAGTTTGAGGTATTTCAGTTGTCTGGAAGAGTGGGTTTATATTGCGATTGTATGGAGCGAACCAATGCGAGATTCTCGTCGTCTGTTACGCCCCGACCTCATGTTCGCGTTGATGGCGGGGCATGTCCATTAATGGCGGGATACGCTCATTAATGGAGAGACGCGTCAACGTGGGATGCGGGACGTGGAGTGGCGGAGATCTCGATTTGGCGATATACACGGAGCCGTTACGGAGGAACTTGGGCTCCGTGCTTTCGTTTGAACAAGGAAGCCGATGAAGCTCATCTCGGTGGATGGCTCATAGGCGAGCGAGAAAGCCGAGGAAGCTCAGCTCTGTAACAGCTCAGAGACGAGCAAGGAGGTTGTGGAAGCTCAGAAGCGAGCCGTTGGTAGGTTTCTAGGCAAATAGGGAAGGTACTCTAGGGAGGTCTCCAAAAGGTCAGATGCAACCTCGAAGACAAGGTGCCGAGGAATGTCCCATGTGTATCGTACTTATTCCAACTCCGTAGCCCCCCAGGAATCTAGGGGGCTTAAACGGATGACAAGTTATCCGCTACGTGTCGTGATCTGAGAAATTCCCACTTACGTGAATCATTAGTAGGCCATGATATATATGGGTAAATGGCTGGTATTTGTCATTGATATTAGGGTAAATTATCAAAAAGCCCCTGGCGTGCTCAGAGCTTGTGTAAAAACCTTGGGTTTTTGGTCTTGTAAAAGAAAACCTATAACAAAAAAAAAACCAGCATGTGATTCCCCTCTTTTATTTTCGTATAGCTTCAAAACGCCTCGTACCCATGTGGGCCGACAGTCTTTTACAAACAGCTAGATTTAAGGCAGTTATAGTACATAGAAGTTGCTTACCTATAATATCTAGAGTTTTGTATGTAATTTTTATTCTGTTTTCATTTTTCCCTTCATATATACCTTTTTCCCACAAAAAATCTAATTTCCCTCCAAAAATCTAATTTCCCATAAAATATACTTCTTTCTCTTCAAAAGTCTCTAAAATATCTTTTTACTTTCATGCAATATCTAAATAGTTGCTTGTAATATCTAAGTAGTTGCCTCTAATATTTAAGCAGTTGTATGAGTTGCCTGTAATTTCTAAGTAGCCATTTGTAATATCTAAAAAGTTGCATATAATATCTAAGCACCGTACAGGAGAAGTGAGGCAAACCTTTGTGATTCTATTTAAAATAGAATACAAGGCCTAAATGAAATACATTTCAAGGGGTTTTTCACAAAGATTTTGAACGATAGGCCCTTCCCAACAGTTTTGAAAATACCCGAGGATTTTAGACAACTCCCTAGCGGGCTAGGGCCTTTTGACAATTTACCCCTGATATTATCATTATCTTTTGGCTAAATGGCTTTAAAGTACCCAAAGTTTGAAGATCTTAGCACTTAAATACATAAAGTTTACTTTTTGACTTTTCCCAAAGTTTACGGACCTTAGCATTTTGCTACTTACCATTCAATTGGTGTTAAAATATTCTTTTTAGATTCTCATGTGCGGCTCACGTGCCTTTTTTTTTCTCTTTTAGGTTGTCAGTAGAAAAAATGGGGTTAGTTAGAGATTCGAAGTGGCTGCTATTACCATGAACAGTTCAGATTCATCCAAAATCTGGATCAACGGTCGAGATTTATATCAAACAGAGATGCATTTGGTATTGATGCACGTAAGATTTATGGTCCAGATCCAAACAGAGGTCCTATATTATTATTCTTTCCAAACAACCACTCTTTTTCCTAGTTTTGGCTTTCTTCTTCTCAAATTCTTCATACCCAAGCTGTTGTTTCCACTGATGGCTTCTTCATAAATTCAAGTCTTCAAATTCACCTCAACACTTCTGGAATTTTAGTGTGATGCGTCATCACAAAGCTATTGCTACGCTCAATTTTAGGATTAGGGTAAATTGAAAATTAGGGTTTGATGGAGTGATCTCCAAACTCTTTTCTCTCACACTTAATTTTACTTTGGTGACCGTGCTCAATCTCTAGGGATGGGATTAATGGACAATCAAAATTGCGGACCGCCAAGGATGAGTTTCTTTTATTTTATTTTTTCTTAACTCGGTCAACAATATCAATGAGGTAGCAGAGAAGAGCTTAAAAATGTCATTTCACGGGCGATTGAGTGACTCGATCTCATGGTTAATGTTGAATCTGAGATGCAGTAGAGAAGAGCGTAAAAATGTCATTTCTCACTCACTGTTAATATCGGTAGGTAACAAAATGCTACTTTAAAACATCAGCTATTTATATGTCAAAAAAGAACAATCATATCTACACAAACTTGGTATCTTTGAGCCATTTAGCCTTACCTTTTTCATTTTCAATTATTTACCATTTTTTCCATCAGAAATCATTACTATTATTTAAATTAGTTTATAAATTTTACAATTATATGATACAAATCGTCACTCTGAAGTTTGTCTAATTACAAGCTTAATTATGAAACAACTGACCTTCTACTTTCAATCATCAAATCAAAGAAAATAACATGTTAAAAAACACATATATTTACGTTTGTCAAATTTGGTTTCCCCATCCAACTTATTTATTCCTTCACATATAAATTTTTTTCCTAAAACAAGAAAAAGTCTTTTTCATAAAAATATTATAGAATTAAATGTTATATTGAGGAGGTAAGGGCAGCATGGTACTCTAGCATCATCATCCTTCATGTTTTCGTTTGCATGTCAAAAAATAAATGAATGTTAGCCCCATAAGTAGCATGTTTTGTTTCATGCTAGCTTCCTATTTTTATTTCAATTTTTATTTTAGTATTGGACACAAAGCAGCATGCTTCTAGAGCCTTAGGTTCGATGGATATTTAATTTTATTTCAATTTTTTTTACTCTTGAACTAAAATTTACCACATTTGATTTAAACAACATAACTAGGGATGTAGATGGATCAGATACAAGGTTATTAGAAATGGAAATTACTATCCATATTTGGTAAAATTCGGATACAATATGAATATGAATTCAATAATTGGAAAAAGGCAATCAATAGAGCCAAAAATTACCGTTCTTGGTGTTGGATACGAATACCGGATATAGGTGTTACCATATTCGTTTCTGGTTGTTATTGTCGAACGCGAATACAGGTTCGGATAATCATTCAAAATGAAAACAATTATCTATATTCGATTGCGCGGACTGTATCCATTTACATCTGTACACATAACATGATAAAGGCCTTGCTATTGAAACTTTTTGTACTTTTCTGTTCCAAAAGATTAATACACAGAAGAATTATTTCTGAATTTATGTTTACTTAATTGTGAAAGAGTAAATGGTAATTTAAGAAAATGCTTTGACCTTCAACCCTAGTGTGTGTGTGTATAAAAGCATAAAACCCCTTCTCTTTCTCTTTATTTCTTATTAACTAATGCATGACATATTTATACGTATATTATTAGCCATAGTCACAGACATGACATTTTATAGAAATATTCAGAAAACTCAATTTCAAATTGATTTTATATTTTTGTCAAATATGATTTAGAAATTCAATATATAAACAGTTTGAACTAGACCCTCAGCACTTAATCGATGAAATTAGAATTTTGCATGGATTATTGCCTGTAAATGCGATGATGAGCAGTTTTCTTTTACCCAAATAAATTTTATTAGTATATTAAGATAATGTGGACATCCTAATTATAATATTAACCTCCGTTTCCTTTTATTTTTATTTTTTCTTCAATTTGAAATTGAAAATGCTACATGCTCTCCTTGTGCTTAAGGCCAAACAAGGAGGGAACTAGGTTTTATGCTTTGCAGAGCAAAGGTAAAACGTAAATAGGCCAAAATTTAGCTACTCTAAACCATATTGAGAATGGTGTCGAATTACAACTAGAGATGCAAAAATAAAATTAAAAAAGGCCAAAATACTGATCAATGTTTAAAATAGTTCGCTATGTGGCTCGCTATTTTGCGCTATATAGCGTAGCTTAACCTCTTCGCAACGTAGCGTCGGAAAATAATTTAAATACAAAGTACCTTACATTATTTTTTCAAATAGCTTACGCTTTTAAAAAATAGTATACGCTATACCATGCATTCGCTATTTTCATATAAGTTTTTCTATTGAGTTTCTTAAGATTTCAGTTTTTTATCCTAAACTATATGAAAATGGTCTCATTGAAGTTTTAACCTCTAAATTAGAAATCATATTTAGTGGACATGTTTCTTAAACAAAGATTATTTGATTTATTTTCGATACATTTAATATAATTATGAATCATACATATGAACTCAAGAATTGAAAATTAAGAAAATAATGTTATGCTACTTATTGTTGTATGTTCAATATGTTTATTATATATAATTTATTGTAAATAATATGATGATGGTGATGATGATGATGATGATTAATAATTAATAATTCGTGTAGTTTACACTACGCGCAACGTTGTTTGTGCTTTTAGCAATTCAGCAGTGGAATGCTATGATATAAGCTATCACTATTTTGAACATTGATATCGATTCTTCAAATTAAACTGGGAATAAATACTTCATGCTTGTTTAAAAGCCGCTCTTCGCTCTTTTGAACCAGCAAACTCATCGATTATAAAGTCTGTTGAAAAAATTCTCGGGCGTTCTCTTTTCAATATAAACAATCAAGTAGTTTCTTAAGAAATCGTCCTCCATCTTGTTACAAATACGTGTGTTTCGATTATAAAGTCTTTACAATCTGTAGAGCATGGAATTCTTAGTTGTAAGGAAAAACTTCACGGTACTGGATATCAAAGCTTCTCCAATTTTCCTTTTTGAAATTTCACCACTAGATTAAGACTTGAAGCCTAAGACGGATAACTTGAAAAACTTCAATAGTGGAATTAGTGAAATTTTCTAGGGAAAAGGTTATCAAGAATTTTCCTAAAATATAACCATAAAGAACCATATGTCTATAATAGATGAGAGAAACAAAAGCTTACAAAGTTTTGCAGAAAACAGAAAAGATCAACTCAAGAAAACACAAAGATTTTATGTGGAAAACAAAATGGGAAAAAACCATGGGCGGCAGCAGACATTTTACTATTTTTTGAGAATTACAGAATTCCTCTTCTCTCTCAATTTTCTCTCTCTAACCCTAAACAATTAGTATCATATTTATAGCTTACAATTAATTCTTAGAGATAAGTATTTTTAATTTGGATCTAACCAAATATCTAATTTAAATCTTATGTCCAATTTAAATTTTCTCTAAATAACTGATTTGGATTTATCTCTAATAAACAAATACTGAAGCAAATATGATTAGGATTATAGAATCAATTCTAATAATCTCCACCTTAATTTTAAAATCCGTCAGCTGCGAACCGTCCTGCCAGAAATCTGCAACTGTCGATCGCCCTTTAGGCTTATCTCCATCTATCAACGCTAAGCAAGTCCAAACAATATCTGAACTTACGAGTAAGTACCGGCTTAGCACATATATCTGCTAGGTTGTCTTTTGTATCAACCTTCTGTATTTTGATACTTTTCTTAGTCCGATGAAGTGATATCTTACATCTATGTGCTTAGTCCCGTTGTCACGCCCAACTTCCCAAAAGACTAAAAGTGAGAATGATCAAGGCCTGCATGTATCCACGATGAGAAGTACTCCTCGTCATTAATACGCTAAATGGAATTGCAAGCAGAATAAAGACAATAATTACAAAAATTTTAAACAAATAACATAACAAAATCTAACAAAATTTATTACAAGTACGAAATAAATAACTAGAATAAATTTCCCAAATAACAACGATAGTGGCAAATAAAAAAGATCCCAATAATGTACTGCAGAGAAAAGAAAAAAAACTAATAATCGGCTTCAGCAGAGAAGTAGTTGCTATCCTACTCGCTGGGCTTTACTCAATTATCTTCTCCTGTTTCGACGTCGTCTGACGGACTTTCCCTAAAGAAAGAAAACAAAAACACATACATCAAATGGAATGCCCGTCAGCGAACTAGAGTTCGGTAAGTCTCCATTTTAAAGAATGGAATTTTAACATAATTTAAATATGATATAAGAACGAAAAAAGAAACAATCAAATATATATAAATAGCAAGTAATATAAAGCGATAATGTCATCATATTTGTTATCGAGGACGCACTATCTTATTTTAAGTTATGAGTTCGATAAGTTAGGATTTTACACGTAACGAAGATATTACATTTCCCTTCGGAACAACAGAAACACGGATTCAAGAGATTCATGAGTTAGTAATGCAATTGTTTCATAATATCCGGAACTACGGCGATTATGTATAATCCTCATTACCGTAAATGTCCCTATTCATCGAACTTCCCTATCCCCAGGTCACTTGTTTATTGAATTTTAGAGCTTGTCAGAAATACTAGCACAAAACTATGAATACTTGAAATGGTTCAGGTTCATGTTAGGTTCATGGATTCACGAGTTCATGTATTCAAGTATTCATGTCTACAAGTATTTAAGTATTCAAATAGCCAAGTATGCATGCATTCATGATTCAGACCACGTTCGTGTCAACAAATAAAGCATAGCAAAATTCATGATAACAGTAGGAGTGAAAGTATTCATAGAGGGGAGGGGGGAGGGGGGTGAATAGGAATATACTACCGATATACCCAAATTAAAAAAAATCTACACTTGTAAATAGAGAACACTATTGCAAATCTTAACAAATAATATACCAATATGATAAGTGGCTAAGTAAACTACAATTATGAAATAATGAATAATAAGCAAGTAACAATATCAAGTAATGAACATATAGAACAAGTAGGGAACAAGCATGTAATTTCTATGTTAAAGCTAATAAGCAATTAGAGAGTAAGAAATTGTAAACGCAAACATGCAAGGTTTATAGTAGTTCGGGAGATCTCGTAGTCCACTTTCTTTAGGCGTCGAGCCCGTTTCGTTAAACACATCTCCACTAAGTCTATTATGTTGCATACCCACAACATCTTACACCCACATCTCCACCTAGACAACACGTTGTGCACCAGCAACCTCTCACAATCACGTCACTCGACACACGAGTGACTCTTCACCACAAGTTTTCTTTCCTTACAAAGGCCCTCTCATATTTGAGAGACCTCACTCAAAAGAAGAAGAAGAAGAAATACAAGCACAATTACTCTTTAAAAGAGTTTTTCTCAAGCTCAAGCTAATACTCTAAGGGTGTGGATAATTAATTGAAGCTCTTGAATGTGTGTGAAAATGATTTGGATAAACAAATGAAAAAATCTTTCAATTCTCTCAAGAGTTGAGATTTTCTTTTTAATATCACTCAAGAATAAGCAAGTGAAAATGTATGGGTGAATTCCTCCAAAAATCCAAAGAAAAAGTCTATTTATAGTTCGAAAGAAAAACTAGCCGTTATGAGTCAAAATCAGCAGAAAACACTTACGACAGACGTCTGAAGAATAAATGGGCAGACGTTTGTCCCTTTATAAAAATCAACCCAATGGCTATATTTTCAAAAACATTCTTCATGAGACGTCTGCCAGATTGGGCATCAGACGTCTGAAGAACAAAATCATTTTCAATCCGAGAGTTTAACATAGACATCTGAAGAAAAATGGGCAGACGTCGAAGTTATAAAAATTCATTTTTCAAAACCTTCTGCAGACGTCTATCCCATTAAACTGCAGACATCTGTCGATAAACAAAAATCCAACCAGAGACTTTTAGGCAGACATCTGAAGGTATAAAAAACCATTTTCAAATCCTTCATCCGATGTCTGGTCAACTAAACATCAGACGTCTGTTGTCTTCTCTGGGTTTCTGATATTTCTGATATCAAAGAACAAGACATTCGAAGCTTATATAAGCAGACGTCTAGCAAGCACAAAAAAACAAATATTTGGGTTTTTATAAAAATGAAAACTTCGAAATTGAAAAACCCAAAGTTTGTGCAATGTAAAATGTTTGTGCATGTGTGTGTGAGCGTTCAAGAGCTCTAATTGATATAAATAATATTTTATAGAGTACTTACATAAAAATCTATGTTGATATCGCATTTCTTCGACGACTTGAATCTTCAACACGAGCTCTTGGACTTTGGTGCAACGCTTGAACTTTAACTTGATTTCCATTGATCTTCGCCGCTCAACTCACACGTGTCTTGAAATCGATATTTGATTTTCAAATGAATTTCTCTTCGATTTCGATCTTTGACGCTTTAAACTCGGATTTGGGCTTCTAGCTTCTTCGCTAAACATAGCATGAACTCTTGAACCTTTATACTTTGGCTACTTGGATTCACAAAGCTTCAATGTGCAATTTTGGAAGCTCTCATCTGTATCCTCCAACCTTCATTAGATTTGTCGTTTAAGCTCATTTTCCGCCATCCTCCTTTATATGCTTGTGCCGTAAAATATCCTGAATATCCTAAAAAGCAATCTCAAAATGACAAAGTATATCATATACAGTGTTATAAAATAAACATGATAATAAACACGGTATATGAATATTCATTGTTTTAATATCGCAAAACTATGAATAGTATGTCAATGTCAAGATAGGAATCAAAAGCAAGGCGTGAGATATGGATAAACTATATGTATTTATGATGTCTAACATGTAAGGTATTCATGCTCGTCGGACGGATTTCGAAAACTTTGCAAAAGCGTAAGACAATAAAAATTTGAGTGAACAAGACACCCAAAGCCTAGAATACTACCATAGACTATAAAACTTGTAAACTAAAGAAGTTAGAGCCGAGAAGATGTACAAGTTTTGAAACTTCTTCTCATGCTCCAATGATGAAACCAAGGACTCCGGCTAAGCTCCGCAGCGCTCCGGATCTCGCTTGGTTCCCGATCGGCTCCGTCGAAAATGATCCATGCGAAAACCACCGGTTCTAAGTTCAACTTCAATCAAATTGAAGTTACTCACTCACTCAATTTGCTAGACAGATTGAGTAAGAGATATAGAAAAAGATGAAGAGAGCTAACGAATCTCTTCATCTTTTTCGTTAGCTCTCTTCATCTTTTTCTTTCTTCGTATGAGAGAGGAAGGAAGAACAAAAAAACGGTTAGACCTTGTGTGTAGTGTGTCTCATCACAAACAATTATCATGAGAAAGTGAGAGTATATGCCACCTAACAAACACCTCATTCTCATGACAAGAAAAGAAACAAAAATAATAAATGAGCCAATGACAATTATCATAAGTTTAAAAAAGATTTAAACATATAACAATAGATTATGCGCATCACATGTCACCTAACCAAAGAAAAAGAAAATGAGAAAAAAGATATAATACTGGTTTATATATGCACCATCATATATAAGAAATATCATTTAATCAACACTTGATTCAATGATCTGGTTCAATCATAAACCGACTAGTATCATCCGTCCGATTAATACATGCAGTATCACATACATATGTTTAATTGGACCCTGCACGCATCGCCGTACGTTCACTATATCATTTTACTAGAACGGGAAAACCTTTTGTGTGAGACTCTAAAGACTTGAGAATACGCTGGCAGTAGGTCAGGATCATATCCGATTGATTTGAAACACTTTCATATCAATCTCCTACTGGGTTAACCTACAAGCACGTTAGCGGTACTATCTGTACATAACGGCTACCCAGGTATTGAATGAAAAGCCGGTCGACAAGAAAGCCCATCCGTACCCTGCTAGAGCATATCAGTGACATTCACTGTACAGTCCGGTCTCTTCGTCTAAGACTGTCGCATACCGGGTCTGGGAAATGGAAACCATCAGACTCCTAATAACCCAATAAGTCATGTTTACGTCAAGTTCATGTCTATCCGAGAAACTGCCGATAACACTTATCAGTAAATCTCGATTGTCTTAGCTAAGGACTTATGGTCATAGCCAACTGTGCACGGTGCGACATCAACTCTGTTCCCTTATTAATTAAACATAATAATAAGAGTTAAGTTCTGTTTAAACCCAATGAGGTAGCGCCTCACGTGCTCCCCACGTGAGCGCCAGTGCTGGCCGGATTAAATTCTACAGCGACGCTTTATGTAAAGTTCACGTGGGCGTCCACGTGCATAATACGTTAGCGCCAGCACCCATATTAAGAGGAGATAGAATTAAATTCTATATGGAAATTATTTCTCTAAAACCTGGGATATTCTCTATTAAACAGAGCCGATGAATTAAAAGATCTAATAATGATGATAAATCATCAAATGATAAAATTAAATTCTATTAGAAGAAAATATCTCCCTAATCTTTCTAAGTGAGAAATATATTCTCGGTTGGACTAAAAATCCAATGATAGAATTAAATTCTATTTTGGGAATATATTTCCCCAATCTTTCTAAACAAAAAAAGATTGTGCTCCGTTAAACAGAACACCCTTGGATTAAAATCTAATGGTGATTAAAAATCACCGTTAATCTTGTCAAAAACAAGAATAAATATTCTGTAAAACAGAAATTCACTAGATCAAAAATCCAACGGTGGATAAAATCCCCCAAATAATCTTTGATGCCAAATAAAATCAATTAGTATCTCTTAAATAAGAGATTTTCTCAAACTAATCAAAAAATTTGACTCTCCTATATAAAAAATAGGAGACTTCAAAGAAAAGAAGAAGAAGAGAGAGAACCCCCCATAAGCTTCTGCAAACAAAAAGATAGAAGCTGCAACTGAGAATTCAATTCTCCTTCAAAAAAGATCTACTAGTTCTTTCAAACCCTAGGTAAAAAAAAAGTAAAGATAAAATGTATCTATTTTGCCTAGCATAAAGAAAATAAAGGTTCAACCCTTCATAAAAATAACTTAGTTCTTCCTCTAATCTCAGATTTGCAGAGCAAATCTCCCCACAAGTTGAGAATTTAATTCTCATCGGGGAGATTTTGTTCTTCAAACTCAAAATCTAGGAAAAATGACTAGATTAAAAAAAAAGGAAATAAGAGAATTTATGGTTCTAGGAATTTAATTCCTCCGCAAGCAGGGTCTAACCCTACATAAAAGAACTTAACATAAAAAACACTTAATTCTCCAATAAAAAAAGAAGATCCCGGATCTTCAAAAACAATGATCTTGGCGACCATTAATGGCCAAAATGTCGTTAATAGAGATTCAGTCTCTAAAAAGAAAAGGACTTGGCGCATCACGTGAAACATGATTTGTACGATATTTTGTGATCAAAGAATTGTTTACCGCAATCAAGAACGGCGTCGCTTGGTAACTAGCCCGTGAGTACGGGTCGGTCCACAGGGATTTTGTGTATTCTCAGTTTGTTCTAACGAGTCTCCAATTGGGGTTAGATTGATTATCACTAAAAATTAAGGTTGATTTAGATTAGGATTAAAACCTTGCTAGGGTTAGGTTTAGGTTAAGTTTGGAAATTCAATATTTTCATCACCGCTTTCTATGCCCTAATTAAGATCGATTTAGGTGTTATGGTAATAATTAATAAAGTGGATTAGTACCATCGGGAAGAAACTATGTTTCTTCCTCTAGGTCCTTGTCCGTCCTTTCTCAATTCTTACCCTAACTTCCATGGAAAACATATACAACCGGTCTTTTAAACTACGGTATCACCGCTACCTCGTGGACAGGGCGCCGTAGTGAGCGGTGTGTGTATGTATGCATGGATTCCTATAAAAATATGTGATGGGCAAGAAAGGGGTGAGAGATTTTCATCTCTCAAACCTCTCCTATTCCTAACCCTAACAAATGAGGAATGTTTACCCCAATCAGAGCAAAGCTCTGTTCAAATTCCAAGGCGGAAGATGAAGCGACGCTTCATCTTTCCCCAATCAGAGCAAAGCTCTACTTTGAAAATCTAAATGCTAATAAATGAAGCAACGCTTCAGATCCTCAGCGCTGCGAGCAAAGCGCCACGTGTCAGAAGTTGATGCGTCAGCACAGCGCCCGAGGCAGTGCGTCCAATCAGAGAAAGGCACTTTTAAAACAAAAAGTAAAGGAAGCAACGTTTCAGTTGCGCAAGCGCCGCGCTGTGCGACACATGTCTGCGCAGTTGCGCAAGCACATCTGCGCAAGCACAGCTGCACTGCGCGGCACGTGTCTGCACAGTTGCGCAAGCACAGCTGCGCAAGCGCTGCGCTGCGCGACACGTGTCACACGCTGGGGCGTTTGCGCAAAACAGAATTGAGATTTTAAAGAAATCTTTTCTGTTCTTGTTAAAACAAGAAGATTTTCTTCTGTAAAACAGAGGCCTTTGGATCAAAGATCCAACGGTGGGGAAAATTCCCCAAATCACTCAGAGAAAGATCTTTTTAACAAATTTAACTAATTTATGTGCACTATAAAAGGGACCCCAGACCTCAATTCAAATAATCAACATCTTCGGAGAAAAAAAAAGAGAGAACTCTGAAGAATTCCTCAAGAACAAAAAAGGTAAAAAACCTTTAGAAAAAGTGAAAATTCTCTAATGAACAGATCATTGATCTGAGAACAAGATCAAGGACCTCTAAGGAAAAGGAAAATAAACAAATATAAAAAACAGTGCCTTGCACTTCTTTTTATGAACCATTGGTTCTGAATCTAAGAGATTCTCAAGATAACAGTGCCTCGCACATTTTATCTGAAATTGATCCAAAAGAATAAGAACAGTGCCCAGCACTTGCCAGAAATGCACTATTGCGCAAGCCGCGCCACGTGTCAGCAGTGCAACAGCACAACGCACTGCGCTGTTGCGCTTGCGCTCACCAGAGTGTGACACGTGTCACCACCATATGAGTTTGCGCTCATTACTCGACGCAAAGCGCCTGACAAGCCATGTGGGGCACTGTCGGAGTATTTAATGCTCTAGATTATTAAAGAAAAGGGACAGAGTCCAATTAAAAGGCCTAACAGGCCTAATAAAAAAGTGCTATGCATTTTAAAAAGGGCAGAGCCCAAACAAAATAGATGCTCTGCATCATTTATAAAAAGGCAGAGCCCAAACAAAATAGATGCTCTGCATCATTTATAAAAGGGCAGAGCCCAACCAAACAAGAATAATGCAGTGCATTACTAAAAAGGGGCAAAGCCCTAGCACAGGCCAAAGACAAAAGATGTTGAAACTGGACTTAGCCCAATCATGGCCGTAAGTCCTCAAACTAAATTGACTGAGCACAGCTGCTCTCCTAAATCAATTTACATCCGGTTCGAGGGTACATCTCTGAACTCCTCTGACACCCATCGTTGTAATCCTTCAACGACGTCAGAGAGGTGACGGGTCCCGACGACTAAACATTCAAATGGACCGAAACGTCCTTAAACTAATGTTGGACCGAAACGTCCTTAAACTAATGTCGGACCACCACGTCCCTAAACTGGAACACGGACCACCACGTCTTTAAACTGGGATACAGACCACCATGTCTCTAAACTGGAATAGAGACCACCACGTCTTTAAACTGGGATACGGACCACCATGTCTCTAAGCTGGAATAGAGACCACCACGTCTTTAAACTAGGATACGGACCACCAAGTCCCTAAACTGGAATATAGACCGCCACGTCCTTAATCTGGAACATGGACCACCACGTCCCTAAACTGGAATAATAGAGCCTCCAAGTGCTCTTTTGCCGGATCTAAACGGTCCCGTTTAAGTCGATCTTGGCCCTAAACATGGCTAACGTATCCTTAAACATTCAAATGGACTATAAAATTCCAAATCAACTCCGGTTCGAGGGTACATCTCCGAGCTCCTCTGACACCTGTCGTTGTAATCCTTCAACGACGTCAGAGAGGTGGCGAGTCCTGACGGCCATATAATAAATGGATCACCACGTTAAGTTGATCTTAGTCTCAAATAGGACTAACGTATCCTTAACGAACGTTTAAGTTGATCTTAGCCTCAACACGGCTAACGTATCCTTAAACTAAAAAATACCAAACCCAAATCTAAGTAAATACAGATTTGGACTAATCCACGTCCTACGGGCGACGACATTACTCAGTCTCCGTATACAATCCACGGGCAACCCCAAATAAAACAAACATACACGACATGAAGTGAAATTCTGGAGAAGGAGAAAGTGGTATCCGCAAGGCGGTAGCGTAATTAACTGCAGGGGCTTGCGCCTGCAGGGAAGAGCGTCCCCACAATCAAAAACCCCTCACCCTGAGGGGGAATCTGACGAAGTCTGCTACATCGGCCGCATCCGTCTAAACCTCCGATACACGGTGCCATAAATCAACTTGGCATCTTCGGAGAGGTGGACGGATAAGACCAAATAGCATCTGCCCCGAATCTCAGGCAAGACGTTTACCGAGTCTCCGCCGCGTCATTCGGAGGGGAACAGATTCTGGCACGCCCGGTGGGACCTTTTCCTCTTTCCACTCCACACTTCGTGTGTCGTCTTCGCGAACCAATCGCGGTTTGTTAAATGGTTTTCGCGAACCAATCGCGGTTTGTTAAATGGTTGCCTTCGGATTTCAAGTTGCTAAGATTTGGTCTTTTTCCTGGCGCAGAACTCAAGATTCAATGGCCTCTAATTGCACCAACTGCTCGAAGTGCAACTGCAGTGGACGCTCTACCTCCCCCGGTGGTGTAGCATATGGGCCCCAAGCGGCCTCCTTCTTCGCTCTGCCGGTAGACCAGGTGACCCAGGCCACCACTGGCCTATTTTTCGGGACCATGATCCCGCCTACAAGCTTCTCTGCGCCAATAGCTGCACCGGAAGTGAACAAAAAGTCGGTCTTCGACCGGCTCACTGCTACGACGGCCCCTGTCAACGGGTCGCCCGCTACCAAACCGACAGCCTCTGTTTTCACCAAGCTAAATCAAAACTCTAAACTGGCTGTCCCAAGGAAAGAAATAACTGCTGCTCCAGAAGTCGTCAAGGCGGCTTCCCCTGTCAAAGAGTCAGTCTTTTCAAGACTGACGATTCCTGCTCCTGCCCCTGCTCGAGGATCCGTCTTCAACAGGTTGAATATCACCCCTCAAAAGACAACCTCTGTCTTTAAGAGGTTAACACCGGCGGCACCTCATTCAGACAGGGGGCAAAAAGAAGATGTCTCAATCCCCGAGCCAGTCCCAACGGCTCGTCATGCTCGACGTCGCCATTGGCAACGAGTGAGGAAGGCAGGGGGCAACTCCCCCTCAGGGCTAACTCCACCGACTCCAGTGGTGGAAGTCAACGCTGCTGTTCCAACTGGGAACAGTTTTGAACGGCTGAGGAGGGTACGTAAGAACTCTCTAACCGCTACACTGAAAAGATCTCCTCCACCTACGGAGAGAGTTCCAGAAACGAGGCAAGAACAACCCCCTCAACGGTTGTCCTAAAAAATTTATAAAGTTTGGAGGAGGGTTCAAGACTCCGTGATCGACCCGGATCACTCCCGTCAACGAAAGAAGACGAAGGTGCAAAAAGGAAAAGACCGTCCTATTGAACAGCAAGGGACAACGATCGCTAGGGTACCCACTGCAACGGCCCCTTCAACTTCAACGGCCCACAAAAGAAGAAGGCCAGAGAAAACCCCAACGCCGATGACGAATATCAGAGGTGGTGAACCCAAACGCCCTAAGTCAGGGGGCATTGTAGTTCATACCGTCTACGTTGCGTCTGATAAAGAGGACAGTCGCATATCTACGGGTCATCGACCGCTTACGCGATCAGTGACCAAGGCGCAGGAGCAGCAAAAGAAGCTCCAAGAAATGATGAACGCTATGGCCGCACTTACAGGGCCAAAAGAAAACCCTGAAACGTCCTCGGACGAACGTCAGGAGGAAGAAACCGACGCTGAATTCCTTCGTCGGATATTGGAGAAGAAGGATAAAGAGGCTGCTGAACAAGCAGCCAACATACAGCGTATGGGCCTCCTCTTCCAAGACATGATAGGGATGATGATACAACAAGATCCTCCGGTCGAAGAGCCCCCGATCGTCCTTGGGAACGATATGGGAGAGACATCAAATCCTCCACCAGCTCTGTCAACGGCTAAGGAGGATACAATCTCCAAAGTTGATTTGGATGAATACATCGCCCAACAAATACGGGTTCATCATGCGACCGAAGCAGCCGGCCAGGTCGTAAAAACGGGGCGGCCATATCCAAGTTGGTACGATCAAATTAAGTACCCGCCAGGTTATACAATTCCCAAGTTCCATGTCTACAAGGGGATGGGCAATCCTCATCAGCATGTTGCCCAGTTCAGGGCACTTTGCGGCAACACCGGCGGTGACGACAAGCTGTTGCTTCGCCAGTTTGTTGGAAGCTTATCAGATACGGCGTTTGAATGGTACTCTGAGCTCCCGAACGACTCTATTAAAACCTTCGCGGAGATGGAGCTGCTGTTTACTCAGCGTTTTGCAAGCGCCAGTGAATGCACCCCGATGACGACACTGATTAACGCCAGGGTAAAGCCAGGTGAGACGTGGGTTCAGTACGCTATACGATGGAGGAACTTATGGTCGAAGTGTGAGCAGCGCATTGAAGAAGCTCCCGCGGTGGGTATGTTTGTGGGAACCCTTGATCCGCAAGTAACCATCTCACAATTTATGATGTTTTTCAAGCCAACTACCTTCCAGGCCTTGATTGACAAACTAGCGCAAATGGATCAATTGGGCCATAAACCCCCTCTTCCAAAGCCGGACTCCCGAAATGACAAAGGGAAGGGAAAAGCGATCGTCGTCGCTAATGCTCAACAACAACCGAGCAACTCGAAGCCGGTTGTGCGTCAAAATAATATGCGCCCATACGTAGACCTTGAGGAGAGACTAGGGCGTCCTTACTCGTTTCCCTATGATAAAACGAGAAGGTTATTTGAGCTGGCATTGCGCAACAGACTCATAAATCTGCCGGATCCAAAACACCCGTTACAACCAAGTGACGTCAACGAGCCCAACTACTGTCCTTATCATCGAGTACTGGGCCATCCGATCGAAGATTGCTACGTTTTCAAAAATTGGCTTGAAAACCAGTATCGACAGGGCAAATTCGCGTTATCTGACAAATGGAAGGTGAATCCCCCGCAGCCCCATACTTCTAAGGGGACGAATACGCCGGGGGCAACATGCTCCGTCGTTGAAGAAGCTCCTTGGGAGGTTGTATTATCAGCCAAGACAAAGAGGATGCTAAACGACCTTCAGGCATGCCCAGCAATCAAGTGGGAGAACCCGTTGGAACCGCAGGTCATTGAAGGGATGCTGAAGCCACGTACAACTCCAAAGACCGATGGTGGTGGCTCGAGCACTTGCAACCAGCCGTCAAAATCTTCGAAAAAGAAGAAGAAGAAATCTAAGAAGCTCGTGAGGCCTGGTGACAAGCGCACGGACTTGCAAAAACAAATCGACACGCTGGAGGAATACAACCAGAAGGCACGGACTCCCATTACATTCCAAGAGTTCCTCAATCACGTCTTTCAAAAGGAAGATGAGGGAGAAAGTTCATCTGATGAATCTGAAGAATGCGTGGCGAGCTGTCATGTGATTTCCCATTCGTTCATGGACGATGAGGAAACTCCTTGTACCGAAGCGCTGGAGGCAGATCTTGAACCAAAATTTCCGGAGCTATCAGATGAAATGATTGACGCGTTCCTTAACGAAGCTCGATTGAAAAGTAAAGCTGATCGAGAACGTGAGACGGCTATATTTGAAAGGGCTAAGCGCCAGCGACTTGATGAAAGTGCCGAGACGATCCCGCTGGAGCAGAACACCTCCGCTACCGACAAAAGCCAATCCAAGATGAGGAAAAAGTTTGCTAAGGCCATATCAATGGGCATGAAGCTACCATCCTCTGAAGGAAACATCGCCGGTGAAGTGGAAACGAACCCCTTCTATTGCTTATATCATCAAAAGATTTCGCACCCCACTCTAGAGTGCAAAGCTTTCGATAGATGGTGGCAAGGATATGTTGCTCATCGACAACGCTTTAAGCGGGAAAAGCGTAAAACTCGTCGAGAGCAAAGAAATACGACCGGAGAGCTTAAAAGAACTACCAGCGATTGTCGCGTGGTTAACACCGGCGGGTCACAAGTGCCTACATTCGGGAGCGATTATGATGAGGAGCTGGAACTTGCCCCTCTCTTTAAAGAATCCACTTCGGGAAAAAAAGAAGGGCCGAAGGTCTGTGAAAATATCCGGCTGCGGAATCGGACGCTGCCTGAAAAGAATCTCGGACCCTCAAACAGAAAAGATAAAGGGAAAGAAAAGGTCTCTGAAGATATCGTCTTAGATGACCAAGTTCTGGAGGAGCTAAGCGCCAACAACCCGCCGAAGAAGAATAAGGTGGATTACAACGTCCTAGCCCACCTGAGGAAACTACCCTCACAGCTCAGCATTCTCGACGCCCTTTTGCTATCAAAGGAGGCGAGAGATTCGTTAATCAAGGCATTACAAGATCCGGAATAATTCCAAGCTTTCCTGGCCGAGGAAAAGATGAAGGATGAATTGGAAGAAGTGCACACGGCCGATGTCACCTTCGGCGACGGGGACCTTCTCCTTGGGACTTGCGAACACAATCGCCCCCTCTATGTCTCAGGATACTGCCACGATATAAAGATAGGCAAAATCCTGATCGACAATGGATCCTCCGTTAATCTCCTCAACGTGCGGGTGTTAAAAGAAATCTGCATGAGCATTCAGTACCTTGCTCGTGACAAGATCACCATCTCCGGGTTCGACTCCCAGTCATCAAGAACTCTTGGGTCTGTGATACTGACGCTACGCTTCGGACTACTCGTCACGGACGTTAAGTTCCACGTCATAGACGCCAAGACATGCTACAACGCTTTGCTCGGCCGACCATGGTTACACGAGTACAACATCATCCCTTCTACACAACATCAGTGTATGAAGTATTTTAAGGATGGTTTCGAGTATACCGTGATGGGAGAACTGAACCCGTTCTCTGTGAACGAGGTCCGCAAATACGAAGATGCCAAATATTTCTTACCGGATTTCGAAGATACGGAGAAGTGTCACAAGCCGGAGAATAAAGCTAATGCCACCATCCCTGTCTTCGGCAGTGATACCGAGGAGGAAGAGGAGATAGTGTATTCGGGTCCGCCCCAACACAGCAAGCCAGGACCGTCCACTCCTACGTTGATCTTTGGTAGCGACTCCAAAGATGAGATCCGTGTTGTATTCTCTGCTTGACCTTCAATACGAACGTCCGCTGACGAAGAGCAAAGTCTACAAGTCACAGTAGTGCCGCTTAAACACCATAAAGAACTGGATGCACTTAATATTTACAATGTAGAAGATCTACAAACATTATACATCCCTCCGAGGCGAGAGAGCGAGAAAGCAATTTTGTTCTACCGCTCTGAAGAAACCAAGGTGGAAAAAGAAATCTGGCATGGCGTGGATCCTACGCTCGACAGGCTCCAGCCTATCCGTCTTCCCAGATATTATACAAAGGGTTTGAAAAAGCTGCTGAAACGCCAGGGGATATCCTTCAAGCAGACCGTTCGAAAAGCCAAGTTCTATGACAAAGTCTGGAACGTTCCCGGGACTCAACGCAAACTGCCTAATGGGAGAATGGAAACAATTGGACTTGGATATATCCGGTCAAAGAAACGAGAGCTACTAAACAGCTGCTATGTCATATATGACTTCGATGAAGAGGCGGATGCTCAATGGGAGGACGCTAATCCTGAGACAGTGAAAGTTCCAGATGGAAAAATGCCCAGTCCGTCGTTCGAAGAACAAATGGACAAGCTTATAAGGGAAGCGGGTCAAAAAGTCCGAGACGATCGTAACCGCGAAATGGTCATCTATGAGAAAGCCAAGACGCAACGCCTTCTCCAACAGGCCGTGAAGGATGAAAATGCCGCTCCTTGTCAACCTGTTATAAAGAAGGCTCAGCGCAAAAGCAGAAATAAGTCGAAAGGCCAAAAAGGCGCTCGACAGCAACAAAGCGGGGCTAAGAAGCTACGCAAACGGGAGTCGAGCGTTATTGATCCATCCCTTATGAAGAAAATGGGTCGAGCATACTCGTTTCCGCGGGACAAGACGAAGAAGATACTTGACCTCGCTTTGAAACATCGGATGCTTGCACTGCCGGAGTCTAAACACCCCGAACAAGCGGGCGAGGTCTCACACTCGGACTATTGCTCTTACTATCGGGTAATAGGGCATCCTCTTGAAGATTGCTTCACCTTCAAGAATTGGGTCGAAGATCAGTATCAGCTTAGCAAGTTCGCTCTGTCCGACAACTGGAGGGTAGCGCCGCCACAAAAGCACGAGCCCAAGGCCACGGAAGAAAAACCAGTTCCACATTGGGATTGGAAGCGAATTCACACCTGTCACATGATTACAATATTAAAAGAAGAGCTCGAGGACATAGATGAGCTTCCTTGGTGCTTCGAAAACAGCAGCGACGAGATAATCTCAGAATTCCCACCAGCGCCAAAAGAGCTGGAAGATAGAATCCATACCACTGCAGATAACCTCAAGAAAATTGAGTTGGGGACGGCAAACGATCCACGACCGACATTCATCAGCGAGCTGCTATCTGAAGAAAGGGTGGCTGCGTTAAAGGACGTGCTTCTACAGCATAGAGATTGCTTCGCATGGAACTATTCCGAAATGCCGGGACTAGATCCAGAAATTGCTGTACACAGATTGGCGATATCTCCGGACGTCAAGCCGGTCAAACAGGCTCCGAGAAGAATGCGGCTCGAGCTTGAGATGAGTATCAATGCTGAAGTCAAAAAGCTGATCGACTCTGGCTTCATCCAGGAAGTTCAATACCCTGAATGGATCGCCAACATCGTCCCGGTGATGAAGAAAAATGGGACAGTGCGCATATGCGTGGACTTCCGGGATCTCAATAAAGCCTGCCCGAAAGACGATTTCCCAGTGCCAGTCACCGAACTGATGATAGACAACACGTCCACTCATGAGGTTTTCTCCTTCATGGATGGCTCATCAGGGTATAATCAGATAAAGATGCATCCCGAAGACCAGAAGCACACCGCCTTCCGGACTCCTTTGGGTATATTCTGCTATAAGGTGATGCCCTTTGGTCTAAAGAACGCCGGTGCCACCTACCAAAGGGCCATGACGAAGATCTTCGATGACCTTATACACAAAATCGTCGAATGCCATATCGACGATCTCATGGTTAAAAGCAAATCATACGAGGAACATCTCAAGCATTTGAAGACTGTATTTCAACGCCTTCGACAATATAACTTGAAAATGAACCCGCTCAAGTGTGCATTCGGAGTTTCCTCAGGCAAATTCCTGGGATTCATCGTTCGACACCGAGGTATTGAAATAGATCTGTCAAAGATCAAAGCGATCATGGAAATGCCTCCGCCGAGAACTCTCAAACAGTTGCGGTCTCTCCAAGGGAGGCTCGCATACATACGGCGATTTATAGCCAATCTTTCAGGCAAGTGCCGTCCTTACAGTCACCTGATGAAGAAGGGAACCCCGTTCGTCTGGGACCAAAAATGCCAAAGCGCACTAGACGAGATCAAACAATACCTGCAGAACCCGCCGGTGTTGGCTGCTCCGGTTATGGGAAAACCCCTCATTCTTTATACAACCGCCCTCGAAGGTTCCTTAGGCGCATTATGGGCACAAGAGAACGATCAAGGGAAAGAAAGAGCACTCTACTACTTAAGTCGAGTTCTGCTGGGGGCAGAAAGCAACTACTCTCCCATTGAAAAACATTGCCTGGCGTTGATTTTTGCGATAACAAAGCTTAGACACTATGCGTTGGCGCATGAAGTTTGTCTTATTTCAAAGGTGGACCCCCTTAAATACTTGATGTCGAAGGCCATGTTGACGGGACGACTCGCTAAATGGACCCTACTCTTGATGGAGTTCTCGATAACATATCAACCTCTCAAGGCAGTGAAAGGCCAGGCCATCGCCGACTTCCTCGCTGAGCACCAGATACCTGCCGACTCTCCTTTAAACTGCGATCTTCCAGACGAACATGCGTTTGATGCGATCGACGGTAATAATACCCGATGGGAGCTTTATTTCGACGGAGCATCTTCCGTGAAGAAGCGCAAACAAAGTACCCATATAATCAAATCGGGGGTATGACTCATCTTTGTAACTCCACAAGGAGGGATAATGCGCTTTGCTTTCTCCCCGACGGAGCCAAGGACAAACAACGAAGCCGAATACGAAGCTCTGATAGCAGGCCTCGAGATCGCCATTGACATGGGAATTGAAGACCTCCTCATATACGGGGATTCTCAACTGGTCGTTAGTCAAGTAAATGGCGACTACCAAACGTGCAAACCGGAGTTGGTGAAATACGGTGAAAAGGTGCAACAACTGTTGACCCAAATTCCCTCCTATACTTTGGAGAACATACCGCATGCGGAAAACAGCAAAGCGGACGCGTTGGCCAAACTTGCTAAAGAACTGGCTGACGAGAACCTCGATGACGTCAGAATTGTGGTACAAAGCCGTCGAGTGCTTGCCCCAGCAGAAATATCTCCGGAATCATCCGAAGAAAAGAGAGCGAGCGAGCAGACGACCCTATAAGTAAAAGGTTTGGAAAATACCGGGGATTGGAGAGAAGTCTTCATAGATTACTTCAAGTCCCACCGAATGCCTGAAGAAGCGTCCGCAAGACATCAGCTCATGAAGCGGGCTCTATCTTTTGCCTTCGTCAACGATACTCTGTACAAGAGATCGTTTGATTCTCTGTGGCTGAGATGCTTAGGACCTGACGAAGAAAAAAGGGTCGTCCAGGAAGTTCATGACGGACTCTGTGGTTCTCACCAAGCGGGCCCAAAAATGAAATTGAAGATAAAATGGTTGGGCTACTACTGGCCCACGATGATTCAGGACTGCCTCGAATATACGAAGCAGTGTCACTCATGACAAATCCATGGGGACTTCATCCACCAGCATCCAAATCCACTACATCCAACGGTGGCTAGCTGGCCATTCGAAATGTGGGGGACTGGCATAGTCGGCCCTAACGAACCAGCATCGTCTAGGGGACATCGTTTCATCCTGGCGACGACTGACTACTTCTCTAAATGGGCAGAAGCAGTACCGTTAAGAGAAGTTAAGACAGAGAATATCCTCCATTTCTTCAAGACGCATGTCATATATCGGTTTGGAACTCCGCGACGGATCATCTCCGATAACGGGCCAGCCTACAGAAGCCACAAGATCAGTCGCTTTGCACAGCAGCACAATATAGACTGGAGATATTCCTCGGTTTATAATCCGCGAGCTAACGGTCTAGCTGAGGCCTTCAACAAGACCTTGACGAAGATCATGAAGAAAACAGTGTCACGAAATAAGAAAGACTGGCACGAAAGACTGCAAGAAGCTCTCTGGGTGTATCGAACTACGTTTAAAACGGCCACGAACGCAACACCATATGCGTTGGTATTCGGTACAGAAGCAGTACTCCCTCTCGAGATAGAATTACCCTCTCTACGAGTGGCAGTCCACTACGAGCCGACGGACGAAGAAAATGCTCACCTTCGGCTTGAGGAGCTTGACGCCCTTGATGAAACATATCACAGCAAAATCTGGAAGCTTATAAAGCAAAGATGACGCGCTCATATGAAAGATTGACCCGACCGAGGACATTCCGCCAAAGCGAACTCGTGCTAGTGGTCAAAAGGCCTATGATCCCCACTCGCGCCAAGCGGGGAAAATTCGAGCCAAACTATGAAGGCCCGTACATCATAGATAACGTCTACCAGGGTGGGGCCTATCTAATTATGGATATGCACGGTGAAATGCCTTTCAGGCCGATAAACGGTCGCTTCCTAAAGAGATACTATGCTTAATGAGCCACAGCCTAGGTCAATGATAGATGACGACGACTATGTCCGCTCGCTATCTTCCTAAGCTCAAACTCTATCAGCAGTAACCAGCCTTCTCAAAGTCGGACCGAAATGTCCTTAAACTAATAGCAGACCGAAACGTCTTTAAACTACTATCGCAGCATCCTTAGGCTGACGAGATAAAAAAAACGGTATGTCCATAAGCAAAAAGGGCACGGATGAAAACCCGAAAGGGCTCCGTGAGTAAAAACAGCAGGGCTGCCGGCGAGTGTTCGTGAAAACCCGAAAGGGCGCGACCTCGTAAAAAAAAAAAATATATATATATATATATATAAAAATAAAAGAATAAAAAAAACGGTATGTCCACAAGCAAAAAGGGCACGGATGAAAACCCGAAAGGGCTCCGTGAGTAAAAACAGCAGGACTACCGGCGAGTGTTTGTGAAAACCCGAAAGGGCGCAACCTCGTTAAAAGAACACTTACAAGATCCTCTCGACCTTGTAAGGAGACACCACCCGCGTGAGATCCTTACGACTCACAAGGGAACAACGCACTTAGGGATCCCCACGATTCCTAAGGAGAAAATACACTTGCGAGATCCTCACGACTCGTAAGGAGAACTCTCTTATGGGACCCTCACGGCTCATAAGAGTTGAAAGTCTTAAGTTACAGAGACCTAAACCTGTGCTTAAGCAACCCTCACAACTTTCGATACCGCCCTACAAGTGGTCCAATACTGACCCTTGTATACAATCCACGGGCGCGAATAAACATTTCCCTAACCAAGTCTCATCCGTGACTGGGGATATGTTCGCATTGTGGACAACCCTTGTAAATCCTTTCGATTTATGAGGAGAAAACCCTCCTGTAGGATCCTTACGACTTACAGAGGAAACGAACACTTAGGAATCCTCACGATTCTTAAGGAGAAAATACACCTACAAGATCCTCACGATTTGTAGGAAGAAATACCTTTGTGAGACCCTTACGGCTCATGAAGTTAAAAGCCTTAGTCGACAGGACCCTAACCCTGTTCGCTAAGCCACCTTTGTTCAACATCGACAGAGAAAGATAATGATTCGCTCCTGGCAATATCCCAGTTGTAGTGGTGCTGATGCCGAAATCGGTGTCTAATTTCAGATTTACGGCGAAAAGCCGATAGGCCGCACATGCATACGAGATAGCCGAAATGATGGGGCAACTTGCAATAAAAAGCAGCAAGTAAAATGTATGCATGCAAAATAGCCGAAATGATTGGGCAACTCGCAATAAAAAGCAGCGAGTAAAAATAAAATAAACAGCCGAAATGATTGGGCACCGCGAAAAACTAGCCGAAATGATTGGGCAATCGCGACCTTCGCGATATAAAAGCTGAAATGATAGAGCATCGCGGAAATAAAACAAAAAAAATGATGATAAAACTTTGGCCCTACAGTTGAGATCACATCGATCCCTGTATACAATCCAAGGGTGCAAATAAAGAGGGAACCATACTTTCCCAACAGGCTCCGCCAGAAGACGAAGCCAAATCTCGACGGTTCAGTCCAACTCCGAAGAAACCAGTGTCTTCGTCAAATTCTTCGACTCACGGATACAAACACTCCTTGACGAGAGCCTCCTGATCCGCGTTGACTCGCAGAGCCACCAGTGCCTCCGTGGGAAATTCTCGACTCGTTTCAAACCCCAAGGAAACAAATAATCCTTGGCGCTAGGGAAACAAATAATCTCTAGCAAATTCCTCGACTCACGGATACAAATACTCCTTGACGAGAGCCTCCTGATCCGCGTCGAGCAACCAGTGCCTCCGTGGGAAACTCTCGACTCGTTTCAAACCCCAAGGAAACAAATAATCCTTGGTGCTAGGGAAACAAATAATCCTTAGCAAATTCCTCGACTCACGGATACAAACACTCCTTGACGAGAGCCTCCTGATCCGCGTCGACTCGCAGAGCCACCGGTGCCTCCATGGGAAATTCTCGACTCGTTTCAAACCCCAAGGAAACAAATAATCCTTGGCGCTAGGGAAACAAATAATCTTTAGCAAATTCCTCGACTCACGGATACAAACACTCCTTGACGAGAGCCTCCTGATTCGCGTCAACTCGCAGAGCCACCAGTGCCTCCGTGGGAAATTCTCGACTCGTTTCAAACCCCAAGGAAACAAATAATCCTTGGCGCTAGGGAAACAAATAATCTCTAGCAAATTCCTCGACTCACGGATACAAACACTCCTTGACGAGAGCCTCCTGATTCGTGTCGGCTCACGGAGAAACCAGTGTCTCTGCGGGAAAATTCCCGATTCGTCTCAACTTGCAAGATGAAGCCTCAGGCAGCAAGGATTAAAAAAAAACTTGCTTCCTGAACAATGGGACCCTGCAAGTCGATCTAAAACGGTCTCTTGCATACTATTCACGGGTCTCACTCTCCAAAATCGAGTTTCGACAAGGAGGGAAACAACCGCTTACGGATCCTCTCGACTCGTAAGAGGGAAAAATTCTCTTATAGGATCCTTACGACTTATAAGAGAAAATCACACTTAGGAATCCTCACGATTCCTAAGAAGAAAAACCCACCTACGAGATCCTCTCGATCCGTAGGGAGAAAAGTCTCTATGAGACCCTCACGGCTCATAGAGTTGAAAAGTCTTAGGAGGCAGATTGGAACCTGCAGCCTAAGCCATCGCTATCTCTTGAAGAAACCAAGATGCTTACTTTATTATCTGTCAACCATGTTTATTAAGATAACATGCCGATAATAAGAGAAAGAAGAAAGCTACAGAAGGAGCATCCGATTTACGTTTGATCAAGCGTTCGAGACACACTCATTCATGCACAAGCAAAAGACTCAGCACGAAAAATAAAGACAAGCTGGGATAAAAAGTTTCCATTAATATGGCCAATAGTTCTTACAATCATAAAAACAATGAACGAAAAATATTATTACAGTGGAATAACTTCAGACCCAGGACATGGATTGAGGAACTCGAAAGTGACCCTATCTATGACTTTCCAAGCCTCGCGGACCATCCTAGTGTGCTTTCTTTCGCGAGCACAAGCGTCAGGGTCCCCCCAGATGCCTTCCACCCTCCGATAAGTAGCGAGTATGGCAGACTGTTGAAAGACCTCGTGCAAGAGATCGATGAGACTGTCTCGCCGTCTCTTTGAGATAAAGTTCAACAGGTACACCGAGTGCACCTTATCCTCAGCGGCATCCAGCGCCCTAAGCGGCATACCGGAACAGAACAGGGGAAGCGCTTCCCAGATGGCTCCCACGATAAGCTTAAGAAGGGAGGAACGCCGGGGAAGCAGGGGACCGTTGTATTCGTCGAAGCGGCTCATGATTTCAGCACATTCCGCGTTTGTGAACTCTCGATTTTGAGAGCGGCCAAGTCGGCGGATGTCCCCGTAAGAGATGATCTCGTTAAGAGCATACATATGGGCGTCCATTGTTCCTGTAAAAGAAGATCGACAACAATCAGCAACCCTTAAAATTTATGTTAGATAATTTAAAAGGAGCAAAGCTCTATTAATGAATCAAGAAATTATAAATGAAAATCTTTCGGCGAGCAAAGCTCTATTAATGGAACCCTAACAGGGTATCCTTAATCCTCTTTAGACCCCTTTAGAGCAAAGCTCTGCTAAATGAAACCCTAAATGGGTCTTCTTTAGATCAGGGATCTATTGAGGGCAAGGCTCTGTCAATGAAAATTAATCTAATTTAATTTAATTCAAATTAAAATTTTCACCTAAAAGTTTTAAGAGTCTAACTTTTGAAGGTCTTGAAAATAAAGAGCAGGGCTCTGAGTTCTGAAAGTAAAATTTTGGAGATGATAATCATCTGTTGAGGACCAAAGGTCCTATTTATAGGCATCAAATGCCCTTTCAACTTCCAAAAGCTGCCGCGACGATTGAGATTCTACCACCGTTGCGCTTGCGTTTGGAGGCCACGTAAGCGCAATGGTGGGGGGGCATTTGTTTACCCCAATCAGAGCAAAGCTCTGTTCAAATTCCAAGGCGGAAGATGAAGCGACGCTTCATCTTCCCCCAATCAGAGCAAAACTCTACTTTGAAAATCTAAATGCTAATAAATGAAGCAACGCTTCAGATCCTCTGCGCTGCGCGCAAAGCGCCACGTGTCAGAAGTTGATGCGTCAGCACAGCGCCCGAGGCAATGCGTCCAATCAGAGCAAGGCCCTTTTAAAACAAAAAGTAAAGGAAGCAACGTTTCAGTTGCGCAAGTGCCGCGCTGTGTGACTAGTGTCTGCGCAGTTGCGCAAGCACAGCTGCGCTGCACGACACGTGTTTACGCAGTTGCGCAAGCACAGCTGCGCAAGCGCTGCGCTGCGCGACACGTGTCACACACTGGGGCGTTTGTGCAAAACAGAATTGAGATTTTAAAGAAATCTTTTCTGTTCTTGTTAAAACAAGAAGATTTTCGTCTGTAAAACAGAGGCCTTTGGATCAAAGATCCAACGGTGGAGAAAATTCCCCAAATCACTCAGAGAAAGATCTTTTTAACAAATTTAACTAATTTATGGGCACTATAAAAGGGACCCCAGACCTTAATTCAAATAATCAACATCTTCGGAGAAAAAAAAAGAGAGAACTCTGAAGAATTCCTCAAGAACAAAATAAGGTAAAAAACCTTTAGAAAAAGAGAAAATTCTCTCATGAACAGATCATTGATCTGAGAACAAGATCAAGGACCTCTAAGGAAAAGGAAAATAAACAAATATAAAAAACAGTGCCTTGCACTTCATTTTATGAACCATTGGTTCTGAATCTAAGAGATTCTCAAGATAACAGTGCCTCACACATTTTATCTGAAATTGATCCAAAAGAATAAGAACAGTGCCCAGCACTTGCCAGAAATGCACTATTGCGCAAGCCGCGCCACGTGTCAGTAGTACAACAACGCAGCGCACTGCGCTGTTGCGCTTGCGCTCACCAGAGTGTGACACGTGTCACCACCATATGAGTTTGCGCTCATTACCCGACGCAAAGCGCCTGACAAGCCACGTGGGGCACTGTCAGAGTATTTAATGCTCTACATTATTAAAGAAAAGGGACAGAGTCCAATTAAAAAGCCTAACAGGCCTAATAAAAAAGTGCTATGCATTTTAAAAAGGGCAGAGCCCAAACAAAATAGATGCTCTGCATCATTTATAAAAGGGCAGAGCCCAACCAAACAAGAATAATGCAGTGCATTACTAAAAAGGGGCAAAGCCCTAGCACAGGCCAAAGACAAAAGATGTTGAAACTGGACTTAGCCCAATCATGGCCGTAAGTCCTCAAACTAAATTGACTGAGCACAACTGCTCTCCTAAATCAATTTACATCCGGTTCGAGGGTACATCTCTGAACTCCTCTGACACCTATCGTTGTAATCCTTCAACGATGTTCAGTCGATAAAACTGCACATTTGTAGTACATTTTTCCTACCATTTTTATATTAAAAAAGGACTTTATTATAATATATTATACATATGAGGGTTTATGTGTAAAAACATTATTTTTCATGTGTTAATATATTTTAATTATCATTTTGGTAGGAAAATGTATGCAAATATTATTAACCTAATCCTAGTAGAACAAAGTCTACTAAAATCTTATTTGAGTTGTTGTGCAGAATTTTCCAAGTTGTTATGCAGAATATATCAAAGAAATCAAGCTGTTGAAGAAATCTTGCCAAATTAAGAAGCAAACTTGGAAACCAAGTCTGGAAGCAACCGAGAGAAGATTTCTGAAATATGAAGATGCCTAGGATTGCCAAATGTCACCAGATGAAAGCACAAGAAAAATCATCAAATGATCCCCACCCTTGAGCGCGGATCCGCGGCCAAACCCACCCTTGGGCCGCGGATCCACCGCAATTTAAGGGGGTTAGAAGGAAAGATTTTGGGAGATAAATCATTGCTAAATTTTAGCAATGATTCAACAATAATATTCTGGCTTTGCACTATAAAAAGGCACCGAGGGCCTCTTGGAAAAATCATCAAGCCGACGCGATCACGAAGTCCCAGACGGCTCACGCATATAGGCTGATCATCAACAGTTCATCTACCTCCTTGGAAGAGATCGAGAAGCAACTAGATTTGTAATCATTTTCTAAGGATTCAAGTGTAATGAATTTTGTTGATTAATAAAGGTAGCTTTCTTTTTCTTATTCTATTTCTTCGTAGTTTAATGATGCAATTTCTTTCCATATCTTTTTCTCCCAACATGCGCGAGTAATTCTCCGCTTGTTAGGGTTCGTAGGATTAGGGTAGGCTAATGGACGATGAAAATATCTAAACCCTTTTTAAGTCCTATAAAGTTTAGGAACTTTATCAAAAGAATCATTAACATCCTAATCGGGCGCGCTAGCAATTCTTTGCTAGTTCCGACCGCGATTAGAGATTAGATTAATGATTATTTTGGTAAAGGCTAGATATGAACGGAGTTCCGTGTCGAGATAAGGGTTACGAGTGGGATTCCTTTTCCCTCCAGAAACCCTAATCTACACGCATCATCGTCGTTCTAGTTCTAAATCTATTAATGGATAAAAAGAGTAACTTTTAATTAATCGTCCATAACTACTAAATCCTAACGAACCCTACAAGCCCTCTTATTATATTAATTACATCTTTAAAATAATCTAGATCTATATTTTACATTCTTGTTTAACGTAGATCTAGAAATCTTTCTATAAAATTCTTTATCCCTCATCTCTTTCTCAACACATCTAAAGTAAAAATAAAAGGTTCCACGTTTCCCAAAGGACGACCCGTACTCACCTCGGTCTAGCTACGCGCGACACCGTTCTGATTGCGGTTAAACTACAGACACACTTTTTCGTAACAATCAAATGGCGCCGTTGCCGGGGATACGTGCGTAATTTTTTATTTTTACTATTTGTGTTGAATTCTTAGACGAGCCATATCATTATTAAAACAAAACTGCAAATTGCATATTTAACGATTTGTGCGTGGATTTTTGCAAGGAGATCTGGAGTCACAGAATTGAGGAAAACAGGAAACAGAGACATTTTTAGAGATCCAGAGGAGCAAAGGAGCCATACAAAAAATTTCATCAACTGTTCCTTCTGCCACGCGGCGGAACCGCGGCAAAAGCACCCATTCTGCGGCGGAACCGCGGCAAGTTGGAGGAATTAGGGAATAAATCTTCTCTGGTATCTTTCTCAACTCCTTCTCTCTCTCCTCAAATCCAATAAAATCTATTTTCTGCAGGATTCTTTGCAAAATTGCGCCGCTCAAAAATCTTTTTGCAAAAGTTTTGTGATTGGTTTTGTTTTGCATATTTTAATACGGACTCTAAGGGGCAAAGACCAAATCAAGATTAGGTGGGGATTTCATCACCCTTCTTAAGCCCCACAAATCACAAACCGAGCATATAGATCAACCCTTCATTAATTTAAAAAATATCTAGACCAGACTCTAAGGACTGTCGCGCTCAATAAGGACAGAGGAAGGTCGTGGGTAATCTATCGTTTATCCGCATTACTTTTGTAGTGCCTAGGCAAGTGTGACAAAGGCTAGTGGTTTTTAATTAGGCCCACGACGTGGTTCCTTCCCACTTACCTGGCACTTATTTGGCTGCGAGGGTAGTACGGAGGCGGTAGAGGATTGATCCTGCGGCTTGTCCTTTGGAAGTCTAGGAGCGGTCTAGAGACTGACCTAGGTAACCTTAGTTCTAGGGTTGCTTGTGCATCTTAGGGGTGATTTGTCTTGAGTCCCACTTTTTCAAAACAAGCCAATTTTAAATCACACACACGCTGCCACTTGCACTAAACCCGCTTAGTGCATGCTCGGCTGGACACGGGATCCTAGTGCCCGTCTTGTCCGCGTTCCTGCTATCGACGCCGAAGTCGATACTTCTTCATCTTCTTTTCCCCCACGACACACGACCGAGATGGACGGCACTCCATTAGATTATAACACCACGCTGCCACCTCCCGAAGGTGCGCAGAATCCACCGCGCATCTCTCTCCAAGAGAGATGCTATCCTATCCGTGGTCCTTTTCCTACTTGTCTATCTCTTCCACCACCTAACGGGGATAATTTCGAAATTAAACCCCACTACATCAATCTGCTACCCAAATTTCACGGGCTTGAGTCGGAAGACGCGTACGTTTTCATCACCAAATTCGAAAACGTATGCGCAATGATGGGTACTTCGCAATTGACCTTAGATGCTATGCGCTTACGTCTTCTCCCATTCACACTGTGCGACTTGACAGAAAAATGGCTTTATAATACTGCCGCACACTCTATCGCTAATTGGGATGAATTCGTCGTAGCATTTCTTTAGAAGTTTTACCCAAATCATAAGACTGCACATGTTAGGAGCGAGATCAACCAGTTCACCCAGCTTCCCAATGAACCATTTTGGAAGTGCTTTGAACGTTTCAAAGATCTGCTTGTCCAATGCCCCCATCACGGAATACAAAGATGGGATTTATGTCGGATTATATATGAGGGCATTAATCCAGCGACAAAGCAGATGCTTGAAACAATGTGTCAATGCAATTTCATGTCTAAAGATGATGGTGAAGAATGGAAATATCTGGAAGACCTTGCTGAACACACGTTGCAGTGGGAAAGCGTAAGACCACCTTCAACTAAGGGGGGTATTCACCAGCTCGATATTTCTATCGCAGTGAAAGCCGAAATGGCAGCGATACAGAAGAAACTCGATTCTATTGAAAACAAGTTCTCAACATTCTCCCTAAATCAGGTCACGCTTCCTAAGACTGTCTGTGGTTGCTGTTCGGATCCTTCACACTTAACGGAAGAATGTCCTATGAATGCATCGTTTCAAGCTAATGCTGCTTTTCAGCAGCGACCTAGAAATGATCCTTATTCTTCCACATATAATCAAGGATGGAGGAATCATCCTAACTTTGCTTGGAATCAAAACCAACAAAGTAATTATCAAAGAGCTCCTCCACAGCAACCACAACCACAGAATCAGCCCCCCTTTCAGTCACAAAATTTCCAAAATCCGGCCAACATTTCTATACCACAAGTGGCCGGTACTGACAACTCACTTGCACAAACTTTGGATATGTTCATGAAACAATCCATGCAAAATTCGGCTGAGATGAGGTCTTCTATTGATACCCTAACGAAAAACTCCTTCTCCCATGGTGAGAGGATTAAATCAATAGAAAACCAAATCGCACAGTTAAACGCCGCAATGAGTGCGAGAGAGAAAGGGAAACTCCCATATCAACCCCTACCAAATCCTGGCCATTCACAAAGTCATAATGTGAATACCATTACTACGTTGAGATCGGGGAGAGTGCTGAATAACCAAGTGGGTGAGCAATTTGATGATGCCCTCCCCTTCTTCTTCTTCTTCTTCCCCTAATTCGTCTAGCCCCCCACCTTCATCCGAGCCTATTCTCCGTTTTCCCCAAGGCTCGAACCCTTCGCCCATTCCGCCAAATCTATCTAAGTCGATGCCCACTCCAATTTTGGGATCGAATCCGTCGCCACAGTCTTCTCCACAAACGTTGGACCCAAAACTTATTGATCAAGCACCTTATCCAAACAGGTAAAGGAGCAACAGACCAAGTCCACAAATGGAGAAAATTGTGGAAATTTTTAAGCAAGTTAACATAAACATTCCTCTCCTAGATGCTATCCAACAAGTTCCTTCATATGCGAAAATCCTAAAGGACTTGTGCACTAGGAAGAGAAAAGTTCAAGTACCTAAAAAAGTTTTCCTTGCGAGTAATGTGAGCACTGCTTTTACACAACAACTACCCAAGAAACGAAAGGACCCCGGAAGTCCTACAATTTCTATTTCCATTGGGGGTAAAAATATCAATCGTGCTCTACTCGATTTAGGTGCTAGTGTTAACTTGCTTCCGTATTCTGTGTATGAGCAATTAGGGATCAGAGAGTTAAAACCTGCGCATTGCACTCTTCAGATGGCCGATCGATCTATCAACCAACCTAGGGGTGAGCTAGAGGATGTGTTAATCAAAGTCGGGGAATTCATATTTCCTGTGGACTTTATCGTTATTGATACACAGCCTATGGCAAACCCACGCAATCAAATCCCGGTGATACTCGGACGACCCTTTTTGGCCACTTCCAACGCGGTAATCAATTGTAGAAACGGCTCTATGACCCTATCCTTTGGGAAGAAGTCAATTGAGCTTAACATTTACAAGTTGGGAAGTGAACCCTCCGAACCCTATGCTCATGTGTGTTCTGTCGAATTAATGGATGTCGACAGCAGCGAATTTGATCAACCTCATGATACAGACTCTTTTCATATGTTGTTGTTTGACCCAACCATTTACTCTTCCACCGAGTTGTCCGGGTCAACATCTAATGAGGAACCTTATATTGAGTCTTACGATCACCCCATTTTTTCTGATGACATTATTTTTCGGGGTATCGATGAAAGCTTTGAGGAAATTTTCGCTGATGAACTCGCATTTTTACAAGATACGGGTGTTGAGATGAATCAACTCCAAGATGAAGAAATTGGACCTCCACCGCCTCTTTTGGACAATCATGATAATGCGAGTAATCCATCATTACTATCACCGTGTCATCTCTCCAAATTGAGACGCAATCCTTTTCCAATACACCTCTTGTCACCTCCCCACTTCTTCACGTCAATAGGTGACATGCTCTTCCACCAACCTTGGTACTTCATCGATAAAATTTTTGAATGGTTGGTGTTGAGCTTCGGTCTTTGCAAAGCTTGGTATTGACCAAGAACCTTGACCCCCTCATGTGATTTTAAAAGATTAAAATTGTTTAACTCAAGTTTGGGGGAGGGGTGGTATATTTTAGCTCTTGAAAGAAAATGATTTTTACAAAATTGTGAGCCTAAAATAAGTTTGGGGGAGGATTTTCACTTTCATATATTCTTTCCCCCATTAATAATTTCCTCCCAAGTCTACAGGTTTTTGAGCTTAACGGATAACGTCAGTGAGGACACTGCTGTAAACAGGTTTGGGGGAGGTTTGTGCTTATTTACACATCAATTTGCATCATATTTTGCATAAGCACAACTTTTAAAAAAATATAGAAAAAAAAATTTGATAACAAAAGAGTAGAAAGTGAAAAATTACATCCAAAAGATAGGAATAGTTTAAGAAAACCAAGAAAATTAGAAGTTTTCTTATACGAACTTGTAATAAGTAGTTATGAGCTGTTGTCCTAAGGGTTAGTAAAATGAAGGAAGTCACTAATTTGAGGATAAAAATAAGTCTGAAAAATAGTTCCTATTCTGGAAGCCAAACATTTGAATGTTGATACCCTACTTTATGCACTTACACACGTCTTGAAACTCGGGATAGTAGAGGATACCTTGAAATGCTTTTGTCTAAAAGCCAAAGTATGAAGGAAATGAAAAAAATGAAGAAAATATAAAAATGGTGAAAAGAAAAAAATGAACACTGGTTTTGTTATCGCCAAGGCAGCAATAAAAAAATATAGCGAGGGTGCCTCTTCACCTAGTGCCCTAAGGCCAACTGGTCTGGGAGTCACTGCTAAGCCTTAGGAGGTGCAAGACGAGGAAAATATTATCACCTAATCAGCAAGCACATGAGTAATCGGTCGGTTAGTACCTCAAGAAGTATTAACGGTCGCATGAAAAGGTGTGAGCAACCCTAAGTATTCATCAAATTAAAAAGTACTAAGGTAGATGGACAAGAGTATGATAGCTTGAATTGAATTCTCCGAGTGTAGGGATGTCCATTCACACACGTAGGGGTATATGATCAATGTTTGGATGAAAGAAAGGAACGAAAAATAAAGACGATGTTTTATTGAGGGATGATGTGATTTCTAACATCTTTTCATGACTATTAAGATAGGGCTCATGACAACTGAAAAGCTAGTATAGTTGGAAACTCTTATTTTCAAAGTTTTTCTTTTATGGTTCTTATCTTTATATGTAAATTTCACTATCTTTCTTTTGTTATTGGATTTTGTGGGTGTAATCCGCTGAAAACCCTCAGGAGACAACACTCCTCCTACTAGGGACACCTAGAGGTTTAACGGCTTGTTGCACGTGCTCAGTGCAATCGTGTCTGCCTATGAAAGTGTGCTTAGTTTTCTCATTTCTTTTTCTCCTCTTAAATAAACTAGTTTACTCGGGACGATCAAAGATAAGTTTGGGGGTATTTGTTCAGTCGATAAAACTGCACATTTGTAGTACATTTTTCCTACCATTTTTATATTAAAAAAGGACTTTATTATAATATATTATACATATGAAGGTTTATGTGTAAAAACATTATTTTCCATGTGTTAATATATTTTAATTATCATTTTGGTAGGAAAATGTATGCAAATATTATTGACCTAATCATAGTAGAACAAAGTCTACTAAAATCTTATTTGAGTTGTTGTGCAGAATTTTCCAAGTTGTTATGCAGAATATATCAAAGAAATCAAGCTGTTGAAGAAATCTTGCCAAATTAAGAAGCAAACTTGGAAACCAAGTCTGGAAGCAACCGAGAGAAGATTTCTGAAATATGAAGATGCCTAGGATTGCCAAATGTCACCAGATGAAAGCACAAAAAAAATCATCAAATGATCCCCACCCTTGAGCGCGGATCCGCGGCCAAACCCACCCTTGGGCCGCGGATCCGCCGCAATTTAAGGGGGTTAGAAGGAAAGATTTTGGGAGATAAATCATTGCTAAATTTTAGCAATGATTCAACAATAATATTCTGGTTTTGCACTATAAAAAGGCACCGAGGGCCTCTTGGAAAAATCATCAAGCCGACGCGATCACGAAGTCCCAGACGGCTCACGCATCCAGGCTGATCATCAACAGTTCATCTACCTCCTTGGAAGAGATCGAGAAGCAACTAGATTTGTAATCATTTTCTAAGGATTCAAGTGTAATGAATTTTGTTGATTAATAAAGGTAGCTTTCTTTTTCTTATTCTATTTCTTCGTAGTTTAATGATGCAATTTCTTTCCATCTCTTTTTCTCCCAACATGCGCGAGTAATTCTCCGCTTGTTAGGGTTCGTAGGATTAGGGTAGGCTAATGGACGATGAAAATATCTAAACCCTTTTTAAGTCCTATAAAGTTTAGGAACTTTATCAAAAGAATCATTAACATCCTAATCGGGCGCGCTAGCAATTCTTTACTAGTTCCGACCGCGATTAGAGATTAGATTAATGATTGTTTTGGTAAAGGCTAGATATGAACGGAGTTCCGTGTCGAGATAAGGGTTACGAGTGGGATTCCTTTTCCCTCCAGAAACCCTAATCTACACGCATCATCGTCGTTCTAGTTCTAAATCTATTAATGGATAAAAAGAGTAACTTTTAATTAATCGTCCATAACTACTAAATCCTAACGAACCCTACAAGCCCTCTTATTATATTAATTACATCTTTAAAATAATCTAGATATATATTTTACATTCTTGTTTAACGTAGATCTAGAAATCTTTCTATAAAATTCTTTATCCCTCATCTCTTTCTCAACACATCTAAAGTAAAAATAAAAGGTTCCACGTTTCCCAGAGGACGACCCGTACTCACCTCGGTCTAGCTACGCGCGACACCGTTCTGATTGCGGTTAAACTACAGACACACTTTTTCGTAACAATCAAACGACGTCAGAGAGGTGACGGGTCCCGACGACTAAACATTCAAATGGACCGAAACGTCCATAAACTAATGTTGGACCGAAACGTCCTTAAACTAATATTGGACCGAAACGTCCTTAATCTAATATTGGACCGAAACGTCCTTAAACTAATGTCGGACCACCACGTCCCTAAACTGGAACACGGACCACCACGTCTTTAAACTGGGATACGGACCACCATGTCTCTAAACTGGAATAGAGACCACCACGTCTTTAAACTGGGATACGGACCACCATGTCTCTAAACTGGAATAGAGACCACCACGTCTTTAAACTGGGATACGGACCACCACGTCCCTAAACTGGAATATAGACCGCCACGTCCTTAAACTGGAACATGGACCCCCACGTCCCTAAACTGGAACAATAGAGCCTCCAAGTGCTCTTTTGCCGGATCTAAACGGTCCCTTTTAAGTCGATCTTGGCCCTAAACATGGCTAACGTATCCTTAAACATTCAAATGGACTATAAAATTCCAAATCAACTCCGGTTCGAGGGTACATCTCCGAGCTCCTCTGACACCTGTCGTTGTAATCCTTCAACGACGTCAGAGAGGTGACGAGTCCTGACGGCCATATAATAAATGGATCACCACGTTAAGTTGATCTTAGTCTCAAACAGGACTAACGTATCCTTAACGAACGTTTAAGTTGATCTTAGCCTCAACACGGCTAACGTATCCTTAAACTAAAAAACACCAAACCTAAATCTAAGTAAATACGGATTTGGACTAATCCACGTCCTACGGGCGACGGTATTACTCAGTCTCCGTATACAATCCACGGGCAACCACAAATAAAACAAACATACACGACACGAAGTGAAATTCTGGAGAAGGACAAAGTGGTTACCGCAAGGCGGTAGCATAATTAACTGCAGGGGCTTGCGCCTGCAGGGAAGAGTGTCCCCACAATCAAAATCCCCTCACCCTAAGGGGGAATCTGACGAAGTCTGCTACATCGGCCGCATCCGTCTAAACCTCCGATACACGGTGCCATAAATCAACTTGGCATTTTCGGAGAGGTGGACGGATAAGACAAAATAGCATCTTCCCCGAATCTCAGGCAAGACGTTTACCGCGTCTCCGCCGCGTCATTCGGAGGGGAACAAGGAACTACTCACTCATTAAGGAATTTATTAAAAGAAACATTTTTTTATCTACGGCAAATAATTAAAAGTTCTAAACTAATTAACTAGGGCAGATAATAAAATTACTAAACTACGGCAGAAAAGAAATTAACTAGGGCATAAAATAAACTTACTTTATTTGATGCTCTCTTCAAACATTTACAACGAATTAAAAATTCTGAAATAGATGAATAAAAAGAGGCATGCCTCAAAAAGAGGTTTAGGGTTTCTATTTATAGATCATAGAAACCCTAGGGTTGCATTCGATTCACATCTGCATTTACAAATATACCCTAAAGAAGCCTAGTCAACGCACCGCCACACCGTCATAATTCCCACCGACACGTGTCTAGCACGCCCGCGGATCCACGGCCGTATGCCCTGTTTGGCCGCGGATCCGCGACCATATAGTGGTCTTGTTGGCTGAGTTTCTTTGGGCTGCTTCTGGTTACATTTGTCTTCTTGTTTCTTCACTTGGTTTCTCAGATTGTCTTCTAGTTCTCTTCCAGATTTCCACAGTGCATATTGTCGTGGACTTTTACCCTTTGATTCCTGTCGAAGTCTTGAACCTTGCGCTGCCTTTGTGCTTTGTGAACTTATCTATTGATCTTCATTTGTTCTTCAAATTGTAGGCATGATCAAGATTCTTCCATTTGTTGGTCGTAGTCTCACTTTTGTATCGTCTTTTCATCATTTTCACTGTTTTGTTCCGAGAACCTGTAACCTGCAACTATGTAGCAGACATGGATCAAAAGCACCTGTTTATTTGTAAAATGAAAAAGAATGGGGAATATAATAATGCAAATTTATGATATGAACAAAACACAGGTGAGCGCCCAAAAGATTCTCTTAAATGGAACCCAGCGCCGCACATACTTCTCACATGGGTGCCCAAAACAAAGGACTCAGCACTTCACGTGCTTCCCACGTATGCGTCCAAAACAAAAGGCCAGCGCCTCACGTGAAATACATATGATTGCTAAGTAAAATTGGGCAACGCCCACGTCCCAGCGCCTCACGTGAAACACGCGTGAGCGCCCAATAAAATAAATAAGGCAATGCCTCACGTGCTCCTCACGTGAGCGCCATACAAAAGTGCTTAGCACTATATATTCAGTCAAAATGACATGTGCTTAGCACTGCTTGGGAAGCACCTATGACTGAGTGCTTCACATGATACATGTTCCCCCAATAAAAGCTCTGTGAGGCAGCGCCTCACGTGCCTTCCAGCACCAGCGCCAGCGCCAAAATTAAAAACTTTTATATGAGCGGCACCAATGTGCAAAGCACACAAAAATCTTAAGCAGCGTCCACGTGCACAACACGTGAGCGCCGGCGCCTAATAGAATTAAATTCTACTCTCTGTTAAATAGAACCGTTGGATCAAAGATCCAACGGAGATGATAAATCATCAGGATGCAGAATTAAATTCTGTTTAGAGGAAACATTCCTCAAATCTTTCTAAACAAGAAAGATTGCCCTTTGTAAAAATAAAGTACCGTTGGATTAAAAAATCCAATGGTGATTAAAGAATCACCAATCTACATAATATATTCTGTATGGGAAAATATTTCCCTAATCTTGTTAAAAACAAGAAAATACTTTCTGTAAAACAGAGGTCCTTGGATTAAAGATCCAACGGTAGGTAAAATCCACAAATCAATTAGGATCTTTTAATGAGAGATTTCTTCAGAGCTAATCAACAAACTGCCCCTACTATATAAAGGACCAAAGACTTCAAGTCTGATAGAGAGGAACCCCCATAAGTTTCTAAAAACAAAGCAGAAAGCTTCAAAAGAAAGAAAGAAGAAGATCTCCTTTCTAAGAAAAAAAACTCTAGGTAAATAAAAGAAGAGATATCAAAGCATCTCATTTATCTATTAAAGGGTTTAACCCTTTTAAAAGAACTTAGTTTTTTCTCCGGATCTGAGATCCACAAGACAAGTCTTCCACAAGTTGAGAATTTAATTATCATCGGGAAGAACTTGTTCTTGAGGATCAAAAATTCAGAAAAGAATTAGGAAATCGAATTCCTCAAAACAAAGCCAATAAGGAAAAAGCTAGCGCCCAGCGCCTTACGTGCCCCACATATGGGCGCCACACAAAAAAGAAGTGCTTAGCACTCAATGAGCGGCGCTCGGCGCCTCACATGCCCCTCACATGGGCGCCACAGAAGAAAGAGTACTTCGCACTCAATGAGCGGCGCTCAGCGCCCAGCGCCTCACGTGCCCCTCACGTGGGCGCCATAAAAAAAGGAGTGCTTAGCACTCAATGAGCGGTGCCCAGCGCCTCACGTGCCCCTCACGTGAGCGCCACAGAAAAGTAGAGTGCCCAGCGCCTCACGTGTCCCTCACGTGGGTGCCATAAAGTGTGCCTAGCACTCCATACAAAAACAAAAATGGGTAAAGTGTTTAACACTTATTGGGCAATCCCTATGGCTAAAAGCCTACAAGATTATATATAAGTGTCAGAACTTACATAAGTGCTCAGCACTCTTTGTACAAAAAGGGGACTGATTATACAGAGCCTAAACAAATGCTTGGCGCTTTTCAACAAAAAACTGAATGGACCAAGCCCAAATTGGCTAGGTCTCCTCGAGGATAGAACCTCCTTGATTCAGACCATCCGAGCCTATGTGCTCATGACTTCCTAAGCTGACCTTAGTCCCAAATACGACTATTGATCTTCCAACTGATGATATCCAAAATGGTACTCATCCCACATCCTCCCAAGGAAATCTTAGTCTCAAAATATGACTAATGATTTCCGGGTTTACCACTAAATACTTTTCCCTCAAATACGGAAATTGGTTCAAGGGTACATCTCTCCACACCTCTGATCCACATCGTTGTAATTCCTCCACGTCTTCAGAGAGGTGGCGGATCCCAACAACCAACAGCTTTTTAGTGCACTTCCAAATTGATGTGCTCACCTCAAATCAAACTGCACCCAAAACAGGGTACAACCCAAATCATCGTTGTTCAGCCTGTCACGTAACAAATACACGTGCGCGCAAGATGGACAACGGACCGAGACATCCTTAAACTAAAATCTCACATCCAAAATGGTGATCAACGGACCGAGACGTCCTTAAACTAAAATCTCACCTCCAAAATGGTGATCAACAGACCGAGATGTCCTCAAACTAGAACTTCGCCTCCAAAATGGAGACAACGGACCGAGACGTCCTTAAACTAAAATCTCACCTCTAAAATGGTGATCAACAGATCGAGATGTCCTCAAACTAGAACTTCGCCTCCAAAATGGAGATAATGGACCGAAATGTTCCTAAACTAAGACAACAAAGCCCAAACGCTATCTTGTTGGATCTGAAACAAAAATAATTCTAAAACCTTGTTAAGTAGATCTTAGTCTTAAATTGGACTAACGTATCCTTAACAAAAGACTAACCGAGCCCCAACTGCTCACATTTATTTAAGTCGATCTTTATCTCAAACCAGATTAACGATCTTTAAATAAAACAAACCCAAATCTAAGATATATGGATTTGGACTAATCCACGCCCTACGGGCGATAACATAAATTAGTCTCCGTATACAATCCATGGGCAACCTAAACCAAAACAAACAAAAACACACACGAAGCGAATTGAACTTCCGAAGCAGGAGAAATTGGTTATCGCGATGCAGTGACGTAATTAATTGCAGGGGCTTGCGCCTGCAGAGAAGAGCGTCCCCACAATCAAAAACCCTTGCAAACGAGGGGGAATCTAACGAAGTCTGTTACAACGGCCGCATTCGTCCAAACCTCCAATACACGGTGCCATAAATCAACTTGGCATCCTCGGAGAGGTGGACGGATAAATCTAGGTAGCATCTGCCCGTAAAATTCAGGCCAGACGACCTAACGTCCCGGTCACTGTTTTTGGTGGTGAACAAGTTCTGGCACGCCCGGTGGGACCTTTTCCTCTTTCTACTCCACACTTCGTGTGTCGTGTTTCGCGAACAAAATTGCACTTCGCTATGGTTGTCCTTGGATTCGAGGTACTAATATTTGGTGTCTTCTTCCTGTGCAGAAAGAATAAGAAAACAGATCAATGGTTTCAAGCTGCACAAACTGCAACAGCAACTCTCGCTCCGCCCCGACTGGAAGAGTGACTTACGGGCCCAATGCGGCTTCCATCTTTTCAATGCCGATAGGGCAGGTAACTCAAGCCACCACTGGATTGTTCTTCAGGGCTATGCTCCATCCATCAAGATTCAGCGCCCCAGAGCCACCGCAGGAAGCTCCAAAGAAGTCATTCTTCGATTGACTTGCAACCACCACAGCCCATCTCAACGGGTCATCCAAGTCTGCCACCTCAGTCTTCAATAGGCTGAGTCGAAGCTCTAGTGGGACCGCAAAGAGGCTCGCGATATCCGAAGGGGCTATCCCAAAACGAATTGTCCTTCCAACTCCTGCTACGGGTGAAGTCATCGAAGGTGCTTCCCCTACCAGAAAATTGGCCTTCGAAAGATTGGTTGTTCATTCTCAACGGACGTCAGTATTTGACAGGCTGACACCAACAGTAGCCCCTCATCAAAGCCGGGGGCATGAAAGAGCCGCTTCCATAACTGAGGTGGTCCCTTCTGCAAGACACACTCGACGTCGCCTCTAGAGCCGGGTGAGAAGAGATGGGGACAACTCCCCCTCTGGATTTACTACACCAGCTCCAATAGGGGAAGTTAATGCTGTTGTTCCAACCGAGAATAGTTTTGAACTGCTTAGGAGGGTGCAGAAGAACTCCCTAACCGTGGTGTTGAAGAAATATCCACTTCCTGCTGAAAATATGACACAGGCAAAGCCGGAGTAGCCCCCTCAGCGGCTGTCCTCCCAAATCCACAGAGTCTGGCGAAAAGTCCAAGATTCTGTGATCAACAAGAACTACTCTCGTCAACCGGAGAAAATGAAGGTTCGACAAGAGGAAAGTCATCCCTCCAGAATACAGCGAGGAACTTCTTTCACACAGGCTCCTGCTACAATAGCTCCTTCAACTTAGACCTCCCACAAAAAGAGAAGGCCGGAGAATCTCCCACCACCAGCGGCAAATCCCAAAGGTGATGAATCCAAATGCCCCAAGTTTGGGGGCATAATCGGACACACGGTTTACATAGTTTCCGGGAAAGAGGAAAGCCTACTTCTGTGGGTCATCGACCGCAAACTCGGTCGTTAACAAAGGCTCAGGAGCAACAACAAATGATCCAGAAGATGCTGACGAAAATGGAAGAGCTCACCGGAAAGAAAGAAAGTCCGGAGTCAGCATTAGAACAGCGCCAGAAGCATGAGACCGATACAGAGTTCCTGCGAAAGGTGCTTGAAAAAAGGTTAAGGAGGTCGCGGAACAGGCTGCTAATATAAAGCAGATGGCGCTTTTGTTCCAAAATATGGTTGGAATGATGATCCAGCCAGAACCTCCTAGAAGACCCGCCGATAATTATCGAGGACGACGGAGGGGAAACATCAAACCCTCTTCCAGCTTTATCAACAGCCAGGGAGGAAACGATCTCCAAAGCTGCCCTTGATGATTACATAGCTCAACAAGTACGAGCTCATCAAGCGAGTGAAACGACTGGCCAAGTCGTCAGAACCGGACGACCGTACCCAGGCTGGTACGATCAAATTAAGTAACCGCCGAGATATACGATCCCCATATTCCATGTGTACAAGGGGACAGGCAACCCACATCAGCACGTCGCTCAGTTCAGAGCTTTATGTGGCAATACTGGAGGTGACGACAAATTGCTGCTTCGCCAGTTCGTTGGCAGCCAGTCAGAGACGAAATTTGAATGGTACTCGGAGCTCCCAAATGACTACATCAAAACATTCACATAGATGGAACTGCTATTCACGCTGCGGTTCTCCAGCACAAGCGAGCGCACCCCGATCATGACGTTAATCAACGACAGGGTGAAGCCAGGAGAGACCTGGGTTCAATATGCGATCTGGTGGCGAAACCTATAGTCAAAAAGAGAACAACGCATTGAAGAAGCTCATGTTGTGGGCATGTTCATAAGAACTCTAGATCCTCAGGCGAATGTTTCCCAGTTTATGACGCTCTTTAAGCTGACCACCTTCCAGGCTATAATCGACAAGTTAGCCCAAATGGACCAGATGTGCTACGGGCCTTCCTCTTCAAAAATGGACCCTCGGAATGCAATGGGTAAAGGGAAAGCGGCCTTCGTTGCCAATACCCAATAACAACCGAGTGACCCAAAACCGGTTGCTCGCCAAAACAGCGCGCACCCGCGCCAATCCCTAGAAGAGAAGTTAGGATGTTCTTACTCGTTTCCCCATGATAAAATGAGGAGATTGTTCAAACTGGCACTGTGCAACAAAATCATCACACTGCCAGACCCAAAACATCCACCGCAGCCCGGTGACGTCAACAACCCCAACTACTGCTCCTATCAAAGAATGGTGAGCCACCCAATTGAAAATTGCTATGTCTTCAAAAATTGGATCGAGGACCAGTATCAACGGGGGAAATTTGCGCTTTCTGAGAACTGGAGGGTGAACCTGCCATAGAGGCACTCTCCTAAAAAGGTGACGCCGGGGGCATCATGCTCATTTGTAGAAGAAGCTCCATGGGAAGTTGTCCTTTCAGCTAAAACTAAAATAATGCTGAAGGACCTTCAAGCATGTCTAGCGATCAGGTGGAAAGGCCCGCTGGAGCCCGAGATCATTGAAGGGATGATGAAACCGCGTTCCGCACCGAAAACTGTTGATGATGGGCAAAACCCTTAGGTCAAGCCTTCAAAGTCTTCGAAGAAAAAGAAGAAGACCAAAAAGCCCGAATAGCCTACCGAGTATGACGACAAGCGCACGGACCTACAAAAGTACATTGACGCGCTGGAAGAATACAACCAGATGGCGCGAACCCCATTCACCCTCGAAGAGTTTCTTAACCATATACTTGAAAACGAAGATAGTGATGATGATGATGAGGGAAATGGCTCGTCGGAAGAAACCGAAGACTATGTAGCAAGTTGCCACATGGTTTCCCATTCGTCGTTAAATGACGAAGAAACCCCCTCAACGTCAGAAAACAACGCAGAGGAACTGGGGGTAGGAACGACGCCAAAATCCCTGAAGCTTCCAGAAGACCAAATTGACAGGATGCAAAACGAAGCTTTTCAGAAGAGCAGAGCTGACCGAGAACGTGAAACGGACATATACGAAAAGGCCAAGCATCGGCGACAGGATGAATAAGACTCAGCGAGGAAGAGTCACAAACCACTCCAACCAAGCCAAACCATACCTGCTACAAACAAGCGCATGATCAAAGCAGAGAAGCAGTTTGCCAAAGCCCTGTCAATGGGAATGAAGTTGCCCCCTCTCGTGGAAAACGCTCCCCGGATCATGTGCCTTGATGAAACAGATATCCGAACTACTGCTTATACTATCGGAGGGTCGCACACCCTACCGAAGAGTGCAATGCCTTCAAAAAGTGGTGGTAAAGATATGTTGCTCACCAACAATACTTCAAGCGAATGAAGCGTAAAGCTTGTTGAAAACAAAGAAGCGCGAAAAACGAGCGTGAAGGAATGGCTGACAACTTTCATATGGTTGATACCAGTTCGACAAAAAGAAAATCTCAAGCTCATACATTTGGGAGCGATTCTGAGGAAGAAATAACCCTCGGCCCTCTCTTCAAAGAATCCACCTCTGGAAAAGAAGAGGAGGAGAAAAACTGCGAGAACATTCAGCTGTGTAACCATACGTTACCTGAAAAGAACCTTGGGCCTACAAACAAATGTTCGAGCAAAAGAGACAAAGGGAAGGAAAAAGTCCATGAGGAAATTGCCCTCGATAATAGAGTCGTCAAAAAGCTCGCAGCCAAGGATCCGCCTAAGAAAAACAAGGTGGATTACAATGTCCTGACACATTTAAGGAAGATACCCTCACAACTGAGCATACTGGAAACTCTCTTCCTGTCTAAAGAAGCAAGAGATTCTCTGATCAGGGTGTTACAGGAGCCCGATCAGTTCTAATCTTTCCTGGCAGAAGAAAAGATGAAGGACGGGCTGGTAGAGGTTCATACAGATGAAATTACATTCGGCGATGAAGACTCCTCCTCCGAACGTACGAGCATAACCGTCCTCTATATGTCACCGGGTACTGCTATGACATCAAGATAGGGAAGATCCTGATCGACAACGGGTCCTCCGTCAACCTTCTCAACGTGAATGTGCGGAGGAGATCTGCATGAACGTTCAGCACCTGGCTCGAGACAAAATTACCATCTCCGGGTTCGACTCTTAGTCATCGCAGATGCTTGGGTCCGTAATATTGACATTACGCTTTGGGCTTCTCGTCACTGACATCAAATTTCATGTCATCGACGCCAAGACTTGCTATAACGCTCTGCTCGACAGGCCTTGGTTGCACGAGCACAACGTCATCCCTTCTACACAATATCAGTGTATGAAGTATTTCAAAGATGGCATCGAGTACACCGTCACGGGGGAGCTAAATCCATTCTCTGTCAATGAAGTCCGAAAATATGAAGATGCAAAGTACTTCCTACCAGACTTCGAAGATACGGAAAGATGTCATAAGCTAGAGGATAAACGAAAGTCCGTTGTTACCATCCTGATCTTTAGGAGCGATACCGAGGAAGATGATGAGATAGTCTATTTGGGGCAACCCCAATGCAACAGGCCCGGACCATCTACTCCTATTTTGGTCTTTGGCAGTGATTCCGAGGAAAAGATTAACGCCGTATTCTCCACTCTCCCGTCAGCACAAACTATTACTGGAGCTGATCAAAGTTTACAAATCATTATAGTTCCGCCACGACATTGCAAAGAACTTGATACGCTTGATACATACAGCGTACAAGAGCTGCAGACTTTCTACGTCCCTCCAAGGCAAAGAGGTGAAAAGACGATCCTTTTCTATCAAACTACGGAAACCAAAGTGGAAAAAGAAGTCTGGCATGGCGCCGATTTTGCGCTTGACAGGCTTCGACCAATCCGCTTGCCCAAATATTACACAGAGGGGTTGAAAAGGTTGTTAAGATACCAAGGCATACTCTTCAGACAAACTGCTCGACAAGCCCAGTTCTACAATAAGATCTGGGACGTCTCCGGAACTCCGTGAAGAATGCCCAACGAGAAGATGGAAACAACCAGGCTCGGATATGTTCGGTCTAAGGAACGGGATCGATTCCATGGCTGTCGCGCCATAAATAGTTCCTGCGTGGAAAAGAATGCTTTTCCAGATAGATGTGGCGTTGGAACGGAGCAAAATCCCACTGTAAGAGCATCAAGTCCAAGGAATGGAGCAAGATCAGTATCAACAAGGCAGGTTCGCTTTATCCGACAGCTGGAGGGTGACCCCACCACAAAAGCATGAGCCAAAGAGAATCTATACCGTGAGGACATGACCAGCTCAACACCAAGAATGGAAGCGAACACATACTTGCCACATGATAACACTCTCAAAGGAAGGAGGGTACGAGATTATGGATGACTTCTTCAAGTGCTTCGCAAATGAGGACGAGGATGAGGCGATCTTAGAGTTTCCACCAGCACCAAAAGAGCTGGAAGATGGGATATATACTACGGCAGACAACCTGAGGAAAATCGACTTGGGCACAGAAAATAAGCCGAGACCCACGTTCGTAAGTGAGCTATTGTCTAAAAAAACAGGTGGCCACACTAAAGGAAGTACTCATGCAATATAAAGACTGTTTTGCATGGAACTACTCCGAGATGCCGGGACTAAATTAAGAGATAGCGGTACATAAACTGGCTATATCGCCAGATATTAAGCCGGTCAAACAAACGCCAAGAAGAATGCGGCTCGAACTCGAGATGAGTATCAATGCCGAAGTCAAGAAACTAATTGACTCCGGCTTCATCGAAGAAGTTCAGTATCCCGACTGGATTGCCAACATTGTTCTGGTGATGAAGAAAAATGGGACAGTGCGCGTCTGCGTGGACTTTCGGGACCTTAAAAAAGCTTTTCCGAAGGATGACTTCCCAGTACATGTTACCGAGCTGATGATCGATAACACGTCCACTCATGAGGTCTTCTCCTTCATGGATGGATCTTCAGGCTACAATCAAATAAAAATGCATCCTGACGACCAAAAGCACACCGCCTTCCAGAATCCGCTAGGCATATTCTGCTATAAGGTGATGTCCTTCGGTTTGAAGAATGCAGGCACTACCTACCAGAGGGACATGACGAAGATCTTCGATGACTTCATACATGAGATTGTCGAATTCTATATTGAAGACCTTGTGGTGAAAAGCAAATTGTACGAGGAGCACTGGGAACATCTGAACATAGTATTCCAGCGTCTTCAGAAATACAATCTAAAGACGAATCCTCTGAAATGCGCGTTTGGAGTCCCCTCAGGCAAATTCCTAGGATTCATCATACGACACCGAGGCATCAAAATAGACCCATCAAAGATCAAGACGATTATGGAAATGTCCACACCAAGAACTCTCAAACAACTGCGGTCTCTCCAAGGAAAACTCACGTATATCCGGCGGTTCATAGCCAACATCTCCGGCAAATGCCGCCCCTACAGCCATCTAATGAAGAAGGGGACCCCGTTCGTTTGGGATCATAAATGCCAAAGTGCACTGGACGAAATCATGCAATACCTGCGGAACCCGTTGGTACGGACCGCTCCGGTTAATGGAAAGCCCCTTATCCTGTACACAACGGTCTTTGAAGGTTCTCTAGACGCGCTATGGGCACAAGAGAATGATCAGGGAAAAGAGAGAGCTCTTTACTATTTGAGCCGAGTTCTCCTAGGGGCAGATAACAATTACTCCCCCATCGAAAAGCATTGTCTGGCACTGATCTTCGCGATAATGAAGCTCGGGCACTATGCCTTGGCATATGAGGTCCATCTCATATCAAAGGTGGATCCTCTCAAATATATTATGTCAAGGGCCATACTAACAGGAAGGCTTGCCAAATGGGCCATCCTCTTGATGGAGTTCTCGATAACGTATCGACCCCTCAAAGCAGTGAAAGTTCAGGCCATCACCGACTTTCTCGCTGAGCATCCAATACCATCCGATTCTCCCTTAAATTGCGAATTGCCAGACGAACACGCGTTTGACACAATCGAAGGGGAGGAGGAAGGAAATAATGTCCTATGGGAACTCTACTCGATGGAGCATCTTCCATGAAGAAGCGGAAGCATAATACCCCTATAATCAAAGCCGGGGTGGGCCTCATCTTCATGACCCCGCAAGAAGGGATAATGCGTTTCGCCCTTTCCTTAACGGAACCATGAATAAACAACGAGGCTGAATATGAAGCTTTAATAGCGGGTCTTAAGATCACTGTCGATATGGGAATTGAAAACCTCCTCATATATGGAGACTCCCAGCCGGTCGTTAGCCAAGTAAATGGCGACTATCAGACGTGCAAACCAGAGTTGATAAAATATGGTAGGAGAGTGCAGCAACTGTTGACACAAATCCACTCCTATATCCTGGAAAGCATACCGCGTGCGGAAAATAGCAAGGCGGATTCATTAGCCAAGCTTGCTAAGGAGCTGGCTGACGAAAATCTCGATGACCTAAGGATCGTTGTGCAAAGTCGCCGGGTTCTCGCGTCAGCAGAAATATCTTCGGGGGATTTAACAGAGTCCTCTGAAGGAAAGGAAGCGACTAAAAAAGTAGTCCTTCAAATAAAAGACGAAGAAAAGATCAAGGATTGGAGGGAACTCTTCATAGAGTACTTCAAATCCCATCGAACGCCTGAAAACGCGTTGTCAAGATATCAGCTCATGAAACGGGCTCTGTCTTTCACCTTCGTCAATAATATTCTATACAAGAGGTTGCTTAATTGTCTGTGGCTAAGGTGGTTGGGGTCAGAAGAAGCAAAGAGGGTCGTCCAAGAAACTCATGACGGACTCTGCGGTTTTCATCAAGCCGGGCCAAAGATGAAGCTGAAGATCAAAAGAATGGGTTGCTATTGGCCCATAATGATTCAGGACAGTCTCGAATATGCGAAGTAGTGTCACTCGTGCCAGATTCACGGCGATTTCATCCACCGACATCCAAATCCACTACACCCAACGATAGCTAGATGGTCGTTCGAAATGTAGGGAACCGATATAATCGGCCCCATCGAGCCCGCATCATCCAAAGGACACCGGTTCATACTGGCAACGACTGACTACTTTACTAAGTGGGCGGAAGCAGTACTACTAAGGGAAGTGAAGACGGAGAATATTCTCCCTTTCTTCAAGACACATGTCATCTAGCGGTTTGGCACTCCGCGACGGATAATCTCGGATAATGGACCAGCCTACAAGAGCCATAAAATTAGCCGCTTTGCAGAGCATAATATAGACCGAAGATACTCTTCAGTCTATAATCCTCATGCCAATGCTCTAGCTGAAACTTTCAACAAGACCTTGACCAATATTATAAAGAAAACAGTATCCAGAAGTAAAAAAGACTGGCACGAAAGGATGCACGAAGTTCTTTGGTCGTACCGGACGAAATTCAAAATAGCCACGAATACGACCCCATATGCGTTAGTATTCGGCATGGAAGCAGTGCTTCCTCTGGAAATAGAACTCCCTTCTCTACGAGCAGCTGTTCTATACGAGCTGACGGATGAAGAAAATGCCCATCTTCAACATGAGGAGCTCGAGGCCCTCAATGAAACTCGCCTCGTGGAGCAGCAAAACCTAGAAACTTATAAAGCAAGGATGACACGCTGATACTAAAGACAGACTAGGATGAGAACATTCCATCAAGGTGAAATCGTGCTAGTCGTCAGAAGACCTATGATTCCTAACCGCGCAAAACAGGGGAAATTCGAATCAAACTATGAAGGCCCGTGCGTCATAGACAAGGTCTATCAAGGTGGGGCCTACTTGCTCGTGGATATGCATGAAGAAATACCCTTACGGCTAATAAACGGTAGATTCCTCAAGAAATACTACGCTTGACGAGTCACGACTTAGGTCAACGATAGATGACGACGCCCTGTCTGCTCGCTATCTTCCTGAGTCAAACTCTAAAAGTAGTATCCAAAAGAATTTTCGCCCCAAACATGGAAACAACGGACCGAAATATCTTTAAACTAAACGTTGCCTCTAAAATGGCGACAACGGACCGTAATGTCCTTAAACTAAAACTTCGTCTCGAAAATGGTGATAATGGACCGAGATGTCCCTAAACTAACAACGGACCATAATGTCCTTAAACTAAAACTTCTCCTCCAAAATGGCGATAATCGACCGAGATGTCCCTAAACTAACAATGGACCGAAATGTCTTTAAACTATCGCGTCGCCTCAAACACGGCGATAATAGACCGAAATGTCCCTAAGCTAGTGCTCCGCCTCAAACATGGCACATCGCCATAAATACGGCCATATCCTCTCTTGAGATCTATATTGCAATTAAAGCTCCAGTGGCGAAGACTGCAACTCAAGTTTCATTGGCCAACAGATGGTTAAAAAACGGTACGTCCATAAGTGAAATGGGCATGGATGAAAACCCGAAACGGCGCCGTGAGTAAAAACAGCAGGACTACCGGCGAGCTTGTGAAAACCTGAAAGGGCGCAATCTCATTGTTAAAAAAAGGTATGTCCACAAGTAAAATGGGCACGGATGAAAACCCGAAAGGACGCCGTGAGTAAAAACAGCAGGGCTACCGGTGAGCTTGTGAAAACCCGAAAGAGCGCAATCTCATAAAATTTTCACTTACGAGATCCTCTTGACTCGTAAGGAGAACTCCCCCTATAAGACCCTCATGGCTCATAGAATTTGAAAGTCTTAAGTCGCAGGGATCCAAACCTGTTCTTAAGCCATCATATCCCCCAAGTTTCCCTACAGGCGGTCCAATATTGGCCCTTGTATACAATCCATGGGCACAAATAAACGATTTCCCCCATCAAGTTCCACCAATGACGAGGAATGTCCTCATATGGTGAATAACACTTATAAGTCCTCTCGACTTGTAAGGACAAAACACTCTTGTAAGATCCTTACGACTTGCAAGAAAAAATATCACTTAGGAGTCCTCACGACTTCTACGGAGAACTTACACCTACGGGATCCTCTCGACTCATAGGGAGAAAACCCTTTATGAGACCCTTAAGGCTCATAAAGTCGAAAAGTCTTAGTCGACAAGATCCTAACCCTGTATACTCAGCTACCATTGTTCAAATCAGCACAGGAAAATGATGATTCGCTCCTGGCAATATCCTAGTTGCAGTGATGCTGATGCCTAAATCGGTGTCAAACTCCAAGTCCTTTCACGGCAAATGATGATTCGCTCCTGGCAATATTCCAGTCGCAGCAATGTTGATGCCAAGATTGGTGTCTGATCTTAAGTTCCATACTCGCAATAAAAATCAGCGAGCAAAAAATACATATAAAAATAGCCGAAATGATGGGGCAACTCACAATAAAAATCAGCAAGCAAAAAACTATGCATATGAAATAGCCGAAATGTTTGGGCAACTCGCAATAAAAAGCAACGAGTAAAAAGAAAGAATAGTCGAAATGATTGGGCAACGCGATAAAAAGCCGAAATGATTGGGCAATCGCGACTTTCGCGATATAAAAAGCTGAAATGATAGAGTATCACGGAAAGAAATAAAATGAAATGAAACTTTTGCCCTAATGGTGAGTCCACATCAACCCCTGTATACAATCCATGGGCACAAACGAAAAGGGAACCATATTTTCCCATTAAGCTCCGTCAAAGGGAGAGCCAAGTCTTGATAGTTCACAAAACAACCTAAAGACTACCTCGACACGCTTCTCGTTACAACAGATGCAATGTCAACAACGGCGTTCCTTCTCACTCCAGCAGGATGCAGACGTGACATCAACAAAAGACCCCAAGGTCGAAACAAAATGGAGCAATGGCAAAATTCCTAGCTCCAAGTCTTGATGGTTCACAAAACAACCTAAATAATACCTTGACATGCTTCTCGTTACAGCAGACGCAATGTCAACAACGGTGTTCCTTCTCACTCTAGCAGGATGCAGACGCGACGTCAACAAAAGACCCCAGGGTCGAAACAAAACGGAGCCATTGTGAAATTCCCAGCTCAAAGTCTTGAAGGTTCACAAAACAACCTAAAGACTACCTCGACATGCTTCTCGTTACAGCAGACGCAATGTCAACAATGGCGTTCCTTCTCACTCCAGCAGGATGCAGATGCGACATCAACAAAGGACCCCAGGGTCGAAACAAAATGGAGCCATGGCAAATTCCTGGCTCCAAGTCTTGACGGTTCACAAAACAACCTAAAGAATACTCCGACATTCTTCTTGTTACAGCAGACACAATGTCAACAAAGGCTCCAAAATAGCCAAATCAAAAGGATGCGAAGGCCAAATTCCTAGCTTCATGGTCTTGACGGCAACTCAAATAAAACCCGAAAGACTATCGGAGATCATCCCACACCAGTGCGGAGTGGTTATGACTCATCAGGACTCCCAAACTGAGTCTAACCTCAAGTAAAAAGCGACATGGAAAAATTCCTAACGCTTGCTCTTTCGACGGTCAAACTGCCTAAGAAGATTACTTGAAGACGTCTTGTCTAGCCCCCGAAGGGATCAAAGACACGACAGTCGCGGGGCTACTCGAACAGCAGCATAAAGGCTGCATATCAGGGAACGCATCAGCCAACGCGACTATACCACAGACTAAAACCCTAGTACCACAAAACCTAACGGACCTCTGTCGTAAAGAACATGGGTTAACTATAACGTTAGGACTAGTTTGCCGATAAGCCCAAGGGAGGTAAACTAAATAAATTCCGAAATGAGTCCATAAACTAGAGACTCTGGAATGAGTGAATAAACAACAAACTCCGAAATGAGTCCATAAACTAGAAACTTCGAAATGAGTGAATAAACTACAGGCTCCGAAACGAGCGCATAAAGTACAAACTCTGAAACGAGTAAGTAAACTAATTACCACCACATTAAGGCATCAATACATATATGCGCATAAAAGAGAATGTATGTTCTTATTCATGAATCAAAATGTTTAAGAGATACAACCAATGCAAAAAGGGAAATACAATTACAATGATTAAGAAGGTAGCGCTTTCAACACACTGACGACCCGCTCACGCGCTCCCCGCAATTCCTCCTCGTGTTCAGCTACGGCGGCCAGCTCCGCTTCAATTTGAGCTTGTTGTTGTAAGCAGGATGAAAGCTTCTGAGAAATTTCCCGTTTGGCAGGTTCGCAACTTTGCGTGACCCGCTCAGTGAAGTCAAGCTTCTGCCTTAGCGCCAACCCGTCAGAAATACATCGTTGGAGGTTTCCAAAAATATCTTTCAGCTGCACGACCTTCGCTTCAATTTGGGCACGCAATTGAATGGATTTGCCGGAAGCCGTCTTATGCTCCTTTCGCCTCAGGGTCACCTCTTGTTCAAAATATCGAATGAAAGCAACACTCTACTTAATTCACGCGGCCCACTGAGATTTCAAAATTAATACATCAGGAGCGAGACGCTTAAGCTCAATCTCATGCAGACAAGCCTCGATCTTTCTGCAATAATCAACCCAAGAACCGACGAGGTCTTCATTGTGGAAATTCACGAGCGTCGCCATCATTGGATTGACTTTGTCGGCAAAATCCGTAGCAGAGGTGAGAGCCTCGGCGTCAAGATCCTCGATAAACTCGCTTAATATTCGTCCGCTGTCACCGCACCCCTGGAAGATGGACGTTTAGCGAAGGGCCCCGTAGGCATGGGAATGCGGGACTCAAAAGGAGCTGAAGCCGGTGTAATCGCTGCAAAATAAATTACGGTCAGATTTCAACTTGAAAGAAAAAGAAGACACATGATGGACGAAATCTACCATACCAGTTGTTGAAGGTGGCAATACAGGGAGCTCCGGAAGCTTGGCTATTCCTTCGCTCCCTCCTTTGAACCGTGATATGGGGTCAATATAAGGAAGTCTTAGCGACAGAAAGTCTACTCACAAAAAGGAGAAACACTAAACAAAGAATATACTGACCAATGCTGGAAGAGGGAACGACTTTCGATTGGAAGGAAAAATGCGGGTGTAGCACTTAGTATAAGTGGTCAAAGAGCACTCCTGCTGGTTAAGGCAAATAAAATTGGTATCTACAATAAAGCAACTAAATGAGAAACTTTTACCTTCCCGAGGAGGCACAGAAGGAACCATGACAGTCAAGGCAGCGGCCGGTGGTAATTCTTTAGCCAGTACAGCATCAGGGTTTATTGCGCCAATGCTCAAGATAAAGGAAATATCATCAGAGAAGCTTAGCAAGATTAAAAACTCAAATACAATAACCCAAGGAATACCTGATAAGTCAGAAACCGAAACCGAGCCCGAAGCGTCACCAGTTGTGACGGCTTCTTCGGTTTCCATTAGGAGAGCAGATTCAACGCCCACAGCTTCATCCCCTTATTTGACAAGGGCTGTCGTAACACTTGCGTCACCCACCGATATCAAGGATCCATAGGGGGAAAGAGCGGTAGTTGGAACGGTCCCAGGTTCCTGAGAAAGATTGGACACTTCAGGCTCTTTAGTTGCCGACACTTCACCTATCACACCGTCACCCAAATTTGGCCATGTAAATAAAAATGTGTCTGTTAAATAAATAGAAATGGGGGAGGAGTTGTTATTAAGGACCATGAATTTTTCTACCATGAAGTAGCCGTTCACTCTCTTCACGAACTATACGCGCAACCTGTCTATGGGAAGTAGACAGGGCAGAAGGAACGTCCACCGGAGGAATGTCAGAAGGTGGAACATTACTCGAACCTGCACCCACGGCTAAGACATCTTCGCGTTCCATCCCATCGTGTTTTCTACGCTTCCTCTCAGCCTGGGTCATGTGAACCGACCTCCTTAAAACTTCCAACAGGGGAACGTCGTCGTTTGAGTCGAGCTTGGCCTCCGTAGCCATTATGGCGTCCATTATCGGCTGCTTCAGCTATGCCACCAATAATGGCCTTGGGATGGCCTCGGTCGTAGACGGTGGCTCTGGAAGCTTTTCTGCGTCACCGCCTAGGATTGGAACTACACTTAGAACAACCTGGGTTTTGGTAGTCCCTGCAGCAGGATAAAGAAAAGAGTCGGACTATGAATAGAAGGAACTAAAAGAGCAAAGGTATAGTGAAGCGAATTATACCAAGACCTAAAGTGGTGTGAAGCCTCTCTTCCTCCTCAAACGTCTTGAGGGAAGCCGCGAGAACCTCTTCGGCAGAAATACCTGTTAAAGAAGAGAGCGTTAATAAAGCATAATAAGGTGAGAAGGGATAGATGCAGAAGGATATAAATGAAGTATACCCGACTCCGCAATAGAGACCAACACTGCTTCCTCACGGGTAGTCGCTTGGAAGCTGCGAGGGCAGCCTGAAGATCAGTATCGGTTGCAGGCGTGTCAAACAAACCCCCATTGGTTCCATATTCGCACAAGCCCTCACTATAGGGAGCATGGCGCTCCTGGCCAAATACGACGTCGGCAGAGAATAGAGATTTCTTTTTCTTCTGCGAACTGACACAAACAGCCGACGATAAAAGCTTTCGCTTGAAAGGCCTCTTCGAACGGCGGGTCCTGATCTCCGAACCAATGCCCGATTTCGGGGACGCCATGGCTACCGCAGTCGCAGGAACATCCGGCCAAAGCTTATCAGGAAAAGCTCATGGGAGTATAGCCGTAGTGATTTCTCTTAAAGTGTGCCTTCTTGCTTGACAGTATCGATTTCTTGGGTCACGTAGTTTCTAGAGATGGCATACGTGTGGACCCGAAGAAGATCGATACCGTTCAGCACTGGCCCAGACCCGTATCAGTGACGGAGGTTCACAGCTTTTTGGGTTTGGCCGGATACTATCGACGTTTTGTACAGGATTTTTCTTGTATAGCTGCACCGTTGACCAGGTTGACCCGAAAGGAAGTTCTTTTTGTTTGGACCGAGGCATGCGAGCAGAGCTTTCAGCAGTTGAAAACTCGTTTGACTACTGCACCAGTATTATCTTTGCCTTCAGGTTCGGGAGGTTTCGTTGTTTATTGCGATGCTTCTCCAGTGGGGCTAGGCTATGTGTCGATGTAGCACGGCAGGGTTATTGCTTATGCTTCTCGGCAGTTGAAGAAGCATGAGCAGAACTATCCTACTCAAGATTTAGAGATGGCTGCGGTGATTTTTGCACTCAAGATCTGGAGACACTACTTATACGGCGAGTCGTGCCAGATATTTACAGACCACAAGAGCTTAAAATATATCTTTCAGCAGCGAGATCTAAATTTGAGACAGCGTCATTGGATGGAGCTAGTAAAAAACTATGACTACGAGATTCTTTATCATCCGGGCAAGGCGAATGTGGTGGCAGAAGCTTTGATTCGGAGGCCCGGAGGTAGCTTATCTTGTTTGAGCGCAGTTCAGAGGCAGTCGACGGCAGATTGGCAGATTCTATGTGACAGCCGAGTGCAGTTCGAGTTTACTCCAACCGGGGGACAGCTTGCGTATATCCGTGCACATCCACGGTTACTTGACCGTATCCACGAGGCACAGTCCGGCAATGCCCATTTTTCAGAGATCATGGAGCAGGTTCAACAGGGCAGAGATTCTGAATTCGTGATCGATGATCAGGGGGTACTACGATTTAGGACTCGACTATACGTACCAGATTCCGAGGGACCGAGATGCAATATTCTAGAGGAGGCGCATCGGTCAGTATATAGTGTTCATCCAGGTTCCACCAAGATGTACCATGACTTGAGAGATGTCTACTGATGGGAAGGGATGAAGGGAGATCTCACAGACTTTGTTTCGAGATGCCTGACTTGTCGGTAAGTCAAGGCCGAGCATCGGAGGCCAGCAGGAGAATTACAGCCTTTGCCCATTTCGGAGTGGAAGTAGGAACAGATCTCTATGGACTTCATTGTGGGTCTACCCAGGACCAGTCGAAGGTATGACTCTATTTGGGTGATAGTAGACCGATTGACGAAAGCGGCTCACTTTCTGCCAGTGAAGACCACTTTAGGATTTACTCAGTATGCCCAGCTATACATTAATGAGATTGTGCGACTACATGGCATCCTGACTTGTATCGTGTCCGACCGGGGCACCCAGTTCACCAGCCGACTATGGCAGAAACTTCAGGAGGTTTTGGGCACCCGATTGAGTTTCAGTACAGCTTTCCATCCGCAGAACGACGGTCAGTCCGAGCGGACCATACAGACTCTTAAGGACATGCTCCGAGCTTGCGTTCTAGATTTCGGTGGCAGTTGGGATCGTCATTTGCCTTTGATAGAGTTCTCCTACAATAACAGCTTCCAGGAGATGATTCAGATGGCACCCTTCGAGGTGTTATATGGGAGAAGATGTCGATCGCCCATTTGTTGGACAGAGCTCAGTGAGAGAAGTATTTTGGGATCACAGGTGGTGCAGGAGATGACCGAAAAGATCCAGTTGATTCGGGATAGGATGAGAGCGGCCCAGAGCAGGCAGAAGTCTTATGCTGATAGATGCCATCGCAAACTTGAGTTCGCCGTAGAAGATCAAGTTTTCTTGAGGGTTTCTCCGACGAAGGACGTGATGAGATTCGGAAGGAAAGGGAAGCTTGGTCCCAGATATATGGGTCCCTTTGAGATTCTCGAGCGTATCGACACAGTTGCTTATCGTTTGTCCCTTCCATCCACCTTCCCAGATTTTCACCCCGTGTTCCATGCATCGATGCTCCGCAAGTACATTCATGACCCCTCTCATGCAATTCAGCACCAGACGATCCAGCTGGAGCGCGATCTTTCCTTCACTGAGCAGCCGATAGTCATTCTGGATCGGCCGATGAAGAAACTGAGGTCTAAGGTCATACAGTCCGTAAAGATTATTTGGCATGGCCCGAACAACGAAGAGGTCATGTGGGAAGCCAAGGAAGAGATGAGGAAGAAATATCCCATCTCTTTGAAGGTACGTGTACTTAAATTTTAATTCGGGGACCAAATTTCTTTAAGGGGGAAGATTGTAACGTTTTAAAAATCGTTTAGGTTAACTACCCGATAATTAGTAATACAACATGTGTTTTCCGTGAAACCTAGTTATAATTATTTTTTTTCCACATAAATACAATCAAACCTACTTTAATTTTGTAATGGTTTATGTATGGGTGTTTTGTTAGTTACTTATATAATTGCTAGATTACTTAATTATTTTCCTTAATTATTTATTTTTAAATATTATTTTAAGTTTTCACTTATACACTAAATTAGTGATAATTACAAATTCGTAAGGCTTAATTACATATTAGTACACCATGACAACTAAACACTTAGTTGTGTAACATATTTTCCTTACTAAAATTTGTGTCTAGGGTTCTAGACAATTCTAAACAATTAGAAAATAAAATAAATAATAATTGAGAAAATAAAGATTAGATGTTGATGTGTGTGTGTGGGGGGGGGGGGGTATGGTTATCTCTCTCTCACTCACCTCACACTCTCTCCCCCTCTCATTTTGGTCGAGCATTTGGCAGCCCCCCTTCTTCAATTCTTCTTCTTTCTTCATCTCTAAAACCTCAATTCTTTATCAAAAATCCACAAAAATTAACTCCAAGTCCTATTAAAATTATCACAAGATTTTTCCCTTGCCTAAACTAGCTTGGATCTTGATACAAGTTTTTATTTTGGGTGGCAAGTTAGCATGTTGATCTTTCCAAAATCTTGAGGTATAAACTTACTCTAATTGTTACTTTGTTAATACTTGTTTTAATCTAATTTTAATTAAGTGTTAATACGGTTTTAATTGAAAGTTAGAGTTTTAAAGAGAAAGATTTGTTTAAAAATTTAGGGTTTTTATCACTTGATTATGGTAGCAATGTGTAGTTTAACATCTAAAGACCTTGCAAAATCTAATCTAGTTGTTAACTTGCAAATCTTTACTTTTAATTATCTTAATTAAATGTTCATGCAAACTAATTTATGTTTAGTATGTAAAAAGGTGTGATCAAAATTTGATTAATATTGTGTGGCTTAATTAAGATATTAAGTGTAAATTGTGGCCACTAGATTTGCTAAAACATCTAGTTTTGCACTAAAACGGTTACTTGTTGCTTACTGGGTTTTTGGAATAAATAGATTTTAATTAAGATTGAGGTTGGAATGACCTACAACCTAATTTCTAAGATATGTAATGTGATGTGAATGCGCGATTGGTAAGATTGGGTTCTAGGTTTGGGGATTGCCACGTATAGCGACCCCTAGTTGTGATTTTGGAGATATCGTACGCGTTTTGTGCACCAAATGTATGCGCGTCTAGTTAGTGCGCGTTAGTTACTTTGTACCGTCTTGACTTCACGTCTATTTAAATGGTTAACCTCATATATACTCATTGTACGATTCTAGCATCAGTTGCGGAGACGTCGGACGCCGTGCGGAAAGGAAAGGCTGTAATTGGATCAGATTAGCCGAGGCGTCCTGGTGAGTAGATATACACATCTATGGGGGGATCCTCTGGACGGCGCAAGGCGCCCGATAGATAGGATTACTAGTAGTGCATGTATTTATATGCGTAGTCTACTAATCATTCATCTCATTGTATTGCATCATCTTATATATATATATGATATTATCTCATAGGACACTTGCATCATTATCATTGGTTCATGCCGCACATGCACTATTTATGCGAACACGCATGCCATTGGTAATTGCTATGTCACGAACACTATATAACTTGCTTAAATCAGTATCTGAGCATTTGCATTATTTATGATCTGCAATTTGTAGTTGTATATTCAATTCATTAGAATGGATACGTATAATTGCTAGTCATATGTATATACCTCATTGCATCATCATTCATGCATAGTTTTCCAGTCACACATCGTATTTCATATTATTGATACAATAGGCATTCATAATCGACGACATGTTCATATGTTGTGATTTTCTTGGAGATTTCCGTGTTTATGAGATTTATGGATTTTGGGGAAAACCGCAAGAATTTAATAAACCTATTATCATCTTAAAAATGCAAGTTGCGGTTTTCTTGTGATATGATGTATATATCCTCCACCATGAGTTTTCCTAATTTCTGTTGGTTTTCGAGACCCGATTCGAGGAGTCGGATGAACCGTCTCGGGTACATGGTGGGCTCGGTAAGGTACCACAGGGCGAGAAGCTCAAGTTGTAGACGATGAGCCTGGCAGGGGCAGAATACCTACCGGTGATGTCTGGCGCGGCGCATATCCGGAGGATACAGACTGTAGTCGTGAGATTTGATGATATGGGCTGATCCGGACTGACGAGGCCCGAGATATTGAGGATATTGTGTCGATGCTTGACACGGACTTTCTGTCGATTTCACAGATGATATTCTAGTTTTATTATACAAAATGTTTTTACTAAGATAAAGATACAGATCTTCTCATATCAGATATATCATGATTTCATGTTGATTATCCATTCATGTTGCATTCATACTAGTGTATCGTATCATATTTGTATATGTAGGTTGTGAAGCATTTGTGTGCATACTTACGATAGCCTTATTAAATGTTAATTACTACTCACGAGTTGGAAACTCACCCCCGTTATGCCACAGTATCTTGCAGGTCTGACCCGTCAGCGCAGTAGCGGCGGGCGTACTTCTTCATTTTGTTTCATTTGCTTTGACTTGCGGCTTGCTCATAGGTGGGTTGCGAGGATATTTTATTCCCACTTTGTGTATTATTATTGTATCTAGTATACTCCATCTACCTTATCTACTGTTTTCCACCAGTTGTATATTGGACTTAGATGGTGAACTTGTGAGACTTGTATGTATTCTATTTCTAGTGTCGATGCTCATTTGAGCCAACGTGGTATTTTCTTATTTCTTGTTTTCAGATACTTATCTCATATTATGATGATATATATATTGCATGTGGTTGTGATTCCGCTATAGGCGAAGAGCTAGCTCCTGCTTGGGGATGCCTTATTCATTACTTGTGTATATTCATGTGTTGTACCCGTTTGGGGCCAGTATTTACAAAGGAAACTCTGCCGAAATTTTCGGAAAAATTTGATGTTTTAAAATGTTTTAATGTGACTTATTTTACAAAAATCACTCTCTTTAAAACAATTTTTCCTTCACTCTGTTTATATAACGGTTTAGATTTCTAGGTTTTGGCTTACTTAGATTACGTTACGCCTCTATACGTTGCGTAATTTAAGTGCCAGTCACGTTCCGTACCTTCGGGTCGTGACACTTAATCTCAAACTAGATTAACGATCCTTAAATAAAACAAACCCAAATCTAAGATATATGGATTTGGACTAATCCACGCCCTATGGGCGACAACATAAATTAGTCTCCGTATACAATCCACGGGCAACCTAAACAAAAACAAAAAAAAAACACGACACGAAGTGAACTTCCGAACCAGGAGAAAGTGGTTATCTTGATACTGTAACGTAATTAACTGCAGGGGCTTGCGCCTGCAGGGAAGAACGTCCCCACAATCAAAAAAACCCTCGCAAACAAAGGGGGATCTGACGAAGTCTGCTACAACAGCTGCATCTGTCCAAACCTCCGATACACGGTGCCATAAATCAACTTGGTATCCTCGGAAAGGTGGACGGATAAATCCAAATAGCATTTTCCCCCAAAATTCAGGCCAGACGTCCTACCGTCCCGGTCGCGTCTTTCGGTGGTGAACAATACACATGTGAGCGCCATAACCCCAAACAAGTGCTTAAAACTTCTGCATAAAGGAAAAGGACTGAGCAAACAGAACCACAAATAGGTGCTTAGCACTTTTAAATAAAAAAAAGGAAAGACTGAGCAGAACAAGCCCAAATTGGCTAAGTTTCTGAAGTTCTTTGCAGCTAAGCCCAAATGCTCTGTTGTTGGATCTCAACAAAAATTTTGATGATCCCTAAAATGTTGCAAAGTTAATCTTAGTCTCAAATAAGACTAACGTATCCTTAATTAAAATAAATTGAGCCCAAATGCTCATATATTTAAGTTGATCTTAATCTCAAACTAAATTAACGTTCCTTAAATAAAACAAAGTATTTTTTGAACTAAAGAAACATACAAGCTAAGTTCAAAACCCAAATTCATAAATATATGGATTTGGACTAATTTGCGCCCAACGGGCGATGTCGTAAATTAGTCTCCGTATACAATCCATGGGCAATCTTAACAAACAAAATAACACACGACGCGAAGTGAACTACTGGAGAAGGAGAAAGTGGTTATCACAACTCGATAACGTAATTAACTGCAGGGTTTGTGCCTGCAGGGAAAAGTGTCCCCACAATCAAAAAACCCTCACAAATGAGGGGGAATCTGACAAATTCTGCTACAACAGTCACATCTATTCAAACCTCCGATATACGATACTATAAATCAACTTGATATCTTCGAAGAGGTGGATGGATATATCCAAATAGTATCTACCTCCAAATTCAGGCTAGACGTCCCAAAGTCTCAATCCGGTCTTCGGCAATAAACAGATTCTGGCACGCCCGGTGGGAGCTTTTCCTTTTTCTACGCCACACTTCGTGTGTCGTGTTTCACGAACAATATCGCAATTCACTATGGTTGCCCTTAGATTCGAGGTACTGAAACTTGGTGTCTTGATCCTGTATAGAAAATCAATGGCTCTCAACTGCACGTCATGCAACAGTAACTCCCGCTCCATCCCAACTAGAGCAGTGACCTATGGGCCCAACGCAGCCTCTATTTCCTCAATGCCTCACACAAACCACTACCAGACTCTTCATTAGGACCATGCTCCCACCGGTGACCTTTGGAACCTCAACGCCATAAGAAAAAGCTCCTCGAAAGTCGATCTTCGATCGGCTAGCAAGCACGACGGCTCCCATTAGCAAGCTGTCAAACCCTGAAACTTCTGTTTTCAACTGGCTTAGAAAAAGCTCGAGCAGGCCCATAAAGAAGCTAATGATAGCTGAAGGGGCTACCTAAAAAAGGCTAGCTCTCCTTACTCCTGCTACAGACAAAGCCGGCAAAGGTGCTTCCCCCATCAGACCGTCGATCTTCAAAAGATTGTCCGGCTCTCCTCAAACTCCATCAAGGACGTTGGTTTTCAATAGGCTGATGCCGATTGATACCCCTCAATAAATCCAGGGGCATGATGAAACCGCTTTCAAAATTGAGGCGGTCCCTTCAGCAAGGCACGCTCGACGTCGCTACTGGTGCTGAATAAGACAAGCTGGGAGCAACTCTCCCTTTGGACTCACATCACCACATCCTATGGTGGAGGTCAACACTGCCGTTCTAACTGGGAACAGTTTTGAACCGCTTAGGAGAGTGAGCAAAAACTCCCTAACGACGGTGCTAAAGAAATCATCCCTACCTGCAAAACATACAGTGCAGGAAAAGCCAGAGCGGCCTTATCAACGGCTCTCCTTACAAATTCGTAGGGTCTGTCGAAAAGTCTAAGACTCTGTGATTGACAAAAACTACTATCATCAACCAAAGAAATCGAAGGTCCGACAAGAAAAAGACCACTCCTCCGCCATACAATGGGGGGCTTTTCCTAAATTGGCACCTGTCACAACGGCTACTTCAACTCCAATTTCTCATAAAAGAACGGGGCTGAAGAAAACTCTACCGCCCGGGCATATTCCAAAGGCGATGGATCTAAACGCCTCAAGTCTGGGGGGATAACCGTACATAAGGTCTACATGGGTTCAGGAAAAGAGAAAAACCGTGCCTCGGTGAGTCATCGAATGCAAACCCAATCACTGACTAAAGCTCGGGAGCAACAGAAAAAACTCCAGGAAATGCTGACCAAAATGGCAGCACTTACCAGACAGAAAGAAAGTCCGGATAAAGAGGCCAAACAACGCTAAAAGCAAGAGACCGATACAGAGTTTCTGCGAAGGGTGCTCGAGAGAAAGGATAAAGAAGCCGCTGAGCAAGCTGCTAACATAAAGCAGATGGCTCTTTTGTTCCAAGACATAGTTAGAATGATGATCCAACCAGAACCCCTGGCCGAAGATCCGTCGATAATCATCGAGGATGATAGAGGGGAAACATCAAACCCTCCTCCGACCTTATCAGCGGCCAAAGAAGAAACTATCTCCAAGACAGCTCTGGACAATTACATTGCTTAACAAATAAGAGCTCACCAAGCTAACGAAGCCACCGACCAAATTGTCAGAACCGGGAAACCATATCCAGGCTGGAATGATCAGATCAAATACCCTCCGGGATATACGATCCCCAAATTCCATGTCTACAAAGGAACAAGCAACCCTTACCAACACATCGCGCAATTCAGAGCACCGTGCGGCAACACTAGGGGCGACGACGAATGGGAAACGACAAACTGTTGCTTCGACAGTTCGTCGGTAACTTGTCAGAAACAGCCTTCGAATGGTACTCGGGGCTCCTAAATGACTCCGTGAAAACTTTCCCAGAAATGGAACTGTTGTTCACACAGCGTTTTGCCAGTGCGAGCGAACACACTTTGATCACGGCATTAATCAATACCAGGGTAAAGCCAGAAGAAACATGGGTCCAATACGCGATTCGGGGGCGAAACCTATGGTCTAAATGCGAGCAGCGCATTGAAGAGTCTCATGCCATTGGCATGTTCATCGGGACCCGTGATTCTCAAACGACTGTGTCCCAGTTCATGATGTTCTTCAAGCCCACAACCTTTTAGGCTCTGATAGATAAACTGGCCCAAATGGTCCAGATGGGCATGGCCCTTTCACCTCAAATAAGGACCCTCAAAATACTAAGGGTAATGGAAAGGCGGCCTTCGTCGCTAACACGTGACAACAACCGAGCGGCCTAAAACTGGCCATTCGCCAAAACAACGTGCATTTACGCTCATCCATGGAAGAAAGGCTAGGACGTGCTTACTCGTTTCCCCGCGACAAGACAAGGAGAGTAGTTGAATTGGCAATGCGTAATAAACTCATCACATTGACAAACCCGCGGCGTCCAACGCAAGCCGGCGACGTCAACAATCCTAATTACTGTTCCTAACACAGAATGGTGAGCCACCCAATTGGAAATAGCTACGTCTTCAAAAACTGGGCCGAGAACCAGTATCAACAGTGGAAATTTGCGCTGTCTAATAACTGGAAGATAAACCCACCCCAAAAGTACACTCCCAAAACGATGAACGCGCAGCGGGCATTATGATCACTCATAGAAGAAACTCCATGGGATGTCGTTTGTTTCCCCAATCAGAGCAAAGCTCTGTCCAAATTTTGAAATTTTAAATGAAGCAGCGCTTCATAGTAGCGCCGTCGCTGAGAGTCAAAAGAATCTGAGGCAGCGCTCCCGTGCAAAGCACATGAGCGTTAGCGCTAAGAGCGCTGCACTCTAAGCAACGCACCACGTGCAAAGCACGTGACCACTAGCGCTAAGTGCGCTGCACTCTAAGCAGTGCACCATGTCCAAAGAACGTGAGCGCTGGTGCTAAGAGCGCTGCACTCTAACCAGCACACCACGTTCAAAACATGTGAGCGCTAGCGCTAAGAGTGTTGCACTCTAAGCAGCGCACCACGTGCAAAGCACGTGAGCGCTAGCGATAGAACAAAATGTTCTCGGCCATTGGATCAAAAATCCAACGAACATGATTAAAAATCATCAATTGACCAGAATAAATTCTGTTAAGGAAACAATCCTCAGAATCTTTCCAAACAGGAAAGATTATGCTCTGAAAATCAGAGCACCGTTGGATCAATGATCCAATGGTGATTAAAAATCACCAAAATACAGAATATATTCTGTATGGGAAAAGATTTTCCAATCTTGTTAAAAACAAGAAGATTGCCTTCTGTGAAACAGAAACCCTAGGATTAAAGATCCAACGGTGGGGAAATCCCCAAATCAATTAGAGAAAAGATCTCTTCAACCGATTCAACAAATCAGCCTACCATATATAAAGGCCCCAAAACTTCAAGTCTGATAGAGAGAAACCCCCCCCCCCCAAATTTTTTGAGTAAGTTTAAAGAGAAGAGCAAGCTCTCAGAAAGAGAAGATTTTCTTCAAGGTAAATAAAACAGAGAGATGAAATCATCTCATAAGAGAAGAAGAACCTATTTCTTTTTCTAAGATCATAGATCTATAAGACAAATTGTCTTTCATAAAAGAGATCATAACATCTCATTATAAAAAGGGGGAAGAATAATTCAATTCTCTTAGGATCACAGATCCATAAAGGCAAAACCTTTCACCAAAAACATAAGAGATTGAAACATCTCCTATAAAATAAGAACTTTGTTCTTAGATCCATGAGACAAAATCTCTTATAAGAGAGAATTTAATTCTCAGAGAACAGAGCTGCCTAAAAAGAGCCCTAGCGCTCCGATTATAAGAAGCGCTTCAGCGCTCCAAAACCTAGCGCACGGCGCTGCAGAGCCCGAGCGCTCCAATTAAATGAAGCGCTTCAAATTTAACGCACAGCGCTGAAGAGTCTTAGCGCTCCAAATTTAAAGAAGCGCTCTGGGCTCATTGACTGGTGCTCTATGCCAAGCGCGCCACGTGCTCCTCACGTGTGCGCTACTTCACAAGAAGTGGTCTGCGCTTATTGACTGGCGCTCAGCGCCAAGCACGCCACGTGCTCCTCACGTGTGTGCTACTTCACAAGAAGCGCTCTGCGCTTATTAACTGGCGCTCAGCGCCAAGCGCGCCACGTGCTCCTCACGTGTACGCTGAGAGAACATAAATTGTTCTTTAATAATAAAGAACATAGCCATAATGAGTGCTCAGCACTCAATAAAATACAAAAAGTTTTCAGGACCAATGCTCAGCATTATTAAAAGAAAAAGGACTGAGCCTAATTAAATGTCCAACATTTTAACTGAATGGGTCGAGCCCAAGTTGGCCACAGATCTCTAATTTAGATAAATTGAGCCCATGCTCATATATCTTTGGTCTTAGTCCTAAATTGGACTACAGATCTCCCAACCAACATTGGTTCAAGGGTACATCTCTTCGCTCCTTTGATATTTGTCGTTGTAATCCTTCAATGTCTTCAGAGAGGTGACGGGTCCCGACAACCAGATATTCCATGGACTGTGGGGTCCTTAAACTCATAGACTATGATGTCCTTAAACTTTACAGACTATGATGTCTCTAAACTAGCACGGACTGTGAGGTCCTTAAACTCATAGACTATGATGTCCTTAAACTTTACAGACTATGATGTCCTTAAACTCCATGGACTATGATGTCCTTAAACTTATGGACCGCAAAGTCCCTAAACTAAAACAATATAGCCTAAATACTCTTTTGTTGGATCTAAATGATCCTGTTAAGTAGATCTTAGTCTAAAATTAACATATCCTTAACAAATGGTTAAGTAGATCTTAGTCTAAAATTAAACTAATGTATCATTAACAAACGTTTAACTTGATCTTAGTCTCAAATGAGATTAACGGTCCATAAACCCAACCCAAAACCCAAATCTAAGAAATTACGGATTTGGACTAATCCACGCCCTACGGGCGACAACACAAATTAGTCTCCGTATACAATCTACGGGCAACCAAAATTAAAACAAACACTCACGACACGAAGTGAACATCTGAAGAAGGAGAAAGTAGTTACTGCGATGCGGTAGCGTAATTAACTGCAGGGGCTTGCGCCTGCAGGGAAGAGCGTCCCCACAATCGAAAAACCCCTCAAACGAGGGGGAATCTGATGAAGTCTGCTACAACGGACGCATCTGTCTAAACCTCCGATACACGGTGCCATAAATCAACTTGGCATCTTTGGAGAGGTGGACGGATAAAACCAAATAGCATCTGCCCCCAAAAGGAAAGACGTCAGTCTTCCCGGTCTTTCGGCGGAGAACAGATTCTGGCACGCCCGGTGGGACCTTTTCCTCTTTCCACTCCACACTTCGTGTGTCGTGTTTCGCGAACAAGTCACGGTTTGACATGGTTGCCTTTGGATGTGAAGTACTAAGATTTGGTATCTTGTTCCGTGCAGAAAAACAGAAGATAAATGGCTTCAAACCGCACTAATTGCAACAACTCACACGCCGTCCCCGCCGGAGGAGTGACCTACGGACCTCAAGCGGCCTCCCTTTTTACGATGCCGGTGGACCAGGTGACGCAAGCCACCATAGGGCTATTCTTTGGGACTATGCTCCCACCAATGAGCTTCAACGCCTCATTGCTGTCGTAAGATGCTCCGAAAAAGTCAGTCTTTGATCGGCTTACAACTACCGCGGTCCCTCTCAATGGGTCGCCCAAGTCCAGTGGCTCAATTTTCAACAGACTGGGCCAAAACTCAAGTAGGCCCGTGAAGAAGCCCGTGATACCTGAAGCGGCTATCCCAAAGCAGATAGTCATTCCTGTTCCAGAAGTCATCAGAGCGACTTCCCCTGCTAAGGGGTCGATCTTTGAAGGACTGACCATTTCAACCCCCGTTCCAGGCAAAGTCATCAAAACTGCTCCCCCTGCACGAAAGTCTTCCTTCGATAGATTGGCCATCCCCACTCAATGGACGTCAGTTTTCAAGAAGCTAACGCTGGCAGTAACCCTCTGCCAGAATAAGGGGCATGACGAAGCCACCCCCATAACTGAGCCGGTCCCGTCAGCACAACATGCTCGCCGTCGTCACTGGCGCCGAGTAAGGAAGGCTGGGGGCGGCTCTCCTTCTGGACTGACTTCGCCAGCTCCGACGGTGGAAGTTGGTGTTGCTATTCCAACTGGGAAAAGCTTTGAACCACTCAGGAGGGTCCACAAGAACTCTCCGACTACCGTGCTGAAAAGATCTCCTCTACTTATGGAAAATGTTACAAAGGTAGAGTCAGAACAACCCCCTCAGCGGCTGTCCTCCAAAATTCACAAGGTCTGGCGAAAGGTCCAAGATTCTGTGGTTAACCAAGACTATTCCCGCTAACTAAAGAAAATGAAGGTTCGGCGAGCGAAAGGCCACCCTGTCGTACAACATAAGGTGTTGTCTACTTAGGTGCCCATCACAACGGCCCCCTCAACTTCGACCGCTCACAAAAGAAGAAGGCCGGAGAAAACCCCCGTGTCTGCGACAAATCTAAAGGGCACTGAACCTAAACGTCCTAAGTCTGGGGGTATGGTGGTGCACACTATTTATATGGCATCCGGGAAAGAGGATAGCCGTATCTCTACGGGCCATCGACCACTCACTAGATCCTTAATAAAGACCCAGGAGCAGCAACAGAAGCTCCAGGAAATGTTAACACAGATGGTCGTACTCACTGGGCCAAAAGAAAGCCTAAAAATGTCGCCAGAGCAGTGTCATGAACAAGAAACCAATGCTGAGTTCCACCGCAGAATCCTTGAGAAGAAGGACAAAGAGGCAGCTGAACAAGTTGCCAACATAAAACGAATGGCGCTTTTATTCCAAGACATGGTCGGGATGATGTTGCAACCGGATCCTTCAGTTGAAGACCATCCGATTATCCTTGAAGATGATAGGGAAGAGACATCGAACCCTCTTCCGGCTTATTCAGCAGCCAAGGAAGAGACCATTTCCAAAGCCGCCCTGGAAGACTATATCGCTCAGCAGATACGAGCTCATCAGGCGAACGAAGCGGCCGGGCAAATTGTTAAGACTGGACGACCCTATCCGGGTTGGTATGACCAAATAAAGTACCCGCCGGGATATGCGATCCCTAAATTCTATGTATATAAGGGAACGGGGAATACACACCAGCACGTTGCTCAATTTAGGGCTTTGTGCGGCAACACCGGAGGTGACGAAAAACTGTTGTTTCGCCGGTTTGTTGGTAGCTTGTCGGAGACAGCGTTTGAATAGTACTCTGAGCTCCCGAATGACTCCGTTAAGACATTTGCAAAAATGAAACTACTGTTTACACAAAGGTTCGCAAGCACTAGAGAACACACCCCCATCACAGCATTAATTAACACCAGGGTGAAGATGGGCAAAACATGGGTGCAGTACGCGATACGGTGGTGAAATCTATGGTCGAAGTACGAGCAGCGCATCGAAGAAGCGCCTGCGGTAGGCATGTTCGTGGGTACTCTTGATCCGCAGGCGACCATATCCCAGTTCATGATGTTCTTCAAGCCAACTACTTTTCAGGCCTTGATTGAAAAGTGTTTCACCCAATTAGAGCAAAGCTCTGTTCAAATTTCAAAATTTGAAATGAAGCAGCGCTTCATAGCAGCGCCAGCACAGAGAGTCAAAGACTCTGAGGCAGCGCTCATGTGCAAAGCAAATGAGCGCTAGCGCTAAGAGCGCCGCACTCTAAGCAGCGCGCCACGTGCATAGTACGTGAGCGCTAGCGCTAAGAGCGCTGAACTTTAAGCAGCGCACCACGTGCAAAGCACGTAAGCGCTAGCGCTAAGTGCGCTGCACTCTAAGCAACGCACCACGTGCAAAGCACGAGAGCGCTAGCGCTGGAACTAAATGTTCCCAATCGTTGGATCAAAGATCCAACGAACATGATTAAAAATCATCAATTAACCAAAGTAAAATTCTGTTAAGAAAACATTCCTCACAATCTTTTCAAACAGGAAAGATTGTGCTCTGAAAATCAGAGCCCATTTGGATCAATGATCCAATAGTGATTAAAAATCACCAAGATACAGAATAAATTTTGTATGGGAAAAGATTTCCCAATCTTGTTAAAAACAAGAAGATTGCCTTCTGTAAAACAGAAACCCTTGGATCAAAGATCCAACGGGGGAAACATCCCCAAATCAATTAGAGAAAAGATCTTTTTAACCGATTGAACAAATCAGCCTTCACTATATAAAGGCCCCAAGACTTCAAGTCTGATAGAGAGGAACCCCTCATAAACTTTGAGAAATTTCAGAGAGAAGAACAAGCCCTCGGCAGAAGAACTTTTTTTCAAGCTAAAAACAAAGAGATAAAAAATCTCATCAGAAAAAGAACTTAGTTCTTATGCTAGATCATAGATCTTTAAGACAAATTGCCTTTCACAAAAGAGATTATAACATCTCATTATAAAAAGTGGGGAGAATAATTCAATTCTCCTAGGAACACAGATCCATAAAGGCAAATCCTTTCACCAAGAACATAAGAGATTGAAACATCTCCTATAAAATAAGAACTTTGTTCTTAGATCCATGAGATATAGTCTCTTATAAGAGAGAATTAATTCTTAGAACGCAAAGCTGCCTATAAAGAACCTCAGCACTCCAATTAAACGAAGCGCCCCAGCACTCTAAATCTAGCGCACAGCGCTGCAGAGCCTTAGCGCTCCAAATTTAAAGAAGTGCTCCGCGCTCATTGTCTGGCGAACTGTGCCAAGCGCGCCACGTGCTCCTCACGTGTGTGCTATTTCACAGAAGCCCTCCGCGCTCCAAGTCTGGCTCACAGCGCCAAGCGCACCACGTGCTCCTCACGTTTGCGCTACTTAAACAGAAGCGCTCTACGCTCATTGTCTGGCGCACTGTACCAAGCGCGCCACGTGCTTCTCACGTGTGCGCTATTTCACAGAAGCGCTCTGCGCTAATTGTCTGGCGCACAGCGCCAAGCGCGCCACGTGCTCCTCACGTGTACACTACTTAATAGAAGCGCTCTGCACTCATTGTCGGGCGCTCAGCGCCAAGCGCGCCACATGCTCCTGACGTGTGTGCTGAAAGATCATAAACTGTTCTTTAAATGATAAAGCCCAGAGCTACAATGAGTGCTCGGCATTCAATAAAAGACAAAAAGTTGTCAAGACCAATGCTCAGTATTGTTAAAGGACTGAGCCTAATTAAATGTCTAACATTTTGAATAAATGGGCCGAGCCCAAGTTCGCCACAGATCTCCAATTCAGATTAATTGAGCCCATATGCTCATAAATCTTTGATCTTAGTCCCAAATTGGACTACAGATCTCCCAACCAATATTGGTTCAAAAGTACATCTCTTTACTCCTCTGATATTTGTCGTTGTAATGTTTCAACGTCTTCAGAGAGGTGATGGATCCCGACAACCAGACGAGCCATCCTTTTGAGTCATCTTGGATGAGAAGACAGAAACCTACTTCATTGACTCACAGATTGTGTGGTCCTTAAACTCATGGACTATGATGTCCTTAAACTTTACAGACTATGATCTCTCTAAACTACTACGGACTGTGTGGTCCTTAAACTCATGGACTATGATGTCCTTAAACTTTACAGACTTTAAAGTCTTTAAACTGGACCGCAAAGTACCTAAACTAAAACAAAAGAGTCCAAATGCTCTTTTGTTGGATTTAAATGATCATGTTAAGTAGATCTTAGTCTAAAATTAGACTAACGCATCCTTAACAAACTGTTGAGTTGATCTTAGTCTAAAATTAGATTAACGTATCCTTAACAAACGTTTAAGTTGATCTTAGTCTCAAATGAGACTAACGATCCTTAAACCAAACCCAAACCCAAATCTAAGAAAATTCGGATTTGGACTAATCCACGCCCTATGGGCGATAACATAAATTAGTCTCCGTATAGAATCCACGGGAAACCAAAAACAAAACAAACACACATGACACGAAGTGACCATCTGTAGAAGGAGAAAGTGGTTGCCGTGATGCGGTAGCGTAATTAACTGCAGGGGCTTGCGCCTGCAGGGAAGAGCGTCCCCACAATCAAAAAACCTCTCAAACGAGGGGGGATCTGATGATGTCTACTACAACGGCCGCATATGTCTAAACCTCCGATATACGGTGCCATAAATCAACTTGGCATCTTCGGAGAGGTGGACAGATAAAACCAAATAGCAACTGCCCCCAAATTCAGGCAAAATGTCAGTCTTCCCGGTCTTTCGGTGGAGAACAGATTCTGGCATGCCCGGTGGGACCTTTTCCTCTTTCAACTCCACACTTCGTGTGTCGTGTTTCGCGAACAAGTCGCGGTTTGACATGGTTGCCTTTGGATGTGAAGTACTAAGATTTAGTATCTTCCTCCGTGCAGAAAAACATAAGATCAATGGTTTCAAACGGCACTAATTGCAACAACTCCCACTCCGTCCTCACCGGAGGAGTGACCTACGAGCCTCAAGCGACCTCCCTTTTTACGATGCCGGTGGACCAGGTGACGCAAGCCACCACAGGGTTATTCTTTGGGACAATGCTCCCACCAATGAGCTTCAACACCCCATTACCATCGCAAGAAGCTCCGGAGAAGTCGGTCTTTGATCGTCTTACAACTACCGCGGCCCCTCTTAACGGGTCGCCTAAATCCAGTGCCTCAGTTTTCAACAGACTGTGCCAAAGCTCAAGTGGGCCCGTGAAGAAGCCCGCGATACCTGAAGCGGCCATCCCGAATCGGATAGTCATTCCTTCTCCTGAAGTCGTCAAGGCAGCTTCTCCTGCTAAAGGGTCGGTCTTCACAAGACTGGTCGTTTCGGCTCCTGCTCCACGCGAAGTCATGAAGGCTGCTCCCCTGTTCGAAAATCAGCCTTCACAAGACTAACTATCCCCTCTCAACGGACGTCAGTCTTCGACCGGCTAGTGCCAATAACAGCCTCTCCTCAAAGCAGGGGGCATGAGGAAGCTCATCCAACAACGGAGGTGATCCCGGCCGCACGACATGCTCGATGTCGCCACTGGCGCCGAGTGAGGAAGGCTGGAGGCAGTTCCCCTTCCGGACTCACCCCACCATCTCCAACGGTGGAAGTTGATGCTGTTGTTTCAACTGGGAACAGTTTTGAACCACTTAAGAGGGTACGCAAGAACTCTCCGACGACCGTGCTGAAGAGATCTCCTCCACCTATGGAGAGTGCTACAAAGGCAAAGCTGGAGCAGCCCCCTCAGCAGCTGTCCTCCAAAATTCACAAGGTCTGGCCACAGGTCCAAGACTCCGTAATTGATCAAGACTACCCCCGCCGACAGAAAAAGATGAAAGTTCGGCGAGAAGGGGATCACCCTGTCAAGCCACAGAAGGTGTCATCTGTTTGGGTGCCCGCTGCAACGGCTCCCTCAACTTCGACCGCCCACAAAAGAAGAAGGCTGGAGAAAGTCTCCATGTCCGCGACGAATCTTAAGAACACTGAATCTAAACACCCCAAGTCTGGGGGCATGGTGGTGCACACTGTTTATATGGCATCCGGGAAAGAGGATAGTCGTATCTCCACGGATCATCGACCTCTCACCCGATCGGTAACAAAAGCAAAGGAGCAACAACAGAAGATCCAGGAGATGCTAACACAGATGGCCACACTCACTGGGCCAAAAGAAAGCCCGGATGCGTCGTCGGAACAACGTCATGAACAAGAAACCGACGCTGAGTTCCTCCGCAGAATCCTTGAGAAGAAGGACAAAGAGGCAGCCGAATAAGCTGCCAATATAAAAAGAATGGCGCTTTTATTCCAAAACATGGTCGGGATGATGTTACAGTCGGATCCTCCAGCTGATGACCCTCCGATTATCCTTGAAGACGATAGGGGAGAGACATCAAACCCCCTCCCTGCTTGTTTAACAGCCAAGGAGGAGACCATCTCCAAAGCCATGCTCAATGATTATATAGCTCAGCAAATACGAGATCATCAAAAGAATGAAGCAACCGGCCAAGTCGTCAGAACTGGACGACCATATCCAGGATGGTACGATCAGATAAAGTACCCGCCAGGATACAAAATTCCTAAATTCCATGTGTACAAGGGAAAGTCAATCCCCATCAACATGTCGCACGGTTCAGGGCTCTCTGCGGCAACACTGGAGGGGATGATAAGCTACTGCTTCGCCAATTCGTCGGAAGCTTGGCGGAGACGGCGTTCGAATGGTACTCAGAGCTTCCCAACGACTCCGTTAAAACTTTTACGGAGATGGAATTGTTGTTCACCCAACGTTTCGCCAGCGCTAGCGAGCGCACCCCGATCACCGCGTTAATTAACGCCAGGGTGAAGCCGGGTGAAATGTGGGTGCAGTATGCGATACGGTGGCAGAATTTATGGTCGAATTGCGAACAACGCATCGAGGAAGCTCCTACGGTAGGCATGTTCGTGGGTACTCTTGATCCGCAGGCGATAATATCTTAATTCATGATGTTCTTCAAGCCAACTACTTTCCAGGCCTTGATTGACAAGCTGGCCCAAATGGACCAGATGGGCCATAGACCGTCCTCCTCAAAGACGGATCCTTGGAATGAGAAGGGGAAAGGGAAAGCAACCTTCGTCGCCAACGTTCAACAACAAACGAGTGGCCCAAGACTGGTTGTTCGCCAAAGCAACAAGCAGCAATCCCTCGATGAGAAGTTGAGACGTCCTTACTCGTTTCCCCGGGATAAAACAAGGAGACTGTTCGAACTAGCAGTGCGCAACGGGCTCATCACTCTACTGGAGCCGAGACATCCACTACAACCGAACGATGACAACGATCCAAATTACTGCCCCTACCATCAAGTATTGGGCCATCCACTCAAAGATTGCTATGTCTTCAAAAATTGGGTTGAAGACCAATACCAGCAGGGCAAGTTCGCGCTGTCCGAAAACTGGAAGGTAAATCCGCCACAACAGCACACCCCTAAAAGGGTGGACACGCCGGGGGCATCGTGCTCTTTTATAGAAGAAGCTCCATGGGAGGTCGCTCTTTCAGCTAAGACATAAAGAATGCTGAAAGATCTTCACACATGCCCGGCGATCAGGTGGAAAAGTCCGCTGGAACCCGAGATCATTGAGGGAATGCTGAAGCCGTGCCTGACTCCAAGAATTGGTAGCGATAATCAAAACGCTCAAGCTCAGCCGTCAAAGTCTTCGAAGAAGAAGAAGAAGACCAAAAAGCCCATGAAGTGTGATGACAAGCGCACGAACCTGCAAAAACATATCAACGCGCTGGAGGAATATAACCAAAATGCGCGAACCCCGGTCACGTTCCAAGAGTTTCTCAACCACATCCTTGAGGACAGAGATGATGACAATGATGGGGGAAAAGACTCGTCAGATGAACCAGAGAACTATGTGGCGAGCTGCCACATGATCTCTCACTCGTCAATAAATGGTGAAGAAGCTCCTGATACAGAGAAACTGGGGGCAGATCCAGAACCGGAATCAAAATCCCTGGAGCCATCGGATGAATTGATTGACAGACTGCTAAACGAAGCTCTTCAGAAAAGCAAAGCTGACAGAGAGCGGGAAACGGCCATATACGAGAGGGCCAAGCGTTGGCGTCAAGTTGAAGAAGCTCCGGTATTGAGAAACCGTGGAGTACCCCAACCGGGTCGAAGCATCCTTGTCACCAGCAAAAGCAAGCTTAAAGCAAGGAAACGATTCGCTAGGGCCCTGTCAATGGGAATGAAGTTGCCTTCTTTTAGAGGAAATACTCCTAGCGGTATACATCTTGATGAAGCGGACGTACTTCCTAACTTCTGCTTATACCATCAGAAGATTACACATCTTACCGAAGAGTGCACAGCCTTTAAAAAACTGGTGGCAGAGATATGTTGCCCACCAACAACACGTCCAGCGAGTGAAGCGTAAGGCTCGTCAGAAACAGAGATGCACGACAGATGAACGCAAAAGAACTGCCGGAAAATGTCACATAGTTGACAACAAGGGATCGCAAGTTCTCATCTTTAGAAGCGACTCTGATGAACAAATAGCTCCCAGCCCTCTCTTCAAAGAATATACTTCTGACACGAAAGATACGAAGACTTGCGAGGATATCTAGCTACGTAATCGTACGTTGCCCCGAAAAATCTCGGACTTACGAACAACGGACCGAAATGTCCCTAAACTAACAATGGACCACAATGTCCTAAAACTTACAATTGACTGAGACGTCTATAAACTACTACGGGCCACAGCATCCCAAGGCTGACCAAAAAACGGTATGTCCACAAGCAAAATGGGTACGGATGAAAACCCGAAAGGGCGCCGTGAGTAAAAACAGCAGGACTACCGGCGATGTTTGTGAAAACCCGAAAAGGCACAGATTCGTAAAAAAACGGTACGTCCATAAGAGAAATGAGGACGGATGAAAACCCGAAAGGGCTTCGTGAGTAAAAACAGCAGGACTACCGGCGTGTTTGTGAAAACACGAATGGGAGCAATCTCGTTAAAAGACACTTGCAAGGTCCTCTCGACTCTCTGAGGAGAAAATACCTGCGTGAGATCCTTACGACTCACAAGGGAGCAACACACTTAGGAATCCTCACGATTCCTAAGGAGAAAACACACTTACGAGTTCCTCACGACTCGTAAGGAGAATTCTTCTTTGAGACCCTCACGGCTCATGGGATTCAAAAGCCTTAAGCTACAAGGATCTTAACCTGTTCTTAAGCCATCACATTTCCCAGACTGCCCTACTAGCGGTTCAATATTGACCTTTGTATACAATTCACAGGCACGAATAAACATTTCCCTAAGAATCCCACCAGCGACTAGGGATATGCTCACACGGCGAACGACCCTTGTAAGTCCTCTCGACTTATAAAGAGAAAACACTCTTGTAAGATCCTTACGACTTATAAGATAGGATACACTTAAGAATCCTCACGATTTTTGAGGAGAAAACGCACCTACGAGATCCTCACGACTCGTAGGGAGAAATACCTTTATGAGACCCTTACGACTCATAAAGTCAAAAACCTTAGTCAACAGGATCCTAACCCTATTTGCTAAGCCACCTTTGTTCGACATCGACAGCGGCAAATGATGATTCGCTCCTGGCAATGTCCCAGTTGTAGCGATGTTGATGCCTACATCGGTATCAAGTTCTAAGTCCTTTCACGGCAAATGATTATTCGCTCCTGGAAATATTTCAGTCGCAGCGATGTTGATGCTAATATTGGTATCAGATCTTGAGTTCCGTACACAAAAAAATGCATGTAAAATAGCCGAAATGATGGGGCAACTTGCAACAAAGTCAGCAAGTAAAAATATATATGCATACAAAAATAGCCGAAATGATTCGGCAACTCGCAATAAAAATAGCGAGTAAAAACAAAAATAGCCGAAATGATTGGGCACCACGAAAAATAGCCGAAATGATTGGACAATCGCGATTTTCACGATATGAAAGCTGAAATGATAAAGCATCGCGGAAAGAAATTTAAAAAATGAAAGAATGAAACTTTTGCCCTACAAGTAGTCCATACTGACCCCTGTATACAATCCATGGGCATAAACGAAAAGGGAACCACATGTCCCCCACTAGATCCTATCAAAAGGGAAAGTTAGATCTCAACAGTGACATCAGCATCCCAGAAGATCAACAACGGCGTTCCTTCTTATTCCAGCAGGGCACGGAAGGGACACAACGAAACAGAGCCATGGAAAAGTCCCTAGTTCCAAATCTTAACGGCAACATCTACAACCTAAAAATCAGCAACGGTGATCCTCCTCATTCCAACAGGATTCGGACGCAACATCACCAAAGGGAGCCACGGAAAAGTCCCGAGTTCCAAGACTCTACGGTCTACAGACAACCTAGAGTCAACTAATGACCTCCCCGCCGGATCAACGCTCCGTCTCGGAAACAAGTCAGCCAACCCCAGGGAAATCAGCGTCCTTGACGAGAGCATCTCGATTGGCGTCGACCCGCAGAGAAATCAGCGTCTTTGCAAGAATACCTTGATTCGTCTCAACCCCCAGGGAAATCAGCGTCCTTGGCAAAAACCTCGATTCAGGGAAATCAGCGTCCTTGACGAGAGCATCTCGATTCGCGTCGACCCGCAGAGAAATCAGTGTCTGTGCAGGAATACCTCGATTCGTCTCAACCCCGAGGAAATCAGTGTCCTCGACAAAAACCTCGATTCAGGGAAATCAACGTCCTTGATGAGAGCATCTCGATTCGCGTCGACCCGCAAGGAAATCAGTGTCTTTGCAGGAATCTCTCGATTCGTCTCAACAATGAGGAAATCAGTGTCCTTGGCAAAAACCTCGATTCAGGGAAATCAGTGTCCTTAATGAGAGTATCCCGATTCGTATCGACCCGCAAGGAAATCAGTGTCTTTGTAGGAATCTCTCGATTCGTCTCAACCCCAAGGAAATAAGTGTCCTTGGCAAAAACCTCGATCCAAGGAAATCAGCGTCCTTGACGAAAGCATCTCGATTCGCGTCGACCCGCAGAGAAATCAGTGTCTGTGCAGGAATACCTCGATTCGTCTCAACTCTGAGGAAATCAGTGTCCTTGGCAAATGCCTCGATTCAGGGAAATCAGCGTCCTTAACAAATACCTCGATTCAGGAAAATTAGCGTCCTTGATGAGAACATCTCGACTCACGCCGACCCGAAGAGAAATCAGTGTCTCTACAGGAATATACGACGTCAGCAAAGTGGAGCCATGGCAAAGTCCCTAGTTCCAAATCTCGACGGTTCATAAATAACCTAGAGACCACCTCGACATTTGTCTCATTACAGAAGACGCGACGTCGGCAAAGAGGAACCATGGCAAAGTCCCTAGTTCCAAATCTCGACGGTTCATAGACAACCTGGAGACAACCTTGACATTCGTCGCAATATTGCAGACACAATGTCAACAAACGAAGCAAAGGAAAATCCCTAGTTTCAGGGACTCGACGTCAACATCGACAACCTAGAGATCAACAACAGCGTTCTTCTTCCAATAGGATACAGGCGCGACATCAACAAATGGAGCCATAGAAAGTCCCCCTAGTTCCAAACCTCGACGGTTCATAGACAACCCAGAGACAACCTCCACATTCATCGCAATATTGCAGACACAATGTCAACAAACGAAGCCAAGGAAAATCCCTCACTTTGGGTCTTGACGGAAACTCAAATGAGACCTGAAAAGACTATCAGAGATCATCTCATACCAGTGCGGAGTGGTCATGACTCATCGGGGCTCCCAAACTGAGCCTAACCTCAAGTAAAAAACAACATGGAATATCCCTAACGCTTGCCCTTTCGATGGTAATATTACTTGGAAGATTACTTGAAGACGTCTTGTCCAGCCCCCGAAGGGATTAGAGACACGACAGTCGCGGGGCTACCCGAACAACAAGATTGCATATCGGGGAATATATCGGGCAACGCGACGGTTCGACGGGTAAAAAAACCCTAATACCACAGACCCTAACGGACTTCTATTAGCAGGAGTTAACTGTGACATTAGAAAACCCTTGCGAGAACTTCATGATTCGTCTCGACCCGTGAGGAAATTAGTGTCCTTGCAAGAACTTCTCGACTCGTCTCGACTCATAGGGAAAAGCCTTAGGCAATGGGGATAAGAACTTATTTCCTAAGTAATGGCGCCCTGCAAGTTGTTCCAAGATGGATTCTTGCATACTATTCACGGCCACACTCTCCAAAGTCGAATCTCGACAAGGGGGAAACAAACACTTACGAGTCCACTCGACTTGCAAGCGGGAAAAATTCTCTTATGAGATCCTTATGACTCTCAAGAGAAAACACACTTAGGAGTCCTCACGACTCCTAAGGAGAAAATACACCTACGGGATCCTCTCGACTCGTAGGGAGAAAAATCTTAATGAGACGGCTTTTAAAGTTGAAAAGTCTTAGGCAGCAGACCTGAACCTGTTTCCTAAGCCATCGCTACCTTGTAAAGAGTCCAAGATGGACAGCTACCTACTATCTACGGGCCATACCTTCTAAAATCACATGATGACAATACAACAAAGAGAAGAAAACGACAGTGGGAGATAAAAATGTGTATCTTTTATTCATGAATTCAATTGAGTACAAGACGAATCATATAAAAGAATGAAAAATGGATACATGTTATTCAAAGATTACAAATGTTTAATTGATACAAAGGTAGCTATTGAGAAGGAGGCGTTTTCAATAAGTCAGCAAGTTGCCCGCGCACTCCTTTCAACTCCTTTCACGGTCAGCCGCTGCGGCCAGCTCCGCTTCGACTCGAGCCCGTTGCTGCAAACACGATGAAACCTTCTCATCGATTTCTCGTTGGGGAGCTTCGCGACTCTGCGTAACCCGCTCAATGAAGTCGAGCTTCCGCCTCAATGCCAGCCCGTCCGAAATGCATCGCTGCAAATTGTCAAAGACGACTCTCAGTTGTGCGGCATTCGCTTCAACTTGGGCGCGCGGCCGAGCAGATTCACCTGAAGCCTCCTCGCGTTCCTTCCGCCTCAAGGTCGCTTCCTGTTCAAAATGGCGGAGGAAGGGCACACACTGCTCAACCCATGCAGCCCGCTGGGAGTTTATAGCCAACATTTCCGGAGCAGGACGCTTGAGCTCAATCTTATATAAATAGGCCTCGATCTTCCTACAGTGATTAACCAAAGACTCGATGACACCCTCGCTGTGGAAGTTCGCGACCATCGCCAGCAGGAGATTAACCTCAGCAGTAAAATCCACAGCAGATGCGAAAGCCTCGGCGTCAAGATCTTCGACGAAATCACTTAACATTCGCAGGCTGTTCACGGCACCCCTGGAAGATGGGCGTTTAACAAAGGGCCCTGCCGGCATTGGAATTCGAGACTCGAAGGGAGCTGGAGTCGGTGCGACCGCTGCAAAACAAATCATAGTCAGATGTTAGCTCGAGAAATAAAGAAAATACACGAACAATAGAGTCTACTATACCGGCTGCAACAGGGGGCAGAGATGGGAGTACTAGTGGCGCGACGATACCCTCGTCCCCTCCTTCAATTTGTAAGGCTACAAGTAATACAAAGAATAATTAGCAATGACATGGCTGCCCGTTGCAGAAAGGAAAAGACGTCGTTAAAAAAAACTATACTCACCGGCACTGGCAGGCAAAGCGATTTCCGACTGAAAGGAGAAGTGCGGGTTCAAAAATTGATACAGATGATCAAAAAGAACTCCTGCAAGATTACGACGATACATGGTCAGTACACGAAAGATGTTGTCCCCGATCTAAATTAATCGCAAACCCATACCTTCCAGCATTTCAGAGGATATAAGAGGAGACGAAGGGAAAGCGACTGTCAGAGAGGCAGCTGGTGATGCTTCTTTAGATGGCACAACCTCAGCGCTCACCACACCTATACTCGAAAGGAACAAAATGTCATTAGAAGGGACCCAAAGGGATTGCAAAACGAAAAGAATGCAGCGATCTGAGACCTACCAAACTGGTCATCAGCCAAAACTGCGACGGAAGCATCACCAAGCGTCGCGACTTCTTTGGTCTCATTTGGGGGGACAGTTTCGGCACCGATGGCTTCATCCCCCGATTCTACGAGAGCCGTCGTGACACTCGCAATGCCGGGCGATGGCAGGGAACCGCAAGGGGAAAGAGTAGCAATTAGCGCAGTCCCAGACTCCTGAGAAAGAGTGGCCAGTTCAGGATCGGTGGTTGCCGTTATCTCACCTACCACCTCCTCATCAGGACTTGGCCCTGCAGGGTATGATATATGACAATCAGAAGATAAAACTCTAATAAAAGAAAAACCAGTATTATGTTACCTTGAGGCGGCTTTTCAATTGCCTCCCAAGCCACGCGCAAAACCTGTCTACGAACGGTAAACAGGGCAGCTGGAGCATCTTCGGAGGAGATAGTGACAGATGGAATAGCGTTTGAGCCTGCACCTATAGCCAAAGCGGCATCATGTTTCTTAGTTGCGCGCTTTCTATGTTTCTTGTCAGCCTTGGTAGAAAGAAGTGACCTCCTCAAGACCTTCATCAAGGAGATGTCATCGTACGAACCAATTTCTACCTTTGGAGCCTCTACGGCGTCCGTCATCGGCTATTTGAGCAAAGCTTCTTTCGGCAATACTGGGAGAGCTGAGACATTGGCAGCCGGCCTTGGGAACGTCGCCGCGTCACCACTTGCGATCGGCACTGCACTTGGGATAACCTGAGTCAAGGTAGTCCCTGCAATAAGATGGAAAAGAAGAGTTAGTTTACCCATAAAAATGGGAATAAAGGCACAATGAGCCGAAATGTACCAATGCCCAAGGAAGCACGAAGCCTTTCCTCCTCTTCAAAAGTCTTGAGAGAAGTCGCGAGAGCTTCTTCAGTGGAGATACCTATTGAGAAAGAAGTGTCAGTCAAAGCATGATAATAAAAATGTAACAGCGAAAAGATACGACTGAAGTCTACCTGACTGTGCAAGGGTGACCAGTCCTGCTTTGTGGCTAGATAATCACTCGGAAGCTGCAATAGCAGCCTCTAGATCAGTATCATCCGGCATCATGAATAAGCCTTCGTTGGTCCCGTATTCACTTATGCCCTCGCTGTAAGGAGCATGAGGCTCCTGGCTGAATACAACATCCGCAGAAAGTATGGACTTCTTTTTCTTCTATGAACGAGTGCTGGCAGCCGATAACACAAGCTTGCGCTTGGTGGGAAACATTGGACGACGAGTTCCAATCTCCGCACCCACAACGGACTCAGGAGACGCCGCGACTATCGCTTTTTCGGGCACACGGGGAAGGGGCAGCTCAGCCATAACACGTACCACAACCGCAGCAGCTTCCCTTAAGGGAGGACGGACGATGGTCTGTCGCTTCAAAGGAACAGCGGGATTACCAGCCGGGGTGGTGCCTTTGCGATCAAGCAACAATCGCTTCTCCTCCTTGATAACAGCACCCATCGCATGTTGATACCACGCCGCGTATACGTTCAGGGCTTTCGAAACACAACTCGGCTCACTGATGAAGAAATTGGACCCTGTGTTTAGGCGCATGAAGTGGTGCAAAGCGCTCCGGATGCCCTCTTCAGTATTCACTGGTTCTGCCAAGAATGCCTCGAGCGGGATGCCCTGATTATAACTTGATTGCTGGGCAAATGGTAGGGGTTATATCTCATGAACAAAGTCGAGTCGTTCTGCCTGAACACCAAGTAGCCCGGCCTGATCGAGTACAAATGGAGAATCCTTCGAGCTTTCAAGGTAGAAGCTCCATCCTTAAAGGTGTCCCGCAGCGGCTGCACCATCTTAGCGGATTCATTACCGATTGTCATGACCTTATCAACAAAGGTCATGTCGTCCCCGACTGTGCGGAGGGGAATCACACCCCGAGCCTCTCGCTGACTTGGCTCCACAGTAGAAGCATCGACCAGCCGCATGATCCATGGAAAATTGCAAGTTTCATAGAAATGGGGCCGCTTGTGTATTCCAAAAGCACCGAGCACATGCAGATCGATCCATGAAGAAAAATAATGCATCGGGAAGTTCATGGACTGCACCCCCGGTTGAGAAGTGTCGGCCGCCAAGCTAAAGCCATGATACAAATGAGCCAGCCCGGCAATCCCAACAGCAACCTGTATCCCTTCAACGTCCGATGAGCTGGGTAGAAAACAGACGGCCTCATGTAGCGAGGGTGCATAGGAAGTGCGAACCAGCTTAAACACAAACCGAGGAACCCTAGAAAGAACGCTTCTTCATCAATGTCCTGAGCAGCGATTTCTGAAAAGGGGACGACCGCGACGTTTGGAAGGAGGAAACTCTTTTGATCGGCTTCCGTTATCGGCCGGCTATCCAAGCCAAAACCAAAATGATTATCAAGTTTGGCAAACCTTTCACCTTGTTGCGATAAAGCTTCTGGGCGGAGAAAACGGGCGATGAAGTCCGCAAAGCTAACCCCATGGCTTCTAGATTCAAGAAATAGGCCCTCGTAAATGTTTAGCACCTTGATCAAGCTGGGGAATCGGTGTTGAATGGCATTCTCTGGGGTTAGACCCATCATCACCAGTCGGGTAGCGAAAATATACTCATCAGGGGGCAAGATCTCCTCATAATGCTCCCCTCTGACAGGCAAGCCGGAGATATCCGCAAACTCCTCTAAAGAGATAGAAACTTCCCGATCTAGCATAAGGAAGGTGTGAGTTGGAACGTTCCATTGTTCCAAAAAGGATTTGACCCACTATGCTGGAGGTGTGGAATACTGGAACAGAGAAGCATAGATCGCAGGGTAAACCCGAGCCTCAGCAGCTCTGACTTCTTTGCCGATAAGATGTATCGGGCCCACTGCAGATATCCAGCTGAGTGACGGGGAGTCAAGCCTATGTTGTATGGCTGTCCCCAAGGGCGCGACTTTCCCTGGCATATACGCCGCCCTAGAATGTCCAAATCCATTGACGGTTGTACGGGTATTGCAGCCATAGAGGGCTGAAGGCAACCCTCTAAAGTCCAATTAACCACCTCCACGACATAGTTTACCGGGGGTACATCAGCATAATGAATCGCTGAAATGGGCTCTGAAGGAGTTGTGCAAAAGAAGCCATGGTGACCCATAATGATATAGTTGTACCATGTTCCCCATAAATGGAGATTCTTTCGCTCTGGGTCGTGATCCTTGATCAGTGCGAAAACTTCTCAGTCTACTGACGTTGCAGGGAACCCGCTTTCTGAACGGACAAAGGGAAACGAAGTATTGAAAGACATGGTACCTGCGCGAAAGAGAACAAAGTTAGCCGTCAATGCTACAAGTCAAGTTCGGTAATTGGTACTTTAAATCCTACCACACTGCAATACAGTAAAAAGGGGCCAAAGGGGACCCACACAATCTAGATGATTCTCACTATTAATAAAACAATCTCATCATTTGATGAGACTGTCATTAAATGAGGAAATCCTCAAACGATTCTCATTTAATGAGGGCCCCTCGGGACAAGGAGTAAATCTCCCATTAAGAGCATTGCTCTGTAACAGACAGACATATGTCATAATTAATCATGAGGGGAATAAAATTCCCCCCAAAATTTCTAAAGAGCAATGCTTTGTGAGGAAGATGAAACAATCCATCAAGAAACCCTAAAAAGCAAAGCTTCTACAGATTAGAAACTCCAAGATCTTCAAGATCTATGAATAAACCCTTAAGTTCTTCATGAACAATATTCCAGTTCATGGGTAAAACCCTAATGTCACGACCCAAAAGTAGCATGTGACCGGCACTTAAAACACGTGACATCTAAAGATATCGACGTAATCTAAGTAAGTCGAAACCCGGAATCTAAACACTTTTTGAAGATATTGGAAGTGAGGTTTAAATAATCATCCGATAAAATCAAGTTAAATTAACATCTAATTTTAACTAAGTATGTCAAAAAGCATTTATGACGTTTTAAAACTTGTCATCACCTCCTTTGCATTTTTATAAAAACCCAGTACAACATAATAAAATAGCATCCCAACGGAAGCTAGTCTCCATGTCCAAATAATGGAGCAACCAAACAAGCTAAATCAGAAGTCGACTCCAAAGAGTGCGACAACTCAAGACACCACTCTAATCCTCGTTTCTAAGTCCATAATCTATCATCTCTAAGTTGATGGAGATTCCGCTAGATACAAGAATATATAAATAATCAAGAGTGAGTAGGATACTATAACAACTCACATACCCATCAATCCCCAAAAGAATGTGTGCCCAAACCACTGATAATCCAAGCGGTAAAACCTGTAAGAAACTGTGGCACAATGGGGATGAGTTGCCAACTCAGCGAATAAAAGTACATCTCAAGGTAGAAATCGAAATGCATGACGATTCCTAGGTCATAAGAATAGTAGTGTCATAAACCGAACCGATGTATTATATGATCTGCATAAGTGCAATACTAACTATCATGTAATCCCAAGTATACTATCTCAATGTCATATGAGTCAAAATCATGAATCTATGATCTGTATTGGAATCCCTCTTTTTGTCTATGACTGTCTGTACAAATATATATAGGTACTGTCCCCCGGATCAGTCCTGGTGGAATCCAATAAATAAATATCTAACGGTGTACCTCATGATAATGATCGTATCAATATACAAATAGATGCCCAGCATCGACATTGAAATCCAAAATCTCTCGTATCCAGCATCGACACGTAAATACAGATACCGTCGACACCATCTCAACAAATGATCGTCACCCGATATCCTGGCTACGATTAGTATCCCCTGGATATCTGCCGTACCTAATCGAACCCCGGTCAGTATCCCCTGGATAGCTGCCTTGCTCATCTCAATCTCCGGTCAGTATCCCTTGGATATCTGCCGTGCTCAATTCTATCTCCGGTATCGAGTATCCTTGCTAGGCTCCCCCGCCTCAATGCGACTATCCTAACCCTCGGTCTCGACCGGGTCCACCATGTATCGAACTGTATATCTTCCCCGCTCAGTCTGGATAACGTAAAAATCCGCGACCGTATATCTCCCCCACTCGGTCCGGAACAAAACCAGAAAACACAAAACTCATGGTGGACGTTTTACTCATCATTTCAAAATATCAAGTAAGGAATAAGAATAATTGCATAGTTTGTATTGATTATATTCTATATATGTACATATATATATATACATATAACAGTGTCCCATACCACTGATATATATATATATCATCAGGAGTAAAATACTCAGAAATCCCAAGAAAATCAAATACATCATCTATAGTACTACAACATGAATAGGAAACGACAACGTAATCATATCACATAACATAATGATTTCAGTTCTAATATGTCATGGCACTACTAATGATGTGTAGTATATCATATGCGTCTGTGCTCGTGCAACATGGAAATCATTAGTATTTGTGCAAGTGTTCTACGGTGTAACAATCTATATATTTACACATAGATATCAAAACGATTCTACAGTGACATGGCAGTACCAATGAGGTGTAGTATAACATATATTTTACGTGCTTGTGCAGCATAGTACTCATTAGTATTTGTGCAGTGTTCTATCAGAGTGTACGTAACGCAGAAACATATATTATAGATAATATAATCTAAACGTACTTATTGAAATTACTTGTTATGAGCTATACCATTATTTTTAGAAATGATCGGAACGTTAAGTTTGAAATAAGGAAGCTGCCTTAGGTCTAAAATAGATGTTTGTTTTAGAAAATGGCACGCATCCTGGTAGTTTATTTAAAAGACAACGATCCGTGGTTTTTTTTTAAAAGAATATAGCCCATACCAGTATTACATCCTAAAACAGAACATAATCTATGTCTACGAGTCAAAGAATAAATTGGCCTATATTTGTTATACAAAATTCATCATTTCCGATACGTATAAACTCTTGTCTTAGCTCATCATATCGCTATATCCATATCATCTTAAGTACGACATAATCACTCGTACAAACTCATCAAATCATACCCATATCATACGGATCAAATATCACGTATATCTCATTTAAAAACTACATGTGAAACTTTATGCAAATGGAGGGTATACAAGATGCAATACCATATAAATGCTTTGACCAACAGCTAATCTTAAGTAGATATCATAATAATAGTTATAAGGTTGCGGGGGTGCTATACGCCATCCACCCGACTTCCCCCGTAGATGTAAATCTACTCACCAACTTGAGAACTCGCTGAATCCACGCTGCTACATCGCCCACTCCGTCTTAGAATCCTCGAATCGTACCAATAGTCGTATTTAAATCGCATAGATGTAAATATTATATCTGAAATTAAAATAACAAGTAAAACACCCGTAGGTTAAAACCAACAGCATACTTAACTCAAAAACGACCATATAATTCTGTCATTAACGTATAAACGTTAACGATTCAATTGTAACATCAAAATACGAAAACTTCGTATCATAATTATCTGAATTCTGAGGAAACCATTTTAAAACATTCCCAGATTCCTCTGTATGAATAATTAGTCAAAACAAACAATACAGAGACTTATAAAATACCAAAACAAAGTTACAGGAGAAAAACCAACACCAAACTCTCAAGGGGGCCGGCGTCGCCGGAATTGGGCTATGTGTCGCCGGATTTTCTAGGGTGTTTGGGGCTCGTATTTGAAGTGGTGTCTCCTAGTAGTCTTATTATACTTTTGGTCTTGTTTGAATATTTAGTGATTAAACCTATTAGTTCCAGATTCGATTACAGTAGCTAAATTATCATAAAAACCTAGTTTATGAAGCAGCACAGCTAGAGATGCTACGTATCTTTGGTTACAAAACTTAAGTTAATCTGAGTTAACCCTTTTTCTGGTCATGACATAAAAACAGAACGTATGGTACGACATATCCGTGTCGTATCTAAGAATCTTAATCCTAAAACTGATATTTGTTTACAGATTTGACCTACTGAAGAATTAACTTAATTAAACAATACCAAATATACCTGATCACCTACAGAGATATACCCTAAAATTTAAAACACCCAACTCACTCAAGGGTCCGGCGAGCTCGGAATTCTTGTGATGGTCGCCGGCCAAAATCCGAGGTCATGGGCTCGTATTCCTATGGTTTATTCTAGGTCTGGTATATAAGATTTTGTAGTTGTTTGATTAGTTTATTTATCAATTAAACTACAGTAGATTCAAACAGAGGCTACTCTTAGCAACTACGATATCCGATTTCTAAAATAAAATGATACAGAACTAAAGTTACCGGGTTTGAAGTTATACCTACTGAAAGACCATTAGAAAGGCTTCCTCCAAGATGCATAGCTCAATCTATTGTAACTTGAAGGTGGTGGTAGTGACCTTAGTACTTAGTCTCTCTTTCTTTCTCTTCTCTTGATTTTGATGAAGGATTTAAATTGGAGAAGGAGAAGTTTGGCTCGGTTTAGGATATAGGGTTTTATTTAGGAGCTAATAATAGGTGTGAGAATGTGCTATAGAGAAAGGATGAGGTGGAAATTGCAAGGTGGTGGTGTAAAGGAAAGAGAAGGAGGTGTCACACTAAAAGTGGGGTGTTGCATTCATGTAAGGGTGAGGTGTAATGTTATTAAGAAGGAGGTGTTCAGTTTTAAGCAAGGTCTAGAGGAGGTGTTAGCGTATAATTAAAGGAAGAATGGGATGTTTTGTTTAAGGGTTAACATATAATGATATGTGTCATTCATGATAAAATATAACAATAAGCAAAACCTTCATATCATAAATCAATTTCATATAATATAAAAGATATGAAATGATAAATCTATTACATAATTATTATTAGCTTAATGACAAATACAATGTCACGATAAAATAATTAAAATATCACTTTCTTGATTTTACCCACTTTGTTCATATTTATCAAAATAATAACATTTTTCGGATATGATTCCGATACTCAATTTCATAAGCGATATCACTTCCGTAAAAATATCAATTTCATTATTTTATAATCAACTCTTCTTAATTTTCCAAAATATTACAATCTTTCCCCCTTAAAGAAATTCGGTCCCCGAATTTAAATTAAACCTCTTTCATAAACATTTTCTTAATCCAATCAGCTTATTTCAAAACAATTTCTCGGGGTCAAATTTTTAAAACATAAAATTTGCTCGATATAACAAGACTCCAAAGTCCCATATAAGCCAAAATGCATCACAACGCAACCGTGTGAGTGAAAACTCAAAAGATATAATCTTTCATAACTGTAACTCTAGCGGTTGCTATGAGAATTATTCCAGTTATGATAAAAATTGTGCCAATTACGAAAACTGTTGTGTGTCCTAAGTACACAAAATCAATGCCATAATCGTAATGCAATATCAGTGCATACGACCAAGCGAAAAATCAAATCTATCACATATCCTATCCAGTGCAAATCATTAAAACAAAATCAACCCTTAATGGTTTTGTATATAAGTCTCAAACCGCACTTCACGGTGTACATGAAAACAAAACAGCGCTAAGTGCAACAGGCGTGCACGAAACGATATCCACTGTATCCACGGTGCATGGAATAAAAGTATACAAAATAATACCAAGTGCATAGGGGTGCACAAAATCAAAAATCTAGTGCATCAGAGTGCACAAATTAAACCAAGTATACTCATGATAGATATATAAATTCTTAACCATGTGCATCTGATGTGCACGGAAACTCAGTGTAGTGTACCCGGTGCACACAACACCCAATCGAGGGCAGTCACCTCACACTAAAATCTCAACAAGTGCACCTGGTGTGCACAAAGCATAAGTCAATTGAAATTACTGTACATAAAAATCCCATCAAGTGCACCTGATGTGCACAAAACATAAATTGATCCTCAAATCCTTAAAATACAGAAATCACGTACATCGAGTTGTCCTTTCTCCAATGTTTGAAAATGAATGTTTTAGAGTATAAAAACGTAAATCGAGCTTAAAGGACATCGAAGCATATTCTCTTCAATGTCGGAAGGAGTTATACCACCGGAATTGGCATAGCAAGAATTATAACTTGCCGTTTGCCACATTCTAACGTTCTCTGCCTCTGAATTCAGGTTCTTCTTGCAGATCTCTAATATCATGGCTTCTTGATGCGACCTTCTGGTGAAGAGTAACGACACCATTCTTCTTATTGTGGATACATCCCTTCACACTTTCTTGACCAGTAGTCTAGTCTTTTATAACGCAACATGTTGATAACGGAAATCTCTGTCCTCGGCGTGTGTGCTAACAACTAATTCTCGTCCAATCTTATTTATTATAAGCTCCTGGAAAATCAAATCTTCCACTAAAATCATTTATCCAGCCTACCGGGAACTAGTATTTATTACTGAATCCACTTTTCCTTTGATAACCACTGTCATTTCTTTTTGATTTCCTCCTGAAAGTGTACGCATCATCAAGTCTTCAATATCCACTGTATAGAGCAACTGTCCACTGAAACTTCGTACCAATCTCCTGTCCTATAAATTCCCTATATCGACCACTTAAGGAGCGTATCTGCATCGTCACGCAAATTTGCAAGTCATACTTAGTTATGACCCACTCAGAGTCTTTCAAACTCGGAAACACGAATCCGTCATCTCTGCTACTCTGTAGAAGAATCGAGCTAATCTCACCTTCGAAGACTCGTCTCAAATTGTCGGAGGAAAACTTACTGCACGATCTCCTTCTTGAACTACTTGCATCTGATCTAACAAACTCCATCGAAAGAAGTACATCAATTTCACCGATCTCGTATCGAAGCGCCACAATGGATTAAAAATCCTAACCATTCCACATCTGAACGGCTATGAATCCTGCCGATCCATCTACACATGTAACATCGTCAACATTTAACTTCATGAACTCCGGAATTAACATCTCGATGATCTTAGCAAAGGTTGGTACCGCTGTCTGAACAATACCCAACCCCATGATCTTCGGAGAGGGGAAAACATCACGTCTCAAGTCTACCTGAGCTCTAACAATGACTCTATCATCTGGTGCGGATCCTGAAGAAACTCGCTCCACTATTAGAACTCGATCAAATATGAATAAACAACGTGTTTCTATATCATCGGAAAGTCATCCCGGTCAGTCCTTGTCCCAGATAAGTCTGCTCTGACCGTATCTCTAACAGCAGCCCTCTCGGCTCCCCTAAACATGATGATCGAAAAAATCAATCATGCACTGACGAAGATAGATCAACGGAAGGAATAGAAGGAATATCTCAAGATATAAATCCTAATGTAACTTAGGTGGAGTGTCATATCGTAAATATGTCGCGGAACATATGTACGGTACGTCACTCTACTTAGTACCTAATCCATCAACAAAGGTCATCCTATATAATGAAAGTTCGGGTATAAGACCCCCAAAGTCAAGTCTAAGTCCTATAAGGTCAAGCCCAGGTAACAAAATATATCCCCAGAATCCATATAGTCAACCTAGACTCGAACAAAGGTTAAACCAAACGCTCTGACACCAACTTTGTCATGACCCAAAAGTAGCACGTGACCAGCACTTAAAACACGTGACATCTAAAGATATCGACGTAATCTAAGTAAGCCGAAACCCGGAATCTAAACCCTTTTTGAAGATATTGGAAGTGAGGTTTAAATAATCATCCGATAAAATCAAGTTAAATTAACATCTAATTTTAACTAAGTATGTCGAAAAGCATTTATGACGTTTTGAAACTTGTCATCACCTCCTTTGCATTTTTATAAAAACCCAGTACAACATAATAAAATAGCATCCCAACGGAAGCTAGTCTCCATATCCAAACAATGGAGCAACCAAACAAGCTAAATCAGAAGTCGACTCCAGAGAGTGCGACAACTCAAGACACCACTCTAATCCTCGTTTCTAAGTCCATAATCTATCATTTCTAAGTTGATGGAGATTCCGCTAGATACAAGAATATATAAATAATCAAGAGTGAGTAGGATACAAAAACAACTCACATACCAATCAATCCCCAAAAGAATGTGTGTCCAAACCGCTGATAATCCAAGCGGTAAAACCTGCAAAAAACTGTGGCACAACGGGGATGAGTTGCCAACTCAGTGAAAAAAGTACATCTAAAGGTAGAAATCGAAATGCATGACGATTCCTAGGTCATAAGAATAGTAGTGTTATAAACTGTACCGATGTACTATATGATATGCATAAGTGCAATACTGACTATCATGTAATCCCAAGTATACTATCTCAATGTCATATGAGTCAAAATCATGAATCTATGATCTGTATTGGAATCCCTCTTTTGTCTATGACTGTCTGTACAAATATATATAGGTACTGTCCCCCGGATCAGTCCTGGTGGAATCCAATAAATAAATATCTAACAGTGTACCTCATGATAATGATCGTATCAATATACAAATAGATGCCCAGCATCGACATCGAAATCCGAAATCACTCGTGTCCAGCATCGACACGTAAATACAGATACCGTCGACACCATCTCAACAGATGATCGTCACCCATTATCCTGGCTACGATCAGTATCCCCTGGATATCTGTCGTACCTAATCGAACCCCGGTCAGTATCCCCTGGATAGCTGCCGTGCTCATCTCAATCTCCGGTCAGTATCCCCTGGATATCATCCGTTCTCAATTCTATCTCCGGTATCGAGTATCCTCGCTAGGCTCCCCCGCCTCAATGCGGCTATCCTGCCCCTCGGTCTCGACCGGGTCCACTATATATCCAACTGTATATCTCCCCCGCTCAGTCTAGATAACGTAAAAATCTGTGACCGTATATCTCCCACACTCGGTCCGGAACAAAACCAGAAAACACAAAACTCATGGTGGACGTTTTACTCATCATTTCAAAATATCAAGTAAGGAATAAGAATAATTGCATAGTTTGTATTGATGATATTCTATAAATGTATATATATATATATATAACAGTGTCACATACCACTGATATATATATATATATCATCAGGAGTAAAATACTCAGAAATCCCAAGAAAATCAAATACATCATCTATAGTACTACAACATGAATAGGAAATGACTACGTAATCATATCACATAACATAATGATTTCAGTTCTAATATGTCATGGCACTACTAATGATGTGTAGTGTATCATATGCGTCTGTGCTCGTGCAACCTAGAAATCATTAGTATTTATGCAAGTGTTCTACGGTGTAACAATCTATATATTTACACATATATATCAGAACGATTCTACAGTGACAAGGCAGTACCAATGAGGTGTAGTGTAACATATATTTTACGTGCTTATGCAGCATAGTACTCATTGGTATTTGTGCAGTGTTCTATCAGAGTGTGCGTAACGCAGAAACATATATTATAGAAAATATAATCTAAACGTACTTATTGTAATTACTTGTTATGAGCTATACAATTATTTTTAGAAATGATCGGAACGTCAAGTTTGAAATAAGGAAGCTGCCTTAGGTTTAAAATAGATGTTTGTTTTAGAAACTGGCACGCATCCTGGTAGTTTATTTAAAAGACAACGATCCGTGGTTTTTTTTTAAAAGAATATAGCTCATACCAGTATTACATCCTAAAACAGAACATAATCTATGTCTACGAGTCAAAGAATAAATTGGCCTATATTCGGCATACAAAATTCATCATTTCCGATACGTATAAACTATTGTCTTAGCTCATCATATCGCTATATCCATATCATCTTAAGTACGGCAAAATCCCTCGTACAAACTCATCAAATCATACCCATATCATACGGATCACATATCACGTATATCTCATTTAAAAACTACATATGAAACTTTATGCAAATGGAGGGTATACAAGTTGCAATACCATATAAATGCTTTGACGAACAGCTAATCTTAAGTAGATATCATAATAATAGTTATAAGGTTGCGGGGGTGCTATACGCCATTGTTCCCCTCCGAACGGCGGCCCGGACTTCGCGTCCGTAGCCTGGGGTTCGGGGCAGATGCTATTTGGTCTTATCCGTCTATCTCTCCGAAGATGCCAAGTTGATTTATGGCACCGTGTATCGGAGGTTTAGACGGATGCGGCCGATGTAGCAGACTTCGTCAGATTCCCCCTCAGGGTGAGGGGTTTTTGATTGTGGGGACGCTCTTCCCTGCAGGCGCAAGCCCCTGCAGTTAATTACGCTACCGCATCGCGGTAACAACTTTCTCCTTCTCCAGAATTTCACTTCGTGTCGTGTGTGTTTGTTTTGTTTGTGGTTGCCCGTGGATTGTATACGGAGACTGAGTGATGCCGTCGCCCGTAGGACGTGGATTAGTCCAAATCCGTATTTACTTAGATTTGGGTTTGGCGTTTTTTGGTTTAAGGATGCATTAGCCGCGTTGCGGCTAAGACCAACTTAAACGTTCGTCAAGGATACGTTAGTCCTGTTTTAGACTAAGATCGACCTGACGTAGTGATTGATTTAATTATCTGGTTGTCGGGACTCGTCACCTCTCTGACGTCGTTGAGGGATTACAACGACAGGCGTCAGAGGAGTTCAGAGATGTACCCTTGAACCAAAGTTGATTTGGAGTTTTATCGTTTATTTGAATATCTAAGGATACGTTAACCGTATTTGGGGTTAAGATCAACTTAGACGGGACCGTTTAGATCCAACAAAAGAGCGTTTGGGCCCTATTGTGCCAGTTTAGGGACGTGGTGGTCCATTGCCAGTTTAAGGACGTAGTGGTCCATCGCCAGTTTAGGGACGTGGTGGTCCGACATTAGTTTAGGGACGTTTCGGTCCGACATTAGTTTTAGGGAAGTTTCGGTCCGATATTAGTTTAGGGACGTTTCGGTCCGATATTAGTTTAGGGACGTTTCGGTCCGATATTAGTTTAGGGACGTTTCGGTCCGATATTGATGTATGGTCGTTGGGACCCGTCACCTCTTTGACGTCGTTGAGGAATTACAACGAGGGATGTCAAAGGAGTTCGGAGATGTACCTTCGAACCGGTCGTGAATTGGTTTAGGAGAGCCATTTTGCTCAATCAATTTAATTTAAGGACTTACAGCCAGGATTGGGTTAAGTCCAATTTTTTTATTTTAGGCTCTGCCTGACTGAAAGAATCAGTCCAAACAGGGCTCTGCCCCTTTATTATTTTGCAATTTGACTTGGGCCAGGCCCTTAAGAATTTCCCAAACAGGGCTCTGCCCTTTTATTATTTTTTTTTTTTTGATTTGGGCCAGGCCCTTTTAAATAATGAGTTGCACTTGTGCAGAAACTCAAGAATTTTCTTGATTTGGGCCAGGCCCTTTTAAATAATGAGTTGCACTTGTGCAGAAACTCAAGAATTTTCTTGATTTGAGAACAAAAGTGCATAGCACTTTTGATCCAAATTTGGATCAAAGGAAAACAAGTTCTTCTTGTTTTCCCTGATTTTACAGAACCAAGGGTTCATATCAAGTGCAAGGCACTATTTATTATTCTCTGATTTTACAGAACCAAGGGTTCATATCAAGTGCAAGGCACTATTTATTATTCATTTTTTTTTATCTTCTGTTCTTCAGAGATTTTTCTCTTGTTCAAAAGAAGTTTTTACCTCTCTCTCTTTTTATGCCAGAAGTTGATTCTTCTTCTTGATTGATTATCATCATTTGAATGAGGCCTGAGGTCTTATTTATAGTGCTCACAAATTTGTTGGATTTGTTAACAAAATCTTTCCTGAATAATTTTGGGAATTTTCCCACCATTGGATCTTTGATCCAAAGGCAGAAGAAAATCTTCTGTTTCAGAAAAGATTTCATCAAATTTTCATTCTGTTTCTGCGCAACTCTCCACTGCGCAGACACGTGTCGCGCAGCGGAAGGTTTGCGCAACGGTGCTTGCGCAACTGCGCAGACACGTGTCGCGCAGCGGAAGGCTTGCGCAACTGCGCAGACACGTGTCTGCGCAGCGCGCAGCGGAAGGCTTGCGCAACGGTGCTTGCGCAACTGCGCAGACACGTGTCGCGCAGCGGAAGGCTTGCGCAACGGTGCTTGCGCAACTGCGCAGACACGTGTCGCGCAGCAGTGAGCTTGCGCAATAGTGTTTGCGCAACTGCGCAGACACGTGTCGCGCAGCGGTGCGCTTGCGCAACTGCGCAGACACGTGTCGCACTGTGGACCGCTTGCGCACTGCGTAACGTACGGAATTTGAAGCGTTGCTTCAGAAAATTTGAATTTTCAAAATTTAAATGAGCCTTGCTCAGATTGGGGGAACAAAATGCCCCCCCACCGTTGTGCTTACATGGCGCGACGTAAGCGCAACGGTGGCCAGGGTCAGTTGAAGGGGCGCAGGCGCCTATAAATAAGACCCTTGGTCTTTGTTAATTTCCTTCTTACCATTTTCAAGAATCAGAGCCTTGCTCTTGCTTAGAAATTTTTCAGAGCCTTGCTCTTGCTTCCAAAGTTAGAACTTTTTTAGAAAAACTTTAGGTAAAAATTAATCTTAAATTAAATTAATTTTAACTAATAGAGCCTTGCTCTCATAGATCTTTTGATCTAAGGAAAACCCCTTTGGGGTTTCACCAACAGAGACTTGCTCTTAAGAATCTGTTTCAGGGTTTCTTAACCCATGAGCAGAGCTTTGCTCTTTGGCAAAACATAGATCTTTTGATCTAAAAATGAAGAACTCTTAAGAGTTTTCTTGGATCTGTAAGATCCAAATTTTTTTTAATTTTTATTTTTTTTAAAAATTAATTTTCCTTTGATGGATATTTCCATCATTATCACAGAGCCAAGCTCTTTTAAGGAATCTTGTTCCCTGAGACCAGAGTTTGACATATGTCACTCTGTGACAGAGTTTTGCTCTAAAAGAGGAGATTTTCTCTTTGTCTCCAGGGACTTCTCCACCAATGGGTGTATCCTATTGGGCCCTTTTTATGAATTGACAGTCCTATCTGATGATGGGATTGTCTTATTAAATGATGCACATCACCCGGATTTTGTGGGTCCCCTTTTTGTCCCTTACCCACTGCATCACAGTGTGGAGCGAGATTTTTATATATATTTTTTAAATGCCAAGCGTTAGGCCACTAATAATGTCTGTTTCTTTGTTTTTTCCACAGAACATGTCTGACGACTTGTCTTTTCCCTTCGTTCGCTCGGAAGGAGGGTTCCCCCATGCGCCAGTGGATCGGGTGGTATTCACTCTTATTAAAGATCGCGATCCTGAGTGCAAACAGCTCCACCTGTGGGGAAGGTGGTATAGCCAGATCATCCAAGGCCGTCGCGGTTTTAGCTCCGCCGCGCCTTCTGAGCCCATAGTCACGCTCCCCTATGCGGACGAACCCCCGGTGAAGTATGCCGTGGAGGTTAAGAATTGGAATTCTGATGACCTCCTTCAGCCTGCAATCGGCGCCATCCCCGTACAGCCGCCGCCGGCGATAGATATTCTGGGGAGGCGAATCTGTCAGGGCGAAGCACGCCCTTGGGGACAGGCTTATAACATTGGAATGATCCCGCGACCCCCCGCCGGATATTTACCGTGGGCCTGATACATTCTATCAGCGAAGAGGACCCACCTAACGAAGATTGGTCTATACTCAGCCGTCTTCGTCTCGCTCTTTGAGTACCCCTCTCCTCCAACGTGGTGGATAAAGGCTTTCGTTGAACAATGGAATATCCCCACCCATACCTTCCTGATGGCGGATAAGGAAGTTTCTATCTCTTTGGAGGAATTCGCCGAAATTTCAGGTCTGCCAATGAGGGGAGAGCACTACGAGGAGTTGCTTCCTCCTGACGAGTATGTCTTTGCCACCAAGCAGCTGGTATTTGACTTAACCCCAGAGAATGCCATTCAGCATCAGCATCCGGGTTTGGTGAAAGTGTTGGAGATCTATGAGGAACTCCATTTGGAATCGGGAGACAAGGGCGTCAGTTTCGCAGCTTTCATTGCTCGCTTTATCCGCCCAGAGTTCTTATCAGAGCAGAGCGAGAAGTTCGCTCAGCTCGACGACCCTTTTGGCTTCGGTTTGGATCGCCGACCCGTATCGGAGAATGACCAGAGGGCTTTCTATCTCCCCAATGCTGTCGTCGTCGCTTTCTCGGAAATCGCCGTCCCCGGCATGGATGAGGAAACTTTCTTTATTGGGTTCCTGGGCTTGTGGTTATGCAACTTTGCGCTCCCTATGCACCCGCGCTTCATGTGGCCCTCTGTCTTTTACCCGGCACATCGGATGGTGGCCGGTCTGCAGTTGTCGGTAGGGATTGCTGGGTTAGCTTATCTTTATCATGGACTCAGCGTAGCGGCGGACGCCAATGATCCTGGGACACAGCCTGCTAATTTCCCAATGCATTACTTCGTTTCTTGGATGGAGATGCACGTGCGAGGGGTGTTTGGCGCCCACAAGACTCCTCCATTCTTCGAGAAGTACAGACTCCCGAGAGTCATACGGTTAATCGGGGCTTCAATCGTGTTTGCATCCCCGCGGGATTCTAGGGGACTCCTCCTGCGCCCACATTTGGTCGGAGCGACGACTTCTTTCGTGGATAAGGTCATCACTATAGGCTCGGAGACTACTAAGTCGGTGGTGCCCCTACGTGACGAGTTTAAGGGCGGGGCTTCTGTGCTGAAGGCTCGGGAAATCGTCCATCTTTACTCCATTCGGCCGGGCTACCTAGTGTTTCGGCAGAATGAGACGGCTTTGTTCATGAGGTATAATCCGCACCGATTTGCCCAGCAATCAAGCTATAATCAGGGGATCCCGATGGAAGCCTTCTTGGAAACGCCCGTGGTTGGCCCAGAGGGGGTAAGGAATGCGATGCATCACTTTATACGGCTTAATACGGGTTCCTATTTCTTCATTAGTGAACCCAGCTGTGTCCCCAAGATGCTTAATTCGTATGTGGCCTGGTATGCGCACGCTATGGGCCCAATCATTCTAATGGAGAAACGCATGCTGGTCGACCGTAGGGGTGCGCCTCCTGGCAGTGATCGTAAGGCTCCCTTGCAGCCAAGGACCCAGGTCACCCTCCCGATAAAAGAGGCCGGAGCTGACCGACCACGTGTGTTGGCCCCTCCGCGTGGATTGCCACTGCCTACTACGGTGGATGCACCAGCGGCGCCCCGTGTTCCGACAAAGACGGTCAAAGTGGTGTCGCCAGAGTCGGGCGCAGGAGCGGATATCGGGACTCGCCGCCCGAAAGTGACTGCCAAGCGCAAAGCTGGTTCGAGTGGATCTAAAGCTGGCGGACAGAAGAAGAAGAAGTCTGCCCTATCCCTCGATGCGATCCTCAGCTCAAAGCCTGCGGCTTCTCCTGCCGAGGCCATATGCGAGTACGGCAGCAATGAGGGCTTTGTGGTGGACCCTGCGGACACCAATTTGGCTGCCGCCATTGCAGCTTCGGAGCGATCGGCGAGGCTCGAAGCGATGCTGAGTAAACTCGATGAGTCCGGTAATCATCAGACGCTTTATTTTTTATTTCATTGCACTTTGTATTATTACATTTAACTAACATTTGCTCCATTTTTAACAGGTGTCTCTACTGAAGAGGCTATCGCTGCCTCCCTGAAGACCTTCCAAGAGGAGGAGGAGAAACGTGCCCTGGCAAGCGTCGGTATGTTTTATCCCTTTCTCTTTCATACGGAAATTTTGTTGTCTCTTTATGATAGTCAATCTGACCTTCTCTTGTTTCTTTACAGGGGTTGTATTAATCGGCGCAAGGATCCTTTCCGAGCCCGTCACCGAAGCCCCGGCCCCGTCGAAGCTGCCGCAAGAGCCTCGGCTTGATGCAACGACGAGGGATGCTCTGGAAAATCTGGAGGCATCCCTCTACACGGATGAGGATGCTTCACTCAAGGAAGCTCTGATGACATCCGTCTCAACGGCTCGAGAAGAGCGGAAGCGGTTGAGACGTGAAGCAAAGGCGCGGAAAGCTGCTTTGGCCATGGGAGCGGGCCCTAGCACCATTCCTCACGCTAGTACTCCTTCCGAAGAGCATCCTATTGCCCTGTCTACTGCTCATCGGCAAGTGGCGCGCGCGGTTCGGAGCGCCAATGATAAATCTGCTTCAGGTAGTACTTCTTTCAGAATCTTGTCGTACGGATTGTAGAGCTATTGGCTTATACGTATCTTATTTTGCAGGGTCAAGTCCAACTGAGGGGGAGGCGGAGACGACCGTTGAACCCAGGGGAGCGGAGGAAGCGATACTTGCTGAACCCGAACCGACAGTGGGCAACGTTTTCGGGGTCATAGGGCCTGGAGCCGAGATTGAGGAACCTGCCGCGGAGAGGGTCATTGATGCCGCACCTGAAGTGGCGGTAGATGAGATGATTGTCTCGACCGAGACGAAGGCGGTAGAGGGCGAGGTGCTTGAGGCTGGGGACCTCGTGGTGCCGATGGACGAGGCAGCTGTAATCGCCGATCCTGAGGGAGCAGCGGGTGAGGCGGCCATGATTCCTGAAGACGAGCTAGGCGCTCCTTCTCAGGAATCTGGCAATGTTCCTATCATAGCCCTCCCCGCCTATGGTCCCCCGCCGCCTGTAGAGCTTGCAAGCATAACAACGGTTCCCCTTGAGTCGGGTGATGAAGCTACGGGCGGTGACCTTCCGTCAGTGGAGGAAGGGATTGCCTCCGTTTCTGCAGGCAACTTGTCGGGTAAATTTTAAATGAGCAATGTTCTTCATTTACATATACCTTACGATCTCTTTTAACCAGTTTGTCTTTGTTTTAAATGCAGGTGCGGCTAGTGCCGATACTCCACTGCTTGAAGGCACACCGTCAACCACTGCCTTGGCGGTGGTCGCTCCTCAGCCTCCCCTTGTGCCATCTCGGATGTCGGAAGGTATGAATTTATGACTTATGCATTAATCTTTTAACGTGTAGCTTATGTACTAACGTTATATCACTATGCTCTTTTCAGGAGTGTTCTTCGATCATCTGTACCAAGTGCTGCTCCCACACTTCTCCTTCCCATCCGAGCTCGCTTCTCCCTCTAGGGGTACCGGTAAGTGCTGTCTTGGTCTCTTTTGAGGGAATATAGGATCGTATCTGACTTTTCCTCTTCCTGATTGCAGTGCCTCAGATCGAAGGAGGGGACACCAGGCCTGTGCTGCCACCGGCGCCTCCGGCTTTGCCGTCCGTTGCGACTGGTACAGATATTCCTTTCCCCTTTTTATATGATCTCTCATCGACTTTTCGAATCATTGTTTGACCATGTTTCGTTTTTTGCAGCTATTGTCCCAGCTCCGATTTCTTTTGAGTCTCATGTCCTCTCACCGGCGGGTCCTTTCTTGAGACGCCCGTCTTCAAAGGGTGCTGTAATGAGCCTGGGTATGTTGAGCGGGTACATCGAAGAGCTCAACATGGATGCCCTTCCTTCTGCCGTAGATTTCGCTGTGGATGTTAACCCAATGTTGGCGGCGCTCGTAACTTTTCATAACGAAGGCGTCGTCGAATCGTAGGTTAACCACTGCAGAGAGATCGAGGCTCGCCTGCATCGGTTGGAGTCGACACGCCCTTCTCCCGAGGTTTTGGCCGCGAGCGCCGAACGAACAGCTTGGCTTGAGCAAAGCGCCTCTTATCTCCGCCATTTGGAGCAGGAGGCAGCTTTACGGCTAAAGGCGCATCAGGAATCTTCAAACGCGACCGCTTGCCTTCGTGCCGAAGTTAGGACGAATGCTGCTGAGGTGAAGGCTGTCTTTGAAGGTCTTCTCAAGCGTATATCTAATGGGCTAGCGCTGAAGCGGAAACTTGATGCTGCTGAGCGCGATGCCCAAGGCCAAGAAGCAGCTCAGCAGGTTGTTGGGGAAGAGCTCGCATCCTTCATGCAACAGCGGGCTCAAGTAAAGGCGGAACTGGCAGTGGCAGCTGATCAGGAGAAGGCATGGAAGGAAGTATGCGAGCAATTGCTACATCAGTGCAAGACGCTTCCTTCCCAATAATTCTCCTTGTATCATTTGTCTTTGTAAAGTATATGTATATGTTTTTTTTTATTCTTTAGCACAATGTATCCTGTACTCAACCAATTTTTATGAATAAAAGATACACATTTTGTAATGTCTTGTGTCATGTCTCCGTCTTTCCTTTCTTTTATTATCAGTACGCCACCTTAATAACCATGATTGACGGACGATTGGGACGAGTATCCCGACCTTCTTAAGAAATAACGATGGCTTAGGCCACAGGTTCAGATCTGCTGCCTAAGACTTTTCAACTCTATAAGCCATGAGGGTCTCATAGAGACTTTTCTCCTTACGGATCGAGAGGATCTCGCAGGTGGATTTTCTCCTTAGGAATCGTGAGGATTCCCAAGTGTGGTTTCCTCTCATAAGTCAGAAGGATCCTATAAGAGAATTTCTCCCTCTTACGAGTCGAGAGGGCTCGTAAGCGGTTGTTTCCCTCTTTGTCGAGAATCGACTTCAGAGAGTGAGACCCGTGAATAGTATGCAAGAGACCATTTAGGATTGACTTGCAGGGTCCCATTGCCCTCTTACGAGTCGAGAGGGCTCGTAAGCGGCTGTTTCCCTCTTTGTCGAGAATCGACTTCAGAGAGTGAGACCCGTGAATAATATGCAAGAGACCATTTAGGATTGACTTGCAGGGTCCCATTGTTCAGGAAGTAAGTTTTTGAATCCTTACTGCCCGAGATGTGAGTCAAAGAAGCTCTCGTCACGAAGTGTTTATATCCGTGAGTTGAGTATTTTGCTAGGGATTATTTGTTTCCCAAGCGCCAAGGATTATTTGTGTCCTTGGGGTTTGAAACGAATCGATGGTTCCCGCGGAGGCGCTGGTGGCTCTGCGAGTCGACGCGGATCAGAAGGCTCTCGTCAAGGAGTGTTTGTATCCGTGAGTTGAGAAGTTTTGCGAGGGATTATTTGTTTCCCAAGCGCCAAGGATTATTTGTGTCCTTGGGGTTTGAAACGAGTCGATGGTTCCCATGGAGGCGCTGGTGGCTCTGCGAGTCGACGCGGATCAGAAGGCTTTCGTCAAGGAGTGTTTGTATCCGTGAGTTGAGAAGTTTTGCGAGGGATTATTTGTTTCCCAAGCGCCAAGGATTATTTGTGTCCTTGGGGTTTGAAACGAGTCGATGGTTCCCACGGAGGCGCTGGTGGCTCTGCGAGTCGACGCGGATCAGAAGGCTCTCGTCAAGGAGTGTTTGTATCCGTGAGCTGAGAAGTTTTGCGAGGGATTATTTGTTTCCCAAGCGCCAAGGATTATTTGTGTCCTTGGGGTTTGAAACGAGTCGAGGGTTCCCACGGAGGCGCTGGTGGCTCTGCGAGTCGACGCGGATCAGAAGGCTCTCGTCAAGGAGTGTTTGTATCCGTGAGTTGAGAAGTTTTGCGAGGGATTATTTGTTTCCCAAGCGCCAAGGATTATTTGTGTCCTTGGGGTATGAAACGAGTCGATGGTTCCCACGGAGGCGCTGGTGGCTCTGCGAGTCGACGCGGATCAGAAGGCTCTCGTCAAGGAGTGTTTGTTTCCGTGAGTTGAGTAGTTTTCTGAAGTCACTGGCTTCTTCGGTTGAAATGAACCAGTGAGGTTTGGCTTCGTCATTTGACGGAACCCGCTGGGGAAGTATGGCTTGTTTATTTGTTTACGCCCTTGGATTGTATACAGGGATCGATGTGATCTTAACTGTAGGGCCGAAGTTTTATCATTTCTTCTTTTTATCTTATTTTATTTCTGCGATGCTCTATCATTTCAGCTTTTATATCGCGAAGGTCGCGATTGCTCAATCATTTCGGCTATTTTTCGCGGTGCCCAATCATCTCGGCTATTTATTTTATTTTTACTCGTTGCTTTTTATTACGAGTTGCCCAATCATTTCGGCTATTTTGCATGCATACATTTTACTTGCTGCTTTTTATTGCAAGTTGCCCTATCATTTCGGCTATTTCGTATGCATGTGCGGCCTACCGGTTTTTTTGCTGTAGACCTGAAATTGGACACCGATTTCGGCATCAGCACCGCTACAACTGGGATATTCCCAGGAGCGAATCATCATTTGCCTCTGTCGCTGTCGAACAAAGGAGGCTTAGCGACCAGGGTTAGGGTGCTGTCGACTAAGACTTTTGGCTTCATGAGCCGTAAGGGTCTCGTGAAGGTATTTCTCCCTACAAGTCGTGAGGATCTTGTAGATGTATCTTCTCCTTAGGAATCGTGAGGGTTCCTAAGCATCTTGTTCTTCTGTAAGTCGTAAGGATCCTACAGGAAGGTTTTCTCCTCATAAATCGAGGGGATTTATAAGGGTTGCTTACCATGCGAACGCATTCCCAGTCATGGATGAAATTTGGCTAGGGAAATGTTTATTCGCGCCCGTGGATTGTATACAAGGGTTAATATTGGACCACTTGTAGGGCAACATTGGAAGTTTGTGGGGGTTTGCTTAAGCACAGGTTTAGGTCTCTGTGACTTAAGACTTTCAAATCCTATGAGCCGTGAGGGTCCCATAAGAGAGTTCTCCTTACGAGTCGTGAGGATCTCGCAAGTGTATTTTCTCCTTAGGAATCGTGGGGATCCCTAAGTGTGTTGTTCCTTTGTGAGTCGTAAGGATCTCACGCAGGTGATTTCTCCTTATAAGGTCGAGAGGACTCTATAAGGGTTCTTTAACGAAGTTGCGCCCGTTCGGGTTTTCACAAACATTCGCCGGTAGTCCTGCTGTTTTTACTCACGGAGCCCTTTCGGGTTTTCATCCGTGCCCATTTTGCTTATGGACATACCTTTTTTTTATTTTCTTTTTCTCCTTTTTTTACGAGGTCGCGCCCTTTCGGGTTTTCACGAACACTCGCCGGCAGCCCTGCTGTTTTTACTCACGGAGCCCTTTCGGGTTTTCATCCGTGCCCTTTTTGCTTATGGACATACCGTTTATTTTATTTTATTTTTATATGTTTTTTTTTATATCTCGTCAGCCTAAGGGTGCTGCGGTATTAGTTTAAAGACGTTTCGGTCTGCTATTAGTTTAAGGACATTTCGGTCCGGCGTTAGTTTAAGGACGTTTCGGTCCGTCATGGAGAAGGCTGGCCACTGCTTAGAAAGCTTAAGCTTAGGAAGATAGCGAGCGGACATAGCCGTCGTCATCTATCATTGACCTAAACTATGGCTCATTAAGCGTAGTATTTCATTAGGAAGCGACCGTTTATTGGCCTGAAAGGCCTTTCACCGTGCATGTCCATGAGTAGATAGGCCCCACCCTGGTAGACCTTATCAACGATGTACGGGCCTTCATAGTTTGGCTCGAATTTTCCTCGCTTGGCGCGATTGGGGATCATAGGCCTTTTGACCACTAGCACGAGTTCGCCTTGGCGAAATGTCCTCGGTCGGGTCAGTCTTTCATATGAGCGCGTCATCTTTGCTTTATAGGCTTCCAGATTTTGCTGTGCTAGAAGCCGGATTTCATCAAGGGCGTCAAGCTCTTCAAACCGAAGGTGAGCATTTTCTTCGTCTGTCAGCTCGTAGTGGACTGCCACTCGTAGAGAGGGTAACTCTATCTCGAGAGGGAGTACTGCTTCCGTCCCAAATACCAACGCGTACGGCGTTGTGTTTGTGGCCGTTTTAAATGTAGTTCGATACGCCCAAAGAGCTTCTTGCAATCTTTCGTGCCAATCTCTCTTATTTCGTGACACTGTTTTCTTCATGATCTTCGTCAAGGTCTTGTTGAAGGCCTCAGCTAGACCGTTAGCTCGCGGATTGTAAACTGAGGAATATCTCCAGTCTATATTGTGCTGCTGTGCGAAGCGGCTAATTTTATGACTTCGGTAGGCTGGCCCATTATCAGAGATGATCCTCCTCGGGGTTCCAAACCGGTATATGACATGCGTTTTGAAGAAATGGAGGATGTTCTCCGTCTTCACTTCCCTCAACGGTACCGCCTCCGCCCATTTGGAGAAGTAATCAGTCGTCGCCAGGATGAAACGATGTCCCTTTGACGATGCTGGTTCGATGGGGCCGACTATGTCAGTTCCCCACATTTCGAATGGCCAACTAGCCACTGTTGGATACAGTGGATTGGGATGCTGATGGATAAAGTCTCCATGAATTTGGCATGAATAGCACTGCCTCGCGTATTCCAGGCAATCCTGCATCATCGTGGGCCAGTAGTAGCCTATCCGTTTTATTTTCAACTTCATCTTAGGGCCTGCTTGGTGGGAACCGCAGAGTCCGTCGTGAACTTCTTGGATGACCCTTCTCGCTTCGTCAGGTCCTAAGCATCTCAACCACAGAGAATCGAATGACCTCTTGTATAGAGTGTCGTTGACGAAGGCGAACGACAGAGCTCGTTTCACGAGCTGATGTCTTATGGATGCTTCTTCAGGCATTCGGTGGAACTTGAAATAATCTATGAAGACTTCTCTCCAGTCTTCGGCCTTCTCATGATCTTTTATTTGTAGGGGCTCCGTTGCTCCATTTTCTTTATATGATCCTGGAGATATTTCTGTTGGGGCAAGCACTCGGCGGCTTTGTACCACGATTCTAACGTCGTCGAGGTTCTCGTCCGCCAGTTCTTTAGCAAGTTTGGCTAGTGCGTCCGCTTTGCTGTTTTCCGCGCGCGGTATGCTCTCCAAAGTATAGGAGGGAATTTGGGTTAGCAGTTGTTGCACTTTTTCACCGTATTTTACCAATTCCGGTTTGCATGTTTGGTAATCGCCGTTCACTTGACTGACGACCAGTTGGGAGTCCCCATATATGAGGAGGCTTTCAATTCCCATATCAATGGCGATCTCGAGGCCTGCTATTAAAGCTTCATATTCAGCTTCATTATTCGTCCTCGGCTCTGTTAAGGAGAAGGCGAAGCGCATTATCCCTCCTTGTGGAGTCACAAAGATAAGTCCCACCCCTGATTTGATCATTGGCGTACTTTGTTTGTACTTTTTCATAGAAGATGCTCCATCGAAATAGAGCTCCCAGCGGCTATCACCACTGTCGATTGCGTCAAACGCATATCTGTCTGGCAAATCGCAATTTAAAGGAGAATCGGCAGGTATGGGATGCTCAGCCAGGAAGTCGGCGATGGCCTGGCCTTTTACTGCCCTGAGAGGTTGATATGTTATTGAAAATTCCATCAAGAGCAGGGCCCATTTAGCGAGTCTCCCTGTCAATATGGCTTTTGACATTAAATATTTAAGAGGGTCCACTTTTGAAATAAGACGGACCTCGTGCGCCAACGCATAGTGCCTAAGCTTTGTTATTGCGAAGATCAACGCCAGGCAGTGTTTTTCAACGGGAGAGTAGTTGCTTTCTGCCCCCAGCAGGACTCGACTTAAGTAGTAGAGTGCTCTTTCTTTCCCTTGATCGTTCTCTTGTGCCCATAATGCGCCTAAGGAACCTTCGAGGGCGGTTGTATAAAGAATAAGAGGCTTCCCCTTAACCGGAGCAGCCAACACCGGCGGGTTTTGCAGGTATTGTTTGATCTCATCCAGTGCGCCTTGGCATTTTTGATCCCAAACGAATGGGGTTCCCTTATTCATCAGGTGGCTGTAAGGACGGCACTTTCCTGAAAGGTTGGCTATAAATCGCCGTATATACGCGAGTTTCCCTTGGAGAGACCGCAGCTGTTTGAGAGTCCTCGGCGGAGGCATTTCCATGATCGCTTTGATCTTTGACGGATCTATTTCAATACCTCGGTGCCGAACGACGAATCCCAGGAATTTGCCCGAGGAAACCCCGAACGCACATTTAAGAGGATTCATCTTCAAGTTGTATTGCCGAAGGCGTTGAAATACAGTCTTCAGATGCTCGAGATGTTCCTCGTACGATTTGCTTTTTACCACGAGGTCGTCAATATAGCATTCAACGATTTCGTGTATAAGGTCGTCGAAGATCTTTGTCATGGCCCTCTGATAAGTAGCGCCGGCGTTCTTCAAACCGAAGGGCATCATTTTATAACAAAATATACCAAGAGGAGTCCTGAAGGCCGTGTGCTTCTGGTCTTCTGGATGCATTTTTATCTGGTTATACCCCGATGAGCCGTCCATGAATGAGAAGACTTCATGAGTGGATGTATTGTCTATCATCAGTTCAGTGACTGGCACTGGGAAATCATCCTTCGGGCAAGCTTTATTAAGATCCCGGAAGTCTACGCATATGCGCACTGTCCCATTTTTCTTCATCACTGGGACAATGTTGGCGATCCATTCAGGGTATTGAACTTCCTGGATGAAACCAGAGTCTATCAGCTTCTTGACCTCAGCATTGATGCTCATCTCAAGCTCGAGTCGCATTCTTCTCGGCGCTTGTTTGACTGGCTTGATGTCCGGGGATATCGCCAATTTGTGTACAGCAACTTCTGGATCTAATCCCGGCATTTCGGAATAGTTCCACGCGAAGCAATCTTTGTGCTGTAGAAGCACATCCTTTAATGCAGCCACTCTTTCTTCAGATAGCAGCTCGCTGATGAATGTCGGACGCGGGTCATTTGCCGTCCCCAACTCAATTTTCTTGAGATTATCTGCAGTGGTATGGATTCCATCTTCCAGTTCTTTCGGAGCTGGGGGAAATTCTGAGATTACCTCATCGCTGCCGCTTTCAAAGCACCAAGAGAAGTTGTTCATGTCCTCGGACCCTTCTTTTAAAATTGTTATCACATGGCAGGTGCGAATTTTCTGCTAATCCCAATGCGGAGTTGGTTTTATCCTTGTGTTTTCGGGTTCGTGCTTTTGCGGCGGCGCTACCCTCCAACTGTCAGACAATGCGAATTTGCCAAGCTGATATTGGTCCTCAACCCAATTCTTAAAGGTGAAGCAATCTTCAAGCGGATGCCCTACTACTCGATGGTAACAGCAATACTTTGGGTTGGAGACTTCGCCTGCTTGTTCAGGGTGTTTAGACTCTGGCAGAGTGAGCATTTGATGTTTTAGAGCAAGATCAAGTATTTTCCTCGTTTTGTTCCGAGGAAATGAGTATGCTCGACCCATTTTCTTCATGAGGGCTAGGTCAATAACGCTCGACTCTCGGATGCGTGGCTTCTTAGCTCTGCTTTGTGGTTGTCGAGTACCTTTTCGGCCCTTCGACTTGTTTTCGCTTTCGCATCGATCCTTCTTTGTAGCGGGTTGACAAGGAGCGGTATTTTCATCCTTCACTGCCTGTCGAAGGAGGCGTTGTGTCCTGGCTTTCTCATAGATTGTCATTTCACGATCGTGATCATCTCGGGCTTTTTGACTGGCATCCCTTGTAAGTTTGTTCATTTGGTCTTCAGACGATGGGTTGGGAGGTCTTGCATCAGGAACTTTTGCTGATTCAGGATTAGCGTCTTCCCATTGAGCGTCCGCCTCTTCATCGAAGTCATACATGGCATAACAGCTGTTTATTAGATCCCGTTTCTTTGAGCGAACATACCCGAGCCCTTTTTTTTCCGTTCTCCCATTAGGCAGTTTGCATTGAGTCCCGAGAACGCTCCAGACCTTGTCATAGAATTTGGCTTTTCTAGCGGTCTGTATGAAGGACATCCCTTGGCGTTTCAACAGTTTCTTCAAACCTTCGGTATAATATCTGGGAAGACGAATAGGTTGAAGCCTGTCAAGCGTGGGATCCGCGCCATGCCAAACTTCTTTTTCCACCTCGTTTTCTTCAGAACGGTAGAATAGGATTGCCTTCTCGCCTTTTCGTCCAGGAGGGATATAGAATGTCTGCAATTCTTCTACGCTGTTGGTGTCGAGTGCATCCAGTTCTTTGTAATGCTCTAACGGCACCATGGTTATCTGCAGACTTCGATCTTCATCAGCGGAAACCTGTATTGAAGGCCGAGCGGGGAATACAGCGTGAACTTCATCTTCTAAATCACTGCCGAAGATCAATGAAGGAACGGATGGTCCCGGCCTGGTGGATTGGGATGGACCCGGATAAATTATCTCCTCCTCCTCTTCAGTGTCACTACCGAAGACGGGTATGGTGGCGTTGGTTTTGTTCTCCGGCTTGTGACACCTTTCCGTGTCTTCGAAACTCGGTAAAAAGTATTTGGCATCTTCATACTTGCGAACTTCGTTTACGGAAAACGGATTCAGTTCTCCCGCCACTGTGTACTCGAGGCCATCCCTATAATACTTCATGCACTGATGCTGTGTAGAAGGGATGATATTGTACTCGTGTAGCCATGGTCGGCCGAGCAGAGCATTATAGCACGTCTTGGCATCTATAACATGGAATTTGATGTCTGTGACGAGCAACCCGAAGCGTAGCGTCAATATCACAGATCCAAGAGTCTTTGAGGATTGAGATTCGAAACCGAAGATAGTGATCTTGTCTCGGGCGAGGTGTTGGACGCTCATGCAAATCTCCTTTAACACTCACACATTGAGTAAATTAACAGACGATCCGTTATCGACCAAGATTTTACCTATCTTTATGTCATGGCAGTATCCTGAGATATAAAGAGGGCGATTGTGTTCACACGTCCCGAGAAGAAGGTCTTCATCACCAAAAGCAACGTCGGCTGTGTGCACTTCTTCTAATTCGTCTTTCATCTTTTCTTCGGCTAAGAAGGCTTGGAACTGGTCCGGATCTTGTAGCGCCTTAATCAAAGAGTCTCTCGCCTCCTTTGATAGTAACAAGGCATCGAGAATGCTGAGTTGTGAGGGTAGCTTCCTCAGATGCGCCAAGACATTGTAATCCACTTTACTCCTCTTTGGCGGATTTTTGGCGGTTAACTCTTCCGCGACTTGGTCATCCAAAGCGATGTCTTCAGAGACCTTCTCTTTCCCTTTATCTTTTCTATTCGAGGGTCCGAGGTTCTTTTCAGGCAGTGTCCGATTCCGCAGCTGTATATTTTCGCAAGACTTCGGTTCTTCTTCTTTTCCCGAAGTTGACTCTTTAAAGAGAGGGACAAGTTCTAGCTCCTCATCAGAGTCGCTCCCAAATGTAGGCACTTGTGACCCGGTAGTGTTAACCATGTGACAATTGCCGGCAGTTCTTTCAAGCTCTTTGGTCGTGTTTCTTTGCTCCCGATGAATCTTACGCTTTTCCCGTTTAAAGCGTTGTTGATTAGCGACGTATCCTTGCCACCATTTATTGAAAGCTTTGCAATCTTGGGTGGAGTGCGAGACCTTCTGATGATATAAGCAATAAGAGGGGTGTATTTCTACCGCGCCAGTAACTTTTTCTTCAGAGGGTGGTAGCTTCATGCCCATCGATATGGCCTTAGCAAACTTCTTTTTTATCTTGGATTGGCTTTTGTCAGCGGTGGAGGCATTTTGCTCCAACGGGATCATCTCAGCTCTTTCCTCAAGTCGCTGGCGCTTGGCCCTTTCGAATATAGCCATCTCGCGTTCTCGATCAGCTTTGCTTTTCAATCGAGCTTCATTAAGAAACGCGCCAATCATTTCAACCGATAACCCTGGGGCTCTTGATTCGGCATTTGCCCCCATCGTTTCAGTGCCAGAAGTCTCTTCATCGTCCGTGGTCGAATGGGAGATCATACGATAGCTCGCCATATATTCCTCGGATTCATCCGATGAACTTTCTCCCTCATCTTCTTTTTGGAAGACGTGGTCAAGGAAATCTTGGAGCGTAATGGGAGTCCGCGCTTTTTGGTTGTACTCATCCAGTGCGTCGATTTGCTTCTGTAAGTCCGTGTGCTTGTCGCCAGGCTTCACGGGCTTCTTAGATTTCTTCTTCTTCTTTTTCGAAGATTTTGACGGCTAACTATGAGCGCTTGAACTACCACCATCGGTCCTCGGAGTCGGACGTGGCTTCAACATCCCCTCAATAATCTGCGGTTCTAAGGGGTTCTTCCACTTGACCGCTGGATAGGTCTGAAGATCATTTAGCATTCTCCTCGTTTTGGCTAATAATACAACCTCCCAAGGAGCTTCTTCAATGACGGAGCATGTTGCCCCCGGCGTATTCGTCCCTTTAGAGGTGTGGGGCTGCGGGGGATTCACCTTCCATTTGTCGGATAGCGCAAATTTACCTTGGCGGTACTGGTTTTCAAGCCAATTTTTGAAAACGTAACAGTCTTCGATCGGATGTCCTAGCACTCGATGATAAGGGCAGTAATTAGGCTCGTTGGCGTCACTTGGTTGCGACGGACGTTTTGGATCTGGCAGATTTATGAGCCTGTTGCGCAATACCAGCTCGAATAGCCTCCTTGTTTTATCACGGGGGAAGGAGTAAGGACGTCCCATCTGTAGGGTTCCTAGGCACACTAGTGAGGTCTCCCAAGCCATCAACCATGGCAATTTCAAAAATATGGTGCCTACAAACCCTAGTGTACGGATCGATAACTAGATGTCTAGGCGAAAAGAAAGCTAGCTAACAACTTAGCTAATGAGAATACGGAAATACAACCTTTGTAGATCCGGTGCTCCACCTCCACGGCTCCGCAACGAGGTCCTCTCCGCTGTCCAAATCAAATCCGGGCTCTAGGATCGACTTCGTCGGAGAATGGGCAAGCTAGGTCGTCGATGTCCATGCCGAAGATGATCTACGTCGAGGCATCGATGAATCAAGCTCCACCTTCACCAAACCCTACTATCTTGTGAAGGAAACACACTCTACTTCTTGGCAAGAGGTAGAGGATGAAGAAATAGGATGTGGGTAAACTTTGGAAATGGGTTTCTCACTCTTAATCATCAATCACCATTGATGAGGTTTTGTTTTCTTCACTTGAAGAAAGGAAGAAGAAGAAGATCATAGTTATGATAAGAATTCAAAATAGAAAAGAAAAACAATTCTTATCATAATATTAACTCTAGTTAAGTGTAGAGAATTAACTTAGGTTAGTTAAAATGGTTAGGGTTAAGTTTAGGATAAGAATGAAGACTTAGTCAAAGTTCAAGAAACTTCAACTAAATCCAAAAAAGCCACCATTTATCTTTCTTTTTCCTTTTTCCAAAAAATGATAAATAAGAAAGATAAATGAATAAATAAAAACAAAACCCTAACCCATTCATTACCATGGTTCATTCTTTACACTTAACCAAGTTAGGCATGCATCATCAAACATGATACAAGCAAGTGCACAAATTCATATCGCATATGCAATGCGCACACCCGAGTGAGAAAATCCAATTTAAAGTGAACCCATACTAGTTAATGCAAAGTAATATATCAAATATATAATTATGCATTAAATCATTAAATCAACACTTGATTCAATGATCCGGTCATGTCGCACAAAACCGACTAGTATCATTAGTAACAAGTTATCGAATCAACACTTGATCCGATAACCCGGCTATATCGGATATAACCGATCAATGTCACATCGCGAGAATCAAATACAGTATCACATACTGGTATTATTCTCGGTCCCGCACATATCTCATATGCGCTCCTATTTCGTTTTGCTTGAGCCAGGAAACCTCTGTGTAGGACTCTAAAGACTCGTCAATACGCCGGCAGCAGGCGATGATCATATCAAACACCCACAAGCCGCAAGCGGTCTGCCAAACGTAACGGCCACCCGGGTATTGAGCGATCTGAAGATCGACGAGCAAGCCCGCTCACACTCCAGTGAATCCGACCAGTAACACTACCGTACAGTCCGGTCTGATCGTCTGATATGTCGCATATCTTGCCTAGGGGTGGTAAACGTCAGACCCCAATAGCTCGATAAGTCGTGTCGATATGAGGTCTATAACTATTCGAGAAACTACTGGTAACACTTACCAGTAAATCTCAGCAACCCTGGCCAGGGATTTCCTGTTATAGCCAATCGAACACAGCGCAACATCAACCCCCTATACCGGGAGAGACGAATCCCCTCCTATCGCTCATTGCCTCCATGTGACTCGGGACTGTACCCAAAAACCACCGTTTTGCATGCCCTCTTGGACGTGGTAAGATGGAAATCAAAGCACAGTGGGAACCACACAAGACTCTATGACGATCTCGGGTCAACAGACTACTCTGTACCAGTGTCACCAGAGAACTGCCATCTGACGTGAGGTATAATACCATCTGGGAGTTCTCGGCGAGTCCGTCCAGTGTACCCAGTCTCTACTGAGCACCCGTATATCATCTCTGATGTCAAACACCGATGGATATGGGATCATCCATCGCCCATCTGTATGGGTCAAGAAGGTATACGCTAGTCTACTCTGGTATATCGATGCCCCGTCTCGATACACCCACGACTAGGGACTTTGAAGGATGTACTTATGGACTACCATGTCCCCACTAGTATGATCCGCATCATAGTCCAGGTAGTCAAGTACAGATCCTAAGGGCTTTACCAACATGTAACAGAGAGACAATCAGCATACACGTTAAGGTAAAGGGTAACCAGATAGCATACTATCATGTCGAGCAAGAAAGTCCTCCCTATATACGTCCCAGCATCCACTACAATATACATCCCATGTACAGTAATGGCCTCTAGGGCATATATATAACTAACAATCTCCCACTTGCACTAGGGCCATCTGTAGTAGTGGTTGCAGTATCTCATACTCAACCATCCCATAAAAGTCTCTCTCTGGGAACAGGCCTTTGTGAGTGGATCCGCTGCGTTATCCTCTAAGTCTGCTCTCCTTTCCTCGATCACCCTGGAGATCAACCATCTCCATGATCAGGTGATACTGCCTTAGAATAAGTCTGGATTACTGATGGGACCGACGTTCCTTGGCATAAGCCATAACTCCATTGTCTCACAATGGTAGGAACATAGTTCATCTCATGAACCATTATACATCCAAACATCCTCTTTAGTAGCATCATAAGTAGCGATGTATCCAGCCTTTATCGTCTAGTATGTCACGGTATCTAGCTTGGAACTCTTCCAACATACCGTCCCTTTACTGAGGGTAAAGACAAAGCCTGCGACTGACATTCAGTCGTCTTTATCATCCTGGAACACTTCCAGTGATTCTCCCCAGGATCGGTTGATACTGTCTCACTACAACTAGTGAGAATCCTAACATCCATTTAGATCTATCTCATAGATCCAAAATCCAGGAGTTAGTAGGTATCATTATGATCCTATATGGAGAATCATTGTGATAAACGGAGATTAACCGAGCGTAGCATAGGAAACTACTTCCCTATCAAGAGTATGTCATCCACGTACTCTACGAGGATCGTCACCATACTCCCTACTACCTTTTTGTTTATACAAGGTTCATCTACCATTTTGATGATGTCAAACTCATTGACTAATCCATCAAAACAGACGTTCCAACTCCGCGATGCCTGCTTTATCCTATAAAGCATCTTGCACACGTTTCCGCTGCTCCCACTGTCTACGAAGCCCTCTGGCTGTGTACTTATAGACACACTCTTCTAAATCATCATTTAGAAAAGCAGTCAAGACACCCAACCGCCAGATATCGTAGTTATGGTATGTAGCCGTGGCAAGTAGGATCTGGATGGACTTAAGCATAGTCACTTGAAAAGGTTTCATCATGATCCACGCCTGGTCAATGATGCAAACTTTTAACAAGTCTAGCTTTGAAAGTTTCAACTTTTCCATCTACACCAAGTAATCTTCTCAAGATATACTTGCTCCTGACGGGGATTTAACCCTTCAGATATAGCAACCAAAGTCCATACTTTGTTGGTGTATAATGATTCCATCTCAGATCGATAAACATCCAGCCATTCTTACAGAGTCTTACTCCTGACGGCCAGCTCGAAGCTAGTTGGGTCATCAGCTCATGATGCAATCCTCGCTCCCACTGTCATAGAGAAACCGAAGTATCTCTCAGGTGGGTGAGGAACCCTACTAGATCGGCGGAGAGGCTGAGGTTCGTTGGTAACTATTGAATCCTTTGGTTCCATCAAATCATCGGCTGTAGATTATATAGCTGGAACCTTTCCAGTTCTATATAACTAACCTTTCCTCGAGCTTGTCCGGATTTTGCCTTTTAGACATAGGCCGGACAACCCCAAATCTTAACTAACTTAAGACATGGGCTCTTCCCTTTCCATATCACATATGAAGTGGTAGGCATTGATTTGATTTGAACCCTATTCAATAGGTATGCAACTTCTCAAGCGCATAACTCCCAAAAAGGAAACGGGTAACTCAGTATTACTCATCATAGAGCACACCATATCATATAGGGTGAGATTGCTCCGCCCCGATATACCATCGTGCTATGGTGTATGCGGAGGAGTAATGCTGAGAGAGAATCTCATTCTCCTTTAGAAAAGTCCAGGAATTCCGTGCTCAAGTATTCTCCTCCTTGATCTCATCAAAGGACATAATACTTTTACCCGTGTTTTGGTTCTCTACTTCTCGCTTATATTCTGTGAATATCTAAAAAGGCTCGGACTCATGTTTCAACAGGAACATGTGTCTGAATCTTGAGAGATTATCAGAGAATGTAACGAAGTACAAAGAACCAGTCCTGGCATGTGTAGACAGGGGACCTTCATACATCAACATGTATCATCCCAAGAGTTTAGTAACTCTTTCTCTGTTTCCAGTAAACGGAGCTATGGTCATCTTATCTTTGTGACATGATTGGCGAGTTGCACAAGATGTAAATTCAAACTGATTTAAATATACATCTAAATGTAACTTCAGCCAGTCGGGTCGTATTGATCTGACCTAGTCTACAATACCTCAAGAAGAATTCGTTTATTTCTGAACTCTTCCTCTTGTGTGTGTTCCATATACTAAGAACTGTAATTTGATTTAGAACATTAATGCTTTTAGATAACGTGCCTGAACCGATCAACTTTTGATATAGGAAATGTTCAAAACATTATCCAACAATACAAAATTTTATCATTTCTTTACTAATAAAGAGACTGATATGATTTTGTATATCAGGTTCGGTATCTAATAACATTCGTTCAGAATCAATGTATTGTAATACAGGGTGACAGTGACCGACAGACTTGGCTGCAACACTTGCCCCGTTTTCTGCCTCATGAAACTTATCACCCGGTCTCAGTTCTCTACCTATCTGCAGCCCTATGTAACATATTACATATCTGGGATCCTGATCTGGTATCACATACCCAGGATGCGGAGGATACTGAGAAACAGTTCTGTATAATGAACACACCCGAAGATGATGCATCAGCATGCACTCTCTTCGTTTGGGCGGCACGGGAAATCTGGTATTCCCCAATTTTCTGCTCGGTCTTATAACAATTATAAGGTGGAGCGGGACCAACGTTCCCCAGCTCAGTATAACAAGTGGGTTTGGTCAATAATCCGTATTATTATCTTGATTAAGGCGTGATATGGTCGCTACCAGGAGAGAGAGAGAAGAAAACACTCAGCGTGCGCTCTTGCAAGAATAGATTGGTTTTTATTTTATCTAATCAGGATGGCTCCCACTGCTTTTTATCAAATCTTCCGTCAAACCCTAAAAGGAAAGACTAGCCGGGATTAATTACACACTACAAGTTCGCCAGTCTTTCAGCCAGGCCAGTGTCGGTACTTTGAGGGAGGTCCCCCGTGCTTTCGCACGAACCTAATTAATGTAAACCTCGTTTTCCAAGAGGCGTAACCTCGTTGACACCTTTCTAGACACCTACTTGATCGGCTAATTGTAATGTATAAAACTCTCCCATGAGTAACACTTACTCGCAGCGGGTATCGGGATCCAACTATCTCATAGAAGGTATGCAATCTCATTGCAAATTTCAACACTTGAAATTCCCGATAATATTTTGCCCCTAACGTGCTATGACCTTGACGAAAGCCAACAAACCATAGCCCGCTAGTCAAGTTCAACCCGTACATTTCTTGATCGAATTAAACCCACCCGCACGACCCTTGACGAAAGCCAACAAAGCCGCACGACTACCCTAATCCAATCGCATCGTATGCTAGCAGATAAGGAGCATATAGCTACCGCACACTGCACCTTGACGAAAGCCAACAAATGCAGCACGAATACTATATACAACTTATCTGAAATGACGGAGGGCTACGACAGGTTTTTCTGAAAACCTATTGCGTAATGAACTTGATATCGTTATAGAATCAAATGAAGTTTAAAAATGGAGTGCTTTTGAGGCTTTTCTAGTTTTGCTAAAGGAGTCACTCCCGGTGAAGGGATCGTCGGTCCTTTCCTCGTCGAATGAGGTGCGGGATATATCATATATACCACTATGCAAAGCAAAAACTCTTAAAAGCAATCAAAAGCAAACCGAGTGTGTAGCATCTGCCAGTTATTGCTAAAGGAGTCACTCCCGGTGAAGGGATCTCGGTCCTTTCCTCATCGAATAAGGTGCAGGGTATATCATATATACCTCTGTGCAAAGCAAAAAACTGTAGCTACCTGTTTTATTTTAAAATTCGATTCTACAACATCTTAGGTTTTTTATCTTTCATTAATCACATTAATGAAGTCCCATCATTTAAAATACCTAAACATCACAGATAGATATGACGTACACTTATGCCATCCGCATTCGCCTCGATGTCCCCTCGTGCATCGTTAGGTTAGGTAACTAACGACAGAGCAGGGCAGGGCTAGCGCGGGTGTAAAACATAAGTAACGTCTATATAATATATCATATATACTATATCTAGTATCTATCATAGAACATCACATGAACACAGATAAATCACAGCAGAAGAAACATATGAAATATTGGATATACTAGGACGTCCGTGTTTTCAATACGAGCCAGTATAAAACACGGATTCCACGGTCGTGATGAATAGCCAATCCCACACCCCTAGACCCCTACGAGAGCGGCAAGCAACCCTACCAATTCTGGAGTTAGGAGACCCAGACTCGACACCTCGAGTTGGTCTCCCACTGGACCCCAGAACCCGGTTACTTGTGCTCCCCTCCTTGGGTCTATCCTAGTGCGGAAAAGTAAATAATATACAAACGGTGACAACTTCCGCAACCTGGAAGCGCCCCAATAAAAAAAAAATATTACATACAAGTTTTTACATGAATGAAAATGAAAAACACTCATCTCACATAAAAACCCCCGGCCATTCAAACACGAAGATCCAATATAACATATCCAGCAACACATAACATCACATGTCATCAACGTAAGTAAATATGCGCATCCCAATTGTCGTTGACATATAGCAACGAAACCGGCGATATCACATATTACACTTACGGTCACAGAAAAGAAAGTGTAAAACTACAACAGTTGGAATCCGCAATCTGCATAGACATCGCATGCCTAATTAAATGAATACCTTAGACGTCACATGCCTAACAATTATAAACCCCGCATTTTAGTCTCATTATCGAAAACTCTTTTCAATATCAAGTCGGGCAATTCAACAAGATTCCCGACATCCTGATCGAATGCTCGTCGCAAACTTCAGTAGGCGGCCGCACCCCCGATACCATCGACGAAGTGCACCAAGGCGGAACACCGCTGCCGCGAGCATCCGGACGGATGCTTTCGGCGACGGGGTTCTCCTACAGTCACTTGGTCGGGGCTATGGAGTGAGGCTGTCTATTAAGTTTACCCGGCGAGTATCCGCGTATGCTACGTGATTGCAACGGACTTTTGATCACATCAAAATTCCGTGGCAACCGATCAAGTGAGACTAAACTGCTACGTTTACAATATTCATTCTGTTATCTCATAACAATTTGTGAATTCCAATTATTGTATCACATTCCGGATAAATAGAAAATGTTAAACTTTTCGATCGAACAATCGAACACCCAAGTTTTCCCGATACAGATCAACACATGAAACAAGTCTAAAAACATTCAGTTCGTGCCTCAGTACCAACGGTCCAGCCGTAGAAGGGTCAAGCCAACGCCTCACATGTGGCACGCCGTACTGCCCCAAACCCGAAGGTTCAAAGGGCAGTTCAAGACGGTCACATAATCGAGTTAAGGTTTGTTGTCTTCTAGAGGGACCATCGTGTCACTTGCACTACTTAGAACGTGATTAAACTACAGAAATATCCAACTCTTGGAAATTTCCTAACAGGGGAAAAGTTGGGTATTTATATCCGGTCGAACTTTTTAACATATTCTAAAATTTATCCGGAAAGACACATAGACAAAGTTTGACAATCCGATCGAATATATGAACTCCCAATACAACCCAAAATACTCAACTCTTTATTTCAGATTAAAAATTCCCAGGAAAACCAGCACTGAAAAATAGGAGTTACTGTGCAAAATTGAGTGCCTAATAAGACAAAACGGCGGCGGAAGGGCCGCATTAGCACGCTAATGCCGCGGTTCCGCCGCACTTTAGAAAGATCATTAGGTAATTTTTGCATCGTAATTCTTAGATTTACCTGCTGATTTTTCTGCATATTTTTAATTTTCAAAATTCCACATTTTACAAAAAAGTACAGAGAGCAATTTGGAAATCGGATTTCGGTTCGATCGGACTTCAAACTCCGTCTACGCTTCGCCTAAGGCTCTAGCTAGGCTCTGATACCACTGTAGGGTTCCTAGGCACACTAGTGAGGTCTCCCAAGCCATCAACCATGGCAATTTCAAAAATATGGTGCCTACAAACCCTAGTGTACGGATCGATAACTAGATGTCTAGGCGAAAAGAAAGCTAGCTAACAACTTAGCTAATGAGAATACGGAAATACAACCTTTGTAGATCCGGTGCTCCACCTCCACGGCTCCGCAACGAGGTCCTCTCCGCTGTCCAAATCAAATCCGGGCTCTAGGATCGACTTCGTCGGAGAATGGGCAAGCTAGGTCGTCGATGTCCATGCCGAAGATGATCTACGTCGAGGCATCGATGAATCAAGCTCCACCTTCACCAAACCCTACTATCTTGTGAAGGAAACACACTCTACTTCTTGGCAAGAGGTAGAGGATGAAGAAATAGGATGTGGGTAAACTTTGGAAATGGGTTTCTCACTCTTAATCATCAATCACCATTGATGAGGTTTTGTTTTCTTCACTTGAAGAAAGGAAGAAGAAGAAGATCATAGTTATGATAAGAATTCAAAATAGAAAAGAAAAACAATTCTTATCATAATATTAACTCTAGTTAAGTGTAGAGAATTAACTTAGGTTAGTTAAAATGGTTAGGGTTAAGTTTAGGATAAGAATGAAGACTTAGTCAAAGTTCAAGAAACTTCAACTAAATCCAAAAAAGCCACCATTTATCTTTCTTTTTCCTTTTTCCAAAAAATGATAAATAAGAAAGATAAATGAATAAATAAAAACAAAACCCTAACCCATTCATTACCATGGTTCATTCTTTACACTTAACCAAGTTAGGCATGCATCATCAAACATGATACAAGCAAGTGCACAAATTCATATCGCATATGCAATGCGCACACCCGAGTGAGAAAATCCAATTTAAAGTGAACCCATACTAGTTAATGCAAAGTAATATATCAAATATATAATTATGCATTAAATCATTAAATCAACACTTGATTCAATGATCCGGTCATGTCGCACAAAACCGACTAGTATCATTAGTAACAAGTTATCGAATCAACACTTGATCCGATAACCCGGCTATATCGGATATAACCGATCAATGTCACATCGCGAGAATCAAATACAGTATCACATACTGGTATTATTCTCGGTCCCGCACATATCTCATATGCGCTCCTATTTCGTTTTGCTTGAGCCAGGAAACCTCTGTGTAGGACTCTAAAGACTCGTCAATACGCCGGCAGCAGGCGATGATCATATCAAACACCCACAAGCCGCAAGCGGTCTGCCAAACGTAACGGCCACCCGGGTATTGAGCGATCTGAAGATCGACGAGCAAGCCCGCTCACACTCCAGTGAATCCGACCAGTAACACTACCGTACAGTCCGGTCTGATCGTCTGATATGTCGCATATCTTGCCTAGGGGTGGTAAACGTCAGACCCCAATAGCTCGATAAGTCGTGTCGATATGAGGTCTATAACTATTCGAGAAACTACTGGTAACACTTACCAGTAAATCTCAGCAACCCTGGCCAGGGATTTCCTGTTATAGCCAATCGAACACAGCGCAACATCAACCCCCTATACCGGGAGAGACGAATCCCCTCCTATCGCTCATTGCCTCCATGTGACTCGGGACTGTACCCAAAAACCACCGTTTTGCATGCCCTCTTGGACGTGGTAAGATGGAAATCAAAGCACAGTGGGAACCACACAAGACTCTATGACGATCTCGGGTCAACAGACTACTCTGTACCAGTGTCACCAGAGAACTGCCATCTGACGTGAGGTATAATACCATCTGGGAGTTCTCGGCGAGTCCGTCCAGTGTACCCAGTCTCTACTGAGCACCCGTATATCATCTCTGATGTCAAACACCGATGGATATGGGATCATCCATCGCCCATCTGTATGGGTCAAGAAGGTATACGCTAGTCTACTCTGGTATATCGATGCCCCGTCTCGATACACCCACGACTAGGGACTTTGAAGGATGTACTTATGGACTACCATGTCCCCACTAGTATGATCCGCATCATAGTCCAGGTAGTCAAGTACAGATCCTAAGGGCTTTACCAACATGTAACAGAGAGACAATCAGCATACACGTTAAGGTAAAGGGTAACCAGATAGCATACTATCATGTCGAGCAAGAAAGTCCTCCCTATATACGTCCCAGCATCCACTACAATATACATCCCATGTACAGTAATGGCCTCTAGGGCATATATATAACTAACACCATCCTGTCCTCAAGGGGTACGTATGGGCGTGTATTGTTTGGACGAGCAACCGGCTTCGAATCGTTCGGTTGTTGTTGGGCATTAGCGACGATGATCGCTTTTCCCTTTCCTTTATCGTTTCGGGAGTCCGGCTTCGGGAGAGGGGGTTTATGGCCCATCTGGTCCATCTGCGCCAATTTGTCGATCAAAGCCTGAAAGGAAGTCGGCTTGAAGAACATCATAAACTGTGAAATGGTTGCTTGTGGATCAAGAGTTCCAACAAACATTCCCACCGCAGGGGCTTCTTCTATGCGCTGTTCACACTTAGACCATAGATTACGCCACCGTATAGCGTACTGGACCCACGTCTCGCTGGGCTTTACCCTGGCGTTAATCAGCGCCGTCATCGGAGTACGCTCACTGGCACTTGCAAAGCGTTGGGTGAAAAGCAGTTCCATCTCTGCAAAGGTTTTAATAGAGTCGTTGGGGAGCTCGGAATACCACTCGAACGCCGTATCTGATAGGCTTCCAACGAACTGGCGAAGCAGAAGCTTGTCGTCGCCGCCGATGTTACCGCAAAGCGCCCTGAACTGGACGACATGTTGATGGGGATTGCCGGTCCCTTTGTAGACATGAAACTTGGAAATTGTATAACCCGACGGGTACTTGATTTGGTCATACCAGCCCGGATACGGTCGCCCCATTTTTACGACGTGGCCGGCTGCTTCGGCCGCGTGATGAACCTTTATTTGCTGGGCTATATATTCGTCCAGATCAGTTTTAGAGATTGTGTCTTCTTTAGCCGTCGATAGAACGGGCTGAGGGTTTGATGTTTCTCCCCTATCATCCCCAAGGACGATCGGGGGTTCTTCAGTCGGGGGCTCTGGTTGTATCATCATCCCTATCATGTCCTGGAAGAGGAGGCTCATACGCTGTATATTGGCTGCTTGTTCAGCAGCCTCTTTGTCTCTCTTTTCCAGTACTCGGCGGAGGAACTTAGCGTCGGTCTCTTCCTCTTGGCGTTCATCTAAGGACGTCTCAGGATTCTCTTTTGGCCCCGTGAGTGCAGCCATTGTAGTCATCATCTCCTGGAGCTTTTGTTGCTGCTCCTGAGACTTGGTCACTGACCGGGTAAGTGGTCGGTGACCCGTAGAAGTACGACTTTCTTCCTTCCCCGAAGCCATATAGACCGTATGAACTGTTATGCCCCCTGACTTGGGGCGTTTAGGTTCACCGCTTTTAAACTTTGTCAGTGTCACGGGAGCTTTTTCTGGCCTCTTTCTTTTATGGACATTTGAGGTTGAAGGAGCCGTTGAAGCGGGCATTCTAGCATTTGTTGCCCCCTGCGGTTTAATGGGGCGGTTCTTGTCTTTTTCCACTTTTGCCCTTTTCTGGCGACGGAAGTGGTCTGAGTCAATCACGGAGTCTTGAACCCTCCGCCAAACTTTATAAATTTTCGACGACAGCCGTTGAGGGGGCTGTTCCTGTTTCGTCTCCGGAGCTTTTTCCATGGGTGGAGGAGACCTTTCCAACGTAGCAACCGGGGAGTTCTTTCTCACCTTCCTCAGCAATTCAAAGCTGTTCCCAGTTGGAACAGCAGCATTGACCTCCACCACTGGAGCAGGTGGGGTTAGCCCTGAGGGGGAGTTGCCCCTTGCTTTCCTTACTCGCTGCCAATGGCGACATCGCGCACGACGAGCCGTTGGGACTGGCTCGGAAATCGAGATGGTTTCCTGCTGCCCCTTGTTTGAGCGTGGGGTAACTGCTGATGTCAGCCTATCGAAGACTGATGCCTTCTGACCAGCTGGGGGAGGAGTAGGAACCGTCAATCTTGTGAAGACCGACTCTCTAATAGGAGAAGCCGCTTTAACGACTTCCAAAGCAGCGGTCGTTGCCCTCTTTGGGACAGCCACCTTATAGTTCTGACCTAGCCTGGTGAAAACGGAGGCTGTTGGTTCAGTAGCAGGCGACCCGTTGATAGGGGTCGTGATAGCAGTGAGCCGGTCGAATACCGACTTCTTGTTCGCTTCCGGTACGGATATCGGCATAGAGAAGCTTGTAGGTTGGACCATGGTCCCGAAAAACAGGCCGGTGGTGGCCTGGGTCACCTGGCCTACAGGCAGAGTAAGGAAAGAAGCCGCTTGGGGCCCATACATCACCCCTCCTGGTGAAGTGGAGCGTCTGTTGCAGTGGCATTTCGAGCAGCTGGTACAATTGGAGGCCATTGAATCTCGAATTCTGCGCCAGACAAAAGACCAAATCTTAGCAACTTGAAATCCGAAGACAACCATTTAACAAACCGCGATTGGTTCGCGAAGACGACACACGAAGTGTGGAGTGGAAAGAGGAAAAGGTCCCACCGAGCGTGCCAGAATCTGTTCCCCTCCGAACGGCGGCCCGGACTTCGCGTCCGTAGCCTGGGGTTCGGGGCAGATGCTATTTGGTTTTATCCGTCTATCTCTCCGAAGATGCCAAGTTGATTTATGGCACCGTGTATCGGAGGTTTAGACGGATGCGGCCGATGTAGCAGACTTCATCAGATTCCCCCTCAGGGTGAGGGGTTTTTGATTGTGGGGACGCTCTTCCCTGCAGGCGCAAGCCCCTGCAGTTAATTACGCTACCGCATCGCGGTAACAACTTTCTCCTTCTCCAGAATTGCACTTCGTGTCGTGTGTGTTTGTTTTGTTTGTGGTTGCCCGTGGATTGTATACGGAGACTGAGTGATGCCGTCGCCCGTAGGATGTGGATTAGTCCAAATCCGTATTTACTTAGATTTGGGTTTGGCGTTTTTTGGTTTAAGGATGCATTAGCCGCGTTGCGGCTAAGACCAACTTAAACGTTCGTCAAGGATACGTTAGTCCTGTTTTAGACTAAGATCGACCTGACGTAGTGATTGATTTAATTATCTGGCTGTCGGGACTCGTCACCTCTCTGACGTCGTTGAGGGATTACAACGACAGGCGTCAGAGGAGTTCAGAGATGTACCCTTGAACCAAAGTTGATTTGGAGTTTTATCGTTTATTTGAATATCTAAGGACACGTTAACCGTATTTGGGGTTAAGATCAACTTAGACGGGACCGTTTAGATCCAACAAAAGAGCGTTTGGGCCCTATTGTGCCAGTTTAGGGACGTGGTGGTCCATTGCCAGTTTAAGGACGTAGTGGTCCATCGCCAGTTTAGGGACGTGGTGGTCCGACATTAGTTTAGGGACGTTTCGGTCCGATATTAGTTCAGGGACGTTTCGGTCCGATATTAGTTTTAGGGACGTTTCGGTCCGATATTAGTTTAGGGACGTTTCGGTCCGATATTAGTTTAGGGACGTTTCGGTCCGATATTAGTTTAAGGACGTTTCGGTCCGATATTGATGTATGGTCGTTGGGACCCGTCACCTCTTTGACGTCGTTGAGGAATTACAACGAGTGATGTCAAAGGAGTTCGGAGATGTACCCTCGAACCGGTCGTGAATTGGTTTAGGAGAGCCATTTTGCTCAATCAATTTAATTTAAGGACTTACAGCCAGGATTGGGTTAAGTCCAATTTTTTTATTTTAGGCTCTGCCTGACTGAAAGAATCAGTCCAAACAGGGCTCTGCCCCTTTATTATTTTGCAATTTGACTTGGGCCAGGCCCTTAAGAATTTCCCAAACAGGGCTCTGCCCTTTTATTATTATTTTTTTTTTTTGATTTGGGCCAGGCCCTTTTAAATAATGAGTTGCACTTGTGCAGAAACTCAAGAATTTTCTTGATTTGGGCCAGGCCCTTTTAAATAATGAGTTGCACTTGTGCAGAAACTCAAGAATTTTCTTGATTTGAGAACAAAAGTGCATAGCACTTTTGATCCAAATTTGGATCAAAGGAAAACAAGTTCTTCTTGTTTTCCCTGATTTTACAGAACCAAGGGTTCATATCAAGTGCAAGGCACTATTTATTATTCTCTGATTTTACAGAACCAAGGGTTCATATCAAGTGCAAGGCACTATTTATTATTCATTTTTTTTTTATCTTTTGTTCTTCAGAGATTTTTCTCTTGTTCAAAAGAAGTTTTTACCTCTCTCTCTTTTTATGCCAGAAGTTGATTCTTCTTCTTGATTGATTATCATCATTTGAATGAGGCCTGAGGTCTTATTTATAGTGCTCACAAATTTGTTGGATTTGTTAACAAAATCTTTCCTGAATAATTTTGGAAATTTTCCCACCATTGGATCTTTGATCCAAAGGCAGAAGAAAATCTTCTGTTTCAGAAAAGATTTCATCAAATTTTCATTTTGTTTCTGCGCAACTCTCCACTGAATGACACGTGTCGCGCAGTGGAAGGCTTGCGCAACGGTGCTTGCGCAACTGCGCAGACACGTGTCGCGCAGCAGTGAGCTTGCGCAACCGTGTTTGCGCAACTGCGAAGACACGTGTCGCGCAGCTGTGAGCTTGCGCAACAGTGATTGCGCAACTGCGCAGACACGTGTCGCGCAGCGGTGCGCTTGCGCAACTGCGCAGACACGTGTCGCACTGTGGACCGCTTGCGCACTGCGCAACGTACGGAATTTGAAGCGTTGCTTCAGAAAATTTGAATTTTCAAAATTTAAATGAGCCTTGCTCAGATTGGGAGAACAGCCATCCACCCGACTTTTCCGTAGATGTAAATCTACTCACCAACTTGAGAACTCGCTGAATCCACGCTGCTACATCGCCCACTCCGTCTCAAAATTCTCGAATCATACCTATAGTCGTATTTAAATCGTATAGATGTAAATATTATATCTGAAATCAAAACAACAAGTTAAACACCCATAGGTTAAAACCTACAGCATACTTAACTCAAAAATGACCATATAATTCTGTCGTTAACGTATAAACTTGAACGATTCAATTGTAACATCAAAATACGAAAACTTCGTATCATAATTATCTGAATTCTGAGGAAACCATTTTAAAACATTCCCAGATTCCTCTGTATGAATAATTAGGCAAAACAAACAACACAGAGACTTATAAAATACCAAAACAAAGTTATAGAAGAAAACCAACACCAAACTCTTAAGGGGGGCCGGCGTCGCCGGAATTGGGCTATGTGTCGCCGGATTTTCTAGGGTGTTTGGGGCTCGTATTTGAAGTGGTGTCTCCTAATAGTCTTATTATACTTTTAGTCTTGTTTGAATATTTAGTGATTAAACCTATCAGTTCCAGATTCGATTACAGTAGCTAAATTATCATAAAAACCTAGTTTATGATGCAGCACAACTAGAGATGCTACGTATCTTTGGTTACAAAACTTAAGTTCATCTGAGTTAACCCTTTTTCTGGTCATGACATAAAAACAGAACATATGGTACGACATATCTGTGTCGTATCTAAGAATCTTAATCCCAAAACTGATATTTGTTTACAGATTTGACCTACTGAAGAATTAACGTAATTAAACAATACCAAATATACCTGAAAACCTATAGAGATATACCCTAAAATTTACAACACCCAACTCACTCAAGGGTCCGGCGAGCTCGGAATTCTTGTGATGGTCGCCAGCCAAAATCCGAGGTCATGGGCTCGTATTCCTATGGTTTATTCTAGGTCTGGTATATAAGATTTTGTAGTTGTTTGATTAGATTATTTATCAACTAAACTACAGCAGATTCAAACAGAGGCTACTCTTAGCAACTACGATATCTGATTTCTAAAATAAAACGATACAGAACTAAAATTACCGCGTTTGAAGTTATACCTACTGAAAGACCATTAGAAAAGCTTCCTCCAAGATGCATAGCTCAATCTATTGTAACTTGAAGGTGGTGGTGGTGACCTTAGTACTTAGTCTCTCTTTCTTTCTCTTCTCTTGATTTTGATGAAGGATTTAAATTGGAGAAGGAGAAGTTTGGCTCGGTTTAGGATATAGGGTTTTATTTAGGAGCTAATAATAGGTGTGAGAATGTGCTGTAGAGGAAGGAGGTCGAAATTGCAAGTTGGTGGTGTAAAGGAAAGAGAAGGAGGTGTCACACTAGAAGTAGGGTATTGCATTCATGCAAGGGTGAGGTGTAATGTTATGAAGAAGGAGGTGTTCAGTTTTAAGCAAGGTCTAGAGGAGGTGTTAGCTTATAATTAAGGGAAGAATGGGGTGTTTTGTGTAAGGGTTAACATATAATGATATGTGTCATTCATGATAAAATATAACAATAAGCAAAACCTTCATATCATAAATCAATTTCATATAATATAAAGGATATGAAATGATAAATCTATTAAATTATTATTATTACCTTAATGACAAAACAATGTCATGATAAAATAATTAAAATATCACTTTCTTGATATTACCCACTTTGTTCATATTTATCAAAATACTTACATTTTTCGGATATGATTCTGATACTCAATTTCATAAGCAATATCACTTCCGTAAAAATATCAATTTCATTATTTTATAATAAAATTTATAATTAACTCTTCTTAATTTTCCAAAATGTTACACCTAAAGATATATTTTTAGATCTATGATCTAAGGAGAGCAAAGCTCTGTTAAAAAGTTCAATTTTTACTTAAATTGGGCACAGTTTTGAATGTTAAAAAATTTCTTAAGGGAGAGAGCTATGCTCTGAAGGAGAATTAATTCTCAGAAAACAAGAAAGAAGATGAACAGAGATCATCTCAAGGGCCAAGGTTCGTAATTATAGGCACTGAGAGCCGTTTCAACTTCTAAGTTGATCCAATGGCATAGACGCTGCCACCGCTGCACTCACGTGTAGGCCACGTGAGCGCAACGGTGGGGGCATTTGTTTCCCTCAATCAGAGCAAAGCTCTGTTTAAATTTTAAATTTTGAAATGAAGCAGCGCTTCATAGCAGCGTCAGCGCTGAGAGTCAAAAACTCTGAGGCAGCGCTCACGTGTAAAGCACATGAGCGCTAGGGCTAAGAGCGCTGCACTCTAAGCAGCGCGCCACGTGCAAAGTACGTGAGTGCTAGCGCTAAGAGCACTGAACTCTAAGCAGCGTACCACGTGCAAAGCACGTAAGCGCTAGCGCTAAGTGCCCTGCACTCTAAGCAGCGCACCACGTGCAAAGCATGAGTGCGCTAGCGCTGGAACTAAATATTCCCAACCGTTGGATCAAAGATCCACCGAACATGATTAAAAATCATCAATTAACCAGAGTAAAATTCTGTTAAGGAAACATTCCTCACAATCTTTCCAAACAGGAAAGATTGTGCTCTGAAAATCAGAGCATCGTTGGATCAATGATCCAAGGTGATTAAAAATCACCAAGATACATAAATTTTTCATGGGAAAGATTTCCCAATCTTATTAAAAACAAGAAAATTGCCTTCTGTAAAATAGAAGCCCTTGGATCAAAGATCCAACGGGGGAAACATCCCCAAATCAATTAGAGAAAAGATCTCTTTAACCGATTGAACAAATCAGCCTTCACTATATAAAGGCCCAAGATTCAGGTCTGATAGAGAGGAACCCCCATAAACTTTGAGAAATTTCAGAGAGAAGAACAAGCTCTCGGCATAAGAACTTTTCTTCAAGGTAAAAACAGAGAGATCAAAAATCTCATCAGAAAAAGAACTTAGTTCTTATGCTAGATCATAGATCTTTAAGACAAATTGCCTTTCACAAAAGAGATTATAACATCTCATTATAAAAAGGGGGAGAATAATTCAATTCTCCTAGGATCACAGACCCATAAAGGCAAATCCTTTCACCAAGAACATAAGAGATTGAAACATCTCCTATAAAATAAGAACTTTATTCTTAGATCCATGAGACAAAGTCTCTTATAAGAGAGAATAAATTCTCAGAACGCAAAGCTGCCTATAAAGAGCCTCAGCACTCTAATTAAATGAAGCGATCCAGCACTCCAAATTTAGCGCACAGCGCTGCAGAGCCTTAGCGCTCCAAATTAAAGAAGTGCTCAGCGCTCATTGTCTGGCGCACTGCGCCAAGCGCGCCACGTGCTCCTCACGTGTGCGCTATTTCACAGAAGCCCTCAGCGCTCCAAGTCTGGCGCACAGCTCCAAGCGCACCACGTGCTCCTCACGTGTGCGCTATTTCACAGAAGCCCTCAGCGCTCCAAAGCTGGCGCACATCTCCAAGCGCACCACGTGCTCCTCACGTGTGCGCTACTTAAACAGAAGCGCTCCGCTCTAATTGTTTGGCGCACTGGCCAAGCGCGCCATATGTTTCTCACGTGTGCACTATTTCACAGAAGCGCTTTATGCTCATAGTCTGGCACACAGCGCCAAGCACGTCACGTGCTCCTCACGTGTGCGCTACTTAACAGAAGCGCTCTGCGCTCATTGTTTAGCGCTCAGCGCCAAGCATGCCACGTGCTCCTCACGTGTGCGCTGAGAAAACATAAAGTGTTCTTTAAATGATAAAGCACAGAGCTACAATGAGTGCTCGGCATTCAATACAAGACAAAAAGTTGTCAAGACTAATGCTCAGTATTGTTAAAGGACAGAGCCTAATTAAATGTCTAACATTTTGAATAAATGGGTCAAGCCCAAGTTGGCCATAGATCTCCAATTCAGATTAATTGAGCCCATATGCTCATAAATCTTTGATCTTAATCCTAAATTGGACTACAGATCTCCCAACCAATATTGTTTCAAGGGTACATCTCTTCACTCCTCTGATATTTGTCGTTGTAATCCTTCAACGTCTTCAGAGAGGTGACGGGTCCCGACAACCAGACATTTCGCAGACTGTGGGGTCCTTAAACTCATGGACTATGATGTCCTTAAACTTTACAGACTATGATGTCTCTAAACTACTACGGACTGTAGGGTCCTTAAACTCATGGACTATGATGTCCTTAAACTTTACAGACTATGACGTCTTTAAACAGGACCGCAAAGTCCCTAAACGAATACAATAGAGTCCAAATGCTCTTTTGTTGGATCTAAATGATCCTGTTAAGTAGGTCTTAGTCTAAAATTAGACTAACGCATCCTTAACAAACGGGCGACAACACAAATTATTCTCTGTATACAATCCACGGGCAACCAAAAATAAAACAAACACTCACGACACGAAGTGGCCATCTGGAGAAGGAGAAAGTGGTTACCGCGATGCGGTAGCGTAATTAACTGCAGGGGCTTGCGCCTGCAGGGAAGAGCGTCCCCACAATCAAAAAAACCCTCAAACGAGGGGGGATCTGATGAAGTCTGCTACAACGGCCGCATCTGTCTAAACCTCCGATACGCGGTGCCATAAATCAACTTGGCATCTTCGGAGAGGTGGACGGATAAAACTAAATAGAATCTGCCCCCAAATTCAGGCAAGACACCAGTCTTCCCGGTCTTTCGGCAGAGAACAGATTCTGACACGCCCGGTGGGATATTTTCCTCTTTCCACTCCACACTTCGTGTGTCGTGTTTCGCGAACAAGTTGCGGTTTGATATGGTTGCCTTTGGATGTGAAGTACTAAGATTTGGTATTTTGCTCCGAGCAGAAAAATAGAAGATCAATGGCTTCAAACTGCACTAATTGCAACAACTCCCACTCCGTCCATGCCGGAGGAGTGACCTACGGGCCTTAAGCGGCCTCCCTTTTTACGATGCCGGTGGACCAGGTGACACAAGCCATCACAGGGCTATTCTTTGGGACCATGCTACCACCAATGATCTTCAATGCCCCATTGCCGTCGCAAGAAGCTCCGAAAAAGTCGGTCTTTGATCGGCTTACAACTACCGCGGTCCCTCTCAACGGGTCGCCCAAGTCCAGTGCCTCAATTTTCAACAGACTGGGCCAAACCTCAAGTGGGCCCGTGAAGAAGCCCACGATACCTAAAGCGGCCATCCCAAAGCAGATAGTCATTCCTGTTCCAGAAGTCATCAGAGCAACTTCCCCTGTTAAGGAGTCGGTCTTTGCAAGGCTGACCATTTCAGCTCCTGTTCCAGGCGAAGTCATCAAAACTGTTCCCCCTGCGTGAAAGTCTGCCTTTGATAGATTGGCCATACCCACTCAACGGACGTCAGTTTTCAATAGGCTAACACCGGCAGCAACCCTCCGCCAGAACAGGGGCCATGACGAAGCCACCCCCATAACTGAGCCGGTCCCGTCAGCATGACATGCTCGCCGTCGTCACTGGCGCCGAGTAAGGAAGGCTGGGGGCAGCTCTCCTTCTGGACTGACTCCGCCAACTCCGACGGTGGAAGTTGGTGCTGCTATTCCAACTGGGAACAGTTTTAAACCACTCAGGAGGGTCCACAAGAACTTTCCGACTGCCGTGCTGAAAAGATCTCCTCCACCTGTGGAAAATGTTACAAAGGTAGAGCAAGAACAGCCCCCTCAGTAGCTGTCCTCCAAAATTCACAAGGTCTGGCGATAGGTCCAAGATTCTGTGGTTAACCAAGACTACTTTCGCCAACCAAAGAAAATGAAGGTTCGGCAAGCGAAGGACCACCCTATCGTACAACATAAGGTGTCGTCTACTTGGGTGCCCGTCGCAACGGCCCCCTCAACTTCGACCGCTCACAAAAGAAGAAGGCCGGAGAAGACCCCCGTGTCTGCGACGAATCTAAAGGGCACTGAACCTAAACGCCCCAAGTCTGGGGGCATGGTGGTGCACACTATTTATATGGCATCCGAGAAAGAGGATAGCCGTATCTCTACGGGACATCGACCACTCACCAGATCTGTAACAAAGGCCCAGGAGCAGCAATAGAAGCTCCGGGAAATGTTAACACAGATGGTCGTACTCACTGGGCCAAAAGAAAGCCCAGAAACATCGTCAGAGAAGCGTCATGAACAAGAAACCGATGCTGAGTTCCTCCGCAGAATCCTCAAGAAGAAGGACAAAGAGGCAACGGAACAAGCTGCTAACATAAAACGAATGGCGCTTTTATTCCAAGACATGGTCGGGATGATATTACAACCGGATCCTCCAGCTGAAGACCCTTCGATTATTCTTGAAGACGATAGGGGAGAGACATCGAACCCTCTTTCGGCTTGTTCAGCAGCCAAGGAAGAGACCATTTCCAAAGCCGCCCTGGATGACTATATCGCTCAGCAGATACGAGCTTATTAGGCGAACGAAGCGGCCAGGCAAATTGTTAAGACTGGACGACCCTATCCGGGTTGGTATGACCAAATAAAGTACCCGCCGGGATAAATGATCCCTAAATTCCCTGTATATAAGGGGACGGGGAATCCACACCAGCACGTTGCTCAATTTAGGGCTCTGTGTGGCAACACCGGAGGTGACGACAAACTGCTGCTTCGCCGGTTTGTTGGCAGCTTGTCGGAGACTGCGTTTGAATGGTACTCTGAGCTCTCGAATGACATCGTTAAGATATTTGCAGAAATGGAACTACTGTTTACACAAAGGTTCGAAAGCGCTAGCGAACGCACCCCCATCACAGCATTAATTAACGCCAGGGTGAAGCCGGGCGAAACATGGGTGCAGTACGCGATACGGTGGCGGAATCTATGGTCGAAGTGCGAGCAGTGCATCGAAGAAGCGCCTGCGGTAGGCATGTTAATGGGTACTCTTGATCCGCAAGTGACCATATCCCAATTCATGATGTTCTTCAAGCCAACTACTTTCCAGGCCTTGATTGACAAGCTGGATCAGATGGGTCATAAGCCATCTTCTTCGAAGTTGGAATCTCGAAACGAAAAAGGAAAAGGGAAAGCGACCTTCGTCGCCAATGCTCAGCAGCAGCCCAGTGGTCCAAAACCAACAAATCGCCAAGATGATAGACGGCGATTCTTCAATGAGAAACTGAAGCGCCTTTATTCGTTTCCCCAGGATAAAACGAAGAGACTGTTCGAGCTGGTGGTGCGCAACAGGCACATCACCTTGCCGGATCCAAAACGCCCATTGCAACACGGTGAGGCCAATATCCCAATTATTTCCCCTATCACTAAGTGGTAGGCCATCCAATCGAAGATTGGTTTGTCTTCAAAGGCTGGATTGAGAACTAATACCAACAAGGCAAATTCGCACTGTCCGAGAATTGGAAAGTAAACCCGCCTCGACCGCACACTATTAAAAGGGGGGACATACCGGGGGCATCATGCTCTTTTATAGAAGAAGCTCCATGGGAGGTCGCTCTTTCGGCCAAAACGAAAAGAATGCTGAAGGATCTCCAAATATGCCCGGCGATCAGGTGGAAAAGTCCGCTGGAGTCCGAAGTCATTGAGGGAATGCTGAAGCCGCACCCGACGCCAAGAATTGGTAGCGATAGTCAAAACGCCCATGCCTAGCCGTCAAAATCTTCAAAGAAGAATAAGAAGACCAAAAAGCCCGTAAAGCCTGATGACAAGCGCACGGACCTGCAAAAACACATTGACGCACTGGAGGAATACAACCAGAAAGCGCGAACCCCGGTCACACTCCAAGAGTTTCTCAACCACATCCTTGAAAACGGAGATGGCAACAAATATGAGGGAGAAGACTCGTCAGATGAACCTGAGGATTATGTGGCGAGCTGCCACGTGATCTCTCACTCGTCAATAGATAGTGAAGAAGCCCCTGATACAGAGAAACTGGGGGCAGATCCATAACCGGAACTCCTAGGACCTTCAAACGAGATGATTGACGTATTCCTGAATGAAGCTCTTCTGGAAAGTAAAGCCAATCAAGAGCATGAAATCGCCGTTTACAAAAAAGCCAAACTTCGGCGACTGAACGAAAGGATTGAAATGCCCCAACTGGATAGGACTATTTTGGCTGCCGGCAAAAGCAGGTTCATGACAAGGAAAAGGTTCGCCAAAGCCATATCGATAGGAATGAAGCTGCCATCCTCCGAAGGAAACTCTCCTGATAGGATGCACCTTAACGAGGAGGATGCATATCCAAACTACTGCTTGTACCATCGGAGGACTACACACCCTACTGAAGAATGCAACGCCTTTAAAAATTGGTGGTAGGGATATGTTACCCACCGACAACACGTTCAGCGGACAAAGCGCAAGGCTCATCGGGAACAAAGAAGCACGACAGATGAGCATAAAAGAACTGCCGGTGAATGTCACATGGTTAATTCCGGGGGATCGCAAGTTCACACCTTCGGGAGTGATTCTGATGAAGAAATAGCCCTTGGCCCTCTCTTCAAGGAATCCATCTCTGAAACAGAAGAGATGAAGACCTGCGAGAACATTCAGCAGCGTAATCGCACGCTACCTGAAAAGAATCTCAGACCCACAGACAAGGGATCGAACAAAAAGGATAAGGAGAAAGAAAAGGTCCATGAGGATATCACCCTCGATGACCGAGTCATCGAAGAGCCGGAAGCCAAGGACCCGCCCAAGAAAAACAAGGTGGATTACAACGTTCTGGCACACCTGAGGAAAATACCCTCGCAACTAAGCATTCTCGATGCCCTTCTGCTATCCAAAGAGGCAAGAGATTCTCTGATCAAGGCATTAGAAGAGCCTGACCAGTTTCAAGCTTTCCTCGCCGAAGAAAAGATGAAGGATGAGCTGGAAGAAATTCACACAGCTGACATCACTTTCGGCGATGAAGATCTCCTCCTCGGAACATGCGAGCACAACCGTCCCCTATATGTCTCCGGGTATTGCCATGACATTAAGATAGGGAAGATCCTAGTTGATAATGGGTCCTCTGTCAATCTCCTAAATGTGATGGTGCTAAAAGAAATCTGCATGAGCGTCCACCACCTCGCTCGAGATAAAATCACCATCTCCGGTTTCGACTCCCAGTCATCATGGACGCTCGGGTCTGTGATACTGACATTACGCTTTGGGCTGCTCGTCACTGACATCAAGTTTCATGTCATTGACACCAAGACTTGCTACAATGCTTTGCTCGGCCGGCCTTGGTTACACGAATACAACATCATCCCTTCTACACAACATCAGTGTATGAAATATTTCAAGGATGGTTTTGAGTACACCGTAACGGGGGAGCTAAACCCATTCTCTGTGAATGAAGTCCGCAAATACGAGGACGCAAAGTACTTTCTGCCAGACTTTGAAGACGCGAAAAGATTCCATAAACCTGAGGATAAGAAAAAATCTATCACCTCCATTCCGGTCTTCAGGAGCGATACCGAGGAGGAAGAAGAGATAGTCTATTCGGGACCGCCCCAATGCAACAAGCCTGGACCGTCTACCCCTATGTTAGTCTTTGGCAACGACTCTGAAGATGAGGACAATGCAGTATTTTCTGTTCGGCCATCAATACGAGCCTTCACCGGAGAAGATCAAAGCTTGCAAATCGTTGTGATCCCAAGAAAGCATTACAAAGAACTCGACACACTTGATACCTATAATGTACAAGAGCTGCAGACATTCTACGTCCCTCCCAGGCGGAAAGATGAAAATGTGATCCTCCTTTATCGATCCACGGAGAATAAGGTGGAGAAAGAAATCTGACATGGTGCCGATTCTACGCTTGACAGGCCCCAGCCCATCCGTCTGCCTAGATACTACATAGAAGGATTAAAAAGGCTGTTGAGGCGCCAGGGGGTAAACTTCAAACAGACTGCTCGACAAACTCATTTCTACTACAGGATCTGGAACGTCCCTGGAACTCAGCGAAAGTTGCCCAATGGGAGAATGGAAACAATCGGACTTGGATAAGTTCAATCCAAGAAACGGGAGCGATTCCATGGCTGCTACGTTATACATGATTTCGATGAAGAAGGAGATGCTCTGTTAGAAGACGCTAACCCTGAACAAAAACAAGGTCTCGCCATGAAAATGCCAAGTCCGTCGTTTGAAGAACAGATGGATAAGCTAATAAGGGAAGCGGGTCAAAAGGTCCGGGATGACCATAGCCGCGAAATGGCCATCTATGAAAAAGCCAAAACGCAGCGCCTCCTTCAGCAGGCTATGAAAAATGACGATGCCCTTCGTCGCCAGCCCGTCATACGGAAGACTCGACGCGGAGGCAAAAATAAACTGAAGAACGGAAAAAAATTTCGACAGCAGCAAAGCAGGTCCAAGAAGCCTCGCGATCGAAAATTGAGCAGTCGGGGTCCGTCTCTTATAAAAAAGATGGGTCGAGTATATTCTTTTCCCCAAGACAAGACAAGAAAGATATTCATTCTTGTCATTAAATATAAGATGATTACCCTCCCGGAGTCCAAGCACCCTGAACAAGCAAGTGAGATTCATCACCCAGATTATTGCTCCTATCACCGAGCGATAGGACATCCTCTAGAAAACTGCTTCACATTTGAAGACTGGGTCGAAAACCAATATCAACTCGGCAGGTTTGCTCTATCCAACAGTTGGAGAGTAGCCCCACCGCAAAAACATATGCCAAAAGAAGCGTATGTGGCAAGAGTAGAACCAGATCAACATCGGTCTTGGATGCGATCTCGCACCTGTCACGCGGTAACGCTGTCAGAAGAAAGAGTGCACGAGAACATGGATGACCTGTCCTGGTGCTTCGAAAACGATGAAGATGAGTTGATCTCAGAATTTCCACCTGCGCTAAAAGAACTGGAAGATGGAATACATACTACTGCAGATAACCTCAGGAAAATCGACTTGGGGACGACAGACGATCCACGGCCTACGTTCGTCAGCGAGCTGCTGTCTAAAGAACAGGTGGCAAAACTCAAAGACGTGCCCATACAGTATAAAGACTGTTTCGCATAGAACTACTCCGAAATGCCAGGACTAGATCCAGAAGTAGCTGTGCACAAATTGGCGATATCTCCGGACGTCAATCCAATCAAACAAGCACCGAGAAGAATGCGGCCCAAACTTGAAATGAGCATCAACACCGAGGTCAAGAAGCTAATCAATTTTGGCTTCATCCAAGAGGTTCAGTACCCTGACTGGATCGCCAACATCGTCCCAATGATGAAGAAAAATGGGATAGTGCGCATTTGCGTGGACTTTCGGGACCTTATTAAAGCCTGTCCGAAGGATGACTTTCCCGTTCCGGTTACCGAGCTAATGATAGACAATACATCCACTCACGAAGTCTTCTCCTTCATGGACGGCTCATCGGGATATAATCAAATAAAAATGCATCCCGAAGATCAGAAGCATACCGCATTCCGGACTCCTCTGGGCATATTCTGCTACAAAGTGATGCTTTTCGGCTTGAAGAACGCTGGTGCTACCTATCAAAGGGCAATGACGAAGATTTTCAATGACCTCATACACGAAATCGTCGAGTGCTATATTGACGACCTCGTGATAAAAAGCAAATCGCACGAGGAGCATTGGGAGCATTTGAAAATAGTGTTCCAACGTCTTCGAAAACACAATCTGAAGATGAACCCTCTCAAATGCGCGTTCGGAGTTTCCTCGAGCAAATTTCTAGGGTTTATCATACAATATCGAGGCATCGAAATAGATCCATCGAAACTCAAGGCGATTATAGAAATACCTTCGCCAAGAACTCTCAAGCAACTGCGATCTCTCATAGGAAAGCTCGCATATATCCGACGATTCATAGCCAATCTCTCCGGCAAGTGTCGCCCCTACAGCCATAAAATGAAGAAGGGGACCTCGTTCGTCTCGGATCGTAAATGCCAAACCACAATGGACGAAATCAAGCAATACCTGCAGAATCCGCCGGTACTGACCGCCGCGGTCAAGGGAAAGCCTCTCATCTTGTATACAGCTGCCCTTGAAGGTTCCTTAGGCGCGCTATGGACACAAGAGAATGATCAAGGGAAGGGAAAAGCCCTCTACTACTTGAGTCGAGTTCTCCTGGGGGTAGAAAACAATTACTCCCCCATTGAAAAACACTGTCTGGCGTTAATCTTCGCGATAATGAAGCTCCGGCATTATGCTTTGGCGCAAGAGGTCCACCTCATATCAAAAGTGGATCCTCTCAAATATTTGATGTCAAGAGCCATACTAACAGGACGGCTCGCTAAATGGGCCCTACTCTTGATGGAGTTCTCGAAAACATATCGACCGCTCAAGGCAGTGAAAGGACAGGCCATCGCCGACTTCCTCGCTGAGCAGCCTATACCTGAATTGCGAATTGCCAGAAGAGCACGCGTTTGACACGATGGATGGGGAGAAAGGAGATAGTAACACCCGATGGGAACTCTACTTCGACGGGGCATCTTCCATGAAGAAGCGAGAGCACGGCTCCCCTATAATCAAATCTGGGGTATCTTCGTGACTCGGCAAGGAGGGATAATGCGCTTTGCCTTTTCCTCGACAGAGCCGAGGACAAACAATGAAGCCGAATATGAAGCTTTGATAGCAAGTCTTGAGATCGCTGTTGACATGAGAATTGAAAACCTCCTTATATACGGAGACTCCCAGTTAGCCGTTAGTCAAGTAAACGGCGACTATCAAACGTGCAAACCAGAGTTGGTAAGGTACGGTGAGAGAGTGCAACAATTGCTGACACGAATCCCCTCCTACATGCTGGAGAGCATACCGCGCACGAAAAATAGCAAGGCGGATGCATTAGCCAAACTCGCTAAAGAACTGGCCGACGAGAACCTCGATGACGTGAGGATCGTTGTGGAAAGCCGTCGGGTCCTTACACCGGCAAAAATATCTCCGGAGTCGTCCAAAGAAAAGGGAGCGACCGAGCAAACGGCCCTACAAATAAATGACCAGGAAAATGCTAAGGATTGGAGGGAAGTCTTTATAGACTACTTCAAATCCCGTCAAACACCTGAAGATGCAGCCTCAAGACATCAACTCATGAAATGAGCTCTATCCTTCGCCTTCGTCAATGACACTCTATATAAGAGATCGTTCGACTCTCTGTGGCTAAGATGACTGGGACCACAAGAAGCGAGGAAAGTCATCCAAGAAACTCACGACGGACTCTGCGGATCTCATCAAGCCGGGCCAAATATGAAGCTGAAGATCAAAAGGATGGGCTACTATTAGCCCACAATGATCCAAGACTGCCTTGAATACGCGAAACAGTGCCACTCATGCCAGATTCACGGGGATTTTATCCACCAGCATCCAAATCCGCTACACTCGACGGTGGCTAGCTGGCCATTCGAAATGTGGGGAACCGACATAATCGGGCCCATTGAACCAGCATCGTCCAGAGGACATCGGTTCATACTGGAGACAACCGATTACTTCTCCAAGTGGGCAGAAGCAGCACCACTAAGAGAAGCGAAGACGGAGAATATCCTCCATTTCTTCAAGACACGTGTCATCTATCGGTTCAGCACCTCACGACGGATTATCTCCGATAACAGGTCAGCCTACAGAAGCCACAAAATCAGTCGCTTCGCACAACAATATAATATAGACTGGAGATACTCTTCGGTCTATAATCCCCAAGCTAATCGTCTAGCTGAGGCTTTCAACAAGACCTTGGCGAAGATCATAAAGAAGAGGGTGTCTCGAAATAAGAAGGACTGGCATGAGAGACTGCATAAAGCTCTCTGGGCGCATCGGACCACGTTCAAAACGGCCACGAACACAACGCCATTTGCGTTAGTATTCGGCGCAGAGGTGGTACTCCCTTTGGAGATAGAGCTACCCTCCTTATGAGTGGAAGTTCATTACGAGCTAACGGACGAAGAGAATGCTCATCTTCGGCTTGAGGAACTTGATGCCCTCGACGAAACCCGGCTCATGGCGCATCAAAACTTGGAAGCTTACAAAACAAAGATGACGCGCTCATACGAGAGATTGACTGGGCCGAGAACATTCCGCCAAGGGGAACTCGTGCTAGTGGTCAAGAGACCTATGATCCCCAATCGTGCCAAACGGGGGAAATTCGAGCCAAACTATGAAGGCCCGTAAATCATAGACAAAGTCTACCAGGGTGGGGGCTTACTTGCTCATAGATATGCATGGCGAAAGACCCTTCAGGCCAATAAACGGCCGTTTCTTGAAGAAATACTACGCCTAACCGAGACGTCTATAAACTACTACGGACCGCAGTATCCCAAGGCTGACGCAAAAATAAAAAAAAATAAAAAAATAACGGTACATCCATAAGCGAGATGGGCATGGATGAAAACCCGAAAGGGCTCTGTGAGTAAAAACAGCAAGGCTACCGGCGAGTTTATGAAAACCTGAAAGGGCGCAATCTCGTTACAAGACACTTGCAAAGTCCTCTCGACCCTGTAAGGAGAAAATACCTGCGTGAGATCCTTACGACTCACAAGGGAGCAACACACTTAGGAATCCCCATGATTCCTAAGGAGAAAACACACTTACGAGATCCTCACGACTCGTAAAGAGAATTCCCCTTTGAGACCCTCTCAGCTAATAGGATTCAAAAGCCTTAAGCTACAGGGATCTGAATCTGTTCTTAAGCCATCATACACCCCGATTTTTCCCTACAAGCGGTTCAATGCTGACTTTTATATACAATCCACGGGCACGAATAAACATTTCCCTAACAGAGTCCCACCAGCGACTAGGGATATGCTCACACGGTGAACAATACTTGTAAGTCCTCTTGACATATAAGGAGAAAATACTCTTATGAGATCCTTACGACTTATAAGAAAGAACACCACTTAGAAGTCCTCACGACTTTTAAGGAGAACGCACGCCTATGAGATCCTCACGACTCATAGGAAGAAATACCTTTATGAGACCCATACGACTCATGAAGTCAAAAGCCTTAGCTGACAGGATCTTAACCCTGTTTGCTAAGCCACCCTTATTCGAACCAACAAAGGCAAATGATGATTCGCTCCTGGCAATGTCCCAGTGGTAGCGATGTTGATGCCTAAATCGGTATCAAATTCCAAGTCCTTTCATGGCAAATGATGATTCGCTCATGGCAACATTCCAGTCGCAGCGATGCTGATGCTAAGATTGGTATCCGATCTTGAGTTCCGTACTCGGGAAAAAAATACATATAAAATAGCCGAAATGATTGGGCACCGCGAAAAATAGCCGAAATGATTGGGCAATCGCGACTTTTGCGATATAAAAGGCTGAAATGATAGAGCATCGCGGAAAGAAAAAAAATAACATGAAACTTTTGCCCTACAGATGAGATCACATCGATCCCTGTATACAATCCAGGGGAACAAACAAAAAGGGAAACATATCATCCCACCAGGCTCCATCAGAAAGAGAGCCAAGTCTCGATAGCAACATCTACAACCTAGAGATCAACAATGGTGTTCCTTCTCGTTCCAACCAGAAGCAGACGCGGCTTCAGCAAAATGAAGCTATGGCAAAGTCCCTAGTTCCAAGTCTCAACGGCCACATCTACACCCTGGAGACCCACAACAGCGTTCCTCCTCATTCCAGCAGGATTAAGACGTGACAATCAACCTCGGAGCCACGGCAGAGTCCGTAGTTCCAAGTCTCGACGGCCACATCTACAGCCTGGAGACGCACAGCAGCGTTCCTCCTCATTCCAGCAGGATTCAAACGCGACAATCAACCTCGGAGCCATGGCAAAGTCCCTAGTTCCAAATCTCGATGGTTCACAGACAACCTAGAGACCACCTCGACATTCGTCTCATTACAGCAGACGCAACGTCAGCAAAGCGGAGCCGCGGCAAAGTTTCCAGTTCCAGGACTCGGCGGTGCACAGACAACTGAGAGCCAACTCCTGACCCCGTATGGCTAAAGTCAATCTTGACCCCGTATGGCCAAAGTCAATCCTGACCCCGTATGGCCAAAGTCAATCCTGACCCGTATGGCTAAAGTCAATCCTGACCCCGTATGGCCAAAGTCAATCCTAACCCCGTATGGCCAAAGTCAATCCTGACCCCGTATGTCTAAAGTCAATCCTGACCCCGTATGGCCAAAGTCAATCCTGACCCCGTATGGCCAAAGTCAATTCTGACCCCGTATGGCCAAAGTCAATTCTGACCCCGTATGGTTAAAGTCAATCCTGACCCCGTATGGCTAAAGTCAATCCAGACACCATATGGCTAAAGTCAATCCTGAACCCATATGGCTAAAGTCAATCTTGACCCCATATGGCCAAAGTCAACCCTCGACCTCCCCGTCAAAGCAATGCTTTGATTCGGGAGCAGGTCAACTCATCAATCACTTACGAGTCCTCTCGACTTGTAAGGATGAAAATTATCTTGGGAGATCCTTACGACTCTCAAGAGAAAAACACACTTAGGAATCCTCACAATTCCTAAGGATAAGATACACCCACGAGATCCTCTCGACTCGTAGGGAAAAAAATCATTATGAGACCCTCATGGCTCATAAAATTGAAAAGTCTTAGGCGGCAGACCTGAACCTGTTTCCTAAGCCATCGCTACCCTGCAAAGAGTCCAAGATGGACAGTTACCTACTATCCACAGGCCATACTTGCTAAAATCACATGGCAACAATACAGCAAAAAGAAGAAAGAAATAGTGGGAGAAAAAATGTGTATCTTTTATTCATGAATTCAATGGAGTACAAGATGAATCATATAAAAGAATAAACAGTGGATACATATTATTCAAAAACTATAAATGTTTAATTGATACAAAAGCAGCTACTGAGAAGGAGGCGTTTTCAATAAATCAATCAGTTGTTCGCGCACTCCTCTCAACTCCTTTTCACGATCAGCCGCCGCGGCCAGCTCTGCTTCGACTTGGGCCTGTTGCTGCAGACAGGATGAAAGTTTCTTATCAATTTCCCGCTGAGCAGCTTCCTGACTCTGCGCAACCTGCTCATTAAGATCAAGCTTCTTCCTCAGCACCGGCCCGTCAGAAATACATTGTTGAAGGCTTTCAAAGATGGAGTTCAGCTGTGCAGCATTCGCTGCGACCTCAGCACGCAGTTGGACAGATTCAGCGGAAGTCGCTTCACATTCCTTTTGCTTAAGGGTCGCCTCTCGTTCGAAATGGCGAAGGGACGGAACGCTCTGCTCAACCCATGCAGCTCGCTGGGAGTTCGAAGCCAACACCTCCGGAGCAGGATGCCTAAGCTCAATCTCATACAGATAGGTCTCGATCTTCCTGCAGTAGTTAACCCAAGAATCAACGACGCTCTCGCTATGAAAGTTTATGAGCATCGCCAACATGAGATTAACTTCGGCAGGAAAATCTGAAGCAGATGCAAAGGCCTCAGCGTTAAGGTCCTCGACGAACTCGCTTAACATCCGTAGGCTATTCGCAGCACCTCTGGAAAAAGGGCATTTAGCAAAAGGCCCTGCCGGCATGGGAATCTGGGACTCGAAGGAAGCTGGAGTCGGTGTGATTGCTGCAAAACAAATCATAGTCAGATATCGGCTTAAGAGATAAAGAAGATGCAAGATCGATGAAGGCTACTGTACCGGCTACGGCAGGTGGCAAAGCCGGGAGTACTGGTGGTGCGACGATTCTCTTGTCCCCTCCTTCAATTTGTAGAGCTGTAATCAATTTAAAGTTAACAACGGCAAGGTCACCCATTAAAGAAAAGTAAAGACGTCGGTTAGAAAAGATACTCACCGGCACCAGCAGGCAGACAAACTTCCGACTGGAAGGAGAAGTGCGGGTTCAACACTTGATACAGATGATCAAAGAGAACTCCTGCAAGGTTGCGACGATGCATGGTCAGTACAAGGAAGATGACATCCACAATTTAAATTAGACAAACCGTAAACCCATATCTTCCAGCATTTGAGAAGACATGAGAAAAGGCGAAGGGTCGGCGACCGTCAGAGCAGCAACCGGTGACGCTTCTTCGGGTGGCACGACCTCAACGCTCACAACACCTATATAAGAAACAAAAGAAATGCCGTCAGAAGGGATAGAAAGGGATTGCGGAATAAAAAGGAAAACAATGACCCAAGATCTACCTGATGAGTCGCTAATCGAAACCGCGATAAGAGCATCACCAGGCGCAGCGACTGCTTCGCTTTCCTCCATTGGAATGGTTTCACCGCCCGTGGCTTCATCTCTCGATTCTACGAGAGCCGTCGTGACACTCGCAATGCCAGGCGATGGTAGGGAACCGCAAGGGGAAAGAGTGGTAGTTGGGGTAGTCCCGGACTCCTGAGAAAGAATGTTTACTTCTGGCTCGGTGATTGCCGTCATCTCACCTACCACCTCCTCACCAGGACTTGGCCCTACAGGGTACGATATATGAGAATCTGAAGATCAAACTCTAATAAAATGACCCAGTTTTACGTCACCTTGGGACGGCCTTTCAATTACCTCCTGAGCCGCGCGTACCGCCTGTCTATGAGCGGTAGACAGGGCAGCCGAAACACCCTCTGGAGAAATAGGGACAGGGGAAGCAGTGCTCGAGCCTGCACCAATAGCCAAGGTGGCATCACGTTCTTTCGCTGTACACCTCTTGCGCTTCCTTTCAGCCTGAGCCGCGAGAGCTGACCTCCTTAGGACTTCCGATAAAGGTAGACCATCATCTGAACCAAGTTCTGCCTCCAGCGTCGTTACGACGTCCATCATCGACTGCTTCTGCGAGACCCCTGGTGGCGACTTAGTGATAGACGTGGCTACAGTGGCCAGCGCTAACGATGCCGCTGCGTCACCACTCGCAATCGGCACTGCACTTGGGATGAGTTGAGTCGAGGTAGTCCCTACAATAAGATGAAAAAGAAGAGTTAGTTTACCCATAAAAAAGGGGGAATGAAGGCACAGTGAGCCGAAATATACCGAGGCCCAAGGAAGCGCAAAGCCTTTCCTCCTCTTCGAAAGTCTTGAGGGAAGCTGCAAGAGCTTCTTCGGCGGAGATACATGTTGAAGAAGAAAGCGTTAGTCAAAGCATAGTAATTAAAATGACCACAGGAAGATAAAACTGAAGTATAACTGATTGAGCAATGGTGATCTGTGCTGCCTCATTGCGAGCCAATTGCGCTTAAACCGCGATAGCAGCCTCCAGATCGGTATCATCCGGCGCCATGAATAAACCTTCATTGGTCCCATACTCACTCAACCCTCACTATAGGGAGCATAGGGCTCTTGACCAAGTACGACGTCGAGAGAAAACATCGACTTCTTTTTCTTCTGTGAGCAAGTGCCGGGAGCCGATAACACAAGCTTGTGCTTGGCGGGCAATTTGGGGCGACGAGTCCCTATCTCCGTACCCACACTGGACTCGGGTGACACCGCAGCTACCGTTTTTTCAGGCATACGGGGTAGGGGAAGCTCACGTATAACATGTGGTACCACAGCCACAGCGGCTTCTCTGAAGGGAGGATGGACAATGGTCCGTCGCTTCCGAGGAACGTTTGGATTACCCGCTGGGGCGGTGCCCTTGCGGTCAAGCAGCAATCGCTTCTCTTCTCTAATAACGGCGCCTATCGAATGCTGATACCATGACACATATACGTTCAGGGCTTTTGGAACGCTACTCGGCTCACTAATAAAGAAATTGGAGCCGGTGTTCAACCGCATAAAATGGTGCAATGCGCTCCGGATACCCTCTTCAGTAACAGCTGGCTCAGCTAAGAAGGCCTCAAGTGGGATGCCATGATTATAGATTAATTGATGGGCGAAACAATGCGGGTTGTACCTCATGAACAACGCCGAACCATTCTGCCTAAACACGAGAAAGCCCGACCTGATGGAGTATAAATGAAGAATCTCCCGAGCTTTCAAGATAGAAGCCCCGTCTTTAAAAATGTCACGTAATGGATGCACCATTTTTGCGGATTCTTTACCAATGGTTAGAACCTTATCGGTAAAGGTTATGCCATCTCCAATCATGCTTGGACGAAGGAGCAAACCCCTAGCTTCCCGCTGTGTCGGATTTACGAGGGACGCGTCAACTAGCTGCATAATCCTAGAGAAGTTATGCTTATCGTAGAAGCAAGGCCTTTTATGAGCGCCAAAAGCGCCAAGTACATGTAGCTCGATCCATGACCTAAAATAATGCATCGAGAAGTTCATGTGATGCACCCCTGGTTCAGTAGTATCTGCCGCCAAGCTGAGGCCGTGATACAAATAGGCTAACCCAGCGATTCCGATGGCCACTTGCATCCCAATAACCATTCGGTGAGCTGGATAAAAAACCGGACGGCCTCATATGGCGAGGGTGCATTGGAAGCACAAACTAGCTTAGCCATAGTCCGAGGAAACCCAGAAAGAACGCTTCTTCGTCGATCCTAGGAGCTGCAAGCTCTACGAAAGAGACGACCGGGGTGTGGGGAGAAAGAAACTCCTCTGATCCGCCTCCGTTGCCGGCTGGTTGTCCAAACCAAAACCAAAAGGATCTTCGAGTTTAGCAAATTTCGCGGCTTCCTTCGACAGGACTTCTGAGCGGAGAAAACGGGCAATGAAATCTAGGAAATTAACCCCATAGCTTCCAGATTCAAGAAAAAGGGTCTCATAGATATTCAACACCTTAATCAAACTGGGGAATTGATGTTGAATGGCGTTCTCCGGGGTAAGGCCTGTCATCACTGACTTGGAAGCAAAAACGTACTCGTCCGGAGGAAGCAGCTCCTCGTTGTGTTCTCCCCTAACCGGTAAGCCAGAAACCTCTGCAAACTCCTCTAAAGGGATTGAGACTTCTCGATCCAACAGAAGGAAGGTGTGGGTCGGAATATTCCATTGATCCAGAAAAGCCTTGATCCACTAGGCAGGAGGCGTGGAATATTGAAAGAGAGAAGCGTAAATCGTAGGATACAACCTGAGCTTCAGCAGCTGTGACTTCTTGGCTGACAAAATATAGCGGGCCCATTGCAAATACCCAGCTGGATGACGGGGAGTTAATCCTATGTTATACGGCTATCCCCAAGGGTGTGACTCGCCTTGGCAGATACGTCACCCCAAGGTATCCAAAGCCATTGGAGGCTGTACGGGTATTGCAGCCATAGAAGGCTGAAGGAGACCCTCTGAAGTCCAGTTGACCTCCATGGTATAGTTCACCGGGGGTGGGTCGGCGTAGTGGATCGCCGAAATAGGCTCCGAAGATGCTGCGTAAGAAAAGCTATGCCGACCCCTGATGATCTGATTGTACCACGTTCCCCATAAATGAAGGTTCTTTTGTTTCGGATCATGATCTTTGGTCAGTGCAAACACTTCCCTATCAACAGGCGCTTCAGGGAATCCACTTTTCGAACAGACGAACGTGAAAGAAATGTCGAAAGACATAGTACCTGCGCGAAAAGGAACAAAAAATTAGCCGCCAAAGGCTACAGCTCAAATTCTGGCACTTGGTACTTTAATTTCGTACCGCACTGTAATGCAGTGAAAGGGGACCCACACAATCTAGATGATGGCACATCATTAATAAAACATCATCATCATTTGATGGGACAGTCATTAAATGAGGAAATCCTAAAAGGATTCTCATTTAATGAGGGCCCCTCGGGCCAAGGAGTAAATCTCCCTTGAGAGCAATGCTCTTTAACAGATATGACATCTGTCATAATTAATGATGAAGGAATAAAAATTCCCCCTAAAAATTTTTGAACAGCTACGCTCGGAAGATGGAATAAGCCAGCAAAAACTTTAAGAAGCAAACCTTTATTGAGTAAAAAAAACTCTGAGATCTTTAAGATCTACAAGATGAACTCTAATAGTTCTTCTTTAAAAATGGGTTAAGAGACCCTAAGAAAGATCTCTTTAGATCTATGAGAGCAAAGCTCTGTTAACAAAACCCTAAAAAGGTTTTCTTAGATCTATGATCTGAAAAGAGCAGGGTTCTGTTAATGGGTGAAACCTTAGTTTATTAACTAATCCCTTCAAAGATTTAAATCTTTACCTAAATTTTTGGCAGAGTTCTGTCCCTAAGAAAGTTCTTAAGACAAAGAGCTATGCTCTGAAGGAGAATTAATTCTCGGAAAACTGTGTCAGATTCAAGGGAAATTTTTCAAACTCACAGTCTTCAAGTGTGATCTTTTGCGTGGTCGGAACAATAGAAAGGAGGGAGGGTGATATAACGGTTAAAGGTTCAGGAGGGTGAATTGGAAAATCCGACACATCAAAGAAAAATGGTTCAACCTCAATATTATCCTCAATACTCTCCTCAATACTATCCTCATAATTCTCCTCAATATTTAGCTCATCCATGCCATTATCATCAAAATCAAGACGCATATGAAGTTCGGGAGAAACAATTAATGACTCGGGATGATGAATTGGACATAAAATTTCAATCAAATCGACAGGTTCATCATCTGAAATATTCCAGGAGTCTATATCCTCAATCAAGTGAAAATCAATTTTTTCTGACACCTCCTCAAAAGCATGGATATTGATAAATTTGGGTTCAAGATTGGAGGTGTAAAGATCAAAAGGATTAGGTGTGGTTTCACTCAAAAGGGTTTCTTCACAGTCTGGAAAATCAAGCACTACAAAGTCACACAACTCGTTTTTATTTTCAACTGGTGAACTATTTGGGACGATCGATGGAAAACCGGAGTTGTGGGATTCAATTGGGTATGGGTAGGTCTGATTTGGGAATGTGTAGAACTCACTCGCTCCTCTCAAATTCTCACTCTGTCCGACCGCCTCCTCATACATTGGAAAATTTAGAGCTAGTTGAAAACTAGCTGCCGGTTCACTAGGTTGCATAAGGACGGCAATGGACGCATCCACATTCCTAACCATTTTGTTTGTTGCTGAAATATAAGCTTCCAATGACTGTTCCAAACTAGACATGGGTTGTGAGGGGGTTTCGGTAAAAGATTCGAAATTGTTTGGATACGTGAAACTCCCAAATGGCTGTGTAGAAGAAATGTCTGGTGAAGGTGGGAAAGTCGGGTAGGACTGGTAGGAATTGGATGGTTGGACAGGCGTGGGATCAACATGTGGATAAAAAGGTGAATGGACTTGTTGATCCCTATAACTGGATGTGTGGAGAGGGGTGAAAGATCGGCTACGAGATTGAGCAATATGCTCAGCAATGAACATCGGTTTAGGAGTTACAACAGGACTTGAAAAAGTGGTATCAACGTATGAAGGTGGTGAAGGTTGACATGGTTGAGACAAAGTGGGTTGTGAATTCGAACTGTTTCTCCTAGACGCTTCTATTTGATCTTTCAAAGAAATTTTGGGCACGGAGGGATCTTCCTTAAATCGACCGAAACAATTGACGTACGAGGCAAAGTTAGGTTCAGGATACCAAAGTTCGGCAAGAGATTTGTGATGTGGGGTACCCATGATGAGAAGAGAAATAAGGTAGGTGGTGCAAGGATTTCTTAGCGACAAAAGTTGCAAGTCTTTTTTTAAAAAAATTCCTTTTTCCTTTTTCTCTTTATTTAGAACTGTTTGCAAAAAGATTTTCGAGAAAAGAGCTAAGACACACTTTCGATCAACCAAAAATTCACAATCAGGCCTAGATCTAGGGTCACCTAGGTCAGCTAGACAGCTCCTAACTGTTCCAAAGGGCTAGAAATAGGACCTCAAACCGCCTCTTCACCGCCAATTGCGGCCAGGTAAGTGCCAGGTAAGTGGGAGGCTCCCCACTACAAAAGTAGTGGTCCTAATTAAGTAACCACTTGCCTTAGACACACTTGTCTAGACACCACAAAGTCAGGTTAGGATAAACGGTCGATGCCTATAACTATTCCTCTGTCCTACTGAGCGCGACGTCCTTAGGGCTGAGTCTAGTATTTTTTTTTTAATTAAAGATTTGGTCAATGCAAATGCCTTATGTGATTTCTGGGGTCCTGGGAAGGGTGATGAAATCCCCACCCAATCTGAATTGGTCAAAAACCCCTTAAAATCCGATTAAAAATATGCAATACAGTAAATCACTTGCAATCAAAGATTTTTTTATTGCAATTTGAGAAAAGATATGCAAAACAGAAAAGATTTCTTGCAATCAATTTTTATTTTAAACGCGTGCAAAGAATCCTGCACAAGATTTGTTATTTGGAAGGGAAGATTTTTTTTAAGCACAAAGAATCCTGCAGAAGATTTGACAAAAGATATATGGGGATTGGCAGAAGAGGGAAAAGGGGAGCAAACAGTGCAAAACACGCGCGCTGACGTGGCAAATGGACCGCGGAACCTCGGCGGGAGCGCACTTGCGCGGCAGAAGGGTGGCGGATTTGAAGCTTCAGGTCTCTGAAAAAATTGTGCTGCTCTGTTGTTCCAATCCCTTTCTGTTCTGATCTACCTTTTTCTGTTTCGCACTCTGGATTTTTCCAGATCCGTCGATCCTGCAAAGATTCACAAAAAATACCCTTTCCAAAAAATAACAGATGATATTTTTTTAATATTTTTTTATATTTTTCAGTTTTTATGATTTTTTTAATTAAGATTAACCCGAAATTGCAAAAAGGAAATAACACGCCATCCCCGGCAACGGCGCCATTTGATTTGAACTTAAAAACTATCTATTAACCGCAATCAAGAACGGCGTCGCTTGGTAGCTAGCCGGTGAGTACGGGTCGGTCCACAGGGATGTTGTGAATTTCCTAATCGCTCAAACGAGTTAATTCCGATGGGTGTTCGGATTGATTATTAAATCTAAAAACTAAATCTATCTATACTAAAATTATCTAAATCTAAATCTTGCTAGGGTTAGGTTTAGGAATGGTTTGGAAATGTAAATAAATCTCAACGCTTTCTATACCCAAATTAGGATCTAAGAGGAGCTATGGTAATTATCAATAAAGGGGATTAGATCCATTCGGGAAGGTGTTCCTTCCTCTAGGTTCTTGTCCTTCCTTTAAAGATCCTTACCCTAACCTCCACGGAAAACGCGCGCAACCGGGCCTTTATACTACGGTATCACTGCTACCTCGAGGGATAGGGTGTCGTAGGGCGCGGTGTGTGTGTGTATGCATGGAGTTCTATTGATTATATGTGATGGATAAGAAAGGGATGAGAGATCTCATCTCTCAAAAGCCTTCCCCAAAGCTAACTCTAACAATTATCTAGGGCAAGGAATTAAATCTAAACTAGGGCAGAGAATGAAAAATTACCTAGTTTATAGATGGCTCTCTCCAACACAGGGTTGTCAGATCTGAATAGATGATATGAAAAGAGGCACCGATGCTCTCCAAAAGAATTCTGGATTTTATTCATAAAAAGAGGCATGAGGGAGGCATAACCTATTACAAGCTTTAGAGTTCCTATTTATAGAGGATAGGAAACCCTAGGTTACAATTGATTCGCACGTCTGCATTTACAAGAATGCCCTCTAAGAAAAAACCTAGTCAAAGATCCGCGCCGCCTCTGGAATTTTGGTAAAAAAATTTTTATCTCCGGGCTCTATATGGCCGCGGAACCACGGCCACAGCAAGGGTTGGGCCGCAGTTCCGCGGCCCAATGATGGCACTGGAGGCTTGTTTTTTCTGGGCTTTTCTTGGATTCTTGGGCTTCTTATTTCTTTGGTTCTTTTATTAAAATAGCTTCTAGGTTTCTTCCAGATCTCCAGTGAACAATTGCAGTGGACTTTTAACCGTTCGCTTTGTAATCTTGGACCTTGCGTTGCCTTGTACTGATCTTTGTGTAGGCTTTATCAAAATCCTTCTGTTTGCTGGTCGTAGTTCCACTTTTGCATCGTCTTTTCTCTTTTTCACTGTTTTAGATCCAAGAACCTGTAACCTATAATATGTAGCAGACATGCGTCAAAAGCACTTGTTTATTTATAAAACGAATAAGAATGGGGAATATAATAATACAATATTATGGTGTGAACAATTGCCTTCTGTGAAACAGAAGCCCTAGGATCAAAGATCCAACGGTGAGGAAATCCCCAAATCAATTAGAGAAAAGATCTCTTCAACCGATTCAACAAATCTGCCTACCCTATATAAAGGCCCCAAGACTTCAATTCTAATAGAGAGGAACCCCCCTACAAACTTTGAGAAAGTTTAAAGAGAAGAGCAAGCTCTCAGAAAGAGAAAAAATTCTTCAAGGTAAATAAAACAGAGAGATGAAATCATCTCATAAGAGAAGAAGAACCTATTTCTTTTTCTAAGATCATAGATCTATAAGACAAATTATCTTTCACCAAAGAGATCATAGCATCTCATTATAAAAAGGAGGGAGAATAATTCAATTCTTTTAGGATCACAAATCCATAAAGGTAAAACCTTTCACCAAACTCATAAGAGATTGAAACATCTCCTATAAAATAAGAACTTTGTTCTTAGATCCACGAGACAAAGTCTCTTAAAAGAGAAAATTTAATTCTCAGAGAACAGAGCTGCCTAAAAAGAGTCTTAGCGCTCCGATTAAAAGAAGCGCTTCAGCACTCCAAAACCTAGCGCACGGCGCTGCAGAGCCCTAGCGCTCCAATTAAACGAAGCGCTTCAGCGCTCCAAATTTATCGCATAGCGCTGCAGAGCCTTAGCGCTCCAAATTTAAAGAAGCGCTCTCCGCTCATTGACTGGCGCTCAGCGCCAAGCATGCCATGTGCTCCTCACGTGTGCCCTACTTCACAAAAAGCGCTATACGCTCATTGACCGGCGCTCAGCGCCAAGCACGTCACGTGCTCCTCACGTATGCGCTACTTCACAAGAAGCGATCTACGCTCATTGAGACTGGCGCTCGGTACCAAGCGCACTACGTGCTCCTCACGTGTGCACTGAGAGAACATAAATTTATCTTTAATAATAAATCCCAGAGCCATAATGAGTGCTCGGCACTCAATAAAAGAAAAAAAGTTGTCTGGACTAATGCTCAGCTTTGTTAAATGAAAAGGGACTGAGCCTAATTAAATGTCCAATATTTTAACTGAATGGGCTGAGCCCAAGTTGGCCATAGATCTCTAATTCAGATTAATTGAGCCCATATGCTCATAAATATTTGGTCTTAGTCCCAAATTGGACTACAGATCTCCCAACCAACATTGGTTCAAGGGTACATCTCTTCACTCCTCTGATATTTGTCGTTGTAATCATTCAACGTCTTCAGAGAGGTGACGGGTCCCGACAACCAGATATTCCACGGACTGTAGGGTCCTTAAACTCATGGACTATAATGTCCTTAAACTTTACAGACTATGATGTCTCTAAACTACCACGGACTGTGAGGCCTTAAACTCATAGACTATGATGTCTTTAAACTTTACAGACTATGATGTCCTTAAACTCCATGGACTATGATGTACTTAAACTTATGGACTGCAAAGTCCCTAAACTAAAACAATAGAGCCCAAATGCTCTTTTGTTGGATCTAAATGATCCTGTTAAGTAGATCTTAGTCTAAAATTAGACTAACGTATCCTTAACAAATGGTTAAGTAGATCTTAGTCTAAAATTAAACTAACGTATCCTTAACAAACGTTTAAATTGATCTTAGTCTCAAATGAGATTAACGATCCTTAAACCCAATCCAAAACCCAAATCTAAGAAAATACGGATTTGGACTAATCCACACCCTACGGGCGACAACACAAATTAGTCTCCGTATACAATTCACGAGCAACCAAAAATAAAACAAACGCTCACGACATGAAGTGACCATCTGGAGAAGGAGAAAGTGATTACCACGATGCGGTAGAGTAATTAACTGCAGGGGCTTGCGCCTGCAGGGAAGAGCGTCCCCACGATCAAAAAAAACCCTCAAACGAAGGGAAATCTGATAAAGTCTGCTACAACGGCCGCATCTGTCTAAACCTCCGATACACGGTGCCATAAATCAACTTGGCATCTTCGGAGAGGTGGACGGATAAAACCAAATAGCATCTGCCTCCAAATTCAGACAAGACGTCAGTCTTCCCGATCTTTCGGCGGAGAACATCGTTCTTTCAGCAAAAACCAAAAAAATGCTGGAGGATCTACAGGTAAGTCCGGTAGTCAGGTGGAAAAGCCTACTTGAACCCGAAATAATAGAAAGGATGTTAAAATCTCATCCCGCACCGAAAATTGTTGACGAGGGGAAAACCCCCAAGTCAAGCTTTCGAAGTCTTCGAAGAAAAAGAAGAAGACCAAGAACCCTGTGCAGTCTTCCGAGTATGACGACAAGCGCACAGATTTACAAAAATTCATAGATGCGATAGAGAAGTATAACCAGAAGGCGCGGACATTGGTCACACTCGAAGAATTCCTTAAGCATGTTCTTGAGGGCGAAGACAGTGACAATGATGAGGGAAATGACTCATCAGAAGACACCGAAGACCGTGTAGCAAGTTGCCATGTGGTCTCTCATTCGTCATTATATGATGAAGAGGCTCCCTCGATGTCAGAAAAAAATGCAGAGGAACTGGGGGCAGAAACGGCGCTAAAATCTCCGGAACTGCCAGAAGAAGACCCGATTGAGAGGGTGCTAAATGGAGCCTTTAAAAAAAGCAAAGTTGATTAAGAACGCGAGACAGCCATATATGAAAAGGCTAAGCGTCAGCGTCTGGATAAAGAAGCTACGGTGTGAATGAGTTATAAAGTACTCCAACCAAACCAAAGTACACCTGCAATAAATAAGAGCAAGATCAAAACAGAGAAGCGGTTCGCCAAAACCCTATCAATGGGGTTGAAACTGCCACCTCTCATAAAGAACATTCCCGGAGTCATATGTCTCGATGGAGAAGAATCGCATCCAAACAACTGCCTATATCATCGGAGGGTCACCCACCCCATCGAAGAATGCAGTGCCTTCAAGAAGTGGTGGAAAGGATACGTTTCCCATCAAAAACACTTCAAGAGGATGAAGCGCGAAACTCGCGCTCGTTGATAGCAAAATAGTGGGATAAACGCGTATGAAGAAACGACTTGCAACAGTCATATGGTTGGTACCAGTTAAGATCGAGGAAAACCTCCAGTTCTTACATTTGGGAGCGATTCTGAGTATGAAACACCCCTTAACCCTCTCTTCAAAGATTCCCCCTCCGAAAAAGAAAAGCAGAAGAAGAACTGCGAGAATATTCAGCAGCGTAACCGCGCGCTGCCTGAGAAGAACCTCGGACCTACAAACAAGGGTTCGAACAAAAAAGACAAAGGAAAAGGGAAAATCTCTGAAAAAATTGCCCTCGATGACGGAGTGATAAAAAAGCTCACCACAGAAGACCCGCCTAAGAAAAACAAGGTGGATTACAACGTCCTGACACATCTAAGGAAAATACCCTCGCAACGGAGTATATTGGATACTCTCCTCCTGTCCAAAGAGGCATGAGATTCCCTGATCAAGGCAATACAAGAGCCCGATCAGTTCCAAACTTTCCTCGTAAAAGAGAAGATCAAAGATGAACTGGAAGAGGTCTATACAGCCGATATTACATTCAGTGATGAAGATCTGCTTCTCGATATGTGCAAACATAATCCCCCATTATACGTCACTAGGTACCGCCACGACATCAAGATAGGGAAAAATTCTTGTCGACAGCGGATCCTCCGTTAACCTTCTCAACGTGAGAGTGCTAAAGGAAATATGTGTTAGTAATATGTATGCCCTAGAAGCCATTACTGTACATACGATGTATATTGTAGTGGATGCTTGGACATATATAGGGAGGACTTTCTTGCTCGACATGATAGTATGCTATCGGTTGCTCTTTATCTTAACATGTACACTAATTGTCTTTATAATACATGTTGATAAAGCCCTTAGGATGAGTACTTGACTACCGGGACTATGATGCAGATCATACTAATGGGGACAGAGTAGTCGTTAAGTATATCCTTCAAATGTTCCTAGTCGAGGGTGTATCGAGACAGGGCATCATATACCAGAGTAGACTAGCGTATACGCTTCTCGACCCATATGATGGGCGATGGATGATCCCATATCCATTAGTGTTTGACATCAAAGAAGGTATGCGGGTGCTCAGTGGAGACTGGGTACACTGGACGGACTCACCGAGAACTCCTAGATGGTATTATACCTATCGTCGGATAGCAGTTCTCTGGTAACAATGGTAAAGGTTAGTCTGTAGACCCGAGATCGTCATAGAGTCTTATGTGATTCCCACTGTGCTTTGATTTCCACCTTACAACGTTCAAGAGAACGTGCAAAACGGTGGCTTTTGGGTACAGTATCGAGTCGCATGGAGGCAATGAGCGATAGGAGGGGTTTCGTCTCTCCTAGTATGGGGAGTTGATGTTGCGCTATGCTTGATTGGCCATAACAGGAAATCCCTGGCCAGGGTTGCTGAGATCTACTGGTAAGTGTTATTAGTAGTTTCTCGAACCGTTATGGACCTTGCATCGGCATGACTTATCAGGCTATTGGGGTCTGACGTTATACCACCCCCAGGCTGTGACATGTGACATATCAGACGAAGATACCGGACTGTACGGTAATGTTACTGATTGGATTCGCAGGAGTACGAGCAGGCTTGCTTGTTGATCTTCTGATCGCTCAATACCCGGATGGCCGTTACGTTTAGCAGACCGCTTGCGGCTTGTGGTTGTTTGATATGATCATCACCTACTGCCGGCGTATTGACAAGTCTTTAGAGTCCTACATAGAGGTTTCCTGGCTCAAGATAAACAGAGTAAGGGCACATATGTGATATGTGCGGGACCAAGGTTGACACGATATGAGATACCGTATTCTATTCTCGCGATATGTGATATCGGTCGGTTATATATAGCTGGGTTATCGGATCAAGTGTTGATTCGATAAGTTGATTCATATAGTATTAGTCGGTTGTATATGATATAGCCGGATTATTAAATCAAGAGTTGATTTGATAATTATTTGTATAATTATATATTTGATATATTATATTACATTAACTAATATTAAGCTCACTTGTGATTTCTTTTCTTACTAGATGTGCACATTGTATATATGTGATATGTATATTTGTGTACATGTATTGTGTCATGTTTGATGATACATACAAGATGTGTGTATGAGATTAATACCATGCTAGGGTTAAGTTAGGGTTTCTATTTATGTTAAGCTAATTCAAAAGAGATTGAGTTTGTCATGGTAAAGCTTGGACAAAACCTTTTGGATAAGTTTTGACAAGTCAACTTTTTGGTCTAGTTAAAGATATTTATCAAACCTAACCCTTAACCATAGTATGTGGTTTATTCTCTACATGAGTTAATCATGATGGCTTTAACTCACCCATGATTGCAATAATTCATTTGGATGAATAATTGATGAGATATTTTCTTCATCTTCTATTTCTACATCAAAAGCTTGTGGCTTCAATGGAGTTTTGAGAAAAAGTGTGAGAAAATGAAATCTAAAGTGAGCCCACTTCCTACTTCATCATCCTCTACTACTTGCCATTTAGTAAAGTGTGTTTGCTTCACTAATTATATGATTAGTGAAGAAATAGCTTGAGTTAGTGTCTCCTCGACGTAGATCATCTTCGGCCTCGAAGACATCGAAGCAAGCACGTTCGTTTCTTCAAGGGATCCTCTCTAGATTCCGAAGTTTGCAATAGCAGCGAAAGGGACTACTACATAGAGCTATTTGAAGTGAAGGGCCGGTCTACAAAAGTTGTATTCCTTGCTCACTAAAACTTGCAAAGTGTTTGCATTTGTTTTCCGTATTATTTCTAGTTAACGATTCATGATTAGGGTTAACTAGAACGGCAAATTTTTGAATTTGGCATGGACGATACCTCCCGAAACCTTGCTGCCGTGCTAGGCAACCCTTCAGTGGTATCAGAGACATGCTAGAAATTAATACGGATTTTTTTAGAATTACGAAACCGAAACGACTCCGAAACTTGAAACGGAAAACCCCAGTTTTTTTCGACTTTAAATAGTGTTCAAAAAAAATTTCAAACAAGTGCAGAATCATATTTGAGCATTAAGATGAACATGGGAGAAAATTGGGACCATGTGCTCGGATTTTGGCCGGGAACATAGCCACAATTTCCGAGGAGACCGGCCCTATAGGGGTGTTTTGGTCCTAATTTTTTTCCATGCACTGGTCTCTAGGTTTTGGTGTTTCAGGTGTTGTTTGTTTTTGCTAATTTTGCATGTGATGTAATCTTTCACTATAAACAATTCGGAGTGTTTCGTATTCGTAGTTTTAACATTGTTTCGGGTTATTCACATAGTGTCTAGGCAAAGTTAAAAAGTTCGATCGAATGTCAAAAACCCATTTTTTCCAAGTTTAACGTATTCAGAAAAACATGCAAGTGATTCTGTGGACCCTCTAGAAGAACGTAAACCTTAACTAGATTATGTGGCCGTCAAAACCGCCACTTGAACCCTAGGGTTTGTGGTAGTTTAGCGTTGTCGCAAGTGAGGCGTTGGTTTGACCCTTCTACGGCTGGTTCATAGGTATTGTAGCATCTTCTGGGTATTATTAAAACTGTGCTCAAGTGTTGAGCTGTCGGAAAATTGTGGGACTTTGATGAATCGATCAAAGAGTTTAACATCGTCCGGATATTATGTGATGGGATACAGTATTTGGAATCCACATGTAGTTATGAGATAACTAATTTGAACGTTATAAATCTAGCAATTTAGTCTTATTTGATCGGTTGCCACGGGATTTTGATGTGATCAAAAGTCCGTCCCAATCACGTAGTGTACGCGGATACTCGTCGGGTAAACTTAATAGATAGCCACGCCCTATAGCCCCGATCAAGTGACTGTAGGAGAACCCCGTCGCCAAAAGCATCCGTTCGGGTGCTCGCGGCAGCGATGTTCCGCCTTAGTGCACTTCGTCGACAGCATCGAGGGGTGCGGCCGTCTACAAAATTTTCCGACGAGCATTCGATCAGGATGTCGGGAATCTTGTTCAATTGCCCGACTTGTTATTGAAAAGTTTTTTCGGTATCGAGACTAAAATGCGGGGTTTCTAATTGTTAGGCATATGATGTCTAAGGAATTCATTTGGTTAGGCATGTGATGTCTAAGGTGGTTGCGGATTCCAACTGTTGTAGTTTTTCACTTTCTTTTCTGCGACCGTAAGTGTAATATGTGGTGTATCGCCAGTTTCGGTGCTATATGTCAACGACAATTGGGATACGCATATTTACTTACGTTGATGACATGTGATGTTATGTGTTGCTGTGATATGTTATATTGAATCATCATGTTTGAATAGCCAGGGGTTTTATGTGAGATGAGAGTTTTTCATTTTCATTCTTGTAAAATTCATTGTATGTAATATTCTTTTATTGGGGCACTTCCAGGTTGAGGATGATATCGCCATTGTATATTATTTACTTTTCCGCATTAGGATAGACCCAAGGCGGGGAGCACAAGTAATCGGGTTCTAGGGTCCAGAGGGAGACCATCTCGAGGAGTCGAGACTGGGTCTCCTAACTCTAGAATTGGCAGGGTTACTTGCCGCTCTCGTAGGGGTCTAGGGATGTGGGTTTGGCTATTCATCGCGACCGTGGAATCCGTGTTTTATACTGGCTTAATATAAAACACGGAAATCCTAGTATATCCAATATTTCATTTATGTTCTTCTGCTGCAATGTTCTGTGATGAGATCATATTACTGCCTAAGATGAATGCTTATATTATATATATGTGATATATATTATATATTGTTGATTTCGTTTCATATGTGATGCTTGTGAAGCATAATAAATGGGACTTCATTAATGAGATTAATGAAATAAAAGAAACCTAAAGATATTGTAGAAACTTGTCTCGAAAAATGATAGCTCTAGTTCTTGCTTTGCATAGCGGTATTCTTTGCAGAATATCCAGCACCTTATTCGATAAGGAAAGAGCCGAGATCCTTTCACCGGGAGTGACCTCTTTAGCGAAACTAGCAGATGCTACAAACTTGGTTTGTCTTTTGATTTCTTTTATAGTTTTTGCTTTGCATAGTGGTATTTGTGAAATATCCTGCACCTTATTCGATAAGGAAAGAGCCGAGATACCTTCACCGGGAGTGACCTCTTTAGCAAAACTAGTAAAAGCCTCAAAAGCACTCCTTTTTTAAAATTCACTCGATTCTACGATGAGATCAAGTTCATTACGCAAAGGGTTTTCTTAAAAACCTGTCATAGCCCTTCGTCATTTCAGATAAGTACTACTTAGTATTCGTGCTACGTTTGTTGACTATGTTAAGGCGTAGTGTGTGGTAGTTGATTAGTGCTTATCTGTATAAGCATATGATGCGATTGGATTAGGGTAGTCGTGCGACTTTGTTGACTATGTTAAGGATCGTGCGAGTGGGTTTAATTCAATCAGGAAATGACGGGTTGAACTTGACTAGCACTTATGATTTGTTAACTATGTTATGGTCATATAGCTGCTATGGGTAAAATATTATCGGGAATTTCAAGTGTTGAAATTTGCAATGAGATTTCATACCTCCTATGAGATAGTTGGATCCCGATACCCACTGCGATTAAGAGTTACTCCTGGGAGAGTTTTACACATTACAATTAGCCGATCAAGTAGGTGTTTAGAAAGGTGTTAACGGGGTTATGCCCCTGGGAAAATGAGTTTTATTTTAATTAGGTCCGTGCGAAAGCACGGGGAACCTCCCTCAAAGTACCGACACTGGCCTGGCCGAAAAATTGGCGAACTTGTAGGGTGTAATTAATCCCGGCTAGTCTTTCCTTTTAAGGTTTGAAGGAAGATTTGACTACAACGGTATGAGCCATCCTGATTAGATATATTAATAACCAATCTAATCTTACAAGAGCATACGCTGAATGTTTTCTTCTCTCTCTCTCCTGGTAGCGACCATGTCACGCCTTAATCAAGATAATAATATGGATGTATTGACCGAACTCGCTTGTTATACTAAGCTGGGGAACGTTGGTCCCGCTCTAACTTATAATTTTTATAAAACAGAGCAGTAAATAGGGGATTACCAGAATTCCCGTGTCGCCCAAACGAAGAAAGTGCATGATGATGCATCTTTTTCGGGTGTGTTCATTACAGAGAACTGTTTCTCAGTATCCTTTACGTCCTGGGTATGAGATGCCAGATCAGGATCCCAGATATGTAATCTGTTACATTGGCTACAGATAGGTAGAGAACTGAGAACGGGTGATAAGTTTCAAGAGTTGGAAACGGTGCAAGTATTGCAGCCAAGTATGTTGGCAGTTATCACCATGTATTACCAAATACATTGATTCTGAACGAATGTTATTAGATACCGAACCTGATATACAACATCATATCAGTCTCTTTATTTAGTAAAGAAGGATATAATTTTGTATTGTTGGATAATGTTTTGAACATTTCCTATATCAAGAGTTGATCGGTTCAGGCACGTTATCTAAAAGCATATACGTTCTAAATCAAACCACAGTTCTTAACGTACAGAACACACACGAGAGGAAGAGTTCAGAAATGAACGAATCCTTCTTGAGGCATTGTAGACTAGGTCATATCAATGCGACCCGACTAGCTAAGTTACATAAAGATGCATATTTAAATCAGTTTAAATTTACATCTTGTGAAACTTTCCAGTCATGTCTCAAAGATAAGATGACCATAGCTCGGTTTATTGGAAACGGAGAAAGAGTTACTGAACTCTTGGGATTGATACATGCTGAAGTATGAAAGTCCCCAGTCTACACATGCCAGGACCGGTTCTTTGTGCTTCATTACATTCACTGATGATCTCTCAAGATTCGTACATATGTTCCTGTTGAAACACAAGTCTGAACCTTTTGAGATATTCAAAGAATATAAATTAGAGGTAGAGAACCAAAAACAAGTATAAGTATTATGTCCTTTGATGAGATTAGGGAGGAGAATACTTGGGCATGGAATTCCTGGACTATTCTAAAGGAGAACGAGATTCTCTCTCAGCATTACTCCTCCGTATACACCATAGCACGGGGTGAAGCAATCGCACCCTATGAGATAAGGTGCGCTCTATGATGAGTACTACTGAGTTGTCTATTTCCTTCTAGGAGTTATGCACTTGAGAATCTGCATACCTATTGAATAGGATTCCAACCAAATCAGGTGCCTACCACACCATTTGTGATATAGTATGGGACGAGCCCATCTCTTAAGGATGTTAAGATTTGGGGTTGTCCGTCCTATGTCAAAAGAAAAATCCGGACAAGCTCGAGGCAAGGTCAGTTCTGTGGAAGTTTGTTGGATATCCCAAGAATTCGTAAGGGAATATCTTCTACCGCACCGAGGAACAAAAGGTGTTTTATTTCTCAGCATGCCACCCTTTTAGTGGTCATGAGGTAGAACTGGAAGGAGTTCCATCTATACAAACTACAGCTGACTATTTGGTAGAACCGCGGGATTCAATAGTTCCCGACGAACCTCAGCCTCTCCGTCGATCTAGTAGGGTTCCTTATCTACCTGAGAGATACTTTGGTTTTCTCTATGATAGTGGGAGCGAGAATTGCATCATGAGATGATGACCCAACTAGTTTCGAGCAGGCCATCAGGAGTGGGGACTCTGTAAGAATGGTTGGATGCTAAGTGATCTGAGATGGAATCCATATACACCAACAAAGTATGGGCTTTGGTTACTTTATCTGAAGGGTTAAATCCCCATCAGGAGCAAGTATATCTTGAGAAGATTACTTGGTGTACATGGAAAAGTTGAGACTTTCAAAGCTATGCTTAAGTCCATCCGGATCCTACTTAACATTGCTACATTCTATGACTACGATATCTGGCGGTTGGGTGTCTTGGCTGCTTTTCTAAATAGCGATTTAGAAGAGAGAGTTTATAAGTACACAGCTATAGGGCTTCGTTGATAGTGGGAGCGGCGGAAACGTGTGCAAGTTGCTTTATGAGTTAAAGCAGACATCGCAGAGTTGGAACATCTGTTTTGATGTGGTAGTCAAAAAGTTTGACTTCATCAAAATGATAGATGAACCTTGTATATACAAAAGGGTAGTAGGGAGTATGGTGGTGATCCTCGTATTGTACGTGGATAACATACTCTTGATAGGAAAGGAGTTTCCTATGCTACACTCAGTCAATCTCCTCTTATCACTAGGATTCTCCAAATAGGATCAAGATGATACCTCCTAAATCCTGGTATTGGATCTATTCGATAGATCTAAATGGATGTTAGGATTCTCACTAGGTATGGTGAGATAGTATCAATCGATCCTGGGGAGAATCACTGGAAAAGATCCAGGGTGATAAGGTCGACTGAATGTCAGTCACAGGCATTGTCTTTTCCCTCAGTGGAGGGACGGTATGTTGGAAGAGTTCCAAGCTGGATACCATGACAAACTAGATGATAAAGGCTGGATACATCACTACCAAGGATGCTACCAAAGAAATATTCTGGATGTACACTAGTTCATGAGATGAACTTCGTTCCTACCATTGTGTGACAATGGAGTTATGGCTTTAGCCAAGGAACCCCCATCCCATCTGTGATCCAGACATATTCTTAGGCAGTATCACCTGATCAGTGGAGATGGTTGATCTCCAGGGAGATCCAGGTTCAGGAGAGTAGACTCAGAGGACAACACGGCGGATCCACTCACAAAGGCTAATTCCCAGGAGAGACTTTTATGGGTTGATTGAGTATGAGATACTTCAACCACTGTTGATTGTTGGGTATGAGATACTACAACAGATGGCCCTAATGCAAGTGGAAGATTGTTAGTAATATGTATGCCCTAGAGGCCATTACTGTACATATGATTTATATTGTAGTGGATGCTTGGACATATATAGGGAGGACTTTCTTGCTCGACATGATAGTATGCTATCTTGTTGCTCTTTATCTTAACATGCACATTGATTGTCTCTATAATACATGTTGATAAAGCCCTTAGGATGAGTACTTGACTATCAGGACTATGATGCAGATCATACTAATGGGGACAGAGTAGTCGTTAAGTACATCCTTCAAATGTTCCTAGTTGAGGGTGTATCGAGACAGGGCATCATATACAAGAGTAGACTAGCATATACGCTTCTCGACCCATATGATGGGCGATGGATGATTCCATATCCATTGGTGTTTGACATCAGAGAAGGTATGTGGGTGCTCAGTGGAGACTGGGTACACTGGACGGACTCGCCGAGAACTCCTAGATGGTATTATACCTATCGTCGGATAGCAGTTCTCTGGTGACACTGGTACAGGTTAGTCTGTAGACCCGAGATCGTCATAGAGTCTTGTGTGATTCCCACTGTGCTTTGATTTCCACCTTACCACGTTCAAGAGAACATGCAAAATGGTGGCTTTTGGGTACAGTCCCGAGTCGCATGGAGGCAATGAGCGATAGGAGGGGTTTCGTCTCTCCTGGTATAGGGAGTTGATGTTGCGCTATGCTTGATTGGCCATAACAGGAAATCCCTGGGGAGGGTTGCTGAGATCTACTGGTAAGTGTTATCGGTAGTTTCTCGAACCGTTATGGACCTTACATCGGCATGACTTATCAGGCTATTGGGGTCTGACGTTATACCACCCCCAGGCTGTGACATGCGACATATCAGACGAAGATACCGGACTGTACGGTAATGTTACTGATTGGATTCGCAGGAGTACGAGAAGGCTTGCTTGTTGATCTTCTGATCGCTCAATACCCGGGTGGCCGTTACATTTAGCAGACCGCTTGCGGCTTGTGGTTGTTTGATATGATCATCACCTACTGCCGGCGTATTGACGAGTCTTTAGAGTCCTACACAGAGGTTTCCTGGCTCAAGCAAAATGGAGTAGGAGCACATATGTGATATGTGCGGGACCGAGGTTGATACGATATGAGATACCGTATTCTATTCTCGCGATATGTGATATCGGTCGGTTATATATAGCCGGGTTATCGGATCAAGTGTTGATTCGATAAGTTGATTCATATAGTATTAGTCGGTTGTATATGATATAGAAGGATTATTAAATCAAGAGTTGATTTGATAATTTAATATATAATTATATATTTGATATATTATATTACATTAACTAATATTAAGCTCACTTGTGATTTCTTTTCTCACTAGATGTGCACATTGTATATATGTGATATGTATATTTGTGTACTTGTATTGTATCATGTTTGATGATACATACAAGATGGGTGTATGAGATTAATACCATGCTAGGGTTAAGTTATGGTTTCTATTTATGTTAAGCTAATTCAAAAGAGATTAAGTTTGTCATGGTAAAGCTTGGACAAAAGCTTTTGGATAAGCTTTGACAAAGTCAACTCTTTTGTCTAGTTAAAGATATTTATCAAATCCAACCCTTAACCATAGTGTGTGGTTTAAGCATGATGGCTTTAACTCACCCATGGTTGCAATAATTCATTTGAATGAATAATTGATGAGATATTTTCTTCATCTTCTTCTTCTTCATCAAAAGCTTCTAGCTTCAATGGAGTTTTGAGAAAAAGTATGAGAAAATAAAATCTAAAGTGAGCCCACTTCCTACTTCATCGTCCTCTACTACTTGCCATTTAGTAGAGTGTGTTTGCTTCACTAATTATATGATTAGTGAAGAAATAGCTTGGGTTAGTGTCTCCTCGACGTAGATCATCTTCGGCCTCGAAGACATCGAAGCAAGCACGTTCGTTTCTTCAAGGGATCCTCTCGAAAGTCCGGAGTTTGCAATCGCAGCGAAGGGGACTAATACATGGAGCTATTTGAAGTAAAGGACCAGTCTACAAAGGTTGTATTCCTTGCTCACTAAAACTTGCAAAGTTTTTGCATTTATTTTCCATATTATTTCTAGTTAACGATTCATGGTTAGGGTTAGCTAGAACGGCAAATTTTTGAATTTGGCATGGACGATGCCTCCTGAAACCTTGCTGACGTGCTAGGCAACCCTTCAATTTGCATAAACGTTCAGCACTTTGCCCAAGATAAAATTACCATCACCGGGTTCGACTCACAGTCATCATGGACGCTTGGCTCCGTAATACTGACACTACGCTTCGGGCTGCTCATCAGTGACATCAAATTTCATGACATTGACGCCAAGACTTGTTATAATGTTTTGCTCGGTAGGCCTTGGTTACACGAGTACAGTGTCATCCCTTGTACACAATATCAGTGTATGAAGTATTTCAAGGATGGCTCGGAATACACCGTCACGGGAGTGCTAAATCCATTCTCCGTAAACGAAGTCCAGAAATACGAAGACGTAAAGTACTTCCTACCAAACTTCGAGGATACTAAAAGGTGCTATAAGCCGGAGAATAAAAAGAAATATGTCACCACTATCCTGATCTTTAGGAGCGATACCGAGGAAGATGAAGAAATAGTCTATTAGGGGCAACCCCAATAAGAAAACAATAAGCTCGGACCATCTACCCCTATATTGGTCTTTGGCAGCGACTCAGAGGACAAGACCAATGTAGTGTTCTCCATCCGCCCGTCAATGCAGACTTTTGTCGGAATAGATCAGAGTCTACAAATTACAATGGCTCTGCCTCGGCATTACAAGAAACCATAGTCATATAATTCGTGAATAATTTGGCGAATTTGCTAACAATTCGCGAATTTTTGATCGGCAAATTAATTCTCCGATTTAATCAGCCGATTAATTCCCCAATTTAATCGCCACTGGCGAACGCTTCAAATAATTCAAATAAACAGTGAATAATTCATAAAAACAACGAATAATTCGCAATAACAAAACCCAGTGCCTCATATATTAATTTCTTGCTCGAAATCCTTCCCGAACATTTCCCGAATACTTGCCGAATCTTTCCCGAATACCTGCCGATTTTTTCCGAATAGTTCCCCGAATCCAAATTTTCGACCTCGCCGAATAATTCTCGAACAGCGAATTTGTGACTATGAAAAGAACTTGATGCGCTCAATATATATAGCGTACAAAAACTGTAAACTTTCTACGCCCAAAAGTAGAGAAAGAAATTTGGCACGATGCCGATTTTGCGCTCGACAGGCTTCAACCCATCCGTCTGCCAAGATATTACGCGGAAGGATTAAAAAAGCTATTAAGATGCTAAGGTGTACCACTCAAATAAACTGTTCGACAAGAACAATTCTACAAAAAGATCTATGATACCCTCGGGACTCAGCGAAAGATGCCCAAAGGAAAGATGGAGGCAACCGGGCTCGGATACGTTCGGTCCAAGAAACGGGAGGAGATCTACAGTTGTCGTGTCATAAATAGCTCAAGTGAGGAAAAAACACTCTTCTAAATAGCCGAGACGTCGAATTGGAGCGAGATCCCGTTTTAAAAACATTAAGTTCGTCGCTGGAAGAACAAATTGACAAATTAATAAAAGAAGCTTGTCAAATGAGCTGGGACAATCACAGCCACGAAATTTCCATTTATGAAAATCCAAGACGCAGCGTCTCAGTCAACAATCTACAGAGAAAGCGGATCCAAGAAGCCGTGCAAACGAAAAAACTCGATTGGAGCCCGTCTTTTATAAAGAAGATAGGTCGGGAATACTCTTTCTCCCAAGACAAGACGAGAAAAATATTCATCCTTTTCATGAAGCACCAAATGATGACGCTTCCGGAGTCTCGGCACCCTAAACAAATAAACGAGGTCCAACATCTGGATTATTGCTCCTATCACTAAATAATAGGTCATCCTCTTGAAGACTGCTTCACCTTCAAAGACTGGCTAAAAGACCAGTATCGACAAGACAGGTTTACGTTATCCGACAGCTGGAAGGTAACCCCGCCATAAAAGCATTAGCCAAAGAGGGCTTATACTGTTAGGATAGGACCAGCTCAATATAGAGAATGGAAACGAACTCGTACCTGCCATATGATAACACTCTCAAAAGAAAGAGGGCGGAGACTATGAATAATCTCTACAGGTGCTTCGCAAATGAAAACGAGGACGAGGTGTCTCAAAGTTTCCACCAGCACCAAAAGAGCTGGAAGATAGGATACACGCTACAGCAGACAACCTATGAAAAATTAACTCAGGGACAGAAAATGATCCGAGGCCAACGTTCGTCAGTGGGCTACTATCTGAAAAACAAGTGGCCATGTTAAAAGACGTGCTCATGTAGTATAAAGATTGCTTCGCCTGAAACTACTTTGAAATGTTGGGTCTAGATCCAAAAGTGGCAGTATATAAACTAGCTATATCGCCAGATATAAAGCCAATCAAACAGGCGCTAAGAAGGATACAATTCGAACTTGAGATAAGCATCAACGCTGAAGTCAAGAAATTAATCGACTCCGGCTTCATCCAAGAGGTTCAATATCCCGACTGGATCGATAACATCATCCCAGTGATGAAGGAAAATGGGACATTTCGCATCTGCATGGACTTTCGAGATCTCAATAAACCTTGCCCGAAGGATGACTTCCCAGTACCTGTTATCGACCTGATGATCGATAACATGTCTACCTATGAGGTCTTCTCCTTCATGGATGGGTCTTTAGGATACAACCAAATAAAAATGCATCCATAAGACCAAAATCATACAGCCTTCCGGACCCCGTTAGGCATATTCTGCTATAAGGTAATGCCCTTCAGTCTGAAGAACGCTGGCGCTACCTACCAGAGAGCCATGACAAAGGTTTTCAATGATCTCATTCATGAGATTGTCGAATTCTACATCGACGACCTTGTAATGAAGAGAAAATCTCATGAGAAATATTGGGAACATCTAAAAATAGTGTTCCGACATCTTCGAAAGTATAATCTGAAGATGAACCCACTAAAATGCGCGTTTGGAGTTTCCTCAGGAAAATTCCTAGGATTCATCATACGTCACCGGGGTATCGAAATCGATCCCTCAAAGATCAAGGCGATTATGGAAATGCCCACGCCAAGAACCCTCAAACAACTGCGGTCTCTCCAAAGAAAGCTTGCATATATCCAGCGGTTCATAACCAACCTCTCCATAAAATGTCATCCTTACAGTCGTTTGATGAAGAAGGGGACTCCATTCATCCGGGATCAAAAGTGCCAAAACGCACTGGACGAAATCAAGCAATACCTACAAAATCCGCCAGTATTGACCGCTCTAGTTAAAGGAAAACCCCTTATCCTATATACAACGGCCCTTAAGAGTTCTCTAGGCTCATTATGGGCACAAGAGAATGATCAGGGAAAGGAGAGAGCTCTATACTATTTAAGTCGAGTTCTCCCGGGGGCAAAAAACGACTATTCCCCCATCGAAAAGTATTGACTGGAGCTAATATTCATAATAACGAAGCTCGGACCTTACGCCTTGGCACAGGAAGTCCATCTCATATCGAAGGTGGATCCTTTCAAATATCTAATATCAAGGGCCATACTAATAGAAAGGCTTGCCAAATGGGCCATCCTCCTGATGGAGTTCTCGGTAATGTATCGTCCCCTCAAAGCGGTGAAAAGGCAGGCCATCGCCGACTTCCTAGCGGAGCATCCGATACCAGCCGACTCCCCCTTAAACTGCGGGTTACCAGACGAACATACGTTCGATGCAATCGAAGAAGAAAATGATTCCCAATGGGAACTCTATTTCGATGGAGCATCTTCCATGAAACGGCGAAAGCAAAACACCCCTATAATCAAAGCTGGGTGGGCCTTATCTTCATGACCTTGCAAGGAGGGATATTGTGTTATGCCCTCTCCTTAACGAAGCCAAGGACTAAAAACGAAGCTGAATACGAAGCTTAGATAGCAGGTCTTGATATCGCTATCGACATGGGAATCAAAGACCTCCTCATATATGGAGAATCCCAGCTGATCGTTAACCAAGTAAATAGCGACTATCTAACATGCAAGTCAGAGCTAATAAAGTATGGCGAAAGAGTGCAGCAATTGCTGATGCAAATCCCTTCCTATACCCTGGAAAGTATACCGCGAGCGGAAAACAGCAAGGTGGATACATTGGTCAAATTGGTTAAAGAATTAGCTGATGAAGACCTCAATGACGTGAGGATCATTGTGCAATACCGCAGGGTTCTCGTGCCAACAGATATATCTTCAAAAGACCTGATAGAGCCATCCGAAGGAAAAGAAACGAACGAACAAGTTGCCCTTTAGAGGACGAAGAAAAGGTCAAGGACTGGAGGGAAGTCTTCATAGACTACTTTAAGTCCCAACGAACGCCCAAAAATGCGGCGTTTAGATATCGACTCATGAAACGAGCTTTATCTTTCATCTTCGTCAATGATACTCTATATAAGATATCATTCGACTGGCTATGGCTAAGATTCCTGGGGCCAGAGAAAGCAAAGAAATTCATCCAAGAAACTCACGATGGACTCTGCGGTTCTCATCAAGCTGGGCCAAAAATGAAGCTGAAGATAAAAAGAATGGGTTACTACTGGCCCACGATGATCCAGGACTGCCTCGAATATGCGAAGCAGTGTCACTCATACCAAATTCATGGGGACTTCATCCATCAACATCCAAATCCGTTACACCCGACAGTGGCTAGCTGGCCGTTCGAAATATGGGGAACCAATATAATTGGCCATATCGAACCGACATCATCTAAAGGACATCGGTTTATACTAACAATAACCGACTACTTCTCTAAGTGGGCAGAAGCAGTACCGCTAAGGAAAGTGAAGTCGGAGAATATCCTCCATTTCTTCAAGACCCATGTCATATACCAGTTTGGAACTCCGCGACGGATAATCTAGGATAATGGGCCAGCTTACAGAAGCCATAAAATAAGTCGTTTCATACAGCAGCTTAAAATAGATTGGAGATACTCTTTAGTCTATAATGCTCAGGCCAATGGTCTAGCTGAAGCTTTCAACAAGATCTTGACAAAGATAATAAAAATGACAGTGTCCAGAAACAAAAAGGACTGGCACAAAAAGTTGCATGAGGCTCCCTGGGCGTACCGAACAACTTTCAAGATGGCCATGAATACAACACCATATGCATTCGTGTTCGACATGGAAGCGGTGCTCCCATTAGAAATAGAACTCCCCTCTCTACGAGTAGAGGTTCGATACTAGCTGACAGATGAAGAAAATTCTCATCTTAGGCTTGAAGAGCTCGACGCCCTCGACGAAACTTGCCTTATAGCACGGCAAAATCTGGAGGCTTATAAGGCAAGGATAACACGGTCATACGAAAAACTGACCAGGACGAGAACATTCTGCCAAGGCAAACTCGTGCTAGTCGTCAAAAGATCAATGATCCCCAATCGTGCAAAACGAGGGAAGTTCGAGCCAAACTATGAAGGCTCGTACATCATAGACAAAGTCTACCAAGGTGGAGCCTACCTGCTCATGGATATGCATGGAGGAAGACCCTTCCGGCCAATAAACGGTCGATTCCTAAAAAAATACTACGCTTGACAAGTCATGACTTAGGTCAATTATAGATGACGACATTTGTGTCCGCTCTCTATCTTCCTAAGTCAGAACCCTGAGAGTAGTATCCAAAAAGCTTCGTCGTCCCAAAGCATGGTGATAATGGACCAAAACGTCCCTAAACTAATGTATTCCCAAAAACACGGGAATAATGGACCGAAACGTCCTAAAACTAATATTCGTTCCAAATATGAGAATGTTGGACCTAAATGTTCTTAAACTAACATTCGGTTCCAAAACGGGAATGTTGGACCGGAACGTCCTTAAACTAGCATTTCGCCCTAAAATACGGCGATAATAGACCTTCATGGCCTAAAACTAACACATTTAGCCCTACGGTGAATCCTCACCCTGATTACCGTATACAATCCACGGGCATAAACGATTCATAACTCTCCCAGGTCTCACATGATGTAGTCCTTAGAAAAAGATCGGGGTCTACAGCTAATGGCGCATTACTTTACAGGCCGCGTAAAAAAAAGGTATGTCCACAAGCGAAATGGGTACAGATGAAAACCCAAAAGGGCGCCGTGAGTAAAAATAGTAGAACTGCTTGCGAGCTAGTGAAAACCTGAGAAGGCGCGAACTCGTTAAAAAAATTGCACTTGCAGGGTCCTCACGACTTTGTAAGGAGAAAACACCCGCGTATGGGATCCTTACGACTCACAAAGGAGCAACACGCTTAGAAATCCACACGATTTCTAAGAGATCCTCACAACTCGTAAGGAGAATATACCTTCTATATGACCCTTATGGCTTATAGAATTCAAAAGCCTTAAGTTACAGAGGTCTGAACCTATTCTTAAGCCACCAAAACTCCACAAAACTTTTCTTATGTACAAGTAGTCCAATATCGACTCTTGTATACAATCCACGAGCATAAATAAATATATTACCCATAAAGTCCCACCAAGGACGAGAAATATTCCTCTATAGTGAACGGCACTTATAAGTTCTCTCGACTTACAAGGAGAAAACACTCTTGTAAGATCCTTACGACCTACAAGACAAAACACACTTAGAAATCCCTACGATTCCTAAGGAGAAAACACACCTATGAGATCCTCATGACTCATAGGGAGAAATACCTTTATGAGACCCTAACGGCTCATAAAGTCAAAAAGTCTTAGTCGACAGGATCCTAAACCTGTGTGCTAAGCCACCTTTGTCCAAATCAACAAAGGAAAATGATGATTCGCTCCTGGCAATATCCCAGTTATAGCGATACTGATGTCTAAATAGGTATCAAATTTCAAGCCCTCACAATTCAAATGATGATTTGCTCCAGACAATATCCAGTTGTAGCGATACTGATGCCTAAATAGGTATCAAATTTTTAGTCCTCTAACGGCAAATGATGATTCGCACCTAGTAAGATTCCGGTGGTAGCGATACTGATGCCAAGATTGGTATCAAATTTCAGATCCAAAAAAAGCCGAAACGGTTGGGCAACTCTCAATAAAAAGCAGCGGGTAAAAAAAAACAGCCGAAATGATTGGACACCATGATAAATAGCCGAAATGATTGGGAAATCATGACTTTCACGACATAAAAGCTGAAAAGATAGAGCATCGCAGAAAGAAATTTAAAAAAATTAAAAAATGAAAATGAAACTTTTCTGCCCTGCAAATAGGTCCATATTGACTTTGTATACGATCCATGGGCACAAATGGAAGAAAGAGAACCATATTTTCCCACCACGCTTTGTCAAAAGGAGAACTGAGTCTTGACGGTACACATACAACCTAGAGACTATCCCGGCGTTCCTTCTTATTCCAGCAAGATGCAAACGCAACGTCATCATCAAAAAAGAAAGACCGAAGGGTCAAAGAAAAAATGGAGTAATGGAAAAATCCTAGTTCCAAGTCTTGACGGTTCATTTACAACCTAGAGACTATCCTGGCGTTCCTTCTTATTCCGGAAGGATTGTGACGCATCGTCATCATAAAAAAAAGACTCATGGGTCAAAGCAAAAATGGAGTAATGGCAAAATCCTAGCTCTAAGTATTGACGGTACATATACAACCTAGAGACTATCCCAGCGTTCCCCCTCATTTCAGCAGGGTGTGGATGCAACTATCAAATGAAATTGAAGCAATGGAATATTCCTAACTCCGGACTTCAATTGCAATACATACAGCATAGAGCTCCTACAGATGTCTACCCTACTTCAGCAAACAATCGGAGCGATATTGTCAAAGCAAAAATGAAGTGATGACATATTCCTAACTTCGGGTCTTGATGGCAGTACATACAAAACCTAAAGGCTGTTGGAGATCATCCCATCCCAGAAGGGTGCGGTTATGACTTATCGGGGCTCCAAATTGAGCCTAACCTCAAGTAAAAAGCGCCACGACAAATACCTAACGCTTGTTCTTCTGACGGTAATATAAATACTCCAACCTAAGAAGATTACTTGAAGACGTCTTGTCCAGCCTCAGAAAGGATCAGAGACACGACAGTCGCAGGGCTACTCGAACAACGGCTTAAGGACTGCATATCGAGAAATACATCAGCCAACGCGACGGTACCACGGACTAAAACCCTAGTACCACAAACCTAACGGACCCCTGTCATAAAAGAATGAGGGTTATCTATATCCAACGTTAGGATGAGTTTTCCTGTAAACCCAAGGGAGGTAAACTAAAAAACACTCTGAAATGAGTACGTAAACTAGAGACTCCGAAATGAGTGAATAAACTATAAACTCCGAAATGAGTACGTAAACTAGAGACTTCAAAATGAGTGAATAAACTATGAACTCTGAAATGGATACATAAATTACTTTGCGCCAGATCAAGACATCAAGAAACAGAAAGATGCAACTCATAGGCCTCAGGGCTTAGATCTACATTTTTTAAGAATTGAGATCTGATTTAATGATAGATGTTGACGCTTGTGTCCGCTTGCTATCTTCTCAGATCGAAATTCTAAAAGCTACGTACAACACGCCAGCCCGAAACCAGCCGTATGATATGTGAGGCAATGGGGAAGCATTTGATTCACACACGTTTAAGTGCTCACTTACAAATACATGCGTACTTGAATGGAAATAGCGTTGAAAGCATGTCGATTTATATATGCGTGTGGAGGGCTAGTGCATGACACGTGCATATCAGTGGCGTTTGCACTTTTTTATAAAAAAAAACCTAAGGGTGAAGTGCACGTGCGCACATGGAGGTTGCATGTATATTTAAACAATACAATCAGAGGAAGAACATGTGTTAGAAACGAAGCGCTCGGTAGTCGACGATAAAAGGAATGCATTTAAATAAACATTTTATTTTACAGGAAAGAGATCATCAAATATAGGATAAAAAATACAAGGGTTTACAAAACTATAAACAAAGTTTTCTAAAGCCCTCTCAGTCTTCTCCACCATATCGAAGTGGCGATCTTTGCTAGGAGTCGCTCCCTATCAGTCAGTGTTGTGCTCATCAGCGAAAGCAAATATGATGGCCTGCTGAGCCCGTATCTCGTTTAGCAACCGAACAGAGTGATCCCTCAAAGGCTTAGTAATAAAACATGCCTCATGAAAGCACTTGATCTTATCCTATGCTGCATCGAGCATCTCCGGAGTCATCGTTGCTGAATGAAGATGAATGTCATCGAGCACGGACAAGAATATCATCCGGAGCCAAATGGAGCCGATTGGGAGAGGAGATCCTCTGCGAGTCAGGAGCTCGTGCATTACCATATCGCATCGGTCATCCGTGAGAGTAGGATTCACCAAGCGTGCAGCAAAACGAGAAACAATTTCCTCGATAGGCACCACCCATAGCTGCCAATAAGAATATGGACGATTGCAAGTCATGACTCTTGATCGGTTAAAATGGTTCTTTCCATGTGAAGGACAAGAAGAACATTACTTGAGGTTATAAAGAGAAGCATTTAAGTCTAGGCATAGAAAATGTTGTGCATGGTAGAACTATTTCCAAGCTCTGACAAAAAGAAGGCATTGGAAAAGAAAACGTTGACACAGAAAAGCAGAGTAAGAAAGTGAAATGATTCCCTCGTATAATAAGGCAGCGCCTTACGTGCATAACGCGTGAGCTCCGACGCTAGTTTTTTTATATATAGGATTAAATCCTATAACTGCGCCTCGCGTGAAGCATATGTGAGCATTAGTCTAAAAAAAGGCTTTGCCGTTCATGCTTCATAGATATTTATGCATTGGTAATGAGGATGATAACAAAAAAAGGGAAAGAAACAAACATCATCAAAATTCTACAATGGCAAAACGCTAAATTCCGGACATGGATTCTTAAACTTAAGGGCAAGTTTGATTAGAGCGCTTCTAGCTTCTTTGATCATCTTCTTATGCATCATCTCCCGAATACAAGCTTCGGCATCCCCGTTGATGTCTTCTATCCTCTGGTATGCGAATAGTATCACTTTCTGTTGGAAGACGCGATGAAAAATAGTGACGAGATCATCTCTCCGCTTCTTTGAGATCAGGCCCATCAGATATACTGAATGCACCTTGTCTTCAGCGTCATCAAATGCCTCGAGTGGCATAGCTTCATCAAGCTCAGGAAGCGCTTCCCAGATCGATCCAACGATAATCTTCAAAAGCACATAATCGCAAAGGAGTAATCGGCCGTTGTGATCATCAAAGTGATGCATCACCTCATCGCATTGGGCATCAGTATATTCCTGGCCTTGAAAGCGACCTTGTATACGGATTTCTTCGTAGGAGACAATTTCCTCAATATCGTATAGATAACCAGCTATGGTACCTGAAAGAAACCCAGTGGAAAGTTAGCAATAAAAACAAAACGCTAGCATCACAGAATCAAGATGGCGGCTTCTTAATGGTTGGAGCATGTGCCCAATGAAGAAATCTAAAAAGATTCTCTTAGGCTATTTTAATAATAAAATTTCAGAGCTGAGCTCTGCTTTATCAAAATGGTATAAAATACCAAAAATTTCAAGAAAATCCCCAAAGGGATTTAATATATGTTGTTCAGAGCAAAGCTCTAATTAAACTGAAAATCCAAAGAAATCCCCAAGAGGGATCTGATATTAAATTGCCAGAGTAAAACTCTGATCTCAAGAAAATCCCCAAAGGGGAAAGATTTAGATCAGAACTAAGTTCTGTAAATTCCTAAAGGGAATATGTTATAGCTAAGCTCTATAATTAAAAATGAAGTAATTTTATAAGGAGAAGACTCTTACCAAAGAAAATTTTGGCAGAGTGGGTCTACAATGTAGATCTAGAATAGGGTGAAGAACTAAGCTTCAAGAAAGCAGAGCTAAGCTCTAATGGAGAATAAAATTCTCAAGGAATTACTTCATTTTTAATTCCTAAGGAAGAAGATGAAAGTGCAGCATTCGCTTAGGGCTTAAAGCCATATTTAAAGGGATGGGGGTCGGTTCAGATTCCCCGAATACCAATGCGGATCAGATAGCTCAAAAGTGTGTACCGTTGCACTCACGTGTAAGCCACGTGAGAAAAACGGTGGGGGCATTTGTTCCCCTATTAATTAAACATAATAAAAGGAGCTAAGCTCTGTTTAAACCCAATAAGGCGGCGCCTCATATGCTCCCCACGTGAGCACCAACGCTGGCCTCTTGCAGGATTAAATCCTACAGCAGTGCCATACGTAAAGTTCACGTGGGCGTCCACATGCATAACACGTGAGCGCCAGCGCCCAAATTAAAAGCAGATAGAATTAAATTCTACATGGAAATTATTTCCCTAAAATTGGGGATATTCTCTGTTAAACAGAACCATTGGATCAAAAATCCAATGATGATGATAAATCATCAAATTATAGAATTAAATTCTATTAGGAGAAAATATCTCCCTAATCTTTCTAAATGAGAAAAATATTCTCTGTTGGATCAAAGATCCAATGATAGAATTAAATTCTATTTTGGGAATATATTTTCCCAATCTTTCTAAATAAAAAAATATTGTACTTTTTTAAACAGAGCACCCTTAGATTAAAATCTAATGGTAATTAAAAATCACCATTTGACTGAATTAAATTCTGTATATGAGAAAATATATCCATAATCTTGTCAAAAATAAGAATAAATATTCTATAAAACAGAAATTCACTGGATCAAAAATCCAACGGTGGATAAAATCTCCCAAATAATTTTTGAGGCCAAGTAAAATCAATCGGTATCTCTCAAATAAGAGATTTTCTCAAACTAGTCAACAAATTTGACTCTCCGATATAAAGAATAGGAGACTTCAAAGAAAAGAAGAAGAGAGAGAACCCCCCCCCCTAAGTTTCTGTAAACAAAAATATAGAAGCTGCAACTGAGAATTCAATTCTCCTCCAAAGAAGATCTACTTGTTCTTTCAAACCCTAGGTAAAGAAAAAGTAAAGATAAAATGTATCTCTTTTTCCTAGCATAAAAAAAATAAGGGTTCAACCCTTCATAAAAAGAACTTAGTTCTTCTTCTGATCTGAGATTTGCAAAGCAAATCTTTCCACAAGTTGAGAATTTAATTCTCATCGGGGAGATTTTGTTCTTCAAACTCAAAATCTAGAGGAAAAACTAGATTAAAAAAAGGAGAGAAGAGAACTTATGGTTCTAGGAATTTAATTCCTCCGCAAGCAGGGTCTAACCCTATATAAAAAAACTTAATATAAAAAGAAACTTAGTTCTCCAATAAAAAAAGAGATCTTCAAAAACAAAGATCTTGGCGATCATTAATGGGTAAAATGCTGTTAATAGAGATTCAATCTCTAAACAGAAAAGAACTTGGCGCCCCACGTGAAACACACGTGAGCGCCCAAAAGATTCTCTTAAATGGAACTCGGTGCCTCACGTGCTTTCCACGTGGGCGCCCAAAACAAAAGAACCCGGCGCCTCACGTACTTCCCACGTAGGCGCTCAAAACAGAAGGTCAGCACCTCATGTGAAATACACGTGAGCGCTGAGTAAAAGTGCAGAAGCACTGTAAATTTAGTCAAAATGACTAAGTGCTTAGCACTGATTGGGTAATGCCCATGTCCCAGTATCTCACGTGAAACACACGTAGGCGCCTAAGAAAATAAATGAGGCAGCACCTCATGTTCTCCTCACGTGAGCGCCATACAAACATGCTTAGCGCTATATATTCAGTCAAAATGACTAAGTGCTTAGCACTGATTGGGCAGCGCCCATGACTGAGGGCTTCACATGATACGCATGTGAGCGCCAGAGCCCCAAACAAGTGCTTAGTACTTCTGCATAAAGAAAAAGGACTGAGCAAATAGAACCACAAATAAGTTCTTAGCACTTTTTAATTAAAAAAAGGAAAGACTGAGCATACCAAACCCAAATTGGCTAAGACTCTGAAGTTCTTTGCAGCTGACCCCAAATGCACTGGTGTTGGATCTCAACAAAATTTGATGATTCCTAAAATGTTGCTAAGTTGATCTTAGTCTCAAATAAGATTAATGTATTCTTAGTTAAAATAAATTGAGCCCAAATACTCATATATTTAAGTTGATCTTAATCTCAAATTAGATTAACGGTCCTTAAATAAAACAAAATATTCTTTGAACTAAAGGAACATACAACCTAAGTTCAAAACTCAAATTCATAAATATATGGATTTGGATTAATCCGCGCCCTACGGGCGACGACATAAACTAGTCTTCGTATACAATCTACAGGAAACTTTAACAAACAAAATAAAACACGACGTGAAGTGAACTACTGGAGAAGAAGAAAGTGGTTATCGCAATGCGATAACGTAATTAACTACAAGGGCTTGAACCTACAGGGAAAAGCGTCCCCACAATCAAAAACCCCTCACAAATGAGGGGGAATCTGACAAAGTCTGCTACAAGGGTCGCATCTATCCAAACCTCCGATATACAGTGCCATAAATTAACTTGGTATCTTCGGAGAGATAGATGGATATATCCAAATAGTATCTACCCCTAAATTCAGGCTAGACGTTCCAACGTCTCAGTCCAGTTTTCGATGGTAAATAGATTCTCTCTACCAAGAGAGATGAATTCCCACGACCGCTCACTGCCTCTATGTGCTTTGGACTGTACCTAACTAAAACATGTTTGCACGACTCTTTAAAGCCGTGGTAGGATAGTAATCTAAGTACAGTGGGAATACACACAAGACACTATGGCGATCTTAGGACTATGGACTACCATATATTCATGTCATTAGAGAACTACTATCCGACGATTGTAACTCATCCAATGAGCACCTTTATACAACCATTGTTGTCAAACACCAATGTCTATAGGATCAACTATCGCCCCGTACAGGGTCATGAAATGTAAATATTAGATCTAAACTTATAGATCCATTCACCAGAATCAATAATCCAAATTCATATAGGAGAAACAAATGTGACAACCAACATTTGACCAAATCGTATAATAGGAACATTACTTCCTAGTAAGAGTATGTCATCCTCATCAGTATAAGGAAGCTGACATCACTTCTTATAACTTTCTTACAAATATCAGGTTCATCTCTAATTTTGATGAAGTCAAACACTTTGACCGCGATATCAAAACAGATGATCCATCTTCGCTATGCCTGCTTTAGTCTACAAATAGATTTAAGCAACTTGCACATTATCCTCTTCTCTCACTAACTGAGACAATTCTCTGGTAGAGTCATATATCCATACACTTCTAAATCTAATTCATAAAGACGTTTTAGTCATCCTCATACCGGATATCAAAGTCATGAAAACAACAGTGGCAAGTTATATCCATATGGACTTCAGCACAGACAATGAAGTAACAGTATCATCATAATCCACATCGAGTATTTGATGAATACATGTTAACTACAAGTCTTGCCTTATTAGGTTAACACCTTTCTATTTGTACTGATCTCGAAAGATCTGCTTCCTCCTTATGGGTTTTACCCCTTTCACGAGCATACAATAAAGTTTATAATTTTTTGTAATGTATGGAGTCCAACTTGGATAATCTTGGTATCCAGCCATCAGTCGGAAGTCACCACTTCTTATAACATACCGATAACTAGTAGGGTCATTATCATATGATGCAAGCCTCCTTGTCACCGTCTACGAGAAAACCGAAGTGTTTATCGAGTGGCTGAGGTCACCTACTAAATCTGCAGAGTAGCTATGGTCTGTTAGGGTCAATTGAATTTGTAAGTTCTACTAAACTTTCAGTAATCGTTTGTGGTTCCGGAATCACTTCCAGTTCTACCATACTCCCACTAATTTCTTTAGCAAGAAATTCCTTTACCAAGGCGGCGAATCAAGGATAAAACATTTTTGAACTTGGAAATGGTAGAAGTTATCCCTTGCGAAAGCTTGGGATAACCCACAGACTGCTATTACCGAAATGTGCCTCGAGTTTGTCCAGATTATGGTTTTAAACACTAACCGGATAACCCTATATTTTATAAACTTTAAGTTGAACGCCATTCTATATCACATATAGAAAAGAGACACTTGTTTAGATGGAACCAGTATCAATTGATATGCATCTATTTCTAGTGCATCTCCATATTTTAAAAATTTTGTTGAGAGAAAGGAGCAGAAAAAGAATGTGATTTTTTTTGTAATTTTTTTTTGGAGTCTAGAATTTTTTTTTTAAAGTGTTTTTTTTTATAAAGAGTTTTTGAAAGAATGTGTACGGACTTACTTCAAACAATCACAGTTTAAAATATGCACAATCAAATCTAGAGCTACGGTCTCCTAAGTCAACTAGACTACTCCTAACTGTTCCAAAATGACAAGTTGTGAGATAACCCTCAAATCGCCTCTTCACTGCCAATTGTGGCCAGGTAAGCACAAATGAAGAAAGGAGGGTTCCGCTCACGAATCACCGTGAGACGGGCCTTTTAAAGTTACATTTCTCACTTATCTAGCCTAGGCACCACAAAATTAAGTTTAGATAAACGATTGAATGCCCACAACCTTCCTCTGTCCTAATGAGCACGACAGTTCTTAATTGGCTGAGTCTAGATATTTTTTAATTAACTCAAGGGTGATGCATATGCTTTTAGTGATTTTTGGGGTCTTAGGAAGGGTAATGAAATCCACACCCAATCTTGATTGGTGTTATAGCCCCTTAGATTCCATATTAATTATGCAAAGCAGTTAATACACCAAAAATCTAAAACACTTGCAAAAAAAATTTTATTTGGCAGCGCAAAGAATCCTGCACAAAAACACTTTATTGGATAGGAGAAAGAGAATCTGTGCAAAGAAACCTGCAGGAAAATTTTTTCAGTGGAGTGCAGAAGAAAGTAGATGAGAAATGAGATACTCACAGAGATTTTTGGGTTGCTGATGTCACCCTTTGACCGCGATTCCGCAGTCAAATAAGCACTTCTGCCGCGTTTCCGCGGCAGATCAGTGAGTTTGGATTTTCAGAATTTTTATCTGTGCTGAGTTGGTTCTCCTCTTTCTGTTTGGATCCCCTGTTTCTGGATTTGTTCACTGAATTTGCTCCAGATCTGAAACAGAGTTTGCTCCAAGCCTGCACACTTGCACAAAAACCTTTCAAAAATAACAAGATGATTTTTATTTTTATTTTTATTTTTATTTTTTGTTTTAAAATTTTTCAATTTTTATAATTTTTTTTTAAAAAATTTTATTAATCCGAAATTACACAAAGAAAGAGACTACCGTCTCCCCGGCAACGGCGCCATTTGATTGTTGTAGGTTTTTGTATGCGTTTTAAATTTAAGAATACTGCAATCAAGACGGTGTCGCTTGGTAGCTAGCCGGTTGAGTACGGGTCGATCCACAGGGAGATGGAATCCTTTTCTTTATGTTCTAACGAGTTAAGTCTAAAAAATTTGATGTTGTTTTAAGATCTATGAATGAGAATAAGTTGATAAAAGGCTTGCTAGGGTTAGAATTAGGTTAGGTCGAAATAGGGATCTTCTCACTTCTTTCAATGCCCTAGTTAAGAATATTGGTGTTAGGGTAATCGGCAACAACGGGGATTAGCACGACTGGAAAGAAACTTAGTTTCTTCCTTTTGGTCATTGTCCGTCCGTTCTTGGCTCTTAGCCCTAATCTCCGGTTAATTCAACCACAACCGATATAACTAGGGAATCACCGCTATCATGTAAGATAGGGTGCCGTAGTGAGCGGATTATGGTTGATTTAAAGAGGGTCCTTAATTAAAATTATTTGGGCAAAGAAAGGAGTGAGAGAGATTTCCTTCTCTCAAACATTCCCTCTCCTATCCCTAACAAGTGAGGAATTACTCACTCATTAGGAAGATAACAATAAAATTCATTTTTTTATTTTAATAGAAGAACTAAATTGCAGATAATAAAAGAACAGATAAAAAATTGCAGGAATTAAAATTCAGATAAAATGAATGCGAGATAAAATGAAAACTTACTTTATTGATGTCCTCTCAACAACACATTACAATGGAATTTAAATCTAGAAATTAAAAAGAGTAAAAACTAAAGAGAGGCATCCTAAGAAAGGCACCCTAAAATAGGCACCCTCCAAGAGGCACTCTCAAAAGAAGCACCCTCAAAAGAGGCTTTGAGCTCTCATATTTATAAATAGGAAAAATCCTAGGTTACATTCTGATCCACACATGAATTTAAAAAAACTACCCTATGAAAGCCGGGTCAAAGCACTGACACCCCCACCGACATGTGCATAACGTGGCCGCGGAACCGTGGCAGAAGTGCTTGTTTGGCCGCGGTTCTGCGGCCATTTGGTGGATTCATGGGCCCATTTCTTCAGGATTTCTTCATGTTGCTTTTATATTCTGTTTTCTTCACTTGGTTTCTCAGAATCTCTTCAATCTCCTTCCAGATTTCCAACAGTGCAGAATGATGTGGACTTTTGCCTTGCGCTCCGTGTTGAAGTCTTGGATCTTGTGTTGCCCTTTTGCTTTGTGCATTAAAGTGTCTAAATGATTTTCCATTTGTTCCTTGAACTGGTAGGCAGCATCATACGGATTCATCTGTTGTTAGTCGTAGTCTCACATTTTTAGCGACTTTTCATGAATTTCACTATAACGAGCTGAGAACCTGTAACCTGCAACTATTTAGCAGATATGGATCAAAAGTACCTACTTATATGCAATGTGATTAAGAATGGGCGATATAAAAATGCAAAAATCTGATATGAACAATCCCCAAAATTGAAGAAGGCAACTCAACATTACTCACATGGAGCGTATCCGCGGATGAACAATCTGAGAGAGAATCACATTCTTAATACGGAATAGCTAGTACCAACCCTACGACTGTAAGGATATTGGAAAACATATATCAATATGTATAAGTACCTTGAGTTCACTGACTCAATTTCCGTGTGCTGCTAATTGAAAAACATTCTTTTGGTTAAAAGAAACCAAAAGTTTGTCGTTCAAGCAAAACCTGATGATTTTCCTCAATAGCCACGATTGCTCCGAAAACCAATATTGAGGATAAAACCATCAATTCTCAATTCTCTATTCCTTCTCAGCATCTGTAGAGCCCTACATATATGGGATTCTAATCCAGTATTTATATACCCAGGAGTGAGAGTTTATTGAGAACCAGTTTTTCAAAACATAGATGTACGGAAAATCCAAAACATCAAAATGTTTCAACGGGGTTAGTTGGGTATTCATAATATTGCCTTTTTCATTATCCAGGCTCATGACAATAGTCGCAATTTCCTTTTCTCATACTTCATCCCCTTTTGATGACTCTCCATCTTACCTTTCTATATACCGAACTTATGCTAGTTGATTTTCTTCTTTCCATTCCTTCAGCACCAGCTTCAGGATTGGAAGAAGACAATCTAATAAGCGTAACTTATATACTCTCCTTATATGTGAGGAGCTCTCGAACTTGAGATAAGATAGGAGGGATAGACAAACGAACTATTCATCTAATTCAGAACCAATGGCCATCCTCAGATTGAAACAATTTCATCGAGTTCGTATCTAACCATACGATGGCCTTCCAAACAATATGGATCTCTGTACCGAATACAAAAGGTTCTGGAATTAGCAGAAGGGGACGTAGGATAGGTAAGGACATATGCGACTATGTCGTGGATTAGGGCAAGACAGATATTCCAAAGCTGTCGGTTGTAAAAAGGTCGGTCAATATGGTTAACAAGTCTTAGTTTTAAGGTTAGTCCAAGGTTGCCGCCAGAAAGAGTGAAAAGAAACACTCAATGTGTACTCTAACCTAAATTAGATTGGTATATTTATCTAATCAGGATGGTTCCCATTGTTCTATCAAATTCTCCTTCAAACCCTAAAAGGAGAATGCCGGGATTTCATATAGAAAATCTTCATGGAGTAATTATTACTCACAGTAGGAATCGAGACCCAATCTATCATGGCGTAGTAATGTTGACTAAAGATCAACAAATTACCCCCACTCGATAGAAGGTATGCAATCTTATTGCAAGTTTCAACATTTGAAACTTCCGATATCGTTTTTTCCCCTAGGACTCTATGACCTTGACTAAAGATCAACAAATCAAAAGGTCCTAGTCAAGTTCAGCCCGTCATTTCATGATTAATTTAGACCCACCCGCACGACTCTTGACTAAAGATCAACAAAGTCATACGAATGTCCTAGCTAATCGCATCACATGCAAGCAAAAAGACATTACTTAGCTACCGTACACTACGCTTTGACTAAAGATCAACAAACGTAGCACGAATACTAAGTACTCTACTTCCTGAAATGACAAAGGGCTGCGGCTGGTTGTGAAGAAAACCATCGATGTAATGAAATTGATCTCATCGTAGGAACCGAGTGGATTTTTGAAAGTTTATAGTCGCATAGACTTTTGCTCAAGAGTGAACTCCCCATGAAGGGATATAGACTCTTTCTTCATTGAATGAGGTGTAGGATATTCCTAATCGAATAGCATGACGTAAAGCAAAAGAATACGGCTAAAAAAAAATTTAGTGACACAAACTTTTACCCAAGAGCAAACTCCCAGTGTCGGGATCAAGGCTCTTTCCTCATCGAATGAGGTGCAGGACACTCCTAATCGAATGCCACGATGCAAAGCAAAATAATCGACTAAAATTTCCCTATTTAGAAAAAGTTAGTTCCTACAACGTATAGATTTATTTTATCTTGTACTAATACTATTAACGCAATCCCATCATTTAGATAATCATATTATCTAGCACTTTCCTTTTTCACACAAGCATTACAGAAAATAGTATGAAAAGAAAAAATATAATGCACATATACGTCATCGCATTCGCCACGGGCCCAGTCATGCACCGTTAGGTTACTTAACTAATGGCAGCGTGGGGTAGGGCTAGCGTGGATGCAAAACGTGTGTGTGTGTGCGCGCGCACACACCATCACACGCAAATAATCATATTAAAATATGCGGAAAAACAACATCACGGAGTTAGAATGGTCGGATCAACTAGGAATCCCACGTTTCGTTCGAGCCACAACTAAAACGCGATATTCCCTAATCGCGTGAATAGCCCATGCGTAGCCAAAAGCAGACCCTTATGAGTGCAGCAAGTCATCCACTAAACCGAGAAACAAGACAACCCATCATCATCACCATGATGGGGCCACCCAGCACTTTATCAAATCCGATGACTTGTGCACTCCTCCGCGGGTCAATCCTAACCTTCTACAAGTGCGACAAGCAGCTCGCCGGTCTTAAAATCAAGTGACCTGGTCTTAACTCCTTGAGATGGCCACCCGCTGCAATCTAAAACCAATTTCCCGGTGCGCTTCTCTGTGGGGTAATTCTAAAACCTGTATTAATAATACGGTGACATCGATCACAATCTAATCGAGCCCCGACAAATAATAATACAAAAAGCAGTAGCGACGGCCACATGTCGACCGCTCGCCCCGAATAAATTAATATACATTTTTGGATACAACATGAATGAAATGAAACAACGTATCATCGCAACATCCAAACACGCACGGGGATATTCATTTCGCGACAATTCAATCCAAACCAAATATTCTAAAACATAGAACACATCAACGTGAATATCATTTTCGCAAATCCGACCGATTGTTCATATAGCAACCAGTCGGATTATCACAGCGCAATGATATTCACGGTCATAGAAAACCATGAATTTAAATTTTTCGATCGATTAAACTTTCCGTATTAAACCCAAGCACAGACAGTACTCAAAAACTTCTGGGCCAAAACAAAAAATCCTAAAATTCACATTTCCAAGTAATAGAGCATCACAAAAAATTTGATCACTATGGCCTTAAAATGACCGAGTATCCACCGCGATTGGCCGCAGATCCGTGGCCAAATTTTGGCTATAGGGATCAAAAAATTTCGTAGCACTCTATATATGTCTGCACGTATCTTTGAGCTATCTAGAAATAATTTTTGACCAACTTTTGAAAAACGAGCAGCAAGCTTGAAAAATCGGAAATGCGAATCGGAAAATTCTCTCGATCGAAATTCCAATTTTGTGCACATAAGCTAATATTCTAAGGATGGCTCTGATACCACTATAAGTCATTCGTGCTCGCCGGACAGGTTTTGAAAACTTTGTGGAAGCGTAAAACGATAAAAATCCGAGCGAACAAGACACCCAAACCCTTGAATACTACCATAGACTATAAAACTTGTAAACTAAAGAAACTAAAGTAGAGAAGATATAACCGTTGAAATTTCTTCTCATGCTCCAATAATGAAACCAAGAACTCCAGGTAAGCTCCGCGGCGTTTCGGATCTCGCTTGGTTCCCGATCGGCTCCGTCGAAGATGATCCACGTGAAGGCCACCGGTTCTAATTTCAACTTCAATCAAATTGAAGTTACCCACTCACTCAATTTGGTAGATAGATAGAGTAAGAGATGTATATAATTTTCTCATTTTCTCTCTTCATATTTTTCTTTAGCTCACTTCATCTTTTTATTTCTTTGTATGAGAGAGAAAGGAAGAACAAAAAAAGTGGTTAGACCTTGTGTGTAGTGTCTCTACCCCTTCACACATGAAACCCCCTTCATTCCTCATCACAAACACTTGTCATGAGAAAATAAGAGTGTATGCCACCTAGCATACATCTCATTCTCATGACAAGAAAAGAAACAAAAATAATAAATGAGCTAATGACAAGTATCATATGTTTAAAAAAAGATTTAAACATATAACAATAGATTATGCACATCACATATCATATAACCAAAGAAAAAGAAAATGAGAAAAAAGATATAATATTAGCTTATATATGGACCATCATATATAAGAAATATTATTAAATCAATACTTGATTCAATGATCCGGTTCAATCATAAACCGGCTAGTATCATCCATCCGATTAATATATGCAGTATCACGTACATATGTTTAATTAGACCATGCACGCATCGCCATACGTGCACTACATCATTTTGCTAGAACGGAAAAACTCTCTGTATAGGACTCTAAACACTCGACAATACGCTGGCAGCAGGTCAGGATCATATCTGATTAATTTGAAACACTTTCAGATCAATCCCCCACCGGGTTAACCTACAAGCACGTTAGCGGTACTAGATATAGATAACGGCTACACAGGAATTGAACGAAAAGCCGGTCGATAAGCAAGCTCGTCCGTACCCTGTTATAGCCTATCAGTGATATTCACCGTACAGTCGGGTCTCTTCATTTAAGACTGTCGCATACCGGGTCTGAAAGGTGGAAACCGTCAGACTCCCAATAACCCAATAAGTCATGTTGACGTCAAACTCATGTCCATCCGAAAAACTACTGATAGCACTTATCAGTAAATCTCGACTGCCTTGGCCAAGAACTTATGGTCATAGCCGGCTGTGCGCAGTGCGACATCAACTCCCTATACCGGGAGAGATGAAGTCCCTCGACCGATCACTGCCTTTATGTGCTTCAGGACTATACCCAACTAAAACTTGTTTGCACGACTCTTTAAAATCGGTATTGTGCCCAATTAGACCGGCGCCGACGGTCACCCCATAGGCAAAAGTGTTCGGGCTTTGCACACTTGTCGTTTCTGTTTCCCCAATCAGAGCAAAGCTCTGTTCAAATTTTGAAATTTGAAATGAAGCAGCGCTTCATAGCAGCGCCAGCACTGAGAGTCAAAGACTCTGAGGCAACGCTCACATGCAAAGCACATGAGCGCTAGTGCTAAGAGCGATGCACTCTAAGCAGCGCACCACGTGCAAAGCACGTGAGCGCTAGCGCTAAGAGTGTTGCACTCTAAGCAGCGCACCACGTGCAAAACACGTGAGCGCTAGAGATAGAACAAAATGTTCTCGGCCCTTGGATCAAAGATCCAACGAACATGATTAAAAATCATCAATTGACCAGAATAAAATTCTGTTAAGGAAACATTCCTCAGAATCTTTCCAAACAGGAAAGATTATGCTCTGAAAATCAGAGCACCGTTGGATCAATGATCCAATGGTGATTAAGAATCACCAAAATACAGAATAAATTCTGTATGGGAAAAGATTTCCCAATCTTGTTAAAAACAAGAAGATTGCCTTCTGTGAAACAGAAGCCCTGGGATCAAAAATCCAACGGTGGGGAAATCCCCAAATCAATTAGAAAAAAGATCTCTTCAACCGATTCAACAAATCAGCCTACCCTATATAAAGGCCCCAAGACTTCAAGTCTGATAGAGAGAACCCCCCCTACCCTTCACCCCACAAACTTTGAGAAAGTTTAAAGAGAAGAGCAAGCTCTCAGAAAGAGAAGAATTTCTTCAAGGTAAATAAAACAGAGAGATGAAATCATCTCATAAGAGAAGATGAACCTATTTCTTTTTCTAAGATCATAGATCTATAAGATAAATTGTCATTCACAAAAGAGATCATAACATCTCATTATAAAAAAGGGGAGAATAATTCAATTCTCTTAGGATCACAGATCCATAAAGGCAAAGCCTTTCACCAAAAATATAAAAGATTGAAACATCTCCTATAAAATAAGAACTTTGTTCTTAGATCCACGAGACAAAGTCTCTTATAAGAGAGAATTTAATTCTCAGAGAACAGAGCTGCCTAAAAAGAGCCTTAGCACTCCGATTAAAAGAAGCGCTTCAGCGCTCTCTCCAATTAAACGAAGCGCTTCAGCGCTCCAAATTTAGCGCACAGCACTGTAGAGCCTTAGCGCTCCAAATTTAAAGAAGCGCTCTACGCTCATTGACTGGCGCTCAGCGCCAAGCGCGCCACGTGCTCCTCACTTGTGCGCTACTTCACAAGAAGCGCTCTGCGCTCGTTGACTGGCGCTCAGCGCCAAGCACGCCATGTGCTCCTCACGTTGCACTGAGAGAACATAAATTGTTCTTTAATAATAAATCCCAGAGCCATAATGACTGCTCAGCATCAATAAAATACAAAAGGTTGTCAAGACCAATGCTCAGCATTGTTAATGAAAAAGGACTGAGCCTAATTAAATGTACAACATTTTAACTGAATGGGCCGAGCCCAAGTTGGCCACAGATCTCTAATTCAGATTAATTGAGCCCATATGCTCGTAAATCTTTGGTATTAGTCCCAAATTGGACTACAGATCTCCCAACCAACATTGGTTCAAGGGTACATCTCTTCACTCCTCTGATATTTATCGTTGTAATCCTTCAACGTCTTCAGAGAAGTGACGGGTCCCGACAACCAGATATTCCACGGACTATGGGGTCCTTAAACTCATGGACTATGATGTCCTTAAACTTTACAGATTATGATGTCTCTAAACTACCATGGATTGTGAGGTCCTTAAACTCATAGACTATGATGTCTTTAAACTTTACAGACTATGATGTCCTTAAACTCCATGGACTATGATGTCCTTAAATTTATGGACCGCTAAGTCCCTAAACTAAAACGATAGAGCCTAAATGCTCTTTTGTTGGATCTAAATGATCTTGTTATGTAGATCTTAGTCTAAAATTATACTAATGTATCCTTAACGAATGGTTAAGTAGATCTTAGTCTAAGATTAAACTAACGTATTCTTAACAAACGTTTAAGTTGATCTTAGTCTCAAATGAGATTAACGATCCTTAAACCCAACCCAAAACCCAAATCTAAGAAAATACGGATTTGGACTAATCTACGCCCTACGGGAGACAACACAAATTAGTCTCCGTATACAATCCACGGGCAACCAAAAATAAAACAAACACTCACGACACGAAGTGACCATCTAGAGAAGGAGAAAGTGGTTACCGCGATGCGGTAGCGTAATTAACTGCAGGGGCTTGCGCTTGCAGGGAAGAGCGTCCCCACAATCAAAAAAAACCTCAAACAAGGGGGAATCTGATGAAGTCTGCTACAACGGCCGTATCTGTCTACACCTCCGATACACGGTGCCATAAATCAACATGGCATCTTCGAAGAAGTGGACGGATAAAACCAAATAGCATCTGCCCCCAAATTCAGGCAAGACGTCAGTCTTCCCGGTCTTTCGGCGGAGAAAAGATTCTGGCACGTCCGGTGGGACATTTTCCTCTTTCTACTCCACACTTCGTGTGTCGTGTTTCGCGAACAAGTCGCGGTTTGATATGGTTGCCTTTGGATGTGAAGTACTAAGATTTGGTATCTTGCTCCGTGCAGAAAAATAGAAGATCAATGGTTTTAAACTGCACTAATTGCAACAACTCCCACTCCGTCCTTGCCGAAGGAGTGACCTACGGGCCTCAAGCGGCCTCCCTTTTTATGATGTCAGTGGAACAGGTAACGCAAGCCACCATAGGGCTATTCTTTGGGACCATGCTCCCACCAATGAGCTTCAACGCCCCATTGCCATCACAAGAAGCTCCGAAAAATTCGGTCTTTGATCGGCATACAACTACCGCGGTCCCTCTCAACGGGTTGCCCAAGTCCAGTGCCTCAATTTTCAACAGACTGGGCCAAAGCTCAAGTGGGCCCATGAAGAAGCCCGCGATACCTGAAGCGTCCATCCCAAAGCAGATAGTCATTCCTGTTCCAGAAGTCATCAGAGCGACTTCCCCTGTTAAGGAGTCGATCTTTGCAAGACTGGCCGTTTCAGCTCCCGTTCCAGGCGAAGTCATCAAAACTGCTCCCCCTGCGCGAAAGTTTGCCTTCGATAAATTGGCCATCGCCACTCAACGGACATCAGTTTTCAAGAGTCTAACGTCGGCAACAACCCTCCGCCGGAACAGGGGGCATGACGAAGCCACCCCCATAACTGAGCCGGTCCCGTCAGCACGACATGCTCACCGTTGTCACTGGCGCCGAGTAAGGAAGGCTGGGGGCTGCTCTCCTTCTGGACTGACTCCGCCAGCTCTGACGGTGGAAGTTGGTGCTGCTATTCCAACTGGGAACAGCTTTGAACCACTCAGGAGGGTCCGCAAGAACTCTCCGACTGCCGTGCTGAAAAGATCTCCTCCACGTATGGAAAATGTTACAAAAGTAGAGCCAGAACAGCCCCCTCAGCGGCTGTCCTCCAAAATTCACAAGGTCTGGTGAAAGGTCCAAGATTCTGTGGTTAACCAAGACTACTCCTGCCAACCAAAGAAAATGAAGGTTCGGCAAGAGAAGCACTACCCTGTCGTACAACATAAGGTGTCGTCTACTTGGGTGCCCGTCGCAACGGCCCCCTCAACTTCGACCGCTCACAAAAGAAGAAGGGCAGAGAAAACCCCCGTGTCTGCGACGAATCTAAAGGGCACTAAACCTAAACGCCCCAAGTCTGGGGGCATGGTGGTGCACGCTATTTATATGGCATCCGGAAAAGAGGATAGCCGTAACTCAATGGGCCATCGACCATTCACCAGATCCGTAACAAAGGCCCAGGAGCAGCAACAGAAGCTCCGGGAAATGTTAACACAGATGGCCGTACTCACTGAGCTAAAAAAGCCCAGAAATGTCGTCAGAGCAGCGTCATGAACAAGAAACCGATGCTGAGTTCCTCCACAGAATACTCGAGAAGAAGGAAAAAGAGGCAGCGGAACAAGCTACTAACATAAAACGAATGGCGTTTTTATTCCAAGACATGGTCGAGATGATGTTACAACCGGATCCTCCAGCTGAAGACCCTTCGATTATCCTTGAAGACGATAGGGGAGAGACATCGAACCCTCTTCCGGCTTGTTCAACAGCAAAGGAAGAGACCATTTCTAAAGCCGCCCTGGATGACTATATCGCTCAGCAGATACGAGCTCATCTGGCGAACGAAGCGGCCGTGCAAATTATTAAGACTGGACGACCCTATCCGGGTTGGTATGACCAAATAAAGTACCCGCCGGGATATACGATCCCTAAATTCCTTGTATATAAGGGGACGGGGAATCCACACCAGCACGTTGCTCAATTTAGGGCTCTGTGCAGCAACACCAAAGGTGACGACAAACTGCTGCTTCGCCGGTTTGTTTGCAGCTTGTCGGAAACAGCGTTTGAATGGTACTCTGAGCTCCCGAATGACTCCGTTAAGACATTTGCAGAAATAGAACTACTGTTTACACAAAGGTTCGCAAGCGCTAGCGAACGCACCCCCATCACAGCATTAATTAACGCCAGGGTGAAGCCGGGCGAAACATGGGTGCAGTACGCGATACGGTGGCGGAATCTATGGTCGAAGTGCGAGCAGCGCATCGAAGAAGCGCCTGCGGAGGCATGTTCGTGGGTACTCTTGATCCGCAGGCGACCATATCCCAGTTCATGATTTTCTTCAAGCCAACTACTTTCCAGGCCTTGATTGACAAGCTGTCCCAAATGGATCAGATGGGTCATAGACCATCTTCTTCGAAGTTGGAATCTTGAAACGAAAAAGGAAAAGGGAAAGCGACCTTCGTCGCCAATGCTCAGCAGCAGCCCAGTGGTCCAATACCAACTGATCGCCAAGATGATAGACGGTGATTCTTCAATGAGAAACTAAAGCGCCCTTATTCGTTTCCCCGGGATAAAACGAGGAGACTGTTCGAGCTGGCGGTGCGCAATAGGCTCATCACCTTTCCGGATCCAAAACGCCCATTGCAACCCGGTGAGGCCAATAATCCCAATTATTTCCCCTATCACCAAGTGGTAGGCCATCCAATCGAAGATTGCTTCGTCTTCAAAGGCTGGATTGAGGACCAATACCAACAGGGCAAATTCATACTTTCCGAGAATTGGAAAGTAAACACGCCTCAGCCGCACACTCTTAAAAAGGGGGACATGCCGGGGGCATTATGCTCTTTTATAGAAGAAGCTCCATCGGAGGTCGCTCTTTCAGCCAAAACGAAAAGAATGTTGAAGGATCTCCAAATATGACCGGCGATCAGGTGGAAAAGTCCGCTGGAGCCCGAAGTCATTGAGGGAATGCTGAAGTCGCGCCCGACGCCAAGAATTGGTAGCGATAGTCAAAACGCCCATGCCCAGCCATCAAAATCATCAAAGAAGAATAAGAAGACCAAAAAGCCCATGAAGCCTGATGACAAGCACACGGACCGGCAAAAACACATTGACGCGCTGGAGGAATACAACCAGAAGGCGCGAACCCCGGTCATACTCTAAGAGTTTTTCAACCACATCCTTGAAAACAGAGATGGCAACAAATATGAGGGAGAAGACTCGTCAAATGAACCTGAGAATTATGTGGTGAGTTGCCACGTGATCTCTCACTCGTCAATAGATGGTGAAGAAGCCCCTCATACAGAGAAACTGGGGCCAGATCCCGAACCGGAACTCCTAGGACCGTCAGACGAGATGATTGACGTATTCCTGAATGAAGCTCTTCTGAAAAGTAAAGCCAATCAAGAGCGTGAAATCGCCGTATAAGAAAAAGCCAAACTTCGGCGACTGAATGAAAGAATAGAAATACCCCAACCGGATAGGAGTACTTCGGCTGCCGGCAAAAGCAGGTTCAAGACAAGGAAAAGGTTCGCCAAAACCATATCGATGGGAATGAAGCTACCATCCTCCGAAAGAAACACTCCTGATAGGATACACCTTAACGAAGAGGATGCACATCCAAACTACTGCTTGTACCATCGGAGGACCACACACCCTACTGAAGAATGCAACGCCTTTAAAAATTGGTGGCAGGGATGTTGGAGATAGTGCCCTCAGAGTCAATTATTGGATCACAGGCACGTGATTGCAATGATTGAGGGAGGACCTATCCCGGTAGGACAGTCTTACTCAAGATGATAGTATGCTATCCGGTTTATCTTTATCATCGTGTACTGCTTTAGGTGACCTTACGAGTCGCTATTGCACGTTGATAGAGCCCCTAGGGTTCTTTCTTGACTGCCAGCAGTATGAGGACGATCATATACGTGGGAGCTGGGGTCTATAAGCACATCCTTAATTGGTCCCTAGTCGTGGGAGTTTCGAGACTGGGCATCGATACTCCATTAGTAGACTAGTGTATACAGTCGAGACCCCGACGAGGGGCGGTGGCCGGTCTCACAAGCCATTGGTGTCAGTTGGTTCACCTAAGATGTATACAGGTGCTCATTGGGTTATGAGTACACCGGACAGGACTCGCCGGGAACCTGCTAGTTGGGATTATACCAGACGTCAGATAGCAGTTCCCTGGTGACATGCGTACAGGTTAGTTCATCGACCTGAGATCGTCATTTGTCTCATGTGAGTTCCCACTGTACTTTGATTACTACCCTACCATGGCTCAAAGGAGTCGTGCAAACAGGTTTTAGTTGGGTACAGTCCCGAGCCACATGGAGGCAGTGAGCGGATCTGCAGGGGTTCGTCTCTCCCGGTATTGGGGGTGAGGTCGCACTGTGTCTAGGAGAGCCATTACACAAAGCCATCGGCCGAGGCAGGAGATTTACTGGTAGGTATTCCAGTAGTATCTCAGGGTGTTCTGGGCTACACTCCGACACGACTTGTACCGCTTTTGGGGGTCTGACTTTTACCAACCCCCTAGGCCCGCCATGCGATGCTCATAGACGAACGGACCGGACTGTACGGATATTTTCACTGACAGGCTCAGTGGGGTGTCAGGATGAGTTCGCTCATCGACGTCCCTTTTAGTCAATAGCTGGTGGCCCGTCACGTATGGCTAATACCTCTGACGTGCTAGTGGTTAAATCCACAGCCATAGTATTGACGAGTCTTTAGAGTCCCCCACACAGACAGTTACTCAAGTTTCGGGCGAAACGCTGTAGAGGCCGTATGGAGATATGGCGGGGTTCGATCAGATACGTGCGGTATTGCACGAATCGTGATCGGACGGTTTTTACTAGCCGGCTTTGGCTTAAGCCGGATCCTAGTATTAGACAGTGTAGTTTTGTCTCTTTGCATTTGTATTCAGTAGGAATACAGATGCGGGCATGTATATGCAGTAGCGGGGTTTTCCTGTAATTTATTACGGGATCAATTTTCTGAAGTTGCCAGTTTGCATTCCGTTCCGACCAGTTTTCCTTTGTTCCTTCCCGGCCGGACTTTCCGATGGAGGGGATTATTTGCAAGTGTGCAAATAACATTTTGTGGAGGGTTTATTTGTGAAATGGGAGATTATGAGAGTATCTTTTTATTCCATTCTTTTCTATCATCATTTCTTGCTTTAATGAGAAAGGATTTGTTGATTAGGATTTGATGTGAGGTTTGCTTTGGATGTGGTCACCCTCTACTTTTCCTACCATCACCTCCCTCCATGTATTGTCATTCCCTTCACCATTTTGATGAGGATGGGGGCCGGCCACAATTTTGGGTGAGGAGAGAGGCTTCACATTTTGATGAGGGAAAATTTGTTCATCTCTTTTTCTTGCTACAAAATTCTAGCTCCACTTGAAAGTTCATTTCATTCTCTTCTCTATCCATGGCAACTTCACTACCCCAAAGAGACTACGATTCTACACTTGCCTACAGCAAATCTTGGACGCGTCGGCTAGCCAACTTCGCGCCCGAGTTGCCTCGGTCCAGAGGTGGGAGCCCGTAAAAGAATCCGGCTACGTGGTGCCCTTTCCGACGAGGAGGTGACGGACGGAGATTCCGCGGGAGATCGGAGTGGAGACGAAGACCGAAGGACACGGATCGCTTGGTATAACTCTCTACCCATTCTCTTGTTTGCTAGGATTAGGTTAATGGTTACGATCCGGGTTTATTGTCCGCGGTAGCGCCGGTTTAAAGTTAAGAAAATTTTTGATTCCGCGTTTTGGCCTCGAGTAGACGGCCGGGGCGCTGCCGTGGCGCAACATAGTATCAGAGCCATGCCATTAACCTAGCCTAGCTTGGTCTAGTGTGTTTAAAACTTCGATCGAACATTTATCCCAAAACCGCATTTTCATTCCATGTGTTTTCTGTCGAAATTTTTTTAGCTCCAAAAATTTTTCTGGTTGTTTCAGAATGATGTACATGGAATTATAAGAACACTGTGAAAATTTGGTAGTGTGATCCCTCCATACGACCGCGGAACCGCAGCCATAACCCCTATTTGGCCGCGGTTCCGCCGCAGTATTGAGTCTTCACTTCACCAATTTTTTGCAGTGGGCTTTTGGGCTGAAAATAGTGGTTTTGGTATATTCTTTTTGGGCCCAGAATTTCTTTATGTGCTACAGTAATGCTTGGGGCCCACTTGGTAAAATTTGATCGATCGGGTATTTTAAACACATTAGTTCACAGTATTTACATTATATCTGCGACCGTGAATGTCATTTGATCGGTAAATCCATTCTATCTGCTATAGCCCTTTTAGACGGATTTGCGAACGTGACATTCACGTTGATGTTCTGTGTTGTGCTGTGTTGTTGCGGATCGGTCGTGGGGATAGCATGGTTGCAGTGGTAGTACAGTTTTGTTTTATATGTACATTTGTTATTGCGGGGCGAGCGTCCGACATGTGGACTGTCGTCACTGCATGTTTGTATTATTCTTTTGGGGCACGACCAGGTCGAGGTCGATGTACCCGTTGTATGTATATTTTTACTTTCTGCACTAGGATTACCCCGCGGAGGGGTGCACGGATAGCCGGGTTCTAGAAGGCAACAAGCCCGCATCTCATGACATTGAGATGGAGGGGGCTTTACTCTAGAATTGGCGGGCTATTCGCCGCACTCGTAGGGGGTACAGTTTGGCCCAAGGAGGGGTGCCCAAGTTACCGGATTCAGTGAAGTGCTGGGTGGTCCATTCACGTTGCTGAAGGGGGCTGCCTCGCTTCAGGTTTTGGCGGGTAACTTGCCGCGCCCGTAGGGGTCTAGGATTTTCATTGCACAGGCTATCCACACGACCAGGGGAACGTCGGGTTTCAGCAGCGGCTCTGTGAAACCCGGGGCTTCCAGATATCTGTATTGTTCTGTAATGCTGGTTACATTTCTGTGATGTTGCATTTTATCACGCCTTGAGCGAAAATTATATATTATATATATACTAGTAGATGTTGTATATGTTTTGCATCCACGCTAGTCCAGTCCCCGCTCTGTCGTTAGTTAAGTAGCCTAACGGGTGATGACGGGACCCAGTGGCGAATGCGGATGGCATATACGTACATCATTATTTTCGTTCTTTTGTGGTGTGATCAATTGATGGGACTGCGTTGATTCTGATCAATGCAAGCTAAACAAACCTATTCTGATGTTGTTGGAACATTTTTTCAAAAGCTGTTATTGCAAGGACGTTCACTTTTGTTTTGCACAGTGGTATTCAGTTGGAATATCCTGCTCCTCAGTCGACGAGGCAAGGGCCGAGATCCCTTCACCGGGAGTGACCCCTTGGACAGAAGTTTGCGTCAGGGCAATAACTTCACTATAGTCGATTAATTTTTCTTTGCATCGTGGTATTCAGTTGGAATATCCTGCACCTCATTCTACGGGGAAAGAGCCGAGATCCCTTCACCGGGAGTGACCTCTTTAGCAGAGGTTTTCGTCACTATATTTTTATAAAAAGTTATCCGGTTCCTTCAACGATATCAAGTTCATTACGTTAAAGGTTTTTCGCCAAAAACCAGCCGTATCCCTCCGTCATTTCAGATTAGTATTGCTTAGTATTCGTGCTACGTATGTCGTGCTCAGCCGAGGCGTAGTGTGCAGTAGCTCTGTAATGCTTTTCTGTCTTATGGATATGTGATTGGTTAGGACAGGCGTACGGTCATTTTGGCTCAGCCAAGGACTCGTGCGGGTGGGTCTAATGCAATCAAGATAATGACGGGTTGAACTTGACTAGGATCCTTTGATATGTTGGTTCAGTCAAGGTCACTTGGGTCCTAGGGGTAAAAATCACATCGAGAGTTTCTAAAGAAACTGAAACTTGCCAGGCATGTGCATACCTTCTAGAGTGTGGTGACGTGAGTGGATTCCGTCACGTTATCATGCGATGATAGTTGGATCCCGATTCCCACTGATGAGTTGGTTTACTCCTCGGGTGATCCCGACTAATTCTTCTTTCAGGTTTGGAGAAGAATTTGACGTTACAGTGGGAGGTTTCCTGATTAGATAAAGTGATAACCATTCTGATCTAGGTTAGAGTGCACGCTGAGTTTTTTCTTTTCTCTCTCTCTTTGGCAGCGACCAATAACCCGACCCCAGACTATGACTCAGTGACCAAGTTGACCGAACCTTCTTTAACACTGGCCTTTGGATTGTCAGAGTTGCAGACCTCTTTGCCACTCCTACTTTTACCCTTTTCTCCAGGACACCCTGTATTACTACGAACGTCCACTTCCATTGGACAAAACCATCGTATGGTTATATACGAACTCGAAGGAATTCGAGGATGGTTTCTGGTTCTGGAGAAAATGAATAGGACTATTCAGTTATCTTTATCTTCTCTCAGGTTGCGAGTACTCCTTGGTTTAGGAGATAGTACACCTATTACGCAAATTGGATAGTCTTCTTCCAAACCATAGGCAGGTGCCGAACGGTAGGGAATGAAGAAAACCAATTAGCCTAAACGGTGTACAGAAGGTATTAAGTAAAGACAAAGAAAGGGATTAGTAAGAGGGCAAAGTAAATTGCGACTGCTATTCACGACCAAACCAAATATTTCTTCGCCAATCCTAAATCACCTTTGTATTTCTCCAGGACACTCCGTATCACTACGAAGATCCCAGTTTATTGGATAATCCATCGTATGGTTATATACGAACTCGAAAGGAACTTGTTCCAGTTCGGGGATGGATCCTGGTTCAGGAGAAATAGGAATAAGGTTCATTCGGTTGTCTTTTATCTTCACCTTCTCTCGCATTGCGAGTGCTCCTAGGATTAGGACAGTACACCCTTTATGCTTATTGGATAGTCTTCTTCCAAACCATAGGCTGGTGCCGAACGGTAGGGAAGGAAGAAAACCATTTGGCCTAAAGGGGTGTGCAGAAGGTAATGACTAAAGACATATAAAGGGATTTGGAGAGATGGAAAAGAATTATACGGTTACAGTTGTGAATCTGGATAATGGAAGAGGCATTACTAGGAATACCAGGATACCCCATCGAAACATTTCAATGTTTCAGTTTCACTGTGTACTGTTAAAAGAAAACTGATTTCCTAATTAGACACTTGCTCCAGGGTATGTATTTACCAGGTATGATTCTCACATCTGTATGGTTTTACAGATGATGAGTGGGAGTAAGTTATTGGGAACTAGGTGATCATCCTCATTATATCGGAATTCGTTGTAATTGGTGATATTTGAGGAAGTCACCTGGGTTGTTTGCCGGGAGGCAAATATTTGGTTTTGAATATCCGTTGTTATGCACCAATTTCAAATTGATATATCTGTACGTCTATTTTTATAGAGTGAGATATACCTTTTTGAAATTATGTCTATGACATTTACCTATATCAGTAGATGGTTAGGTAAGGAGCATTAAACAGCGGTGTAATTCTTCATAACCATAGTACAGTTTTCAACCTACGACACACAGTGAATGAGTTATTAGACTCAAGAGACTTATACAGAGTATTGTATATTGTCCAGTGTCCATTAGGACAGAGGGGTTGGTCCTCGTACTATATTCGATTTACTTATGACTTCTCTAGTTCTTAGACAGGTGTTTCGTAGAAACACAGGGTCTAAAGTTTTGAGAAGTTATAGGTATATGAATAAAGTAGAGAACCAGGTGTTGCAAGTATCGGGATTCTTCAAGGTGATCGAAGATGTAGATACTTATGTATGGTATTCAGATGATAGTAATGATTAAGAGAACTTGCTTCTCTTTCAGATTACTCATAATTGGAAGCATTCCTAAGTTGAGTAACACCGATCGGCCTCTTTCCATTTTATTGACATGCACTGGAGACAGCTGCATGATTTGAATCTGGTTCAATTAAATCAGTGCCTCTGTTTCTATATTGGATATAGAACAGTTCATATCTTGACATTGTTAAGGTACGGGGAGTTGTCCGGCTTATGCTTAAAACCAGACACTGGACAACTCAAGGCACGTTTCTGTAATGGCTGTTTGTGGGTTGACCCAGGCTATGACGAGGGTTGACTTTCTACCATCTGGAAGATCAATAGTGATATTGTTCTTAACTCGCCACAGTTTTAATTAAAAAATGGATTTTTTTAGAAAACAGTAGTGGGAGTATGGTAGAACTGGAAGTGATTCCAGAACCGCAAACGATTACTGAAGATTTGATGAGAACCTAAAGATTCAATCTAGTTTGACATTCCATTGGCCACTCCGCAGATACGGTGGGTAACCTCATGCACCCGAGGGGTACTCCGGTAGCCTCAAGGACGGTGACAGGGAGGTTCTTGTTTACCTAGACTTGCCATTGCTGTTGTTCCAGGCTGTGAGACCCGGTAAGAGGATGAGTATAGCGTCGTTCTAAACTTGCTTTAGAAGTGTACGTGTATATGACTCTGCCAGAGGGTTGTCGTGGTCAGTGGGAGCAGCGGAAGCATTGGTGGACAGGTGGCTTGTGTCTATTTATAGACTAAAGCAGATATAGCGGAGATAGATCGTCTATTTCTGATGTGACAGTCATAGGTTTGACTTCATCAGAATAGGGGATGGATCTGTTAAGAAGGTAGTAGGGTGTAATGTCTTAGTATTTGGATGACATACACGGAGTAGGAGGTGAAATTCCTACACTACGATCGGTTATTCTTTGGTTGTCACACAGTGGTTTCTCCACATAGGACTTGGATATTATATCAGACATTCTGCTTACTAGATCTATGGTTTTAGATCTAGATTTGGGTGGTTTCCCAATCAGGGTACTTTGACAACATTCTATGAGTATTTAGAATGGACGACTCCTGGCATGGTAGTATACCTGCAGGTGATGGAGTCACCCTCTCTAAAGGGGTCTTACAGACTAAAGGGGAGAGGGATATGCATGATTGGCAGATCACTTGCTTAGGCAATTGAGTCAATCATGAGATGTCAAGTACCACACCAGATGTTGTTCTTGCAGTAGATGCAATAAGTTGATATTAATCCAATCCTGGAGAAACGATCGGAAGCAGTTTTAGGACATAAGTGCGTGTTCTAGGGAATTGATAACGGCAGCCTCCTTTAGGAAACGGTTATCATTCCAGGCTTCCAAGGTGACCTGGATGACAGAGTGACTGTCAGAGTTATAGTTTTCCCTCTAACGAGGGGCAGTATTTTGGACAGGTGGTCCAAGGAGATACTGAGGGAGGCATGACGCAGGATACGGATTAAGTTCAGTTGACGATACAGTCTAAGAAGTTTGGATTCGGAGTTCATTTATGAGCTAGGTCCCATCAGACATCCAGACATTCGAAGACAGGTATTGCTCATTTCGGGAGATGGCTTTCTCCGCGAACTTGAGATATAGAGAGACATAGAAAGAAACATCACAGCGGATCCACTCACTGAGGCTATTCCTCGAACGTAATAGTTTCGCAAACGAGCTTTGTGAGACTGACTAGTAGAGGAGTTGGGTGTTCGGTATCACACGGGCTGTGAGTATGCGACATCGCAATAATTAGCCTTGAGTGCAAGTAGGAGATTGTTGGAGATAGTGCCCTCAGAGTCAATTATTGGATCACAGGCACGTGATTGCAATGATTGAGAGAGGACCTATCCCGGTAGGACAGTCTTACTCAAGATGATAGTATGCTATCTGGTTTATCTTTATCATCGTGTACTGCTTTAGGTGACCTTACGAGTCGCTATTGCACGTTGATATAGCCCCTAGGGTTCTTGCGTGACTGCCAGCAGTATGAGGGCGATCATATACGTGGGAGCTGGGGTCTATAAGCACATCCTTAAATGGTCCCTAGTCGTGGGAGTTTCGAGACTGGGCATCGATACTCCATTAGTAGACTAGTGTATACAGTCGAGACCCCGACGAGGGGCGGTGGCCGGTCTCACAAGCCACTGGTGTCAGTTGGTTCACCTAAGATGTATACAGGTGCTCATTGGGTTATGAGTACACCGGACAGGACTCGCCGGGAACCTGCTAGTTGGGATTATACCAGACGTCAGATAGCAGTTCCCTGGTAACATGCATACAGGTTAGTTCATCGACCTGAGATCGTCATTTGTCTCGTGTGAGTTCCCACTGTACTTTGATTACTACCCTACCATGGCTCAAAGGAGTCGTGCAAATAGGTTTTAGTTGGGTACAGTCCCGAGCCACATGGAGGCAGTGAGCGGATCTGCAGGGGTTCGTCTCTCCCGGTATTGGGGGTGAGGTCGCGCTGTGTCTAGGAGAGCCATTACACAAAGCCCTCGGCCGAGGCAGGAGATTTACTGGTAGGTATTCCAGTAGTATCTCAGGGTGTTCTGGGCTACACTCCGACACGACTTGTACCGCTTTTGGGGGTCTGACTTTTACCAACCCCCTAGGCCCGCCATGCGATGCTCATAGACGAACGGACCGGACTGTACGGATATTGTCACTGACAGGTTCAGTGGGGTGTCAGGATGAGTTCGCTCATCGACGTCCCTTTTAGTCAATAGCTGGTGGCCCGTTACGTATGGCTAATACCTCTGACGTGCTAGTGGTTAAATCCACAGCCATAGTATTGACGAGTCTTTAGAGTCCCCCACACAGACAGTTACTCAAGTTTCGGGAGAAACGCTGTAGAGGCCGTATGGAGATATGGCGGGGTTCGATCAGATACGTGCGGTATTGCACGAATCGTGATCGGACGGTTTTTACTAGCCGGCTTTGGCTTAAGCCGGATCCTAGTATTAGACAGTGTAGTTTTGTCTCTTTGCATTTGTATTCAGTGGGAATACAAATGCGGGCATGTATATGCAGTAGCGGGGTTTTCCTGTAATTTATTACGGGATCAGTTTTCTGAAGTTGCCAGTTTGCATTCCGTTCCGACCAGTTTTCCTTTGTTCCTTCCCGGCCGGACTTTCCGATGGAGGGTATTATTTGCAAGTGTGCAAATAACATTTTGTGGAGGGTTTATTTGTGAAATGGGAGATTATGAGAGCATCTTTTTATTCCATTCTTTTCTATCATCATTTCTTGCTTTAATGAGAAAGGATTTGTTGATTAGGATTTGATGTGAGGTTTGCTTTGGATGTGGTCACCCTCTACTTTTCCTACCATCACCTCCCTCCATGTATTGTCATTCCCTTCACCATTTTGATGAGGATGGGGGCCGGCCACAATTTTGGGTGAGGAGAGAGGCTTCACATTTTGATGAGGGAAAATTTGTTCATCTCTTTTTCTTGCTACAAAATTCTAGCTCCACTTGAAAGTTCATTTCATTCTCTTCTCCATCCATGGCAACTTCACTACCCCAAAGAGACTACGATTCTACACTTGCCTACAGCAAATCTTGGACGCGTCGGCTAGCCAACTTCGCGCCCGAGTTGCCTCGGTCCAGAGGTGGGAGCCCGTAAAAGAATCCGGCTACGTGGTGGCATTTCCGATGAGGAGGTGACGGACGTAGATTCGGCGGGAGATCGGAGTGGAGACGAAGACCGAAGGACACGGATCGCTTGGTATAACTCTCTACCCCATTCTCTTGTTTGCTAGGATTAGGTTAATGGTTACGATCCGGGTTTATTGTCCGCGGTAGCGCCGGTTTAAAGTTAAGAAAATTTTTGATTCCGCATTTTGGCCTCGAGTAGACGGTCGGGGCGCTGCAGTGGCGCAACAAGGGATATGTTACCCACCGACAACACGTTCAGCGAATAAAGCACAAGGCTCGTCGGGAACAAAGAAGCACGACAGATGAGCATAAAAGAACTGCCGGTGAATGTCACATGGTTAATTCCGGGGGATCGCAAGTTCTCACCTTCGGGAGTGATTCTGATGAAGAAATATCCCTCGGCCCTCTCTTCAAGGAATCCATCTCTGAAACAGAAGAGATGAAGACCTGCGAGAACATTCAGCTACACAATCGCACGCTACCTGAAAAGAATCTCGGACCCACAAACAAGGGATCGAACAAAATGGATAAGGTGAAAGAAAAGGTCCCTGAGGATATCACCCTCGATGACCGAGTCGTCGAAGAGCTGGCAGCCAAGGACCCGCCCAAGAAAAACAAGGTGGATTACAACGTTCTGGCACACCTGAGGAAAATACCCTCGTAACTAAGCATTCTCGATGCCCTTATGCTATCCAAAGAGGCAAGAGATTCTCTGATCAAGGCATTACAAGAGCCTGACCAGTTTCAAGCTTTCCTCGCCGAAGAAAAGATGAAGGACGAGCTGGATGAAATTCACACAGCTGACATCACTTTCGGCGATGAAGATCTCCTCCTCGGAACATGCAAGCACAACAGTCCCCTATATGTCTCCGGGTATTGCCATGACATTAAGATAGGGAAGATCCTAGTTAGCAATGGGTCCTCTATCAATCTCCTAAATGTGAGGGTGCTAAAAGAAATCTGCATGAGCGTCCAGCACCTCGCTCGGGATAAAATCACCATCTCCGGTTTCGACTCCCAGTCATCACAGACGCTCGGGTCTGTGATACTGACATTACGCTTTAGGCTGCTCGTCATTGACATCAAGTTTCATGTCATTGACGCCAAGACTTGCTACAACGCTTTGATCGGCCGGCCTTGGTTACACGAATACAACATAATCCCTTCTACACAACATCAGTGTATGAAGTATTTCAAGGATGGTTTTGAGTACACCGTAACGGGGAAGCTAAACCCATTCTCCGTGAATGAAGTCCGCAAATACGAGGACGCAAAGTACTTTCTGCCAGACTTTGAAGACACAGAAAGATACCATAAACCTGAGGATATGCAAAAATCTATCACCACCATTCCGGTCTTCGGGAGCGATACTGAGGAGGAAGAAGAGATAGTCTATTCGGGACCGTCCCAATGCAACAAGCCTGGACCGTCTACCCCTATGCTGGTCTTTGGCAGCGACTCTGAAGATGAGGTCAATGCAGTATTTTCTATTCGGCCATCAATACGAGCCTTCACTGGAGAAGATCAAAGCTTGCAAATCGCTGTAATCCCGAGAAATCATTACAAAGAACTCGACACACTTGATACCTATAGTGTACAAGAGCTGCAGACGTTCTACGTCCCTCTCAAGAGGAAAGATGAAAAGGTGATCCTCTTTTATCGATCCACGGAGAATAAGGTGGAGAAAAAAATTTGGCATGGTGCCGATTCTACACTTGACAGGCCCTAGCCCATCCATCTGCCTAGATACTACACAGAAGGATTAAAAAGGCTGTTGAGGCGCCAGGGGGTACCCTTCAAACAGACTGCTCGAAAAGATCATTTCTACAACAGGATCTAGAACGTCCCTAGAACTCAGCGAAAGTTGCCCAATGGGAGAATGGAAACAATCGGACTCTGATATATTCAATCCAAGAAACGGGAGCGATTCCATGGCTGCTACGTTATACATGATTTCGATGAAGAAGGAGATGCTATGTTAGAAGACGCTAACCCTGAACCAAAACGAGGTCTCGCCATGAAAATGCCAAGTTCGTCGTTCGAAGAACAGATGGAGCTAATAAGGGAAGCGGGTCAAAAGGTCCGGGATGACCATAGCCGCGAAATGGCCATCTATGAAAAAGCCAGAACGCAGCGCCTCCTTCAGCAGGCTATGAAAAATGACGATGTCCTTCGTTGCCAGCCCGTCATACGGAAGACTTGACGCGGAGGCAAAATTAAACTGAAGAACGGAAAAAATGTTCGACAGCAGCAAAGCGGGTCCAAGAAGCCTCGCGATCGAAAATTGAGCAGCCGGGTCCGTCTCTTATAAAGAAGATGGGTCGAGCATATTCTTTTCCCCAAGACAAGACAAGAAAGATATTCAGTCTTGTCATTAAACATCAGATGATTACCCTCCCGGAGTCCAAGCACCATGAACAAGCTAGTGAGGTTCATCACCCAGATTATTGCTCCTATCACCGAGCGATAGGACATCCTCTCGAAGACTGCTTCACATTCAAAGACTGGGTCGAAGACCAATATCAACTCGGCAGGTTTGCTCTATCCAACAGTTGGAGAGTAGCCCCACCGCAAAAATATGTGCCAAAAGCAGCCTATGTGGCAAGAGTATAACCAGATCAATATCGGTCTTGGAAGCGATCTCGCACCTGTCACGCGGTAACGCTGTCAGAAGAACGAGTGCACGAGAACATGGATGACCTGTCCTGGTGTTTCGAAAACGATGAAGATGAGTTGATCTCAGAATTTCCACCGATGCCAAAAGAACTAGAAGATGGAATACATACTACTAGAGATAACCTCAGGAAAATCGACTTGGGGATGGCAGACGATCCATGGCCTACGTTCGTCAGCGAGCTTCTGTCTAAAGAACAGGCGGCAACACTTAAAGACGTGCTCATACAGTATAAAGACTGTTTCGCATGGAACTACTCTGAAATGCCAAGACTAGATCCAGAAGTAGCTGTGCACAAATTGGCGATATCTCCGGACGTCAAGCCAATCAAACAAGCACCGAGAAGAATGTGGCTCGAACTTGAAATGAGCATCAACGCCGAGGTCAAGAAGCTAATCGACTCCGGCTTCATCCAAGAGATTCAGTACCCTGACTGGATTGCCAACATCGTCCCAGTGATGAAGAAAAATGGGACAGTGCGCATCTGCATGGACTTTCGAGACCTCAACAAAGCTTGCCCAAAGGATGATTTTCCTGTACCGGTTACTGAGCTGATGATACATAACACGTCCACTCACGAAGTTTTCTCCATCATGGACGGCTCATCGGGGTACAATCAAATAAAGATGCATCCCGAAGACCAGAAGCATACCGCTTTCCGGACTCCGCTGGGGATACTTTGCTACAAAGTAATGCCTTTCGGTTTGAAGAACGCCGGCGCTACCTATCAGAGGGCTATGATGAAGATTTTCGATGACCTCATACATGAAATCGTCGAATGCTATATTGATGGCCTTATTGTAAAAAGCAAATCACGCGAGGAGCATTGGGAGCATCTGAAGATCGTGTTTCAGCGCCTTCGGAAATACAACTTAAAGATGAACCCTCTTAAATGCGCGTTCGGAGTCTTCTAAGGTAAATTCCTAATATTCATTGTACGACACCGAGGCATAAAAATAGATCTATCAAAAATCAAGGCGATTATAGAAATACCTTCGCCAAGAACTCTCAAGCAAATTTGGGGTTGGCCTTATCTTCGTGACTCCGCAAGGAAGGATAATGCGCTTTGCCTTTTCCTTGACAGAGCTGAGGACAAACAATGAAGCCGAATATGAAGCTTTGATAGCAGGTCTTGAGATCGTTGTCGACATGGGAATCGAAAACCTACTTATATACAGAGACTCCCGGTTGGTCGTTAGTCAAGTAAACGACGACTGTCAAATGTGCAAACCATAGTTGGTAAGGTACGGTGAGAGAATGCAACAATTGCTGACTCGAATCACCTCCTACATGCTGGAGAGCATACCGCGCATGGAAAATAGCAAGGCGGATGCGTTAGCCAAACTCGCTAAAGAACTGGCCAACGAGAACCTCGATGACGTGAAGATCGTTGTGCAAAGCCGTCGGGTCCTTGCACCGGCAGAAATATCTCCGGAGTCATCCGAAAAAAAGGGAGCGACCGAGCAAACGGCCCCACAAATAAAAGACCAGGAAAAGACTAAGGATTGGAGAGAAGTCTTTATAGACTACTTCAAATCCCGTCAAACACCTGAAGATGCATCCTCAAGACATCAGCTCATGAAACGAGCTCTATCCTTCGCCTTCGTCAATGACACTCTATATAAGAGATCGTTCGACTCTCTGTGGCTAAGATGCCTGGAACCAGAAGAAGCGAGGAAAGTCGTCCAAGAAACTCACGACGGACTCTGCGGATCTCATCAAGCCGGCCAAAGATGAAGCTGAGATCAAAAGGATGTGATACTATTGGCCCACAATGATCCAAGACTGCCTTAAATACGCGAAACAATGCTGCTCGTGCCAGATTCATGGAGATTTTATCCACCAGCATCTAAATCTGCTACACCCGACGGTGGCTAGCTGGCCATTCGAAATGTGGGGAACCGACATAATCGGGCCCATTGAACCAGTATCGTCCAGAGGACATCGGTTCATACTGGAGACAACCGATTACTTCTCCAAGTGGGCAGAAGCAGTACCACTAAGAGAAGTGAAGACGGAGAATATCCTCCATTTCTTCAAGACACGTGTCATCTATCGGTTCGGCACTCCGCGACGGATTATCTGCGATAACGGGCCGGCCTACAGAAGCCACAAAATCAGCCGCTTCGCACAGCAGCATAATATAGAATGGAGATACTCTTCGGTCTATAATCCCCAAGCTAATGGTCTAGCTGAGGCTTTCAACAAGACCTTGACAAAGATCATAATGAAGACGGTGTCTCGAAATAAGAAGGACTGGCATGAGAGACTGCATGAAGCTCTCTGGGCGTATCGGACCGCGTTCAAAACGGCCACGAACACAACGCCATTTGCGTTAGTATTCGGCACAGTGGCGGTACTCCCTTTGGAGATAGAGCTACCCTCCTTACGAGTGGCAGTTCATTACGAGCTAACGGACAAAGAGAATGCTTATCTTCGGCTTGAGGAACTTGATGCCCTCGATGAAACCCGGCTCATATCGCAACAAAACTTGGAAGCTTACAAAGCAAAGATGACGCGCTCATACAAGAGATTGACTGGGCCGAGAAAATTCCGCCAAGGAGAACTCGTGCTAGTGGTCAAGAGACCTATGATCCCCAATCGTGCCAAACGGGGGAAATTCGAGCCAAACTATGAAGGCATGTACATCATAGACAAAGTCTACCAGGGTGGGACTTACTTGCTCATGGATATGCATGGAGAAAGACCCTTCAGGCCAATAAACGGCCATTTCTTGAAGAAATACTACGCCTGACCGAGACGTCTATAAACTACTACGGACCGCAGCATCCCAAGGCTGACGCAAAAAAAAAAAAAAAAAAACGGTACGTCCATAAGTGAGATGGGCACGGATGAAAACCTGAAAAGGCCCCGTGAGTAAAAACAGCAGGGCTACCGGCGAGTTTGTGAAAACCTGAAAGGGCACAGTCTCGTTAAAAGACACTTGCAAGGTCCTCTCGACCCTGTAAGGAGAAAATACCTGCGTGAGATCCTTACGACTCACAAGGGAGCAATACACTTAGGAATCCCCACGACTCCTAAGGAGAAAACACACTTACGAGATCCTCACGACTCGTAAGGAGAATTCCCCTTTGAGACCCTCACGGCTCATAGGATTCAAAAGCCTTAAGCTACAGGGATCTGAACCTGTTCTTAAGCCATCATACACCCCGATTTTGCCCTACAAGCGGTTCAATACTGACCCTTGTATACAATCCACGGGCACGAATAAACATTTCCCTAATAGAGTCCCACCAGCGACCAGGGATATGCTCACACGGTGAACAACACTTGTAAGTCCTCTTGACTTATAAGGAGAAAATACTCTTATGAGATCCTTGAGAACACCACTTAGAAGTTCTCACGACTTTTAAGGAGAACGTACACCTATGAGATCCTCACGACTCGTAGGGAGAAATACCTTTATGAGACCCTTACGGCTCATGAAGTCAAAAGCCTTAGGTGACAGGATCTTAACCCTGTTTACTAAGCCACCCTTTTTCGAACCGACAAAAGCAAATGATGATTCGCTCCTGGCAATGTCCCAGTGGTAGCGATGTTGATGCCTAAATCGGTATCAAATTCCAAGTCCTTTCATGGCAAATGATGATTCGCTCCTCGCAACATTCCAGTCGCAGCGATACTGATGCTAAGATTGGTATCAGATCTTGAGTTCCGTACTCGGGAAAAAAATGCATATGAAATAGCCGAAATGTTTGGGCAACTCACAATAAAAATCAGCGAGTAAAATATATGCATATAAAAATAGCTGAAATGTTTGGGGCAACTCGCAAAACAAATCAGCGAGTAAAATATATGCATATAAAAATACAAAATGATTGGGCACCACGAAAAATGGCCGAAATGATTGGGCAATCGCGACTTTCGCTATATAAAAAGCTGAAATGATAGAGTATCGCGGAAAGAAAAAAAATAACATGAAACTTTTTCCCTACATGTGAGATCACATCGATCCCTGTATACAATCTAGGGGCACAAACAAAAAGGGAACCATATCATCCTACCAGGCTCCATCAAAAAGAGAGCCAAGTCTCGATGGCAACATCTACAACCTAGAGATCAACAATGGTGTTCCTTCTCGTTCCAACCAGAAGCTGACGCAACATCAGCAAAACGAAGCTATGGCAATGTCCCTAGTTCTAAGTCTCAACGGCCACATCTACAGCCTGGAAACCCACAACAGCGTTCCTCCTCATTCCAGCAGGATTTGGACGCGACAATCAATCTCGGAAACAAGGCAGAGTCCCTAGTTCCAAGTCTCGACGACCACATCTACAGCCTGGAGACCCACAACAACATTCCTCCTCATTCCAGCAGGATTTGGACACGACAATCAATCTCGGAGCCACGGCAGAGGCCCTAGTTCCAAGTCTCGACAGCCACATCTACAGCCTGGAGACCCACAACAGCGTTCCTCCTCATTCCAGCAGGATTCAGACACGACAATCAATCTCGGAGCCATGGCAAAGTCCCTAGTTCCAAATCTCGACGGTTCACAGACAACCTAGAGACCACCTCGACATTCGTCTCATTACAGCAGATGCAATGTCAGCAAAGCGGAGCCGCGGCAAAGTTCCCAGTTCCAGGACTCAGCGGTCCACAGACAACTGAGAGTCAACCCCTGACCCCGTATAGCCAAAGTCAATCCTGACCCCGTATGGCCAAAGTCAATCCTGACCCCGTATGGCCAAAGCCAATCCTGAATATGGCTAAAGTCAATCTTGACCCCATATGGCCAAAGTCAACCCTCGACCTCCCTGTCAAAGCAATGCTTTGATTCGGGAGCGGGTCAACTTATCAATCACTTACGAGTCCTCTCGACTTGTAAGGAAGAAAATTCTCTTGGGGAATCCTTACGACTCTCAAGAGAAAAACACACTTAGGAATCCTCACGATTCCAAAGGAGAAGATACACCTACGAGATCCTCTCGACTCGTAGGGAGAAAAATCTTTATGAGACCATCATGGCTCATAAAATTGAAAAGTCTTAGGCGGCAGACCTGAACCTGTTTCCTAAGCCATCGCTACCCTGTAAAGAGTCCAAGATAGACAGTTACCTACTATCCACAGGCCACACTTGCTAAAATCACATAGCAACAACACAGCAAAGAGAAGAAAGCAACAGTGGGAGAAAAAATGTGTATCTTTTATTCATGAATTCAATAGAGTACAAGATGAATCATATAAAAGAATAAAAAAATGGATACATGTTATTCAAAAACTACAAATGTTTAATTGATACAAAAGCAGCTACTGAGAAGGAGGTGTTTTCAATAAATCAGTCAATTGCTCGTGCACTCCTCTCAACTCCTTTTCACGATCAACCGCCGCGGCCAGCTCTGCTTCGACTTGGGCCTGTTGCTGCAGACAGGATGAAAGTTTCTCATCAATTTCCTACTGAGCAGCTTCCTGACTCTGCGCAACCTGCTCATTAAGATCAAGCTTCTTCCTCAGCACCATCCCGTCAGAAATACATCGTTGAAGGCATTCAAAGATGGAGTTCAGCTGTGCAGCATTCGCTGCAACCTCAGCACGCAGTTGGACAGATACAGCGGAACTCGCTTCACGTTCCTTTCGCTTAAGGGTCGCCTCTCGTTCGAAATGGCGAAGGAATGGAACGCTCTGCTCAACCCATGCAGCTCGCTGGGAGTTCGAAGCCAACACCTCCGGAGCAGGACGCCTAAGCTCAATCTCATACAGACAGGCCTCGATCTTCCTGCAGTAGTTAACCCAAGACTCAACGATGCCCTCGCTATGAAAGTTCACGAGCATCGCCAACATGAGATTAACTTCGGTGGCGAAATCTGCAGCAGATGCAAAGGCCTCGGCGTTAAGGTCCTCAACGAACTCGCTTAACATCCGTAGGCTATTCGCGGCACCTCTGGAAGAAGGGCGTTTAGCAAAAGGCCCTGCCGGCATGGGAATCTGAGACTCGAAGGGAGCTGGAGTCGGTGTGATTGCTGCAAAACAAATCATAGTCAGATATCGGCTTAAGAGATAAAGAAGATGCAAGAGCGATTAAGGCTACTATACCGGCTACGGCAGGTGGCAGAGCCGGGAGTACTAGTGGTGCGACAATTCTCTTGTCCCTTCCTTCAATTTGTAGCGCTGTAATCAATTTAAAGTTAACAACGGCAAAGTCACCCATTAAAGAAAAGTAAAGACGTCGGTTAGAAAAGATACTCACCGACACCAGCAGGTAGACTAACTTTCGACTGGGAGGAGAAGTGCGGGTTCAACACTTGATACAGATGATCAAAGAGAAGTCCTGCAAGGTTGCGACGATGCATGGTCAGTACAAGGAAGATGACATCCATAATTTAAATTAGACAAACCGCAAACCCATACCTTCCAGCATTTGAGAAGACATGAGAGAAGGCGAAGGGTTAGCAACCGTCAGAGCAGCAACCGGTGACGCTTCTTCGGGTGGCACGACCTCAACGCTCACCACACCTGCATAAGAAACAAAATAAATGCCGTCAGAAGGGATTGAAAGGGATTGCGGAATAAAAAGGAAGACAATGACCCAAGATCTACCTGATGAGTCGCCAATCGAAACCGCGACAAGAGCATCACCAGGCGCAGCGACTGCTTCGCTCTCCTCCATTGGAATGGTTTCGCCGCCCGTGGCTTCATCCCCCGATTATACAAGATCCGTTGTGACACTTGCAATACCAGGCGATGGTAGGGAACCGCAAGGGGAAAGAGTGGCAGTTGGGGCAGTCCCGGACACCTGAGAAAGAGTGGTCACTTCGGGCTCGGTGATTGCCGTCATCTCACCTACCACCTCCTCACCAGGACTTGGCCCTGCAGGGTACGATATATGAGAATCTGAAGATCAAACTCTAATGAAAGGACCCAGTGTTACATCACCTTGGGACGACCTTTCAATTGCCTCCCGAGCCGCGCGTACCTCCTGTCTATGAGCGGTAGACAGGGCAGCCGGAACACCCTCTGGAGAAATAGGGCAGGGGAAGCAGTGCTCGAGCCTGCACCTACAGCCAAGGCGGCATCACGTTCTTTCGTTGCACGCCTCTTGCGCTTCCTTTCAACCTGAGCCACGAGAGCTGACCTCCTCAGGACTTCTGATAAAGGTGGACCATCATCTGAACAAAGTTCTGCTTCCGGCGTCATTACGACGTCCATCATCGGCTGCTTCTACGAGACCCCTGGTGGCAACTTAGGGATAGCCGTAGCTGCAGTGTCCGACGCTAACGATGTCGTTGCGTCACCACTCACGATCGGCATTGCACTTGGGATGACTTGAGTCGAGGTAGTCCCTGTAATAAGATGAAAAAGAAGAGTTAGTTTTCCCATAAAAAAAGGGGGAATGAAGGCACAGTGAGCCGAAATATACCGAGGCTCAAGGAAGCGCCAAGCCTTTCCTCCTCTTCGAAAGTCTTAAGGGAAGCTGCAAGAGCTTCTTTGGCGGAGATACCTGTTGAAGAAGAAAGCATTAGTCAAAGCATAGTAATTAAAATGACCACGGAAAGATAAAACTGAAGTATACCTGATTGAGCAATGGTGATCGATGCTGCCTCATTGCGAGCCAGTTGCGCTAAAACCGCGATAGCAGCCTCCAGATCGGTATCATCCGGCACCATGAATAAACCTTCATTGGTCCCGTACTCACTCAAATCCTCGCTATAGGGAGCATGAGGCTCTTGACCAAGTACGACGTCGAGAGAAAACATCGACTTCTTTTTCTTCTGTGAGCGAGTTCCGGGAGCCAATAACACAAGCTTGCGCTTGGCGGGCAATTTGGGGCGACGAGTCCCTATCTCCGCACCCACACTAGACTCGGGTGACGCCGCAGCTACCGCTTTTTCAGGCACACAGGGTAGGGGCGGCTCACGTATAACACGTGGTACCACAGCCACAATGGCTTCTCTTAAGGGAGGATGGACGATGGTCCGTCGCTTCAGAGGAACGTTTGGATTACCCGCTGGGGCGGTGCCCTTGCGGTCAAGCAATAATCATTTTTCTTCTCTAATAACAGCACCCATCGAATGCTGGCACCACGCTACATATACGTTCAGGGTTTTTGGAACGCAACTCGGCTCACTAATAAAGAAATTGGAGCCGGTGTTCAGCCGCATAAAATGGTGCAATGCGCTACGGATACCCTCTTAAGTAACAGCTGGCTCAGCTAAGAAGGCCTCAAGCGGGACACCCTGATTATAGCTTAATTGCTGGACGAAACGATGCGGGTTGTACCTCATGAACAACACCAAATCATTCTGCCTAAATACGAGAAAGCCCGCCCTGATGGAGTATAAATGAAGAATCTCCCGAGCTTTCAAGATAGAGGCCCCGTCTTTAAAAATGTCCCGTAATGGCTGCACCGTTTTTGCGGATTCTTTACCAATGGTTAGAACCTTATCGGTAAAGGTTATTCCATCTCCAACCGTGCGCGGATGAAGGAGCAAACCCCTAACTTCCCACTGTGTCAGATTTACAATGGACGCGTCAACTAACCGCATAATCCGAGGGAAGTTATACTTGTCGTAAAAGCAAGGCCTTTTATGAGTGCCGAAAGCTCCAAGTACATGTAGCTCGATCTATGACATAAAATAATGCATCAAGAAGTTCACGTGATGCACCCCTGGTTCAGTAGTGTCTGCCGCCAAGCTGAGGCCGTGATATAAATGGGCTAACCCAGCGATCCCGACGGCCACTTGCATCCCAATAACCATTCGGTGAGCTGGATAAAAAACGGACAGCCCTATATGGCGAGGGTGCATTGGAAGTACAAACCATCTTAGCTATAGTCCGAGGAAACCCAGAAAGAACGCTTCTTCGTCGATCCCAGGAGCTGTAAGCTCTGTGAAAGAGACGACCGGAGTATTGGGGAGAAAGAAACTCCTCTAATCCGCCTCCGTTGCCGGCTGGTTGTCCAAACCAAAACCAAAAGGATCATCCAGTTTGGCAAATTTCGCGGTTTCCTTCGACAGGACTTCTGAGCGGAGAAAACGGGCGATGAAATCTGTGAAATTAACCCCACAGCTTCCGGATTCGAGAAAAAGGGTCTCATAGATATTCAACACCTTAATCAAACTGGGGAATTAATGTTGAATGGCGTTCTCCGGCGTAAGGCATGTCATCACTGACTTGGAAGCAAAGACGTACTCTTCCGGAGGAAGCAGCTCCTCATAGTGTTCTCCCCTAACCGGTAAGCAATAAACCTCTACAAACTCCTCTAAAGGGATTGAGACTTCTCGATCCAACATAAGGAAGGTGTGGGTCGGCATATTCCATTACTCCAGAAAAGCCTTGATCCACCAGGCAGGAGGCGTGGAATATTGAAAGAGAGAAGCGTAAATCGCGGGATACAACCCGAGCTTCAGCAGCTGTGACTTCTGGGCTGACAAAATATAGCGGGCCCATTGCAAATACCCAGCTCGATGACGGGGAGTTAAGCCTATGTTATATGGCTGTCCCTAAGGGCGCGACTCGCCTTGGCAGATACGTCGCCCCAAGGTATCCAAAGCCATTGGAGGCTGTACGGATTTTGCGGCCATAGAAGGCTGAAGGAGACCCTCTGAAGTCCAGTTGACCTCCTCCACGATATAGTTCACCGGGGGTGGGTCGACGTAGTGGATCGCTGAAATAGGCTCCGAAGGTGCTGCGCAAGAAAAGCTACACCGACCCCTGATAATCTGATTGTACCACGTTCCCCATAAATGAAGGTTCTTTTGTTCCGGATCATGATCTTTGATCAGTGCAAACACTTCCCTATCAACTGGCGCTTCAGGGAATCCGCTTTCCGAACGGACGAACGGGAAAGAAATTTCGAAAGACATATACCTGCGCGAAAAGGAACAAAAAATTAGCCGCCAAATGCTGCAGGTCAAGTTCTGGCACTTGGTACTTTAATTTCGTACCACACTGCAATGCAGTGAAAAGGGACCCACACAATCTAGATGGTGGTTAATCATTAATAAAACATCCTCATCATTTGATGGGACAGTCATTAAATGAGAAAATCCTAAAAGGATTCTCATTTAATGAGGGCCCCTCGGGCCAAGGAGTAAATCTCTCTTGAGAGCAGTGCTCTTTAACAGATATGACATCTGTCATAATTAATGATAAAGGAATAAAAATTCCCCCAAAAAAATTTTGAACAGCTACGCTCTGAAGATGGAATAAGCCATCAAAAACATTAAGAAGCAAAGCTTTATTGAGTTAAAAAAACTCTGAGATCTTTAATATCTGCAAGATAAACTCTAATAGTTCTTCTTTAAAAATGGGTTAGGAGACCCTAAGAAAGATCTCTTTAGATCTATGAGAGCAAAGCTCTATTAATAAAATCCTAAAAAGGTTTTCTTAGATCTATGATCTGAAAAGAGCAGGGCTCTGTTAATGGGTGAAACCCTAGATTATTAGCTAATCCCTTCAAAGATTTAAATCTTTACCTAAATTTTTAACAGAGTTCTGTCCCTAAGAAAGTTCTTAAGACAAAGAGCTATGCTCTGAAGAAGAATTAATTCTCAGAAAATAAGAAAGGAGATGAACAGAGGTCATCTCAAGGGCCAAAGGCTCTATTTATAGGCACTGAGAGCCGTTTCAACTTCTGAGTTGATCCAATGGCATAGATGCTGCCACCGCTGCACTCACGTGTAGGTCTCGTGAGCGCAACGGTAGGGGTGCATTTGTTTCCCCAATCAGAGCAAAGCTATGTTCAAATTTTGAAATTTGAAATGAAGCAGCGCTTCATAGCAGCGCCAGCGCTAAGATTCAAAGACTCTGAGACAGCGCTCACGTGCAAAGCACATGAGCGCTAGCGCTAAAAGCGCTGCACTCTAAGCAGCGCACCACGTGTAAAGCACGTGAGCGCTAGCGCTAAGAGCACTGCATTCTAAGAAGCGCACCACGTCCAAAACACATGAGCGCTGCACTTTAAGCAGCGCACCATATGCAAAGCACGTGAGCGCTAGCGATAGAACAAAATATTCTCGGACCTTGGATCAAAGATCCAACGAACATGATTAGAAATCATCAATTGACCATAATAAAATTCTGTTAAGGAAACATTTCTCGGAATCTTTCCAAACAGGAAAGATTATGCTCTGAAAATCATAGCATTGTTGGATCAATGATCCAATGGTGATTAAAAATCACCAAAATACAGAATAAATTCTGTATGAGAAAAGATTTCCCAATCTTGTTAAAAACAAGAAAATTGATTTCTGTGAAACAGAAGCCCTAGGATCAAAGATCCAACGGTGGGGAAATCCCCAAATCAATTAGAGAAAAGATCTCTTCAACCGATTCAACAAATCAGCCTACCCTATATAAAGGCCCCAACACTTCAAGTCTGATAGAGAGGAATCCCCCCTCCCCACACACACACAAACTTTAAGAAAGTTTAAAGAGAAGAGCAAGCTCTCAGAAAGAGAAGAATTTCTTCAAGGTAAATAAAACAGAGAGATGAAATCATCTCATAAGAGAAGAAGAACCTATTTCTTTTTCTAAGATCATAGATTTATAAGACAAATTGTCTTTCACAAAAGAGATCATAAAATCTCATTATAAAAAGGGGGAGAATAATTCAATTCTCTTAGGATCACAGATCCATAAAGGTAAAGCTTTTCACCAAAAACATAAGAGATTGAAACATCTCCTATAAAATAAGAACTTCGTTCTTAGATCCACGAGACAAAGTCTCTTATAAGAGAGAATTTAATTCTCAGAGAACAGAGCTGCCTAAAAAGAGCCTTAGCGCTCCAATTAAAAGAAGCGCTTCGGCGCTCCAAAACCTAGCGCAAGGCGCTGCAGAGCCCTAGCGCTCCAATTAAACGAAGCACTTCAGCACTCCAAATTTAGCGCACAGCGCTGCAGAGCCTTAGCGCTCCAAATTTAAAGAAGCGCTCTGCGCTCATTGACTGACGCTCAGCGCCAAGCGCGCCACGTGCTCCTCACGTGTGCGCTACTTCACAAAAAGCACTCTGCGCTCATTGACTGGTGCTCGGCGCCAAGCGCACCATGTGCTCCTCACATGTGCGCTACTTCACAAGAAGCGCTCTGCGCTCATTGACTGGCGCTCAGCGCCAAGTGCGCCACGTGCTCCCTACGTGTGCGCTACTTCACAAGAAGCGCCCTGCGCTCATTGACTGGCGCTCAGCGCCAAGCGCGCCACGTGCTCCTCATGTGTGCGCTGAGAGAACATAAATTATTCTTTAATAATAAAGCCCAGAGCCATAATGAGTGCTCAGCACTCAATAAAAGACAAAAAGTTGTCAGGACCAATGCTCGGCATTGTTAAATGAAAAAGGACTGAGCCTAATTAAATGTCCAACATTTTTACTGAATGGGCCGAGCCCAAGTTAGCCATAGATCTCTTATTCAGATTAATTGAGCTCATATGCTCATAAATCTTTGGTCTTAGTCCCAAATTGGACTACAGATCTCCCAACCAACATTGGTTCAAGGATACATCTCTTCACTCCTCTGATATTTGTCGTTGTAATCCTTCAACGTTTTCAGAGAGGTGGCGGGTCCCGACAACCAGATATTCCACGGACTGTGGGGTCCTTAAACTCATGGACTATGATGTCCTTAAACTTTATAGACTATGATGTTTCTAAACTACCACGGACTGTGAGGTTCTTAAACTCATAGACTATGACTTTACAGACTATGACGTCCTTAAACTCCATGGACTATGATGTCCTTAAACTTATGGACCGTAAAGTCCCTAAACTAAAACAATAGAGTCCAAATGCTCTTTTGTTGGATCTAAATGATCCTGTTAAGTAGATTTTAGTCTAAAATTAGACTAACGTATTCTTAACAAATGGTTAAGTAGATCTTAGTCTAAGATTAAACTAACGTATTCTTAACAAACGTTTAAGTTGATCTTAGTCTCAAATGAGATTAACGATCCTTAAACCCAACCCAAAACCCAAATCTTAGAAAATACGGATTTGAACTAATCCACGCCCTACGGACGATAACACAAATTAGTCTCCGTATACAATCCACGGGCAACCAAAAATAAAACAAACACTCACGACACGAAGTGACCATCTGAAGAAGGAGAAAGTGGTTACCGCGATGCGGTAGCGTAATTAACTGCAGGGGCTTGCGCCTGCAGGGAAGAGCGTCCCCACAATCAAAAAAAACCTCAAACGAGGGGGAATCTGATGAAGTCTGCTACAACGGCCGCATCTGTCTAAACCTCCGATACACGGTGCCATAAATCAACTTGGCATTTTCGGAGAGGTGGATGGATAAAACCAAATAGTATCTGCCCCCAAATTCAGGCAAGACGTCAGTCTTTCCGGTCTTTCGGCGGAGAACAGTTTCCCCTACCCCTAACTCCCCTGCACTGTTTGATTGCTACAGAGACCCCTCAATTCCCAATTTATCACCTTTTTAATGCATTTTAATTCACTCTTTTAATCCCAAACCCTAATTCTACACTATAAATACTACCTCATGCTTTAGCCCTTCCACATTCTGAAAATTCTAGCCAAAACTCTCAAATTTTCTTAAGTACAAGTGGAGTAGAAGAAGAGTTAGCCAACGATCAACTTTCGGGGAGGAATCGAGGATTTTCCGGCGACCCCGCGACGCCACGAAGTTCAACACTTTCTCTTTTACCTTTTTATAGGATAACTAGATAGTAAGTCCCTTCCAATCCTTATTCTCTTTCTCTAAAAATTCTTTTTCAAAATATATGTCGGAAGTAGTTAATACCGATATCTTCTCCTATGCTATATAAAATCCACTTTTTCTTACATATTTGATATCCATATCCTTACTCAAAGTTTGTAATCATAAAACTAATGTCTAGAACCAACTTTCACTCAAAAATATCATGAAACGTAACTTTAATTTAACCTTTACATTAAAATACCATGAACTTTATATATGTCATCTTATATTGCTTTGCTTAAAACCATACATTTAGAAAACATCACGGGGTAATGACCTACCTCTCACATACACACATGTTTGTATAGCACGATACCCTTTGAGCATATTTTTGGTTACGATTACAATATTTTCATCAAAATACCACATATTATAAAAACGGTTTTCTTTTAAAATTGTATTTTAAATTCCTTTGCAAATGAGCATATACAACCCTCTTTAGGGAATCATCTATTGGATGGTACAGATTATCGCACATCCTTAGGCTAGTAGAGCGAGATGCTGACCTCCTCACGGAGCATTCGGTCTCGAAAGGTTTTTAATACGATTTTTAAGAAAAATGCAATTTTCTACTTAATTAAAATTTTAATTTTTAATAATTATATAAATATTAAAAAATCCATATATTTTCAAAATATGATAACCTTATATTTTTTCAAATGAAAGAATTACAATTTTCATCAAGATACCAACAAAAGTCAAATTTTACAGTAAAATACCATGAACTATTCAAGTTAAGGTAATTATCACTAAAATACTTCAAATCCCTAAAATTCACATTCATGGAAACCCTAAATAATATAAATAATTTCTCGAGCTTATTTTGAAACTATATATTAAAAATATTTTTTCATAAAAACCCCCTCGAGTATATAAATTTACATTTAAAAACTTTAGTAAATATAAGTTTAAACGGGATTAATTCTTTTGAGCCCTAGGGAGCCGGAGAAAATGAGTGCTTGTCTATTTAAGATAGAAAACATAACGGAGTTATCAATGGTAATTATCTTGGAAAAAGACACAAATCCTGTCGTCCATGGGCTGCAGTTACCGATGACTTCCCAATCTAATTCGGGATCCAAATCAGTTTATAAGTGTCTGACTCAGTCTGAGTCTAACTCAAATATTAATTCAATCAGAGTCTAATTGAACATGAATCCTATATCAAATATGAACACTTGAATCTGAACCTGAATATCAGAGTTCAACAACTATATCAATATGCAAACATGCTTGACCTGACTAAACCATGGTTATAACTTGACTTGACTACATGACTGCTTATTTACATCCTAAACCTGATTACTTGAAAAACTTTTATCCATGGTCTCGGCAAATCTGATAATTATAATCTATATAAAATATTACACGGGGTTAATGGGGTAGATTGGTACGGAATGTATTAGAAGTGGAACGAGATGGTCATTAAAAGATACCTACATGAACTCTCGTGCAGTTGTCCCGTGGGCTTTGACGGGGCCTTGTACTACCTATTACCATAGTCCACGGAGCAAGTTGGACTCCTCTCGTATACAATGATACCTTCTATACTAAGGTACAAACAACTACGTTAGAATAATAATCTTATACATATATAACTTAACAGTTTATTTTCACATCACTTGTTGTATTTCTTCCTCTTTTTTGGGACTTACCGAGCGCTAGTTCGCTGACAACATTCATGTCTATTTCTTTTCTTAGAATGTTCGTCAGGAAGACAGGACTCTCCGGAGACCGAGCCCAGTCAGGAGTACTTAGATCAGATTGCGGCACAGCCAGACTGCTAGCTTTACTTGTACTTATCTTTCAGTTTGTATACCACTGTTTAGGCATTGTTTTTATCATTGTATTTTTCCTTTTCAAATCGGTTGTATTGTAAAGATGAATGTAAATAAAAAGTTGTTCATTTTATATCTCTTGTCATTTCTTGTGCATTTTATATATTGCTTAATTATGTTTAACGTATTTATTTATTAGTAAATACGTCGCGGACTGGCCACGTCTTCACTTTCGTACACCGGGAAGCGGAACGTGACAGATACTAAACGATTATTCATATTTTAAAACACATCAACAAAATCAACAAAATCATAAGCCATCAAGTATAAGTATAAAGATATAAGATGGTGTAACAGTAATGTATACAAACTAATGGGTACAATATATAATATAAGAATAAAATAAAAAAATGAAAGTTATATTTTTGTAAGTCAGCAAGCAATATAGAATTTAAATTTAATCAAATTAGTTAAATTTAATCAAATTAGCCTAAGGTAAGGTCATAGCTGTGTAATCGTGTACAGTAAGGATAATATAGTTTATAATAAGCAGATAATTTAGTATCAGTAATAGGGAACTTAGTACATGGTGGTTAGCAGGCTTTGGAGTTGGATAATTTGATTACACTCGTTAGAGCATAATATAATTGCAGTGTGCAGTAAGAAATCAATCAATCATAATTAGTAGAGTAGGAAGTATTGATTGCATATACATGTAGAACAAATTATTGAGGCGTGAAATTTAATGGTGATTGACATAAATGATTGACATAAATGAGTTACAATCATACATAAATCACAAAAATAGTAGATAGGGTAATCATATAGACATTAGTGGATAGTAGTCATAATGTAACAAAGATATCATTAATACAATGTGTTATTTGTAAAACATAGATAGAAAATTTATTTTAAAAAAGTAACATTAATGTAAACATAATGTTAAGAAATTATTACAAATTAGAGGAAGATGCACAGTAATATAATAAATAATTAGTGAGTTTTATATAGAAAGTGAGGTGTGGCATGTTGTTTAGAAAAGTCTCATGTCAGGTGCAAGTAATAATTAATATGCAGATTCTTTCCTTAATATAATTATTATCTGTTTATTATTTGTACATGCTTTTGAAAAACAGAAGTGGAAAATTGGAATGTACCTAAATTTCCCTTTAAAATGAAAGCCATAAAATTTATGAGAAAACAACATCAGCCTAAGCCAAACCATCATCATTTTAATATTTTGAGCATAAAAAAAGATGGCAAAAAGATATGAAGAGAAATAAATCTGCTATAACTTCATTTTTAAAAAAAAGTTGGGTACCTGGTGTTAATTGCATAATATATTAGGGGAGCCATCAGAAGTTACTTGCTAAATTAAGAAAGGGTTTCAAAATAAATTTTCCATCAAATTATCACATAATGAATATTTCAACTCGTAGGGCCGAAACAGAAGTTTCCATCACAACTGCTTTGTACACACATGTTCTTTATTTAAAAGGTTTTTGTTGTTGTTGTTACACACACACGAAAAAAGACATATAGCGCCCTTAATTATTATTATTTTTATATGTTAACCTAAATAAATCCTAGTGACGAAAAACACCACGATGATGAAAAAGAAACGGAAAAAGGACTTACAATCAGTGATCTTGAATTTTAGAAATCAAGTTGCAAGCCAAAAGAAGAAGAAGAAGAAGAAGAAGAAGCCTTGAAGTTGAATTTCAAGACTGACGGCCTATTTTCTCTTTATGCGTTGATCTTCTCAAATTTTGAGAAAAGGGGAGATGGTGACGAGGAAGAGTTTGAGGAGTTTTTTTTCTTTTTCTTAGAGTTGCGGTGTTTTTAATATATGGCAGTATAAAAGAAAGGTATATATTAAAGGAGTAAAAAATATTTTCGGTCTAATCTTAACAAAAAAAATAAAAACAGTCCAATAAAAATCTTATCCTAATTAATTATTTTAAGAAAAATAACTTAAATTAAAAAATATGTTAAGAAAAATATGATTTTCTATAACATAATTAATTATTTAAATACCGGTAAAATAAATGAAGGTAAATAGATATCTTTAAAAAAATATCTTATTATATATCTTGTCTATGGAACTTAAATTTAGCTTAAGGGGTTTGTGTAGCTCGCATGTGAAGCTAAAATGAAAGAAGAAGAAGAAGAAATAAACATAACAAAGTGTTGAAAATACAAAGGCTTGAACTCATAACTTTCGGAATAACAATACAATGTGATAATCAGAAAATATAGATAATGATCATGTTTGCAAAGAGACGAGATATGGATTAAAAGAGAGTATTTTTTTTTACATAAATCCTTTATTAACGAAGAAAAAGTACTGAGAATTTATAATTGTTGTATCTGTCATGATGCATATGATCCTTTGCTAAATATATAGTACTCAAGCTGTCACACAACAACACAGCTTGATCTTGATATAAGCCGAGATCATCGGCTAAACCTTTTAACCATATGTCTTCCTTCGCTGCTTCCGTCAACGCCATATACTCTGCTTTGTAGTAGATAAGGCGATCGAAAACTGTAATGCAGCCTTCCAACTAACGACAGAATCTGCTAATATGAAAATGTAGCCGATCACCGATCTTCTCCCATCAATATCGGCTGCATAATCCAAATCAGAATAATCTACTACTTCAAAACACATATCAACTCCTCCGTAAATCATACCAACATCCGTTGTCCCTTTGAGATATCGGAATATCTGCTTCACTACTTTCCAATGTTCCTTTTCAGGCTAAGCCATGTACCTGCTAATAACGCTAACGCTACGTGTGCAATATCTGGCCTAGTGCACACTATAGCGTACATCAAACATCCCATAGCACTAGCATATAGGACTCGAGAAATATGCTATGCTTCTTCTTTTGACTGAGGTGAGAGAGCTGCCGAAAGACGAATATTAGCAGCCAATGAAATACTCAGAGGGTTCACATTTGACATGTTGAACCTCTTCAACATCTTCTGAATATAGCTCTCTTGTGATAAGATAAGCTTCCGCTGTTTGTGATCCCTGTATATCTCCATACCTAAAACTTTTGAGCTGCTCCAAGATCCTTCATCTCGAACTTACCATTAAGAAGCACCTTCAATTTCTGAATCTCCGATTTGTCTCAAACTGCAATAAGCATGTCATCTATATATAGGAGTAAATAAACAAATAAGTCGTCCTTCAGTCTCTTATGATAAACACAGCAATCCTGCGGACTCCTATTGTAGCTATATTCCACCATAAATCTGTCAAATCTCATATACCACTGCCTCGGAGACTGCTTTAACACGTACAATGATTTTCGCAATCTGCAAACATGATCTTTCTAACCGTGAACAGTAAATCCCTCTAGCTGACTCATAAAGATATCCTCCTCTAACTCTCTATGAAGAAAATCCATCTTCACGTCGAGTTGCTCTAACTCCATGTCCTGATGTGTTACCATAACAAACAATGTGTAAATAGAAGTATGCATCAAATAGGGGAAATATCTCGTTATAATCTACTCCTTTCTTCTGACTGTAGCCTTTAGCAACTAAACGAATCTTGAATCTTGTTCCTTATTCACCTAGGATTCTAGACTTCTTCTTAAAGGTCAACTTGCATTTTTTAATTTTTCTTCGTCTGGTGGCTTGATAAGCTCCCATGTCTGATTCTTGTGAGGAGATTCCATCTCTTCTCCCATTGCAACAATCCACTGAATAGATTCGACAAATAACCACTTAATAACTAGAGGGCTCAGGAGACTCCGCCTCTTCCGCTGCATTAAGCGCATACGCTATCAAATCCTCATAATCATACATCTGAGGAGGACGGATCTGCCTCCGCGGATGATCGGTGACAATACTGTATGGTTATTGTTGAGGTTGTTGCTGAGGTTGCTGCTGTGTACCTGGCTCGGGTACATTCTCATGAACAGACTGAAATTGAGTGATTTCAAACTCCATATATTTACCGGCATCCTTCTTTTATCTGCAGAAATATCAAGCACCTTTCTTGGATGAAGTATAGAATTTTCTTCAAAAGTCACATCTCTACTATATATAACTTTCAAATCAGCAGTCTAAATTCTAAACTCTTGACCCCAATACCATACTCGAGAAAAATACCCTTCTTTGTCTTAGGCTCCAACTTTCCATCACTGACATGATAATAAACATGGCAACCAAATACTCTGAGGGTAGAATAATCAGCAGATTTTTCGGACCATACCTACATAGGGATCTTGCAATGAATGGCTGTTGAAGGAGGGCAATTCACCAAATAACATGCCGTAGTAACAGTATCGGCCCAGAAATCCTTAGGCAAGCCAGTATTAGAAAGCATGCATCGTTCTCTTTCTAATAACGTTCTATTCAAACGTTCTGCGTACCATTCTGTTGTAGAGTCTCTCTAACTGTACGGTGTCTTGCGGTTCCCTCATCTTTGCAGAACTCATTAAACTAATTCGAATAGAACTGCATGCCATTATCAGTACGAAGACGCTTAATCTTCTTCTCAGTCTGGTTCTTAACCAGAACCTTCCACACTTTGAAGGCCTTAAAATTATCTCTCTTGTGCTTCAGCATAATGACCCAGACCAATTTAGAGTAATCGTCAGACAGAGATAAAAAATACCGAGCACCACCTTTCGATAGAACACGAGAAGGTCCCCAAATATCAGCATGAATAAGATAGAGTATCGCCTTCGTCCTATGCACTGCCTTGCCGAACTGAATTCGACTCTGCTTGCCGAAACTACAACACTTATAGAAGTCGACCGTGCTCGTTTTGAAAAAAATAAAATTTTGTTTGAATTTAATTTTTTTTATTTTTGTTTCTTAAATAATAAAAGAGAATTTTTAATTTTTCGAAAGATAAAATTGATTTTCTAGTATTTTAAAAAAGAAGTGAAGGAATTTATTTATAAAAAAAAGAATCATGATTTTAAATTTTATTAGATTTTGATAAAGGGGATTTTGAAAAGATAATCTTTAGAAAATGATTTTCAATAAAAAAAATTATTAGTATTTTAAGGGAAAATGTTTTGTTTATTTTTAATTTAAAATATCTTTTGTTAGAGAAAATAACTTTTAAAATCATTTTTGGTATTTTTAAAAGACAAGAAAAGACTAAGAGATTTATTAAAAAGTTTTTGAAAAGATAAGATTATTTATTAAGTATTTTTAAGAGTTTAATTATATTTCATCTTAATTAAAAATATATTTTTTAAAACAAACCTATTTTTATGAAATGCTCTCTTTAAACCGTTGGATCTAATTTTATTTCATATTATCCCTTCATCTCAAAACCCTAATCCTTAGCCCTGTAAATAAATCTTTTGCCCTCGCTATCTCTTATGATTTTTCGTCACAACTGTAGAAATTTCAAGTCTATCGGGGTCTCGATCTATGAGTTAGGGCTTAAAACGGCAAATTGATTATTATATCGATTTGCACACTACAGTAAGTTTCCCTTGTCCGTATATTTATATTTTCTGGAAGCTCTTCTCATATTCTCCTATTAAAACTATGTGACTATTGCATACTTTTATCATATAGTTTTCCCAAATATTTATTCATGTTTTATGAGATTTTACAAGTTATATCGGTTTACTTTTCGCATGAGATATTTGATACGTGATTACTACTTTATATGTGATTGATACTTGATTTATATTACTGTTTACTCTTATTTATATAAAATTCATGCTTGATATAGTAAACCATTTGTAACATAGAATAATGGGGTAGTTGGGAAAAGAATAGAGTCGTATATACCGAGAATGCGGTAAATGCTATTGTATGCGGAACAAAGTGCCACGTCATGAGGGCGGGGAACACCTCTTGAATTCACAGAGGCCACCTCTAGAATCTCCATATGATGTTCCGGCATGACGAACGGAATATTCACGATATTGCATGCCCTATTCTTGTTCGATTTGTACAAGATAAAACATAATTGTAAAAATACATACGTCAATATTTTTTTACATGAGCTTACATTATTTTTTTCTTGCTATTTACTAAGTTGATTTTGTTATATCAATATTACATTTTCATTACCTTTATTGGATTGTTGGGAGACTTACCGAGCGTTAGTTCGCTGACGGACATTTCGTATATTTTCTCTTTTTCTTGAAATGTCCGTCGGATTCTATTTTAGAGGGGGACAAAGCAATGTTCGGTGAGGAGGACGTATCAACCTAATACCTTTCACACTTTCAGCCATTTCCAGAGTATTAATCTCTCCTTTTGTTATCGGTTTACGACATGTAACTTGTTGCCTCGTGTTTAAAGACTCATTCATTTGTATCGCTTGAAACTTATTACTTTGTTGTGGGGCTTGATTATCTTGTTTAATAAATTCTTGTGATACAGATACTACATATACAGACGCTTAGTATATCTATATCGGGAAGGTGTGCTTCTTTATATCGATACATCACGGAACTCGTCACGTCCTCGCAACCCTATTATTCTAATATTGTTGTCAGCCCTATTATTTTTGGAAAGCGGGACGTGACAGGTTTTGTCCATATTAGAATGTCCTCTTTAATTAGAACGCCATCTTTGATCGAAACTTTTCGCCATCAATCTATCCGCCTGTCTCTTCCCATTGCTTCCTAATACCTTGTACCGAAGTCACGAGAGTGAAGCACTGATTTGACATCTTCTAGAGATATGGTGTTCTTACCGACAATAAAAGAATCTACAAAATTCTCGAAATACGGTGGTAAGGAGCATAACAGAATTAAGGCATAATTTTCATCCTCTATTTTAACATCCACGTTCTTCAAATCCATAAAAATCGTATTCGGCAGATCAAGATGTTTTTTTAGAGGCGTACATTCTTTCATACGGAGAGAAAATAATCGTTTCTTTAGATAAAAATTGTTCGTGAGAGATTTCATCATGTACAAATACTCCAATTTCAGCCAAAGGTCCGACGCGGTCTCCTCATTTGCAACTTCGCATAAGACTTCGTCTTCTAACCATAGTGGAATCATTGCAGGTGCCTTATCCTCCATCTTTTTATAGTCTTCATCAGTCATCGACGCCGGCCTCATTCCAGAAAGCGGCGTCCATAAATCTTGTTGCTTCAATAAAGTGCGCACCTTAATATGCCAGAGACTGAAACAATTCTTTCAGAGAATATGCCAATCTTAATATTGTGTGATACCATCTTTGTACTCGATTAGTATAATCAACGCAAGCTCTGATACCAGTTTGTTACGGATAATCGAGATAAACACGGAAATAAAAATCAAACAAGCTTAAAACAGAAAAGATCAACTCAAGTAGACACAGAGATTTTATGTGGAAACCCAAACGGGAAAAAACCACGGGCAGTAAAGAACGTGTCACGGCCCGGAAATGGAACGTGACCGACACTTGGATCACATGAAGTCTATAGGACCCCACCGTAACCCAAGTAGGCCGAAAACCCAGAAATCTAAACATTTTTTGAAAAATAGTGGAGGTAATGTTTAAAAAGAAGGGTATAAATGAAATCAAGTGCTCTTTTTAAAAATATAAGTAAAGCTTATAACGATACAAGTGGATTATATACTAAGGTTTGAAAACGTTTTCGTCATTTTAAATTTGGGCAGCACCTCCTTTATTAGTTTTGATAAAAACCAATACATAAACGATAATATCATACGCATCACCAAGCAGAAGTTAGCACTTCGCCAATTGGCGGAAACACAACCACGCAACATGAATATACAACGCCCAAGATGAAAATCAATCACAGGAAAAGATGTAAATAAAAATCAAAACATCATTAAATCCAATATAAGAATAATATACACATCTCGCTCTAAGTCGAAAAAAATATACAAGTCTCTGTTTTCTAAGTCTACCAATTATACATAGTCTGGTTGATGGAGTTTTTAACTAGATACAAATGAATATATATAAATGTACAATGGCAGTTATGATCCGTAGTGTAACCCACCTACCAATACAAATCACCCGAAAGAAACAATATTCCAGCAAGTCGATACTGATCCGAACGGTCGATCCTGCAAGAAAACTATGGCACAATGGGGGTGAGTTGTCAACTCATGAGTAGAAGACATCATCGGATAGAAATCAAATATATGACGATCTCCTAAGTCACACAGTAATATAATAATATCATACCGTGTGGTATTAAGGTGATCATGTGTACATATGTATATAAATATATAAAGTCGTGCCTGTGTCAATATATGGAATCAAGTCATCCATACCATGTGTGTGTTTGTATCATATATGTCTATCATCTGACGTGTGTCCATCAACGACATATCAAATCATCATAAAATCCTGAGTGCCCAGTATTGACACTTGAAATCATCATAAATCCCATGTCTAGTATCGACACGTAAATCCTCATATTTCAGACGCCGTCTCATCGGATCGGCCTTCATATCTCAAGCACCTCTCATCGGATCGGTCCTCATATCCATATGTCTCATATCACTCTGGTCGGTATCCTCCGGATATCCGCCAAATCCGGTACTGTCATCGGTAGATAGTGTTCCCCTGCCAGGCTCAACGCCTTTCTATATGATCTTCTTATCCTGAAATACCGTACCGGGTCCACCATGTATCCGCAATCGGTTCCTCCCCCTGGCTCAATTCGGATAATCATCATAACTCAGTACCGAGAAATCTCATGGTGAACATCGAAATATCACATCAAGAGAAACCGCGTTTTTAAAAACAATTACAGGTTTTTAAATAAAATCTGTGGTTTCTTAAATCCAGAATCTCATGAAAACATAATCTAATAAATTATGGTAGTAATGATATAATATGTACAGGCACAGAACGATACTATAATGCACAACAAGAGTATTCATATAAGTGTGTCGTGTAGTAGGGTAAAGAAAGTGCAATATCTGAAATAATATATGGTACGGTGTACTAATCAGTAACTAAAATGTTAACAGGTTATAAGGTGATACGGTAACATAACGGTTTCTAATGTGTACGTAGCATGGAAATTGCCGATGATGTATGTGTGAGCCGGCAAGTAGGTGTATGTGCAACATGTGCATCATCGGTAATGGTGTGTGTGTCCTAGTAAATGAAGTCATATACAGGTAGGGTATGAAGCGTAGTATGTATGTCGTAAATAAAAATAATACGAGCGTATGCAGAAATAAGAATCGTAGCGCGAGCGTAAACAAAATAATGAAATCGTGACGTGAACAGTAATAAAATACACAATTACGTATGAGATATATAGTTATAGTTTAAAATAGTACGAATCGTTGTTTTTGAAAATAGAGACTACGATATTTTTGAAAAAGATACCATTTGAAAATTCGTAGTGTCCTTTGAAGTTATCATTTAAAAGTGTGTAACGATTCGATAATTTTGAAAATAGGTATGGCTCTAAATGTATCGTAATATCTACGTAAAAAATTTAATCAATATTTCCCGAGTCGATATATATATATATATATATATATATATATATATATATATATATATATATATATAAGTCAGCGATCCATACTCATCATATTACGTACGGTATAATCCATCGTACGATATCATCAATCAATAGTATGGATGTATAGTCGCGTACATCATCATCTCATGTCATCATATGTCATATCGTATCATGTTATGTCATCTCATATCATATAATATCGCCTCATATCATCATATCCAATCATATCAACTCGTGTTATCATATCGGATTATATCCTCATCATATCGTATCGTAAATATCCTTATATATAAACATAAGTAGATATAGTTCACAGGTTATGGAATAGTACTAGGGGTATAAGTTATATAAGTATACTACTATAGTATGGTACTCTAAAAAACTTATTAACTAAGTATTCGTATCTATCTATCTATGTATATACATGCATACATATATATACATATATATATACACCCTAGTTCTACGTTTGCGGAGGGTGCTATACGTCATCCACCCAACTTCCCCTGTAGATATATATCTCTCACCTACAACGCCTCATCCTAATCGATCCTGACGGATGTCTTACCTCCTTTGTCGTCCCGGAAGTTCACGCGCTTGTACCTACAATTCAAAGTATATCGTATCGCATAAAAATCGAATTCGAAAACCGATACGATAAGCGAAGTGCACATAGGTTAGAATCTATGGTCAACGTGAGCTAAAACAACAAAACAACCCCCGATGTCGATATACGAACGTCAAACAACCGAGTCAAAACTCGAATATCAAAAAACCATGTTTTCAAATATCGCAAACATAAGCAGAAACTGTAACGCCCCATGCCCTAGTACAGATGGTATTATCCGCTTTGGCCGAAACCGCATGGTTTTTCCCTTTAGAGCGAACCGGACCCGACCAGGGGCCACTTCCCAGGAGATCACCTATCCCAAGACTTCCCTGGCCCGAGCACGCTTAACTACAGAGTTCTCAAGCTCATGTAGTTCTAGTTCATTTAAAAGATGCCTCTGTAATTGAGGGTTGTATCATTATATTTATAATGCAGTCCGGTCCACTTTCGGAATGTGTTCTGAAGATTCCCCATTATTTTACAATGGGTCCCACGGACTCTAGAGGTGGCCCCCGCCCTCTTGGTATGAAAATTGGCGTGGCACTTTGTTCTGTATGGCACTTTGAACTACATACCTACTACTGAGGGACCTGCATGGGCCACCATAAATGTAACGTCCCACGCCCCAGTACAGATGGTATTGCCCGCTCTAGCCGAAACCACACGATTTTCCCTTTAGAGCGAACCGGACCCGACCAGGGGCCACTTCCCAGGAGGTCACCCATCCCAAGAATTCCCTGGCCCGAGCACGCTTAACTACGTAGTTCTCAAGCTCCTATAGTTCCGATTCATTTAAAATGCGTCTCTGTAATTGACGGTGGTATCATTATATTTATAATACAGTCCGGTCCTCTTTCGGAATGTGTTCCGAAAATTCCTCATTGTTCTACTGTGGGTCCCACGGACTCCAGAGGTGGCCCCCACAGATTCAAGAGGTGGCCCCCGCCCTCTTGGTATGACAATTGGCGTGACATCTTATTCTGTGTGGCATTTTGCTCCGTGAACAAGAACCGGGTACCGACAGAAACTTAGTAAAATGTTCTCAGATTTTTCTTAAGGTGAAATTAGCCTTTTTTGTATATAAGATAAGCCTAGTTATCTAGGGATTGAGCTATAGACCAAACCCCAGACCATGAATCAAAAATGTGGCCACAAATTGCGGCTCAAAGGAATATTTTGGCGGCCAAGGAAAGGAGTTAGGGGCTCGGGCTTCTACGTTGGCTTTCTATTGGTCTACATATCTCACAGTATCCGCTATATAATTTTCAGAGTAACCCAAATGCTCCAAATATCATTTGAGCATCAATATCTCAAAGAAACCGATATCGGAAAATTCTAAGTTCGTCTAATCCAAGGTTACTTGCACTAACAGGGCTTTATCTATCACTTAAAGAGATTATGGTCACTAATTAGGCCTCTACTACACCACTATTCATTTGGTCCACTAAATCTCATCCTAAAATTTTCCAAGCTCACAAAACTTGAACTTTCTAACCCTAAATTAGTTTGTGAGGTTATGAAACATAAAACTAGTCTAATGATGAGAGTGTTACCTTAAAAGAGCAACTCAAGAAAATTCTAAGATGGCAAAAAGAGCTCAAAACCCTCACTTGATAATGTCATGATGCTTAGGGTGAGATTAAGAATGATTTTTATGAAGGCTTCATGTGGTTTTGAGTTAATTTGTGGGATGGTGCATGGTAGGAGCGGGAGGTTGGAGGTGAAGAAAGATAAAGGAGAAGGAGAAGAAAATGATGAATAAGGGAATGAGAATGTGAGGGTTGTATCCATGGCTCGCTCTCTCTCTCTCTAGCCGATACCTCATTGTCTTTTTGTCCCCCCTCATATTCTTTCTCTTTCTCTTTTCTTTTCTTATCTTTTCTTTTATAAATAAAAATCATACATAAAAAACAAAATGTAAAGTGTGTTAACCCTTACAAATAAAATGTGTCATGGCATATTAAAACATGATTTTAACAAAATAACTTGGTTAATACACAATTAGTAAAACACTAATTAAGTTTAACATTAACTTGTATGTAAATAATAATATATTAATTTATAAAAAGCTCAAGTCAAATGAATGCTCTCATAAATGATAATTTATTTTAATTTCCAATTATTTCCCAAAATATACGTATATAATCATACCATTCTACGAAAACTCAAATCTATATTCATATAATATCCATGAAATTTATTATTTTATTATTTAATTTTCAAAATAATATTTTTTATATTTTCTGAAATGTTACAGAATGTTTCACTATTTGTGAAGCATTATAGAATTTCTCTTCTCTCTCAATTTTCTCTCTCTAATCCTAAATAATTGGCTTCATATTTTTAGCCTATAATTAATCCTTAAAGATAAGTATAAAATTTGAATTTGAATCTAATCAAACATACAATTTAAATCAAATATCCGATTTAAATCTTATCTTTGATTTAAATCTTTATCTTCGATTTAAATCTTTATCTTCGATTTAAATCTTCTCTAAATAACTAATTTGGATTTATCTCTAAAAATAAATCCTAAAGCAAATAGGATTTGGATTATAGAATCAATTCTAATATTTTTTATGTTCATTTGGAATGAAATAGAACAAAATAAATTGAAAGAAAGTGAGATGAATAGTTAGGAGAGAGGGGAGGAGAGCAACAGAAAGAGAGAATCTTGGAACCAATTTTGGTTAGTTGCAAAATCAATTATTTAAATAAGATTCATATGTATCTAAAATTTGTAACGGTGCCTTGTTTGGTTACAGTTTTTCAAACCGTGGTTTCAAAGTGTTTTAAAAGCTCAAACCCTATTTTCTTAAACTCCAAAAAGATTGAAATTCCGCAAAGTTTCAATCAGCTTTCTTTCTTTAACACAATTTTCAATCCAAAATTTATTTTGGTCTCAAAACTATAGTTTCAAACATCCCTAATCCATGTTTAGCAAAGTGCTGTAACGGGTTTCGGACACCTTGCTTCCAAACCAGAAAGTGTGATATATGGTAAGGCTGCCTAGTAAACATTTTATTTTTTATGGAACTGGCCGTAAGCCTAACTCAAGCATACAACGCACACAAGCACATAACATACACACACCAAGGGGCTTAAGAATTTGTCCCGAAAACGTTAATTTGTAGTCAGTTACCCTTCTTCTCATGTTCGAACCATGTACTCAGCCCGGAAGTGTCATATCATTAAATAATTTAATTCAAGAAAAAGGCCTGGTTTCTTAGGTCTTGAACTGCATTAATTCCCTTCAACTGGTGATGGGCCGCAAATTTAGCCTTAGGGCCATGTAGATAGATAAGAAGGCCTTAACTAAGATATAATATCCAAAACTTTTATTAATCTCAACTATATAATGCAAATACCAGCTACAAAGGTATGATAATAACTTTAATTAGCAGTCTTTCTTTTTTATAATAGGTTATAAAAAAATCCGCGTATTGAATTGTCAAATTTTAAACTTTAGGTATTTAGCTGCTCTATCTGTTAAATAATATTAAAAGTGCGAAGTAGCCTAGATTTTTTTTGAGCAAACACTTGTGATGATGCTCAATATTGGCGGTCTCCAAGATCTGGACACGTGGCAGATGACGTGTCCCAAAACTCAGAAGTAAGGGCCACAGGGGCTGACCAGGCAACCCTTGTACCCGGCCCGCAAGCACAAGCGGACCCTCCTCGGGGCCCTCTGCAAGTTGGCCTCCTCGACCCCCCAGCTCGTCCCGAGCTGTCACAGGACCAGGACTCCTCGGCCCTCTTGCTCATCTCTGAGCTCCCTAACCGAGGCCGTTTTCCTCGGCCCCTCTGACCAGATCCACCGCTCACAGGTGTAACCGCCGCTCCACGAATCTCGCCATACGCGAATTCACCGCCAGCAACATCTCGCGTCCCACGCTTCCGCGATCCTCATTAATGGGCGATCCGCTCTCTACGCGGGCGTGACGACGGGAGCGTAACTGCTGGCGAGATTCTCGCGCCTGCTGCTGCGTGCCATCACCGCTATATAAACCCCCATCACAGAGGGGTCAAGTAAGCCATTTTTATTCCACTTAGCCGTTACTCTGCTCGGATCTAGCATTAACTTGATCGTCGGAGGGTCCTCGGTGGTACCAAACCATTCCGGGACTTCTTTTCAGGTACTCGGCACCAAACTCCTCAAATCACCTTTCTCATCAAAACCCATTGAGATCCACACGCAACAGAAGACCACCACCCAAATCCGCCGGGAGATCAACGGAAGACAACATCTGACGGAGACCTGAAAAGGAGCTCCATCAGCTGGCGCTGTCTGTGGGAAAGGCAAACTCCACAAAAACAAAGTTGGCCTTCCGATCTTTGCCCGCATGGCGAGCAACCATCCTGAAGATCCCGGCACCAGTCGCCGCCTTCCCCTCACCGAAGGTGTGGATGAGCCTCCTCCAGCCACCATCATCAACGCCCTCGCCAGCCGAATAGATCGTCTACAGTCCCTCGTGGAGGCGCTCGTCCGCGTCCAAGCGGCCGGGCCTGGGCCCCAGATCTCCGCTCCACCGCCTCCAGAAGGCTCTGCCCCCGTCTGGACGGCTGACCACCAGCGGCCTACGACTCCTGGCCACCGATCTCTCGAGCCGGTACCCCCTGAAACCCGCTGGGTGCCCCATGGCTCCACACCAAGGTCCGTCGCCAGAACGCCTCGCCTCGAGCCTCCTCATGACCCTTATCCCCCTGAGGAGATGTCAGTCACCTCGCCTGTCCACAGGCGCGGTCGACACCACCCCCCTCGGCGGGGCCGCACTGAAGGGGCTCACGTCGGCGGCTCGAGAGCCATCTCGCCCAGGGATCTGAGGCACCTCATCGAGAGGAACCGGGGCCGCTCCCAGACACAGGTCACCCGCAGCGGAGGCCAGGGATCCCAAGGCGTCGATTCCTCGGGATACCACGGTCGGCCCGACACCCTCGAGAAGAAAATCGAGGGCATGCGCCGGGAGGCTCACCTCTCGAGCGACGGGGCTAAGTACGCCTCCGATTCACTCACAAAGCCGTTCACCGAGGAATTGCTCGTCGTCCACGTCTCCTCGCGCAACAAGCCCCCAAAAGTCTCTCTGTTCGACGGGAAAACCGACCCGAAGGACCATTTAGACGCCTTCACCGTGGGGATGAGCTTCCAGGACCACTCCGACGCCGCCCAGTGCGGGGCTTTCCCGGCCACCCTTATCCGCGCAGGTCGGGACTGGTTCCGGGGGCTCGAGCCCCGCTCGATCTCGACCTTCGATGAGCTGGCTACTCAGTTCCTCGGCCATTTCGTCGGGAACCGTCGACAGAAGCGCATGGTCGACTACCTCTTCACTGTTAAGAGTGGGGACAAGGAAACGTTCAAGGCCTACATTACCCATTTCTACAACGCCCTTCTCGAGGTGCGCGAGCACCGGGACGAGACCGTCATCACGGCGCTTAGATCTGATCTGAGGCATAAGGAGTGGTTACGCTCCTTCGCGTTGGCGCAACCTAAGACCATGGCCGAGGTCAAGACGTGGACCGAGCGCGAGGTTCAGCTGGAATCCGAGGTGAACGCTAACCTCCCCCGAGCAGAACGATCCGACCAGAAGAAGAGGGCTTGGGAGGAGAGGCCGGAGCGTCAGCAGCCCAACCACCCGAAGTTCCAGGAGTATACCCCCCTCAACGTCTCCCTCGCAGTATTGCTAGAGGAGGCCCAGAACGAGGGGTTCTTCAAGTTCCCTCCGATCCCGCGTCAGGCTGCGAAGCGAACCCGGGGCCCTTACTGCGCTTTCCACCGGACACTGGGCCACGCCACGGAGGATTGCAAGCAACTCAGGGACTGCATCAAAGAGCTCATCCGATCGGGACACCTCGCCGCATACTTGAGGGACAAACGGCAGGCCGACCGCGAGGAGGAGCAGCACCGCCCTCCCGCTGACCTGACCATCGGTCAGATCATGCTCGTTTCGGCGGACGGCCAGCACGGAACTCAGGGAGCCCCATACCCCGCGCTAAGTACGGAGGCCCACAGTCCTCCGGGGAGCTCGGGCCGAGCCAATAAAATCATCTACTAGCCTGTACCTTTGCTTTAGGGCAATGTAAACTCTTCATAGGATCTATTGTTAATTTAATAAAGATCAATGGAACATTGCGAAAAAGAAAGAAAAACCTTGTTTATTCAAAAGGTATTATAGGCTCCTCAGCCATACACGCGAAAAGAAAAGGAAATTACAACGGTGGGGGAAGGGGTGCAGCGAGCACTGCTCGCGGTACTCGGTAAAGATCTCCGCCAGCCGGGGCCTCGCGAGGTCCAACCTCTATCCCCGGTTCCCCCCGCGCGCGTCGATCCCAAGCCTCATCTCGTAGCATTCGCGGACGAGCGCCTCTGAGCGGGCCAGCCGGTTCGCGGAGATCAGGCCGAAGCGCCTCATAGACCGCAGCTTTCCCACGGCCTCGTCATAGAGCTGCTCGGACAGGGGGTTGTAATGCCCCAACGACGCCCTCCAGATGGAGTACATCAGCAGCTGCAGTAGGGGGGAGCGTCGGGGGAGCAGCCGGCCGAAATGGTCCTCAATGCTCCCATAGACCAGCTGCACCGTGTCCTCAGTACAGTTCTGGTCGTAAAGGTACACGTCTTCGAAGCGGATGATGTCGGGAATGGTAAACGGGAAGTCTTGCATTTTTGACGACCTGTTTATGAAGGATGGAAGGACCAGTACTCCTTCAGTCTTATATAGCCCACTGCGCAGCTCAACAGTCGCCCGCTTTCACCCAAAAGGTCGCTGCCACGCGGCGGTCATCAAGCCTTCTCTGGTGGAATCAAAGAGACACACCCCTAGCGCTTCGCCTCCCCCCGCATTCAATGCACATGCTACGCGTGCTGCTGCCGCGACTGTTCCTATTCCCCATGCCTACAGCTAGACGGTCGGGCTACACCTCACCAAGATTCACCCCAGCAGCTACCCTGCTCAGTCCCCCCTAACGGGTAGCTTCCCTATCGCAACGCCGGGGATCAGAAAGCCTTCCCAGAGGCAGTCGAGCCCGAGAATCCATCGCTCGGCTATCCCCAGCAGGCAGCTTCCCTGCCACAACGCCAGGGATCAAAAAGCCCTCCCAGAGGCAGTCGAGCCCGAGGATCCCTCGCTCGGCTATCCTTCAGGACAAAAGCCCTCGCCAAGAGGTACCGGGCAGTAACCCTGCCCAGCCAAGGGTCCTTGGTAGGCTTCTACAGCCCCTCCCGCGCTAAGGACCAAAGTCCTTCCAGAGGCAGTCAAGTCCTTGCTTGGCTATCCCCGGCTGGTAGCTTCCTACCACAACCGACAGGGATCAAAGTCCTCGCCAAGAGGCACTGGGCGGTAACCCTGCTCGGTCCCCGTCCTGAAGGATCAAAGCCCTCGCAAGAGGCAACAGAGCAGCTACCCTGCTCGGTCAACTCCGGCTGGTAGCTCCCTACCCACGACGCCAGGGATCAAAAGCCCTCACAAGAGGCACCAGAGCGGCTACCCCGCTCGTTCATCCCAGGCTGGTAGTTGCCTACCCACGACGCCAGAGGTCAAAGCCCTCGCCAAGAGGCAACCGCACAGCCTCACTGCCCGGTCATCCTTAGTGGGCTTCTTACATCCCCTCCAGCGCTAAGGACCAAAGTCCTCCCAGAGGCAGTCGAGTCCTTGCTCGGCTATCCCCGGCTGGTAGCTTCCTACAATAACCGACAGGGATCAAAGCCCTCGCCAGGAGGCAACCGCGCAGCTTCACTGTCCGGTCGTCCTTAGTGGGCTTCTTACAGCCCCTCCAACGCTAAGGATCGAAGCCCTCGCAAGAGGCAACCGAGCAGCTACCCTGCTCGGTCGTCCCTGGCGGGTAGCTTCCCTACCGCAACGCCAGGGATCAGAAGACCCTCGCAAGAGGCAACCGAGCAGCTGCTCAGTCATGCCGGCCGGTGTTCGATGCTAGCTTTGACAGAGGCCAAAAGATGGCACCCCCCCATAGAGCCGCCGAGCAGGCGCCTACTCACGCTCGGCTCAAGTACGGTGAACATCGCTCTACCCGTCACTCGCAGAGGAACGGAGACCCCAGTGAGGGGCATCAGATCTATCCAGGTCTAAGCAATCTCCCCTCGACTTCGGGGTCCATGGGGATACCTCCTCGGCAGCGCATGGCATGCTCGTCGGCAAGTGATCGAAATCAACCCGACGGGCGATTGCTAGACAAGTGGCAAACCTGACATGAAAACACAACGGTGCAAGCAGAGATATCTTACGAGAATTCTTCACAAACAGATGGTAGAGCGCGATTCGATGAAGCCAAAGAAAAATTTTATTACTACCAAAGACAAAAGCTTTACAAAGGATATTTTTTGGGGCTCCCCAGCTTTACAAAATTCAAAAAACAAAATAAAAGGAGGAAAACGGGGGCTCTACACCTCGGGGCCAGGTATGACCTCGAGGTCATCGACCTCCGCCACGTAACACGCGGGGCCCTCAGCGGCTTCCTCGCCAGGAACCTCTTCCTCCTGCTCATCGGCGTCCGCGAGAGGGAACTCGGCCGGAGGTCTCCGTCGGCAAACTCCGGCATCCGGGCCTTAACGGCATCAAGGGCGTCGTGTCAAATGCGGGTCGTAGCCACGGCCAAGTCATCATAGAAGTCTTTCGACTTCTTATAGCCCTCCACCGCCCTCAGTTCAGCCGACTTGGCCGCCTCGGCTGCCGCCCCCAGCTCCTTTCGGAGGGTCTTTACCGTCCTCTTCAGGTTGCCGGCGAGCACCTGGGCATCCTCGAGCTTGACCTCGGCAATCACGACGGCCTCGCGGTGCCGGGCTACCTCCCGTTTCCCGGCCTCCACCTCGCCTTCCAAGGCAGCAACCCTCGCTGTCATCGCCTCCAGCTCCCGCTTGGAGCTCACTTCCAGCGAGGCGAGTCGGCCCTCAGCCTCCAGCGCCGGGGCTACCACCTCGGCTTCCATACGCAAGGCGAGGACGGCGTGCTGGAGACCTGGAAGACAAGAAAAAGACCAGAAAGATGAAGGAGGCACCGAATCTCACAATGAACCAAACACTTACCTGCACGGACTCCTGGGCGATGGACGTCAGCTGAGCCCTGAAGGTCCCCCGGGGAACTCTACCCCCGGCCAAGGTCTCTATCTCATGTAGAAGGCTATCCGCAACGGACAGCCCCGATGGCACCGCGAACCGGAGGCCCCCTTCCTCCACCATGGTCGGCGAGGATCGGCCCCGGGAAGGTCTCCGGGAGCTCCTCTTGAGCGTCTCAGAGGGAGAGCCGATCTCCTCTTCCGAGGCAGGGTCCTCCAGAATCAGGGCCCGCTTCCGGCCCGACACCCTGCTGGGACTCGGGGCGGGATCCGCCCCCGAGTGCTCGCGGGACATCGCCACCGGAGCAGTAGGAGCCGGGGCGGGCTTCACGCGAGAAGAACTGGCGCCCCCAGCCTTCGTAGCCTGCCTCGGCTGGCGCATGGAGGCTTTGAACGAGTCGAAGTCCATGGATTCTGCACAAAACGAATACCCAACAAATCAGCGACACGAGCAAAACACAAGCTAAAAAGCAAGCCTAACTTACCGACGAACTCGACGGGGCTAAGCCTGACCCAGCTCAGGACCCTCTCAGACAGCAACACGTCAGGTCAGGGGATGGGCTCCCACGACGCCACTCTCACCGCGGCGGGGTCATCGGACTGGTTCCCCGGCAAACATTTCTTCCTCGGCCACTTGGTAGGCACGGGCCAGTTCTCGCCCTCGGGAGGGGAAACAAAGAAAAATTTCTTTTTCCAATCATAAATAGAAGAAGGCAAGGCCACGACCTCGGTCCCGGTAGCGCCCCTCCCCCCCCCCCGCCGCTCCCTGAATGAGAGATAAACCCATCTCGGGTCGCCCACTCGACTACCAGGGTGACTTTTGAAGACGAGAGAAGAATCGAGAAGGGAAAGGCTGAAGGGAACCGCCTGTAACTTCAGGCGGATCAAAAAACCGAGAATGATCCTCCACGAGTTCGGCACTAACTGGCCGGGGGCTAAACCGAAAAAATTCAGCGCGGCGACGACCTCGGGAGAGAAGGGCAGGTGCATTCCTCCCCAAAAAGCTTCCAAGTACAGGGCGATTTCCCTGCCCCATACTTGATCCGCCCTCTCTCCCTCCTTGGCCAGTCGGAGCATGTAGCGCGAGGGGATGTGGAAGCGAGTCCGAGCATTGGCGAGCTCGTCCTCATGCCTCACCCAGCACGAGGAGCTAGAGGCCGCATCTGCCGCCTCCTCCCTGGAGGCTGCCCCCGCCTCACGATCCCGGGGAGAGGATCCAACCCCTGCTCCCCGGAGGGACTCAGACACAACTAAAGGGACCCTAGAACCTACGCCTACAACTTCTGTTGACTCTACAAAGGAAGACATCTAATCTTGGAAAAGGGAACCTTGAGGGGCCGAAAGCGGGAGAAAGGAGACGAGCGCCAAGCAACCAAGACTTAAGAGAAGGAAATATGAAGGAGTAAGGGCCCTAGGGCGGACCCCACCCCTGTTTATTGCTGCAGACTGCCTCATCCAACGGCGCCCGTCATCTCCCGCCGAAACGACTCCTCGTGCCTAGCGGCTCCGATCGTTCCACGTGTCGATCCTGCGCTGGACCGCGTCCCATCAGACGCCGCAGGCCTGCATACGTCGCGTCAGCCAATCGACGCTTGACGCGTGGACCGCCGCTTCAGTTGCAGAGTGCACGAACCGGCGCACCTTCTTTAAATGCAAAGATCTCTCCCTGATTCGCTAGCGGAAAAGACAACTGACAGCCCGAGAACTCATCCCGACAAAACCCTAGAAAGGAGCTCACCTCGGGAGGCCTGGCAGTCCACTCCTAACCCGACCCGCTAGCTGGTCGGGACAAGAGTGGGGGGCTAATGATGATGCTCAATATTGGCGGTCTCCAAGATCTAGACACGTGGCAGATGACGTGTCCCAAAACTCAGAAGTAAGGGCCACAGGGCCGACCAGGCAACCCATGTACCTGGCCCGCAAGCACAAGCCAGCCCTCCTCGGGGCCCTCTGCAAGTTGGCCTCCTCGACCCCCCAGCTCATCCCGAGCTGCTACAGGACCAGGACTCCTCGGCCTTCTTGCTCATCTCCGAGCTCTCTAGCCGAGGCTGTTTTCCTCGGCCCCTCTGACCAGATCCACCGCTCACAGGCGTAACCGCCGCTCCGCGAATCTCGCCATGCGCGAATTCACCACCAGCAACATCCCACGTCCCACGCCTCCGCGATCCCCATTAATGGGCGATCCGCTCTCTACGCGGGCGTGACGACGGGAGCGTAACTGCTGGCGAGATTCTCGCGCCTGCTGCTGCGTGCCATCACCGCTATATAAACCCCCATCACAGAGGGGTCAAGTAAGCCATTTTTATTCCACTTAGCCGTTACTCTGCTCGGATCTAGCACTAACTTGATCGTCGGAGGGTCCTCGGTGGTACCAAACCACCCCGGGACTTCTTTGCAGGTACTTGGCACCAAACTCCTCAAATCACCTTTCTCATAAAAAAACCCATTGAGATCCACACGCAACAGAAGACCACCACCAAAATCCACCGGAAGATCAACGGAAGACAACATCTGACGGAGACCTGAAAAGGAGCTCCATCAACTTGTCAATTAAACGAATTGTTTGGAAATCATCCATTGAAATATCATGGGATTTGATAGAGAGTCAATTTGAATTGGACCCGACAACTTGAATTTTTTGGCCATCTAAATTCAGGTACAAATCATGTACAATCTGGTTCGAGTTGGGTCCGGTCATGACACTTAGACTTGACTAGACTATATCAACAAATAATGCAGGGGCGTCACTATTGCCTAGGCATTTTGGCTGTGCCTACATCTTCATAAATGAGATAAATCTATTAATTACTGTTTCATCCTCCCTCTCTTTTCAAACTTAACTTCAATGGATCCACTTATAATTATTTTATGCATTTGCACTCTGCCTTCTTCGGTGTTAGGTGATGCTTGTTTATAGCAAGTTCATTTTTTCCTCTTTCCATGCACAACCGAAAATAATTTTCCTATCCAATTTTGCATTACATGATCATGCTACCCAAGACATAGCATAATTTTTTAGAGAATGTGGAGTCCAACAAGATTTCACGTGGGATCCATATTAATATTTCTCATTCTTGTCGCTACGATGAGTGTGGGATGCTAAGCTGGGTTTAAAAAGTATTTTCCATAATTTGTATCTTACCCACCCTTTTCTGTCTTTTCCATCAAGAAGTCCAAAGGAGACGATGAATTCCATCTGTTTCTCTTTCTCCCGTCTAGGTGTTTTACACTCGGCAAATCAAGAAACTTTTGAGAAATATGTATTTGTTCTAAGAAGAAAAAACTTGAAGAATTTTTCAAAAGGACAAAACCAGAGCCATACGAAAAGTTTCCAAATAAATAAATAAATAAATAAAGTTTAATGGTGTATAATAATTACACAGCATTGAAGAGAGAATGCATATAATAATTATAAATGTGTTTATTAATACTTACATTGAAAAGAGAAAAAGGTTCTAATAGTCAATAAATGATTGAGCTTGGGTGTGGCAATAGCAAAACAGCTGTGGCAACAGTGGTGCCCATAATGCAGTGTATTGTCTTTGTTTTATGACTGTTTTGGACAATGTGTGGATTTCAACCTCTCATGGAGAATTCCATATTCAAATTATTTATTAGCGCAAATATTTTATATTAATATTTTCAGCAACTATGCATTATTACTGTCTGTTTAATTCTGATAATTGTTTGTGGTTGTATAAAGTAGAGTTTCGATGAATCGAGAGCGTGTTTGTGGTGATAAATCACTTGAGAATATATAAATACTATAAAGAATAAACGTGGCAATGTTTTGTGCATGCAATACACCGTTTTTAAATATAAGCCTAGTATATTTACGAATTTCAAATATCAAGATAGAAAACAACCTTACAATCTTTTTATTATATCTACCTATATTAATTAAGAAAACAGGATATTACTCTCAACAAATTTTTTTTAATTGCTTAGAGTTCGTCTTAGAGCTGTTTGAATGGACGAGGTCCGAGCCTCGTGCAATTACAACTAAACCGAAATATGAATTTCTATGGAAAACATTGTTTTCTTTTTTTAAAATTAAATTATTTCCCCCTCAAACACAGAACACATCGAATCCTATCATGTAAAGCCATAAATGGGTATCCATGTTGGATACACATAATCTGTTCATGATTGGATTTATTTCGGATGAGCAGTTAAGAAAAATAAATAAACGGAGCCAGTATGTAGCGATAATAAATTGTTGAATATAGAAAGTGATATAACCGGACGAATCGGCGACCGATCAAGAATTTGGCAGGTGTCATTATAGTATAATGACAAGCTTTGCAAGGAGGGTCAACAATTTGTCTACATCTTGGTTGCACCATATAAAATTACTTGGCTCGTAATTTCTGAATATACTATAATCTTTTGGTTTTGGTTTCACATGCATAGCATAAATTTTATAAATATTTGAGCTTGCCTTGAATTCTTGATCTCTATTGAACTTTCTCATGATTCGGTGTATCACGGAGGATTTTGAAGTTAAAACGGCTCAGGACAATCCTGAGCCGCCTCACAAGTTGTCGAGGCTTGCCTCATCTTTTCTAGTTGTAAGAGATGACTTAAGATCGTTTTGAGCCGAGGCTCAAGAGACGTTTAGAATTCGTTATCGCTCTTTGGGTGTAATAGATGACTCAAGGTAACCTTGAGTCGTCTCATGAGGAGTCTTGAATCGAAAATTATTCTCTGTTTGTATTAACCGGCTCAAGTGCGAATCAGGCTGAATCTTTTAGTTTCGAGATAATTGGGAAATTTGTTATTTGATCAGATCTTTTGTATAGTACTATATATATTGTAGTATTTTGTAACCCTAAATCAGATAACATTTAAGATAGAATCTGAGAGAGCCCTTTTGTAACTTGTGAGCTAGGTTTTTGAGAGATTTGTGAGACTCATCCACTGTCTGTACTCCTCCATATTTTGGTGATTAATAAAAATTCTTCTTCGTCCGTGGTTTTTCCCATAAATGTTTTCCACGTATATCTTATGTCTTTTGTTTAGTGCTCTTATTTTTTGTTTGCGTGAGATTGGTTTGTACTTTCTTTTTATCGTTTGTTTTACTTCGTGATCGTTTTGTCGGAACATAACTTACAGGTAAAAGCCATAAATTTAGCAATCTTTTTTAAGCAAATACAAGGAACGTTCGGTATTTCTCATTTGAATACCATATTCCGGTTCTCAGTCGATTTCTTTTTGGTAAATCCTATACACTAGTTCTTATGAAACAACAAATTAACCGGTATATAAACATAAAAAGATCCGCGTATGGAAGTAAACCAAGAAACTCCAGAAACTCGATATATAAGTCCATGATGCTTATTCGCAATTTAAATAATATGGTATTTTTCTGAAAATACGGTGCTATTTTAGTCGCAACTGTTTCCAGTTACAAAAGCATTGGACACAAGCTGACTGCTGAGCTAGCATGCAGCAAGCTAGGTGTTGTCAGAGACAACATTATGATTTCTCCACGAGAAGAAAAAACCGAATCATGCATCAACTCAAGTTTCATGCGGACCAAACTCTCTGTCCTATCCTTGAAAATTAATTTAATTATAATCACAGTTTTTCTTTTATCAAATCGAGATTACAAATTAATTAACTAAAATTATATATCATTTCCAAACATCTTCCACGTCTATTTATTTATTACTCTTGGTACGTGAAATGAAAGATAACCGGAAATCCTTGCATTCTTAGAATGGGATGACCGGACATCTAATTTACAAGAATTCTGCATTAACATACTTGGTATATTTTAATCATTCCTGGTAATATATGTATGTGCAACCGTCGACCGGAGGCGAGGCCGAAGAAAGGCCGGATGATGACGGCGAGGCCAGCGGCGAACAGCTGATCGACGGCAAGCCGGTGAGCAGCCGGCAACAGGCGGCGGAGCCGGCCAGTGAACGACCGGTGACGAACTAAGGCTCGTTAGCAGCGAATGTACCATCGGCTGCCGGACGGCCGGTGAATAATCGGCGATGACCGCCGGCCGGCTAGAGGACGACCGATGATGGGCGGCGGGGCCGGCCGACCGGTGGGTGGTAAGGGAGGCCGGCGGCGGATGGTCGTGGCTCATTTCATGTTTGGCAGGAATATTTCATGGTAATTTAAGATAGATATATATTTTGGGGGAAATAGAATTACCATGAAATAAAGTCATTTGATTTTCATGATCATCCTATATTTTTGAGAATATTTTTTTACACCTAAACAAGTATGGTAATCTAGAATTACAGTCTAAATTATCTCCTATCAAGCGCACCATAATACAAAGTTAGATCGGTCAAAGAATTTTTTGCAAGTGAAAACACTAATTTTGGCTTTTCCCTTTTGCCTTTCTCTTTACTATATTTATTTACATATCCTTTTACATTACTCATTTCCAAAATGCCCATTAATATGAGCCCCACGAACAAAATAAAATTAATTTGTGGGATATTTATCTTTTAATAATTTTGTTTTCATTTTATTTTAATTCATTTGCTTAAACGTTATTTCGTCATAACTAAAAGTAATCGAGTAATTTTTTTCTTTAATCTTTTCTTTAAATTTTTAAAAAATATTCATGATTTAGTTTTTTGCAGAGATTTATTCTTGATACATCATATATTCAGTCTTTTGCAAAAAGAAAGTTCATGATTGAGTTATTTCTCAAAGATTTTAATATTTGTATCTAAATAACAAAAAATAACCACCAACGTCATTTATCGTTTTTCAAACATAATGAAAATATATGTATAACATTTTATATTTTTCTTAAACATAACAAAAGATAATATTCGTCTATAAATGTATTCAATCATTTTTTATCCCACTGGTTCTACGTGGAGTCAAAATCTAGTTACGTAACATTGAAGGATAAGCATATTATTTAGTCATAAGTTAGATTAATCTTGAATGTTCTCCTTCCAGCATTTCAAAACCGACCGATGCTTAATAATATATAGATATGGATTGAAATGCTTTCCAAGCCTTGCACCGGTGCCGATTTTAAGGCCGAAGCTGAATTGTGTGGTCAGGTCTGATTGGACAATGCTTCCAGATGCTTTATTGCAGTTCATTCGGAATGATCGTCGGTTGCTTGTTTGTCAGTAAGAGGCATTTGTACCGGAAAAAAGGAAGGATGGATGGATATTATCCGCAAGTTGTTGCAAGATGGTCCTCACGATATCTACATTTTACATGAAATTTGTTATTTTATTCTCTCTTTTTACTGCCTTATCGTCTGGATTTGAATGGATGTTAACACCATCTAAAAAGCCTACTTTTGTGTGACAGGTCAGGAGCGGTTCAATCAAATCTAACTCAACCTGCACCCATTTAAGCAAGAGATTTCTCGAACCATAATCACCTTATCTTCACACAAAAATGTATTTAATATCACCATGCAATGGCTTCATCTTCAATTTTTACTCGAAAAATTAGTGTTTTTCATATATGCTACTTTAATCTTCCATCCAAGGGCTTCACCTCCATCCAAAAGCCCTCTTTCCTACGAATTTACAAATGAGTTAGAGCCATGGACGTTTGTTAATTTACGAGCTCGGCCCGTTTGTAATCGAGCCGTCATCGAGTCGTCGACCGTCGTGTTGTTGCTTTTATGGCGGCCATGGTCGTAGATGTTCTCAAGATGATTCGGCTTTTGTCTCACTCAACCGGCGCTCTACTCAATGTCTAATCTAAAACCAATATCTTGGGCTACAAACCCGTCTGTTGATCAAAGTTGATATCCTTACCAATCATTTGACTTCGGATCTCAACAATCTTCCTTTTTTCCATGAGTATCCAGGAACTGATACAGTTGCAGTAGGTAATTGTACAGGTTTGACGGTTCATCATATTGGTAATGCTTCTGTTTCTGCATCGAATGACTCTTATACCATGTTACAAGTGCAAATATAGAAATAAGGAAGAAATGAAGATGGAATATTCTCATTATTGAAATGGGATGATACAATATGCACTATGATATTAACTAGAAACCGAGTGGGATCAAAATGATTGAAGACAAAGCAAATAGAAAAGAAATATACATTCATCATTTTGTCAAGAAGAAATTAGCACCCATTTTTAATAAAAATAGAAAAATAATTTTACTTCCATTTTAAGAAATCTATACTATGATTATTTTTTGAAAGCGTCCAGTAAAATTTTAAACAATGATAATTATTTAAATAATTAAACCTGAGCACCAACTTTAAAGAAATTATAATTCCTATAAGCAAATGTAATGGATTATCTAATAAACATATTCTATTCTATTATACTTAATTTTTTAAAAATAATTGTATCAAAATAAGAATATTATCATTTCTATTGAAAAAATAAAAGCATCCGAATTTTCTTTCTAAATAAATACTAAATCATTGTTTGTAGTAGGATCCAAGATAAATTAATGAAATAAGAAAAGAAAAAAGAATTAAAATCCAAATAATTAGAAGAAAAAATAAAAAATATCTCTTATGGTACATTTGGAAACGAAATAGGAAAAAGAAAAATATGAAAAGGGGAAAATAATGTTTTTGGAAAAAAATTGAAATCGATCCCATGCGTAACGCATGGGATCAAAATAATTCAAGATATTTCTGGAAAAATTGACAAAGCAAATAAAAAAGCAATATACATTTATCTGTCAAGAAAAAATTAGTACCCATTTTTAATAAAATAGAAAATTAATATTAATTCCATTTTAAGAAATCAATATTATGATTATTTTTTCTGAAAAGTAGCTAATAAAATTTTAAATAATGATAATTATTTAAATAATTAAATATGAGCATCAACTTTAAAACAACTATAATTCCTCTAAGCAAATGTAAAGAATGAATTATCCAATATACATATTTTTTTCTATTATGCTTGATTTTATTTTTAAATGTATCTATAAAAGTACTATTGGCTCTTTTGGGAAAAAAAATTAAAAGTATCAGAATTTTCTTTATAAATAATACTAGATCATTGGCTGCCGTTGGATCCAAGGATAAATTAAGCAAACAAAAAAGAACCAAAAAAATTGAAAACCAAATAATTATGAAAAAAACCAAAAAATATCATTATTTGTTTTGGGGATTAATTTCACTAAACTCCTAAATTTGTCCAAATCTCAATATACTCCCAGTACTTTTAAATGAGCAGATAACTACCCCGCTACAGTAACATTGTTAAAAAAATCCCCAAAATGTCCTTTTTCTCTTTCTTTTTTTGTCACAAAAAATGTCTTCTCTTTCTACTCTAAACCTAACTTATTTGAATTTTTGGTGATAGTGGTGGTGGGAATTGAGAGTCTGAAGAAGATGATGGTGGTGGTTGGTAATAGGGATTTGGAGGGAAGAAAAGGTGGCAGTGGCGGTTGGGATTTGAAAGAGGAAGATGGTGGTGATGGTGAGAGGGTTTGGAGGAGGAAGAAGAAGGTGGTGGTGGTCGGGGATTTGGAAGAAGGTGGTGGTGGTGGTGAGGATTTGGAAGGAAAAGATGATGGTGATAGGGCTTTAAAGGAAAAAGATGGGATTTGGAGGAGGAAGGTGGATGTGGTTATTTGAAGGAGGAAGATGATGGTCGTAGTGATGGAGAGGATTCGGAGGAGGAAGATGATGGTGGTGAGAATTTGAAGGAAGAGGAAGAAAATGAGATTTGGAAAAGAAGGTGGTGGTGGTGGTGGGTGTGTGTGGGGGTGGGGGTGTGAGATATAGGTGCTATAGAGGCAATTATTATTGTACTTAGACCTATATGTACAGAACATTCTTACTCGATATGATAGTATGGTATCTGGTTTTCTTTATCTATCATGTGTATATATTTTACTTGATATTACATGTCGTATTACATATTAATAAAATCCATAGGATCTTTACTTGACTATCAGGATTATGATACGATCATACTAGTGAGGCATGGGTAGTGCATAAGCACATTCTCAAATGTTCCTAGTAGGGAGAGTATCAAGACTGAGTATCGGTACTCCACAGTAGACTAGTGTATATGTTTCTTGACCCCGACCGGGGCGATGGTTGGTCCCACAGCTTTTGGTGTTTGACATCAAAAATTGTATACATGGGCTCATTGGAGAATGAATACACTGAACGGACTCGCCGAAAACTCCTAGATGATATTATACCTATTGTCAGATAACAGTTCTATGGTAATGATTAGTCAAAAATTTGCATATTTTTATGGACATTTTCCTTACTATTATTAACTGATAAAATGTGTTAATTGTAAATAAAAAACATATGTGGGTTTATTTGTAAAAAAATATTATCATATATTTCTTCATTTATAATTAATATAATTAGAGAAAATATATGCACATAATATTTAAATGAAATATTATTTATTAAAATATGCATATCATGTTAAATATTTCTAATCAATATTCTTAAGATATCATATCATATAAGTGGTTGGAATAATATCTCAAAAATAACAAATTCTACTAACAATTTGATTTGAGATATTGTGCAGGTATTATCTTTGGTCTGAAATCTAAATAGGAAATACACATCAAATTAGAATATCAAACCGAATCTGCCAAATATTAGGAGCAAATCGAAGAATCTATCAACGGCAGAGACTAAGAGCAATATTTTCAGAATCTTTGTATCAAGAGCATCTCCAAATATCGAGAGAAAAAGGCAAAAAAAATTTAAAGGCACGAACCCACCAAACGGCGGCGGAAGCGCGGTCAAATAGGGCTATAGGCGGCGGTTCAGTGGTCATTTAGCGGTCGTAGGATCTGAAACTTCAGGGTCATGATCATAATTTCACACACTTCAATATGTCATCCAGGGTTTCACATTTCAGAGCCTTATAAAAGGACCGAGAGTTATCTATATATTCATCTATCCTTCGATCTAGAGAGAGATCTAGCAAGCAACTAGGTTTTTATAATTTAGTTTTTCAGCGAGCAATTTGTAATGCACTAGTTGATCAATAAAGGTAGTTTTTTCTTTTAATTTTTGTCGCATTTACTTTCCGTATTATTTTTCTGCATTACTTTCCGCATTACTTTTCCGCATTACTTTTCTGCAATTACTTTCTGCAATTTTAATTTTTAATTATGGGTTCATTCATCTTTCACCTCTTTTTTACCACGCTAATATTCATGAGTGAGTAAATTTTTGTTTGCTAGGGTTTGTAAGATATGGTAGAATAATGGATGAAAACTATAACTTAAATTCTTTTTAAAAGTTTTAATATTTATAAACTTTAGAAAAAGGAATGTTAACCCTCTTATCAGACACACTATCAATTCATGATAGTCACGACCACGATTTGAGATTCGTTAATAATCGTTTTGGTATGGGCTTGAGATAAATAGAGATCAATGGAAGGACAAGAGGCAGTAGTGGGAAACTCTAATTACTTCCAAGAACCCTAATCCACATTCATCGCTATCTCTATAATATTAAATAATTAAAAGATAAAAAGAATTATTTTTTTTACTTCATCCATTAACTACTAAATCCTATAAACCCTACAAGCTTTTCTATTATAAAATTTTCCAACTATCCTAGTTTAAAACGACAAATAATCTCTTTTCTACTTTATCAACTCGTCTAAAGTAAGATAAGAAGTTCACTGTTTCCCTGCGGACGACCCGTACTCATCGCGACTAGCTATTTGCAACACCGTCTTGATTGCGGTTATTTACAACATACAAACACACTTTTTCGCAAACAATCAAATGACGCCGTTATCAAGGAAACAGTAGTAATTATTTTCTTGTTATTCGGATTGCTTTCTTATAAAAACCAGAAATATAAAATAAAAGAGAACCAAAACCGCATTTTGTGTTTTTAACGATTGTTGTGCGAGTTTTGCAAGGACATCTGGAGTAATTGGAGCAGGCCAACAGAGATTCAAAGACTTCCAACTTGGACAAGAGGAGCATTGGAGTGCTATGAAGAAATTTAAAGAGAAGAACTTGTCAAGAGGCGGCGGAACTGCGGCCCAGAGGTGCATTCCGTATTGAGAAGTTGGGCCTCCAAACTTCTCAGGTAATCTCCCATCGTCTACCTCTCTCCTCTAAATCTCCAATAAATTGTTTTTACTTATAAGATTTTTTGCAAACAGCGCCGCTAAAAAATTCTTTTTGCGTGTTTTAGATTTTGGTTTGTTTTGCATATTTAAAACGGACATTAAGGAGTAAGAAATCCAAATTCAGATTAGGTTGGGATTTCACCACCCTTTCTAGGCCTCACAAATCATATACGAGCATACGTATAACCCTACATTAATAAAATATATCTAGACCAAGGCTTTAAGGATAGTCGCGCTCAATTAGGACAAAGCAGGGTCGTGGGTAATCTATTACTTATCCACATTTTTCTTATGCTATCTAAGGCAAGTGTGACTAAAGAAAGTCGTTACTTAATTAGACCCGCCATTTCGGTGATTCGTATAGCGGATACCTCTCACTTACCTGGCTGAAATATTAATAAGGAGGTGATAGATGATTGAACCTACGTCTTGTCCTTTGGAAGTCTAAGAGCGGTCTAGTGATTTGACCTAGGTGACCCTAATTCTAGGGATTGTTTGTGCACATTTGTGATTGGTTGAATCGAGTCCCTATTTCAAAGTAAAACAATTTCAAAATTTTAAATAAAAAAATTACCATTTCACCCTCTTTTCTTTTCATTCTCTTATAATGGGTAACCTAAACCGACCAACTCTTACCGAATTTTGCAACAATCAACCAGATATTTCTTATTATCGTAATTGCTTTGGTACAAATACCGACCCCACCATTTCTTTAAGGGATAGGATAGAACACGCTCGAAATAACAGTTGGACACCTCACTCAAATTCTTATCAACCATGTCAAAATTCAAAACCTTCTTATGTTGATAACCCGTTTAAGGCCAGTGAGGCAACTTCTAAACGTATGTCCATTGCTGAGCATATTGCGAAGACCCGTAGCCAAAGTTTCATACTTTTTACTTCTCCAAAACCGTTAGGACAACAATTACAATTATTTCCATATGAAAATGTTGATACTCGTTTTGAGGCGAATAGGGCAACTTTTACACCCATGATCATTGCTGAACAAATAGCAATTGCCAGTCACCAACTAACTAACCACTCTCAATATTCTTCATATCACAATGTTAATCCTAATCATGTTTATGAAGCTGGGATACACTTTTCTAATTCTTATCAATAGCACCAAACTTTTACACCCTCTCATGTAGATATTTCTCTTAAGGCTAATGTAGCAAGTCGTGAACCCATGTCGATTGCAGAACACATTGAACTCGCCCATAGCCAACAATTAAACACATTCTAACCATACTCAACTGTTGCACCTTATCTAGACAGTGCTTCTGAATATCAATTAAGAAGTTCCACGGTTCAAAGAGAATCCTTCATTAAAACTTCTTCACAAACCATGTCTAGTCTTGAAATAGAGTTGGAATTGAGTGGTGAGAATAAACAAGGGATTCCTCCAAGTCAAACCATAACCAATTTTTTTGATCTCGACACCTTCCATCCTGAACCCCAACCGAGTGTAATTGATGATCAACCGCTTAATAATCTAATTGATGAGGTGCCCGAGAATAACATATTTGACTTGCCCAATCGTGAGTATGAAGGAAAACCGTACACCATTCCAAATCAAACCGATCCTTATTCGACTACACTTGACATTTCAAACCTTCCAATTTCATCAAGTGAACTTAATGATCTATCGATTGAGTATAATATAATTAATGAATATTTAAAGAACCATTCGTTTGATTTGACTGAAGGTGTTAATGAGAGCGGTGATGAGAATATCTTTGAAGATGAATCCGCTATGTTGGATGCATTGGATTCTTCGACCCATCATGTTCCTTCCATTGAATGCGAACATCTTCCTGTGTATTTTACCGATCCTATTCTTACCACCAACCTATCTGATATGCAAAACGATATTCAGCCTCCATCTCCTATATCTGGTTCAACAATGCTCGACACCCAAGTTCGTTTACCCATTTCATTACCCACTTTGTTTGGTTCTTCTTCACATCTTCTTTCAATTCCACCGAGATTTAATGAACCACACTCCGATATTTCGAGTTCTATGATTCTTGAAAGACTACTCGATTTAGACTCTTTTGAGAATGAGGGAGACGAGCTTTTCGAGTCTCCTACCTCCATAATTTTTGACGAATCGAGTGTTTTGAATTCTGGTGCGCAACATATTGACCTTGAAACTTTCAACCTTCGTAATGAATCTGCCTATTTCACTGATTCTTTTCTTTCCGATGATATCATCATCGATGAAAGTTTCGAAAGTATTTTCGCCGAAGAACTCACATTTCTTAAAGACTTGGATGTTGTGATAAATCAATCTCCACCGGAAATTGGTGCTCCTCCCTTTGAAGCTAAAGAAGTTGAACCGCTACCCCTTTTTCTTATCACATACGAGAATACAACTATTCCACACATTTCTTATCTTACACATTCTCGTTTTCACTCACCATCAATTTTTCGTCTCCACCAACCGAGACTTAAAACCTTTCGATTACACCACTCATTTTCCCCCTACTCAATCTCTTATCGTTACCCTCATTTCTGTTTCTTCTACTCGAGATATGATACAAGCTCGATTCATATACAGTCTCGAGTCTTCTTCACGTACATCTGTTTTGCATTCTTCTACCAACTATTGTGTTACATTGATAAAATATTTGAATGGTTGGTATTGACTTTTGGTCTTTGTAAAGCTTTATATAGACCAACAATAACATTTAACCCCCCCTCTTATGTTGAATTTCAATGCTTAGTAATGAAAACATCGTTTTACTCAAATTTGGAGGGAAGAAGAAAAATATTTTTTTAAATAGCTCTTGAAATAAAGAAAATTTTTGTACGATAGTAAGCCAAGAACATGTTTGGGGGAGAATTTCACTGTCATTCACTCTTGACCCCTTCTTTATCTCATCTTATTGAACCGTTCCTTCTAATTTTCAGGTTTTGAGCTTACAGGACTGCATCAGTGAGGACGCTGCTGCAAACAAATTTGGGGGGACGGTTTGTATATATTTACACATCATATGTAAATATTACATTGCATAATAATTTTGTTTTAGAAAATAAAAGTTAGAAAGTGAAAAATACATATGAAAGAAATGAAAAATTTAAGAAATGCAAGAAAATTAAATGTTTTAAAACGAAGCTAGCAATACGTAGTCATGAGCTGTTGTCCTAAGGGTTCGTAAGATGAAAGGAATCACTAGTCCGCGGATAAAAATAAGTCTGAAAATTTGTCCCTATTCTTGAGTCCAACCTTCTGAATGTTGATACCCTACTATACGCGCTTGCACATATCTTGAAATTTGGGATAGTAGATGATACCTTGAACTACTCTTGCCTAGAAGCCTTAGTATGAAGAATTAACAAAATATAAGTGGTGCATAAAAAATTAAAAAGAAAAATGAACACTGATTTTGTAATTACTTAAAGCAGCATAAAAAAATATAGCGAGGGTGCCTTATCACCTAGTACGTTAGACCAACTGGTTTGGGAGTCACTGCTAAGCCTTAGGTGTTACAAGACTAGGATATTGCTAATTACACCTTAATAAGCAAGCACATTCGATAATCGGTTAGTTAGTATCTCAAGAAGTATCAACGGTCGCATGAAAAATGTGTGAGCAAAATCCATCTAAAAATATCACCGACTAAAAAGTACTAAGGAATATGGACAAAAGGCAAGATTGCTTGAATTGAATCCTCTAAGTGTAGGGATGTTTTTTATACACACGTAGGGGTATATGATCGATATTTGGAAGAAAGGTAGGGAGGAAGACTAAAGACGTTAGTTTATTGAGTGATGGTGTGATTTCTGATATCTTTTCAAGACCATTAAGATAGGGCTCATGGCAACTAAAAGACTAGTGTAGTTTGAAACACTTATTTTCAAGTTTTTTCTTTTATATGTTCCTTATCTTTACATGTAATTTTTTTCTTCTTTCTTTTATTTTGGGATTTTGTGGGTGTAATCCGCTGAAAACCCTCAGGAGACAACACTCTCCTACTAGGGACACCTGGAGGTTTAAAGGCTTGTTACACGTTGTTGTGTAACAACTCTAAACTTTCTGTACAAGAATTTTGTAAACTACAGAAATGAGTACCTTAGCCTGAGCATAACTTAAAAGTATTTCTTATTTAAGAACAGTAAGAAAGCACTTGTAGCTCATTGGTAAAGTTTTGCACTGCTGTGACATAGCCCCTGTGTTCAAATCCCCCCAGCTACATATTATTTTTAATAATTTTTCTTTTAAACTTTTTGAAAGCCCAAAAGTTTACACGTGCAATACATGTAAAAACGAAAAGTCAGATTAAATAAACATGTGCAAAAGGGTATTTATACTGACTAGGACACGTGGCATCAATCCAGAGCCCCACACCCTCAAGATGGCTTGCGAGATCGACCATATAGCGGGCACCGCAGAGCCCCCCTCGTTGCAAATACCCCCAAACTTTGCACTCAAGACTCTTGGCCTCCCCTCCCCACTCCTCTTCTGTTTTTTTTCCTGCAATTAATCAGAGAATTAAAAATCACCATCAAACCAATATTTTAATGCATTTTAATTCTCATTTTTAATTCCCTAAACCCTAATTCTATCCTATAAATACCACCCCATACCTAGCCCTCTCTATTCTGAAATCTATTGTCAAAACTCTCAAATTTTTCTAAGTCAAATTAGCTGTACAAGTGCAGTTAGCCCAAGGTCATTTTCCGACGACGACTCGAGACAAATACGGCGACACCGTGACTCCACGAAGCTCTCAAACCCTTTCTCTACCTCCCCTCTCTCATATAATCCAGTAAGTCCCTTCTCCTCTCCTCTCTTCCCAATTAAAAGAATTCTCTTCTCAAAACTCATCGGAAGCGGAGTTATTCCGACTTCCGATTCTAATTTTGTTAAAAACACAACTTTTCTTAATAACCAAACATCCATATTGTTACATCTTGTTTAGTAATCTTAATACAAACATTTAGAACAAGTTTTAATTCAAAATACAATGTTATACAACTTTTATTTCAATTTTATGGTTAAATACCACAAAGTTTACTTACGGCATCATTTCATCATATTTGCTCGTATTACCTTTAGAAAACTCACGAGCTAATGACCCATCTCATCACAACACTCATCATGACATAGCACGATGTATTTTGGAACAATATTTTGTGGGATAAATACAATTTTACAATAAAATACTTTAAACTAATAAAATCGTATTCTTTAAAATTGTTTTAATTAAATTCCTTGCAATTAAGCCTCTACAACCCATTTTGGGGAACCCGATTTGGATGGTGCGGGTTATCTCACATCCTTGGGACTAGTAGAGCGAGATGCAGACCTCCTCACGGAGTATCCGATCTCGATGGAATTTTAATACAATTTTTAAGAATAATGTGATTTTCTATTAATAAATAAATTCCATTTTTAATAATTATATATATATATATATATATATCATCAAAATATCTATTTTAAATATATATAATAAATTCCATGTTTTCTAAACAAAGGAATAACAAATTTCATGAATATACCATCATAAATCCATATAATTCCAATTTACACTAAAATACCATATACTATTCAATTTAGATTTATAATCACCAGAATACCTCATCATATAAAAATTTCATCCATGAAAACCCTAAATATGATAAACAAATGCTTGAGGTTTATTTTGAAAGTTTATCAAAACTATTTTTTATAAAACCCCCTCAAGTTTATTAATTTACAATAAGGACCCTAGTAAATATAGGTTTAAGTGGGACCAATTCTCTTGAGCCTCAGAGAGCCGGAGAAAGTGGGTGCTTGCCTATTTAAGGCAGAAAACTAAAACGGGGTTATCAATGGTAATTGGCTTGGAAAAAGTCACAAATCCTGCCGTCCATATGCAGCAGTTACCGATAACTCCAAAACCTAATTCAGAAATCCAATTCTGTTTAAGTGTCCGACTCAGAAAGAATCTCAGTCTAAACATAATACAATTCCAATCTACATACAATTCAAATATAACTCCAATACATCATGAATCCATAGATACTGGAAATTGAAACATGAATATCAGAATACTATACAATATCAACATGACTCGACTGGACCGAACCATGGATATATATTGACTTGACTACATGACTATCCGTTTACATCCTTATCCGTTTATACGAACAATTGATATCATGGTTTCGGCAAGTCTTACATCTATAAAACAACACAATATACATTACGGGGTTAAATGGGTAGACTGATACAGAATGTGTTAAAAGTGGTACGGGATGGTCATTAAAAGACGTAACTAAACATCCATTGCCTTTGTTCCGTGGGGTTTGACAGAGCCTTGTACTACGGGTTACCTTAGTCCACGGGATAGATGGACTCCTCTCATAAACACTAATATCTTCTGTACTAAGCTACAAACAACTACGTTAGTATAGTGAACATAATCTTTTATACTTTACATTTTTTTTCTCTGTCTATTCTTCTCTACCTCTTGGGAGTTACCAAGCGATTGTTCGCTGATGACATTCATTTTCTATTCTTTCTTTGGAATGTTGTCAGGAGGACCCGACTCTCTGGAGATCGAGCCCAGCTCAGAAGACTTGGAGCAGTTCATCGAGGACCTCGAACTCTAGTTCACTTGTATATACTTTTACTTCCAGTTCATGCCATTGTTTAGGCATCGCATTCCAGTATTGTATTTACTTTCCAGTTGTATTGTAAAGAATGTTTAATCAATAAAAAGTTGCTGTTCATTTACATCTCATGTCTTTCTTGTGTACATTTATTATATTGCTTATTTATGCTTAGCGTGTTTACTTTTGAGTAAATACGTCGCGGGCCTAGTCACGTCTCCTTATCAGTACACATGGAAGCAGGGCGTGACAGGTTTTGTTGGCGGCTCATGCAGGCCAGTTCTGCATGAAGTCATACCATGCAGGGTCAGTTCTGCATGGAAACCTAAGCAATATAACACAAGAATTATAAGACTCAGCAACTAAACATTCTTTATATTTCCTATTTCTTGAATCCATCCTAACCCTATTTTTCTTTCAAAGTTATGGATTCTTCAAACAATACTAGCACCAATGTGAACGGCAACACCACACCACACCACCACCTCTTCCACTTACACTTACCGTAGCAGTTCCGATCAATGAGCAGACAGTACTGCTCGAGTCAATAAAGAGCCTCTTGGAGAGACAGCAGCAGCAGACTGCTATCTTAACGAACCGCCCAGAAGCTGAGCCGCCTGGAGGAAGCAATTCCGGGCACTGCATCCTAAGAAATTGTCTGGGAAAAAGAGCCCGTTGGAAGCTGAAGAATGGACCCAGTCGATCGAAGATGATCTGGAAGCAGCACAAGTGCCAGACATTGCTTGGGTAAGGGTTGTAAAGCTGCAACTAACTGACAATGCCAGGATATGGTGGAAGTTAAAAGAAATCCGTTTTGTCCAACCGATCGAATGGAGCATTTTTCGCAATATGTTTGACGCGAAATATTTTTCCGAGACTGCCCGATTTGACATGGAGCAGCAATTCATCCACTTGCAACAAGGTTCAATGCGGACTAAATCTGTGGATGAGTATGATACTGAGTTCACCATGTTGAGCAGGTTTGCGGCTCATCTCATACCGACTGCTGAGATCAGGGCTAGAAGATTTCAACAAGGGTTGGACCTGGAGATCTAAGCCACGTTGACTACTGGGGATTTGGCAACCCATGATTTGGCTTTGAAGGCTGCCCGAAAATATGAGGCAGTGGTGAAGAAGAAGGGCAGACCTCAATCTACCGGTGTAAAGCGCCATGCTACTCAGATAGCAGGAGGAGCCTCTTCCAGGCTACCGTTTGTATCCAGGGGACCATAAATAACATTTAACCAGTCAAGTCCAGACTTTTGCTATTACTTTAAGAGGGATGGTGTTACGCCTCACCCCCAATATAGAGAGTATTGTTCGCTCTGGCCGAACCCGCACGGTTTTGTCCTTCGGGATGAACTAGACCTGACCAGGGGCCACTTCCCAGGAGGTCACCCATCCCAGAACTTCCTTGACTCGAGCACGCTTAACTACGGAGTTCTCAAGCTCCTGTAATGCCGGTTCACTTAAAAGGCGCCTCTGTAATGAAGAGTGGTATCATTCCATTTATAGTACATATCTGCCTTCTTTCGGAATGTATTCCGAAGAGTCCCCATTATTCTACAGTGGGTCCCACGGACTCAAGAGGTGGACCCTACGTATTCAATAGGTGTCCCTACCCACTTAATACGACACTTGGTGTGGCACTTTGTTCCGTGTGGCGCTTTGCTCCGTGAGTAAGAACCGGGTCCCGACATTCTCCCCACCTTTGAACAATAGTTCGTCCTCGAACCACATACCTACTATTGAAGGACCAGCTTTGATACCATTCTATCACGCCCCACCCCCAATACAGAGAGTATTGTCCGCTCTGGCCGAAGCCGCACGGTTTTGTCCTTCGGGATGAACCGGACCTGACCAGGGGTCACCCATCCCAGAACTTCCCTAGCTCGAGCACGCTTAACTACAGAGTTCTCAAGCTCCTGTAATACCAGTTCACTTAAAAAGCGCCTCTGTAATGAAGAGTGGTATCATTCCATTTATAGTACATATCTGCCCTCTTTCGGAATGTATTCCGAAAAGTCCCCATTGTTCTACAGTGGATCCCACGGACTCAAGAGGTGGCCCCCACGGATTCAAGAGGTGCCCCCGCCCATCGACACTTGGCATGTCACTTTTTTCCGTGTGGCACTTTGCTCCGTGAGCAAGAACCGGGTCTCGACAGATGGACATCTGTTGAAGGACTGCAGGTGTGCAAACGGCTTGTGCTTAGTTTGTGGCGCATCCACTCATGGTATTAGAACATGTTCTCATAGACACAATCCAGTTCCAACACACATCAACTACCTGCAGCGGCCAACTATTTAGGCATCTGCACCTCGTCTTGCTCTCCCAGCTCCACCTCTACATGGACCTCCTGCACAGCCTACTTGCCAATTCCATCAGGTACTGAGGAACATGCCTCGAGGGCTGAGGAACATGCCTCGAGGGCAGAGGAATGTGCCTCCAGCTTGGAGGAATGTACCCCGGCGTCAGGCTTACACATTAGCGGCAGTAGAAGCCAAGGCTATAGACCAACGTAACACTGGTAATTCCCTTCAATCTTTTCAAACCCTTGCATTATTTCGTTACTTTTCATTCACTACCAGTATTTCTTACACCAACACCATTACCAAATTTTTCTTGAATTTGTTACAACTTCCTGCTATAAATTTCGAGGACAAAATTTTTATAAGGAGGGTAGAATGTAATAACCCTAAACGCTCTTGTTCCCCTCCGAATGGAGGCGCGACGAGAGACGTCTTGCCTGAGATTCGGGGCAGATGCTATTTGGTTTTATCCATCCACCTCTCCGAAGATGACAAGTTGATTTATGGCACCGTGTATCGAAGGTTTAGACAGATGCGGCCGATGTAGCAGACTTCGTCAGATTCCCCCTCGCTTGAGGGGTTTTTGATTGTGGGGATGCTCTTCCCTGCAGGCGCAAGCCCCTGCAGTTAATTACGCTACCGCATCGCGGTAACAACTTTCTCCTTCTCTAGATGTTCACTTCGTGTCGTGGGTGTTTGTTTTGTTTGTGGTTGCCCATAGATTGTATATGGAGACTAATTTATGTCGTCGCCCGTAGGACGTGGATTAGTCCAAATCCGTATTTTCTTAGATTTGTTTTTGGGGGTTTTGGTTTAAGGATACGTTAGCCGTATTTGAGGCTAAGATCAACTTAGACGTTCGTTAAGGATACGTTAGTCCAGTTTGAGACTAAGATCAACTTAACGGGATCATTTAGATCCGACAAAAGAGCATTTGGGGGCTCTATTGTTCCATTTTAGGGACATAGTGGTCCATTGAATGTATGGCGGTCGGGACCCGTCACCTCTCTGACGACGTTGAAGGATTACAACGACGGATGTCAGAGGAGTTCAGAGATGTACCCTTGAACCAAGGTTGATTGGGTGATCCATAGTCCAATTTGGGACTAAAGTCTATTTGAAGGTTTAAGGATACGTTAGCCATATTTGGGGCTAAGATCAACTTAAACGGGATCGTTTAGATCCGACAAAAGGGCATTTGGGGCTCTATTGTTCCAGTTTAGGGACATAGTGGTCCATTGCCAGTTTAGGGACATGGGGGTCCATGTTCCAGTTTAGGGACATAGTGGTCCAATACCAGTTTAAGGACATAGTGGTCCATAAAATGTATGGCTGTCGGGACCCATCACCTCTCTGAAGACGTTGAAGGATTACAACGAAAAATATCAGAGGAGTTCAGAGATGTACCCTTGAACCAATGAGTTGGTTGAAAGAGCAGATGTGCTCAGTTCAAGATGATTTGAGGACTTATGGCCAGTTTGGGCTAAGTTCAATTATGTTTGAAATATTAGCCCTTTGGGCTATTAGACATTTGTCTGGGTTCAGCCCCTCATCATTCAGCAGTGCTAAACAGAGGTTTGGGGGCTCTGACAACATTTTGTCTTTGATTTCCTCAATTTTGAGATTCATTTGGAGGAGGGACTTTTGCCTCTGGAAAATTAGCCAATTTGGCTAAAAGTAGTGTTAAACACTAGAGAACAACAGTGTTAAACACTGGAGGTAGAACTCTCAAATTAGTGTTAAACACTAAAAGACAATCAGTGTTAAACACTGGAGATATAATTTTCAATTTAGTGTTAAACACTAGAAACAATCAGTGTTAAACACTGGAACTATAATCCCCAAATCAGTGTTAAACACTAAAGAAAGAGGGGTCACGTGTGGACACGTGAGAGCGCCCAAAGGTGGGACCAGATCCCTTTTCTTCATTCTGCAATTAAGTGTTAAACACTTTTTCATCTTTTGAGCATCACGTGTTGACACGTGATAGGGATTTATGCCCTGAATGTTAAAGCGTTTGCCAAGGGGTCACGTGTTAACACGTGAGAGCGCCCAAAGCCTTCATTTCCTTTGCTTTTTCTTTCTGCGTTTTGGGAGTCACGTGGGAGCACGTGAGGCATTGCCTCAAAATTAATTCCTTCTTATTTCCGGGGATCTCTTCAGAGGTCACGTGACCTTAGTCTTTTGCATGCATGGAGATCTTTTGAGTTCTCTGTTATTTTTAAGAATTAAATTTTTTGTAGGGTTAAACCCTAATTATGACTTTGGAGGAATTAAATTCCTATTGTGCAAGAATTAAATTCTTAAGTAGGGTTAAACCCCGATTTCTTTTTAGAGGAATTGAATTCCCATATATGTAAAAGAATTTAATTCTTGATTAGGGTTAAACCCTAGTTCTATTTTTTTAAAGAGGAATTAAATTCCTGTGGATTTGAGAGAATTAAATTCTTAATTAGGGTTAGACCCTAGTTCTGTTTTGGGAGAATTAAATTCTCTAAACTCAATTCCCCCTCTAAGTTTTGGATCTGCATGGCAGGATCTCAACCCGATGAGAATTAAATTCTCATCCTATGGGGAGATGTGCTCTGTACAGATCTTCAACCAGAAGAAGAACTAAGTTCTTTATTTGCAGAAGAGTTAAACTCTTAAATTTTGAGAATTAAATTCTCTTTTTGAAATTGATCTTTTTCCCTTTTCTCACCTAGGGTTTTCTTTGTTGAGAATTAAATTCTCCTTTCTTTTCTCTCTGCAATTTCAAGATCCTAGAATTCTCTCCAAAGTTTTCTCTCTCCAAATTCTCTCTCCTATTCTTCCCTTGGCTCTTATTTATAGGAGGAGGAAAAGAATCAATTTGTTTAGCAAATTTTTCATTGAAAGATTTGATTTATTTTCATAATTAATATGATCCTTTAGATCATTCAGTGAATTTTATTCACCGTTGGATTTTAAATCCAAAAGATATTCTGTTTGTTATTTTCGGTGAGATTTCGGGGAATCTTTCCTTGTCTAAGATTTTCCCATAAATTGGTGATTTTTAATCACCCTTGGATCTTTAATCCAACGGTCCCCATAATCCTTTTCCATTTGGAAAGATTTAGAGAAATTTAGAATTTTAATTCTATTTGGAAAGATTTAAATGATCTTTTTCAGAATTTAATTCTGTTGAACAGCAAGGCATTTACAGCCAGTCACGTATGAGCACGTGACCCCCGGTCACATGTGAGCACGTGACCCTCGGTCACGTGTAAGCACGTGACCTCCTGAATGGGCTCCTCTTCTACGCTCTGTCCTTTGCCGCTGCTTTAACCATCACGTGTCAACACGTGACCATTGGTCACGTGTGAGCACGTGATACCTCTTTGAGATAATTCCTGATTTTTAATCAGGGAACAGCGCATAGCACATTTGCTTATAACTTTTGATCCCGGATGAATTATGAAGCCCATAATATATCAAATCGAAGGGTTTTTCAAGATGCTTCCAATATCATCAGAATTTAGCTGTTTCTCCTTCGGGAGTTTATCAAAATCCAGGCCGGAAGATACTGGTTTGCATTTTCTTAAGCGTATCGCTGCCATTTGATACTTTGGACTCTTTTGCGCAGAAATTTTTGGCGGGAACAGCTCTGTAAAAATATTTCGTAAAGTACAGAAAGGAGTACCTTAGCTCGAGCACAACTTAAAAGTATTTCTTGTTTAAGAACAACAAGAAAGCACTTTTAGCTCATTGGTAAAGCCTTGCACTGCTGTGACATAGTCCTTGTGTTCAAATCCCCCTAGCCACATATTATTTTTAATGATTTTTTTAAACTTTTTGGAAGCCCAAAAGTTTACACGTGCAATACACGTAAAAATGAAAAGTCAGATTAAATAAACATATGCAAAAGGGTATTTATACTGACTAAGACACGTGGCAACGATCCAGAGCCCCCCACCCTCAAGATGGCCGGCAAGATTGGCCACATGGCCGGCGCCGCCGGGGCCCCTTGTTGAAAATACCCCCAAACATTGCACACATGACTCTTGGCCTCCCTTCACTACTCCTCTTCTGTTTGTTTTTCCTGCAATTAACCAGAGAATTAAAAATCACCATTAAACCAATATTTTAATGTATTTTAATTCTCATTTTTAATTCCCTAAACCCTAATCCTATTCTATAAATATCACCCTATACCTAGCCCTCTTTATTCTGAAATCCATTGTCAAAACTCTCAAATTTTTCCAAGTCAAATTAGTTGTACAGGTGGAGTTAGCCCAAGGTCATCTTCCGGTAACGACTCGGGACAAATCCAACGACACTGCAACTCCACGAAGCTATCAAACCTTTCCTATACCTCCCCTCTCTCATCTAATCCAGTAAGTCTCCTCTCCTCTCTTCCCTATTAAAATAATTCCCTTCTCAAAATTCATCGGAAGCAGAGTTATTTCAACTTCCGATTATAATTTTGTTAAAAACATAACTTTTCTTAATAACCAAATATCCATATTTTTACATCTTGTTTAGTAATCTTAAAACAAACATTTAGAATAAGTTTTAATTCAAAATACAATGTTATACAACTTTTATTTCAATTTTATGGTTAAATACCACAAAGTTTACTTACGGCATCATTTCATCATATTTGCTCGTATTACCTTTAGAAAACTCACGAGCTAATGACCTACCTCATCTCAACACTCATCATGACATAACACGATATCTTTTGGAATAATATTTTGTGGGATAAATACAATTTTACAATAAAATACATTAAACTAATAAAATTGTATTCTTTACGATTTTAATTAAATTCCTTGCAATTAAGCATCTACAAACCATTTTGGGGAATCCGATTTGGATGGTGCGGGTTATCGCACATCCTTGGGACTAGTAAAGCGAGATGCATACCTCCTCATGGAGTATCCGATCTCGATGGAATTTTTAATACTATTTTTAAGAATAATGTGATTTTCTATTTAATAAATAAATGTTATTTTTAATAATTATATATATATATATATTATCAAAATATTTATTTTAAATATATATAATAAATTCCATGTTTTCTAAATAAAGGAATCATAAATTTCATGAATATACCATCACAAATCCATACAATTTCAATTTACACTAAAATACTATATACTATTCAATCTAGATTTATATAATTTCTAGAATACCTCATCGTATAAAAATTACATCCATGAAAATCCTAAATACGATAAACAAATGCCTGAGGTTTATTTTGAAAGTTTATCAAAACTATTTTTCATAAAACCCTCTCAAGTTTATTAATTTACAATAAGGACCCTAGTAAATATAAGTTTAAGCGGGACCAATTCTCTCGAGCCTCAGGGAGTCAGAGAAAGTGGGTGTTTGTCTATTTAAGGTAGAAAACTAAAACGGGGTTATCAATGGCAATTGACTTGGAAAAAGTCACAAATCCTGCCGTCCATGTGCAGCAGCTACCGATAACTCCAAAACCTAATTCAGAAATCCAATTCTGTTTAAATGTCTGACTCAGCCAGAGTTTCAGTCTAATCTGAATACAATTCAAATTTACATATAATTCAAATATAACTCCAATACATCATGAATCCATATATACTGGAAATTGAAACATGAATATCAGAATACTATACAATATCAACATGACTCGACTGGACCGAACCATGGATATATATTGACTTGACTACATGAGTATCCGTTTACATCCTTATCCATTTATACGAACAATTGATATCATGGTTTCGGCAAGTCTTACATCTATAAAACAACACAATATACATTACGAGGTTAAATGGGTATACTGGTACGGAATGTGTTAAAAGTGGCACGAGACGGGCATTAAAAGATGTAACTAAACATCCATTGCCGTTGTTCCGTGGGATTTGACGGAGCCTTGTACTACGGGTTACCTTAGTCCACGGGATAGATGGACTCCTCTCGTAAACACTAATAACTTTTGTACTAAGCTAAAAACAACTATGTTAGTATAGCGGATATAATCTTTTATACTTTACATGTTTTATTATCTGTCTATTCTTCTCGACCTCTTGGGACTTACCGAGCGATTGTTCGCTGACGACATTCCTTTTCTATAATTTCTTTGGAATGTTGTCAGGAGGACCCAACTCTCTGGAGATCGAGCCCGGCTCAAAAGATTTGGAGCAGTTCATCGAGGACCCTGAGCTCTAGTTCACTTGTATATACTTTTACTTCCAGTTCATGCCATTGTTTAGGCATCGCTTTCCAGTATTGTATTTACTTTCCATTTGTATTGTAAAGAATGTTTAATCAATAAAAAGTTGTTGTACATTTATATCTCATGTCTTTCTTGTGTACATTTATTATATTGCTTATTTACGCTTAGCGTGTTTACTTGAGTAAATACGCCGCGGGCCTAGTCACGTCTCCTTATCCGTACACCGGGAAGCGGGGCGTGATATGTTGCCTACGAAACTGTGCTAGGTTTTTCTTTTTAATAAATAGTTTGCTCGGGACGATCAAAAATAAGTTTGGGGGTATTTAATTAGTAAAAAATATTGCACATTTGTATGGTCATTTTTCCTACTATTATTAAGTAATAAAAGGTGTTAATTATAAATAAAGAACATATGTGTATTTATTTGTAAAAAAAATATTATCATATATTTCTTCATTTATAATTAATATAATTAGGGAAAATATATGCATATATTATTTAAATGAAATATTATTTATTAAAATATGCATATCATGTCAAATATTCCTAACAATATTCTTAAGATATCATATCATATAAATAGTTGAAATAATATCTCAAAAATAACAAATGCTACTAATAATTTGATTTGAGATATTGTGCAGGTATTAGCTTAGGTCTGAAATTTATGTAGGAGATCCACATCGAATTGGAATATCAAACCGAATCTGTCAAATATTAGGAGCAAATCAAAAAATCTAGCAACGACAGAGACTAAAAGCAATATTTTCAGAATTTTTGTATCAAGAGGATCTCCAAATATCGATAGAAAAAGGCCAAAAAAAATTGGAGGCACGAACCCACCAAACGGCGGCGGAAGCGCGGTCAAATAGGGCTATAGGCGGCGGTTCAGCGGTCATTTAGTGTCCGTAGGATCCGAAACTTCAGGGTCATGATCGTAATTTCATACACTTCAATATGTCATCTAGGGTTTCACATTCTAAAGCCTATAAAAGGACCGAGAGCTATCTATATATTCATCTATTTATCTATCCATCGATCTAAAGCGAGATTTAGCGAGCAACTAGGTTTTTGTAATTTAGTTTTTCAGCGAGCAATTTGTAATACACTAGTTGATCAATAACGGCAGTCTTTTCTTTTAATTTTTTTCGCATTTACTTTCCGTATTAATTTTTTGCATAACTTTTCTGCAATTACTTTCTACAATTTTAATTTTTAATTATGGGTTCATTCATCTTCCACCTCTCTTTTACTACACTAATATCCATGAGCGAGTAAATTCTTGCTTGCTAGGGTTTGTAGGACAGAGTAGAATAATAGATGAAAACTATAACTTAAATTCTTTTTAAAAGTTTTAATGTTTATAAATTTTAGCAAAATGAATGTTAACTTTCTTATCGGGCGCGCTATCAATTCATGCTAGTCACAACCACGATTTGAGATTCGTTACTAATCTTTTTGTTAAGGGCTTGAGATAAATAGAGATCAATGGAAGGACAAGGGGCAGTAGTGGGAAACCCCAATTCACTCCAAGAACCCTAATCCACATTCATCGCCATCTCTCTAGTATTAAATAATTAAAAGATAAAAAGAATTATTTTTTTCACTTCATCCATTAACTACTAAGTCCTATAAACTATACAAGCCTTTCTATTATAAAATTTTCTAACTATCCTAGTTTAAAACGACAAACAATCCCTCCTCTCTTTTATCAACCTGTATAAAGCAAGATAAGAAGTTCACTGTTTCCCTGCGGACGATCCATACTCATCGCGGCTTTTGATTGCGGTTATTTACAACATACATACATACTTTTTCGCAAACAATCAGGTGACAAAAGTACAGGGTAGTCTTTTGACCTGAGATCATCATAGTGTCTTGTGTATGTTTCTACTGTACTTTGATTACTACTCAACCACAGCTTTAAAAAGTCGTGCATGCAGGTTTTAGTTGTGTACATTCCCGAAGCACATGGTGGCAGTGAGCAGTCGCGAAGGGATTCTTCTTTTCCAGTATAGGGAGTTGATGTCACGCAGTGCATGATTGACTATAGCCATAAGTCCCTGGCCAAGACGGACGAGATAAATTGATAAGGGTTATCAGTTATATCTCGGATGGTTATGAGTTTAGCATCGGCATGACTTATTGGGTTGTTGGGGGTCTGACAGTATCCACCTCCCAGACTTGGTATGAGACACTCTTTGACGAAGAGACCAGACTGTACATGGTGATTGTCACTAATAGGCTCTGTAGTTTACAGATGAGTTTTCTTATCGACCTCTCTTTTGATATATACCTGGATAGTAGTTACGTACAGCTAGTGGCATTGACGTGCTTGTGGGTTATAGATATGATCCAGTTGCTCACTGCTGGAGTATTCATGAGTCTTTAGAGTCTCGCTCAGAGGATTTCCTTGCTCAGGCGAAACGATATAGAGTGCGTATGTTGATACGTGCAGGAGTTCGATTAAACACGTTTTTATGATACACGTGCATTAATCAGACGTTTGATAATACTAGTCGGTTATGCTTGAGCCCGGAATTTAAGTCAAGTGTTGGCTTAAAAATATGGTTATGGTTTACTAGTATTATACTGTTTTTTATTATCTTATTTGGATTTGTATTTGATGCAAATACAATGTATATGTATACGATACTCATACATAGTATATGTATAGTATACATATCTGTCTCTCAGTGAAAGAGGCATGTGGAGGGGAGCGGGCAAGTGGGGGCCACTTGGGGAGAATGTATCCCCCTCTCAACTATATGATAGAAGAGAGAAAAAGAGGATGGCATGCAATTTTCATTCTCTCATTTCTTTTCTCTCTCTTCCAAATTTCCAAAGAGAGTGCTCTCTGTCTCTTATTATTTCATTCTAGCAATTTGTGAGAGCAAGTTATTTCACAAAAGAGATTCCTTTGGTGAAGTTGAAGTTTTGGTTGGGTTTCCTTCGAAGTGGGTCATCATCGGCGAGAAGATCGGCATTCAAGCTCGATCCCGTAACTTAGGAGTCTAGCTAAAGTCTTCTACTTCATTGTAGACATGCTTCAAAGGTTGTAACCCTTATAAAACTCTAGCTTGTTTTATTTTGCTCTCCTGAAAATTTGCAACTTCTAGTTCATGAATGATTTTGGGTTTAAAGTTTGTGGTGCTTGCTTGAAAAATGATTGTTTTTGTAATAGCCGGTTTCCCTGTGTACATATATTATCCGTATTTTAATAATATTTTTCCCTAATTCAACTTCTATTATTTTTCATATCCTATTTTTCCCTATATCTTTCGATTTAATTTGCTCCATATATACCCCTTCCAATCATTTTATTTTTCCTAATTTAAATCTCAATTATTTTTCCAAATTCTAATCTAATTGTTAATACCTTAATATTTATTTCTTTTTTCTATTTCTTTTCCCAAGACCCAAACCTAATACCTCAAACCCTCCTCTTTCTTTTTTCCCAACAGTTTCCTTCTATCCCCCTTCAAATTCAAAAAAAAAATTATTCTCTTTTAAATTCCCCATAAATCCTCATCAATATCCAAATCCATTATATTTATTATTATTTAATTTTATTAATTCTCTATCTCTCTCTATTAAACACACACACACACACACACACACTCCACTTCACTCTCTCCCCCTTCTCTTCTCGATCTCTCTCCTCCTCTCTCCCGCTCACTCACCGACGAACCCACTTCAACCCCCACCACCACCGCGACCCACCTCGTCGCCGCGACCACCGGAGCCACCACCATCACCTCCGGCTCCCCTCCATCGCCTCCGATGACCCTCCCCAAGTCCCTCTTTTGTCACCTCCACCGACCACATCCCCCGACCTCCATCGACACCCCACCGAGCATCGTCACCGGTTGCCACCACCGACCTTTCCTCATCGACTACACAACCCACATCACATACTCCCCTTGGCAACCCCCTCCATCGCGAGCGCCTCTCAGTAGCTTCAGCCGACCCCTACAGCCATCTCCAGCGCCGCCTCTCGCCGCCATCGTCTCGTCACATCCACTGTGACCCTAACCGCGCTCCTACCTCGACCCCAACATCGGCAAAGCACCCATCGCCGCCCTTCTGCTCCCGCACCTCTGAACCCATCCTCCTCGACAAGATTCTTGTCGCTCGAGCTTCTTACCACATCGGAGTCGCCCCTGCCGCGCTGGCACCTCCGACTACAGCCAACCGTCGCAGCACCATCATCTCCTCGGTCTCCCGATCCATAGCCGTTGCCGAGCCAGAGCCACGTAGCTGAGCCCAAGCTTGTGGCCATTGTTCCCATGTGATCCGTCGCCGCGATCATCTCATTCGTTTCATCAAAAGGCAAATGAAAATCTTCACTTGTTTTCATGCTACCGTGTAGGAAATCACATTAGAACTAAATATACAAACAAAATGCAACTATATCGATACGTTTTTATATGTGTGTGTTTATATTCTTAGGTGTGGTGTAGTGAATCTCCATACGTGGTAATCTGAGTAGAGCCAGATTATGACTTATGACGGGTCGTTATCATGTGAAAAATCATAGAGATAGCAAACCGTTTCGAGAAATATAAGGAAACGTGAAGTGGGTTGATACCGAATGACCATATTAGGTGTTCGATACATATTTTATACGAAAAACCTATCGATTATGGCTGAACATATGTCTACTCGATTGCTTTAGTGATAATGGATGATATGTAAAAAGTTAGAATGAAAATACGGACTCTAATACCATGAAATGCCACCCCTAATTAGGTTCACCAATCTGAAACTTTTCCGTACACCTAACTTGTAAAAATCATAGTAATTTGGATATATACTAGAACGTTGTGTTCGAGGGCTCATATCAAATCCAACTCGACAACATACAACCCCCGGTAATTCATATTTCGTTCCTGTTTTAAAACGACGACGAAAACTATTTGGGAGTACGGCTCTGGACTGCAGTCCAGAGCAGCACTGATTGTCGACACCTAAATTAAAAGGTTTTTACAACTCAGTGTGAAAATGATATTATGCGGAAACCTATACCGTTGCGAAGATCATTCTGTTATATAACTATTGGATGCAGTTTCATTCATTTTTACGGTCGTTTTCTATTTTAAGCATATTTTAAATCGTTGATACGTACTGCAGTCCCAAACAGGGACAGAACGTATACCCTGATCTTAAACAATGCATATCTTCCAGAACACAGTGGATATTGTCAATACATCTGATGCGTTGGAAACATAATTAATAGACCTAAATATTATCCAACTGCAGCGTCACCCAATTATAATCCAAACAGGGTGAAAACTATGTTACGAAACGGACTTTCAGTTCAGGAACTGAATTTCCAGCAGAGAGCACTTAAAAAGAAATGACCGTAATTCGCAAACCCGGAACCCGATTGTTTTGAAACCAATTTCGTTGAATTGATAATTAAGTTTACTTTTTACCCCTTTTGTGTCATTTTGCTTAATTCTGATCGTACTATTTAATGTGAATTTTTTTAGTTCCTAGGACGCGTAATGACTTATTGCATATAACTTGCTTAGCGGCATAATTCACATATTTACTCGACTGTGATACATTTAGCGATAGTGAGCGCCCTTAGTAATTCCCAGTATATAAAGCATTTTCGATCAGTTTAGTTGTGTCGAGTACGCCAGTGAAAAGTGAACGATTCGTGATAGTGAACAGTACAGTGAATAGTGAATAAAACAGTATTATTGATGCGTACTTGTACACAACTAGCCCGTGCTTATAGATAGTGAAATCTGGGGAAAAGGGGGGAATTGAAGTGGAAAGGAACTTATATTTAGCGAGGTTAGCGATTTATAGGATGATCATTTGAACCACTCTTATATATATTAGGTTTGGACTTAGCGGTCCGGCTGACAGGGTTATGTCCTAGGCAACAGTGGGCCGTAGTCTCGGGTACGCATGAAACCCTCGTTAAACACGATCACTCCTTTCCACAAACTCGGTTTCAAAATTGACTTAGAGACCAGTAGGAACACAGGTCATACATTGCATTGATTATTGACATATCGATTACCTGTATTTATTGTCTCCACTGTTATTACTTTTATTTATTGCCTCATTATTGTATCATAATATCGCTATTGCGTCGTCTAGATGACTTGAGTATGCATGCTCAGAGCTTAGAGAGGACCCAGTTCAGAAATCAGACCTACCATCCGAGTTCGCGGAGATCTAGACGATCATACCTTCAGTACTTTTACCGCTTTCCATAAATCAACCTTGTATTAGCACTTGGTTACTTGTTTCCTTTTCTTTCGAACTATTGTAAATTGTGAACAATGAAAGTTGATGTAATAAACTAGTGATGTGTTTCCTTTACTTTTGTGCTGTGTTTACTGATTACCATGTAATGCTAGAAGCCGAAGTGTAACTACGGCGGGATTATTCCTTGACCGTAGGAGCATGGCTGGCCTAGTTACTTCCCGTATCCCGTATCTTACGAAGCGGGGCATGACATGGTTTTGTTGGTATCAAAACGCCAGGTTTTAGTATTAAGGGATAACATTAACTATGTTTTATTATATTGTTTTCACTTCACTATCTTTCACTTTCATTCTTGTATCTAATCATATCCGTTCATCTATTTTCCAGCGGCATGACTTCCCCGAACGACCTCTCTTCGGACTCTGGTTCTCAGGATCGCACAAAGAGGATCCCGAACACACTGACGACCCGCGCGGAAGCCCAAGAGAGAAAGACAGACCTACTTACCGAGGGTCTCAGGGCAATTACCATATTAGGAGGACCCTCCGCCCCCATTGCCGCCACCGAGGGCGCCGCTACACCAGCAACACCTGCCAGAGCTGGCACTGTGTCGGATTTCCGGAGGCTACATCCTGCTGTATTTACAGGGCTAGCTGAACCACTCAAGGCCGAGCAATGGCTGGTCAATGTAGATAACCTACTGACGCCCGCACGGGTCCCCGATGAAGAGAAAGTGAACGTGATAAAGATCCAACTGGAGGACGAGGCCCGTACTTGGTGGTCCGTCGAAGAGACCAGACTCGATGGGCTGATCGAGTGGAGCAAGTTCAAAGAATGCTTCTTGGACAACTATTTCCCCTCCACCACCAAGGCAGAGATGTAAGAAAGATTTATCTTGCTAAAGAAAAACGGCCGCCCTGTTAACGTATATGCGGCAAAGTTCAACCGTCGGAGCTGATTCGCTTCATATATGGTGGCTTCAGAGGCCACCAGGGCCAGAGGTTTCTTGCAGGGACTTGATTTTGAGCTGCAACAGTTGATTGCGTCACTCGAGTTGTAGAATTTCGCGCAGGTGCTTAACACTGCACGAATTCAGGAGAAGCTAATCAATAAATTCAGAGGCCCCAGCTCGAGTGAGAGGAGGCCCCCAGTTGTCCCGACACGTACTCATACATCATCCCGAGGGGTCATACCAGTTCACAAGCCAAGGGCGACGCAGATGAGGCGTCCCTTCGTGCCCCGGCAGCAACCACAGAGGAAGACTTTATTCTACGGCTACTGTTACAGGGACGGGCACACCCAGAAGGACCGTCGTCATGCCAAAGGATAGTGTTTGATTTGCGGATCTCGCGGGCACAGGGTTAGTGGTTGCCCTCAGCGAATAGAGTTACAGGAAGGATCTGGACCGCAGCAGTAGAGGTCATTAGAGTAGAGGCAGACCAACACAGGTCACGGTCAGGGGCAGGATTTCACCCTGACTGCCGAGCAGGCAGAGGCCTCAGGCGAAGTTGTTACAGGTACCCTACTCGTTCATTCTATGCCAACTAGAGTACTATTTGATTCCTCGAGCGAAAATAACTTAAAAATCTAACTTTTTTGCATATACTCGATCCCCGGGGTTCCCGTTTCGAAACGATAACTCCATATAGGATCGAGGGCGATCCCAAGCGGCTCGAGGGGGCCTTGGGTGGGCCCCCGAACCCGAGAGCACCAATTGGTGGTCTTGGGTTAGGGCCCTCCCAAGCCCCCTCGGGTGCTCTAAGGTCGCGCTCCATCGGGCTCTCGGGCTCATTTTGAGTCCGCCGGGACTCGAATTTTGCAAGAAAAAGAAGTTTTTGGGTGCTGGGGTGTGTGGATTTCAATTCTTTGAAATTCGACATGTACAACCTCATAGGTTAAAATTCTTGGCTGTTGGTTTCAAATTAACTCGATGAAGTGTTCGATCGTGTTGATTTGAACGTATATAAGGATATGTGTTGGTAAACGTAGCCTAATCAATGTGTGATCAATTAGATTAAGTTGCACATTAGTTTTATGTATTGATGTGTAATGGTTTGGTTTGGATTGTCGTGATGAATAGCCCTTCGTGTGATTGTGAATGTATGCAAATGTTGTATGTAATTCATGTATTCTGTGAACTGTAAATGTATTATTTTTTTATTCGGACCGCGGTCGGGTTGAGATAAACTAATTAGCCAATTGGTTTCTAGAATGCGCTAGGTGATCCCCTCAAGGAGTTGAGGTCGGATTGCCTCATTCTAGGATTGATGGGTGGCTCGCTGCGCTTGTAAGGATTTCGGTTTGCTTATGTTAGGGCTATTCACACGATCGTGGAATGTCACATTTTGTTTGAGGCTCAAACGAAACGCGAGATTCATAGGATATCCGACAGTTCCATTTTCTTGATGTTTACCACATGCCTGTGATTATTTGCCTGTGATGAGTGTATATATAAATAAGTGTTTCGATATGTTTTACAATCGCAAAAGCCGTGCGTCTGCCTTGTCGTAAATTAAGTAACCTTACGGTGAAAATCCGATACCCCGCGACGATTGCGATTGGCATATAAAAACATTTTATTTTTTTATATATATAAATAAGTGTTTCTATATGTTTTACATTCGCAAAAGCCTTGTTTCCGCCCTGCCGTAAGTTATGTAACCTTACGGTGAAGACCAAATGCCCCATGCCAATTGCAAATGGCATTTAAAAACATTCTATTTTCTTTTTTCTATCTTGCTTTTTCTGGTATGATAGAAGTTAAATGATGAGACTACATTAATATGATTGATGTAAAGAAAATAAACCTAAACCGATTTTGTAGGAAAAAATCCGTTTTTCAAAACAACTAAGTTTTTAAATCACTCGGTTCTTTCAACAATATCAAGTCATTACGTTAAAGATTTTTCTAAAAACCAGTCATAGCCCTTTGTCACTTCAGATGAGTAGAGTACTTAGTATTCATGTTGCGTTTGTTAATTTTTAGTTTAGGCGTAGTGTGTGGTAGCTATGTGATGCTTGTCTGCCTCATAAGATGAGATTGATTAGGACAATCGTAAGACATTGTTAATCTTTAGTCAAAAGTCGAGCGGGTGGGTCTAAATTAATCATGAAATGATGGGTTGAACTTGACTAGACTCTATGATTGTTGATCTTTAGTCAAGTTCATAGGGTTCTAGGGGTAAAAACCATATTGGGAGTTTCAATTGTTGAAACTTGCAATGTGATTATATACCTTCTATGTGATAGTTGGATCCCAATTCCCACTGTGAGTAATAGTTACTCCCGGGAGAATCTCGCCTTCATAATTAACTGACTCAGTAGGTGTCTAGAAAGGTGCTTGCCTCTAAGGAACGTGGTTATTTAATTAGGTCTATGCGAAAGCAGGGGAGACTCCCTCTAGTACTTACACTGGCTGACCAGTTAGTAAACTTTTGGGGTGATAATGATTCCGGCTAATTCTTCTTTTAAGGATTGAAGAAGAATTCGATTAAACAGTAGGAGCCATCATGATTAGATAAACTAATTAACCAATCTAATCTTGCAAGAGCGCATACCGAGTGTTTGTAAGTCTACGGTAGCGCCCCGGCAGTCTACAGACGCCAAATGCGGAACAAAAACTTTTTAACTGGCGCTATCGTGAACTTTAACGCGGATCTGCCATTATTGCTAAACTAACAAACTGTAAAGAGAGTAGAAAGGTTATAACGAACGATCCGAGTCCTTCATTCTTTAACCATCATCCCACGCTCTGTTGCGGCTGCTCCGATTTCTTCGATCTCCGATCTGCTCGTCCAGGTGGCACCACGTCAACGATTCTTTAAACGGGCTCCCACCTCTGACTCGAGGCAACTCGGTCGTCAAGTTTGCTAAAAGAGACGACCAAGATTGATGTAGATAATGAGTAGAAGACTTTGTCTCGCTTCGTCCAAAGCCATGAACGAACGGTTAATGAAGTTGCCAATTAAGTCGGGTGATGGAATGAAATGAGCTATGAAATTTCCATACGCCCCAAAAACTATCATAATCTTTTAACAACCATCAAGTGAGCGTGAGTGAGAGAGGGGGAAGGGGCCGGCCATATATAAGTGAGGAGGGAGGTGAGTGTAGGAACAAGAGAGTAACCATAAGGAAATATCTAGTGTGAACATAAGAAATATCTAGTGTGAACACAAAGTGTGAACACAATAAATGCACCATAAATGAACAAGTGAGTCACAAGCCTAATCACCACCTTCTAGATGCTTCTAGAATCTTCCACACTCATCCAAGAAAAGATAAATCCGTCTTTAACCGAATATTAAAAGACGGCTGATAGAAAACTGGAAACTGGCAATTTCCAAAAGCGACCCCGAAACGAATTTCAGGATAACCCTGTAACCGTATAAATATACCCGCATTTGTATTACGACCGAATACAAATGCAACTGAGACAAAGATATTATATCTACTCAATATAATACTCGGATCCGGCTTAAACCAAAGCCCACCAGTATTATCTGCCCGAAATCTGACACGTGCGTAAACGCACGTGCATTTTCCGAACCCTGCCATAAAACCATACGGCCTCTACAACGTTTCGCCCGAACTTGGGAAACTGTCTGTGGGGGACTCTAATGACTCGTCAGTACCCTGGTAGTGGGTTTAACCACAAACCTTCAGCGACACTAGCTATGCGTAACGGCTGCCCATGGACTGACCTCAAGGGAGGCCGATGAGCGAACTCATCCGGAAACCCTACTGAGCCTAACAGTGACAATGTATATACAGTCCGGTCCGTTCGTCAATGAGTATCGCATATCTGCCTAGGGGGCTAGTAACGTCAGACCCCCAATAGCAGTATAAGTCGTGTCGGAGTGTAGCCCAATAACACCCTGAGATACTACTGGAGTACCTACCATTAAATCTCCTGCCACGGCCGTGGGCTTTGTGTAATGGCTCTCCTAGACACAGCACGATCTCACCCCCAATACCGGGAGAGACGAATCCCCTGCCGATCCGCTCACGTGCCTCTATATGGCTCGGGACTGTACCCAAAAACTACCTGTTTGCACGACTCCTTTGAGCCGTGGTAGGGTAGAAATCAAAGCACAGTGAGAACTCACACGAGACAAATGACGACTTCAGGTCGATGAACTAACCTGTACATATGTCACCAGGGAACTGCTATCTGACGATAGGTATAATACCAACTAGCAGGTTCCCGGCGAGTCCTGTCCGGTGTACTCATAACCCAATGAGCACCTGTATACATCTTAGGTGATCCAACTGACACCAGTGGCTTGTGAGACCGGCCACCGCCCCTCGTCGGGGTCTCGACTGTATACACTAGTCTACTCCGGAGTATCGATGCCCTGTCTCTAAACTCCTACGACTACGGACCACAATTAAGGATATGCTTATAAACCACCGAACTCTCACGTATATGATCGCCATCATACTATTGGTAGTAAAGCAAGATCCTAAGGGCTCTATCAAAGTGTAACAGTGATCAGTCACCTGAACCTGTACACGACTGATAAAGGCAAACCAGATAGCATACTATCATCTCGAGTAAGACTGTCTTACCGGTATAGGTCCTCCGCAATCATTGCAATCACGTGCCTGCGATCCAATAATTGACTCTGAGGGCACTATCTCCAACAGTGTTTCTTTTCTCTCTCCAGGCAACGACCATGATAGGTCTTAAATTGTTACTAGATAAAAACAAACTTACCGGACTAAATTATAAAGACCGACTGAGAAATATCACCATTGCCCTTACATATGATAAGGTTGCATATGTCCTCACCGCTATTGCACCCCAACTCCTTGGTCCAGATTCCTCGGTTACGGATATCGAGATCCGTAAAACGTGAGATCAAGATTGCGCGACGGCCAAATGCCTTGTGCTTGGCCTCAATGAACAATGAGTTGGAGAGGCAGCACGAGAAGATGGATGTTCAAGCCAACTTTGTCCACTAAAAAGACTTGCATGGAGAACAATCTTGCATCGCAAGATACGAGACCTTGAAAAAACTATTTTAATCGAGGATGGCTGCCGGATCATCTGTCGAGGACCACGTCTTGAAGATGATTAGTCATATTGAAGAGCTCGCATAACTAGATGCACGCTGGACAATGAATTATATATTGATCTAATTCTACAGTCCCTTCTCTCTACCTACACTCAATTCATATTGAACTTCAATATGATAAAATAGAATGTGGACATCCGGAGCTCCTTAATGTGTTGAGGAGTGCCGACAGCACCTTGATAAAGGACAAGACACCCATTTTACTTGTTAGGCAATCTTCTTCCTCTATGTCCAAAGCCAAGGCTAAAGGAAAGAAGAAGAAAAACCCCACCAAGCTTAAGGGCGGTGTCAAAAAGGTGAAGAGAGGGGATAAGACTGTGGCTGCATAAGTAGGAAAAGGAGAATGCTTCTATTGTCATAAGACAAAGCACTGGAGGAGGAATTGCAGAGCTTATCTGGATACGCTCAAGGATAAAAAGCATGATGATGCTTCAACTTCAGGTGCGTTTGTAATCGAAAACTGTTTTTCAGTAAACTCTGCTTCATGGGTATTAGATACCGGATCAGGATCTCATATCTGTAATTGTCTACAGGCGCTGAGAAGTGGCAGGATGCTGAAGAAAGGATATGCCCCAGAGAGTTGGAAACGACGCAAATGTTGACGCAGTTGCTATTGGGGAATATCGCTTTGGATTGCCGAGTGGCAAAATTTTGATTTTGCAAAACTGTTATTTTGTACTGTCTATGTTTCGTAATATTATTTCTATTTCTTTATTAGATAAAGAAGGATATAATTTTGTATTGGAAAGCAATGTTATGAACATTCATCTTAATCAAGAGTTGATTGGGTTTGATACACTAAATAACTGTATATACGTTCTAAATCAACATATAGTTTTTAATAAACAGAATACTCACAAAAGGAAGACTTCAGAAATGAATGAAGTTTCTTATAGTATTATAGATTTAGTCACATCAATGAGACCAGACTGACCAAGTTACATAAATATGGATATTTGAATCCGTTCGAATATGAATCTTATACAACTTGTCAGTCAAGTCTCAAATGTAAAATGACCAAAACTCCGTTTACTGGACATAGAGAAAGATTTACTAAACTCTTGGGACTTATACATGGTGATGTATGTGGTCCAATATCTATACATGCAAGAAGTGGGGACTCCTAATTCATTACTTTTACTGATGATTTCTCAAGATACGGATACATGTTCTTGATGAAGCATAAGTTCGAGGCATTTGAGAAGTTCAGAGAATAAAAGAATGAAGGGGAGAACCAAACGGGCAAAAGTATCAGCATACTTCTATCAGATCGAGGTGGGGAATACTTAAGCACCGAGTTCCTTGAGTACATAAAAAAGAACGGGATTCTCTCTCAGCTTACTCCTCCATATACACCACAGCACAATGGTGTTTTGGAGAAAAGAAATCGCACCCTATTAGATATGGTGCATTCTATGATAAGTAGTGCCGAGTTACCGCTTTCCTTCTGGGGCTGTGCGCTTGAGACTGTATCATACCTATTGAATCATGTTCCATCCAAATCACTGCCAAAAACACCACAAGAGATATGAAGTAGGACCATATCTTAAATTTATCAAGATATGGAGTTTTCTGGCCTATGTTAAAAAGCAATATCCGGACAAACTCGAGGCACGTTCAGTGATGTGTAAGTTTGTGGGATATTCTAAATATTTGCGAGGATATCTTTTCTACCATGCAAAGGGACAAAAGGTTGTTGTTTCTTTCTCGTAATGCCACATTTTTAGAAAAGGAATTTCTTAGAAAACAAATTAGTGGGAGCACGGTAGAATTGGAAGAAATTCCAAAACCACAAACTGCTACTGATAATTTAGCTGAACCGGAGGTTCCAATAGAGCCCGATGAATCTCAGCCACTCCTCAGATCTAATAGGCATCCTCACCCACCAGAGAGATACTATGGTTTTCTCATAAACGGTGATACGGAGGATTGTGTTGGATATAATGCCCTCAAAACAATTATTGTAATTGCAGCTAAGCGATTATGATAATTGAAAGAGGACCTATACAGATAGTACAGTCTTACTCGAGATGATAGTTTGCTGATTGATCATTAAAAAGTGTGTTCGAAAATAACCGCAATCAAGACGGTGTCGCTAGTAGCTAGCCGTGATGAGTACGGGTCGTCCGCAGGGAAACATGAAATCTTTTCTTGTTTTAGACGAGTTAATGAAAGATGGGTGATTGTTTGTCGTTACGGATATAGAATTTATAAAGAAAAGGCTTTTAGGGTTCATAGGACTTGGCAGTTATGAATGAATAATTAAAAATGACTCATTTATCTTTTAATAGTTTAAAACTAGATCGATAGTGATGAATGTAGAATAGGGTTCTTGGAAGAAACTAGGGTTTCCCCACTACTAACCCTTGTCCTTACATTGATCTCTATTCATGTATAGCCCTTAACAAAACAAGTGTTAAACCAATCTCAAATCGTGGTCGTGACTATCAATAAATTGGTAGCGCGCCCGATAAGGATATCAACATTTATTTTGCTAAAGTTTATAAACTTTAAAATGTATAAAAGAAGTTAAAAGATTTTCTCATCCATTGTTCTACCCTATCCTACAAACCCTAACAAGCTAGGAATTACTCGCTCATGGTTAATAATTTAGAAGAAAGGTTGAATAATGAAATCATAATGAAGATGCAGAAAAGTAAGTGCAGAAAATAAGTGCGGAAATTAAATGCAAAAATAATAATAAAAAAATACTACCTTTATTAATCAACTATTGCATTTACAATTCTCCTTTGAAAGTAGAATACAAGAACCCTGGTTTTCTCTAGATCTCTCTCTTGTTGGAGGTAGATGAATAGATGATGATCACTTGGATACGTGGATCTCTTGATCTTTTCGGTGACGATTTTCAATGTACAGCTCTCGGTCCCTTATATAGTATTTAAAATCAGAAACCCTAGATTTCATTTGTGAGTATATACGGTTACAATCCAAACCACCAAATATCATATCCTACGGCCATCAAAGAGCTGCGGAACCGCCGCATATAGCCATGTTTGGCATCGGTTCCGCCGCAACTTGGTGGCATCAGATTTTGGGATTTTTTCTGGTATTTTGTGTTGATGTTTGGAGATCCTCTTGATGTCTAGATTCTGAAAATAATGCTCTGAGTCTCTGCCGTTGCTAGATCTCTCGATTTGCTTCAAAATTTTGGCAGATTCGGTTTTGATATCCCGATTTGACTCGGATCTCTTACTTGGATTCCAGACCTGAGCTAAAATCTGCACAATATCTCAAATCATAGTGTTAGTAGCATTTGGTATTTTTTTGAGATATTATTCTAACCATTTAAATAATATAATATTTTAAGAATATTGATTAGAAATATTTGATATGATATACATATTTTAATTACTAAGATTTCATTTAAATATTATATGCATATATTTTCCTTCGTTATATTAATTATAATGTAGAAACATATGATAATAAACTTTTTACAAATAAACCCTTATATGTTTTATATTTACAATAAACACCTTTTACTATTTAACAATAGTAGGAAAAATATTCATTCAAATGTGCAATATTTTAGACTAATAAAATACCCCCAAACTTAACTTTGATCGTCCCGAGCAAACTAGTTATTAAAGATTAAAAAGAAAGAGAAAAAACAAATTAGCACACTTTCGTAGCCAACATGATTGCACTTAGCTTGTGCAACAAGCCTTTAAATTTCTAGGTGTCCCTAGTAGGAGGAGTGTTGTCTCTTAAGGGGTTTCAATAAATTACACCCATAAAATCCCATAATACAAGAAAGAAGATGAAAGTTACTGTTCACCGCCGGAAATGGAAACGAACCGGGATGGATCGTCTTGCCTGAATCTGGGGGCAAATGCTATTTGGATTTATCCGTCCACCTCTCCGAAAATACCAAGTTGGTTTATGGCACCGTATGTCGGAGGTTTGGACGGATACGACCGTTGTAGCAGACTTTATCATATTTCCCATCATTTGTGAGGTTTTTCTTTTATTGTGGGGACGCTCTTTCCTGCAGACGCAAGCCCCTGCAGTTAATTACGTTACCACATTGCGATAACCACTTTCTCCTGCTCCGGAAGTTCACTTCGTGTCGTATGTGTTTTTGTTTGTTTAGGTTGCTCGTGGATTGTATATGGAGACTAGTTTCTGTCGTCGCCCGTAGGGCGCGGATCAGTCCAAATCCATATATTTTAGATTTGGATTTGGTTTATTTAAGACCGTTAATCTGGTTTGAGATTAAGATTGACTTAAACATATGAGCCTTTGGGGCTCAGCTATTTTAGTTTAAGGACATCGCGGTCCATTACCGCCGTGTTTAGGGCAAATATTAATTTAAGGACATTTCGGTCCAACATTCCCATTTTAGGGACGAATATTAGTTTAGGGACATTTTGGTCCAACATCTATCTTACGCGCACGTGTATATGTTCCATGATGAAGTGAACAATGGTGATATGGAATGTGCCCAATTTGGGGCACGAAACGATTTGAGGCCTGCACGTCAATTTGGAAGTGCATCAGTGTAGGACGAAAGAAGTTGTTGGTCGTTGGGACCCGCCAACTCTCTGAAGACGTTGAGAAATTATAATGACATGTATCGCAGGTGTGAAAAGATGTACCCTTAAACCAAATCCCGTATTTGAGAGAATATGGGTAATGGTCCTAAGAATCGTTAGTCGTATTTGAGACTAAGATTACCTTAGGAGATATGGGAAGAATATCGTTTTGGATATCATCAATGTTTTTAAGGATCATTTTTACCTAAGATCCATCAAAAGAGCATTTGGGCTCAGCTGCAAGAAATTTCAGAGACCTAGCCAATTTAGGCTTAATCTGCCTACTCTTATTCAAAAAGTGCTAAGCACTCATTTGGGCTCTGTCTGTTCAGCCCTTTTCTTTTTATGAAAAAGTTCTAAGCATTTATTTGACGCTCTGACGCACACATGGGTATCATGTGAAGCATTTGATTATGAGCACCGCCCAATGAGCGCTGAGCACTCTGCCACTTTGGCTATTTATGGAGTGCTGGGCACTTTTCTCGCTTCTTTTTTTTTTATGGCGCCCATATGAGGAGCACGTGAGGCGCTGTCCAATCAGTGCTAAGCATTTAGCCGTTTTGGCTGTATGTGAAGTGCTAAGCGCTTTTTGTGTGGCGCCCGCGTGAGGAGCACATGAGGCACTAGGCGCTGTTAAAGAGGGGCTCCCACGTGGGAAGCATGCGAGGAGCTAGTTTCTTTTATATGGAGATTTAATCTCTGTTGATGTTTTTTAGAGAACTTAAATCTCTGTTAATGGTATTATGATCATTAACGATCACCAAGATCACTATTTTGAGGATCCGGGATCATGTTCTTTTAAGAACTAAGTTCTTGATTCGAAAGAACTGAGTTTCTGGAGTATTATAGACTCCATATTCTCTCTTATAAATTTGTTCTTCCCTGAACCTTTGATTCTCAAGAACAAGATCTTCCCGATGAGAATTAAATTCTCAACTTGTGAGAGACTTGTCTTGTGGATCTCAGATCCGGAAAAAGAACTAAATTCTTTTAGAAGGATTCAATCCTTAGATATGTTAAGTAAAGGAGATGTTTTAATCTCAATGTTCTCTCTACCTAGGGTTTCAAGAATGTAGCCCTTCTTCTTTGGGTAAAGGATATGTCTTCCTCTTCTCCCCTCTCTGTGTCTCCTCTTGAGACTTGAAGTCTTGGGGCCTTTATATAGTAGAGGCAAATTGTTGATTAGTTTTGAGAAAATCTCTCATTGAGAGATTTTAATTGATTTAATTGGTCTCAAAATTGATTTGGGGAATTTTACCCACCATTGGATCTTTGATCCGAGGACTTCTGTTTTTTACAGAATATGATTTTGGGTTTTTAACGAGATTGGGGAAATATTTTCCCTATACAGAATTTATTCTGTAAAACGGTGATTTTTAACCACCTTTGGATTTTTAATCCAACAGTTCTCTGTTTTACAGAGAGCAATCTTTCTTATTAAGAAAGATTGAGAGATTATATTCCATAATAGAATTTTATTCTACAATTGGATCTTTGACCCAAGAAAGATTTGGGAAATGTTTTCTCCCAACAGAATATAATTCTGTATTTTGATGATTTATCGTCTCCGTTGGATCTTTGATCCAACGGCTCTTTTAACAGTGAGTATTGTAGAATTTTAATTCCATATGGACGCCGGCGCTCGCGTGTTATGCACGTGGGCGCTACTTAAGAATTTAACTCTTATAATGGGTATTTATGTGCTTTGCACATTGGCGCCCGCGTAAGGAGCACGTGCGGTGCCATCTAAGTGTTTAACTCCTATATAATGAACCCTTCTGTGCTTTGCACATTGGCGCCTACGTGAGGAGCACGTGCAACGCCATCTAAGAGCTTAACTCTTCAGTGCTTTGCACATTGGCGCCTGCGTGAGGAGCATGTGAAGCGCCACCATAGACTTAATTCTATAAAAGTGGCTCTGGCGCTGGGCCCTCGTGGAGAGCACGTGAGTCGCTGCCTCATTAAATTCAACGGAGTTTTTCTCTTTTATTAGGTTAAATATATTGGGGGAACAAATGCCCCCCACCGTTGCTCTCACGTGGCTTACACATCGGTGCAACGGTGTCACATTTTTCACCGTTCGATCTCCTGAGGAGTTGAACCGTCTCTTCATGTCCTATAAATAGGTCTTTTGGCCCTTGAGATGACTTCCGTTTCATCATCCTCTTTTGAGTCTTCTTCTTCCTTGAGAATTTAATTCTCTCTTTAGAGCTTAGATCTCTGTTCCCAGACCTTCTCAGAGTCAAACTCGGTCAAAATTTTGTAAGAATCATAACCACGTTTTAACTCTTAAAGAAACTCTTAAAAGAACCACTTCTTGTTTTGGGTTAAAAGCCCATTAACAAAGCTTTGCTCTTCTCTTGAAACGATCTCTTATAAATCTAAAAAAAAACTTTATTTGGGTAGTCCATGGGTCTTGGGGATCTTAGGGTTTTTATCCTGTTAGTGACTTTAATTTTTGAAGGTTGTTTAGAATTTAATTCCATTTCCTGAGCGGATTTCTGAGATTTTATCCCATTATTAGAGGAATTTAGTTCCGGGTTGTTCTACAGAGCTTAGCTCTGAGAAAATTTCTTTTTAAGAAATTCTTTTGGGAATTTTATTCCCCTTTCCCTATTTTCTTTTTTTGGGTCTTTTTGCAGATTAATCTGTTGTAGAACACCCATTTTTCCGAGGGTATTGGGAGTTTAACTCCACAGTTTAATGAGATTCTTCATTAAATGAGAATCCTTTTTGATTCTTACAATGAGTGCCTTCCTCATCATTGATGGGGCGTTACCTTGATTTTGTGGGGCCCATTTTTTTGACTTTAATATGCCAGAATGCAGTACAAATTTGGATGTATTGACAATGTTAATGCCTTTAATTGTAGTTGATTTCATTGCGTTGATAACCAACCCTCTACGGGTGTTTCTTTTTAGGTGCTATGGCTTCCGATTCCTCCTTCCCTTACGTTCGCTCAGAGAGTGCTTTCACCGATGCGCCCATAGATCGGGAAGTTTTTGCGCTCATTCGGGATCATGACCCAGAGAAAAGTCTCTTCATCTGTGTGGGGTTATGGTACAGTCACATTATCCGGGGTCGGCGTAGATTTACTTGCGCAGCGCCGTCAGAACCGATCCTGTCGATCAATTACACTGACCCTCCCCAGGCCGCTTACGCGGTAGAAGTGGTCAACTGGACCTCGGAAGGTCGTCTTCAACCTTCCATGGCATCAATACCAGTGCAGCCGCCAATGGTCCTAGACATTCTAGGGTGTCGCATATGCCAAGGAGAATCGCGTCCTTAGTGGCAGGTTTACATGATAGGAATGACTCCCCGTCATCCAGCTGGCTATCTGCAGTGGGCCCGATACATTCTGTCGGCCAAGAAGTCACTGCTAATAAAGACCAGGCTATATCCCGCGATCTATGCATACCTTTTTCACTACCATATTCCCCATGTGTGGTGGGTCAAATCTTTTCTTGAGCAATGGAATATCCCGACCCACACATTTCTCTTATCGGATAGGGAGGTCTCAATCTCATTGGAGGAATTCACGGAGATATCTGGATTACCCATCAAAGGGGAACATTATGAGGTGATACTTCCCCCTGACGAGTACATCTTTGCTACCAAATCAGTGGTAATGGGTCTTACCCCAGTGAATGCCGTTCAACACCAGTTTCCAAGCTTGATCAAGGTGTTGAACATATACGAGAGCCTATTCCTGGAGTCTGGTGGGCATGGAGTTAGCTTTATAGATTTTGTCACCCGCTTCCTTCGTCCGGAGGCTTTGTCTAAGCAAGCTGCGAAGTTTTCCAAACTCGACGACCCGTTCGGATTTAGTTTGGACAAACTGCCTACTGCGAAGGTAGATTTAAAGAAATTATTTATTCTGGATACTCTAGTCGTCCCCAGAGATTACCGCTCCAGACATTGACGAGGAGACATTCTTCATAGGGTTTATCGGCTTATGGCTGAGTTGGTTTGCACTTCCGATGCACCCCCGCTATATGAGACCATTTGTCTTTTATCTAGCTCATCGCATCGCCGTGGGGACGCGCATGGCTATTTGGGTTGCAAGACTGGTTCATTTATATCATGGCCTGGTTCTAGCAGTCGACACCACTCAGCGGGGCGTGAAGCCCGTAAATCTTCCATGCACTATTTCACCTCGTGGATGGAGATGCACGTGCTGGGTGCTTTTGGTGTGCATAAACGACCCAGATTTTATGAAGGATATAATTTCCTCGGGTCATGCACCTAGTCGATGCTTTTGCTCCAGACCCAACATAGCGGAAGGCTCGGCGATTGCTTCTTCGCCCGCGCATGGTTGGGGACAGCATGACCTTTGTCGATAAAGTCCTGACCATCGGCAAAGAACCTTCCAAAGTGATCCAGCCGCTGCACGATGTTTTCAAGGACGGAGCTTCTGTTTTGAGAGCCCGTGAGATCGTCCATTTATACTTTATCAGGACAGGTTTCCTGGTATTCATACAGAATGCCTCGGTCTTGTTTATGAGATACAACCCACACCGTTTTTCCCAGCAGTCGGGTTACAACCAAGGTGTTCCCCTCAAGGCATTCATTGTTGATCCAATTACTACTGGGGAGGGTGTTCGCAACGTGATGCATCATTTCATGCGTCTGAATACGAGGTCCCATATCCTTTTCAGCGAGCCGAGTTATATTCCAAAGGCCTCGAATGCCTATGTTGCCTTGTACCAACATGCAACGGGCGCCGTCGTTAGGGAAGAGAGGCGGCTGATGCTTGACCATAAGGATGCTGTCCCAGCTAGTAATCCAGCGGTCCCACTGAAGCGACGGGCGGTTGTGCTCCCTTCTTTGAGAGAGATCGCTACGGCCGTAGTTCCGCGAGCTTTTCCAGGTAAGCTTTGATCAGATGTTCCTGTGACTGCGGTAACTATGGTATCTCCGAAATCGGGCATTGGTTCGGAGATCGGGACCCGCTGTCCGAAGAAGCCCGTTAAGCGAAAACTCTTATCATCGGCTGTTGGTGCTAGTTCGCAGAAGAAGAAGAAATCCTTATTCTTAGCTGACGTCGTATTCGGTCAGGAATCTCATGCTCCTTATAGTGAAGGTTTGTCTGAGTATGGCACCAACAATGGTTTGTTCGAAGCTCACGCTGCTACTGATCTTCAGGCTGCCATTGAAGCTTCTAAAAGTCTGGCTCGTGAGCAAGCAGCATTAGCTTCTCTCGCAGCGTCTGGTATATTTCATTTACATTCTTTTGTATAGAGATTTTTTATTACGCTTTATTGACGCTCTTCTTTTAACAGGAATCTCCACTGAAAAGGCTCTCTTGGCATCCCTCAAGACATTTGAGGAAGAGGAGAGGCTCCGTGCTTCCATGGGCCTCGGTATAATTCGCGACACATATACATATCTAATTCATTTCATCCATACCCTGATTCTTTCCCTCTTTTATTATAGGGACCACCGCTACTCCCGCTGTTCCAAACACCATACCGTCTTTAGGCGGTAGTGCGAAGGAGCCTTCAAGGCCACCGGCTACGGTTGAGGCCACCCCAGGGGAATCATGAGAGGCGTCTCTAAAGCAGCCGATGATGGATGTTGCAGCAAATCCGGAGGCCGAGCCTGATTTGGATGACGATGTCCCCTTGTCGGATGTTTTGAGGAGATCGGTTCATACAGTCCAGGCTGAAAGGAAGCGTAAAAAGCACGCAACAAGAAAGCGTCACGCTATCTTGGCCGCGGGCGCGGTTTCGAGTGATACTCGACCTTATGGCATTTCTATGGCGGACGTTCTTTCTGCCTTGTCCACCGCTCATAGACAGGTTGCGCGTGCGGCTCGGGAAGAGACCGAACAGTTACTTTAAGGTAGAACAACGCATGGTTCCTTGTTAAAACCTGGTAACAACCTTTTTCTTGAATCATAACACTTTTTTTTAATAGGGCCAAGTTTAGGTGGTGACGTGGAAGGTGAAGTGCCGGCGGTTAAAAAGCCTGAAGTGGCAAACCTTCATTTGGAATCTGGGACTGTTTCGATTGTCGCTTCTTCTCCCTGTGGATCCCTGATATCGGTGGGTGATGCAAGCATTACGACAGCCCTTATTGATTCAGGGGACGAGGGTGTGGATGCTGAATCCACCTTCCTAGTAGAAACCGAGGAAGCCGTCACAGCTGGTGACGCTTCGGACACAGTCTTGTTTCTGCCCTGTCAGATATTCCTCGTGTTATTACTTTTGAGTTTTTAATCCTGCTAGGCATCTCTAATGATATCTTCTTTATTCTGAGTATAGGCGTGGTAAACTCCGATGCTGTACTGACTGAAGAATTACCGCCAGCCATTGCCACGACTATCACGGTTCCACACCTCTCTTTTGTATCCTCCTGAGTTCTCTCGGGTTTAGTGACGGAAAGTAAAGATTTCTTGTTTCTTTGTTTCAGTGCAGACATTCTCTTTCTTGGATCAATTTCTTTACCATATATTGTTGTGATCTTGCAGAAGTGCTTTTTGACCGCTTATACCAGATGTTAAGCCCGCACTTCGCCTTCCAATCGAAATTCGCTCCTCCTTCAGGCGTTGGTTAGTGTATTCCTCACCTTCTGTTTCATTTTTCCATGAGTAAACTTTCTATCGCTAAGCTTTTCTCGTATTGACCGCAGTATTATAGCTCGAAGGGGGTAATGAAGGAATAGTCGAGCCTCCTGTGCTTCCTAACTTGCCACTTCCGACCACTGGTATGGTAGATCTCGTTCATCATCATTCTTCTTTATTATTTTTATTTATGTTGAAATCTAACCCTTCTTTTTGTGTGCTTTATTCTGCAGCAGTTGTACCGGCTTTGGCTCCTTTTGAGTCTCGTATTTCCATGCCCACAGGGCCCTTTGCTAAGCGCTAATCTTCCAGGGGTGCGGCGAATAGCAGGCGGATGCTAAGTGAGTTCATCAAAGATCTTAACGTTGAAGCCCTCACCTCTGCTGAGGATTTTGCTGACGAGGTCAACCCTATGCTGGTGACGCTTGTGAATTTCCACAATGAGGACTTTGTCAGCATTTGGGTTGACTATTGTAAGCGGATTGAAGCTTGCCTCCATACGGTTGAGCGCAAACGTCTTGCACCTGAAGAGTTAACTTCGAAGGGTCAACTGATCATATGGATTAAACAAAGTGCCGCTTCCATTAAATATTTTGAGCAAAAGTTGGCCCTGAAGCAAAAGGAGTATGAGACAGCTTTTGGCGAATCCAGCCAATTGTGCGCCAAAGTCGAAGCGAATGCTGTTCAACTGCAAGTTATATTTGAAAGTCTTCAGCAATGCTTGTCTAAAGGAATGGCGCTGAGGCAGAACCTTGATTTTACCGAGCGGGGCATGCGGGATTACGAAGTGGCTAAGCAGGAAATCGCTGAAAAGCTTTCATCGTGCTTTCAACAACAGATTCAAGTTGAAGCGATGCTGGTTGCAATAGTGGCGTGCGAGGAGGGGATGCGGGAAGAGAGTGAGCGGGTTGCTAGTTTATTGAAATCCCCGCCTTCTTAACGGCGAGAATTGTATTTCCTACTTTTCTTTACACAAATGTAAACCATTTTGATTTATGAATAAAGAATTCTCCCTTTTTTTGCATGCGCTCCTCTATGTCCGATGTCTTAATTTTAGCGTCCATTAGTTTACTTACTCATTTCGAAGTCTATAGTTTATTCACCCGTCTCAGAGTTTCTAGTTTATTCACTCATTTCGGAGTTTCTTGTTTATTCACTAGTTTCAGAGTCTCTAGTTTATGTACTCGTCTCGGAGTCCCTAGTTTATTCACTCGTTTCGGAGCCTCTAGTTTATTCACTCGTCTCGGAGCCTCTATTTATTCACTCGTTTTGGAGTTTCTAGTTTATTCACTTGTTTCAGAGTTTCTAGTTTATGTACTCATTTTAGAGTTTTTAGTTTACCTCCCTTGGGTTTACAAGTAAACTTGTCCTAACGTTGTATATAGATAACCCCCATTCTTTATGATGGAGGTCTGTTAGGTTTGTGGTACTAGGGTTTTAGTCCGTGGTACCGTCGCGTTGGTTGATATATTCTTCGATATGCAGTCCTTCAGCTGTTGTTCAAGTAGTCCCGCGACTGTCATGTCTCTGATCCCTTCGGGGGCTGGACAAGACGTCTTCAAGTAATCTCCTTAGGTCATATTACTGTCGGAAAAGCAAACGTTAGGAATTTGCCATGACGCTTTTTACTTAAGGTTAGGCTCAGTTTGGAGCTCCGATGAGTCATAACAACTCCGCGCTGGTGTGGAATGATCTCCGATAGTTTTTAGGCTTTATATGAGTTGCCTTCAAGACCCGAAGTTGGGAATATGTCGTTACTTCATTTTCTGTTTTGAAGATGTCACGCCGATTCTTTGCTGTAGTAGGGTAGACATCTGTAAGACTTCTATGCTGTATGTATCACAGTTGAAGTCCGGAGCTAGGAATATGCCATTGCTCCAATTTCATTTGATAGTCGCATCGCATCCTGCTGAAATGAGGAGGAACGTCGGGATGGTCTCTAGGTTGTATATGCGCCGTCGAGACTTGGAGTTAGGATTTTGCCTTTACTCCATTTTTTGGTTTCGACCCTTGGGTATTTTATTGACGTTGCATCTGCATCCTGTTGGCATGAGAAGCACGTTGGGCTGAAGTTAGGATTTTGCCGTCACTCCTTTTTGATTTGGCTCCTTGGAGCCTTTGTTCACGTCGCATCCGTACCCTGTTGGAACGAGAAGAACGTCGAGTTGATCTCTAGGCTGTAGATATTGCCGTCAAGATCTGGCTCTCCTTTTGACGGAGCCTGGTGGAAAAATATGGTTCCCTTTCTTTCATTTATGTCCATGGATCGTATACAAGAGTCAATATGGACATACTTGCAGGGAAGACGATATTTTATTTTATTTTATATTTTTTATTGCCGCGATACTCTATCTTTTCAGCTTTTCATATCGCGAAAGTCGCGATTTCCCAATTATTTCGGCTATTTTTCGCGGTGCCCAATCATTTCGGCTATTTTATATATTTTTACTCGCTGCTTTTTATTGCGAGTTCCCCAAACATTTCGGCTATTTTTATATGCATATATTTTTTTACTCGCTGGTTTTTATTGCGAGTTGCCCGCTGTTTCTATTGCGAGTTTGGAATCTGATACCAAACTTGGCATCAATATCGCTACGACTAGAATATTGCCAGGAACGAATCATCGTTTGCCGTGAAAGGACTTGGAGTTTGATACCTGTTTAGGCATCAGTATCGCTGCAACTGGGATATTGCCAGGAGCAAATCATCACTTGCCTTTGTTGATTTGAACAAAGGTGGCTTGGCAAACAGGATCAGGATCTTGTCGACTAATGCTTTTTAACTTTATGAGCCGTAAGAGTCTCATAAAGGTATTTCTCCCTACGAGTCGTGAGGATCCCGCAGGTGTATTTTTTCCTTAGGAATCGTGGGGATTCCCAAGTGATATTTTCTCTTGTAAGTCGTAAGGATCTTGCAAGAGTGTTTTCTCCTTATAAGTCGAGAGGACTTACAAATGTCGTTCACCATATGGGGACATTTCTCGCCATTGGTGCAACTTGGTGAGGAAATGTTTATTCGTGCCCGTGAATTGTGTTAGTTGTATGTATGCCCTAGAGGCCAGTATTGTACAGATGATGTATATTATATTGGATCCTTGGACATATATAGAGAGGGCTTTCTTGCTCTATATGATAGTATGGTATCTTGTTGCTCTTTATCTTAACATGTATACTTGTCTCTTGATATTGTCTTATAGTTACATATTGGTAAAGCCCTCAGGATGCGTACTTGATTACCTAAACAATGATGCAGATCATACTAGTGGGGACAGAGTAGTCCATAAGTACATCCTTTAATGTTCCTAGTCGTAGGTGTATCGAGACAGGGCATCGATATACCAGAGTAGACTAGCGTATACGCTTCTCGACCCATGAGATGGGCGATGGATGATCCCATATCCATTGGTGTTTGACATAAGAGATAGTACACGGGTGCTCAGTGGAGACTGGGTACACTGGACGGACTCGCCGAGAACTCCCAGATGGTATTATACCTCACGTCAGATGGCAAATCTCTGGTGACACTTGTACATGTTAGTCTGTAGACCCTAGATCGTCATAGAGTCTTGTGTGATTCCCACTGTGCTTTGATTTCCATCTTACCACGTCCAAGAGGGCGTGCAAAACGGTGGTTTTTGGGTACAGTCCCGAGTCATATGGAGGCAATGGGCGATAAGAGGGGTTTCGTCTCTCCCGGTATTGGGGGATGATGTTGCACTGTGCGCGATTGGCCATAACAGGGAAGTCCCTGGCCAGGGCTGATTTAGAGATTTACTGGTAAGTGTTACCAGTAGTTTCTCGACCTGTTATGAGCCTCACATCGGCACGACTTATCGGTTATTTGGGTCTGACGTTTACCACCCCTAGACTTGATATGCGACATATCAGACGAGGAGACCGGACTGTACGGGAAGTGTTACCGGCAGGCTTTTACAGGAGTTAGAGCGGGCTTGCCTGCCGATCTTCTGATTGCTCAATACCCGGGTAGCCGTTACGTCCATCTAGTACCGCTGACGGCTTGTGGGTGCTTGATGTGATCATCACCTACTGCCGGCGTATTGACGAGTCTTTAGAGTCCAACATAGAGGTTTTACCGGTTCAGGCAAAATGAAATAGGAGCACATATATGATATGTGTGGGACCGAGAATAATGTGTGTATGTGATACCGTATTCTATTCTCGCGACTTTTTGTATCGGTCGGTTATATATGATATAGCCGGGTTATCGAATCAAGTGTTGATTCGATAAGACGATACATTGGATGTTAGTCGGTTATATGAGATCTAACCGGATTATTAAGTCAAGTGTTGATTTAATAATTTAGTGTATAATTGTATATTTGATATACTAGTTTACATTAACTAACACTTGTTCACTTAAGGATTTTTCTCACATGTGCACAACTTTAGTATATATGAGATATATATTAAAATGTGTTATCTTTTTGTATCATGGTTGTTGATACATTATGCATGGGTGTGCTAGACATACACCATTCTATTTATTATGGTGGGTTATAATTATTTAAGGTAATTACAAAATTAGTGGAGATTTGGAAAGAGCATGAAGCTTGTAGAAGCTTGCTTTGCTTTGACAAAGTCCACTAACTTTGTCTTTACTTTAGATTATTGTTAACCTAACCATTTGGATTAGCCATGGTTATGTCTTTACATGAGTTAGTATATGATACTCACTCACCCATGGTTAGCTCACTCACTTGATCATTATCTCTTCTCATTTTATTTCTTCATCTTCTTCCTTGAGCTAAAATGCTCTCTAGTGTTTGATCCAAAGTGAGAAACATTGTGAGAAAAAAAATTCTAAAGTGAACTCACATCCTATTTCTCCATCCTCTACTAGACTAGCACTTTAGTTTAGGGTGTTTGCTTCACTAATTCTCTAGTTAGTGAGGTAGTATCTTGAGTTGGTATTCCCCCGGCGTAGATCATCTTCGGCCTCGAAGACTTCAAGCAAGGACGCCTCTTTCGCCTCGTGAAGCCATGCAAGAGCCCGGGAGAACCATGATCGCAGCGAAGGGACTACGACAAGGAGCTTTAGAAGTGAAGGACCGATCTACAAAGGTTTTATTTCGTATTCACTTAGTGGTAAATGTAATTTACTTGCATGTGAAACCCTAATTATCTAGAAAAGATCTTGTTTTGGGTTATTCGGCAGGGCTAAAATTTTAAACGGGCATGGTTGATGCATTGTAGAACCTTATTAGAGTGCCTAGTAACCCTACAGTGGTATCAGAGCCTAGCTAGAGTATTAGGCGACGTGTATACGAAGTTAAAACCCCGATCGAACCCCGAAACGTCATTTTAACCCCCTCTCTGGACATTTTTTTTAAAACTGTGTTTTTTCTGAATTAAAAACACCTAAAAAATTCAGCAGGGTTTTCTAAGCATAACTGTGAAAAATGACAAAGCAAGTCGTACGGACCGCCGCGGAACCGCGGCAATACCCTGCTTGTGCCGCGGATCCGCGGCCGTATAGTGAGACTTTGCTTTGGGTTTTGCACAGTAATGCCCGTATCTGTTATTGCTATTTCCTGGGTATTTTTAATCTGACTCAAGTGTTGAGTGTTCTGGGGTTTATTTTGTAATCGTTGCTTCGATCGGAATATTTAATTTCGTTATGTTTTCCGGATAATTTAGAAAGTATTAATATGTTCGAACGGATATCATTAACTCATTTTTTCCCAGCACGAAAAACTTTCAAGTGTTGAATTTTTTTTGAGTTTAAATCTTTCGGAAAAACGTGCATGTAACGCGATGGACCCTCTAGAAGACAACAAACCTTAACTCGATTATGTGACCGTCTTGAACTACCTTTTGAACCTTAGGGTTTGGGGTAGTACGGCGTTGCCACATGTGAGGCGTTGGCTTGACCCTTCTACGGCTGGACCGTTGGTACTGTGACGTATTCTGAAATTTTTGAACTCCGCTCAAGTGTTGAGCTATTTAGGAAATCCTGGGTATTTGATTATTCGATCGGAAAGTTTAATACTGTCTATTTATCTGGAATGTGATACAATATGTGGAATTCATATAGTTAGGCATGAAATGCGAAGTATGTGATATTTCGGATTTACGATGTCTAAAGAGATTGTGGATTCCAAATGCTGTAGTTTTACACTTTATTTTCTGCGACCGTAAGTGTAATATGTGTTATCGCCGGTTTCGTTGCTATATGTCAACGACAATTGGGATGCGCATATTTACTTACGTTAATGACATGTGATGTTATGTGTTGCTGGATATGTTATATTGGATCGTCGCGTTTTTGAATAGCCGGGTGTTTTATGTGAGATGAGGGTTTTTTTATTTTCATTCAAGTAAAATTCATTGTATGTAATATTCTTTTATTGGGGCACTTCCGGGATGAGGTTGATGTCACCATTTGTATATTATTTACTTTTCCGCACTAGGATAGACCCAAGGAGGGGAGCACAAGTAACCGGGTTCTAGAGTCCAGTGGGAGACCAACTCGAGGAGTCGAGTCCGGGTCTCCTAACTCTAGAATTGGTAGGGTTGCTTGCCGCTCTCGTAGGGGTCTAGGGGTGTGGGTTTGGCTATTCATCGCGACCGTGGAATCCATGTTTTATAGAGGATCAAAATAAAACACGGACGTCATAGTATATCCAATGTTTCATATGTTTCTTCTGCTGCGATATCTGTGATGTGATCATTTGATATGTTGTGATAAATAGTGTATATAGTATATATGATACATTATATAGACGTTACTTATGTTTTACACCCGCGCTAGCCCTGCCCCGCTTTGCTGTTAGTTACCTAACCTAACGGTGCACGAGGGGACATCGTGGCGAATACAGATGGCATAAGTGTACGTCGTATTTATCTATGATGTTTAGGTGACTTAAATGATGGGACTTCATTAATATGATTAATAAAAGAAAAGAAACCTAAAAGATGTTGTAGAATCAAATTTTCAAAAAAGGATAGCTACAGGTTTTTGCTTTGCATATCGATATATATGATATATCATGCACCTTATTCGATGAGGAAAGAGCCGAGATCCCTTCACCGGGAGTGACCTCTTTAGCAAAACTGGCAGATGCTACAACACTCGGTTTATTTTTGATTACTTTTGGAGTTTTTGCTTTGCATAGCGATATATATGATATATCCTGCACCTTATTCCATAAGGAAAGAGCTGAGATCCCTTCACCGGGAGTGACCTCTTTAGCAAAACTAATAAAAGCCTCAAAATCACTCCATTTCAAAATTCACATGATTCTACAACGATATCAAGTTCATTACGCAATGGGTTTTCAGAAAAACCTGTCGTAGCCCTCCGTCATTTCAGATAAGTCCTACTTAGTATTCGTGCTACGTTTGTTGACCTCCGTCAAGGCGTAGTGTGCGGTAGCTAACTAGTATTTATCTGCTTATGCATATGATGCAGATTGGATTAGGGTAGTCGTACGACCTTGTTGACCTCCGTCAAGGGTCGTGCGAGTGGGTTTGATTCAATCAAGAAATGACGGGTTGAACTTGACTTGCACCCTGTGGTTTGTTGACCTCCGTCAAGGTCATAGGATGCTTGGGGCAAAATATTATCGGGAATTTCAAGTGTTGAAATTTGCAATGAGATTGCATACCTTCTATGAGATAGTTGGATCCCGATACCCACTGCGAGTAATTGTTACTCCTGGGAGAGTTTTACACAGGACAATTAGCCGATCAAGTAGGTGTCTAGAAAGGTGTCAACGGGGTTACGCCTCTGGGAAATCGAGGTTTACTTTAATTAGGTCCATACGAAAGCACGGGGAACCTACCTCAAAGTACCGACACTGGCCTGGCTGAAAGATTGGCGAAGTTTGTAGGACTACGGTAGCGCCCCGGCCGTCTATCCGAGGCCAAAATGCGGAAACGAAAATTTTTCTTAGCTTTAAACCGGCACTACCGCATCCTAAAACCCCGGATCGTGACCATTAACCTAATGCTAGCAATCAAGAGAAAGGGTAGAGAGCTATACCGAGCTATCCGTGTCCTTCGATCTTCGGCCTCCACTCCGATCTCCTCGCGGAATCTCCCGTCTTCATCTCCTCGTCGGAAAGGGCACCACATCGAGAAGTCTTTTTACGGGCTCCCGCTTCATTCGAATCAACTCGGGCGCGAAGTATGCTAGCCGACGCGTCCAAGGTGTTGTAGAGAATGTTTGTGATCACTTTGTCTCTTGCATCCATGGCTTTGGATGGAGGTTGAAGTGTTGCCATTGATGGAAGCAAAAAGCTAGAGGAAGAAGAAGAAGAACGAGAGCTTTTCTTTTTCTTTTCTCTTGTTATAATGAGAGCGAGAGAGTGAGATTATGAAAATACAAGACCAATAATCCCAACCATGGCAGCCTCTCTCTCTCTCCATCTCATTTCAACACATTAAACAATTCACTAATGTGACATTTTTGCTAAAAAAGAGACCATGAGTCATAGTATAAGTCTATATCACATTAATGCATTGTCATGATGATTTCTAGCTCATTATTTCCTTAAGCAAACAATAATCCAAATATTTTCCATAACAAAGAAAATCCGGCAACATCTAAAGTAAACTCGTGACGGATCACAAGGATACCCCTCACCTGTATATACATACCTGCACCTGCATTCCGACTGAATGCGAATGCGAAGAGACAAAAGTAATCCAACAAATCTAATACTAGGATCCAGCTTAAACCAAAGCCCACTAGTATGATCCGTCCGATCATGATCCGTGCAATACCGCACGTATAAGATCGAACCCTGCCATATATCATACGGCCTCTACAACGTTTCGCCCGAAACTTGAGAAACTGTTTGTGGGGGACTCTAAAGACTCGTCAATACTTTGGCTGTGGATTTAACCACTAGCACGTCAGAGGTATTAGTCGTACGTAACGGGCTACCAAGTATTGACCAAAAAGGACGTCGATGAGCGAACTCATCCTGACACCCTACTGAGCCTGTCAGTGACAATATCCGTACAGTCCGGTCCGTTCGTCTATGAGTATCGCATGGCGGGCCTAAGGGGTTGGTAAAAGTCAGACCCCCATAAGCGGTACAAGTCGTGTCGGAGTGTAGCCCAGAACACCCTGAGATACTACTGGAATATCTACCAGTAAATCTCCTGCCTCGGCCGAGGGCTTTGTGTAATGGCTCTCCCAGACACAGCGCGATCTCACCCCCAATACCGGGAGAGACGAAACCCCTACCGATCCGCTCACTGCCTCCATGTGGCTCGGGACTGTACCCAACTAAAACCTGTTTGCATGACTCCTTTGAGCCGTGGTAGGGTAGTAATCAAAGCACAGTGGGAACTCACACGAGACAAATGACGATCTCAGGTCGATGAACTAACCTGTACACATGTCACCAGGAAACTGCTATCTGACGTCTGGTATAATCCCAACTAGCATGTTCCCGACGAGTCCTGTCCGGTGTACTCATAACCCAATGAGCACCTGTATACATCTTAGGTGAACCAACTGACACCAGTGGCCTGTGAGACCGGCGACCGCCCCTCATCGGGGTCTCGACTGTATACACTAGTCTACTCTGGAGTATCGATGCCCTGTCTCGAAAACTCCCACGACTAGGGACCTTTTAAGGATGTGCTTATAGACCCCAGCTCCCACGTATATGATCGCCATCATACTGCTGGCCGTCAAGCAAGAATCTTAAGGGCTCTATCAAAGTGCAATAGTGACCTGTAAGGTCACCTGAAGCAGTACATGATGATAAAGATAAACCAGATAGCATACTATCATCTTTGAGTAAGACTGTCCTACCGGCATAGGTCCTCCCTCAGTCATTGCAATCACGTGCCTGTGATCCAGTAATTGACTCTGAGGGCACTATATCCAACAAAGTTGTAGGGTGTAATTAATCCCGGCTAGTCTTTCCTTTTAGGGTTTGAAGGAAGATTTGATAAAAACAGTGGGAGCCATCCTGATTAGATAAAATAATAACCAATCTGATCTTGCAAGAGCATACGCTAATGTGTTTTCTTCTCTCTCTCTCCAGGTAGCGACCATATCATGCCTTAATCAAGATAATAATATGGATGTATTGACCGAAACCCGCATGTTATACTGTGCTGGGGAACGTTGGTTCCATTCTTTCTTATAAAAGTTATAAGACTGAACATGATATCGGGGAATACCAGGATTCCCATGCCCCCCGTATGAAGAAAGTACATGTTGATGCATTTTCTTCGGGTGTGTTCGTTACAGAGAACTGTTTCTCTATTTGCTCTACGTCCTGGGTATTAGATACTGGGTCAGGATCCCATATATGTAATCAGTTACATGGGCTTAAGAAAGGTAGAGAACTTGGAGAAGGTGATAAAGACATAAGTGTTGGAAATGGTGCAATTGTTGCAGCTAAAACCGTCGGGGAATATCACCTTGTATTGCCAACTGGTAATACATTGATTCTGAACGAATGCTATTACATGCCGAACCTGATATGCAACATTATATCGGGTTCTTTATTGAGTAAAGAAGGATATAATTTTGTATTACAGGATAATGTTATGAACATTTTTCTAAACCAAAAGTTGGTTGGATCAGGCACGATGTGCAATGGCATTTATATTCTAAATCAATCAACAGTTCTGAGCATAACAAACACACACAAGAGGAAGAGTTCAGAACTGAACGAATCCTTCTTGTGGCATTATAGACTGGGTCACATCAATGCGACACGACTAGCTAAGTTGCATAAGGATGGATATTTGAATCCGTTTGAATTTTCATCTTATGACACTTTCCAGTCATGTCTCAAAGGCAAGATGACCAAAACTCCGTTTACGGGACACGGAGAAAGAGTTACTGAACTCTTGGGACTGATACATAGCGATGTATGCGGTCCCATGTCTACACATGCTAGGGATGGTTCTTTGTACTTCATTACATTCACTGACGATCTCTCTATATTCGGGTATGTGTTCCTGATGAAACACAAATCAGAAGTTTTTGAGAAATTTAGAGAATATAAAGAAGAAGTCGAGAACCAAACCGGGAAAAGCTTTAAAATCCTTCGGTCGGATCGAGGAGGTGAATACTTGAGCAATGAATTCCTGGACTTCCTAAAAGAGAATGGGATTCTCTCTCAGCTGACTCCTCCATATACACCACAGCATAACGGTGTATCGGAACGGAGGAACCGCACCCTATTAGATATGGTGCGCTCTATGATGAGCACAGCTGAGTTACCTATTTCCTTCTGGGGGTATGCGCTGGAGACAACAACATACTTACTGAATAGGGTTCCTACCAAATCTGTGCCTACCACCCCATATGAGATATGGGAGGGGAAGAGACCATATCTTAATTTTGTTAAGATATGGGGTTGCCCGGCCTATGTCAAAAGACAAAAACCGGACAAACTCGAGGCAAGGTCTGTTTTTTTGTAAGTTTGTTGGATATCCCAAGCATTCGCGTGGGTATATCTTCTACCACAGTGAGGAACAAAGGGTGTTTGTTGCTCAACACGCCACCTTTTTAGAAAAGGAATTTCTTGCAAAAGAGATTAGTGGCTCTGAGGTAGAACTGGAAGAGGTTCCAGCTGTACAAACCACAACAGAAGACTTGGTGGAACCAGAGGATTCGGTAGTTCCCAACGAACCTCAGCCTCTCCGCCTATCTAGTAGGGTTCCTCAACCACCTGATAGATACTACGGTTTTCTCATGGATGGTGGGAGCGAGGATTGCATCATGGTTGATGATGACCCAACTAGCTTCGAGCAGGCCATCACGAGTAAGGACTCAGTGAAATGGCTGGATGCAATGCGGTCCGAGATGGAATCCATCTAACCAACAAAGTATGGACTTTGGAATATGCTCCTGAAGGGGTAAAACCCATTAGGAGCAAGTGGATCTTCAAGAAAAAACTTGGTGTAGATGGGAAAGTGGAAACTTTCAAAGCTAGACTTGTTGCAAAGGGTTTTCGTCAAAGACAAGGTGTGGACTATGACGAAACCTTTTCTCCAGTGGCTATGCTTAAATCCATCCAGATCATGCTTGCCATCGCTGCATATCATGACTATGAAGTCTGGCAAATGGATGTTAAGACCGCCTTTCTAAACGGTGATTTAGAAAAGAGCGTGTACATGACTCAGCCAGGGGGCTTCGTAGCTAGTGGGAGCAGAGGGAAGGTGTGCAAGCTGCTTAAATCCATTTATGGATTAAAGCAAGTATCGCGGAGTTAGAACATCAGCTTTTACGTCGTTATCAAAGAGTTTGATTTCGTCAAAAACGTAGATGAACCTTGTATCTACAAGAAGGTGGCAGAGAGTAAGGTTGTCTTCCTCGTATTGTACGTGGATGACATACTCTTGATAGGAAATGACATTCCTATGCTGCAATCGGTCAAACGTTTCTTATCACAAAGATTCTCAATGAAAGATCTAGGTGATGCCTCCTGAATACTGGGAATTATGATCTATAGAGATAGATCTAAACGGATATTGGGATTGTACCAATCCAGGTACATTGACGCCATACTAAAGAGGTTTATTATGGAAGAATCCAAGTGTGGGAACTTATCCACGATCTCTGGACTCACTCTCTCCAAAGAGATGTCTCTCAAGACTGATTTGGAGAGAGCTCGCATGCAAGGGATATCCTATGCTTCGGCTGTAGGCTCTATCATGTACGTGATGCTATGTATCAGACCCGATGTAGCACACTCACTAAGTGTAGTGAGTAGGTATCAAGCTGATCCTGGAGAGAGTCACTGGACAGCTGTGAAGAGCACTCTCAAGTACTTACGAAGGACTAAAGAGATGCTCTTGGTGTATGGTAACGGAGAACTCCAAGTGGAGTCCTTTATCGATTCGAGCTTCCAGAGTGATAAGGATGACTCAAAGTCGCACTCGGGATTTGTCTTTACCCTTTACGGATGGGCGGTTAGCTGGAAGAGTTCCAAGCAGGAAACCGTGGCAGACTCGACGATGGAGGTTGAATACATCGCTGCCAACGATACTGCAAAAGAGGCAGTCTGGATCAAGAAGTTCATTACTGAACTTGGAGTGGTTCCATCCATTGAGCATCCAATACCTTTGTATTGTGATAACAATGGAGCGGTGGCTTTGGCCAAGAAACCCAGGTCCCATCAGCGATCCAGGCATATTCTGAAGCGGTATCACCTGATCCGGGAGATAGTATATCACCGGGAGATCGAGGTCAGGAGGGTTGACACAAAGAACAACATAGCGGATCCACTCACGAAGGCCATTCCCCAGATACAGTTTGAGAGACTCTTCGGGATGCTTGGTATGCGATACTACAGCAGCTGGCCCTAGTGTAAGTGGGAGATTGCTAGTTGTATGTATGCCCTAGAGGCCAGTATTGTACATATGATGTATATTATATTGAATGCTTGGACATATATAGAGAGGACTTTCTTGCTCGATATGATAGTATGGTATCTGGTTGCTCTTTATCTTAACATGTATACTTGTCTCTTGATACTGTCTTATAGTTACATATTGGTAAAGCCCTCAGGATGCGTACTTGATTACCTGGACTATGATGCAGATCATACTAGTGGGGACAGAGTAGTCCATAAGTACATCCTTTAATGTTCCTATTCATAGGTGTATCGAGACAGGGCATCGATATACCAGAGTAGACTAGCATATACGCTTCTCGACCCATGAGATGGGCGATGGATGATCCCATATCCATTGGTGTTTGACATAAGAGATGGTATACGGGTGCTCAGTAGAGACTGGGTACACTGGACGGACTCGCCGAGAACTCCCAGATGGTATTATACCTCATGTCAGATGGCAAATCTCTGGTGACACTTGTACAGGTTAGTCTGTAGACCCTAGATCGTCATAGAGTCTTGTGTGATTCCCACTGTGCTTTGATTTCCATCTTACCACGTCCAAGAGGGCGTGCAAAACGGTGGTTTTTGGGTACAGTCCCGAGTCACATGGAGGCAATGAGCGATAGGAGGGGTTTCGTCTCTCCCGGTATTGGGGGTTGATGTTGCACTGTGCTCGATTGGCCATAACAGGGAAGTCCCTGGCCAGGGCTAATTTAGAGATTTACTGGTAAGTGTTACCAGTAGTTTCTCGACCCGTTATGAGCCTCACATTGGCACGACTTATCGGTTATTTGGGTCTGACGTTTACCACCCCTAGACTTGATATGCGACATATCAGACGAGGAGACCGGACTGTACAGGAAGTGTTACCGGCAGGCTTTTACAGGAGTTGGAGCGGGCTTGCTTGCTGATCTTCTGATCGCTCAATACCCGGGTAGCCGTTACGTCCAGCTAGTTCCGCTGACGGCTTGTGGATGCTTGATGTGATCTTCACCTACTGCCGGCGTATTGACGAGTCTTTAGAGTCCTACATAGAGGTTTTACCGGCTCAGGCAAAACGAAATAGGAGCACGTATGTGATATGTGTGGGACTGAGAATAATGTGTGTATGTGATACCGTATTCTATTCTCGCGACTTTTTGTATCGGTCGGTTATATATGATATAGCCGGGTTATCGAATCAAGTGTTGATTCGATTAGACGATACATTGGATGTTAGTCGGTTATAAGAGATATAACCGGATTATTAAGTCAAGTGTTGATTTAATAATTTAGTGTATAATTGTATATTTGATATACTAGTTTACATTAACTAACACTTATTCACTTAAGGATTTTTCTCACATGTGCACAACTTTAGTATATATGAGATATATATTAAAATGTGTTATCTTTTTGTATCATGGTTGTTGATACATTATGCATGGGTGTGCTAGACATACACCATTCTATTTATTATGGTGGGTTATAATTATTTAAGGTAATTACAAAATTAGTGGAGATTTGGAAAGAGCATGAAGCTTGTAGAAGCTTGCTTTGCTTTGACAAAGTCCACTAACTTTGTTTTTACTTTAGATTTTTGTTAACCTAACCATTTGGACTAGCCATGGTTATGTCTTTACATGAGTTGGTATATGATACTCACTCACCCATGGTTAGCTCACTCACTTGATCATTATCTCTTCTCATTTTATTTCTTCATCTTCTTCCTTGTGCTAAAAAGCTCTCTAGGGTTTGATCCAAAGTGAGAAACATTGTGAGAAAACAAATTCTAAAGTGAACCCACTTGCTATTTCTCCATCCTCTACTAGACTAGCACATTAGTTTAGGGTGTTTTCTTTTACTAATTCTCTAGTTAGTGAAGTAGTAGCTTGAGTTGGTATTTCCTCGACGTAGATCATCTTCGGCCTCGAAGACTTCAAGCAAGGATGCCTCTTTCGCCTCGTGAAGCCATGCAAGAGCCCGGGAGAACCATGATCGCAGCGAAGGGACTACGACAAGGAGCTTTAGAAGTGAAGGACCGATCTACAAAGGTTGTATTTCGTTTTCACTTAGTGGTAAATGTAATTTACTTGCATGTGAAACCCTAATTATCTAGCAAAGATCTTGTTTAAGGTTATTCGGCACGGCTAAAACTTTAAACGGGCATGGTTGATGCATTGTAGAACCTTATTAGAGTGCCTAGTAACCCTATAAATTGTATACAAAGGTCAATATTGGACCGCCTGTAGGCTAACTTTAGGGATATAACGGCTTAAGAACGGGTTCGGATCCTCGTTGCTTAAGGCTTTTGAATCATATGAGCCGTGAGGGTCTCATAAGGGAAATTCTCCTTACGAGTCGTGAGGATCTCGCAAGTGTAAGTTCTCCTTAGGAATCATGAGGATTCCTAAGTGTGTTGCTCCTTTATGAGTCGTAAAGATCTCATGTGGGTATTTTATCCTCACAAGGTCGAGAGGACCTTGCGAGTGTACATGAATTTTTTATTTTACGAGTTTGCGCCATTTCCGGATTTTCACAAACTCGCCGGCAGTCCTGCTGTTTTTACTCACGGTGCCTTTTCGGGTTTTCATCCGTGCCCATTTTTCTTGTGGACATACCGTTTTTTTTGCGAAACTCTCGGAAGTAGCTTCGTCGCATGTGACCCATCTATTTGCCGGTGTGATTTGAGGGTGGCTTCATCGCTGAATTAGATGTGTAACCGGTAGGACTTGAGTTGCAACCTTAGCCATTGGAATTTCGATTGCAATATAGATCTCAAGGGAGCGTATTGTCGTATTTAGGGCGATGCGGTAGTTCGGGGACGTTTTGGTCCTATATCGCCATGTTCAAGGCGAAATTTTAGTTTAGGGACATCTCGGTCCTGTATTGTCATGTTTGAGGCGAGTAATTTGTTTAAGGACTTTTCAGTCCGGTATCTATATATTTGAGGCGAGTAATTAGTTTAAGGACATTTCAGTCCGGTATCGCCATTTTTGAGACGAAGTTTTAGTTTAAGGATATATCGGTCCATTGTTAGTTTAGGGACTTCTCGGTCCGTACTGCCATGTTTGAGGCAGATAGTTAGTTTAAGGACTTCTCGGTCCTATATTGCCAGATTTGATGCGAGGTTCTAGTTTAGGAACATCTCGATTCATTATCGCTATGTTTGAGGCGAATTTTTAGTTTAAGGACATTTCGGTCCGTTGTCGCCATGTTTGAGGTGAATTTCTAGTTTGAAGACATCTCGGTCCTTTGTCGCCATGTTTGAGGCAAATTTCTAGTTTAAGAACATCTCGGTCCTTTATCGCCATGTTTGAGGCGAATTTCTTGTTTAAGGACATCTCGGTCCTTTGTCACCATATTTGAGGTGAATTTCTTTGTATACTACTCTCAGAGTTTTGACTCGGGAAGATAGCGAGTGGACACGGGCGTCGTCATCTATCATTGACCCAGGTTATGACTCGTTAGGCAGAGTATTTTTTGAGGAATCGGCCGTTTATTGGCCGGAAGGGTCTTTCGCAAAGCTTATCCACGGCAAGTAGGCTCCACTTTGGTAGACTTTGTCTATGATGTATGGGCCTTCATAGTTCAGCTTGAATTTCCCCCGTTTTGCATAATTGGGGATCATTGGTCTTTTGACGACTAGCATGAGCTCGCCTTGGCGGAATGTTCTCGGCTTAATCAGTCTTTCGTATAACCGTTGTAGGGTTGCTATGCACGCGCACAAGGGTCTACGAGGCATCAACCATGCCCGATTAAAAAATTAGCCGTGCCGAACAACCCAAAGCCGGATCTTTAAATTAGAGTTTAGGCGAAAAATAACATGTTAGACACTTTAACACTAAGTGAGAGAGATTACAACCTTTGTAGATCCGGTCCTTCACTTCTAAAGCTCCGTGTTGAAGTCCCTTCACTGCGATCATCGTGTTCCGGACTCTCGAGAGGTTCCACGAAGAGAAAGATGCAGTCTTGCTTTCGATCTTCGATACAAAGATGATCTACCTTGAAGTTTCGTTAACACAAGATAACACTCATAATATGAAGTGAACACCCTCATCTAAATGCCAAGGATAGATGAGGATGATGAAGTAGGATTATTGCTCTCTTTTATTATCTTTTTCTCACACTCATTCATCACTTGGAAAAAGCTAGTAATCTTTTTCATGAAAGAAAGAAGAAGGAAGAAGATGAATGAATCAATTAGAATCCTTTTGTGATGAATAAAGCAAAGGAGATAATGATGAATAATGCAACCATGGTTGACTAAACCATTGTAGAGACTTAACTAGGGCTAGGGTTTGGGTTAGGTCAAGGAATGAGTCATAACAAAATATCTTTCACAAAACAAAACTAAACCTTCTAGAATCATCTAGAAAGCATTAACCCAAATCAAACCCTAATCTTGTTTAATCTCTACTAAACAAGTTGCATTAGTTATCATATCATGTTACAATATTATATATCACATATACAATATTTATCGTAACAAAATAAAATAATACAATTAACATATATCGCATATATATCAATATATTACCCGAGTGAGAAAAAGAATCTTTTAGTGAGCTAATATTAGTTAATGTAATTTAATATATCATATATATTATTATACATTAAATTATCGAATCAACACTTGATCCGACAATCCGGCTATATCGCATATAACCGACTAATACGATGACCCGGCTATATCACATATACCCGGCCGATATCTCATATCGCGAGAATCCAATACGGTATCACATAACACATTATCCTCAGTCCCGCACATATCACATATGTGCTCCTACTCCGTTTTGTCTGAGCCAAGAAACCTCTGTGTAGGACTCTAAAGAATCGTCAATACGCCGGCAGTAGGTGATAATCATATCAAACACCCACAAGCTGCAAGCGGTCAGCTAAACGTAACAGCCATCCAGGTATTGAGCGCTCAGAAGATCAACAAGAAAGACTGTACATTCTCCTGTGAATCCAATCAGTAACACTCCCGTACAGTCCGGTCTCGTCGTCTGATATGTTGCATATCTCGCCTAGGGGTGGTAAACGTCAGACCCCAGTAGCTCGATAAGTCGTGTCGATATGAGGTTTATAACAGTTCGAGAAACTACTGATAACACTTACCAGTAAATCTCAGCAACCCTGGCCAGGGATTTCCGGTTATAGCCAATCGAACACAGCACAACATCAACTCCCTATACCGGGAGAGACGAATCCCCTCCTATCGCTCATTGCCTCCATGTGATTCGGGACTGTACCCAAAAGCCACCTTTTTGCACGCCCTCTTGGACGTGGTATGATGGAAATCAAAGCACAGTGGGAATCACACAAGACTCTATGACGATCTCGGGTCAACAGACTACTCTGTACCAGTGTCACCGGAGAACTGCCATCTGACGTGAGGTATAATACCATCCGGGAGTTCTCGGCGAGTCCGTCCAATGTACCCAGTCTCTACTGAGCACCCGTACACCATCCTTGATGTCAAACACCGATGGATATGGGATCATCCATCGCCCATCATATGGGTCAAGATGCGTATACGCTAGTCTACTCTGGTGTATCGATGCCCTGTCTCGATACACCCTCGACTAGGAATAGTTATAGGATGTACTCGTCGACTACCGTGGCTCCACTAGTATGATCTCATCATAGTCCCAGTAGTCGAATACATATCCTAAGGGCTTTATCAACATGTAACATAGAGACAATCAGAGTACATGTTAAGATAAAGTACAACCAGATAGCGTACTATCATGTCGAGCAAGAAAGTCCTCCCTATATATGTACAAGCATCCATTACAATATACATCATATGTACAGTAATGGCCTCTAGGGCATAAATATAACTAGCAACCGTGTCATCCTTGCCTTATAAGCCTCCAGGTTTTGCTGTGCTATAAGGCGAGTTTCGTCGAGGGCGTCGGGCTCCCCAAGCCGAAGATGAGCATTTTCTTCATCTGTCAGCTCGTATCGAACCGCTACTCATAGAGAAGGGAGTTCTATTTCTACGGGAAGCACTACTTCCGTGCCGAATATCAATGCGTATGGTGTTGTATTTATCGCTGTTTTGAACGTTGTTCGGTATGCCCAGAGAGCTTCATGAAACCTTTCGTATCAGTCTCTCTTGTTTCTGAACATCGTTTTCTTTATAATCTTCGTCAAGGTCTTGTTGAAAGCTTCAACAAGACCGTTGGCCTGAGGATTATAGATTGAAGAGTATCTCCAATCTATTTTATGCCGTTATTCGAAGCGGCTGATTTTATGGCTCCTATAAGCTGGCCAATTATCCGAGATAATTCAACGCGAAGTGCCAAACCGATAGATGACATGTTTCCTGAAGAAATGGAGGATATTCTCCATCTTCACCTCCCTTAGTGGTACCGCTTCTGCCCACTTAGAGAAGTAGTCGGTCATTGCCTATATAAACCGATGCCCTTTGGACGACGCCGGTTCAATGGGGCCAATTATATCGGTTCCCCACATTTCGAACGGCCAGTTAACTATTGTTGGATGTAGCGGATTTAGATGTTGGCGGATGAATTCCCCATGGATTTGGCATGAGTGACACCGCTTCGCATATTCGAGGCAGTCCTGAATCATTGTGGGCCAATAATAACTCATTCTTTTGATCTTCAGCTTCATCTTTAGCCCAGCTTGGTGAGAACCGCAGAGTCCGTCGTGAATTTCTTGAACGACTTTCTTTGCTTCTTCCGGCCCGAGGCATCTTAGCCATAGACAGTCGAATGATCTCTTATATAGAGTATCATTGACGAAGGCAAAAGACAAAGCTCGTTTCATGAGCTGATGTCGAGACGATGCATTTTTGGGCGTTCCTTGGGATTTGAAGTAGTCTATGAAGACTTCCCTCCAATCCTTGACCTTTTCTTCGTCCTGTATTTGAAGAGCTACTTGTTCGGTCGTTTCTTTTCCTTCGGATGGCTCTGTTAAGTCTCCCGAAGATATTTCTGTTGGCGCAAGGATCATGCAGATTTGCACGATGATCTTTACGTCATCGAGATCTTCGTCGAACAGTTTCTTAGCCAATTTGGCTAACGCATCCGCCTTGCTGTTTTCTGCACGCGGTATACTCTCCAGGATGTAGGAGGGGATTTGTGTCAACATTTGTTGCACTATTTCGCTATACCTTATCAGCTCCGGCTTGCATGTCTGATAGTCGCCATTCACTTGGCTAACGATCAGCTGGGAGTCTCCATATATAAAGAGGTCTTTGATTCCCATGTCGACAGTGATCTCAAGACCTGCTATCAAAGCTTCATATTCAACTTCCTTATTAGTCCTCGAATCCGTTAAGGAAAGGGAGTAATGCAATATCCCTCCTTACGGAGTCACGAAAATAAGGCCCACCCCGGCTTTAATTATGGGGGTGTTTTGCTTTTGCCTCTTCATGGAAGATGCTCCATCAAAGTAGAGTTCCCATCAGGAATCACTTTCTTCCTTCTCTCCTTCGATTGTGTTGAACGCATGTTCAACCGACAACTCATAATTTAAGAGGGAGTCGGCTGATATCGGATGCTCGGCGAGAAAGTCGGCGATGGCCTGTCCTTTCACTACTTTGAGAGGTCGATACGTTATCGAGAACTCCATCAGGAGGAAGAACCATTTGGCAAGCCTTCCTGTTAATATGGCCCTTGACATTAGATATTTGAGAGGGTCCATCTTTGATATGAGATGGACCTCATGTGCCAAAGCGTAATGTTTGAACTTTGTTATCGTGAAGATCGGTGCCAGGCAATGCTTTTCAATGGGGGTAGTTGTTTTCTGCCCCCAGGAGAACTCGGCTCAAATAGTACAAAGCTCTCTCATTTCCTTGATCGTTCTCTTGTGCCCATAGCGCGCCTAGAGAACCCTTAAGGGTTGTTGTATATAGGATAAGGGGTTTTCCCTTAACCGGAGCGGTCAATACCGGCGGATTTTGCAGGTATTGCTTGATTTCATCTAGTGCATTTTGGTATTTTCGATCCTAGACGAACAGGGTCCCCTTCTTCATCAGATGACTGTAGAGACGATATTTTCCGGAGAGGTTGGCTATGAACCACCGGATATAAGCGAGTTTTCCTTGAAGTGACCGCAGTTGTTTGAGGGTTCTCGGCATGGGTATTTCCACAATCGCCTTGATTTTCGAAGGGTCGATTTCGATACCACGGTGTCGTATGATGAATCCTAGGAATTTGCTTGAGGAGACTCCAAATGCGCATTTTAGAAGATTCATCTTTAGATTATACTTCCGAAGACGTTGGAACACTATTTTTAAATGTTCCCAATGTTCCTCATGAAACCTGATTTTAACCAAAAGGTCGTCGATGTGGCATTCGACGATCTCATGGATGAGGTCATCGAAGATCTTTTTCATGGCCCATTGGTAGTTAGCACCTGCATCCTTCAGACCGAAGGGTATCACTTTATAGCATAATATGCCCAGCGGAGTCCGGAAGGCGGTATGCTTTTGATCTTCAGGATGCATTTTTATTTGATTGTATCCCGAAGATCCATCCATGAAGGAGAAGACCTCATGGGTAGACGTGTTATCGATCATCAGCTCGGTAACAGGTACTGGGAAGTCATCCTTCGGGCAAGCTTTGTTGAGATCCCGAAAGTCCACGCAAATGCGCACCATCCCATTTTTCTTCATCATCGGAACGATGTTAGCGATCCAGTTGGGATATTGAACTTCTTGGATGAAGCTGGAGTCGATTAGTTTCTTGATTTTAGCGTTGATACTCATCTCAAGTTAGATCCGCATTCTTCTTGGTGCCTATTTGACTGGCTTTATGTCCGGCTATATGGCCAGTTTATATATTGCCGCCTTTGGATCTACACCTGACATTTCGGAATAGTTCCATGCGAAGCAGTTTTTATATTGAATGAACACGTCTTTTAACGTGGCTACCTGTTTTTCAGATAGTAGCTTACAGATGAATGTCGGCCTCGGATCATTTTCTGTCCCTAAGTCAATTTTTCTTAGGTTGTCTGCCGTGATGTGTATCCCATCTTCCAGCTCTTTTGGCGCCGGAGGAAACTCGGAGATTTCTTCGTCCTTGTCTTCATTTGCGAAGTACATGTGAAGGTCATCTGTAATCTTGTGCCCTCCCTCCTTTGAGAGTGTTATCACATGGCAGGTACGGGTTCGCTTCCGTCCTTGATGTTGAGCTGGTTATATCCTCATGGTATAGGTCCTATTTGGCTCATGTTTTTGCGATGGGGTTACCCTACAGCTGTCGGATAAAGCGAACCTGCCTTGCTGATACTTGTCTTCTACCCAGTCTTTGAAGGTGAAGCAGTCTTCAAGGGTATGACCTATGGCTCGGTGGTAGGAGCAATAATTCAGGTGATGGACGTCGTTTATTTGTTCGGGATGTCGAGACTCTGGAAGTGTCATCATTTGGTGCTTCATGACAAGGTTGAATATTTTCCCTGTCTTGTCTTGGGGGAAAGAGTATTCCTGACCCATCTTCTTTATCAAGGACGGGTTCCAACCGAGTTTTTCTCGATAGCGTGGCTTTTAGATCTGCCTTATTTTTTGCGAACGTTGTTTGCACTCTTTGTCTTGTTTTTGCCTTTATTTCAGGATTTCTCCTTTTTGCGAGGACATACAGCGGGCTGGGGATAAAGAGCATTGTAGTCTTCTTTCTCCGCATTGAAGTATAAAATGGCTAAAAATGAAGTTAAGAAACCTGTTCGGGAAGCTAAATCTAAGGTCTACAAGGAGGTGTACGAGAAATTAGACACTAAAGAGGCTGAAAATGATATATACCGGATTGCTTGGATGCAGGAAAGGAAGACTAGAGACTTATGTGCGGTGAAGTATGTCAAAAATGAAAATCAGAAGGTTTTAGTTCGAGATGAGGATATCAAGGAAATATGGAGAGATTATTTTGACAAATTGTTCAATGAGAGCTTTACTAAGAATTTGGATGGACTTGTCATTCAATCTCAAGATATAAACCGTGATTTAATGCGTAAAATAAGATTACCTGAAGTTAAAGAAGCTTTGAACAGAACGAGTTTAAGAAAAGCGGTTGGTCCTGACGGGATTCCTGTCGAGATTTGGAGATGCTTAGGAGAAATAGGCGTTAAATGGCTGACAGATCTGTTTAATAAGATTTGGCAGACGAAAAAGATACCTAATAAATGGAGGAAAAGTATCCATATACCTATCTACAAAAACAAGGGTGGCATTCAAAGTTGCTCAAACTACCGTGAAATAAAACTTATGTGTCACACCATGAAACTTTGGGAGAGAGTGATTGAACACAGGCTAAGGAAGGATATTAAGATAACAGAGAACCAATTTGGATTCATACCTGGACGATCGACGACAAAGGCTATTCATTTTCTTCGTCAACTTGTCGAGCGTTTTCGAGAGAGGAGAAGAGAATTGCATATAATATTTATTGATTGTGAAAAAGCGTACGACAAGATACCTAGAGAGGTATTATGGAGGATAATGACGAAAAAGGGGGTCCGCGTCAAGTATATTGACATAATCAAGGATATGTACGATGGAGTAGTGGAAAATATCAGAACTTGCTGCGGCCTAACGAGTGATTTTCCGATTACAATTGGTTTATATCAAGGATCTGCATTAAGTCCATTCCTGTTTACCATCGTGATGGATGATCTTACTAGAACTATCCAAGATGAGGTACCTTATTGTATGCTATTCGCTGATGATATTGTTCTAGTAAATGAGACGAAAGCAGGGGTTAATACCAAATTGGAATTATGGAGGCAAACATTGGAATCTCGGGGGTTCATATTGAGCAGGTCCAAGACAGCATATATGCATTGCAAATTTAGTAAATAGAGAAGTCAAAACCATATTGGTATAACATTGGAAGGGCAAGAAATATCACCGAGCGACCAGTTTAGATATCTAGGTTCCATCATCCAAAAGAATGGGGAGATCGATAGTGATGTTAATCAAAGGATCCAAGCTGGTTGGTTGAAATGGAGGAGTGCAACAGAGATTTTGTGTGATCGTAACTTTCTGTTAAAATTGAAAGGGAAGTTTTATCGGAGCGCTATTCGGCCTGCCCTATTATATGGTACAGAATGCTAGGCTCCTAAGAAGCATAATACACAGAAGATGCACGTAGCGGAGATGTGCATGCTTCGTTGGATCTGTGGTAACACTAGAAAAGATAAGGTGCGAAATGAGGATATTCGTGCAAAAGTTGGTGTAGCACCTGTGGAGGAGAAGATGCAGGAAACCCGGCTAAGATGGTTTGGTTATATACGACACAGACCTATAGAAGCACCGGTTCGACGAATAGACACTCTTGATATGGGCAATGGCAAAAGGGTAAAAGGGAGACCGAAGAAAACATGGATGGAGGTGATACGAAACGATATGGTTGCCAAAGGTCTCAATGAAAGTATATTGTTTGATAGGAGTGAGTGGAGGTGGAGGATTCATGTGCTGGACCCGGCGTGATTCTCATGTTGGTTCATGTAGCCTACCCCATATGCTTGGGATAAAAGGCCCAGTTGTTGTTGTTGTAGTCTTCTTTCTCCGCAGATTGCTGATTGAGACACCGCGTCTTAGCTTTTTCATTGATAGCCATCTCGCAGCTGTGGTTGTCTCGACTCTTTTGACAAGCCTCTTCTATTAGCTTGTCTGTTTGTTCTTCGAGCGATAGACTTAACGTTCTTAGAGCGGGATTTCACTCTGTTTCAACGTCATGACCATTTGGAAGAGTGTTTTCCTCTTCGCTAAAACTGTTTATGAAGCGGCAGCTGTGGAACTGCTCCCGTTTCTTGGACTGAACGTATCCGAGCCCGGTTGTCTTCATCTTCCTGTTGGACATCTTTCTCTGAGTCCCGGGAATATCCTAAATCTTTTTGTAGAATTGGGCTTGCCGAACAGTTTGTTCGAGGGGTACACCTTGGCATCTTAACAGCCTTCCCTCCGCGTATTATCTTGGCAGCCGGATTAGTTGAAGCCTGTCAAGTGCAAAATCAGTCCTATGCCAGACTTCTTTTTCTACTTTGGTCTCCGTAGATTGGTAGAAGAGGATCGCCTTTTCACTTCTTCGCCTGGGAGGGACGTAGAAAGTCTGTAGTTCTTGTACGCTGTATGTAAGGAGCGCATCAAGTTCCTTATAATGCCAAGGTGGAGCCATCATGATTTGTAGACTCTGATCTGCTTCGTCGAGGGTTTGCACAGACGGGTGGATTGAGAACACTACGTTGGCCTCGTCCTCAGAGTCGCTGCCAAAGACCAGAATAGGGGTATATGGTCCAGGCCTATTGTTTTCTTTCTGGGGTTTCCCCGAGTAGACTATTTCTTCATCTCCCTCGGAATCGCTCCCAAAGATCGGGATAGTGGCGACGAACTTCTGTTTCTCCTCCGGTTTACGACTTCTTTCCGTTTCTTCGAAGTCTGGTAGGAAGTACTTTGCATGTTCATATTTTCGGACCTCATTTACGGAGAACGGATTCAGCTCCCCAGTGACGGTGTATTCCAATCCATCCTTGAAATACTTCATACACTGATGTTGTGTAGAAAGGATGACGTTGTACTCATACAGCCAGGGCCTGCCGAATAAAGCGTTATAGCAAGTCTTGGCGTCAATGACGTGAAATTTGATGTCAATGAAGAGCAATCTGAAGCGTAACGTTGGTATTACGGACCCCACCGTCCTTGACGACTGTGAGTCGAACCCGGAGATGGTAATTTTGTCTTAGGCTAAGTGTTGAACGTTCATGCAGATCTCCTTCAGCACTTTCATGTTAAGAAGATTGACGAAGGATCCGTTGTCGACAAGAATTTTCCCTATTTTGATGTCGTGGCAGTACCCGGTGACGTATAACGGGCGGTTATGCTCACACATACCAAGGAGGAGGTCTTCATCGCTGAATGTAATGTCAGCCGTGTGGACCTCTGCCAGCTCGTCCTTCATCTTTTCTTCTGCAAGGAAAGCTTGGAACTGATCGGGCTCTTGTAATGCCTTGATCAGAGACTCTCGTGCTTCTTTGGATAAGAGGAGAGCATCCAATATGCTCAGTTGTGAGGGTATTTTCCTCAAATGTTCTAGAACATTGTAATCCACCTTATTTTTCTTAGGCTCATGTTGAGAAGGTGATTTCCTCAGGGATTTTTTCTTTCCTTTGGTCTCTTTACTCGGACCTTTATTTGTAGGTCCGAGGTTCTTCTCAAGCAGCGTGCGGTTATGCAGCTAAATGTTCTCGCTGTTCTTCTCATCCTCTTCTTTTTCGAAGGTGGAGTCTTAGAAGAGAGGGCTGAGGGTTATTTCATCATTGGAATTGCTCCGGAAGGTAGGAACTTGGGGGTTTTTCCCTTTCCGAACTGGTATCAACCAAATGACAGTTGCCAGTCATTTTTTCACACGCATCCGTCACACTCTTTTGCAGTCGACAAGCTTCACGCTTCATCCTCTTGGAGTGATTTTGATAGGCAATATATCCTTGCCACCACTTCTTAAAGGTACTGCATTCCTCGGTGGGGTGGGTAACTCTCCGATGATATAGGCAGTAGTTTGGATGTGAACCCTCTCCGTCGAGGCATATGACCCCAGGAGTGTTTCCTACGAGAGGTGGCAGCTTCATTACCATGGACATGACTTTGGCGAACCGCTTCTCTGCCTTGATCCTGCTCTTATTTGTGGCAGGTGCGCTTCAATTTGGTTGGAGTACTTTATGACTCATCCTTATCGCAACTTCTTCATCCTGACGCTGACGCTTAGCCTTTTCGTGTATGGCTGTTTCGCGTTCTCGGTCATCTTTGCTTTTTCGAAAGGCTTCGTTTAATAGCCTATCGATCGGGTCTTCTGGCAGTTCCGGGGATTTTAGCGCCGATCCTGCCCCCAATTTCTCTGTGTTGTTTCTGACGCTGAGGGAGCTTCTTCACCATTTAACGATGAATGGGAGACCATGCGGCAACTTGCTACATAGTCTTCGGTTTCTTCTGATGAGTCATTTTCCTCATCGTTGTCACTATCATCGTTCTTAAGAATATGCTTGAGGAACTCTTCGAGGGTGACCGGTGTCCGCGCGTTTTGGTTATACTTCTCCAATGCGTCGATGTGCTTTTGTAAGTTTGTGCATTTGTCGTCATACTCGGCAGGCTGCATAGGCTTCTTGGTCTTCTTCATTTTCTTTGAAGACTTTGAAGGCTTGACTTGGGGATTTTTCCCTTTGTCAACAACTTTCGGTATGGGACGCAATTTCTGCATCCCTTTGATAATTTTAGGTTCAAGTTGGCTTTTCCACTTAATTGCTGGACATGCCTGTAGATCCTTCAGCATTATTTTGGTTTTTGCTGAAAGAACGACTTCCCATGGAGTTTCTTCCACGAGCGAGCATGATGCCCCTGGCGTATCCACTTTTTTGGGAGTGTGCTTCTGTGATGGGTTCACCCTCTAGTTCATAGACACCGCGAAATTCCCATGTTGATACCGGTCCTCGACCGAGTTATTGAAGACGTAAAAATCCTCAATTAGGTGGCTCACCATTATGTGATAGGAGCTGTAGTTAGGGTTGTTGACGTCGCCGGGTTGCGGTGGACGCCATGGGTCTGGCAATATGATGAGTTTGTTATGCATTGCCAGCTCAAATAGCCTCCTCGTCTTATCGCGGGAAAACGAGTAAGCATGTCATAGCCTTTCTTCCAGGGACAGGCGTGGACGTGCTTTGTTTGGACGTACTTTGTTTTTACGAACAGCCTGTTTTGTGTCACTCGGTTGTTGTTGAGTGTTGCCGACGAAGGCCGCTTTCCCTTTACCCTTAGCGTTTCAAGGGTCCTTATTTGAGGAGGAAGGTCCGTGACCCATTTGGTCCATTTGGGCCAGTTTATCAATCGGATCTTGGAAGGTTGTTGGTTTGAAGAATGTCATGAATTGGGATACAGTCGTTTGAGGATCAAGGGTCCCGATGAACATGCCCACGGCGGGGGATTCTTAGATGCGTTCGTTCACACTTTGAACATAGGTTCAGCCATCGGATCGAATATTGGAACCAGGTTTCTTCCGACTTTACCTTGGCATTGATTAATACCATGATTGGGGTGCGCTCGCTTGCGCTGGCGAAACGCTGTGTGAACAGCAGTTCCATCTCTGTGAATGTCCTCACGGAGTCATTTGGGAGCTCCGAGTACCATTCAAAGGCTGTCTTTGACAGGCTGCCAACGAACTGGCGAAGCAACAGTTTGTCGTCAACTCCAGTGTTACCGCACAGGATTCTGAACTACTCGACGTTCCTGATGATAGGAAGTAAACACATTAAGTGTAAATAAGCAATATAAATGTAAAGCACAAGAATGACAAGAGATGTAATACAAACAACAATTTTTTATTAATATCCATTCTTTACATACAACTGAAAATTAAAGTACAATGATAGAAAGCGATGCCTAAATAATGGCATATGAACTAAAAAGAAAATAGTACAAGTAAGGCCTCCTCTGTAAACTGCTCCAAGTTGTCCTGGCTGGGCTCGATCTCCTGAGAGTCGGGTCCTCCTGACAACATTCCAAAGAAAGAAAAGACAAGAATGTCGTCAGCGAACTAGCGCTCGGTAAGTCCCAAAAGATAGAATGTAATAGATAGGTAAAGAGAATAGAATAGGTAAAGTATGTGTTTGTTATGCTATCGTAGTTATTTGTAGCTTGGTACAGAATGTATCGGTGTATACGAGAGGAGTCCAACTATCCCGTGGACTATGGTAACATGTAAGTACAAGGCCCCGTCAAAACCCATGGGACAACGACACAGGATGTTCATGTAGGTGTCTTTTAGTGACCATTATCGTGCCACTTTTAACACATTCCGTACCAATCTACCCTGTTAAAACCCCGTAGTGTATATTGTATTGAATTAGGGTTATTAGACTTATCGAGACCATGGTATAAGTTGTTTCTTATAAACTGATTCAGGATGTAAACAGTAGTCATGCAGTCAAGTTCAAGATATAGCCATGGTTCGGTCAAGTCAAGTCATGTTGATATAGTTCTGGTATTCATGTTCAAATTCAAGTGTTCATGTTTGGTATATTGGATTCCTGTTGAATAGGAGTTATGATTGGATTCATGTTTGGATTATATTCAGATTAGACTGTGATTCAGATTGAGTCAGACACTTAAACAGATTTGGATCCTGAATTAGATTTTGGTGTTATTGGTAACTGCTGCATATGGATGGCAGGATTTGTGTTTTTTTTCCAAGACAATTACCATTGATAACCCCGTTTTAGTTTTCTACCTTAAATATGCAAGCACCCACATTCTCCGGCTCTCTGAGGCTCAAGAGAATTGGTCCCGCTTAAACCTATATTTACTAGGGTCCTTATTGTAATTTAATATAACTTGAGAGGTTTTTATGAAATATATTTTTAGTATACTTTTAAAATAAATCTCAAGTATTTATTTATGTTATTTAGGGTTTTCATGGATGTAAATTTTTAAAGAATGAAGTATATTAGTGAAACTTGAATAGTTCAAGGTATTTTAGTGTAAAATTTGACTTGTATTGATTCTTGATGGTATTTTCATGAAACTTGTAATTCTTTTATTTTGTTAAGAAAATATGAAATTTAATAATATCTTCAAAATATGTGGTTTGATAATATTTATATAATTATTAAAAAAAATTATTATTAAATGGAAATCCTCCTTTTTCTTAAAAATTGTATTAAAATTTCATCGAGATCGTATGCTCCGTGAGAAGGTCTGCATCTCGTTCTAATAGCCCCAAGTTTGTGCGATAATCTGCACCATCCAATCCGGGTTCCCCAAAATGGGTTGTAGAGGCATAATCGCAAAGAATTAAGTAACACAATTTAAAGAAATACGGGGTTTTAATAGTTTAAGGTATTTTGATGAAAAGTCGTATTTTCCCATAAAAATATTGTTCAAGAGAATCGTCCTATGTCAAGATGTGTGTATATGAGAGGTAGGTCACTACCTCGTGAGGTTTTCTAAAGTTATGCTAAGCAAAAATAATTAAAAGATGTCATATGTAAACTTCATGGTATTTAAACGTAAAAGATTAATTAAAGTTATTTAACATGGAGTTTTAGAGTGAAATTGGTTTCTAAACACTAGTTAAATGATTACAAGTAAAGTATATACATGAGTACAAGTGATTCTTAAGAAGAATTGTGGTTTAGAAACAAATGTCGGTATAACTCCACTTACCGACATGTTTTGGAAAAGAGAAGTTTTATAGTAGAAAAAGAAGAAGAAGAAGTATGGGACTTACAAGTTTAAAGGAGAGAGGGGAGGTAGAGGATGAGGATAGTAGCCTTCGTGGAGTTGCCGGAAATGTTTCGAATCCTTGCCAGAATTTGACCTAGGGCTAACTCCACTTGTACTCTTCTTAGACTTAGAATTTTTTTTAGAATTTTGGCAATAGATTTCAGAAAGAAAAGGGCTAGGGTATGATGTTGTATTTATAGTGTAAAATTAAGGGTTTGGAATTGAAGAAAAAATTAAAAATGCATTAAAAATTGGATTTAAAACTTCATTTTAATTCTTTGTTAATTTTCAGGGAAATCAAACAGAACAGGGGTAGTGGGGTAGGCCAAGGGATGTTGTGGGTAAAGCACGGGGGATTATCCTCTACGGACGGACGATGTCGCCGGGCTTGTTAGTTTTATGTATGCCCTAGAGGCCATTACTGTACATACGTTGTATATTGTAGTGGATGCTTGGACATATATAGGGAGGACTTTCTTGCTCGACATGATAGTATTCTATCTGGTTACTCTTTATCTTAACATGTACTCTGATTGTCTCTATGTCACATGTTGATAAAGCCCTTAGGATGAGTACTTGACTACCAAGACTATGATGCAGATCATACTAGTGGGGACAGTGTAGTAGCCAAGTACATCCTTCAAATGTTCCTAGTCGTGGGAGTACTGAGACAGGGCATCGATACTCCAGAGTATACTAGCGTATGCGCTTCTTGACCCATATGATGAGCGATGGATGATCCCATATCCATTGGTGTTTGACATCAGAGAAGGTATACTGGTGCTCAGTAGAGACTGGGTACACTGGACGGACTCGCCGAGAACTCCCAGATGGTATTATACCTTACGTCAAATGGCAGTTCTTTAGTGACACTGGTACAGGTTAGTCTGTAGACCCGAGATCGTCATAGAGTCTTGTGTGATTCCCACTGTGCTTTGATTTCCATCATACCACGTCCAAGAGGGCGTGCAAAACGGTGGCTTTTGGGTACAGTCCCGAATCACATGGAGGCAATGAGCGATAGGAGGGGTTTCGTCTCTCCCGGTATAGGGAGTTGATGTTGCGCTGTGTTCGATTGGCTATAACTGGAAATCCCTAGCCAGGGTTGCTGAGATTTATTGGTAAGTGTTATCAGTAGTTTCTCGATCTGTTATAGACCTCATATTGACACGACTTATCAAGCTATTGGGGTCTGACGTTTACCACCCCTAGGCGAGATATGCGACATATCAGACGAAAAGACCGGACTGTACGGGAGTGTTACTGGTTGGATTCACGGGAGAATGTACAGGCTTGCTTGTTGATCTTATGATTGCTCAATACCTGGGTGGCTGTTACATTTAGCTGACCGCTTGCAGCTTGTGGATGTTTGATATGATCATCACCTACTGCCGGTGTATTGACGATTCTTTAGAGTCCTACACAGAGGTTTCCTGGCTCAGGCAAAACGGAGTAGGAGCACATATGTGATATGTGCAGGACCGAGAATAATACGTGTATGTGATACCGTATTAGATTCTCGCGATATGAGATATCGGACGGGTATATGTGATATAGACGGGTCATCGGATTAAGTGTTGATTCGATGAACTGATACAGATTATATTAGTCGGTTATTTGTGAAATAGCCGGATTATCGGATCAAGTGTTGATACGATAATTTAATGTATAATTATATATTTGATATGTTAAATTACATTAACTAATATAAGCTCACTTAAAGATTCATTTTCTCACTCGGGTAATACATTGATATATATATGCGATATATGTTAATTGTATTATTTTATTTTGTTACAATAAATATTATATATGTGATATATAATATTGTAACAAGTTAAGGTTACAATGCAACATGTTTTGTGGAGTTTAAACATGGTTAGGGTTTGGATTAGGGTTAAGCTTCTAGAAGCTTTGCTTTTGTTTTAAGCAAAGATATTTTGTAAAGATATTTTGGTTGATATTTCTTAACCAAACCCAAACCCTTTACCATAGTAAATTCTCTACATGGGTTAAGTCTTCATTCTTAACCCATGGTTGCATTTCTAACCACACACAACATTTCATTGTTCATCAAAAAAGACTTCATCTTCTTCTTCCTCCTTAAGCTTACTAGCTTTTGATTATGTGATGAAAATGAGTGAGAAATTGAAAACAAATGAGAGCTAAATTCCTATTTCATCATCCTCATCTATTCTTGCCACTTAGATTAGGGTGTTTGCTTTGCTAATACTTGATTAGCAAAGCAAGTGCTTGGGTTTGAGTTTCTTCAAGGTAAATCATCTTTGTTATTGAAGATCGGAAGCAAGCTTGCATCTTTCTCTTTATGGAGCCTCTCTAGAGTCCTGGTACTCGATGATCGCAGCGAAGGGACCTCAACACGGAGCTTTAGAAGTGAAGGAATGGACTACAAAGGTTGTAATCCCTAACTCTTAGATGTAAAGTTGTTTACATGCTTTGTTTCGCCTAATCTCTAGTCTAAGATCTTGGTTAGGGTTGTTCGGCACATGAAAATTTTGATTTTGGCATGGTTGATGCCTTGTAGAACCATGTTCTAGTGTCTAGTAACCCTACAGTGGTCTCAGAGCTAAGCTAGAGCTTTAGGCGAAGTCTAGACAAAGTTTAAAGTTTGATTGAACCCCGAAACATCGCAATACACCCCCTCTCTGGAAAGTTTTTAAAATGTTGATTTTTTCTGTATTAAAAATACTCAGAAAATTAAGCAGGGAATTCTAAGGATTACCGTGAAATACGAGATCCTAATTCACTTAAAGCACCGCGGAACCGCGGCAATACCATACCTTACGCGGCGGTTCCGTGGCCGTACATGCGTATTAGGGACTCATTCTTCACAGTAACATCCGTATGTATTTGTAGATACTTCTGGGAATTTTTGATATTACTCAAGTGTTGAGTTTTTTGGAGATCTTTTTTGTATTCGTTGATTTGATCGGAAAGTTTAATTTCGTTTAGTTTTCCGGATAATTTAGAACGTGTTAAAAAGTTCGAACGGATATCAATAACTCACTTTTCCCCTGCCGGAAAATTTCCAAGTGTTGGATTTTTCCTTAGTTAAAAAACGTTCTAAGTCGTGCAAGTAACGCAGTGGACCCTCTAGAAGAACACAAACCTTAACTCGATTATGTGACCGTCTGAACCGTCTCTAAACTTTAGGGTTTGGAGCAGTACGGCGTTGCCACATGTGAGGCGTTGGTTTAACCCTTCTACGGCTGGACCATTGGTACTGTGGCATGTGATGGATACTTTTTGAACTCCGCTCAAGTGTTGAGATATTTGGGAAATCTTGGGTGTTTGTTTATTCGATCGGAAAGTTTAACATTGTCTATTTATCTGGAATGTGATACAATATTTGGAATCCACAAGTAGTTATGAGATAACTAATTTGAATGTTATAAATCTAGCAGTTTAGTCTCATTTGATCGGTTGCCACGGGATTTTGATGAGATCAAAAGTCCATCGCAATCACGTAGCGTACGCGGATACACGCCGGGAAAACTTAATAGATAGCCACGCCCCATAGCCCCGACCAAGTGACTGTAGGAGAACCCCGTCGCCAAAAGCATCCGTTCGGGTGCTCGCGGCAGCGGTGTTCCGCCTTAGTGCACTTCGTCGACGGCATCCGGGGGTGCGGCCGTCTACTAAAGTTTGCGGCGAGCATTCGATCAGGATGTCGGGAATCTTGTTGAATTGCCCGACTTGATATTGAAAAGTGTTTTTGAGATCGAGACTAAAATGCGGGGTTTATAATTGTTAGGCGTCCGATGTCTAAGGAATTCATTTGGTTAGGCATGAGATGTCTAAGGAGGTTGCGGATTCCAACTGTTGTAGTTTTATACTTTCTTTTCTGCGACCGTAAGTGTAAAATGTGGTGTATCGCCGGTTTCGTTGCTATACATCAACGACAATTGGGATACGTATATTTACTTACGTTGATGACATGTGATGTCATGCGTTGCTGTGATATGTTATATTGGATCGTCGTGTTCTGAATAGCCGGGGTTTTATGTGAGATGAGGGTTTCTATTTTCATTCATGTAAAATTCATTGTATGTAATATTCTTTTATTGGGGTACTTCTGGGATGAGGATGCTGTCACCATTGTATATTATTTACTTTTCCGCATTAAGATAGACCCAAGGCGGGGAGCACAAGTGATCGGGTTCTAGGGTCCAGTGGGAGGCCATCTCGAGGAGTCGAGACCGGGTCTCCTAACTCTAGAACTGGCAGGGTTACTTGCCGCTCTCGTAGGGGTCTAGGGATGTGGGTTTGGCTATTCATCACGACCGTGGAATCCGTGTTTTATACAGGCTCGTATTAAAACACGGACCTCCTAGTATATCCAATACTTCATATATATTCTTCTGCTGCAATGTTCTGTGATGAGATCATATTACTGCCTGAGACGAATTTTTATATTATATATATGAGATATATGTTATATTGCTGATTTCATTTCAAATGTGATGCTTGTGAAGCATATTAAAATGGGACTTCATTAATGAGATTAATGAAACTAAAAGAAACCTAAAGATGTTGTAGAAACTTGTCTCAAAAACATGTAGCTCTAGTTCTTGCTTTGCATAGCGGTATTCCTTGTAGAATATCCAGCACCTTATTCGATAAAGAAAGAGTCGAGATCCCTTCACCGGGAGTGACCTCTTTAGCGAAACTAGAAGATGCTACAAACTCGGTTTGTCTTTTGATTGTTTCTATAGTTTTTGCTTTGCATAGTGATATTTTTGAAATATCCTGCACCTTATTCGATGAGGAAAGAGCCGAGATCCCTTCACCGAGAGTGACCTCTTTAGCAAAACTAGAAAAGGCCTAAAAAACATTCCATTTTAAAATCACTTGATTCTACAACGATATCAAGTTCATTACGCAAAGGGTTTTCTTAAAAACCTGTCGTAGCCCTCCGTCATTTCAGATAAGTCCTACTTAGTATTCGTGCTACGTTTGTTGACCTCCGTCAAGGCGTAGTGTGCGGTAGCTGACTATTATTTATCTGCTGCATATGATGCGATTGTTTTAGGGTAGTCGTGCGGCCTTGTTGACCTCCGTCAAGGATCGTGCGGGTGGGTTTAATTCAATCAGGAAATGACGGGTAGAACTTGACTAGCAGCCTATGGTTTGTTGACCTCCGTCAAGGTCATAGGACGCTAGCGGTAAAATATTATCGTGAATTTCAAGTGTTGAAATTTGCAATGAGATTGCATACCTTCTATGAGATAGTTGGATCCCGATACCCGCTGCGAGTAAGAGTTACTCCTAGGAGAGTTTTACACATTACAATTAGCCGATCAAGTAGGTGTCTAGAAAGGTGTCAACGGGGTTACGCCTCTGGGAAAACGAGGTTTATTTTAATTAGGTCCTTGCGAAAGCATGGGGAACCTCCCTCAAAGTACCGGCACTGGCCTGCTGAAAGATTGGCGAACTTGTAGAGTGTAATTAATCCCGGCTAGTCTTTCCTTTTAGGGTTTGAAGGAAGATTTGACTAAAACAGTGGGAGACATCCTGATTAGATATATTAATAACCAATCTAATCTTGCAAGAGCATACGCTGAGTGTTTTCTTCTATCTCTCTCCAGGTAGCGACCATGTCACGCCTTAATCTAGATAATAATACGGATGTATTGACCGAACCCGCTTGTTATACTGTGCTAAGGAATGTTGGTCCCGCTCCAACTTATAATCGTTATAAGACAGAGCAGGAAATAGGGGATTACCAGAATTCCCGTGCCACCCAAAACAAAGAAAGTGCATGCTGATGCATCTTCTTCGGGTGTGTTCATTACCGAGAACTGTTTCTCTGTATCCTTTACGTCCTGGGTGTGAGATACCGGATCAGGATCCCGCAAATGTAATTTGTTACATGGGTTACAGATAGGTAGAGAACTGAGAACGGGTAATAAGTTTCAAGAGTTGGAAAATATGCAAGTGTTGCAGCCAAGTTTGTTGGCAGTTATCACCCTATATTACCATAATACATTGATTCTGAACGAATGTTATTAGATACCGAACCTGATATACAACATCATATCAGTCTCTTTATTAGTAAAGAAGGATATAATTTTGTATTGTTGGATAATGTTTTGAACATTTCTTATATCAAGAGTTGATCGGTTCAGGCACGTTATCTAAAAGCATAGACGTTCTAAATCAAACCACAGTTCTTAACGTACAGAGTACACACAAGAGGAAGAGTTCAGAAATGAACGAATCCTTCTTAAGGCCTTATAGACTAGGTCATATCAATGCGAACCGACTAGCTGAAGTTACATAAAGATGCATATTTAAATTAGTTTGGATTTACATCTTGTAAAACTTGCCAGTCATGTCACAAAGATAAGATGACCATAGCTCCGTTTATTGGAAACAGAGAAAGAGTTACTGAACTCTTGGGATTGATACATGCTGATGTATGAAAGTCCCCTGTCTACATATGCCAGGACCGGTTCCTTGTACTTCATTACATTCGCTGATGATCTCTCAAGATTCAGACATATGTTCCTGTTGAAACACAAGTCTGAATCTTTTGAGATATTCAATGAATATAAGTTAGAAGTAGAGAACCAAAAATGGGTATAAGTATTATGTCCTTTGATGTGATCAAGGAGGAGAATACTTGAGCACGAAATTCCTGGACTATTCTAAAGGAGAATGAGATTCTCTCTCAGCGTTGCTCCTCCGAATACACCACAGCACGTCGGTGTATCGGGGTGGAGCAATCGCACCCTATGTGATATGATGTGCTCTATGATGAATACTACTGAGTTGCTTATTTTCTTTTGGGGTTATGCACTTGAGAAGTTGCATACCTATTGAATAGGGTTCCAACTAAATCAGATGCCTACCACTCCATATGTGATATGGTATGGGAAGAGCCCATCTCTTGAGGAAGTTAAGATTTGGGGTTGTCCGGCCTATGTCAAAAGCAAAATCCGGATAAGCTCGAGACAAGGTCAGTTCTGTGGAAGTTTGTTGGATATCCTAAGCATTCGCAAGGGAATATCTTCTACCACACCGAGGAACAAAAAAAATGTTTTATTTCTCGGCATACCACTTTTTGTGAAAAAGGGAATTTCTTGTGAAAAAATTAGTGGTTATGAGGTAGAACTGGAAGGAGTTCCAGCTATACAAACTACAACTGATGATTTGGTAGAACCGGAGGATTTAATAGATTCCAACGAACCTCAGTCTCTCCGTCGATCTGGTAGGGTTCCTCATCCACCTGAGAGATACTTCGGTTTCTCTATGACAGTGGGAGCAAGGATTGCATCATGAGATGATGACCCAACTAGTTTCGAGCAAACCATCGGGAGTAAGGACTCTGTGAGAATGGCTGGATGCTTAGCGATCCGAGATGGAATCCTTATACACCAACAAAGTATGGACTTTGGTTGCTTTATCTGAAGGGTTAAATCCCCATCAGGAGAAAGTATATCTTGAGAAGATTAATTGGTGTACATGGAAAAGTTGAGACTTTCGAAGCTATACTTAAGTCCATCCAGATCCTACTTGCCACTGCTACATACCATGACTACGATATCTGGCGGTTGGGTGTCATGACTGCTTTTCTAAATGATGATTTGGAAGAGAGCGTCTATAAGTACACAGCCAGAGGGCTTCGTAGACACTGGGAGCAGCGGAAACGTGTGCAAGTTGTTTTATGCGATAAATCAGGCATCGTGGAGTTGGAACGTCTGTTTTGATGGTAGTCGAAGAGTTTGACTTCATCAAAATGGTAGATGAACCTTGTATATACAAAAAGGTAGTACAGAGTATGGTGGCGATCCTCGTATAGTACGTGGATGACATACTCTTGATAGGGAAGGAGTTTCCTATACTACGCTCGGTCAATCTCCTCTTATCACAAAGATTCTTCATATAGGATCAAGGAGATACCTCCTAAATCCTGAGTTATGAATCTATGAGATAGATCTAATTGGATGTTAGGATTCTCACTAGTTGTAGTGAGATGGTATCAATCGATCCTGAGGAGAATCACTGGAAAAGTTCCAGGGTGATAAAGACGACTGAATGTCAGTCGCAGGCATTGTCCTTACCCTCAGTGGAGAGACGGTATGTTGGAAGAGTTCCAAGATGGATACCGTAACTTACTAGACGATTAAATGCAAGATACATCATTACCAAGGATGCTACAAAAGAGGCAGTCTGGATATATTTTAGTTCATGAGATGAACTTCGTTCCTGCCATTGTGTGACAATGGAATTGTGGCTTATGCCAAGGAACCCCAGTCCCATCTGTGATCCAGATATATTCTTAGGCAGTATCACCTGATCATGGAGATGGTTGATCTCCAGGGAGATCGAGGTTAGAAGAGTAGACCAAGAGGACAACAGCGCGGATCCACTCACAAAGGCCTATTTCCCAGAAGAGACTTTTAAGGGAAGGTTAAGTATGAGATACTTCAACCACAGCTTATTGTTGGGTATGGGATACTACAACAGATGGACCTAGTGCAAGTAGGAGAATGTTAGTTATATGTATGCCCTAGAGGTCATTACTGTACATACGTTGTATATTGTAGTGGATGCTTGGACATATATAGGGAGGACTTTCTTGCTCGACATGATAGTATGCTATCTGGTTACTCTTTATCTTAACATGTACTCTGATTGTCTCTATGTCACATGTTGATAAAGCCCTTAGGATGAGTACTTGACTACCAGGATTATGATGCAGATCATACTAGTAGGGACAGTGTAGTCGCCAAGTACATCCTTCAAATGTTCCTAGTCGTGGGAGTACCGAGATAGGGCATCGATACTCCAGAGTATACTAGCGTATGCGCTTCTTGACCCATATTATGAGCGATGGATGATCCCATATCCATTGGTGTTTGACATCAGAGAAGGTATACTGGTGCTCAGTAGAGACTGGGTACACTGGACGGACTCGCCGAGAACTCCCAGATGGTATTATACCTCACGTCAAATGGCAGTTCTCTAGTGACACTAGTACAGGTTAGTCTATAGACCCTAGATCGTCATAGAGTCTTGTGTGATTCCCACTGTGCTTTGATTTCCATCATACCACGTCCAAGAGGGCGTGCAAAACGGTGGCTTTTGGATACAGTCCCGAATCACATGGAGGCAATGAGCGATAGGAGGGGTTTCGTCTCTCCCGGTATAGGGAGTTGATGTTACGCTGTGTTCGATTGGCTATAACTGGAAATCCCTAGCCAGGGTTGCTGAGATTTACTGGTAAGTGTTATCAGTAGTTTCTCGAACTGTTATAGACCTCATATCGACACGACTTATCAAGCTATTGGGGTCTAACGTTTACCACTCCTAGGAGAGATATGCGACATATCAGACGAAGAGACCGGACTGTATGGGAGTGTTACTGGTTGGATTCACGGGAGAATGTACAGGCTTGCTTGTTGATCTTCTGATTGCTCAATAACTGGGTGTCTGTTACGTTTAGCTTACCGCTTGCAGCTTGTGGTTGTTTGATATGATCATCACCTACTGCCGGCGTATTGACGATTCTTTAGAGTCATACACAGAGGTTTCCTGGCTCAGGCAAAACGGAGTAGGAGTACATATATTATATGTGCGGGACTGAGAACAATACATGTATGTGATACCGTATTAAATTATCGCGATATGAGATATTGGCCGGGTATATGTGATATAGCCGGGTCATCGGATCAAGTGTTGATTCGATGAACTGATACAGATTATATTAGTCGGTTATTTATGAAATAGCCGGATTATCGGATCAAGTGTTGATTCGATAATTTAATGTATAATTATATATTTGATATGTTAAATTGCATTAACTAATATAAGCTCATTTAAAGATTCATTTTCTCACTCGGGTAATACATTGATATATATATGCGATATATGTTAATTGTATTATTTTTTTTGTTACAATAAATATTGTATATGTGATATATAATATTGTAACAAGTTAAGGTTACAAATGCAACATGTTTTGTGGAGTTTAAACATGGTTAGGGTATGGATTAGGGTTAAGCTTTCTTGAAGCTTCTAGAAGCTTTGCTTTTGTTTTAAGCAAAGATATTTTGTAAAGATATTTTGTAAAGATATTTTGGTTGATATTTCTTAACCAAACCCAAACCCTTTACCATAGTAAATTCTCTACATGGGTTAAGTCTTCATTCTTAACCCATGGTTGCATTTCTAACCACACACAACATTTCATTGTTCATGAAAAAAAGACTTCATCTTCTTCTTCCTCCTTAAGCTTTCTAGCTTTTGATTATGTGATGAAAATGAGTGAGAAATTGAAAACAAATGAGAGCTAAATTCCTACTTCATCATCCTCATCTATTCTTGCCACTTAGATTAGGGTGTTTGCTTTGCTAATACTTGATTAGCAAAGCAAGAGCTTGGATTTGAGTTTTTTCAAGGTAGATCATCTTTGTTATTGAAGATCGGAAGCACGCTTGCATCTTTCTCTTCATGGAGCCTCTCTAGAGTCTGGGTACTCGATGATCGCAGCGAAGGGACCTCAACACGGAGCTTTAGAAGTGAAGGAATGGACTACAAAGGTTGTAATCCCTAACTCTTATATGTAAAGTTGTTTATATGCTTTGTTTCTCCTAATCTCTAGTCTAAGATCTTGGTTAGGGTTGTTCGGCACATGAAAAATTTGATTTTGGCATGGTTGATGCCTTGTAGAACCTTGTTCTTGTGCCTAGTAACCCTATAGGGCTCATGGCCGATCTCAATGGTCCAATGGAGGCATTGGAGCTCTGGATTCTTGCCACGTGTCTCTGGCTGTGTACACAATATTTTTCACATGTTTGTTTTATCTGACTTTTCATTTTTACATGTATTGAACGTGTAAACTTTTGGGCTTCCAAAAAGTTTAAAAGAAAAATAAGTAAAAATACATGTGGCTGATGGGATTCAAACACAGGGGCTATGTCACAGCAGTGCAAGGCTTTACTAATAAGCTACAAGCTATTTCTTGCCGTTCTTAAATAAGAAAAATATTTAAAGTATACTCAGGCTTGAAAACTCCATTATGTACATTAACTTGAAATTTTTTGTATAATAAAAATACAGTCGTTACATTTTACCCTCCTTATAAAAATTTCGTCCTCGAAATTTACAATTATATAAGGACTAATTTATAAACAAGTAAAGGTATCTTGCATGCTTGTCTTCCTTACGTTCCCACGTTGATTCTCCTGTTGAATCTTTTTTCCACATCACTCAGACTAAGTTTACTTCCTTGTTCTGTAGTGTCATTACCTTTCAATCCAGGATCTCAATGGGTTGATTGTCACAAGATAGATCTGTCTATACAGTGAGTTCGGAGTGATCAAGGATGTGGTTTAGTCGCTCACATATCTTCAAAGCTGGTACATATGGAACACGTTGTGCACTCCTTCTAATGAAAGTGGTAGTACTGAACGATATGCTACTTCTTCGACTCGTTCGAGAATGACGAACTGTCTAATATATCTCGGACTGAGCTTACTCCTCTTACCAAAGCGAATTACTCCACGGTTTGAAGAGATCTTTAAGAACACATGATCTTTCGATTGGAACTCCAGGTGTCGGCGCTTTGCATCAGCCCGGTGTTTCTGGCTGTCTTGGGCTATGTGCATTCTTTCCCTAATCGTGCGAACTACGTCCACAGTTACCACGATCATCTCAGGTCTAAGGAGTTCCCGATCTCCGATGTCGTCCAAACTTAATGGTAAACGAAACTTCCTTCCATTGAGCGCTGCAAAGGGTGCCATTCCAATACTCGCCTGCTAGCTGTTGTTGTATGAAAACTCCACAAGATGTAGGTGATTTTCCTACGATTCTCCGAAGTCTAGCATACAAGCTCTTAGCATATCTTCAAGGATCTTAATCGTTCGCTCAGACTGTCCATCTATTTGCGGTGGTAAGCTGTGCTAAAATTCAAACTTGTTCCCAGGCTAGCTCAGGCGAATTTTGAGTCTCTAGATGTTGGTATGCGATACTCTAATAATTGGCATGTTCCCCTCCGAAAGACGCGGCAGAGACGCGGCGGACGTCTTTCCTGAATTTCGAGACAGATGTTAATTGGTGCTATCCGTCCACCTCTATGAAGATGCCAAGTTTATTTATGGCACCATGTATCGAAGGTTTAAACGGATGCGGCCGATGTAGCAGACTTCGTCAGATTCCCCCTCGTTTAAGGGGTTTTTGTTTGTGGGGACGCTCTTCCCTGCAGGCGCAAGCCCCTGGAGTTAATTACGCTACCGCATCGCGGTGACAACTTTCTCCTTCTCCAGATGGTCACTTCATGCCGTGGGTGTTTTTTTTGTGTTTGGTTGCCCGTGGATTGTATACGGAGACTAAGTAATGCTGTCGCCCGTAGGGCGTAGACTAGTCCAAATCCGTATCTTTCTTAGATTTAGGTTTGGGGGTTTGGGTTTTGATTGGTAGAGATTCTGCGTGTTCAAGTTTAGTTAATTACCGCAATCAAGACGGTTTCTCTTATAGCTAGCCGGTTGAGTACGGGTCGTCCGCAGGGAGATGGGAATCTTTTTCTATGTGCTTTAACGAGTTAAGTCCAATTTTTCAGATTTGTTTGTGATTAACTAAGTGTTAAAATGATATGTAAAGAGAGCTTGTTAGGGTTAGGATTAGGTTAGTTTGAGTTAGGAGTCGCTCACTTCTTTCGTTGCCACTCTTAATATCGGTGTTACGGTAATCGGCAATAACGGGGATTAGCACGACTAGGAAGGAACTTGCGAGTATAAGCTAGGCTTTCCAACGCTTAAGTTCTTCCTTTTGGTGCTTGTCCGTCCGTTCTTGGCTCTTAGCCATAACATTGGTTAATTCAACCACAACCGGTCTCACTACGGAATCACCGCTATCATGTAGGATAGGGTGCCGTAGGGAGCGGATTGTGGTTCAATTAACGGGAGTCGATTTAAGATGTTGGGCAAGGAAAGAGTGAGAGAGATTTCCTTCTCTCAAACTTCCCTTATCCTACCCTAACAAGTATGAAACTACTCACCCATAATACGGAAAAGAAAATAAAACAAAAGAGGAAGATGGAAAGAAGGAGATTAGAAGATAACAACTAGCTATTTGCGACCTCACCTCGGCAAGGATCAAGCGTAAGCATCATGGTTGTTTGAGGATAAAGGAAAAGAGAAAAGAAACAAACAAACACAAATAACAACAACTAAGTTAACAAATGAAAATTACAAGCAATAATAATTTAACTAAAGAACAAGACAAGTATAATAACAAAAGGAACTTCTTTATTCATCATTCTTCACTCACAAAAGCTCACTACAAGTTTTTTTAATGGAGAAGAGATGAGAAGAGGAAGAAGAACAAGTATTCTAAAACCTAGAAAAATACAAGATTAAGCACCAATGGCTTCACAAGGTTCTGGGCTATTTATAGGCAGGAAACAGAAATTCTAGGGCAACATTCTGGACCCATATGAAAAGACCAAACACCCCTTGAAAAATAATCAACTGCCACCACTATATGGCCGCGGAACAGCGGCCTAGACCCCCTATTGGCCGCGGTTCCGCGGCCATTTAGAGGAGTTGGCTCCTCGGGTTTTGTGGGTTGTCCTGGTTTGCTTTTCTCTGCAGTTTGGCATATGATGTTTCTGATAAACTTTCCATATTTCTTCCAGAATTTCTGTTGATCAAAAGGTGATTGAAAGTGGATCTTTTGCCATGATTTCCTCGAGCTCCGCGTAGTTTTCTTGGATCTTGTGTTGCCATTGAGCCTTGTGCATGAAAGTGACATTGATTTGCCATTTTGTCTTTTAAACTGGTGTGCGGCAACAGACAGATAGGGAGCGGAGACCGTGTTTTATCTGTGGTTGGCAGGAACCCGGGTTTTGTCGTGTTTTTCCATGGATTTCACCGTTTAGAGCCGAGAACCTGTATCCTGCAATTGACTAGCAAACACGGCTCAAGAGTACCTACCGATATGCAATGTGATAAAAATTGGGCGGTATAAAAATGAAAAAATCTGATATGAACAAATACCCCCAAACTTATCATTTTCTTGTCCCGAGCAAAGCCAATTTATTCACAAAAAATTCCCTAACCTCACTTTCGCAGGGAACGCGATTGCACTGAGCATGTGCAACAAGCCGTTAAACCTCTAGGTGTCCCTAGTAGGAGGAGTGTTGTCTCCTGAGGGTTTTCAGCGGATACTACCCACAAAATCCGGTCAAGCTAGTTTTGCGAAAATTACTATGATTCAAACCCAAAAGTTTTGTTTCAGAAAATAACAATTCTATGATCCTAAGTCTAGACTATCGAACATTTATTTTTCACACCTCGCTTCTTATTTAACCTAAGATTTTATATGTCTTTACGTGCAGTGCAAATAGTGTCGTTAAGTTCCAGAAAGGTCGAATAAAGTCCTCATGTCACACAATAAAGCCCAGATAAGAATTTTGAAAGGATCACATAAGTTTTATAAAGAGTTAAGTATTTTTCAAGTTTCGTTTTCCAGTAAAGTTTCAACTTTAGAATTTCTATCTTGCTTAACAGGAAACTAGGTCTTATTTTTCACTCCAGCTTTTTCTTGTTTTCATTTCATACACACCTCTGTGAACGTGCAATAGTCTTTATCATAGAATAAAACCTTCATATCTCCGCTAAAATTTTTATAAAAGCCTGTCTTTTATCAAGATTATTCTCACACAAAGAACCGTTAGGAATTTTAACTCGGAGAGAACACTTGCTTGACTTTGTTTTAAGCTGGACTTTCTAGGCTTCTTAGCGAGCTTTGGGCCAATGCACCCAAACCAGTTGGTTTTAGGGCATTAGGTGTAGAAACACCCCAGCGGACTTAATTACTCAAGTTACCTAGGTCCAAAAACAAAATACAGTTTGGCGTGAAAATCATGATGATTTAATACGAACGGAGATATAACCGGCAGTTCAATTATTTTTTTGGATAAAAGACGTGTTTAGTGGGTTCGGTGTGTAATCATTCCAATCAAGTTTCAGATGGGTTATTTTTCAGACTTAGTTCCAATTAAGGCATCAATAACATTCCTTCATATTCACTCACTTCATAAACTATTCTTGATATTACTTATTTCAGAACAAACATATTTGATCCTCAGAAAATCATTGATCCATTTAAAAGTTTTTAGACATAAAAGACTTGTCATCTAATTTCCAAAATTCACGACACGTGTAGTGTGATGTAAAGACGTATATCAGCTATAGTTAACTTCAAAGGAGAGTTATCTTTCAGGTTTTCAAAATCTAAACATAAAACTTAGTTATTCTTATTTTATCAAACAAAACCGTCGAAATGTTGAATCAGAGTTCTCCCACAAGCTAACTTGACAGAAAAGTTTTTATATATTTTTTTTTTTGGAAAATTTTCAGATTTTTATGGATTTTATGGATTTCAATATGCAGATGCAAAATATACATATGAATGCGAAGGTAAGAAATGCGTACCGAGCGTACCCCCAAACTTAAACTGGACAGTGTCCTCACTGTCATTGCATGAAGAGATCATTTGAAGGGTCAAAATTGTCGGTTAGCGATACACAATTTTTTTTTTTTTTGTTTTTAAAGAAAAGAAAAAGAAAAAGAATATCCACAAAAATAAGCAAAATGGTATATACATACTCCCAAACTTATTTGGAACAGTGTCCACTTGTTCTTGGCTGGATAACCGAAGTTTGAAGGTAGGCAGAGGAAGATTATGCAGGGTAAACCGGCTCCTGTAAGAACAGGAGCTCTTCTGTTGGTTCGGCGCTAAGGTACGGTTTTAGTCGGTGTCCGTTCACTTTGAAAAATGAACCGTCCTTTGGATTCTCCAAATCCACAGCGCCCTGCGGATATACATTCCGCATAAAATACGGCCCTTTCCAGCGAGATCTGAGCTTTCCTGGATGGAAGTGTAGTCGGGTGTCGTAAAGCAGTACCTGCTGACCAGGTACGAAGGTTTTGCGCAAAAGGTGTTTATCGTGAAACACCTTCGTTCGGTTCTTAACGACAACCGCGTTATCGTAAGCCTCATCCCTAAGCTCGCTTAATTCGTTCAACTGCAGCTTCCGATGGCTGCCCGCATCTTCGAGAGATAGATTCAGCTCCTTTATCGCCCAAAATGCGCGATGCTCTATTTCGACAGGTAGGTGGCAAGCTTTTCCGTACACAAGCCGATAGGGAGACATGCCAAGATCGGTCTTATAAGCGGTTCGAAATGCCCAAAGGGCATTGATCGCACGCTTTTGGCGTGTCGGATGAAAGAATTAAAGTTTACCGCGATCAGGACGGTGTCGCTTTGCAGCTAGCCGGTGAGCACGGGTCGGTCCACAGGGAGATGGTGTTATCTTACCTTCTTGTCTTAGACGAGTTAATAAAGAATCTTGTATGTTTGTTTTGTCTAACCTATGTGTTTATCTGCAAGTATAAAGTTGTTAAGAAAGATACGAGATTATAAGCTAAGAAATCCGTACTCAAAAACCTTTGAGCCGAGTCTTGACCAATTGAAGCTAGACAATCGGCAACAACGTGGATTAGGGGATTTAAGCGCGGTATTCGTGGAATCCGGCTTATTTACCCTTGTCCTTCCGTTCTTGTCTCTTGCTTTCGCCTCCGGCCAGACCGAACGCAACCGGTCGCGGTTAGGAATCACCGTTACCTTGTCAGGGTACGGTGCCTAACGGAGCGCTTGCGTATGGTTTGGGCGAAGTTCAAATGGAAAATAACGGGAAAATGAATTGGCAAAGAAATGTTAACTTATGAAACCGTATTAATTCTTAACAAGAACAATAATTACAACATTCACAATATAAACAAAAGAGAACAAAAAGAAAAGAACGAAGAAAAGAAAAGATACAAGTATTAAAGAGCATGAATAAAATACATGAAATAAAATGCAAGTAATAAAAAGACAAGTAATAAAAAGCGAGTAATAAAAAGAATACGGAACTAGGACCCAAGCCAAGCATGTGCTCAATAGCCAACCCTTAAACTTGCAAGCTCAATGAAGAACTTGCAAGATCAAGGGAAGGGTAGAAAACGCATGTGAAATGAAGTGCTAGTCCCGGAAGAAAATACGACCCTTGAGATCAATAACTAACTCTTAACCATTCAACCTCAATGAAGAGATTGAATGAGCAAGAGAAAGCAGAAATCTCAAGGGGGAGCAAACTAACAAGAAGGATAAAACAACCTCATCTTCATTAACATCCACTCAAAAGCTCTCACTACAATTTCATGGAGGAATGAAGAAGAAGAAGAAAGAAAATAACAAAAATGAGGCTAAAACAAAACTCAAAAATTGCTCCCTTGGTTAAGCTCAGGTCTGCTGTATTTATAGGCTGGAGAATGGAGTTCTAGGGCAACCAGCAGTCCACATTTGAAGTACCAAAAGTGCCCCTGAAATTCGGCAGGGAGTGGGCCCCACACTGCGGCGCTTGCGCGGCCAAAACCCCCTTTTGGCCGCGCAAGCGCGGCCGTACTGGTGAGTTGGTCAGTCAACTTTTGTGTCTGTTCCTGGTTCCCTGTTTCCTGGTGTTTGGCATCTTCAGAATACAAAAAGTCTTCTACAATATCAGCAGATTTCCAAGTCAAGATTGCACTATCTTTTCTTTACTTTTGACTTTATCTCCCTCGAGCTCCGCGCACCCATTGATTCTTGTGCAGCCCCTCTCATGCTTTGTGCATGTCCGAGACACGAATGACCACTGTCATATGTCTTGTCCCTGGGACCGGTATGCAGCACTGGACGGATATGGATGACCGGAACCCGGCTTTTATCTGCTGTCGACAGATGTTCTGCATTTGGCGTAACTGTGGAGATTTTATCCTGATTTGCAATATTTGTACTGGAAACCTGTATACTGTAAACATGTAACAAACACGGATTAAAAGTACCTACCTATAAACACACGAGCGTAAGAATGGGCGGTATAAAATGCAATATTCTGATATGAACAAATACCCCCAAACTTAACTTTTGCTCGTCCCGAGCAAAACCAATTATTCACAAAAATAAAATGATAACCGCACTTTCGCAGGGAACGCGATTGCACTGAGCATGTGCAACAAGCCGTTAAACCACTAGGTGTCCCTAGTAGGAGGAGTGTTGTCTCCTGAGGGTTTTCAGCGGATACTACCCACAAAATCCGGTCAAGCTAGCTTTGTACAATAACTAAGATTCAAGTCCTAAAGTTTTGTTTTAAGAAAATAACAATTCTATAATCCTAGGTCTAGACTATCGAACCTTTAGTTTTCACACCTCGCTTCTTATTTAACTACAGGTTTTATATGTCTTTACGTGTAGTGCAAATAGTGTCGTTAAGTTCCCGAAAGGTCGATTAAAGTCATCATGTCGCATAATAAAGCCCAGATAACAATTTTAAAAGGATCACATAAGTTTTATAGAGAGTTAAGCATTTTTCATGTTTCGTTTTCCAGTAAGGTTTCAACTTCAGAATTTCTATCTTCCCTAACAGGAAACTAGGTCTTATTCTTCACTCCACCTTTTTCTTGTTTTCATTTCATACACACCTCTGTGAACGTGCAATAGTCTTTATCATAGAGTAAAACCTTCATATCTCCGTTAAAATTTTTATAAAAGGCTGTCTTTTATCAAGATTATTCTCACACAAAGAACCGTTAGGAATTTTAACTCGGAGAGAACACTTGCTTGACTTTGTTTTAAAACTGGACTTTCTAGGCTTCTTAGCGAGCTTTGGGCCAATGCACCCAAACCAGTTGGTTTTAGGGCATTAGGTGTAGAAACACCCCAGCGGACTTAATTACTCAAGTTACCTAGGTCCAAAAACAAAAGACAGTTTGGCGTGAAAAACATGATGATTCAATACGAACGGAGATATAACCGGTAGTTCAATTATTTTTTGGATAAAAGACGTGTTTAGTGGATTTGGTGTGTAATCATTCCAATCAAGTTTCAGATGGGTTATTTTTCAGACTTAGTTCCAATTAAGGCATCAATAACATTCCTTCATATTCACTTACTTCATAAACTATTCTTGATATATTACTTATTTCAGAACAAACCTATTTGATCCTCAGAAAATCATTTATCTATTTAAAAGTTTTTTAAACATAAGAGACTTGTCATCTAATTTCCAAGACTCACAACACGTGTAGTGTGATGTAAAGACGTATATCAGCTATAGTTAACTTCAAAGGAGAGTTATCTTTCAGGTTTTCAAAATCTAAACATAAGATTTAGTTATTCCTATTTTTTCAAACAAAAACCGTCGAATGTTGAATCAGAGTTCTTCCACAAGCTAACTTGACAAAAAGTTTTTATGTTTTTAGAAAATTTTCAGATTTTTATGGATTTTTAATAAGGTATGCAAATGCAAAATATACAGATGAATGCGAAGGAAGAAAGCTTACCGAGCACACCCCCAAACTTAAACTTGACAGTGCCCTCACTGTCAGGCTATACCAAGAGGGTCAAAATTGTCGGCGCTTCCTCTAAAAACAAATTATATACAAAACAAAAAGAAAAACAAAAAATATATACAAAAAAGGAGCCCCCCCAAACTTAAGTGAAACAGTGTTTCCATTGTTAAGCGTTGAAGTTCAGGATTAGGGGGGAAAGAACAGTATCCATCTATACAAGGCCTTACACAGGCCAAAAGTTAGCACCAACCATTCAAAGATCTTATCTCTGTAGAGCGGTGGTTGGTCAAAGAAGGCGTAGAGAAAAGAGAGAGAGAATACGCGAGACCGCTCGTGGAGAGAAGTAGAATGCGGTCTCGGTAGATGAGAAGAAGAAGAATGGCGGAAGGGAAAAAGAAGTGGAGTACGAACTTGAGGGTATAAATGGAGTAAATAGATTAGCACAATTTGTGATGAGCGATGTGTGAAAAGTGATTGTGCTAATATATTTACCCGTCGAGAAATGGGGTCGAATCCCTCAAGATTCGCAAGAAACCATGGGTACGCCGAACTTGGTAAACCAGATATACGAAGTGAAAATGATACGGGTTCTTGCAAGGTCGGAACGATGGAACGGATGGAGGGAAGTGTTTGAGGAAGGTTATCGGTTAAAGGTTCAGGAGGGTGTACACAGTCAGTGGAAGGGACAGGATGAATTGGAAAATCCGACTCATCAATTAAAACTGGTTCATCCTCAAAACTATCCTCAATATTCTCCTCAAAATTTAGCACATCCATGCACATTTCTTCAAAATCCAGACGCATATGAAGTTCGGGAAAAACATTTAACGACTCGGGATGATGACTTGAAGAGATAAACTCAGCCAAATCTACGGTTTCATCATCCAAAATATTCCCAGCGTCGATATCCTCAATCAAGTGAAAATCAAAATTCTCTGACACCTCATCAAAAGCATAGATATTAATCGATTCTGGTTCTAAGATGGAGGTGTAGAGGTCAAAAGGTTTAGGATTGGTTTCACTTGGAAGAGACCCTTCACCAGCGGGCAAATCAAACACTACGAAGTTGCACAACTCATTCAACATTCTATCTTCAACTGATAGTTCATTTGGGACACTTGATAGACGTTCAAAGCAGGAGTTATGGGATTCAATTTGGGACGGGTAGGTTTGATTTGGAAGGGGGTATATCTCACTCTCTCCACTCAAATTCACAGCCTGTCCTGCCGCCTCATCATACATTGGAAAATTTGGAGCTAGTTGAAAACTAGCTACCGGATCACTAGGTTGTATGAGGGCGGCCATGGACGCATTCAAATCCATCATTTGTTGGCTTGACGCTACCCTAAAGTCTTCCAACGACTGTTCTAGACTAGACATTGGTTGTGAAGGGGTTTCAGTGAAAGATTCACAGTTGTATGGATACTGAAAACTCCCAAAAGGCGGTTCTGAAGCAATGTCTAGGGAAGGTGCAAAAGTAGGGTAGGATTGGTAGGAATTGAATGGCTGGACAGGAGGGGGATCAACATTGGGATAAGAAGGTGAATGGATTTGTTGGTCCCAAGAATTTGTAGTGGTGAAAGGAGTGAAAGATCGGCTACGAGATTGTTCAATACGTTCAGCTATAGACATAGGTCTTGGAGTGGCAACATGACTCGAAGAAGGGGTATCAACGTAAGAAGGGGTGACTGTTTGAAATGGTTGATACGAAGTGAATTGCGGAGTCAAATTGTTTGTCCTCGACGCGTCTATCCGATCTTTCAAAGAAATTTTCGGCATGGAGGGGTCGTTTGAAGTTCGACCAAAACAAGAACCGTATGAAGTAATGTCTGGTTGTGGGTACCAAAGTTCGGCAAGAGTTTTGCGAGAAGGGGTACCCATGATATGAAGAGAGAGAGAGAGAGAAAGGTAGAGAAAAGGAGAGGAAAAAGAATGTGATTTTTTTTTTATTAACAAAAGAATGAAATATACACAAAAAGAATATGGACAAAAAATCACGACACAAAAATACCACACACCTAATCGTTCTAGGGTTCACCTAGGTCAACTAGACCTGCTCGAGAACTTGATTGTCAAAGTAAAACTGTGTCGAGAAACAGGCTCAAGATACACTGATGACGAGGCCAGGTAAGTGCAGAGATAAGGGGAGGTTTTCCAACGCTTTCGCGAAGTTCCTTAATTAAATAACCCTTTCTCTTTTGGCGGTTTCGCCGTTAACACTTTCCTAGACACCCCGTAAACAATATACCGTTAAGCAAGCTTCTAAATACAGTTAACTTCTCCTAGTGAGCGCGAAGTCCTTAAGGCTTAAAGTCTAGTTTCTTTTAAATTTGTGTGGGTAAACGTTATGCGCAAGTTCGTGATTTGTGGGCCACGGAAAAGGTGATGAAATCCTTTACCGTATGTTGTGGGGTTCGCTTGCCCTTAAGTCCGTATTAATGTATGCAATGCGCAATTCAAAAATTCTATAAAGAATAAAACAATCGTTTTAAGTTTTAAGCGCGGCGCTGCAACAAATACGGGTTAGTCAATTTTTAGCGTTTGCTAGCGAACTTGCAAAGAATTCGGCAAAAGAATAGTATATTGGAAGCGTCGGATTTGAGAAGAAGGTGTTAGAAAAGTATGTACCGTTTAAGTTTTGGGTTAAGAAACCCCCGTTGAATCAAATCCGGTAAGCTTGAAAGTTCGCTTGCGCGGATCAAACTACCCGGATCTTTGGCACTGTACTCCGTAATCACCTTAACTTTGATTGTACACTTTGCTCCCACAATCGCAGTTTGCAAATCTGCAAAAATCTGCACACTTGCCCACAAAAATATTGTCCAAAAAAGAAAAACAAAAAGAATATTTTTTTTTATATATATATACAAAAAAAAATATTAACCCGAATAACAAGAAAGAAAATACGCTACCGTCTCCCCGGCAACGGCGCCATTTGATCGCACGCTTTTGGCGTGTCGGATGAAAGAATTAAAGTTTACCGCGATCAGGACGGTGTCGCTTTGCAGCTAGCCGGTGAGCACGGGTCGGTCCACAGGGAGATGGTGTTATCTTACCTTCTTGTCTTAGACGAGTTAATAAAGAATCTTGTATGTTTGTTTTGTCTAACCTATGTGTTTATCTGCAAGTATAAAGTTGTTAAGAAAGATACGAGATTATAAGCTAAGAAATCCGTACTCAAAAACCTTTGAGCCGAGTCTTGACCAATTGAAGCTAGACAATCGGCAACAACGTGGATTAGGGGATTTAAGCGGGGTATTCGTGGAATCCGGCTTATTTACCCTTGTCCTTCCGTTCTTGTCTCTTGCTTTCGCCTCCGGCCAGACCGAATGCAACCGGTCGCGGTTAGGAATCACCGTTACCTTGTCAGGGTACGGTGCCTAACGGAGCGCTTGCGTATGGTTTGGGCGAAGTTCAAATGGAAAATAACGGGAAAAGGAATTGGCAAAGAAATGTTAACTTATGAAACCGTATTAATTCTTAACAAGAACAATAATTACAACATTCACAATATAAACAAAAGAGAACAAAAAGAAAAGAACGAAGAAAAGAAAAGATACAAGTATTAAAGAGCATGAATAAAATACATGAAATAAAATGCAAGTAATAAAAAGACAAGTAATAAAAAGCGAGTAATAAAAAGAATACGGAACTAGGACCCAAGCCAAGCATGTGCTCAATAGCCAACCCTTAAACTTGCAAGCTTAATGAAGAACTTGCAAGATCAAGGGAAGGGTAGAAAACGCATGTGAAATGAAGTGCTAGTCCCGGAAGAAAATACGACCCTTGAGATCAATAACTAACTCTTAACCATTCAACCTCAATGAAGAGATTGAATGAGCAAGAGAAAGCAGAAATCTCAAGGGGGAGCAAACTAACAAGAAGGATAAAACAACCTCATCTTCATTAACATCCACTCAAAAGCTCTCACTACAATTTCATGGAGGAATGAAGAAGAAGAAGAAAGAAACTAACAAAAATGAGGCTAAAACAAAACTCAAAAATTGCTCCCTTGGTTAAGCTCAGGTCTGCTGTATTTATAGGCTGGAGAATGGAGTTCTAGGGCAACCAGCAGTCCACATTTGAAGTACCAAAAGTGCCCCTGAAATTCGGCAGGGAGTGGGCCCCACACTGCGGCGCTTGCGCGGCCAAAACCCCCTTTTGGCCGCGCAAGCGCGGCCGTACTGGTGAGTTGGTCAGTCAACTTTTGTGTCTGTTCCTGGTTCCCTGTTTCCTGGTGTTTGGCATCTTCAGAATACAAAAATTCTTCTACAATATCAGCAGATTTCCAAGTCAAGATTGCACTATCTTTTCTTTACTTTTGACTTTATCTCCCTCGAGCTCCGCGCACCCATTGATTCTTGTGCAGCCCCTCTCGTGCTTTGTGCATGTCCGAGACACGAATGACCACTGTCATATGTCTTGTCCCTAGGACCGGTATGCAGCACTGGACGGATATGGATGACCGGAACCCGGCTTTTATCTGCTGTCGACAGATGTTCTGCATTTGGCGTAACTGTGGAGATTTTATCCTGATTTGCAATATTTGTACTGGAAACCTGTATACTGTAAACATGTAACAAACACGGATTAAAAGTACCTACCTATAAACACACGAGCGTAAGAATGGGCGGTATAAAATGCAATATTCTGATATGAACAGGCATCAGTGAGTTTCAGCGACCAATCTTTTCGGTTCTTGGAAACCGGCTTCTCCAGTATCTGCTTGATTTGCCGATTTGAAACTTCGGCCTGCCCGCAGGTTTGGGGGTGGTAAGGCGTAGAGAGCTTATGATTAATGGAATATTTCCGCATCAAGGCCTCGAAAGTCTTATTGCAGAAATGAGTTCCATTGTCGCTAATGATCGCACGGGGATGCCCAAAACGGGAGAAAATGTTTTCTTTAAGAAACCTAACGACAACCTTGTTGTCGTTAGTCCGGCTGGGCACAGCCTCGACCCACTTAGAGACGTAATCAACAGCGAGAAGGATGTACAAGTTCCCAAAAGAGCAGGGAAACGGCCCCATGAAATCTATCCCCCAAATATCGAAAATCTCCACAACTAAGATTGGTTGGAGCGGCATCTCGTTCTTCCGGGATATCCGGCCCAAGTGTTGGCACCGGGAGCAAGTCTTGCAATAGTCATGAGCGTCTTTGAAGAGTTGTGGCCAGTAGAAACCACATTACAAGATCTTCTCAGCTGTCTTTCTGGGGCCAAAATGCCCGCCAATTGCTTGATCGTGGCAAAATGACAGCACACTCTTGAATTCCTCGTCAGGGACACACCGACGAATAATCTGGTCGGGACAGTATTTGAACAGATAGGGTTCGTCCCAGTAAAAGTGTTTTACTTGGGATAAGAAGCGAAGTCTGTCCTGACTTGACCATTCAGTCGGTAGTAATGCTGTGGCCAAATAGTTCACAATATCTGCGAACCAGGGTTCGCAAGATACTGTTCAAGAGCTGTTCATCCGGGAAAACGTCGTTGATCGGAATTGGAAGCGAAGGCGAAGAAGGAAGTCGTGAGAGATGGTCGGCAACTACGTTTTCACATCCTCGTTTGTCCTTAATGACAAGGTCAAACTCTTGAAGCAAGAGGATCCAACGTATTAACCGAGATTTTGCATCTTTCTTCGTAAAAAGATGGCGCAGAGCAGAATGGTCTGTGTAGACAATGACTGGAGAGCCGATGAGGTAGGGCCTGAACTTTTCTAAAGCAAATACAACAGCCAAGAATTCCTTCTCAGTTGTTGTATAATTGAGTTGGGCGTCGTTCAGGGTTCGGCTCGCATAATAGATTACGTGCGACATCTTGTTGATGTGTTGTCCTAGGACAACACCAATGGCAAAGTCGGATGCATCACACATAATCTCAAACGGGTGCGTCCAGTCAGGTGAAGAAAGAACGGGAGCAGAAGTGAGTGAGGTTTTTAATGACTCGAATGCAGTCACACAGCTCGAGTTGAAGTCGAATGGCGTATCCTTGGCCAGCAACAGAGTCAAGGGCCTAGCAATCTTGCTAAAGTCCTTGATGAACCGTCTATAAAAACCGGCATGGCCAAGGAAGGCTCGGATGTCTCGGACGCAACTGGGAGGAGGTAGATTGGAAATGACCTCAATCTTTGCTTTGTCAACCTCTATTCCATTTTGCGAGATGATATGTCCTAAGACAATACCTTCGCGCACCATGAAGTGGCACTTCTCCCAATTCAAAGTGAGATTCTTGTCCTTACATCGGGTAAGGACAGCGTCAAGATGCAGCAAACACTCGTTGAAGGAATCGCCGAAGATGGAGAAATCGTCCATGAAGATCTCCAGAAATTTTTCCACAATGTCTGAGAAGATTCCCATCATACACCGCTGGAAGGTAGCGGGCGCATTGCATAACCCAAAGGGCATGCGACGATATGCAAACGTGCCGAAAGGACAAGTGAATGTGGTCTTTTCCTGGTCTTTTTCGGCGATGGGAATCTGATTATAGCTGGAGTAGCCATCAAGAAAGCAGTAGTACTTGTGTCCGGCCAATCGTTCAAGTATTTGGTCAATGAAAGGTAGCGGAAAGTGGTCCTTCCGCGTTGCGGCGTTGAGTTTTCTGTAATCAATGCATACTCGCCACCCAGTTTGGGTGCGAGTAGGGATTAACTCGTTCGCCTCGTTAGTGATGACCGTTATACCTGATTTCTTGGGGACAACGTGAATGGGGCTAACCCACTGGCTATCAGAGATAGGGTAAATGATACCACTATCCAGATATTTTACGATCTCCTTCTTCACAGCCTCTTTCATGACTGGGTTGAGACGTCTTTGTGGATCCCTGGCTGGTTTGGCATCATCCATCAGATGAATGTGATGTTCAATAATCAGGGGACTAATCCCCTTGATGTCCGCCATGGACCATCCAAAAGCTTGCCTATTGCTGTGCAAGACCGCAAGAAGGGCTTTCTCTTGCTCTGGAGCTAGAGAAGCCGAGATGATGACAGGGAGGGTCTCGTTCTCACCTAAGTAAGCATACTTAAGGTGAGACGGCAAAGGCTTGAGTTCGAGCGTTGGAGGTGAAACGATTGAAGGCAAGATTGGTGCAAAGGTCTCGAACTCAAAAGATTCCAGCAAAGGTTCAAAACGAGTGTAAGCGACCGAGTTGGATGGTTCAGGTAACTCATCCGGAAATTCGAAGGATTCAAACTCGGGTTGTGAGCGGCTAAGATCGTTCGAGAACGTGAAACACTCGTAGTCGTTGTCGGGCACAGAAACAGCAGCAGGTTCGAAGAGGAACGCACTAGTGGCGTTAAGGTTATCGTGTTCGAACAGAAATTCCTCGAATTCACACTCTTTTGAGGTGATCTCCTGGATCGAGCAGACGTCCAGTATATTAGCATTAGGTTCGGAGGGCTGATTCCCCAACCTAAAAATGTTGAGTTCAATTGTCATGTTTCTAAAAGAGAGGTTCATCGAACCATTGCGACAATTGATCACAGCATTTGAGGTTGCAAGGAATGGGCGACCGAGTATCACCGGAATTTGATTCCGGGGGTTAGCTACAGGGTGTGTGTCTAATACAATGAAGTCAACGAGGAATATGAAGTCCCCGACTTTGATTAACATATCCTCTAGCTCACCCCTAGGATGGGTGATCGATCGGTCGGCCATTTAGAGAGTGCAGTGCGTGGGTTTCAGCTCTCCTACTCCTAATTGCTCGTATACTGAGTACGGAAGCAGGTTAACACTGGCACCAAGATCTAATAGTGCGCGGTTGATGTTCTTATCCCCAATGGTAATTGAAATCGTAGGACAGCCAGGGTCCTTCCGTTTTTGTGGTAAAGATTGGGTAAGAGCATCACTCACAGCACTAGACAAGAAAACTTTCTTGGGTACCTGAGACTTCCTCTTTTTCGTGCACAAGTCCTTTAAGATTTTTGCGTAGGACGGAACTTGTTGGACAGCATCTAAAAGAGGAATGTTGATGTTAACCAGCTTAAATAACTCCAGAATCTTCTCCATTTGTGGATTTTGTTTATTGGACTTCAACCGGTTTGGAAATGGAACGTTTTTAAAATTGGTTGAGTCCAATGCTGGAGGAGGAGATTGTGGAGTTGGAACGGATCCCAGAACAGGTGTTTTCGTGGAGTGAGAAGTGGGTCCGTTCAGAGCAGAAGAAGAGGAAGGAGAGCCTGTTGAAGAATGGAGAATAGGCTCAGAAGACGAAGAAGCAGAAGAAGAAGAAGTAGAAGAAGAAGCGGCTGGGGTGTCATCGTTGATCCGTGTGCCGATGTTGTTTTGTAGCTTCCTTCCCGATCTCAATGTGGTCACGACACTCACATTATGGTTCTGTTGTTCAAGAGCAACATGTACATTATGTGGGTGACCGGGATTTGGGAGTGGTTGGGACGAGAGCTTCCTCTTCTCTCGCTCACTTAAGGCCGCATTCATCTGTGCAATCTGGGCCTCGATGGTCTTGATGCTTTGCCCGTGAGCGGCAGTGTGTTGCACTAAGGACTGAATGGAAGACTGGATATTGGCAGTGGATTGTGTTGATTGTTTAACGAACGCTTCCAGACTTCATTCGAGCGAGAAAACCTTATCGTTGTTTGACGGAACAAAGTTGTTTGGTGGAAAAAAATTGTTGGGTGCAAAGTTGTTCGTCTGATTTTGGAAAGGTTGGGGTTGGAAGGGCTGCTGAAATTGATGTTGAGTTTGTTGTTGCGCTTGTTGTTGCGGCGGAGGGGGCCTTTGGAAATTGTTGCCTTGGAATTGATTCTGATTCTGATTCGAACCGAAATTGGGGTGGTTCGGAAGAGTATGGATCATTCCTCGGTCTTTGCTGAAATGCAGCATTAACCTGATCCTGTCCTTGAGATGGTGGATTGTAAGGACACTCTTCGGTTAAGTGAGAAAGATCGGAACAACAAGCGCAAATGGTACGAAGGGGAAGAACAGGGGCAGGAGCAGGAGAAGAAAATTTGCTCTCTATTGCTTCAAGCTTTCTCGTTATTGCAGCCATTTCAGCTTTCATCGCAATAGAGACATCAAGTTGGTGAATTCCTACCCTAAACTGACCGGTAGAAGTGGAGGTAGAAGAAGAAGAAGTCGGTCTGGTGCTCTCCCATTGTAGTGTCTGTTCCGCAAGGTCGTCGAAGAATTGCCACGCTTCCTCGTCAGATTTCGATAGGAAGTGGCCCTGACAAATGGTTTCCAACAACTGCTTGGTTGCTGGGTTCAGGCCCTCGTATAAGGTTTGGCAAAGTTGTCATTTCTCTATACCGTGGTGAGGACACTGAACAAGAAGGTCTTTATACCGGTCAAAACACTTCCAGAAGGGTTCAGAAGGAAGCTGAGAGAATTGGTTGATTTCATTACGGATCCTTGCGGTTTTATGATTCGGATAGAATTTTTTGAGAAACGCTTTAACAAACTCGTCCCAACAGGTTATGGAGTGGGAAGCGGTGCTATACAGCCATTTTTCAATAAGATCGCATAAAGTGAACGGAATGACCCGTAGACGTATAACATCGTCCGACAGCTGGGTGGTTTTCATCATGGCACAAACGTTTTGAAATTTATTGATGAAGATATAGGCATCTTCAGATTCAAGCCCATGAAATCGCGGAAGCATGTTGATGAAGTGGGGCTTAATTTCAAAATTATCCCCATTGGCCGGTGGAAGAGAAAGGCAGGTGGGAAGTGCAGAATGGGTGGGATAGAAACGATCCTGGAGCGCGATTCGCTGCGGCGCTACAACAGGCGGTGGTGGTGGGTTATTGGTCTCCGTAGGAGGTGGAGCCAATCCAGGGGTAGTCAAAGAGATGTTCGGATTAAATCCTGACATCACGGAAGAAGAGGTTGGTGATGGTGAAGGTGAAGATGTATGAACAGAATTCCGGTCAACGTCGGAGTTGGCCGGCTAAGGTAGGGGTGAAAGAGGAGTGGACGGAGTTTCGACGTCTGAGTCGATCGCGTAGTCGGTAGCGACTAACGTAACGCGGACTAGGCGGGCGCTAGTGTCCCGAGTCCAAGCGGACATACACTAAACGAGTTTAGTATAGTCAAAGCGGAGAAGGTGAGGGTAAGAAAACGTCAATGGAGAAATACGATGGGTGGTGGGTGAAAAATGGATTTTTGGCGACAAAGGGCAAGTTTTTATAAAAGTTTTTGATTTTTTCCTTTTTTTTTTCAGAAAGAGCTTTACCGGAATATGTACGGACTTACGGCTTTAAGCAATCACAAACAAGATATGCACAATCACACCTAGATCTAGGGTCACCTAGGTCTGCTAGACATCTCCTAACTGTTCCAGAGGGCTAGAAATAGGACCTCAAACCGCCTCTTCTCCGTCAATTGCGGCCAGATAAGTGCCAGGTAAGTGGGAGGTTTTCTAACGCTTTCGCGAAGTTCCTTAATTAAAAACCACTTGCCTTCGACACACTTTCCTAGACACCGCAAAAGTCAGATAGGATAAACGGCCGATGCCTGTAACTAGTCCTCTGTCCTATTGAGCGCGAAGTCCTTAGGGCTAAGTCTAGTATTTTTTAATTAACAATGGTCAATGCATATGCTTTTTGTGATTTTTGGGGTCCTGGGAAGGGTGATGAAATCCCCACCCAATCTGAATTGGTTTCAAGCCCCTTAAATCCGTATTAATGAATGCAAAGCGGTAACAAATCAACAGCAAACAATTTTTATTTTTTAGCGCGGCGCAAAGAATCCTGCACAAGAACAGTTTATTGGAAGGAGGAAGAGAATTTTGCGCAAAGAATGCTGCAGAAAACACAGTTTAGTGGAGTCCAGAGGAGTGGGGGAAAGAAGAGAAACACTTACAGGGATTTTGGCACGCAGAACGCACCAAGTGGCCGCGGTTCCGCGGCAATAGGGCCCTAATGCCGCGGTTCCGCGGCAGTAAAGAGGAGTTGTTTCTTCATTTTTCTGGTGTGGGCTGTTTTGGGTGTCCTCTTCTGTTCTAAGGCCCTTGAATCTAGAATTGCTTACTGGAACTGCTCCAGAATCTCACAGTAGACCGTTTGCTTCGTTTTGATCCGTCGCGATGTAGCCGCGAAATATGGGTTAATCTTCCCACGTCTTTGGCACTGAACTCTAACTTCGTTTTATCCTGCACACTTGCACAAAAACTAATCAAAAATAACAAGATGATTTTTTTACAATGTATATATTTTTTTTTGTTTTTCGGTTAGATTTATATTCACAAGTTAACCCGAAATTACACAAAGAAATAAACTACCGTCTCCCCGGCAACGGCGCCATTTGATTGGTAGAGATTCTGCGTGTTCAAGTTTAGTTAATTACCGCAATCAAGACGGTTTCTCTTGTAGCTAGCCGGTTGAGTACGGGTCGTCCGCAGGGAGATCGGAATCTTTTTCTATGTGCTTTAACGAGTTAAGTCCAATTTTCCAGATTTGTTTGTGATTAACTAAGTGTTAAAATGATATGTAATGAGAGCTTTTTAGGGTTAGGATTATGTTAGTTTGAGTTAGGAGTCGCTCACTTCTTTCGTTGCCACTCTTAATATCGGTGTTACGGTAATCGACAATAACGGGGATTAGCACGACTAGGAAGGAACTTGCGAGTATAAGCTAGGCTTTTCAACGCTTAAGTTCTTCCTTTTGGTGCTTGTCCGTCCGTTCTTGGCTCTTAGCCATAACCTCCGGTTAATTCAACCACAACCGGTCTCACTACGGAATCACCGCTATCATGTAGGATAGGGTGCCGTAGGGGGCGGATTGTGGTTCAATTAACGGGAGTCGATTTAAGATGTTGGGCAAGGAAAGAGTGAGAGAGATTTCCTTCTCTCAAACTTCCCTTATCCTACCCTAACAAGTATGAAACTACTCACCCATAATACGGAAAAGAAAATAAAACTAAAGAGGAAGATGGAAAGAAGGAGATTAGAAGATAACAACTAGCTATTTGAGACCTCACCTCGGCAAGGATCAAGCGTAAGCATCATGGTTGTTTAAGGATAAAGGAAAAGAGAAAAGAAACAAACAAACACAAATAACAACAACTAAGTTAACAAATGAAAATTACAAGCAATAATAATTTAACTAAAGAACAAGACAAGTATAATAACAAAAGGAACTTCTTTATTCATCATTCTTCACTCACAAAAGCTCACTACAAGTTTTTTTAATGGAGAAGAGATGAGAAGAGGAAGAAGAACAAGTATTCTAAAACCTAGAAAAATACAAGATTAAGCACCAATGGCTTCACAAGGTTCTGGGCTATTTATAGGCAGGAAACAGAAATTCTAGGGCAACATTCTGGACCCATATGAAAAGACCAAACACCCCCTGAAAAATAATCAACTGCCACCACTATATGGCCGCGGAACCGCGGCCTAGACCCCCTATTGGCCGCGGTTCCGCGGCCATTTAGAGGAGTTGGCTCCTCGGGTTTTGTGGGTTGTCCTGGTTTGCTTTTCTCTGCAGTTTGGCATATGATGTTTCTGATAAACTTTCCATATTTCTTCCAGAATTTCTGTTGATCAAAAGGTGATTGAAAGTGGATCTTTTGCCATGATTTCCTCGAGCTCCGCGTAGTTTTCTTGGATCTTGTGTTGCCATTGAGCCTTGTGCATGAAAGTGACATTGATTTGCCATTTTGTCTTTTAAACTGGTGTGCGGCAACAGACGGATAGGGAGCGGAGACCGTGTTTTATCTGTGGTTGGCAGGAACCCGGGTTTTGTCGTGTTTTTCCATGGATTTCACCGTTTAGAGCCGAGAACCTGTATCCTGCAATTGACTAGCAAACACGGCTCAAGAGTACCTACCGATATGCAATATGATAAAAATTGGGCGGTATAAAAATGCAAAAATCTGATATGAACAGGTTTAAGGATACGTTAGCCTCATTTGAGACTAAGATCAACTTAAACGTTTGTTAAGGATATGTTAGTCTATTTTTAGACTAAGACCAACTTAACGGGACCGTTTGGATCTGACAAGAGAGCAATTGGGCTCTATTGTTTAGTTTAGTGACATTGCGGTCGATAATTAGTTTAGAGACATTACGGTCCATTGTTAGTTTAAAGACATCGCGGTCGAGGTTAAGGACATCATAGTCCATGGGTTTAATGACTCCATAGTCCGTTGTTAGTTTTAAGACATCACGGTCGAGGTTAAGGACATCATAGTCCATGAGTTTAAGGACCCCACAGTCCGATGTTAGTTTAAAGACATCGCGGTGGAGGTTAAGGGCATCATAGTCCATGGGTTTAAGGGACCCCACAGTCCGTAATAATGTGTGGTTGTTGGGACCCGTCACCTCTCTGACGACGTTGAAGGATTACAACGACAAATATCAGAGGAGTAAAGAGATGTACCCTCGAACCGATGTGAATTGGTTGAAAGAGCAGATGGGTTCAGTTCAATATAAATTGAGGACTTATGCCCAGAATTGGGCTAAGTCCAGTTAAAAATGTTGAACCTTTTTTGTTCTGGCTATTAAGCCTTTATTTGGGCTCGGCCCTTTTAATAATGCTAAGCATTGGGCTTTGACATTTTTGTCTTGTATCAGAATCTGACAGTGCGCCACGTGGCGCGCCAGGCACGTTGTGCCAGTCAAAGAGCGCATTGCGCTTCTGTCGGGCAGCGCACACGAAGAGGATACGTGTCGCGCTTAGCAATAAGCGCTAGTTTGTTAGCGCATTGCGCTTTTAATTTATGAGCGCGTTGCGCTAGTCTGTTGGCGCACCAGTGAGTGACACGTGGCGCGCTTGGCGCTGAGCGCCAGCCCATGAGCGCAGTGCTCTGTTTTAGAAGCGCAAAGCGCAGATTGTGTCTCTGGTTGACACGTGGCAGGTTTTGGCGCTGTGCGCCGGTCCAATGTGCGCAAGGGCGCAATTCATGAGTGCAAGGCACTTTTCAATAGCGCAAGGCGCATCTGATCAATTTTAAGATCCAAGAACAAATTTATGTTCTTCAAAGGAGGCTTTTTCCTCAAGATCCAAGAACAAAAGTTCTTGTTTTTATAAAAGGCTCTGCCTTTATAGATCAAAGGATCTGTGAATGAAGTAAAATACTTCTTTTAGTTTTTTTTTATGATTAGATCTTTTTGATCTTTTCTTTTTTATTAAAGACCTTGGTCTTTTTCTTAGATCTTTGATCTTTTTAGAAGATGGTTCTTCTTTTTACGAGATGGTTTCTTCTCTATTATTCAAGAACATAATTCTATTTTACCTTGAAGATGAAGAAAAATATTCTTTTTTCTAAGAGCTTTCTCTTCTTTTGCAGAGGGTTTCTCTCTCTTTTTTTCTGTCTATTCTCTCTCTTTTTCTTCTCTGTATTCTCTATTCTCTATCTCCTCTCTATCTTTTAGACCTGAAGTCTAAGGTCCTTTATATAGGGCCAAATGATTTGTTAAATCAGTTTTGAGAGATCTTTCTCTGATTGATTTGGGAATATTTCCCACCGTGGGATCTTTGATCCTAAGGCTTCTGTTTTACAGAAGATAATCTTCTTGTTTCAATAAGATTGAAAAATCTTTCCATAACAGAATTTTAGTTCTGATTAATTAATAATTTATTATTAGTAGATTTTTTGATCTAACGGTGGGGAATTTTTAATTCCAGCGCCGGCGCACCTTGCGCTAGCGCACCTACGTTCGACACGTGGCGCGCAGCGCAACGCTACTGCACTAGCGCACCTGTGTTTGACACGTGGTGCGCAGCGCAGAGCGCAGCGCAACTGTGTTTGACACGTGGCGAGCAGCGCAGAGCGCTGGATCTGAAGCGTTGCTTCAACTTTTAAACTTTTAAATTTTCAAATTTTGAAACAGAGCTTTGCTCTGATTGGGGGTGCGCTGCCTAGGGCGCAGCGCTCCACGCGCTGGCGTGTCTGCTTTTGACACGTGGCGCGCAGCGCGCAGAATCTGAAGCGTTGCTTCAATTTTTGAACTTTTGAAATTCAAAACAGAGCTTTGCTCTGATTGGGGGAAACAAATGCCCCCCCACCGTTGCGCTCACGTGGCGCACACGTGAGTGCAGCGGTGGCAACATATGAGCCCTTGGATCAACTCAGAAGTTGAAGAAGCGGTTCAGTGCCTGTAAATAGGACCTTTGGTCCTCAGATGATTATTATCTTCTTCTCAAGAATTTTTATTCAGATCCTTGCTCTTCTGTTCAAGAACTTTCAAGAGTTAGAACTCTACCAAACTTAGGTAGATTCAAATTAATTTTAATAAATTAGGGTTTTTACCCATTAACAGAGCCTTGCTCTTCATAGATCTCTGATCTAAAGAAAACCCCTTTAGGGCTTCATAAGCAGAGCCTTGCTCTCATGAACCCATAGATCGAAACAGATCTTTTCTTGGGGTTTCTTAGCCCATGAATCAGAGCTCTGCTCTTTTGATAATGTGTAGATCTTCTGATCTTTTGATGAAGAACTCTTAAGAGTTTTTTCATGGATCTTGAAGATCCAAGAATTTTAATTCTCAAGAATTAATTTTAGTTAATCTTTGATGGATTTTCCATCATCATTACAGAGCCAAGCTCTTTAAGGAATTTTATTCCTTCATGACCAGAGTTTGACAAGTGTCACTCTGTTACAGAGCTTTGCTCTCAAAGGGAGATTTTCTCCTTTTCCCAAGGGATTTCTCATTAGATGAGAATATTCCTTGAGGATTTCCTCATTAATTGACAGCATCATCCAATGATGAGGCTGTTTTATTAATTGATGCATTGTCATCTGGATTTTGTGGGTCCACCTTTGGTCCCTTTTCCACTGCATTGCAACGTGGTACAAATTTTAAAGTGCCGAGCGTCGGGATTTTAAAATTAAATTATAATATTGATAATTAAATTTCGTTCTTTCTCACAGGCGACATGTCTTCCGATCTTTCTTTCCCATTTTTCCGTTCAGAGGGAGGATTCCCTGAGGCACCGGTGGACCGGGAGGTTCTCGCGCTCATTAGAGACTATGACCCAGAACACAAAAACCTTCACCTGTGGGGTAGGTGGTACGACCAGATTATCAAAGGTCGCCGAAGCTTCTCTTCTGCGACGCCATCGGATCCGATCTCATCGATTTCGTATGCAGATGCACCTCCGGTGTACTATGCCGTGGAGGTTGTCAATTGGACTTCGGAGGGTCTTCTTCAACCTTCGATTGCCGCCATACCCATGCAGCTGCCGGCAGCTTTGGATACTTTGGGGCGGCGCATATACCAGGGCGAGTCGCACCCTTGGGGACAACCCTACAACATCGGGTTGACCCCCCGACATTCGGCTGGGTATTTGCAGTGGGCCAGGTACATTTTGTCAGCGAAGAAGACGCACCTGCTGAAGATCGGTTTATACCCTGCGGTTTATGCTTCGTTGTTCCAATATCCTGCTCCTCCGACATGGTGGATTAAGGCGTTCCTGGAGCAATGGAATATCCCAACCCATACCTTTCTTATACTGGACAGAGAAGTCTCCATCTCCTTAGAAGAATTTGCTGAGATTTTCGGTTTGCCGGTTATGGGGGAGCACTACGAGGAGCTGCTTCCTCCGGACGAGTACGCTTTCGCCACTAAGCCAGTGGTGATGGGCCTAACACCGGAGAACGCCATCCAGCACCAGTTTCCTAGTTTGATAAAGGTGCTGAATATGTACGAGAGTCTTTTCTTGGAATCCGGAGGCCGGGGGGTCAGTTTCGCAGACTTCATTGCCCGGTTTCTTCGCCAAGAGATTCTATCGCAACGAGGCGAAAAATTTTCCAAGCTCGACGATCCCTTCTGCTTTGGCTTGGATCGTCGATCAGTACTGGAAGATGATCAGAAGGGCTTTTATCTTCCCGATGCCGCGATCATCCCTCTGTCAGAAATTGCTGCTCCGGGCATTGACGAGTAAACTTTCTTTCTCGGGTTTCTCGAGCTGTGGTTGTGTTGGTTCGCGCTCCCCATGCACCCTCACTACATGAGGCCGTCCGTCTTCTACCCAGCACATCGAATGGTGGCCGTAATACAAGTGGCCATCGGGATTGCCGGGCTGGCCCACCTGTACCATGGTCTTAGCGTGGCGGCGGATACAATTGAACCCGGGGTGCAAGCTCCCGACTTCCCGATGCACTACTTTACTTCGTGGATGGAAATGCACGTGCTCGGGGTATTTGGTATTCATAAAAGACCCTCGTTTTTCGAGAAGTGCAAATTCCCCAGAATTATGCAGCTGGTTGATGCTTCCATCGTGAATCCATCTCAGCGAGAGGCTAGGGGGTTGCTTCTTCGTCCGCGCACGGTCGGAGCTGGTATGTCTTTTATGGACAAAGTCCTGACGATTGGCCAAGAAACTTCCAAGACGGTGCCGACACTGCGCGACAATTTTAAGGACGGGGCCTCCGTGTTGAAATCTCGGGAGATTCTACATCTATACTCCATCAGGCCGGGCTTCCTCGTATTTAGGAAAAATGATGCGGCGCTTTTTATGAGATACAACCCCCATCATTTTTCCCAGCAGCTAAGTTATAACCAGTGGGTCCCACTGGAGGCGTTTTTGGAAGAACCTGCTGCCACCAGAGAGGGAATACGGGGTGCGCTGCATCACTTTATGCGCTTGAATACGGGCTCCCACTTCTTCATTAGCGAGCCAAGTTGCATCCCGAGGGCCCTTAACGTATACGGGGCCTGGTATCAGCACGCGATGGGTGCTGTCATCAGGGAGGAGAGGCGGCTGTTGCTCGATCGCAAGAGTGCGCCCCCTTCCAGCGATCGCAACGTCCCTTTAAGGCGACGGATCGCCGTGCCCCCTCCGCTAAGAGAGGCTGTTGCAGTTGAGCCTCCATGTGTGCTAAGCCCCACACGTGGATTGCCCCATGATCCTGTGGAGACGGTGGACATTCCATCGGTGCCCCGTGCTCCCGTGGAGACGGTAACCGTAGCTTCACCCGAATCTGGCATGGGCTTGGATATCGGGACTCGCCGTCCCAAAGTGCCCACGAAACGCAAGCTGGTGCTGGCTGCGACCGGAGCTCGCTCACAGAAGAAGAAAAAGAAGTCGCTCTCCTCTGCCGATGTCGTATTTAGTCAGGAGCCTCATGCTCCTTATAGTGAGGGCTTGAGCGAATATGGGACAAATGAGGGCTTATTCATGCCGCCAGATGATACTGATCTGGCTGCTGCCATCGCAGCTTCTGAGCGATTGGCAAGACGCGAAGAGGGGTTGGCTAACCTCGCGCGATCAAGTAATCATTAGTTGTATTTTTCGCCATTGCATTATACTTCTACCATTTTTTTTGACTAACGCTTTTCCTTCTTTAATAGGCATTTTTACCGAAGAAGCTCTCGCTGCTTCTCTCAAGACTTTTAAGGAAGAGGAACGACTTCGAGCATCCTTAGGCCTCGGTACATTTCGGTTCGCCATGTTTCTGCTCCCGTTTCTTATGAGTAATCTGACCTTTTCTTTGTCTTATCACAGGGACCACAATGCCTATCTCGCAAGCTGATGCGGAAATTCTCCCCGGGCCAGCTACCAAAGTCCCGACCTCTTCGGCCCTGCCGAAAGAGGCACTACTCAAAAAACCGATGACGGAAGCCTTGACGGCTCCAGAGGTACCCCTGGATGTGGATGATGACGTCCCGTAAAAGGAGGCTTCTAAAAGGTCTGTTTTAACGGCTCGGGAGGAAAGGAAGCGCCGGAGGCGCGCAGCAAGGGAGCGTAGTGCTGCTTTAGCTGCGGGAGAAGGTTCAAGCGCCGTTACCCCTGCTTCTACTCCTTCAGAGGAGTCTCCGGTTGCCTTGTCTACTGCTTACAGACGGACGACACGTGCAGCTCGGGAAGCCAACGGTAACTCAACTCCAGGTAATGTGCCTTGAGGCTCTGTTGTCAAAGTTTTAAGCTATCATTTCTCATATATCTTATCTTTGCAGAGCCGAGTCTTCCTGAAGAGGTGGCAGCGACCGCTGAGCCTGAGGGAGCGGTGGAGGAGGTGGCTGCTATTCCCGAACCCGGGGCGGCGGTAGGAGATGTGGTCGCGATTGCTGGGCCCGAGGTAGTGGCTGACGAGACAGTCGCGATCGCTATGCCCGGGATAGCCACCATTGCCGAGCCCGAGGTAGTGGCGAGCGAAACGGGTACAATTGCTGGGCCCGAAATGGCCGCTGTTTCTCAAGAGTCGGGCATCACTCCGATCATCGCTCTCCCTGCCTACGGTTCTTTGTCGTCTCCTGGCGTCGCAAGCGTGACAACGGCTCCCGTGGAGTCAGGGGACGAGGCGACGGGAGGTGAGACCACCCCGATGGAGGAGGGAGACGCCGTTGTTGTATCAAGTGACGCCCTCATTACGGCTCCGGCTGGCGACTCATGAGGTAAATTTTAGGTTACCGCCCTTCTTTTTATTCTGCAACCTTTCCCGACAGGGTTTATCTTGTTTCTAATGCAGGTGCGGCTAGTGCTGATATCGTGCCACCTAAGGCAACATCAACAGTTGCTGCTTTGACGGCGGCCGCCCCTTTGCCTTCTCTCGTGTCCTCCCAAATGCTGGAAGGTACGGACTTGTGACCCATCGGTTTCATTGTAGGCAATATACTTCATGTACTGACATCGCATTACTACATCCTTGCAGGAGTCCTTTTTGATCACCTGTATCAGGTGCTGCATCCACATTTCTCCTTCCATTCGGAGATTGCCTCATCTAGTGGCGTTGGTGAGTGCAACCTTTAGCTAATGTCTTTTCTTTCACAGGCAGCCGAATCGTTTCTAATTCTTCTTCGTCTTGACTGCAGCATTACAGATTGAAGGAGGAAACGAAAGAACAGTTGCGCCACCGGTACTCCCAGCCTTGCCTTCTGTCGCAGCTGGTATAGTAAACCCTATTGTTCATGTAGCTTATCTATTTCTTGAACCTTTATTTGACTAAGATTTATTTTGCAGCAATGACACCGACTTCAGCTTCATTTGAGTCCAGAATCATAATGCCAGCGGGCCCCTTTTCCAGACGTCTATCTTCAAAAGGCGCTGTGAATAGTTTGCGCATGTTAAGCGATCACCTCGAGGAACTTGACGCGGATACTCCTTCCCTTGCTGTAGATTTTGCTGCTGAGATTAATCCCATGCTGGCGACGCTCGTGAACTTTCATAGTGAGGGCGTCGTTGAGTCTTGGGTTAATCGCTGCAGGAGAATCAAGGCTTGTCTGCATGAACTCGAGGTCGGATGTCCTGCTCCCGAGGTCTTGGCTGTGAACTCTCGACGAGCTGCATGGGTCGAGCAGAGCACTCCTTACTTCCTCCATCTTGAACAAGAGGCATCCTTAAAGCGTAAGGAGTGCGAAGAGACTTTAAGCGAATCTGCCCAGCTGCACGCTCAGGTTGATACAAATGCTGCACAGTTGAAAGCTATCTTTGAAGGCTTTCTGCGATGCATCTCTGACGGGCTAACACTGAGGCAGAAGCTTGACATCGTCGACCTGGATGCGCAGAGTCGTGGGACAGCTCAGCGGGTCGTTGACGAGCAACTTTCATCTTACTTGCATCAACAGGCTCAAGTTGAAGCGGAGTTGGCCACGGCAGCTGCCCGCGAAAAGGGGCCGAGGGGAGTGCGCGAGCAACTGATTGTCTTATTGAAAACGCTTCCCTCCCAATAGTTGTTCTTGTACCAATTAACATTCGTAACTCTTGAATGAAATGTATCCCCTTTTTTTTATATGATGTAACTTGTCATCAATTGAATTTATAAATAAAAGATACATTTCTTTCGTTCTATCTTGCGTTATCTCTTGCTTTCTTCTCTTTTCTTTGTTGCCGGCATGTTACTTTAGTAAGCGTAGCCTGTAGATGGTAGAGAACATTCCGTCTTGAATTCTTCGAAAGGTAGTGATGGCTTAGGAAACAGGTTCAGATCTGCTGCCTAAGGCCTTTCAACTTTATGAGCCGTGAGGGTCTCATAAAGACTTTTCTCCCTACGAGTCGAGAGGATCTCGTAGGTGTATTTCTCCTTGGAATTGTGACGATTCCTAAGTGTGTTTTCTCTTGAAAGTCATAAGGATATCACAAGAGAATTTACTCCCTTACGAGTCATGAGGACCCGCAAGTGATGGATGAAGTTGTCCTTATCCGCATTTCATGGGGTCAGGGGTTGCTCTGGATGCTTCCCACGGGTTCACTGCCGTGTTCTGTGAAGGCCAGACTCCGCTTTGGACGTTTTCCAGGATACCGTAGTTTAAAGACCTTGCGGTCGAGGTTAAGGACATCATAGTCCATGGATTTAAGGACTCCACGGTCCGTTGTTAGTTTTAAGACATCACGGTCGAGGTTAAGGACATCATAGTCCATGAGTTTTAAGGACCTCACAGTCCAATGTTAGTTTAAAGACATTGCGGTCGAGGTTAAGGACATCATAGTCCATGAGTTTAAAGACCTCACAGTCCGATGTTAGTTTAAAGACATCACGGTCGAGGTTAAGGACATCATAGTCCGTGGGTTTAAGGACCCCACGGTCCAATGTTTGCTCTGGATGCTTCCCACGGGTTCACTGCCGTGTTCGGAGAGGACCAGGCTCCGCTCTGGATGCTTCACACGGGGTCATTGCCGTGCTCTGCGAGGACCAGGATCCGCTCTGGACGTTTTCCACGGGGTCAGGAGTGACATAATCCGCATTCCACGTAGCCAGGAATTTTGCTCTGGATGCTTCCCACGGGTTCACTACCATGTTCGGCGAGGACCAGGCTCCGCTCTGGATGCTTCACACAGGGTCATTGCCGTGCTCTGCGAGGACCAGGATCCGCTCTGGACATTTCCCACGGGGTCAGGAGTGACATAATCCGCGTTGCACGTAGCCAGGAATTTTGCTCTGGATGCTTCACACAGGGTCATTGCCGTGCTCTGCGAGGACCAGGATCCGCTCTGGATGTTTCCCACGGGGTCAGGAGTGACATAATCCGCGTTCCACGTAGCCAGGAATTTTGCTCTGGATGCTTCCCACGGGTTCACTGCCGTGTTCGGCGAGGACCAGGCTCTGCTCTGGATGCTTCACACGGGGTCATTGTCGTGCTCTGCGAGGACCAGGATCCGCTCTGGACGTTTCCCACGGGGTCAGGAGTGACATAATCCGCGTTCCACGTGACCAGGAAGGGTTGACTTTATCCGCATTTCACGGAGTCGGAGTTTGACTCTCGGTCAGCTGTACACCACCGAGTTATGGAACTGGGAGTTTCCACTGTTCCGCTTTGCTTGATGTTGTGCCTGTTGTAATAAGATGAATGTTAAGATGATCTATAGGCTGTCTATGAACCATTGAGATTCGGCCTCTCCTTCTGATGAAGCTTGGGGAGGAAGGGTGTGATTCCTTCTTTATTTGTGCCCCTGGATTGTATACAGGGATTGACATGGTATCACCTGTAGGGCATAAATTTCATTCATTTTTTTAAATTTCTTTCCATGATGCTCTATCATTTCAGCTTTTATATCGCGAAGGTCGCGATTGCCCAATCATTTCGGCTATTTTTCACGGTGCCCAATCATTTCTGCTATTTTTTTTATTTTTACTCGCTGCTTTTTATTGCGAGTTGCCCAATCATTTCGGCTATTTTGCATGCATATATTTTTACTTGCTGATTTTGTCTGCAAGTTGTCCCATCATTTCGGCTATTTCGTATGCATGTGTGGCTTGCTGGCTTTTCGCTGCAAGCTCGGAATTAGACACCGATTTCGGCATCAGCACCGCTACTACTGGGATATTGCCAGGAGAGAATCATCATTTTCCTTTGTCGATGTCGAACAAAGGTGGCTTAGTAAACAGGGTTAGGATCCTGTCGACTAAGGCTTTTGACTTCATGAGCCGTAGGGGTCTCATAAAGGTATTCCTCCCTGCGAGTCGTGAGGATCTCGTAGGCGTGTTTTCTCCTTAGGAATCATGAGGACTCTTAAGTGTATGTTCTCTTATAAGTCGTAAGGATCTTACAAGAGTGTTTTCTCCTTCTAAGTCGAGAGGACTTACAAGGGTTGTTCACCATATAGACATATCCCTAGTCACGGATGGGACTTCGTTAAGGAAATGTTTATTCGCGCCCGTGGATTGTATACAAGGGTCAGCACTGAGCCGCTTGTAGGAAAGTATTGGAGGTTGTGGGGGCTGCTTAAGAACAGGTTCAGATCCCCATAGCTTAAGACTTTTGAATCTTATGAGCCGTGAGGGTCCCATAAGAGAGTTCTCCTTACGAGTCGTGAGGATCTCGCAAGTGTAATTTCTCCCTAGGGATCCCTAAGTGTGTTGCTCCCTTGTGAGTCGTAAGGATCTCACGAAGGTGGTTTCTCTTTACAAAGTCGAGAGGACCTTGCAAGTGTCTTTTAACGAGATTGCGCCCTTTCGGGTTTTCACAAAACTCGCCGGTAACCCTGCTGTTTTTACTCACGGAGCCCTTTCGGGTTTTCATCCGTACCCATTTTGCTTATGGACATACCGTTTTCTTTTTTCTCTCTTTTTTTATTCTTTCTTTTTTTTATTCTAACGAGGTTGCGCCCTTTCGGGTTTTCACAAAACTCGCCGGTAGCCCTGCTGTTTTTACTCACGGAGCCTTTTCGGGTTTTCATCCATGCCCATTTTGCTTATGGACATACCATTTTCTTTCTTCCTTCCTTTTTTTTATTCTCTTTTTTTTGTATCAGCTTTGGGACGCTGCAGTCCACCGTAGTTTATCGACATCTCGGTCAACGGCTAGTTTTAGGACATAGTGGTCCGTTGTTAGTTTAAGGACGTTTCGGTCCGTCATTAGTTTAAGGACGTTTCGGTCCGCTGTTAGTTTAAGGACATTTCGGTCCATCGTTAGTTTAAGGACGTTTCGGTCCGCTATTAGTTTAAGGACGTTTCGGTCCGTTGTTAGTTTAAGGACATTTCGGTCCCATATTAGTTTAAGGACGTTTCGGTCCGCTGTTAAGGAAGCCGGTTACTACTTACAGAGTTTAGGCTTAGGAAGATAGCGAGCGGACATAGTCGTCGTCACCTATCATTGACCTAGGCCGTGACTCGTTAGGCGTAGTATTTCTTCAGGAAGCGACCATTTATTGGCCTGAAGGGCCTTTCGCCATGCATGTCCATGAGTAGATGGGCTCCACCTTGGTAGACTTTGTCTATGATGTACGTGCCTTCATAGTTTGGCTCGAATTTCCCCCGTTTGGCGCGATTGGGGATCATAGGTCTTTTGACCACTAGCACGAGTTCGCCTTGGCGGAATGTTCTCGGCCTGGTCAATCTTTCATATGAGCGCGTCATCTTTGCTTTATAAGCCTCTAGATTTTGTTGCGCTATGAGCCGGGTTTCATCAAGGGCATCGAGCTCCTCAAGCCGAAGGTGAGCATTCTCTTCGTCTGTTAGCTCGTAATGAACTGCCACTCGTAGAGAGGGTAACTCTATCTCGAGGAGGAGTACCGCTTCTGTACCGAATACCAATGCATATGGAGTTGTGTTCGTAGCCGTTTTAAACGTAGTCCGGTACGCCCAGAGAGCTTCACGCAGTCTCTCGTGCCAGTCCTTCTTATTTCGGGACACCGTCTTTTTCACGATCTTTGTCAAGGTCTTGTTGAAAGCCTCAACTAGACCGTTAGCTCGGGGATTATAGACTGATAAGTATCTCCAGTCTATGTTGTGTTGTTGTGCGAAGCGGCTAATCTATGACTTCTGTAGACTGGCCCGTTATCGGAGATAATCCGTCGCGGAGTGCCGAATCGATAGATAACGTGCGTCTTGAAGAAATGGAGGATATTCTCCGTCTTCACCTCCCTCAGCGGTACTGCTTCTGCCTATTTGGAGAAGTAATCAGTCGTCGCCAAGATGAATCGATGTTCTCTGGACGATGCTGGTTTGATGGGGCCGATTATGTCAGTTCCCCACATTTCGAACGGCCAGCTAGCCACCGTTGGGTGTAGTGGATTTGGATGCTGATGGATGAAGTCCCTATGGATCTGGCATGAGTGGCATTGCTTCGCATACTCAAGGCAGTCTTGGATCATCGTGGGCCAATAATAACCCATTCGTTTGATCTTCAACTTTATCTTTGGCCCGGCTTGGTGAGAACCGCAGAGTCCGTCATGAGTTTCTTGGACGACTCTTCTTGCTTCTTCGGGTCCCAAGCATCTCAGCCATAAAGAATAAAATGACCTCTTATACAGAGTATCATTGATGAAGGCGAAGGATAAGGCTCGCTTCATGAGCCGATGTTTTGAGGACGCATCCTCGGGCGTTCGACGGGATTTGAAGTAGTCTATAAAGACTTCTCTCCAGTCCTCAACCATTTCTTGGTCGTTTACTTGTAGAGTCATTTGCTCGGTCGCTCCCTTTTCCTTGGACGGCTCCGGAGATATTTCTGCCGGTGCAAGAACCCGACGGCTTTGCACAACGATCTTCACATCATCGAGGTTCTCATCGGCCAGTTCTTTAGCAAGCTTGGCTATGCATCCGCTTTGCTATTTTTCGTACGCGGTATGATTTCCAAAGTATAGGAAGGAATCCGAGTCAGCAGTTGCTATACTCTCTCGCTGTACTTCACCAGCTCTGGTTTGCACGTTTGACAGTTGCCATTTACTTGACTGACGACCAGCTGGGAGTCTCCGTATATGAGGAGGTTCTCGATCCCCATGTCGATAGCGATCTCGAGACCTGCTATCAAAGCTTCGTATTCAGCTTCATTGTTTGTCCTCGGCTCTGTTAAGGAGAAAGCAAAGCGCATTATTCCTCCTTGTGGAGTTACGAAGATGAGGCCTATCCCCGATTTGATTATCGGGGTGTTTTGTTTGTGCTTCTTCATGGAGGATGCTCCATCGAAGTAAAGTTCCCACCGGGTATCATTTCCGTTGATCGTGTCAAACGCGTGCTCGTCTGGTAGTTCGCAATTCAAAGGAGAATCGGCAGGTATTGGATGCTCAGCGAGGAAGTCGGCGATGGCCTGGCCTTTCACTGCCTTAAGAGGCTGATAGGTTATTGAGAACTCCATCAAGTGCAAGGCCCATTTAGCGAGCCGCCCTGTCAATATAGCGTTTGACATCAAATACTTGAGAAGATCCACCTTCGATATGAGAAGAACATCATGCGCCAACTCATAGTGCCTGAGCTTTGTTATCGCGAAGATCAATGCCAGGCAGTGTTTTTCGATGGGAGAATAATTGATTTCTTCCCCTAACAGAACTCGACTCAAATAGTAGAGGGCTCTCTCCTTCCCTTGGTCGTTCTCTTATGCCCATAATGCGCCTAAGGAACCTTCAAGGGCGGTTGTATACAGAATGAGGGGGTTTCCCTTGACCGGAGCAGCCAACACTGGTGGATTCTGCAGGTATTTCTTGATTTCATCCAGCGCACTTTGGCATTTGTGATCCAGACGAACGGGGTTCCCTACTTCATTAGGTGGCTGTAAGGACGACACTTGCCCAAAAGATTGGCTATAAATCGTCGGATATACGCGAGCTTTCTTTGGAGAGACCGCAATTGTTTGAAAGTCCTTGGCGGGGGCATTTCCGTGATCGCTTTGATCTTCGACGGATCTATCTCGATGCCTCGGTGTCGGACGACGAACCCCAGGAATTTGCCCGAAGAAACTCCGAACGCGCATTTGAGAGGGTTCATCTTCAAGTTGTATTGCCGAAGGCGTTGAAATACGGTCTTCAAATGCTCTAGATGTTCCTCGTATGATTTGCTTTTAACTACGAGGTCGTCGATGTAGAATTCGACGATTTCATGTATAAGGTCATCGAAGATCTTCGTCATGGCCCTCTAATAGGTGGCACCGGCGTTCTTTAGACCGAAGGGCATCACTTTGTAGCAGAATATACCCAAAGGGGTCCGGAAATCGGTGTGCCTCTGGTCCTCGGGATGCATCTTTATCTGGTTATATCCCGACGATCCGTCCATGAAGGAGAAAACCTCGTGAGTGGACATGTTATCTATCATCAGCTCAGTGACTGGTATTGGGAAGTCATCATTTGGGCAAGCTTTGTTGAGATCTCGGAAGTCTACGCATATGCGCACTATCCCATTTTTCTTCATCACCAGGACGATGTTGGCGATCCAGTCAGGATATTGGACCTCTTGGATGAAGCCAGAGTCGATCAACTTCTTGACCTCGGCATTGATGCTCATCTCAAGCTCGAGCCGCATTCTTCTCGGCGCTTGTTTGATTGGCTTGATGTCCGGTGATATGGCCAGTTTGTGGACAGCAATCTCTGGATCTAGTCCTGGCATCTTGGAATAGTTCCACGCGAAGCAATCCTTATGCTGCATAAGCACGTCTTTTAGTGTAGCTACCCTTTCCTCAAACAGCAACTCATTGACGAATGTCGGTCGCGGGTCACTTGCCGTTCCCAAATCGATTTTCTTGAGGTTATCTACAGTAGTATGTATTCCATCCTCCAGCTCTTTCGGTGCCGGTGGAAATTCTGAGATTACCTCGTCATCATTGTTTTCGAAGCACCAGAGGAGTTCATCCATATTCTCGGGCTCTTCTTTTGATAGCGTTATCATGTGACAAGTACGAGCTCGCTTCCAAGACCGATGTTGATCTGGTTCTATTCTCGCTGTATGCGCGGCTTTGGGTTCATGCTTCTGCGGCAGGGTTACACTCCAGTTGCTGGATAGAGCGAATTTGCCGAGCAGATATTGGTCTTCGACCCAGTTTTTGAAGGTGAAGCAGTCTTCAATAGGATGTCCTATTGCCCTATGATAGGCGCAATAGTCCGGATGAGAGACTTCGCCTGCTTGCTCGGGGTGTTTGGGTTCCGGGAGGATAATCAGTTGATGTTTTATAGCAAGATCAAGTATGTTCTTTGTCTTGTTCTGGGCAAAAGAGTACGCTCGACCCATCTTCTTTATAAGAGATGAATCTGGATTGCTTATCTTCTGATCGCGTGGCTTCTTAGTCCCGCTTTGTCGCTGTTAAACACCTTTCCCGTTATTCGGTTTGTTTCTGCCTCTGCGTTGGGCCTTTTGCAAAACGGGTTGACAGGGAGGAGAATTTTCATCTTTTGCAGCCTGTTGAAGAAGGCGTTGTGATCAGTCGAAAATAATGTATTTTTAACACGGCAATTTCCTTAACATTTGCACTCATTTAGAAGTGTTCGGTATTCATATTTCACATATTAGCAAATCAGTCGTTAAATATCAGATTTCATGTGTTAGACTTTTAAACCGACACTTTAAAGGAAATTAACCGCATTTCATGGCATCGCATCATTTCTGTATTTGCGCAACACTTGTCTTGAGTCTGTGCAGGAAAATACGGAAGAAAAACCAAAGAGCTGATCAAAATTACGCCAACTCAATGAATTCAGATCTGGTAGCATTTCAGAAGGATATATTAAATTCCACATATACAATAATGGCCCATACATCAGCCCAAGCAAGCACCAGAGAGCCCAACCCCAACTCTCCAAAAGCGCCGCGGTTCCGCGGCAGGAGCGCGCTTGCGCCGCGGTTCCGCGGCGGCTTGATGGCTTCAGAGACTCAATTTTACTGTGTTATCTCTATCTCAGTGGCCACAGCTCATAATGACATGTCAAATTCCAGAAAGACCTAGAAGCTACTACCAGATCAGCAAAGATCATTAAACAAGGCTAAACATAATTAAGCTCCTAACTAACCTTTTCTAGAAGCTCCCTCCTAACTAATCACATCTAGAAGCTTCTCCTCTAACTAACTTTTGGAGGGAAATTCAAATTTGAAATCCTAGATCTAGGGTTTAGATGGCTATAAATAGGAACCTAGATCTAAGGGTTGAGGTTGTTCATTAGTTGTTCATCATTAGTTCTTCATTAGTTGTTAATCTTTTCATTAGTTCTTTCCCTCTTACATCATTTTCTTCCACAAGTCTAGTGACAAGACTTGTGCGAAACCCTAACCCTAATTCCACTCCAAATTCAAGATCTTGAGTACCAATCAAGCGAGAAGCCTTCAACCTTTTAGGAGCCGAGCCGATCTTCAATCGGGCAAGTGATCCAAGCCGATCCGCGACTCACGGAGACGAGCGAAGCCAAATCGACGATCGAGTTCTTCATCTTGTAGTTCTTGAGCGAATGTAACGAAATTGTTGATATAAATAAAAGGTGAAATTCTTTTAATCTTGCTTTCTTTAATTCTTGCATCATGATTAGATCTCAATTTGTAATTGTTGTTCTTGTTGTGATGTTTGAGTAAAACTCCGCTCGTTAAGGAGTCGAGACGATAAATAAAATGATGATGTAACAAATCTTAAAACGATTTTTAAGTCCTACGAGTTTTGTAAACCCTAGCAAGTTCAAGAATCGATGACCTAGTTTCGTTGCGATGCTTTCTTGATTGTTATCGCTCGAAATTAGGGATCTACGATCGTTTCTTGAAATTACTAGAGGCTAGAATATGAATGATATCGATGAATGAACAAGGGATAAGATGAAACCCTAGTTTCACTAGAAATCCCTAATTCTTGTCGATCATCATCGATCTAGTATCAATTCATCGAAGGATAAGAATACGTCATCTTGAGATTGCATCACATCTATAGATCCGATCGATTCCTACGAGCCTCATTTCGATTCTTGAGATTTGGTTTGGAAAAATCATCAAACTATCAATTCTTGATTCTATCTTTTTCTTGTTATTAGATCTAGATTTTCTAATTCTTGAACTTCAAATATAAATCATGAATTGTTCTCTTTTCTTTTCTTTAAAGTTTCAATTCATCTAATTCAAAAGACGAACGATTACACTTTCCCTGTGGACGATCCGCACTCACTTACAAACTACATCCGACACCGTAGTTGATTGCGGTCAAATAATTTTTGGTTGTGATTTCTTTACAATTTCATACTACACAATCCGAAATCGTACTCAATCACGTTGCGTCCTAGCTTTCTCGTAGATGGCCATTTCGCGATTATGGTCATTTCGAACCTTTTGACCTGCTTCCCTTATAAGCTTGTCCATTTGTTCTTCAAATGACGGACTGGGCATTTTTACGTCGGGAGCTTTTTCTGGTTCGGGGTTAGAATTTTCCCAAAAAGCATCTCCCTCTTCATCAAAGTCATGTATGACGTAGCAGTCGCGGAGTAGTTCCCGTTTCTTGGGTTGAACTTACCCAAGTCCGGTCGTTTCCATTCTTCCGTTGGGCAATTTTCGCTGAGTTCCAGGGACGTTCCAGATCTTGTCATAGAACTTAGCTTTTTGAGCGGTCTGTTTGAAGGGTACGCCTTGGCGCTTTAACAGCCTTTTTGTCCATTCGTATAATATTTGGGCAAACGAATGGGCTGGAGCCTGTCAAGTGTAGAGTCCGCGCCGTGCCAGATTTCTTTCTCCCCTTTGGTTTTCCCGGATCGGTAGAATAGGATCGCCATTTCACCTTCTCGCGTAGGAGGGACGTAGAACGTCTGCAGTTCTTCCACACTGTGGGTATCAAGCGCGTCTAGTTCTTTATGATGTTTGGGCGGAACCATGACAACTTGCAAACCTTGCTCTTCATCAGCGAGTGTTTGTATTGAAGGCCGAGCAGAGAATATAGCATGGAACTCATCTTCCGAGTCGCTGCCAAAGATCAACATAGGAGCGGACGGTCCCGTCTTGTTGTACTGGGGTGGCCCTGAATAAACTATCTCTTCCTCTTCCTCGGTATCACTCCCGAAGACCGGAATGGTGGTGATAGCTTTGTTCTCCGGTTTGTGACATCTCTCTGTGTCTTCAAAGTCTCGCAAGAAGTATTTTGCATCTTCGTACTTGCGGACTTCGTTCACGAAGAATGGGTTTAACTCTCTTGTCACAGTATACTCGAGACCATCCTTGAAATACTTCATACCGTGATGTTGTGTAGAAGGGATGATGTTGTACTCGTGTAACCAAGGCCGGCCGAGCAAAGCATTATAGCAGGTCTTGGCGTCAATGATGTGAAATTTAATATCTGTGATGAGTAGTCCAAAGCGCAGCGTCAGTATCACCGACCCGAAGGTCCGTGATGACTGAGAGTCGAAGCCGGAGATGGTGATTTTATCACAAGCGAGGTGCTGAACACTCATGCAGATTTCCTTCAACACTCGCACGTTGAGGAGATTGACGGAAGACCCATTGTCGACCAGGATTTTGCCTATCTTGATATCGTGACAATATCCGGAGACATATAGGGGACGGTTGTGCTCGCACGTCCCAAGGAGGAGATCTTCATCGCCGAAGGTAATATCGGCTGTGTGTACTTCTTCCAGCTCATCCTTCATCTTTTCTTCGGCGAGAAAAGCTTGGAATTGCTCTGGCTCTTGTTGCGCCTTGATCAATGAGTCCCTTGCTTCTTTTGATAGTAAAAGAGCGTCGAGAATGCTGAGCTGCGAGGGTAACTTCCTCAAGTGTGCCAGAATGTTTTAGTCCACCTTACTTTTTCTTGGCGGGTCCTTGGCGGTCAGCTCTTTCATGACTTGGTCATCTAGGGCGATATCTTCAGAGACCTTCTCTTTTCCTTTATCTTTTCTATTCGCGGGTCCAAGATTCTTTTCTGGAAGTGTGCGATTGCGGAGCTGGATATTTTCGCAAGCTTTCGGTTCTTCCTCTTTTCCCAAAGTGGATTCTTTGAAGAGAGGGCGAAGAGTCATCTCTTCGTCAGAGTCGCTTCCGAAGGTGTGAACCTGCGATCCCCCGGCGCTGACCGTGTGACAGTTGCTAGTAATTCTTCCAAGCCCCTCGGTCGTATTTCTTCGCTCCCGATGAGTTTTGCGTTTCATCCGCTTGAAATGCTGCCGGTGAGCGACATACCCTTGCCACCATCTTGTAAAAGCGTTGCACTTTTCGGTGAGGTGCGAAATCTTTCGATGATATAGACAGTAGCTAGGATATGTTTCTCCTTCACCAAGAGCGTTTGTTTCGGAGGATGGCAGCTTCATCCCCATTGATATGGCTTTTTCAAACCTTTTCTTTGACTTGGACTTGTTTTTGTTCGTGACAGATATACTTTGATCTGGCGGGAGTGTTTCAACTCTTTCGTCCAGCCGCCGGCGTTTGGCTTTCTTAAATATGGCCATCTCACTCTCCTGATCAGCTTTACTGTTCAGTAGAGCTTCGTTTAGGAATGCGTCGATCATTTCTTCTGATAGCCCATGAAGTTCCGGTTCAGGCTCTGCCCCCAGTCTCTCGGTGCAAGGAGGTTCTCCATCAGCTGTCGACGAATGAGAGATCATATGGCAACTTGCTACGTAATCCTCAGATTCGTCCGACGAGTCTTCTCCATTATCTCCGTCTTCAAGGACGTGGCCGAGGAATTCTTGGAGCGTGATTGGAGTCCGCGCCTTCTGGTTGTACTCTTCCAGCGTGTCGATATGTTTTTGTAGCTCCGTGCGCTTATCGCCAGGCTTCACGGGCTTTCTGGATTTCTTCTTCTTTTTCGATGATTTCGACGGCTGGATATGAACACTTTGGTTATCACCACCAACCTTTGGAGTTGGGAGCGGCTTCAGCATCCCTTCAATGATTTCAGGTTCCAACGGGTTCTTCCACCTGATTGCTGGGCATATCTGGAGATCATTCAGTATCCTTTTGGCGTTGGCCGAAAGAGTCATCTCCCATGGAGCTTCTTCAACAAAAGAGCACGTTGCCCCCGGTGTATCCGTCTTCTTAGGAGTGTGCGGCTGTGGTGGGCTTACTTTCCACTTCTCCGACAGTGCAAACTTACCTTGTTGGTACTGATCCTCAATCCATCCCTTAAAGACGAAGCAATTTTCGATTGGATGGCTTACCGTTTGGTGGTAAGGGCAATAATTGGGATTATTCACTTCGCCGGGTTGCGATGGTCGCCTTGGATTCGGCAAATTGATAAGCCTGTTGCGCATCGCCAGCTCAAATAGTCTCTTCGTTTTATCCCGTGGGAACGACTAAAGACGCTTCATCTTCTCATTATAATAGCGTCGTCCCTCTTCCAGTTGATCCGCTAGCTTTGGGGCACTGGGCTGCTGTTGGATGTTCGCAACGAAGATCGCCTTCCCTTTACCCTTTTCGTTCCGCGGTTCCGGCTTCGGGGGAATGTCTATGACCCATCTGGTCCATCTGGGCCAGCTTGTCGATTAGAGCCTGGAATGTGGTCGGTTTGAAGAACATCATGAACTGTGAAATAGTTGCATGAGTGTCTAGGGTGCCCACGAACATGCCCACCGCTGGTTCTTCTTCGATGCACTGTTCGCACTTCGACCACAAATTCCGCCATCGGATTGCGTACTGAACCCACGTCTCGCCCGGCTTCACCCTGGCATTGATTAATGTCGTTATTGGGGTGCGTTCACTAGAGCTTGCGAATCGCTGGGTAAACAACAACTCCATTTTCGCAAAAGTCTTGACGGAGTCATTCGGGAGTTCGGAGTACCATTCGAAGGCTGTCTCCGATAAGCTGCCGACGAATTGGTGGAGCAAAAGTTTATCATCGCCACCAGTATTGCCACAGAGGGCCCTGAACTGAGCGACATGTTGATGGGGATTGCCTGTCCCCTTGTACACATGGAATTTCGGGATCGTGAAGCCCGGCGGGTACTTTATCTGATCATACCAGCCTGGATACGGTCGCCCAGTTCTAACAATTTGCCCAGCCGCATCATTCTCCTGGTGAACTCGTATCTGCTGAGAGATATAATCGTCCAGGACGACCTTGGAAATTGTCTCCTCCTTGGCTGTTGATAGAGCCGGCAGAAGGTTTGATGTTTCTCCTCTATCATCTTCAATTATCACTGGAGGATCTTCGGCTGGAAGGTCCGGCTGGATCATCATGCCCACCATATCCTGGAATAGAAAGTTCATTTGCTTTATATTGGCCGCTTGTTCCGCATCCTCCTTGTCCTTCTTTTCGAGCATTCTCCGAAAGAATTCAGCATCAGTCTCGTGTTCGTGACGTTGTTCCGAAGACGCCTCCGGGCTTTCTTTTGGCCCGGTAAGTGCGGCCATTGCAGTCAGCATCTCTTGAAGCTTCTGCTGCTGTTGTTCCTGAGCCCTTGTTATTGATCGGGTGAGCGATCGGTGGTCCGTAGAAGCGCGGCTATCCTCTTTCCCGGATCCCATGTAGACGGTATGCACCACCATGCCCCCAGACTTAGGGCGTTTGGGCTCAGTGCCTTTGTGGTCTGCCACGTTTACATGGGCTTTCTCTGGCCTCCTTTTCTTTTGAGTAGTCGACGTGGAAGGGGCCATTGTAGCGGGCACCCAAGTGGTTGTTGTCTTTTGCGGCTTACCAGGACGGTTTTCTTCCTGTCGGACCTTCAGCTTCTTCTGCCAGCGGGGATAGTCTTGATCAACCACCGACTCTCGGACTTGTAGCCAGATTTTGTAAACATTAGAAGACAGTCGTTGAGGGGACTGTTCCGGCTTCATTTCTATGACGGTCTCCACCGGCGGCGGAGATCTTTTTAGTACAGCGGTAGGCGAATTCCTGCGCACCTTATTCAGCAGCTCAAAGTTGTTCCCGGTTGGAACAGCAGCATTAATTTCCACCGTTGGAGCCGGTGGAGTTAGCCCAGAGGGGGAGTTTCCCCCAGCCTTCCTTACTCAGCACCAGTGGCGACATCGAGCGTGTCGAGCTGACGGTGTTGGTTCGGCGATGAGGATGGCTTTGTCTTGTCCCCTGTCCAGATAAGGCGCCGCTGGTGCCAGCCTCTTGAAGACTGACGTCTTTTGAGTAGCGGTATCCAATCTGTCAAAGACAGACCTTCGAGCAGGAACGGGAGCCGGAATAGTCAATCTTGTAAAGACCAACTATTTGGCAGGAGAAGCCGCCTTGACGACTTCAGGGGCAGAGACGGCTATCTTCTTCGAGATGGCCACTTCAGGTGTCATGGTCTTCTTGGCAGGCCCATCGGAGTTCAGGCTCAGTCTGGCGAAGACCGAGGAGTTGGAGCTGGACGACCCGTTGAGAGGGGCCGCGGTAGTAGCAAGTCGATCAAAGACCGACTTCTTGGGAGCTTGGTGTTGGTATAGGAGCACTGAAGCTCGTTGGCGGGAGCATGGTCCTGAAAAACAATCCTGTGGTGGCCTGGGTGACATGTTCCACCGGTATCGTGAACAGGGACGCCGCTTGAGGTCCGTAAGCTACACCTCCAAGTGAGGTGAAGCGTAGGTTGCAGTTGCAGTTGGAACATCTTGCACAAGTGGACGCCATTGATTCTTTGCTTTCTGCAGCAAGCAAAACGCCAAATCTTAGTACCTCTAAACCCAAGGGAAACCATTAGTAAATCACGATTGGTTCGCGAACACGACACATGAAGTGTGGAGTGGAAAGAGGAAAAGGTCCCACCAGGCGTGCCAGAATCTGTTCCCCTCCGAAAGACGCGGCGGAGACACGGCGGACATCTTGCCTGAATTTCGGGGCAGATGTTAATTGGTGCTATCCATCCACCTCTCCGAAGATGCCAAATTGATTTATGGCACCATGTATCGAAGGTTTAAATGGATGCGGCCGATGTAGCAGACTTCGTCAGATTCCCCCTCGTTTGAGGGGTTTTTGATTGTGGGGACGCTCTTCCCTGCAGGCGCAAGCCCCTGCAGTTAATTACGCTACCGCATCGCGGTAACAACTTTCTCCTTCTCCAGATGGTCACTTTGTGTCGTGGGTGTTTGTTTTGTGTTTGGTTTTCCGTGGATTGTACACGGAGACTAAGTAATGCTGTCGCCCGTAGGGTGTAGACTAGTCCAAATCCGTATCTTTCTTAGATTTGGGTTTGGGAGTTTGGGTTTAAGGATACGTTAGCCTCATTTGAGACTAAGATCAACTTAAACGTTTGTTAAGGATACGTTAGTCTAATTTTAGACTAAGATCAACTTAACGGGACCGTTTAGATCCGACAAGAGAGCAATTGGGCTCTACTGTTTAGTTTAGTGACATTGCGGTCGATAATTAGTTTAGGTACATTACGGACCATTGGTAGTTTAAAGACACCGCGGTCGAGGTTAACGACATCATAGTCCGTGGGTTTAAGGACTCCACAGTCCGTTGTTAGTTTTAAGACATCACGGTCGAGGTTAAGGACATCATAGTCCATGAGTTTAAGGACCCCACAGTCCGATGTTAGTTTAAAGACATCGCGGTCGAGGTTAAGGACATCATAGTCCATGGGTTTAAGGACCCCACAGTCCGTAGTAATGTGTGGTTGTTGGGACCCGTCACCTCTCTGACGACGTTGAAGGATTACAACGACAGATATCAGAGGAGTAAAGAGATGTACCCTCGAACCGATGTGAATTGGTTGAAAGAGCAGATGGGTTCAGTTCAATATAAATTGAGGACTTATGGCCAGAATTGGGCTAAGTCCAATTAAAAATGTTTAACATTTTTTGTTCTGGCTATTAAGCCTTTATTTGGGCTCGGCCCTTTTAATAATGCTAAGCATTGGGCTTTGACATTTTTGTCTTGTATCAGAAACAAAGTTTGTTCTGACAGTACGCCATGTGGCGCGCCAGTCGCGTTGCGCTAGTCAAAGAGCGCATTGCGCTTCTGTCGGGTAGCGCACACGAAGAGGACACGTGTCGTGCTTAGCGCTAAGCGCTAGTTTGTTAGCAAATTGCGCTTTTAATTTATGAGCGTTGCGCTAGTCTGTTGGCGCACCAGTGAGTGACACGTGGCGCGCTTGGCGCTGAGTGCCAGCCCATGAGCGCAGTGCTCTGTTTTAGAAGCGCAAAGCGCAAATTGTGTCTCTGGTTGACACGTGGCAGGTTTTGGCGCTGAGCGCAGGTCCAATGAGCGCAAGGGCGCAATTCATGAGTGCAAGGCAGTTTTCAATAGCGCAAGGCGCGTCTGATCAATTTTAAGATCCAAGAACAAATTTATGTTCTTCAAAGGAGGCTTTTTCCTCAAGATCCAAGAACAAAAGTTCTTGTTTTTATAAAAGGCTCTGCCTTTATAGATCAAAAGATCTGTGAATGAAGTAAAATACTTCTTTTAGTTTTTTTTACGATTAGATCTTTTTTATTAAAGACCTTGGTCTTTTTCTTAGATCTTTGATCTTTTTAGAAGATTGTTCTTCTTCTTACGAGATGGTTTCATCTCTATTATTCAAGAACATAGTTTTTTTTACCTTGAAGATGAAAAAAAATCTTCTTTTTTCTAAGCGCTTTCTCTTCTTTTGCAGAGGGTTTCTCTCTCTTTTTTTCTGTCTATTCTCTCTCTTTTTCTTCTCTGTATTCTCTATTCTCTATCTCCTCTCTATCTTTTAGACTTGAAGTCTAGGGTCCTTTATATAGGGCCAAATGATTTGTTAAATCAGTTTTGAGAGATCTTTCTCTGATTGATTTGGGAATACTTCCCACCGTTGGATCTTTGATCCTAAGGCTTCTGTTTTACAGAAGATAATCTTCTTGTTTCAATAAGATTGAAAAATCTTTCCATAACAGAATTTTAGTTCTGATTAATTAATAATTTATTATTAGTAGATCTTTTGACTAACGGTGGGGAATTTTTAATTCCAGCACGGGCGCACCTTGCGCTGGTGCACCTACGTTCGACACGTGGCGCGCAGCGCAGAGCGCATCGCAACTGCGCTAGCGCACCTGTTGTTTAATACGTGGCGCGCAGCGCAGAGCGCATCGCAACTGTGCTAGCGCACATGTGTTTGACACGTGGAGCGCAGCGCGCTGGATCTGAAGCGTTGCTTCAACTTTTAAACTTTTAAATTTTCGAATTTTGAAACAGAGCTTTGCTCTGATTGGGGGTGCGTTGCCTAGGGCGCAGCGCTTCTAGCACTGGCGTGTCTGCTTTTGACACGTGGCGCGCAGCGCGCAGAATCTGAAGTGTTGCTTCAATTTTTGAACTTTTTAAATTCAAAATAGAGCGTTGCTCTGATTGGGGGAAACATGGCCTTAGTGCAAATAAGAGATTGTTAGATATAGGTATGGTAGAAGCAATTATTGTTGTACTTGGACCTATATGGACAGAGCATTCTTGCTCGATATGATAATATTCTATCTGGTTTGCTTTATCTTTCATGTGTATATATTTTACTTGATATTACATATCGCTATTACATGCTGATAAAGCCCATAGGATATTTGCTTGACCGTCAGGATCATGATATGATCATACTAGTGGGGCCTAGGTATTCCATAATCACATACTTAAATGTTCCAAATCGTGAGAGTATCGAGACTGGGCATCGGTACTTGAGTAGACTAGTGTATACATTACATGACCCTGACCGGGGCGATGGTTGATCACACAGCCATTGGTGTTTGACAACAAAGATTGTATACAAGTGCTCATTAGAGAATGAGTACACTAAACATGGTATTATACTTATTTTCAGATAGTAGTTCTCTGGTGACAAGAGTATATGATAGTCTATTGACCTGATATCATCATAGTGTCATGTGTGTGTTCCCATTGTACTTAGATTACTACCCAACCACGGATTTAAAGATCCATGCATACAGGTTTTAGTTGGGTATAGTCCCAAGCACATAGAGGCAATGAGCGGTCGAGAAGGGATTCGTCTCTCCCGGTATATGGAGTCGATGTCTCGCAGTGCATGATTGACTATAGCTATAAATCCCTGGCCAGGGCGGGTGAGATATACCGATAAGGGTTATTAGTTGTATCTCTAATGGTTATGAGTTTGACATCGACATTGTTGGGGTCAAAAATTACACTCCGGTTGACCAATTCAAAGTCAAAGTCAACCCCCAGCTAAGTGGTCCCAAGCCCCAGCAAGCGAGCCCAAGCCCAAGCCAAGTTGGCCCACGCCTAAGTCAAGACCGAGCATGGAAGGGACCGGCCCCATGACAAAAAATGAAGCAATAAATTAGTTTAATGTAATTTTTTAAATAAATGTCTGGAAGAGGGGCAAAAAGCCAAAATTTTATAATCCCAATAAATTATGTGCAAAAAGAAATAAGCACATGAGGCATGAGGAGGCACAAGTACCATTTAGAAAAGACCAAGGGACTATATGTAAAGTGTGTATCCTATAAAAGGCAAACATAATGAGAAAATCAATAACAACTTTTATTTCTCTCATAATTTCTAGGGTTTTGTACCTCTTCTCCTTCCTCAAGGTTTTAAACTTTCTTCTTTTTTTTTGAATTAAATCAAGAGTTTAACTCTTCTTTTCCCAAAAATAAATAGTTTTTCACCATAAAATCCTTGAAGGGGAGTTCAAATCTCTAAAAGAGAGATTTTAAATTTCACCGCTCCTTTTTTCCAAGATCCAACAAAGGAAAAGGAGGAAGAAGGAACCCATCTCAAAATAACCCATTTTAGGGAAGTCTAAGACTTGAAGAAGAAGAAAAATGAGAACTTTTCACCATCAAGATCTAAATCTTTTGGGAGTTTAATTCCAAATCAATCTTTGAAGAGCTCAACTCCAAGATCCAAATTTTCAAAGGAGTTTAACTCTAAATTTAGGTCTTTTAGGAGTTTAACTCCAATTAAAAATCCTTCTTTTTCTAGGAATTTAACTCTAAAGGCTCTCGGGAGTTCAACACCCAGTCCAGGGGCTAAGCTACTTTTTTTGCTGGTGCCCAGCGGTCGCATGTTGGAAACGTGACCCGCTGGCACCCAGCACTCACGTGGCGGGTGCGTGACCAGTTGGTGCCCCGTGCCTACGTGCTGGGCGCGTGATGCGCCCATGGGTCCCGCGCCCACATGACTCGCTGGTCCCAGCGCCCACACGCCACGCACGTGGCCCGTTGGCACCAGCGGCCACATGCCATCACACACGTACTTAGGACGCTCCTCACCCTTCTTTTTTCCACACGTTTTACACTCGAAACACTCTCCCGCTAGAAAAAAATTTAATGAGGGCACTGCCCTACACCCCGCAAAGGGGCTGCTAGCCTTCAAAACACAACACACGCACACTACACATTGAGTTCGCATGACCAGTTTTACCCATCAATCGGAGGTTCTCTAGCTCCAAATGCGAGGGGTAATTAATGGCAGTTTAGTTCGCGGCTGCCGGAGATTTGAATCCCAACAATCAATAAACCCCGGCCTATCCAAGGCAGGGGAAATCTGTATACGCCTGACAAGTGTGTGTATTCCTATCTCAACAGGGTAACGAAAAACACTCTATACATTCTGGCACGCCCGGTGGAACCTTTATCTCCTCCCATATTTCGGATTCAACGTTCATGCTAACTCAATCAACATATATATATATATATATATATATATATATATATATATATATATATATCAATTGCCTGTACTGAAATCATGCTTTTTTGTGCAAGATAACAACTTTTAAACTGCAATTTGCAAACTCAGCAACCATGTCTCCCGAGACGAACTTTGTTTCTGACGCGACTCCGATCCCCTGCGTGGTCAAGATCAATGCTCACGTGATTCTCGCCGTAAGTCTCAGTCGACAGTGGGAGGAACTGCCCCATCAATTTAGTTATGTGATCATCTACCTTATCGGAAGCGCTCATCTGGAAGATACCTCGGCAAACCAAGTGGCTAAACCGACCTCAAGGGCAGGAAGCTAAATGTTGTGATCACCAGGACACTACCATCCAAACATAAGACGGTGTCTGAACAACTCTATGGTGCTCTAGCTGGGGGAAAGACTGCTGAAATAAATGGCATCATCAAACTTCGTAGACAAGCTCAGGCGACTCCTCCGAATAGTGCACAATCAGGCGTATCTCCAAAGCCCTCCATCACTCGGCCTACGGCGTCTTCCCGAAGAGCCAAGCCTGCCAAGTGCTCAAAACAGAAAAGTTTCCAACAAGAGGGTCAGGACTCCGGCCAGGTGGAATTTTGTGAGGTTCCAAGTACAGGGTTACCACGCGACGACAGCTGATGTAAGTCCACGTTGCTCACCCCGGTTCTTACGGGGAGGAGGAAACGGCAAAAAACAATGATTTGGCGCAAGGCAACATGGACTCAAAAGCAAGGATCTTGGCTAAACTAGAAACTAGTAAACACTTAGAGGTTTTAGCTACTATGCTGTAGAAAGTATACCTCACGGAACCGGTCCTTCGGGTCTTTGTTCCGCCGTCCCACTCGTCCATCCAAGCTCCAAGCGTCGATCCGGACCTTGGGCACCTCCGCGGCCTTCTTGAGTCGAAGACAATCCACCCGAGAGTTATACACTAAGCTCCGCCTCAAGCTAAGGCAACTAGGGCAAAGAGATTGCTAATCTAAATGCCTTAGGTTGTGTAGAAGAGATGTATGGATGTATTTGTATATGTGGAATCTTTTTCTCTCAACACATGAGATCAAAAGAAGAGATCAAGAGGAGGAAGAAGAAGGAGAAAGCTTAGCATCCATGGAGCTTTTCTTTTCTTCTCATTTCAAGAGAGAGAATGAGAAGAGAATAATGAAAAGGATTAAGCCAAATGAAATGAACCATGGTTGCAATAATACACAAAATCATCATTACTAATCTTATCATGATAGAGTTGATGGCACATTGAATTGACCATTATCATAACACAAGAATTAAAAAGAAAATGAAAGAAGAGTGTAGATCTCTCTTGAAGGTCAATAGTCAACACGGTCAATGGGTCAACAAAGTCAAGAGAGGTCTAAGTGGTCAAATGGTCAATGCAATTAGCCATCACAAATCTATCACTAAAAGGATTAGTAAACAATGTCTCGGGCTCATAACAGTTTTGACCAAACGAACTGTCAAAACTCGAATGAGTGTGCCACATTACGGTTTTGGCTGAACCAACTGCCAAAACCCTAATGGGGCACCTCCTCCTTCATCGCTCCTTAAAACTGTGCATACACACCCGCATCCGCATTCCGTAGAATGCGAATGCACAGAAGACAAATCAAATCCATCTGTGCAATACTAGGATCTGGCTTAAACCAAAGCCCACTACTATTGCCTGCCCGAACAGTATACGCACACAAGTGCACGTAAGTGATCGTAGCCCTGCCGTAAAACCATACGGCCTCTACACGTTTCGCTCAATGCAGGGAAACTCTCTGTGTGGGACTCTAAAGACTCGACACTACGCTGGCAGTGGGTTTAACTACAGACCGCAAGCGGCACAAGCTGTACGTAACGGTCCCCAGGTAGATGTCGATAAGAAGGCCGATGAGGTAAACCCATCCGAACTCCTACTGAGCCTGTATGTGACAATCTCCGTACAGTCCGGTCTGTTCGTCTGATACATCGCATGGCGGGCCTAGGGGGCGGTGAACGTCAGTCCCCTAATAGCGGTACAAGTCGTGTCGGAGTGTAGCCCAGAACACCCTGAGATAACACTGGAAACCTACCAGTATATCTCGCTTGCCCTGGCCAGGGACTACTTGTGTAATGGCTCTCCTAGACACAGCGCGATGTCAACCCCCAATACCGGGAGAGACGAATCCTATCTAACCGTCACTGCCTCCAAGTGCTTCGGGACTGCACCCAACTACTACCTGTTTGCACGACTCCTTTGAGCCGTGGTAGGGTAGTAATCTAAGTACAGTGGGAACACACTCGAGGCAAAGTGACAGTGTCAAGTCGGCGGACTAAGCTGTACTCATGTCACCTGGGAACTGATAACTGACGATAGGTATAATACCAACCAACAGTTCCCTACGAGTCCTGTCCAGTGTACTCGTAACCTAACGAGCACCCGCATACTATCTCAAGTACGACGTACTGACGGCTGTGGGATAGACCGTCTCCCCCGCTGGGATGAGAAGCGCATACGCTAGTCTACTCCGGAGTATCGATGCCCTGTCTCGATAGTCCAACGACTAGGGACCTGTATAAGGATGTGCTTATGGATTACCCAGCCCCCACGAGTGTGAGCGCCATCACAACGCTGGTAATCAAGCAAAGATCCTAAGGGCTCTACTAATATGTATATAAGTGATATGCTAAAAGAAACACATGCACATATTGAAGTAGAGACAAACCAAGTAGCATACTACCATTTTGAGCAAGATTGTCTATACAACTGTGAATATCCCAAGCTTCCATCAAGTAATATACAAGCTAGTATGATACAGTAATGGCCTCTAGGGCATATACACTAACAGCTGAGTCGGCCGTAAAAGTCAGCGATTCCTGAAACCTCTGAACTGGGTTCAAAAAAACGCCATGAAGATTAAAATCAAGAAGAGAGCAATCCGAACGATGCTATGAAGAGACGTTTCCTAGCCCCAACATAGAAAACATGACACCGTCTCTTCATGAGTCTATCAGGAGCCTTGTGCCATGCCTAAGAAACTGGGAAAACCCAGAAAAGAAACATCAGCACCACTCAAGAACCCAGTCAGGCCAACCGTCTTCAATCGATTGTCCGTTACCGAAACAGAAGGGCCACGACAGCGATTCGCAAAATCAGCTGCCATTGATGAAAAGATGACCGAATATGTTATCCAAATGGTCTACATAGCAGGAACGCATCCCAGCAATAACCTTCACAGCAAAATGCAGGATGTGCCGCCACATCCCAAGCCCAATCTGTCTTGAATGTGATTGCCACTTCCCAAGATCAGCCGCCTCCGCATGACAATGAAAGTCCTCAGATGAGGCCTGTTTCCCCAATATTTAAACATATAAAAAGAGCAAAACCCTGTTGAAATTTAATAGGGCAGCGCCCCACGTGCTTCTCACGAGGGCGCCAGCGCCAATGTGCACCGCACAGAAAAGCTTCCGGGTAAGAATTAAATTTTTATACGGCGCCGCACATTCTCCTCACGCCGGCACCAATGTGCAAAGCACAGAAGCACTTTCTGAGTAAGAATTAAATTCTTATATGGCGCCACACGTGCTCATCACGCGAGCGCCAATGTGCAAAGCACAGGAATACCCATCATAAGAATTAAATTCTTAAGTGGCTTCCATGTTGTTAGTGTATATGCCCTAGAGGCCATTACTGTATCATACTAGCTTGTATATTACTTAATGGAAGCTTGGGATATTCACAGTTGTATAGACAATCTTGCTCAAAATGGTAGTATGATACTTGGTTTGTCTCTACTTCAATATGTGCATGTGTTTCTTTTAGCATATCGCTTATATACATATTAGTGGAGCCCTTAGGATCTTTGCTTGATTACCAGCGTTGTGATGGCAGTCACACTTGTGGGGGCTGGGTAATCTATAAGCACATCCTTATACAGGTCCCTAGTCGCAGGACTATCGAGACAGGGTATCGATACTCCGGAGTAGACTAGCGTATGCACTTCTCATCCCAGCAAGGGAGATGGTCTGTCCCACAGCCATCAGTACGTCGTACTGGAGATAGTATGCGGGTGCTCGTTAGGTTACGAGTACACTGGACAAGACTCGCAGGGAACTGTTGGTTGGTATTATACCTATCGTCGGTTATCAGTTCCCAGGTGACATGAGTACAGCTTAGTCCGTTGACTTGACACTGTCACTTCGCCTCGAGTGTGTTCCTACTGTTCTTTGATTACTACCCTACCACGGCTCAAAGGAGTCGTGCAAACAGGTAGTAGTTGGGTGCAATCCCGAAGCACTTGGAGGCAGTGACGGTTAGATAGGATTCGTCTCTCCCGGTATTGGGGGTTGATATCGCGTTGTGTCTAGGAGAGCCATTACACAAAGTCCCTGGCCAGGGCAAGCGAGATATACTGATAGGTTTCCAGTGTTATCTCAGGGTGTTCTGGGATATACTCCGACACGACTTGTACCGCTATTAGGGGACTGACGTTTACCGCCCCCCTTGGCCCGCCATGCGATACTCTTAGACGAACAGATCGGACTGTACGGAGATTGTCACATACAGGCTCAGTAGGAGTTCGGATGGGTTTACCTCATCGGCCTTCTTATCAACATCTACCAGGGGACTGTTACGTACAGTTAGTGCCGCTTGCGGTCTGTGGTTAAACACACTGCCAGCGTAGTGTCGAGTCTTTAGAGTCCCACATAGAGAGTTTCCCTGCACTGAGCGATAGGTGTAGAGGCCGTATGGTTTTACGGCAGGGCTACGATCACTTACGTGCACTTGTGTGCGTATGCTGTTCGGGCAGGCAATACTAGTGGGCTTTGGTTTAAGCCGGATCCTAGTATTGCACGGATGGATTTTTTTTGTTTTCTGTGCATTCACATTCTACGGAATGCGGATGCGGGTGTGTATGCACAATTGTGAGGAGCGAAGAGGAAGATGATGCCTCATTAGGGTTTTGACAGTTGATTCGGTCGAAACCAAAATGAGGTGGACTCATTAGGGTTTTGGCAGTTCGTTTGGTCAAAACCATTATGAGCCGGGGACATTATTTACTAATCTTTTTTAGTGATTATTAAGTGATGGCTAATTGCTTTGACCATTTGACCATAATTGACTTTGTTGACCATTTGACCAAAGTTGACTTGGACCTTCATGAGAGGTCTAGAGTTTTCTTTGGTTTTCTTTTTCTTTTTATTCTTTGGGTTATGATAATGGTCAAGTCAATTGATGCCATCAACTTAATCTTGAAAAGATTAGTAATGATGATAGTGGTGTATTATTGCAACCATGGTTCATTCTCTCTACACAATAATTCATTTCTCATTTTCTCATTCTCTCTCTTGAAAAGAAATGAGAAAGCTCCATGGTTGTTCTCCTTCTTCTTCCTCCTCTTGATTCTTCCTTTGATCTCATGTGTTGAGAGAAAAAGGATCCAAATAGACAAACAGTTCCATCTATCTCTTCTACACATCCTAGGACATCAAGACTAGCGATCTTGTTGCCCTAGTTGCCTCAGCTCGAGGTGGAGCTCGGAGTATATCTCTCGGGTGGATCGTCTTCGACTCAAGAAGGCCGCAGAGGTGATCAAGATCCGGATCGACCCTCGGAGCGTGGATGGACAAGACAGACAGCGGAATGGAGACCCGAAGGACCGGTATCGTGAGGTATAATCTCTACGGCATAGTAGATAGAACCTCAAGTAGTTTGCTAGTTTGTAGTTTAGCAAAGATCCGTCTTTTAGTCCATGTTGCCTTTGCGCCAAAAATTGTTTTTCGCCGTTTCCGCCTCCCCGTAAGAACCGGGGTGAGCAACGTGGACTTACAGTAGTATCAGAGCCTAGCTAAACATAAACTAGCATGTTAGCAAAGTATTTAGAATCTCAATCGAAAAAAAATCGCAAAACACGTCCGGAAAAACCATGTTTCTGCCGATTTTTTATACTGCTCTAAAAATGATTTAACATACATGAAAAATCGGCTCAGGGTTTTGTAAAAACACAGAACAAAAATGATCCAGTGACTCGGTCAAAGCGCCGCGGATTCGCGGCAAGAACATGCTTCCTGCCGCGGAACCGCGGCCGAGTTGACTCGGCCGTAGACCGGGTTTTGTGCAGTGTTCTTATTTGGATGTTTTGGGATTTTTAGTACAGTTTGTTTCTGCCCAGATTTTCCAGAGAACAAATTAGTTTTTGGGGTGGTTACAAATCCGTATTTTGATCGAAATTCCGTAGACTTTGGCTAATGGATATTATCTGTGATGTGATATATGTATTGAACGTTTGCTAATCGCAATACGACGATTAGTGGGGGTTATACATATCTGTGATCTTTTATGTTGATGGTTTGTGTATATGAACTCGGTGGATTGTCGCGGATGAATAGCCGGGTGGATGTGAGATGAGATTTTCTTTTTCTTTCATTCATGTAATATTTTGTAATTGATGTAATATTATTTTATGGCCGCACATCCGGGATGAGGTTGTAGCCGCCATTGTATATTATTTCTTTTTACTGTTTTTGCTCCTAGGATAGACCCAAGGTGGGGTGCACAAACTACCGGGTATCTCGAAGTGCCGAGTATCCTACTCACATTGTTGGGGGAGGTTGTTTCGCTTCGGGTACTTGGCAGGTAGTTTGCCGCACCCGTAGGGGTCTAGGGTGGGGTTTGGCTATTCATCGCGACCGTGTAATCCGTCTTTTGTTGCAGGCTCGAACGAAATGCGGATTCTTAGTATATCCAAAGTGTTCATCTGTGATCTGGAATGGCTATCATTGCATCTGACGAATGTTTATATCTATATATGATATCTATTTAGGCGTTGCTTATGTTTTGCATCCGCGCTAGTCCTGTCCCCGCTCTGTCGTTAGTTAAGTAACCTAACGGGTGATGACGGGACCCCGTGGCAAATGCGGATGGCATAAGCGTACGTCATATTTTCGTTGTTTTCTGCAATGGTAGGATTAATTGATGGGACGCATTAAAATTAATGCAAGAAAATAAACCAAGTAAAAGTCGTTGGAACAATTTCAAAACCACTCGGTTTCTTTTCAAAAAACAACTTTTAAACGCGGAGCTTAAACCACTCCTTTTAAAAGCTATCAAGGTTCCTTCGATTATATCAAGTTCACTACGTTCACGGTTTCGCCAAAACCATTCGTAGCCCTCCGTCGTTTCGTATGAATATTCAATAGTATTCAAGCTATGTTTGTTGACCTTCGTCAAGGCATAGTGATTGGTAGCTGTTGGGTGTTCATATGTAGCATAGATAGATGCGTTGGTTTAGGACAATCGTATTACCTTGTTGACCTTCGTCAAGGGTAGATACGGGTGGGTTCAAATTAACCTGGACAATGACGGGTAGAACTTGACATGTGACTTATGATTTGTTGACCTTCGTCAAGGTCATAAGAGCATGGGGCAAAAATCCACATCGGGAGTTTCTAAAGAAACTGAAACTTGCTAGTGCTGCATACCATTTGGAGTGTGATGATTCTGGTAGGATTCCTTCAGTTTTATCACACAATGATATTTGGATCCCGATCCTACTGTGAGTATATGCTACTCCTCCGGAACTTTCTCACTTAACGATCAATGCTATAAACCAAGTAGGTGTCTAGAAAGGTGTTAGCGGGGCTACGCCCACAGGGAAAAGAGGTTACTTAATTAAGGAACTTCGCGAAAGCGTTGGAAAACCTCCCTCGAAGTACCGACACTGGCCTAGCTGAACGGTTAAGCAAGTATTGTATGGTGAGATTGATCCCGACTAATTCTTCCTTTATGGTTTGAGGAGGGATTCGAGAGACAGTGGGAGCCATCCTGTTTAGATAAATTAAAAACCAATCTAAACTTGCAAGAGCATCATGATAAGTGTTTTCTTCTCTCTCTCTTAATTGCAGCAACCCAGTGACCAGACATAGGTTACATCTAGATAATAAAATGACTGAATCTAACTGTTATGACTGGCAAAGGTCTGTCCAGATGTCCATTGCCCATGACAAGCTGGGACACCTCTTGACTGATCCAACCCCTGCCGTCTCAGGTCCAGTTTCCTCTGTCACGGATATTCATATCCGCAAGACATCGAAAAAAGACTGTGCGAAAGCCAAGTGCCTCGTGTTAGCCTCAGTTGATGGTTCATACCAGAGGCAGCACGAGAAGATGGACTTAGTTTCTATCTTCCTCCATAACAAAGATTTATATGGAGAGCAATCTCATATCGCAAGATATGAGACCTCGGACGAATTGCTTCCAGCGAGGTTGGCTATCGGGTCATCTGTGGGGGGCAACGTCCTTACAGAGACCAGCTATTTTGAGCTAACGGACCTGAAGACCACGTTGAAGAACGGGTCAGATGCTGACTTGATTCTACAGTCTCTACCTTCTACCCTGAAAGAAACCAGGGAAGTAAAAGGAAAGGAAAGGGCAGAAGTTTCGGGACTGGATGCAGTAAAAGAGGGACGTTCCTATTATTACAGGAATGAACATTGGCAGAAGGATTGCAGGGCTAGCATAGCCAGTAGCCAGGATTCGAAGCATGTTGTGGCTTCGGCTTCGGGTGTGTTTGTGATAGAGAATTGTATGTCAGTTAACCCTACCTCCTGGGTATTGGATACCGGATCAGGATCTCATATCTGTAATTCGTTACAGGCTCTGATAAACCGTAGGGTTATCAAGATAGGTGATATGACTCTCAGGATTGCTAACGGAATGGGCATGTACGCAGAATCCGTAGGGGAATATCATCTTGGACTGACAACTGGGCAGATATTGATTCTGCGTAACTGTTTTTATGTACCAGATGCGACTTGTAATATTATATCTGTATCCTTACTTTCTAAGGAAGGATATGATTTTACTTTTGTAAGCGATTTAGTCCACATCCACCTAAATCAAGTTCTGATTGGGTCAGGTACATTAGAAAACAGAATATACGTATTAAATCAAGCTCAGATTTTCAGTGTCCAGAACACACTTAAAAGAAAGTCTCCGGAAACAAATCAGGCTTTCTTATGGCATTGTAGACTGGGTCACATTAATGAGACACAGTTAACAAAGTTACATAAAGAGGGATACTTGAATCCGTTCGAGTATCAGTCTTATGCCACTTGTGAATCTTGTCTCATGGGAAAGATGACAGACTCCGTTCACTGGACATGGAGAAAGATCAAGCGAGCTCTTGGGACTCATACACAGTGATGTGTGTGGTCCAATGTCTACACATGCGCGAAGTGGTTATTCATACTTCATTACTTTCACAGATGATTTCTCTAGGTATGGACATGTCTTCCTAATGAAGCATAAATCCGAGGCTTTTGAGAAATTTCGGGAATACAAGAATGAAGTTGAAAAACAAACAGGCAAAAGTATCAAGACACTAAGATCTGATCGAGGTGGTGAATACTTGAGTGCCGAGTTTCTGGGCTACTTAAAAGAGAATGGAATTCTCTCTCAGCTTACTCCTCCATACACACCACAACACAACGGTGTATCGGAAAGGCGGAATCGAACCCTATTGGATATGGTTCGTTCCATGATGAGTAAGGCTGAGTTGCCACGATCTTTCTGGGGTTATGCACTAGAAACAACTGCATATCTCTTGAACAAGGCTCCAACCAAGACTGTGCCTACCACCCCATATCAGATATGGAGTGGGAAGAAATCATGTCTTAAGTATCTTAAGACATGAGGGTGTCCAGCTTTTGTAAAGAAGAAGCATGCGGACAAGCTCGAGGCACGCTCAGTATTGTGTAAGTTTGTGGCATACCCAAAGAACTCCAGGGGGTATCTTTTCTATTCCGCAGAGGAACAAAAGGTTTTTGTTTCTCAGCATGCCCACTTCTTGGAAACTGAATTTTTAGAAAATCAGATAAGTGGGAGCGCAATAGAACTGGAAGAAATTCTAGAACCACAAGCTACTACTGAAAGCTTGAAAGAACCAGAAGGTTCAGGAGAACCGGACATCCCAGCGCCACTCCGCAAGAGTAGTAGGCAGTCTCATCCGCCCGAGAGATACTACGGTTTTCTCATAGACGGGGATAGAGAGGAATGCACTATTGATTATGGTGAGCCTACTAGCTTCCAGCAAGCCATTCAGAGCGGTGACTCGGTAAAATGGCTGGATGCAATGCGGACCGAGATGGAGTCCATGTACACCAACAAAGTTTGGACTTTGGACTTTGCTCCAGAAGGGGTAAAACCCGTAGGCTGCAAATGGATCTTCAGAAAGAAGATTGGTGTAGATAGGCAGGTTGAAACCTATAAAGCTAGACTTGTTGGAAAGGGTTTTCGTCAAAGACCTGGTTTGGACTATGACGAGACCTTTTCTCCAGTGGCTATGCTCAATCCATTCGGATCCTTCTTGCCATTGCTGCCTTCCACGATTATGAGATCTGGTAGATGGACGTAAAGACGGCTTTCCTAAATGGAAATTTGGAAAAGTGCGTCTATATGGATCAGCCGGAGGGATTCATTCAGAGTGGGAGTAGCGGTAAAATTTGCAAGTTGCTCAAGTCCATCTATGGACTGAAGCAGGCATCGCGGAGTTGGAACATCTGCTTTGATGATACTGTCAAAGAATTTGACTTTATCAAAAACCCAGATGAACCATGCATTTACAGTAAGATTGTAGGGAGAACTGTGGTATTCCTCGTCTTGTACGTCGATGACATTCTCCTAATAGGAAATGATATTCCTATGCTACAGTCAGTCAAAGGATTCTTGTAACAGAGGTTCTCCATGAAGGACCTGGGCGATGCCAACTGCATTCTGGGGATCCAGATCTATCGTGATAGATCTAAGAAGATGTTGGGACTTTCACAGTCCAGGTACATCGACACCATACTGAAACGATTCAGTATGGAAGATTCCAAGAGGGGTAATTTACCGGCTTGTCACGGAATCACCCTCTCCAAAGAGATGTCTCCCAAGACTGATTTGGAAAGGGCTCGCATGTCATCTATACCCTACGCATCTGCGGTAGGCTCTATAATGTATGCGATGTTGTGTACCAGACCAGATGTAGCATACGCATTGAGCGTTGTAAGCCGGTATCAGTCGGACCCAGGGGAGAAACACTGGATAGCAGTAAAGAACATTCTCAAGTACCTGAGAAGGACTAAGGAGATGTTCTTGGTGTATGGCGGAAAAGACCTCCAGATCGAGGCCTTTGCTGACTCCAGCTTCCAGAGTGACAAGGATGACTCCAAGTCCATGTCGGGTTATGTCTTTACCCTCAATGGAGGGGCGGTTTGCTGGAAGAGTTCCAAGCAGGAGACCGTTGCTGACTCAACTATGGAAGCGGAGTACATAGCTGCTTGTGATGCCGCAAAGGAAGCTGTCTGGATGAAGAAGTTCCTCATGGAACTTCAGGTGGTTCCTACCATTGTTGATCCAATACCACTGTATTGTGACAACAACGGAGCTATAGCTTTAGCGAAGAAACCCAGGTCCCATCAGAAGTCCAGGCACATTTTGAGGCGGTACCACCTGATCAGGGAGATCGCAGATCGCCGGGAGATCGAGATGAAGAGTGTAAATTCGGAGGATAACACTGCAGATCCACTCACCAAGGCCCTACCCCAGACTCAGTTCGAGCGGCTGATCGAGATGATAGGTCTTCGATACGCCAGTACATGGCCTTAGTGCAAGTGGGAGACAAGCCGGACAGCGGAATAGAGACCCGATTTTCCGGTATCGTGAGGTATAATCTCTACGGCATAGTAGATAGAACCTCAAGTAGTTTGCTAGTTTGTAGTTTAGCAAAGATCCGTCTTTTAGTCTATGTTGCCTTTGCGCCAAAAATTGTTTTTCGCCATTTCCGCCTCCCCGTAAGAACCGGGGTGAGCAACGTGTACTTACACATGTGCACAACACGTGAGCGCCGGCGCCCAGATAGAATTAAATTCTACTCTCTGTTAAACAAAACCGTTGGATCAAAGATCTAATGGAGATGATAAATCATCAAAATATAGAATTAAATTCTATTAGTAGAAAATATCTCCTAAATGTTTCTAAATCGGAAAGATACTCTCGGTTGGATCAATGATCCAATAATAGAATAAAATTCTATTTTAGGAATATATTCCCTCAATCTTTCCAAATAAATAGATCGCTCTCTGTAAAATAGAGAACTCTTGGATTAAAAATATAATGGTGATTAAAAATCACTACTTGACAGAATAAATTATGTATTTGGGAAAATATTTCCCTTATCTTGTTAAAAACAAGAACATATTCTGTAAAAACAGAAGTCCTTGGATCAAAGATCCAACGATGGGTAAAATTCCCAAATCAATTTTAAGACCAATTAAATCAATTAGAATCTCTCGATGAGAGATTTTCTCAAAACCAATTAACAATCTGCATCCACTATATAAAGGACCCGAAACTTCAAATCTCATATAGAGGAAACCCCCTATAAGCTTCTGCAAAAATACAATGAGTTCTTGAGAGAACAGAGAATTCAATTCTCAAAGAAGAAAACCTTCCTTCTCAAAACCCTAGATAAAGAAAAGAGACCAAAATATCTCTATCACATCTAAGGGTTTAACCCTTTTAAAAGGACTTAGTTTTTTCTTTGGATCTAAGATCCACAAGACAAGTCTCCTATAAGTTGAGAACTTAATTCTCATCGGGAAGATCTTGTTCTTGAGAATCAAACATTCAGAGAAGAACAAATTCAAAAAGGAAAAAATGGAGTCCATAATACTCCAAGAACTCAATTCCTTCAAATCAAGAACTTAGTTCTCTAAAAACTCAACCCGGAATCCTTAAAAATAGTGATTTTGGTGAGCGTTAATGATCAAAATGTCATTGACAGAGGTTTAACCTCTCTGAAAATATCAGCAGAGATTAAATTTCCATATAAAAAAAACTAGCGCCTCACGTGCTTCCCACGCGGACACCACTTTTTTAACAGCGCCTAGCGCCTCAAGTGAAAAACACGCGGGCGCCCAAAACAGAAGGCCAGCGCCTCACGTGAAACACATGTGGGCGCTGAATAAAGTGCTCAGCACCTCATTTACAGCCGAAGACAACTAAGTGCTTAGCACTGATTGGGCAATGCCCATCACCGCACGTGCTCCTCACGCTCACGTGGGCGCCATATACAAAGTGCTTAACATTTCATATACAACCAAAACGGCTGAGTGTTCAATACTAATTGGGCAGCGCCACACGTTCTCCTCACGTAGGGACCATATAAAAAGTACTTAGCACTTCATATACAGCCAAAAAGGCTGAATGCACTAGTTGGGCAGCGCCCAGCGCCGCACGTGCACCTCACGTGAGCGCTATATAAAAAGTGCTTCACACTTCATATACAGTCAAAACGGCTGAGTGCTCAGCACTAATTGGACAGCGCCCAGCGCTGCACGTGCTCCTCACATGGACGCCATAAGAAGTGCTTAGCACTTCACGTTTAGTCAAAATGGCTAAAATGTTCAACATTTATTGGACAACGCCCATGACTGAATGCTTCACATGATGTACATATGGGCATCAGAGATGTAACATTTCAGAAAATATAAAATATTATTTTTGTAATTTAATATTAAAATAATATATTTCGCGAAAACTACTCGATTTGCGAATTTGGGGTTTTCGTAAAATGCTATAAATATACCAATAATTGTGAAATAATTAGAGATTAAAATGATTTATTCATTTAAAAATATATATTTATCGGATTTAGGCATTTTTATAATTAATTATATGCAAGTTTAAAATTAAACTTGATTAGTGCACTACTAATCGCGATTAGGCCAAATCCGTGTTTATACATTTTTCCATGGCTAGTGCATCATATCATATGCATTTTTGTTACATGTTTTTTCATTTGCTTTTGGTTCTATTTATTGTGAGAAAAGAAAAGAAAAGAAAAGTGAAGACATGGGAGTGAATTTTTGAGGAGAAAGAGAGAGGGGACCAAATGACGGCATGAGAGCATGCCATGAGAGAGAGTGGGGGTGAGATTAAGAGAGAGAGTGAGCCTAAGAGAGAGAGGGCTGGCTTCATTCTTTTCTCCACCTGTTTCTTCATCTTCTTCATCTTCAAGCTTTCCCCACTTCTACCGTCAAGTATCATCTCCAAAACCTTGCCAAAACCCTATACTTCCTTCATTAAAAAGATGCTCAACCTCTCTACAAACCCAATGGATGCTTCAAAGTTGGATTTTGATCACTTTGAGCAACTCAAGAAAATTCTTGAGTTTCCAAATGAGGTTATCCCTTCACTTTTAGATTAGTATGTGTGTTTATATATCCTATTTTAGTTTAGAAATCGATTTAGTTAGGTTATGTGATGTTTGGAAATTCCAAGAGAAGGTTTCGGTGTTTGTGTGGACTTGTGATATGTAGTGGGTGTTTACTTAACCCTTAGTGTTGTTTTACTGGCCAAGACCCGAGATTAGCACCAAAATACGAACTTAGATATTGTCCCGTGTTGGTTTTGTGGAGTTTGTTGGCCTACAGAGAATCTGGTGCTGTCTGGAATGTTTATGAGAAAATCAAACAAGTCCAGTGACCTACATACATGACCAAAAGACCACCACCAAAATACGAGCCTGTTTCCTCCTACCTAGGCCGGCGAGATCAGACATTATGGCAATGTTGCCGGATTTCTGTTAGTGTCTGATGTTGTAGTTTGGCATGTATCTCAATTACCTTATAACCTATCCCCTATACTTTCTTGTTTAGTCCCAATTGACCTGAGCCAAAATCTGGGAGCATATTGGGTTGGTTTTGGTTATGTTTTCCGATATTGGAATTTCTTGGTTTTGATATTTGATATTGTATTGGATCATTGGATGTTTGTACGTCAACGACGAGGGTTGTTTGGTTGTTTTTTCATGCGTAGGCTATAGGTTCTAACCTATGAGCGCACCGTGTGCCGTATCGGATCTCGGAATTGGTTTTAATAGAATTGCGATTGTGTATTGATTGTAGGTACCTTCGCGTGGATTCCGAGACGACGAAGCACATCGATTTCGGCTAAGCGAGGAGATTTCAGGTGAGTAGATTTATATCTACGGGGGAAGTCGGGTGGATGGCGTATAGCACCCCCGCAACCATTGATATGTGATTTATAGTTTGGAGACAAGTTATGCCATGACTTAAGGTTATAGTTAATGGTTTTAGTGTGAAATGATATGATAGAAAGGATGTCTCGAATTGATATATAAGGAATATGAATTATGATACATAAATATATGTAGTTGCAAGAGAATCAGTATGAGATTATAGTGACATGTTATGAGGTCGATAAATACGACATGAGATTAATAAGATGGCTTGATGTGAGATATTGATGTGATGAAAAGAGAATGTGACGAAGTAAGATGACTTGGCTTGATATGTTGATATACGGATGCGAGGTGATATGAGAGTATAGATATTGTTGCCAAGATATGATATGAGATTGATACGGATGTGACATGAGATATTTATATATTTATAATAATATTGAGTGATATACCGTACGAGACGTTAGATCCGTACCCTCATTGTTATATAGGTTGATAGAATCCCTAATTGTTTAATGCCGTCGTACGATGGATTACCGTACGTGATGAGTTCTGCCTGATGATTGATCCATACCCTTGACTAGAGGATGTCGTACGATGGATTATACCGTATGTGATGTTTTGAGGATGGATGCCGATTGATAGATTCACCGACTCGGATATGTTATAGATATCTAATCCTCGTCTACACCGCTTAGTTTAAACCTTACGTAGATGTTAGATTAGATACGTATACCTTATAGCATTTCGCTTACGATGTACTTTATGGTACGTTCATGATATTCTCATTGCTTTACATATACCTGTGCTAATACACCTACACAATTATCGATGATGCGTATGTTACACTTACATAAATTGCCGGCTCACACACTTTCATCATCGATATCTGCTATGCCACTTACACGGTAGAATTGCTATATCATGCTATTACTGTTAATTGTTCAGTACTGTCACATGACCCGTTGGCATGATATATTTCTATGCTCACATCACTATACTATGTCGCATGATATACTTGATATGCTCACATTTTTGTTCTATATTTGCATACATCATGCTTTATGATTATACGCATCGAGATGTTGTTTTCATGAGATTCTGTATTTGAGAACCGTGGTTATATTTCAAAGGAAATTATGTATTATTTTAAAAACCCGGTTTCTCTTGATATGATATTTCGAGACGTCCACCATGAGTTTTCTCGGTTCTGAGTTATGAGTATACCCGATTCGAGGAGCGGTAGGCACCGTCTGCGGGTACATGGTGGACCCGATGAGGTACCTCGGGGTAAGAAGACTCGTATAGTTAAGCAGTGAGCCTGGCAGGGGAGCACTACCTACCGGTGATTGGTTGGACCCGGAGGTTATCTGGAGGATACCGACCGGAGTCGTGAGATAGATGTGAGGGCCGATCTGAGTATGCGGCGCCTGAGGTATGAGGATTTATGTGTCGATGCTGGAAACTGGTTTTCATGATATTTCGAGTGTCGGTGTTGGACACTCAGGTTCCATAATTTTGATGTGTCATTGATAGACACATGTGGTTGATATCCTCATACATACAGACATACGTTTTCATGATATGGTTTGTGTCATAGATGGACACGTGGATGATATCCACATGCACGTTGGCATTTGATGTTAGACGTTTATTTCTTTATGTCATTGCATTGACTCGAATGTTAACATATTTGCATTATGGTCACCCTAGATATCATAGTATTACCTTTATGATATAGTATGACCTAGGAAATCGTTGTTTTATTCGATTTCTACCTGCTGATGTTTTCTACTCACGAGTTGGCAACTCACCCCCGTTGTGCCACAGTTCTTGTAGGTTTGACCGCTTGGGATCAGTAGCGGTATCGCTGGCACGCAGCTTGCATTCGGGTGTTTTGCTATGGTAGGTGAGACACATTGGATCGTGCCCACTCTTGTATTTATTATTTCCTATTGTATCTAGATAAACTCCATTAATCAGAAACTGGTATTTTTCTAATTAGTAAGACTTAGAAAGACTTGTGCTTGCGAGACTTAGAGCGACGGATTATATGTCGCTATTGGGGGATTTGTTGTCTTGTTTTATTTACATTATTCTTTTGGGTTGATCTTCGCCGTTGGACACCGTATACATATATTTCTGACTTGCGTGGTTGTGATTCTGTCGATTGGCGAAGAGCTAGCTCCCGCTTGGGGATGCCTTTATTGTTGTTATGTATATGTGGTTTTGGATCAAAATATACAAGGGAGGTGCTGTCCAAATTTTTAAAAGACGAAACATGTTTTTCAACTAGTATAATCCACTTGCATTTTCATGTTCTATTATCTATACATTTAAGAAAACGTTTGATTTCATCATACTTTATTTCAAAACTTCACCTCCTTTATTTTCTTTGAAAAGGTATAAATTTCTGGGCTTCGGCTTACTTAATTTACGTTACGCCTTTAGACGTTGCGTGATTTAAGTGCCGGTCACGAACTAAATTTTGGGTCTTTCATCCATGGACTTCTGTTTTTACAGAATATGGTGTTCTTGTTTTTAACAAGATTGGGGAAATATTTTCCCATATACAGAATTTATTCTGTCAAGTGGTGATTTTTAATCACCATTCGATTTTTAATACAAGGGTTCTTTGTTTTACAGAGAGCAATCTTTTTGTTTAGAAAGATTGAGGGAATATATTCCTAAAATAGAATTTTATTCTATTATTGGATCATTGATCCAACCGAGTGTATATTTCTTATTTAAAAAGATTTGGGAGATATTTTCTCCTAATAGAATTTAATTCTATATTTCGATGATTTATTATCTCCGTTGGATCTTTGATCCAACGGTTCTGTTTAACAGAGAGTATAATTTAATTCTACCTGGTCGCCGGTGCTCACGTGTTGTGCACGTGGGCGCCACTTAAGAATTTAATTCTTATGATAGGTATTCCTGTGCTTTGTACCTTGGCGCCTACATGATGAGCACGTGTGGTGCCATATAAGAATTTAATTCTAACTCAAAAAGTGCATCTGTGCTTTGCACATTGGCGCCGGAGTGAGGAGCACGTGTGGCGCCGTATAAGAATTTAATTCTTACCCAGAAGGTTTTCTGTACATTGCACATTGGCACTGGCGCCTTTATGAGAAGCACGTGGGGGCGCTGCCCCATTAAATTTCAACAGAGTTTTGCTCTTTTAATATGTTTAAATATTAGGGAAATGCTCCCCACCGTTGCTCTCACGTGGCTTACACATGGGTGCAACGGTGTCACCTTTTTCCACCGTTGGATCTTCTAGGGAGTTGAACTGTCCATTCACATCTTTTAAATATGACTTTGGCCCTTGAGATGACTGCTATCTCTTCATCTTCTTTCTTGAGTTTCCTTTCTTTTGAGAATTTAATTCTCGTTTCTTAGAGCTTAGATCTCTGTCTCCCAGAACTCTTTTGAACAGAGTATATTCTGCTGAATTTCTTGGTAAGAATCGTTAATAGAGCTTAGCTCTTAACTCCTTTTGAGCGTACATATTTTCTAAGTTCTGGATTTTAAGTCCATTATCGGTTTCGACAGAGCTTAGCTCTTTTTTTTTTTGAATCGATCTCTTGAAGATCTAAAAAAAACTTTCTTTTTACAGATTATGGATCTTAATGTTCTCGTCCAAAACTTTAGAATTTTTAATTCTCTTAGGGTTTTACCCTATTGTCAGTCTTGATACTTGTTCTGAAATTTGATTCTATCAATTAACCCATAGGGATTGTTTAGGGATTCGATCCCACTATTTAGGGGAATTTAATTCCATTTATTTTACAGTGCTTGGCTCTGATTTGGATCTTAAGAACTTTGGGAATTTTATTCCCTTTTTTGTTCTTTTATGCTTTATTATTATTATTATTTTTATCTTTAGGGTTTTAATCCTTTTTTTAGGTATCATGGCTGGTTATCTGTATGATCTTTAAGAGATTATTTCTTACGAGGAGATTCGCATCCAAGGCCGCTGCCAAGGCCAGGAGTTTACTAACGCCCAATGCGCTGATGTGATGCCCTCTTAAAGATCGTCGTTGGGAACAAATCTGGGAAGCTATACCCGGGCGTCTTGAAGTTATGCCGCTTCAAGTGCTCAATGATACTAAGAATAAGGTACATTCAATGTACTTGATGGGGTTGATCTCAAAGAAACGGAGAGATAATCTCATCACCATCTTGCATCGCGTCTTTCAGTAGAAAGCAATAGTATCAGCATATCAGAGGGTGGAGGACATCGGTGGTGACCCTGACACTTGCATCCGAGGGAAGATGCACAAAAAGATGGTCGATGAAGCTGAAGGCGCCCTGCTCAAACTTGCTTTTGAGTTTGAGAATCCGTGTCCGGAGTTTAGCATTTTGCCATTGTAAACATTTTGATGATGTTTCTTTCTTTTTTTCCTTCTTTTTTTTATCATTCTTATCACTAATGTATAAATTTCATCGAAATATGAATGACAAAGCTCCCCATTTTCTTTACGCCAATGCTCATATGTGCCTCACATGAGGTGTTGATATATATATGTAAAAACTAGTGCTGGTGCTCACGTGTCATGCGCATGAGGCACTGCTATAGGATTTAATCCTGAACTAGCGCCGACGCTCACATGTTATGCACGTGAGACGCTGCTACAGATCTAATCCTACAAAGAATCAGCGCCTGCGCTCACGTGTCATGCACTTGAGGCGCTGCTGAGGGAATCGTTTCACCTGCTAGCTCTAATTTCCATGAGTCAACATTTTCTTTTCCCACGTCGTTTTTGTCAAGACCTGGAAATAGCACCATCATGCACAACATTTTATGTGCCTAGACTTGAATGCTTCTCTTTATAATTTGAAGCTATGTTTTTTCTCATTCTTCACAAGGAAAGAACCATTTTTAACAAACCAAGAGTTATGGCTTGCAATCGTCCATATGCTCGTCGGCAACCGTGGGAGGTACCTATCGAGGAAATTGTTCCTCGTTTTGCTGTGCCTTTAGTGGATCTCGTTCTCACAGATGACCAATATGACACAGTGATGTACGAGCTTCTGGCTAGTACAGGCTCGCCTCTTCCTATCGGCTCCATTTGGCTCCGGATGATCTTCCTGTCTGTACTTGCTGACATCCTTCCTCATCTAGCGGTGATGACTCCGGTGATGACTCCAGTGATGCTCGACGCAGCGGAGGACAAAATCGAGTGCTTTTATGAGGCACATTTGATTATCCAGCCTCTGAAGGACCGTTCTGTTCAGTTGCTAAGTCAGATGCGGGCTCAGCGGGCTTTCATGTCCGCTTTCGCTGATGGCCACGGCGCTGACCGATGGGGAGCGACTTCTCGCGAAGATCGCCGCTTCGACATGATGGAGAAGGCAGAGAGGGAGTTAGAGAATCTTGGTTATTGTTTTGTTAATCCCTATATCTCCGATCCCATATTTGGTGATCTTTTTTCTGTGGAATAAATAAATAAATAATTTGTTGACCGCTGGACGTTTCACCCCAACACATATCCATGTGGGCATCTTGCCTCTGCACGTATACTTTGTATTTTAACTTTAGAAGTTTCTGATGCATGCATCTAGACATAGGTGAGTATTGGACTGATGTGAATAAATGCTTCGCCTTACCACTTTGCTCACGGTGGTATACCCATGAGTGAAGTTTAGTATATGGCTGGTTTCGGGCTGGCATGTCATTTAGAATTTTGAAAGCGGACGGACACAAGCGTCGTCATCCATGATTAACTCAGGTCTCGATCCTTAAGAAAAGTAATTCTGAGCCCCGAGGCCTATGAGTTGCGCCTCTCTGTTTCTTGATGTCTTAATTTAGCGCCAATTAGTTTATTCACTCATCTCGGAGTCTCTAGTTTATTTACTAATTTTGGAATTTGTAGTTTATTCACTCGTTTTGGAGTTTCTAGTTTATGTACTCAGTTTGGAGTTTGTAGTTTATTCATTCGTTTCGGAGTTTCAAGTTTATGTACTCCTTTCGGAGTTTCTTTAGTTTACCTCCCTTGGGTTTACAGGTAAACTTGTCCTAACATTGTATATAGATAACCCTCATTCTTTACGACAGAGGTCCGTTAGGTTTGTGGTACTAGAGTTTTAGTCCGTGGTACCATCGCGTTGGCTGATGTATTCCTCGATATGCAGTCTTTAAGCTGTTGTTCGAATAACCCCACGACTGTCATGTCTCTGATCCCTTCGGGGGCTTGACAAGACGTCTTCAAGTAATCTCCTCAGGTCATATTACCGTCGGAAGAGCAAGCGTTAAGAATTTGCCATGGCGCTTTTTACTTGAGGTTAGGCTCTATTTGGGGCTCCGATGAGTCATAACCACTCTGTTCTGGTATGGGACAATCTCCGATGGTCTTTTAGGCTTTATATGAGTTGCCGTCGAGACCCAAAGCTGGGAATATGCCGTCACTTCATTTTTGATTTAACGATGTCATATTGTTTCTTTGCTGAATTAGGGTAGACATCTGTAGGACCTCTATGTTCTATGTATTGCAATTGAAGCCCGGAGTTAGGAATTTGCCATTGCTCCAATTTTGTTTGATAGTCGTGTCCGCATCCTGCTGAAATGAGAGGGAACGCCACGATAGCCTCTAGGTTGTATGTGTACCGTCGAGACTTGGATTTAGGATTTTACCATTACTCTATTTTTGCTTTGACCCTTAGGTCTTTTGTTGACGTTGCGTCCGCATCCTGTTGGAATGAGAAGATCGTCAAGTTGATCTCTATGCTATAAATGTTGCCATCGAGATCTGGCTCTCCCTTTGACAGAGCCCGGTGGGAAAATATGGTTCCCTTTCGTTTATTTGTGTCCATGGATTGTATATAGGGGTCGGTGTGGACCTACCTGCAGGGCAGAGAAAATTTTATTTTATTTTTATTTTTTATTTCCGCGATGCTCTACCTTTTCAGCTTTTTATATCGCGAGAGTCGCGATTGCCCAATCGTTTCGGCTATTAGTCGCGGTGCCCAATCATTTCGGCTATTTTTTGTTTTTACTCGCTGCTTTTTATCGCGAGTTGCCCAATCATTTCGGCTATGTATTTTTTATTTTTTACTCGCTGCTTTTTATTGCGAGTTGCCCAAACGTTTCGGTTTTTTCATACGCATTTTTTTGTGCGACTCGCTGAGTTTTATTACGAGTCAGGAACTTGAGATCTAATACCAATCTTGGCATCAGTATCGCTGCAGCTGAAATATTACCAAGAGCGAATCATCATTTGCCGTAAGAGGACTTGGAGTTTGACACCTGTTTAGGCATCAATATCGCTACAACTGGAATGTTTCCAGGTGTGAATCATCATTTGCCTTTGTTGATTTGAACAAAGGTGGTTTAGCGAACATGGTTAGGTTCCCGTTGACTAAGGCTTTTGATTTTATGAGCCGTAAGGATCTCATAAAAGTGTTTCTCCCTACGGGTCGTGAGGATCCCGTAGGTGTATTTTCTCCTTAGGAATCGTAGGGATTCTTATGTGATATTCTCTCTTGTAAGTCATAAAGATCTTCCAGGAGTGTTTTCTCCTTATAAGTCGAATGACTTACATTTGTTGTTCACCATATGGGGAGATTTCTCGCCATTGGAAGAACTTGGTAAGGGAATATTTATTTGTGCCCGTGGATTGCATACAAGGATCAATATAGACCTCCTGTAGGACAACTTGGGGGATATGATGGCTTAAGAACAGATTCAGATCCCTATAGCTTAAGGCTTTCGAATTCCATGAGCCGTGTAGGTCTCATAGGGGGGAATTCTCCTTACGAGTCGTAAGGATCTCGTAAGTGTATTATTTATTTATTTATTTATTTTACGAGATTGCGCCCTTCCGGGTTTTCACAAGCTCGCCGGTAGTCCTGTTGTTTTTACTCATGGCGCCCCTTCGGGTTTCATCCGTGGCCATTTCGCTTATGGACATACCTTTTTTTTATGAGATTGCACCCTTCTGGGTTTTCAAAAGCTTGCCGGTAGTCCTGTTGTTTTTACTCACGGCGCCCTCTCGGCTTTTCATCCGTGCCTTTATCGCTTGTGGACATACCGTTTTTTTAAAGATGGAATACCCGAGAGTAGTTTCGCCGCAGGTGCCTATCAATTTGTCGGTGGGACTTGGGGTGGCTTCATCGCTGGAGTAGCTGTGTAGCCAGGGGGACTTGAGTTGCAACCTTTGTTGCCAGGACTTCGGTTGCAATATAAATCTCAAGGGAGCATATCGCCGTATTTAGGGCGACACACTAGTTTAGGGACGTTCCGGTCCATTATCGCCATATTTGATGTGAATTTCTAGTTTAAGGGCTTTTCGGTCCATTATCGCCATATTTGATGCAGATAGTTAGTTTAAGGACATATCGATCCATTGTTAGTTTAGGGACATCTCGGTCCGATGTCTCCATGTTTGAGGCGAGGTTCTAGTTTTGGGACATCTCTGTCCAATACCGCCATGCTTGAGGCGAGTAATTAGTTTAAGGACTTTTCGGTCTTTCATCGCCATGTTTGAGGCGACGGAGCTTTTTTGCATACTACTCTCAGAGTTCTGACTCAGGAAGATAGCGAGCGGATACAAGCGTCGTCATATATCATTGACCTAAGTCGTGGCTCGTCAAGCAAAGTATTTCTTGAGGAATCGGCTGTTTATTGGCCGGAAGGGTCTTTCTCCATGCATATCCATAAGCAGGTAGGCTCCACCTTGATAGACTTTGTCTATGATGTATGGGCCTTCATAGTTCGGCTCGAATTTCCCCCGTTTTGCATGATTAGGGATCATGGGTCTTTTGACGATTAGCACGAGTCCGCCTTGGCGGAATGTTCTCGGCCTGGTCAGTTTTTCATATGACCGTGTCACCCTTGCCTTATAAGCTTCCAGATTTTGTTGTGCTATAAGGTGAGTTTCGTCGAGAGAATCAAGCTCCACAAGCCGAAGATGAGCATTTTCTTCATCTGTCAGCTCGTATCGAATAGCTACTCGCAGAGAAGGGAGTTCTACTTCCAATGGGAGCACTGCTTCCGTGCCGAATACCAACACGTATGGCACTGTATTCGTGGTCGTTTTGAACGTTGTTCGGTACGCCCAGAGAGTTTCATGCAACCTTTCGTGCCAGTCTCTTTTATTTCTAGACACTGTTTTCTTTATAATCTTTGTCAAGGTCTTGTTGAAGGCTTCAGCTAGACCGTTGGCCCAAGAATTATATACTGAAGAGTATCTCTAGTCTATTTTATGCTGTTGTGCGAAGCAGCTGATTTTATGGCTTCTACAAGCTGGCCCATTATCCGAGATAATTCATCGAGGAGTGCCGAACCGATAGATCACATATGTCCTGAAGAAATGGAGGATATTCTCTGTCTTCACCTCCCTTAGTGGTACGACTTCTGCCCACTTAGAAAAGTTTTCGGTCGTTGCCAGTATGAACCGATGTCCTTTGGATGATGCTGGTTCAATGGGGCCAATTATATCGGTTCCCCACATTTCGAACGGCCTGCTAGCTACTGTTGGGTGTAGCGGATTTGGATGTTGGTGGATAAAGTCCATGATCAGTCGAAAATAATGCATCTTTAACACGGCAATTTCCCTATCATTTGTACTCATCTAGAAGTGTTCGGTATTCATATTGCACATATTAGCAAAACATCTCTTAAATACCAGATTGCATGTGTTAGACTTTAAAACTGGCACTTTAAGGGAAATTGACTGTATTCCATAACATCGCATCATTCTTGTGTAGCGCAACTTGTGTTTCGAAGTCTGTGCAGGAAATTCCAAGAGAATGGCCAAATTTGTGAAACAAAGACTGTTAAAAAGACGCCAACTCAAGGATTTGAAATCTGGAAATGACCTATAAGGAACTCAGAGATTCAATGTATCAGAAAAACACCAACATGACATCAGAAATCTGCAGCTGAAGAATGAAGCTCCAAAGCAGCCACTTGGCCGCGGAACCGCGACCGGAGCCGCCTTGAGCCCCGGTTCCGCGGCGGCCTTGCCACGTCAACCCCCTATTTTAGCTTCATAATCTCTACCTCAGTTCCTACAGCTCTTCAAGACACTGCAATTTACAGATGGCTCTCGAACATTCTGCCAGATCAGCAAGCCCTTGGGTTCTCAACTAATAATGTCCTAGCTTCCAAAGCAAGCTTCACCCTAACTACCTTAAGAGCCTAGAACCTTCCCCCAAACCTCCTAGCTTAAGGTAGAAGCTAAACCCTAACTAACTAGTTTTAGAGGCTTCTACCTAACTAACTAGCTTAGAAGGGAAGCTAACCTAATCCAAGCTTCTTAAGGAAGCTACTCATTTCAAAACCTATAAAAAGGACCCTAGGCCTCACTTGAAAGGGTTGTTGAGTTGTTGTTCAAAAAATTGGGTTGTTCATTAGTTGATCATTGTTGTTCTATCATCCCTTCAACCCAACTCTAGCCACCTCCAAACCCTAACCCTAATCCAATCAAGAAACCAAATTCAAGATCCTTTGAGTTCTAGCAAAGCGAGCCTTCAACCATCCTTTAGAAGCGAAGCCGGTCTTCATCGGAGCATGAGATCCAAGCGGATCCGCGACTCAAGGAGCCGGTGCAACGCTAGATTCGACAATCTTGTTCCTTCTCAAATTCTTGTAGTCTTGAGCAATGTGTAACAAATTATGGAATAAATAATGGTGAAGATTCTTTTAACTTGCTTATATTTCAATTCAAGCATTATGATTCATCTTCAATTCTTGAATGTATTCTTTGTGATGATGCTTGAATAAAACTCCGCTCGTGGAGGAGTCGAGATGATCGGTAGAATGATGATGTTGACGAATCTTTAAACGTTTTCTTAAGCCTTATAACGCTTGTAAATTCTTGAAAATTGAATGATCGATGCGAAATGCGTTCTTGATTATTTTCGCACGATCTAGAGATCAACGATCAATCATTCGATTTCCTAGAAGCTATCTTGTGAATGTGATTCATCGAAAGGACAAAGGATAGGATGAAGAAACCTTAATTCTTCGCAAGATCCTTAATCCTCGATAAATCGACATCGATTTAGCATCAATTCGTTAATGGATAAGAAAAAGTAATTTCGAATCTTCTTCACATCTACGATCTAATCGATTCCTACGAGCCTTACTTCAAATCTTGAAACTTAAATCGATTGGAATTCGATCCTTCTTGATTCTTGATGTTTAACGCTTTCTTGATTCTTGATTAGATTTAGTTGATTCTTGAAACTCATCGATAAAAATCTTGAATCGTTTGGCTTTTCTTTTCTATTAAATTTTCAATTCAAACAAAACAAAATACGAACGAATCGCACAATCCCTGTGGACGATCCGCACTTACTAACGCACTACAAACCGACACTGTTATTGATTGCGGTCAAATAATTCTTTGATTGTGATTTCTATTCATTTTCTAAATACCGACACAACGAGAAAAAAAAGAATCAATCAAATGGCGCCGTTGCCGGGGATCGTGCGCTAATTCATTCTATATTGAAATTTGAAGTGAAAGATTTATTCAATTACAATCTTGAGATCAAAATTCGCACAAAATCTTAACGTGTTGTTGTGATTTGATTGCGAGGAATTCTGGAAGCTGTGGAGCAATTGAATTTTTTTTCAGAATATTGCAGAGGACTCAGGGGCTTAACTGAAGCTCTCTGGAAAAATTTCTTGAGGTGAACAGTACATACGGGCGCGATTCCGCGGTGTAAGCCATCATTTGCGGCGGTCCGCGGCTTGGTGAAGCGTTCACTGTACAATTTTCTCTCAGGTCCTCTACAACTTTCTTATCTCCTTCCTCTGTCTGCTCCAATTAAAAAATTTCTGCAGGTTTCTTTGCAAAAATCGCAGCGCCGCAAAAAGCAAAATAAATTGTGCGTGTTTTTGGTTTTGTGGTTGTTTGCATATTAATACGGATATTAAGGGGAACGGGCAAATCCAGATTAGGTGGGGAGTTCATTACCCTTCCTAAGCCCCAAAAATCACAAACTTGCATCCTCATTTACCCTCATTAACTAAAAAAGATCTAGAGATGACTCTAAGGACCATCGCGCTCACTTAGGACAAGAGAAGGCCGTAGGTAATTCATTGCTTATCCGCGTTTCTTTTGTAGTGTCGAAGGCAAGTGTGTCGAAGGCTAGTGGTTACTTAAATAGGCCCACTACTTACGTAGTGGAGAACCTCCCACTTACCTGGCACTTACCTGGCCACAGGAGAGACAAAGAGGCAGTGGAGGATTTATCCTGTGACTTGTCTTTTGGCAATTAGGAGCGGTCTAGAGCTTTGACCTAGGTGACCCCTAGAATTAAGGTTTTGCTTGTTGCACTTGTTGTGATCGCATCATATTTTCAAAAATTCGTATCATTTTTCAAAACAAACACCGCATTCATTCATTTCCCCTAATTATAAGTCGCGCTGCCACTTGTACTAACCCTTTTTAGTGCAAGATAGGCTAGACACGGGATTCTAGTGCCCGTTTAGTCCGCGTTTCCCCGATCGACTCCGAAGTCGGTATTTCTCCATTTACTTTTTCTTTACCCACCACCACACCCACACCGATCCATCCGTCTCCATCGAACTTCTTTACCACTAATCTGCCGTCGTCCGTTGGTGCGCAGAATCCACCACGCATCTCTCTCCAAGAGAGATGCTATCCTTTGCGAGGTCCTCTTTCGACCTGCTTATCCATTCCACCAGCCAACGGGGATAATTTTGAGATTAAACCCCAATACATCAACCTTCTACCCAAATTCCACGGACTCGAGACTGAAGACGCATACGTTTTTATCACCAAATTTGAAAACGTTTATGCAATGATGGGTACGTCACAACTTTCAGTGGATGCTATGCGTCTACGTCTTCTTCCATTTACCTTACGCGATATAGCCGAGAAGTGGCTATATAACACTACCGCACATTCCATTACGAATTGGGAAGAATTCGTTGCGGCATTCCTTAAGAAATTCTACCCTATGCAAAAGACAGCTCGAATCCGTAGCGAACTAAATCAATTCACCCAGCTTCCGACTGAACCATTCTCTAAATGCTTTGAACGTTTGAAGGATCTTTTGGTTCAATGTCCACATCACGGCATCCCGAGATGGGATCTTTTTCGAATCATATATGAGGGCATTAACCCAAACACTAAACAGAACCTTGAAAACATGTGTCAAGACACCTTTATGACCAAGGATGATGGGGAAGCTTGGAAATTTTAGAAGAGTTCGCTGAAAAATCATTACAGTGGGAGAGTGGAACCCAATCATCGACTAGGGGTGGCGTACACCAAATTGATGTGTCCATAGGTGTTCGAGCTGAGATGGCAGCAATGCAAAAGAAGCTCGAAGCTATGGAACACAAATTTTCAGCAGCCTCCCTAAACCCAATGTCGCTCCCCAAAATGTATGTGGGTGATGTTCTGATCCGTCTCACTTAACGGAAGAATGTCCATTAAACTCTTCGTTTCAAAGTCACGAGCATACCAATGCCGCATTTTAAAGACCTAGAAACGATCTATATTCTTCCACGTACAATCAGGGTTGGAGGAATCACCCGAATTTTGCTTGGAACCAACAACAACAATCTCAAAACACGGTTCCAAGCCAAAATAATTTCCAAAGGGCTCTTCCACCACAACAGCAACCACTTCAACTCACTCAGCACCCCTACCGGTCACAAAATTTTCAAAACCAGGTCAACACTCCTGCACCGTCTAATCCTATACAGTTGTCATGTTCTGACGAATTCTCTCAATTCACTCAAACCATGAAATCACTCTTGTCAAATTTCATAGAGGTATCGGCTGAGGTTAGATCTTCCGTCGGTGAGATAAAGAAAAACTCAGCGTCCCAAGCTGAGAGTATCAGATCGATGGAAGCTGAAATCGCACGACTTAAAGCCGAAATGAGTGCGAGAGAAAAAGGGAAACTTCCGTCTCAACCCCTACCGAATCCTGGGCATTACAATGTAAATGCCGTCACAACGTTGAGATCAGGAAGAGTGCTGAATAACCATGTTGGGGAAGGAATTGATGATATTGAAAATCCTATCAATAACACCCTGGCTGAGACCTTTCCTCACACACACGCTTCTACTTCTGATCCTTGTTCTTCTACCCTACCGCCTTCTCACGAGCCTATTCTCCATTTCCCACTAGGCTCGACACCTCAGTATAGCTCTTCTAATTCTCCACAGACGATCCCCACTCCTCTTTTGGGATCACGTCTACCCCCATTTCCTTCTCCTATGATAGACCCAGCGCTTATTGCTAAAGCTCCTTACCCGAATCGGTTAAGGGGTAACAAAGCGAGTCCACATATGGAGAAAATTATGGAAATGTTCAAACAGGTTAACATCAACATCCCTCTCCTAGATGCGATTCAACAAATCCCCGCTTATGCAAAAATTCTTAAGGACTTGTGCACTAGGAAGAGGAAGACTCAAGTGCCGAAGAAGGTCTTCATGTCTAATAATATTAGCACTGCTTTTATCCCATAGCTACTAAAGAAACGTAAGGACCCAGGATGTCCTACGATATCGATTTCTATTGGGGGTAAAAATATCAATCGTGCTCTTTTAGACCTTGGCGCAAGTGTTAACCTACTTCCATATTCTGTCTATGAGCAGCTAGGGATTGGAGAGTTGAAACCTGCTCACTGCACTCTCCAAATGGCAGATCGTTCAATCACCAAACCTAGGGGTGAACTAGAGGATGTGTTGATAAAGGTCGGGGAATTTGTATTCCCTGTAGACTTCATTGTACTTGATACACAACCTGTAGCAAACCCCCGGAGCCAAATTCCGGTGATTTTGGGTCGACCTTTCCTTGCCACTTCCAACGCTGTTATTAACTGTAGAAATGGTTCAATGAACTTATCATTTGGAAATATGACCATTGAACTAAACATCTACAAGGTTGGAAGTCAGCCATCAGAACCCTCTGCTCATATTCTTGATGTGTGCTCTGTCCACGAGATTGCTCCCGAAAGTTGCGGAGTTGAGGAACTTTGCTTTACAGATCTCGACGACACTACCACATCACTGTTTGATCTTGCACATGATCTTAGTGAGGACACCTTTCCCACACTTGAGTCCGACACTCCTGACCTATCACCACCCGAGTCTGTATCTTTCACATGCTATGAGCTTCTTTGTGACTCCAAAAATCACTCGATGATCCCACCTTCTATTATTTCTCCGCCAGCATTAGATCTCAAAATTTTACCTTCTCATCTTAAATATGCTTATTTAGGTGAGAATGAGTCTTTACCGGTTATCATATCCGCTTCTCTAGTATCAAAGCAAGAGAATGCACTTTTATCGGTATTGAGATCTAATAGAGAGGCGTTTGGTTGGACTATGGCGGACATTAAAGGGATTAGTCCCTTAATTGTAGAACATCATATACATGTGATGGATGATGCCAGACCAACCCGAGAACCACAGAGACGGTTAAATCCTGTCATGAAGGAAGCAGTGATGAAAGAGATCGTCAAATACCTTGATAATGGTATTATATACCCAATCTCCGATAGCCAATGGGTGAGTCCTATACATGTCGTCCCTAAGAAATCCAGCATCACTGTTATTACCAATGAGGCAAATGAGTTGATTCAGACACGCGCCAAAACTGGGTGGCATGTATGTATTGACTACAGAAAACTCAATGCCGCCACGAGGAAAGACCACTTTCCTCTACCTTTCATTGATCAAATGCTGGAACGCTTAGCTGGACGAGAGTATTATTGCTTTATGGACGGATACTCTGGCTATAATCAGGTCCCCACCGCCAAAAAGGATCAAGATAAAACCACTTTTACTTGTCTTTTTGGTACCTTTGCTTATAGACGCATACCCTTTGGGTTATGCAATGCTCCCGCTACCTTTCAGCGGTGTATGATGGGGATATTCTCTGACATGGTCGAGAATTTTTTGGAGATCTTTATGGACGATTTCTCGATTTTTGGAGACTCTTTTTCTGATTGCCTATCGAATCTTGACGCAGTTCTTACTCGTTGCAAAGAGAAGAACTTAACCTTGAATTGGGAAAAATGCCATTTCATGGTCCAAGAAGGAATTGTGCTTGGACATGTTATTTCACAGAAAGGCATTGAGGTTGACAGAGCTAAGATAGATGTCATTCAAAACCTTCTTCATCCCAAAAGCGTCAAGGACATTCGACCATTTCTTGGCCATGCGGGCTTTTATAGGAGATTCATTAAGGATTTTAGCAAAATTGCTAGACCCTTAACTCTTCTCTTGGCCAAGGATACGACCTTCCACTTTGACTCGGATTGTGAGGCAGCATTCGACTCACTTAAACACTCCCTCACTACAGCCCCCATTTTATCGTCTCCAAATTGGGACTACCCCTTTGAGCTGATGTGTGATGCATCCGACTTTGCAGTAGGTGCAGTCTTAGGACATCACATTGAAAAGATGCCACACGTGATATATTATGCGAGTAAGACCCTGAATGATGCTCAAATCAATTATACAACTTCCGAAAAAGAACTTTTGGCAGTTGTATTTGCATTAGAAAAATTCAGGCCTTACTTGATTGGCTCACCTATAGTTATGTACACTGACCACTCCGCCTTGAAACATCTTCTGGCGAAGAAAGATGCAAAAGGTAGGCTAATACGTTGGATCCTTCTATTACAAGAATTTGATCTTGTTATCAAAGATAAGAAAGGATGTGAAAACATGGTAGCCGACCATCTTTCACGCATCTCTTCTTCCCCTGTGACCCTGCCGATCAATGATTCGTTTCCGGACGAACAACTCTTGAGCGTATCCAATGAATCTTGGTTCAGGGATATTGTGAACTATCTTGTCACAGGACTTATACCCAGTGTTTGGTCAAAACAGGACAAATACCGTTTTCTATCCCAAGTAAAACACTTTTACTGGGATGATCCATACATCTTTAAGTATTGTCCAGATCAGATCATTCGCCGGTGTGTCCCGAAAGAAGAGTTCAAGAGTGTTCTTTCTTTTTGTCATGATCAGACCTGTGGGGGTCACTTCGGTCCTAAAAAGACGGCGGAGAAGGTTTTGCAATGCGGATTTTATTGGCCGACCTTGTTCAAGGACGCATTTGATTATTGCAAAACCTGTACACAGTGTCAGTACACGGGTAGAATTTCCCGGAGAAATGAAATGCCTCAGCAACCCATCTTAGTGGTTGAAATTTTCGATGTTTGGGGCATTGACTTTATGGGTCCCTTTCCCAACTCCTTTGGGAATTTGTACATACTGTTGGCAGTTGATTACGTCTCAAAGTGGGTTGAAGCCATTCCATGTCGCACTAATGACAAGAAAATTGTCATTAAGTTCTTAAAAGAGAATATCTTTTCGCGATTTGGACACCCACGCGCTATTATTAGCGATAATGGGACACATTTCTGCAACAGGTCTTTCGAGACTCTGATGCGGAAATACGCAATCAACTACAGACTTTCTACACCCTATCATCCCCAAACGAGCGGGCAGGCTGAGATTTCGAATAGACAGATCAAACTAATCCTGGAGAAGACTGTTGCTAAAAATAGAAAAGACTGGTCGACCAAACTGACGGATGCTCTTTGGGCATTCCGAACTGCATTTAAAACCGACCTAGGGATGTCTCCATATAGGATAGTGTTTGGAAAGGCATGTCATTTACCCGTCGAGATTGAGCATAAAGCATTATGGGCTATTAAGGAAATAAATTTTGATCTAAACCAAGCCTGCAACTTTCGGAAGCTGCAACTTAATGAGCTAAGCGAACGCCGTGATGAAGCTTATGATAACGCTGTGATTGTAAAGAATAGGACTAAAGTTTTTCATGATAAAAACATTTTGAGGAAAATATTTTCACCTGGTCAGCATGTCATTCTTTATGATTCACGACTACACCTTCACGCGGGTAAGCTTCGATCTCGGTGGAAGGGACCTTTTGTTGTACGGTCTGTATTCCCGCACGGGACAGTAGAAGTAGAAAATGTTAAAAACGGCACATTTTTCAAAGTGAATGGACATAGACTAAAGCCGTATTTTTCCACTGACCCCACGAAGGAGCTCCTGTTCTTACAGGAGCCATTTTATCTTGATTAAAATTCCTCCGTCTTACCCCATGTCGTGTATATCACTGCATCATTTTTTGAATGGAGGCGAGTGAAAAGAGTAAATTTGGGGGAGGTTCTTCACTTATATATTTTGCCCCCACTAATAAATTTCTCCCAGGCTTACAGGTTTTGTAGATATAGCTGTTGGCAACAGTAAAGACACTATTGAAAACAAGTTTGGGGGAGTTTTGTGCTTATTTTTGCATCATTTGCATATCATTTGCATAAGCACAAAACATTTCTTTAAAAAAAACAATAAAAATCTTAAGATTTTCAAAATCCATAAAAATTTAGAATTTTCAAAATATAAAAATATTTTAATATTTAACTTTTTTTGTACATAAATAAGATAATAAAAGATTAGATAGTGAAAAATTACATCCATGAGATTAGAAAAATTAAAGAAAACCAAGAAAATTAGAAGTTTTCTTATACGAACTAGTAATAAGTAGTTATGAGCCGTTGTCCCAAGGGTTAGTAAGGTAAAAGAAGTCACTAATCTGAGGATAAAAATAAGTCTGAAAAATAGTTTCTATTCTGGAAGTCAAACATTTTGAACGTTGATACCCTGCTATTCGCACTTACACACATCTTGAAACTCGGGATAGTAAAGGATACCTTGATATGCTCTTGTCTTAAAGCCGATGTATGAAGGAAATAAAAAAATGAATGAAGAAAAAATATAAAATGGTGAGAAAAATGGACACTGGTTTTGTTATCGCCAAGGCAGCAATAAAAAAATATAGCGAGGGTGCCTCTTCACCTAGTGCCCTAAGGCCAACTGGTCTGGGAGTCACTGCTAAGCCTTAGGTGGTGCAAGACGAAGAAAATACACCAAATAAGCAAGCACATGAGTAATCGGTCAGTTAGTACCTCAAGAAGTATTAACGGTCGGATGAAAGTGTGTGAGCAATCTCATCTAAATATTCATTAATTAAAAAGTACTGAGGTTGATGGGCAAGAGTATGATAGCTTGAATTGAATTCTCCGGGTGTAGGGATGTCTTTACACACACGCAGGGTTATATGATCGATGTTGGGATGAAAGATAGGAATGAAGAATAAGACGATGTTTTATTGAGGGAGGACGTGATTTCTGACATCTTTTCATGACTATTAAGATAGGGCTCATGACAACCGAAAAGCTAGCTTAGTTGGAAACCCTAATTTTCAAAGTCTTTCTTTTACAATTCTTGTCTTTAAATGTAATATTCATGATCTTTCTTTTATTATTGGATTTTGTGGGTGCAATCCGCTGAAAACCCTCAGGAGACAACACTCCTCCTACTAGGGACACCTAGAGGTTTAAAGGCTTGTTGCACGTGCTCAGTGCAATCGTGTTGCCTACGAAAGTGTGCCAGTTAGTTTTTTCTCTTTCTTTATTTTCTCCTTCTCTTTTTAATAAAACAGTTCGCTCGAGACGATCGTAAATAAGTTTGGGGGAATTTGATCGGTCAAAAATAATGCATCTTTAACACGGCAATTTCCCTATCATTTGCACTCATCTAGAAGTGTTCGGTATTCATATTGCACATATTAGCAAAACATCTCTTAAATACCAGATTGCATGTGTTAGACTTTAAAATAGGCACTTTAAGGGAAATTGACTGTATTCCATAACATCGCATCATTCTTGTGTAGCGCAACTTGTGTTTCGAAGTCTGTGCAGGAAATTCCAAGAGAATGGCCAAATTTGTGAAACAAAGACTGTTAAAAAGATGCCAACTCAAGGATTTGAAATCTGGAAATGACCTATAAAGAACTCAGAGATTCAATGTATCAGAAAAACACCAACATGACATCAGAAATCAGCAGCTGAAGAATGAAGCTCCAAAGCAGCCACTTGGCCGCGGAACCGCGGCCGGAGCCGCCTTGAGCCGCGGTTCCGCGGCGGCCTTGCCACGTCAGCCCCCTATTTTAGCTTCATGATCTCTACCGCAGTTCCTACAGCTCTTCAAGACACTGTAATTTCCAGATGGCTCTCGAACATTCTGCCAGATCAGCAAGCCCTTGGGTTCTCAACTAATAATGTCCTAGATTCCAAAGCAAGCTTCACCCTAACTACCTTAAGAGCCTAGAACCTTTCTCCTAACCTCTTAGCTTAAGGTAGAAGCTAAACCCTAACTAACTAGTTCTAGAGGCTTCTACCTAACTAACTAGCTTAGAAGGGAAGCTAACATAATCTAAGCTTCTTAAGGAAGCTACTCATTTCAAAACCAATAAAAAGGACCCTAGGCCTCACTTAAAAGGGTTGTTGAGTTGTTGTTCAAAAAATTGGGTTGTTCATTAGTTGATCATTGTTGTTCTATCATCCCTTCAACCCAACTCTAGCCACCTCCAAACCCTAACCCTAATCCAATCAAGAAACCAAATTCAAGATCCTTTGAGTTCTAGCAAAGCGAGCCTTCAACCATCCTTTAGAAGCGAAGCCGGTCTTCATCGGAGCATGAGATCCAAGCCGATCCGCGACTCAAGGAGCCGATGCAACGCTAGATTCGACAATCTTGTTCCTTCTCAAATTCTTGTAGTCTTGAGCAATGAGTAACAAATTGTGGAATAAATAAAGGTGAAGATTCTTTTAACTTGCTTATATTTCAATTCAAGCATTATGATTCATCTTCATATCTTGAATGTATTCTTTGTGATGATTCTTGAATAAAACTACGCTCGTGGAGGAGTCGAGATGATCGGTAGAATGATGATGTTGACGAATCTTTAAACGTTTTCTTAAGTCCTATAACGATTGTAAATTCTTGAAAATTGAATGATCGATGCGAAATGCGTTCTTGATTATTTTCGCACGTTCTAGAGATCAACGATCAATCATTCGATTTCCTAGAAGCTATCTTGTGAATGTGATTCATCGAAAGGACAAAGGATAGGATGAAGAAACCCTAATTCTTCGCAAGATCCTTAATCCTCGATAAATCGACATCGATTTAGTATCAATTCGTTAATGGATAAGAAAAAGTAATTTCAAATCTTCTTCACATCTACGATCTAATCGATTCCTACGAGCCTTACTTTAAATCTTGAAACTTAAATCGATTGGAATTCTATCCTTCTTGATTCTTGATGTTTAACGCTTTCTTGATTCTTGATTAGATTTAGTTGATTCTTGAAATTCATCGATAAAAATCTTGAATCGTTTTGCTTTTCTTTTCTATTAAATTTTCAATTCAAACAAAACAAAATACGAACGAATCGCACAATCCCTATGGACGATCCGCACTTACTAACGCGCTACAAACCGACACCGTTATTGATTGCGGTCAAATAATTCTTTGATTGTGATTTCTATTCATTTTCTAAATACCGACACAACGAGAGAAAAAAGAATCATTCAGTCCCTATGAATTTGGAACGAGTGACACTGCTTCGCATATTTGAGGCAGTCCTGAATCATTGTGGGCTAATAGTTACCTATTCGTTTGATCTTCGGCTTCATCTTTGGCCCAGCTTGATGAGAGCCGCAGAGTCCGTCGTGGGTTTCTTAGATGACTCTCTTCGCTTCCTCTAGCCACAAGCATCTTAGCCACAGACATTCGAACGATCTCTTATATAGAGTATCATTGACGAAGGCGAAAAATAGAGCTCGTTTCAAGAGCTGATGTCTAGAAGACGCTTTTTTAGGCATTCGTTGGGATTTGAAGTAGTCTATGAAGACCTCTCTCAAATCCTTGACATTTTGCAACGTCCTCTATTTGAAGGGCTACCTGTTCGGTCGCTCCTTTTCTTTCGGATGGCTTTATTAAGTCTTCCGAAGATATATCTATTGGCACGAGAACCCGGCGGTTTTGCACAATGATCTTTACGTCATCGAGGTCTTCATCTGCCAGTTTCTTGGCCAATTTGGCCAATGCATCCGCCTTGCTATTTTCTACACGCTACAGGATGTGGGAGGGGATTTGTGTCAGCAGTTGCTGCATTCTTTCGCCGTACTTTATCAGCTCTGGCTTGCACGTCTGATAGTCGCCATTTACTAGGCAAACGATCAGCTAGGAGTCTTCATATATGAGGAGGTCTTTGATTCCCACGTCGACAGAGATCTCGAGACCTGCTATCAAAACTTCGTATTTAGCTTCTGTATTAGTCCTTGGCTCCGTTAAGAAGAGGGCGTAACGCAATATCCCTCCATGCGGAGTCACGATGATAAAGCCTACCCCGGCTTTGATTATGGGGGTGTTTTGCTTTCGGCTCTTCAAGTAAAATGCTTCATCGAAGTAGAGTTCCTATTGGGAATCATTTTCTTCCTTCTCTCTTTCGGTTGTGTCGAACGCATGTTCATCCGGCAACTCGCAATTTAAGGGGGAGTCGGCCAGCATCGGATGCTCGGTAAGAAAGTCGGCAATGGCCCGGCCTTTCACTACTTTGAGGGGTCGATATGTTATCGAGAACTCCATCAGGAGGAGGGCCCATTTAGCAAGCCTTCCTGTTAATATGGCCCATAACATCAAATATTTAAGAGGATCCACCTTTGATATGAGATGGACCTCATGTGCCAAGGCGTAATGTCTGAGTTTCGTTATCGCGAAGATCGGTGCCAGGCAATACTTTTCGATGGGGGAGTAGTTTTTTTCTGCCCCCAGGAGAACTCGACTCAAATAGTACAGAGCTCTCTCTTTTCCCTGATCGTTCTCTTGTTCCCATAGCGTGCCTAGAGAACCTTCAAGGGCTATTGTATATAGGATAAGGGGTTTTCCCTTTACCGGAGTGGTCAATGCTGGCGGATTTCGCAGGTATTGCTTGATTTCGTCTAGTGCATTTTGGCACTTTTGATCCCAGACGAACGGGGTTCCCTTCTTCATTAAATGACTGTAGGGACGACATTTTCCTGAGAGATTGGTTATGGACCGCCGAATATATGCGAGCTTTCCTTGAAGAGATCGCAATTGTTTGAGAGTTCTTGGTGTGGGCATTTCCATAATCGCCTTGATCTTTAAGGGATCAATTTCGATACCCCGGAGCCATATCATGAATCCTAGGAATTTGCCTGAGGAGACTCCAAATACGCATTTTAGAGGATTCATCTTCAAATTATACTTCCGAAGATGTTGGAACACTATTTTTAGATGTTCCCAATGTTCCTCGTGAGATCTGCTCTTTACCATAAGGTCGTCAATGTAGCATTCGACGATCTCATGGATGAGGTTATCGAAGATCTTTGTCATGGCCCTTTGGTAGGTAGCGCCAGCGTTCTTCCGACCGAAGGGCATTACCTTATAGCAAAACATGCCCAGCGGGGTCCGGAAGGCGGTATGCTTTTGATCTTCTGGATGCATTTTTATTTGATTGTATCCTGAAGATCCATCCATAAAGGAGAAGACCTCATGGGTAGAAGTGTTATCGATCATTAGCTTGGTAACAGGTACTGGGAAATCATCCTTCGAGCAAGCTTTATTGAGGTCCCGAAAGTCCACACAGATGCACACCGTCCCATTTTTCTTCATCACCGGAACGATGTTAGCGATTCAGTCGGGATATTGAACTTTTTAGATGAAGCCAGAGTCGATTAGTTTCTTGACTTCAGCGTTGATACTCACATGTTCGAGTCGCATTCTTCTTGGCGCCTGTTCGACTGGATTTATGTCCGGCGATATGGCCAGTTTATGTACTGCTACCTTTGGATCTAGACTTGGCATCTCGGAATAGTTCTACGCGAAATAGTCTTTATATTTCATGAGCATGTCCTTTAACGTGGCTACCTGTTTTTCAGATAGCAGCTCACTGACGAACTTTGACATAGGATCATTTTCCGTCCCTAAGTCAATTTTTCTTAGGTTATCCGCCGTGGTGTGTATCTGATCTTCCATCTCCTTTGGTGTTGGTGGAAACTCGGAGATTACCTCATCCTCATCCTCATCTTCATTTGCAAAGCACACGTGGATGTTATCCATAGTCCCATGCCCTCTCTCTCTTGAGAGTGTTATCATATGGCAAGCACGAGTTCGCTTCCATTCTTGATGTTGAGCTGGTCCTATCCTCATGGTATAGGTCCTTTTTGGCTTATGCTTTTGCTGCGGGTTTACCTTCCAGTTGTCGGATAAAGTGAACATACCTTGTCGATACTGGTCTTCCACCCAAACTTTGAAGGTGAAGTAGTCTTCAAGGGGACGACCTATTGCTCGATGGTAGGAGCAATAATCCGGATGATAGACTTCGTTTATTTGTTCGGGGTGCCGAGAATTCGGGAGCGTCATCATTTAATGATTCATGACAAGGTTGAATATTTTCCTCGTCTTGTCTTGAAGGAAAGAGTATTCCCGACCCATCTTTTTTTATAAAGAATGGGTTCCAATCGATTTTTCCTCGATTGCACGGATTCTTTGATCCACTTCGCTGTTTTCAAATGTTGTTTGCGTTCTTTGCCCTGATTTTGCCTCTATTTCGGGATTCTCCCCTTTCGCGAGGACGTACAGCGGGCCAGGGACGAAGAGTATTATAGTCTTTCTTCTCCGCATGTTGCCGATTGAGGCACTGCGTCCTGACTTTTTCATAAATGGCCATTTCATGGCTGTGATTGTCTCGGCTCCTTTAACAAGCTTCTTTTATTAGCTTGTCTATTTGTCTTTCGAGCGACGGATTTAACGTTCTTAAAGCGGGATTTTACTCTGTTTCAACGTCACGGCCATTTGAAAGAACGTTTTCCTCTTCGGTGGAGCTATTTATGATGCGGCAGCTGTGGAACTGCTCCCGTTTCTTGGACCGAACGTATCTAAACCCGGTTGTCTCCATCTTCCCATTAGGCATCTTTCGCCGAGTCCCGGGAACATCCAAAATCTTTTTGTAGAATTGGTCTTGTCGAACAGTTTGTTCGATGGGTACACCTTGGCGTCTCAACAGCTTTTTCAATCCCTCCGTGTAGTATCTTGGCAGACGGATTGGTTGAAGCCTGTCAAGTGCAAAATCGACACAATGCCAGACTTCTTTTTCTACTTTGGTCTAAATAGATTAGTAAAAGAGGATCGCCTTTTCACCTCTTCGCCTGGGAGGGACGTAGAAAGTCTGTAGTTCTTGTACGCTGTATGTATCAAGCACATCAAGTTCTTTGTAATGCCATGGCGAAGCCATTGTGATTTGCAGACTCTGATCGGCTCCGGCGAGGGTTTGCGCTGACGGGCGGATGGAGAACACTACGTTGGCCTCGTCCTCAAAGTCGCGGCCAAAAACCAAAATAGGAGTAGATGATCCGGGCATGTTGTTTTCTTTTTGGGGTTACCCCGAGTAGACTATTTCTTCATCTTCCTCGGAATTGCTCCCAAAAATCGGGATAGTGGCGACGGACTTCTATTTATCCTTTGGCTTGTGACACCTTTCCGTATCTTTGAAGTCTGGTAGGAAATACTTTGCGTCTTCATATTTCCGGACCTCATTTACGGAGAATGGATTTATCTCCCCTGTGACAGTGTATTCCATGCCGTCTTTGAAATACTTCATACACTGATGTTGTGTAGAAGGGATGACGTTGTACTCAAGTAACCAAGGCCAGCTGAGCAAAGCGTTATAGCAAGTCTTGGCGTCAATGACATGAAATTTGACATCAGTGACGAGCATCCCGAAGCGTAGCGTCAATATTACGGACCCAAGCCTCCGTGACGTCTGTGAGTCGAATCCGGAGATGGTAATTTTGTCTCGGGCCAGGTGCTGAACGTTCATGCAAATTTCCTTCAGCACCCTCACGTTGAGAAGGTTGATGGAGGATCCATTGTCGACAAGGATTTTTCCTATCTTGATATCGTGATAGTTCTCGGTGACGTATAATGGGCGATTATGTTCACACATACCGAGGAGGAGATCTGATTTATGTGTAGTAGTTGACCGCAATCAATAACGGTGTCGCGTGTAGCTAGACCAAGATGAGTACGGGTCGTTCTCGGGGAAACGTTGAATCTTCTAATCTTACTTTAGGCGTGTTTATTAGAAAAGAAGGATGAATAATGAATAGTGGAATTAGTTTCTAGATCTACGTTAAACACGGATGTAGAATATAGATCTATATTAACTACGGATGTAGGTTTTGTATTAGAAGGGGGCTTGTAGGGTTCGTTAAGATCTAGTAGTCATGGATGATTAATTAAAGATTACTCCTCTTGTCCTTTAATAGATTTAAAACTAGATCGACAATGATGCATGTAGATTAGGGTTTCTGTAGGGAATAGGGTTCCCACTCTTAACCCCTACCTTGACATGGATCTCCGTTCATGTCTAGCCTTTACCAAAACAATTGTTAATCTAATCTCTAATCATGGTTGTGAATATCAATGAATTGATAGCGCGTCCTATTAGGATGTTAACTATTCTTTTGATAAAGTTTATAAACTTTATAGGACGTAAAAAGAGTTTAAGGATCTTCATCATCCATTAATCTACCATAATCCTACGAACCCTAACAAGCGGAGAATTACTCGTGCATATTGGGAAGAGAAAAGATAGAGAGGAAAATCATGATGTAAAATGCAGAAAAATAAAATGATATAAGAAAACAACTACCTTTATTAATCAATAAGATCAAGTACACTTTGTTTCCTTAGAAAATGATTACAAAACCCTGGTTTGCTTCTCGATCTCTTCTAAGGAGGTAGATGAACTGTTGATGATCAACCAGGATTCTTGAGCCGTCGTGGACTTCGTGATCGTGTCGGTGTGATGATTTTTCCAAGAGACTCCCGGTCCTTATTTATAGTCACAGAGCCAGAATCTCTAGTTTCCTAATAAGGCAACTAGTTGTTAAGATCCTACCCAAAAAATCCAAAATCCCAACTCCCTCAACTTGCGGTGGAACCGCGGCCATTAGGTAGGTTTGGCCGCGGATCCGCGTTGGTTAGGGGATTTAGGGCTTCATTTTTCTGGGGCTTCATCTCTGTAGCACTTGGTGATCTTCTGAGTATCTAGACTTTGAAAATCTTCTCTATGTTTCTGCCAGAATTGGTTTCTTCAATTTACTTGAATATCTTCGGCAGATTTGATCTCGCCAACTTGGATTTCCTTGAAACTTCAGTCATGATATAATTCCTGCAAAATTATCTCAATAAATAATATTAGTAGAATTTGTTTTTATTGAGATATTATCTTAACCATTTGTCATGATATTTTAGTTTTAAGAGAATTGGTCAAAAGTATTTAATAAGGTAAGCATATTTAAATAGACCAAATATTACATGAATATTATATGCTTACATTTCCCTTCATAATGTTAATTATAATATATAAACACATGAAAATAGTATTTTGACGGATAAACCCTTATATGTGTCATATTTATAATAAACATCTTTTATTATATATAAATAGTAAGGAAAATGTCATATTAAAAGTGCAGTTTTATCAACTGAACAAATACCCTCAAACTTAACTTTGATCGTCCCGAGCAAACTAGTTTTTCAAGAGAAGGAGAAAAAGAAAACTAAGTAGCACACTTTCGTAGGCAACACGATTGCACTGAGCACGTGCAACAAGCCGTTAAACCTCTAGGTGTCCCTAGTAAGAGGAGTGTTGTCTCCTGAGGGTTTTCAGCGGATTACACCCACAAAATCCTATAATAAAAGAAAGATAGTGCAAGTTACATACAAAGATATGAACTATAAAAGAAAAAACATAAAAGTAAGAGTTTCCAACTATACCAGCTTTTCAGTTGCTATGAGCCCTATCTTAATGGTCGTGAAAAAATGTTAGAAATCACATCATCCATCAATAAAAATCGCCTTTAGTCTTCCTCTCTATCTTTCTTCCAAACATTGATCATATACCCCTACGTGTGTGTAAAAACATCCATATACTTAGAGAATTCAATTCATGCTATCATACTCTTGTCCATCTTCCAAAGTACTTTTTAGTTGGTGAATATTTTATGAAAATGCTCACACATATTTCATGCGACCGTTAATACTTCTTGAGATACTAACCGATCGATTACAAAATGTGCTTGAGTATTAAGGTGTAATTCCTCGTCTTGCAACTCCTAAGGCTTAGAAGTGGCTCCCAAACCAGTTGGTCTAAGGCACTAGGTGATGAAGCACCCTCGCTATATTTTTTTTATGTTCCCTTGGTAATTACAAAACTAGTATTCATTTTTTTCTTCATCATTTATACTCTTTTTTTTCATACTAAGGCTTTTAGACAAGAGCATTTCAAGGTATCATCTACTATCCCAACTTTCAAGATGTGTGTAAATATGTATAGTAGGGTATCAACGTTCAGATGTTTGGCTTCAAGAATATGGACTATTTTTCAGACTTATTTTTATTCTCAGATTAGAAATTTCCTTCATCTTAGTATCCCTTGGGACAACAGCTCATAACTACTTATTACTAGTTTTGTTTAAGAAAACATCTAACTTTCTTGCTTTTCTCAAACTATTCAAATCTTTCATATATAATTTTTTTACTTTCTACTCTTTTATTAATTTTTTTTATGCCCAGTGCCAAAGATAATTCAGTGAATACAAATCTCCCACCCCCCTCCAAACTTGTTTCCAGCAGTGTCCTCACTGGTGTTGTCTTTTGAGAGCATAGACCTGCAGACTTTGAGTGATAATAATAGAAGTAAGATAATAGATAAATGAAGACTACCACCAAACTTGTTCTTTGGCATGCACAGATATTCAGTTAAGTCCTGTTTTTCACTCACCTCCATTCTTTAAGATGATACAATGTTACCGTAATATGGAGGTGAGGCGGAGGAATTTAGTTATGATAAAGCGGCTCCTGTAAAAACAGGAGCTCCTCCGCTGGGTCAGCAGAGAAATACGGTTTTAATCTATGCCCATTTACTTTAAAAATTGAACCATTTTTTATATTTTCAACTTCTACTGCCCCGTGCGGGTGTACATTCCGCACCACAAAAGGTCATTTCCAACGAGATTTAAGCTTATCCGGATGAAGATGGAGTCGTGAATCATAAAGAAGGACTTGTTGTCCTTGTGTGAATTTTTTTCTAAAAAGGTTTTTATCGTGGAACACTTTAGTCCGGTTCTTTATTATCAGCGCATTATCGTAAGCTTCATCGCGGAGTTCGCTTAGCTCATTCAATTGCAGCTTCCGGTAACTGCTAGCTTGATCAAAATTGAAGTTTAGCTTTTTAATAGCCCACATTGTCTTATGTTCGATCTCGACAGGAAGGTGGCATGCCTTCCCAAACACAAGGAGGTATGGAGATATACCAAGATCGGTCTTATAAGCGGTGTGAAATGTCGAAAGAGCATCCGTTAATTTGGTTGACCAATCTTTACGGTTTTTAGAAACCGTCTTCTCCAAAATTTGTTTGATTTGCCTATTTGAGATCTCAGCTTGCCCGCTTGTTTGGGGGTGATAGGGAGTAGAAAGTTTGTGGTTGATTGCATATTTCTGCATCAAAGCCTCAAAAGACCGATTACAGAAATGCGTCTCGTTGTCGCTAATTATAGCGCGAGGGTATCCAAATCGCGAAAAGATATTTTCTTTAAGGAACTTAGTGCCAACTTTGTTGCCATTAGTGCGACAGGGTATTGCTTCTACCCATTTTGAGACGTAATCAACCGCTAACAAGATATATAAATTTCCAAAAGAGTTGGGAAAAGGGCCCATAAAATCAATACCCCAAACATCGAATATTTCCACAACCAAGATAGGTTGGAGCGGCATCTCATTTCTTCGTGAAATCCGACCCAAGTGTTGACACCGCGGACAAGTTTTGCAATGATTATATGCATCTTTAAATAGTGTTGGCCAATAAAAACCACATTGCAAAACTTTCTCCGCCGTTTTTCGAGGACCAAAGTGACCGCTGCATGCCTGATCATGACAAAATGATAACACGCTCTTGAATTCATCGTTAGGGACACATCTGCGAATGATTTGATCGGAACAATACTTAAACAAATAAGGTTCATCCCAGTAAAAGTGTTTTACTTGGGATAGAAATCGAAGTTTGTCTTGTTTCGACCAATTGCTAGGAATGAGTCCTGTCGCTAGATAATTCACAATATCCACGAACCAAGGTTCGCAGGATAAGCTCAAGAGCTGTTCGTCAGGAAATGAGTCATTTATCGGCACGTTCAACGTTGGTGAAGAAGAGATGCGTGAAAGATGGTCGGCTGCTACGTTTTCACATCCACTCTTGTCTCGGATGACAAGATCAAACTCTTGCAACAACAGGATCCAACGTATTAGCCTAGCCTTCGCATCCTTCTTAGATAAAAGGTGTCGTAGGGCGGAGTGATTAGTGTAAGCCACTATTAGCGAGCCAATCAAGTAGGGCCTGAATTTTTCTAATGCAAATACAACTGCCAAGAGTTCTTTCTCGGTAGTTGTATAATTAATTTGTGCATCATTCAAGGTCTTACTTTCATAGTAAATTACATATGGCATCTTATCAATGTGTTGTCCTAAGACCGCACCAATAGCAAAATCAGATGCATCACACATAAGCTCGAACGGGTGGTTCCAATCCAGAGATGATAGAACGGGGGCTGTAGTGAAAGAACTTTTAAGTGATTCAAAAGTAGCCTCACAATCCGAATCGAAGTGAAATGTAGTATGCTTGGCCAAGAGAAGAGTTAAGGGTCTAGCAATTTTGCTAAAGTCCTTAATAAATCTCCTATAAAATCCTGCATGACCAAGGAAGGATCGTATATCTTTAACGCATTTGGGACGAAGGAGGTTATGGATGACATCTGTTTTAGCTCTGTCAGCCTCAATGTCTTTTCGTGAAATTATATGTCCAAGGACAATACCTTCTTGGACCATAAAATGGCATTTTTCTCAATTCAAAGTTAAGTTCTTATCCTTACAGCGGGTAAGAACCGCGTCAAGATTACAAAGACAGCCCTCAAAGGAGTCTCCAAATGTGGAGAAATCGTCCATAAATATCTCAAGAAAATTTTCAACCATGTCTGAGAATATCCCCATCATACACCGCTGAAATGTAGCGGGAGCGTTTCATAACCCAAAGGGCATGCGTCTATAAGCAAACGTACCGAAAGGACAAGTAAATGTGGTTTTATCTTGATCCTTTTCGGCGATGGGGACCTGGTTATATCCAGAGTATCCGTCCAAGAAACAATAGTATTCGTGTCCAGTTAATCGTTCTAACATCTGGTCAATGAAAGGTAGAGGAAAGTGATCTTTCCTCGTTGCGACATTGAGTTTCCTATAATCAATACATACACGCCACCCAGTTTGGGTGCGTGTTTAGATCAACTCGTTAGCCTCATTTTTTATGACCGTGATGCCAGACTTTTTAGGGACCACATGAATAGGACTTACCCATTGGCTATCAGATATAGGGTAAATTATACCACTATCCAGGCACTTGACGATTTCTTTCTTTATCGCCTCCTTCATGACGGGATTTAACCGTCTTTGTGGGTCTCGGGTTGGTTTGGCTTCATCCATCAGATATATATAATGTTTAACAATTAAGGGACTATTTCCTTTGATGTCAGCCATTGTCCAACCAAATGCTTGCCGATTTGATCTCAATACCGCAGAAAGTGCATTTTCTTGCTCTAAAACTAGAGAAGATGATATAATCATGGGCAAAGACTCATTCTCACCTAAATATGAATATTTAAGATGAGAAGGTAGCGGTTTCAGATCTAGTATTGGCGGAGAGACAATAGAAGGTGGGGTAAGGGAATGATACTCGGACTCCCTAAAAGGTTCATAACTTGCATAGGATATTGACTCGGAAAGTGATACTGACTTTTGCGACGAGTCAACAGATTCAAACTCGGGGATGGAATCATCGAAGATATCCTCACTATAAGAATTTTTACAGATCAAACAATGTTGTGCCAATGTTGTCGAGATCATCATAGCAAAATGCTTCAGCTTCGCAGCTGTCGAAAGCTATCTCGTTGATGGAACAGACATCAAGAAAATAAGCAGAAGGTTCAGATGGTTGACTTCCTAGCTTATAGATATTAAGCTCAATTGTCATCTTCCCGAAAGATAAGTTCATAGAACCGTTACGACAATTAATGACAGCATTGGAAGTTGCTAGGAAAGGTCGACCGAGTATCACCGGGATTTGGTTGCATGGGTTCGCCACAGGCTGTGTATCTAAAACAATAAATTCCACAGGGAATATGAATTCCCCGACTTTAATTAACACATCCTCTAGTTCACCCCTAGGTATGGTGATTGATCGGTCTACCATCTGGAGAGTATAATGGGCAGGTTTCAACTCTCCTATACCTAGCTGCTCATAGACGGAATAGGGAAGTAAGTTAACGCTAGTGCCAAGGTCGAGTAAAGGATGATTAATATTTTTACCCTCAATAGAAATAGAGATGGTAGGACAGCCAGGGTCCTTACGTTTCTTTGGTAATTGCTGGGTAAAAGCTGTGCTAACATTACTCGTCATGAAAACTTTTTTCGGCACTTGATTTTTTCTCTTCCTAGTGCACAAGTCTTTAAGGATTCTTGCATAAGATGGTACTTGTTGAATAGCATCAAGGAGAGGAATATTTACGTTAACTTTCTTAAACATGTCCACAATCTTCTCCATTTGTGGGTTAGGTTTGTTGGCCCTCAATCTGCTTGGAAACGGAGTTTTATCAATAAGGGTTGGGTCCAACATTGGAGAAGATTGTGGGAATGGAATGGATCCCAAAATTAGAGTGGAGATCGTTTTAGATAGATTCGAGAAAGTGGGCTGAGGGTTCGAGCCTTATGGGAAGCATAGAATGAGCTCGGAAGTAGGTGGGAGACTAGACGAATTAGGGGAAGAAGTAGAAGCCGGGGTATCATTGGTATTACTAACGTCATCAACTTATTCACCCACTCGGTTATCCAGCACTCTTCCCGATCTCAACGTAGTAACGGCACTCACATTATGATTTTGTGAGTGGCTAGGATTCGGTAGGGATTGAGATGGGAGTTTTCCTTTTTCTCTCGCACTCATCGCGGTATTTAACTATGCAATTTAGACTTCTATTGATTTAATACTCTCACCGTGCAAGGCGGAGTCTTTCTTTATGGTATCAATAGAAGACCTCATATCAGCCGACATTTGGATTGAATGTTTCATAAACAAATCCAAAGTTTGTGCGAGTGAGGAGGAGTTATCGGTACCGGTCGTTTGGAAGGAATTATTAGAAGGTACAGAATTGTTGGCCGGATTTTGAAAATTTTGTGACAGAAAGGGGTGCTGAGTCTGTTGTGGTGGTTGCTGTTGCTGTGGAGGAGGTCTTTGGTAATTGCTTTGGAACTGGTTTTGATTTTGGTTTTGGTTTTGGTTCCAACCAAGTTAGGATGGTTCCTCTATCGCTGATTGTATGTGGAAGAATAAGGATCGTTTCTAGGTCGCTGCTAAAAAGTAGCATTAGTTTGCTCGTGACCTTGAAACGGTGCATTCATGGGACATTCTTCCGTCAAGTGTGATAGATCAGAACAGCAACCACACACGGTCTAGGGGAGCGTTACCTGGTTTATGGAGACTGATGAGAATTTGTTCTCAAAAGCGTCGAGTTTCTTTTGCATCGCTGCCATTTCGGCTTTTACTGCGATGGAAATATCGAGCTGATGAATACCTCCCCTAGATGAAGGTGGTCTAACGCTTTCCCACTGCAAAGTGTTTTCAGCGAGATCTTCCAGATATTTCCAGGCTTCATCATCGTCTTTGGACATGAAATTGCATTGACACATGATTTCAAGCATCTGCTTTGTCGCTGATTAATGCCCTCATATATAATTCGGCACATATCCCATCTATGTATTCCATGATGAGGACATTGGACAAGTAGATCCTTAAAACGTTCAAAGCACTTCCAAAATGGTTCATTGGGAAGCTGGGTGAACTGGTTGATTTTGTTCCTAACACGGGCGGTCTTATGATTTGGGTAAAATTTCTTAAGGAATGCTATCACGAATTCATCCCAATTGGTAATAGAGTGTTCGGCAGTATTATAAAGCCATTTTTCTACCAAGTCGCACAAAGTGAATGGGAGAAGACGCAAGCATATAGCATCCACGGACAGTTGTGAAGTACCCATCATTGCGCATACGTTTTCGAATTTAGTGATGAAAATGTACGCGTCTTCAGACTCAAACCCGTGAAATTTGGGTAACAGATTGATGTAGTAGGGTTTAATTTCAAAATTATCCCCGTTGGCTGGTGGAATGGATAGACAAGTAGGAAGGGGACCACGGATAGGATAACATCTTTTTTGGAGAGAGATGCGCGGTGGATTCTGCTCACCTACGGGCGGTAGCAGCGTGGTATTATAATTTGATGGAGTACTGTCCATCTCGGTCGATATGGTGGGTGGTGAGGGAAAGAAGATGAAGAAGCACCGACTTCGGAGTCGATAGCAGGAACGCGGACAAGACAGGCACTAGAATCCCGTGTCCAGCCGAGCATGCACTAAGTGGGTTTAGCGCAAGTGGCAGCGTGTGTATTTTTTAAAAATTGGTTTTTTTTTTGAAAAATTTTGGACTTAAGACAGATCACACAAAAATGCACAAACAGGCCTAGAACTAAGATAACTTAGGTCAAGTCTCTAAACCGCTCCTAGACTTTCAAAGAACAAGCCGCAGGATCAATCCTCTACCACCTCTTTACTACTCTTGTGGCCAAATAAGTGCCAGGTAAGTGAGAGGTATCCGCTATACGAATCACCGAAAATAGAGGGCCTAATTAAGTAACCACTTGACTTAGACACACTTGCCTAGACACCACAAAAGTAATGCGGATAAGTGATAAATTACCCACGACCTTCCTCTGTCCTATTTGAGCGTGGCGGTCCTTAGAGTCTTATCTAGATATTTTTTAATTAATTTAGGGTTGATGCGGATGCTCGTTTTGTGATTTGTGGGGCCTAGGAAGGGTGATAAAATCCCCACCAAATCTGAATTTGGTCTTTGCCCCTTAATGTCCGTATTAAAATATGAATAAACAAACCAAGTATAAAACTTTGCAAAAAGATTTTTTTGAGCGGCGATATTTTGCAAAGAATCCTGCAGAAAGGGTATTTTATTGGATTTCAGAGGAGAGAGAAAGATATAGAAAAGATACCAGAGAATTTGGAAACCCTAAATCCCCTAATGCATCGCGGTTCCGCCGCCAATATGCTCTTTGTGACGCGGTTACGCCGCCGACTAGGAAGATCTAATGATGCTTTTTGCTACGTGGCCTCCCTTTCTCCTCTGGATCCTGATGAATGTCTTTGAATCTCTGTTTCCTCAAGTCTGTGACTCCAGATCTGATGAAGCTTTTTGCAGTTTTGTTTTATTTATGATATGGATCGAATAAGAATTCAACACGAATAGTAAGAAAAATAAATTACGCACGTATCCCCGGCAACGGCGCCATTTGATTGATCTGATTTATGTGTAGTAGTTGACCGCAATCAATAACGGTGTCGCGTGTAGCTAGACCGAGATGAGTACGGGTCGTCCTCAGGGAAACGTTGAATCTTTTAATCTTACTTTAGGCGTGTTGATTAGGAAAGGAGGAAAAATAATGAATAGTGGAATTAGTTTCTAGATCTACGTTAAACACGGATGTAGAATATAGATCTAGATTAACTACGGATGTAGGTTATATATTAGAAGGTCGCTTGTAGGGTTCGTTAAGATCTAGTAGTCATAGATGATTAATTAAAGATTACTCCTCTTATTCTTTAATAGATTTAAAACTAGATCGACAATGATGCATGTAGATTAGGGTTTCTGGAGGGAATAGGGTTCCCACTCTTAACCCCTACCTTGACATGGATCTCCGTTCATGTCTAGCTTTTACCAAAACAATTATTAATCTAATCTCTAATCGTGGTCGTGAATATCAATGAATTGATAGTGCGCCCGATTACGATGTTAACTATTCTTTTGATAAATTTTATAAACTTTATAGGACATAAAAAGAGTTTAAGGATCTCATCATCCATTAATCTACCCTAATCCTACGAACCCTAACAAGTGGAGAATTACTCGTGCATGTTGGGAAAAGAAAAGATAGAAAGGGAAATCATAATGTAAAATGCAGAAAAACAAAATGTATAAGAAAACAACTATCTTTATTAATCAACAAGATCAAGTACACTTTGTTTGCTTAGAAAATGATTACAAAACCCTAGTTTGCTTCTCGATCTCTTCTAAGGAGGTAGATGAACTGTTGATGATCAACCAGGATTCTTGAGCCGTCGTGGACTTCGTGATCGCTTCGGTGTGATGATTTTTCCAAACGGCTCTCGGTCCTTATTTATAGTCACAGAGTCAGAATCTCTAGTTTCCTAATAAGGCAACTAGTTGTTAAGATCCTACCCAAAAAATCCCAACTCCCTCAACTTGAGGCGGAACCGCGGCCATTAGGTAGGTTTGGCCGCGGATCCACGGTTGGTTAGGGGATTTAGGGCTTCATTTTTCTGGGGCTTCATCTCTGTAGTAATTGGTGATCTTTTGAGTATCTAGACTTTGAAAATCTTCTCTACGTTTCTGCCAGAATTGGTTTCTTCAATTTACTTGAATATCTTCGGCAGATTTGATCTCGCCAACTTGGATTTCCTTGAAACTTCAGTCATGATATAATTCCTGCACAATTATCTCAATAAATGATATTAGTAGAATTTTTTTTTTTTGAGATATTATCTTAACCATTTGTCATGATATTTTAGTTTTAAGAGAATTGGTCAAAGATATTTAATAAGGTAAGCATATTTAAATAGACCAAATATTATATGAATATTATATGCTTACATTTCCCTTCATAATGTTAATTATAATATATAAACACATGAAAATAGTATTTTTACGGATAAACCCTTATATGTGTCATATTTATAATAAACATCTTTTATTATATATAAATAGTAAGGAAAATGTCATATTAGAAGTGTTGTTTTATCAACTGAACAAGATCTTCATCGTTGAATGTAATGTCAGCCGTGTGGACCTCTACCAGTTCATCTTTCATCTTCTTTTCTGCGAGGAAAGTTTGGAACTGATCAGGCTCTTGTAATGCCTTAATCAGAGAATCTCGTGGCTCTTTGGACAGGAGGAGATCATCCAATATGCTCAGTTGTGAGGGTATTTTTCTCAGATGTGCTAGGACACTGTAATCCACCTAGCTGTGGGTTCTTTGACAACTCTATCGTCAAAGGCAATTTCCTCAAAGATTTTCTCTTTCCCTTTGTCTTTTTTGCTCGAACCTTTGTTCATAGGTCTGAGGTTCTTCTCAAGCAGCGTGCAGTTACGCAACTGAATGTTCTCGTAGTTCTTCTCCTCCTCTTTTTCAGAGGTGGAGTCTTTGAAGAGAGGCCTGAGAGGTATTTCGTTCTCATAATCGCTCCCGAAAGTAAGAATTTTGGTTTTTCTCCTTCCGAACTGGTATCAACAATATGACAGTTGCCAGTCGTTTTTCATGCGCATTTGTCTCACCTTTTTATCGTCGACGAGCTTTGCACTTCATCTTCTTGAAGTGTTTTTGATGGGCAACGTATACTTACCACCAATACTTGAAGGTCCTGCATTCTTCGGTGGGGTAGGTAACCCTCTGATGATATAGGCTGTAGTTTGGATGTGAATCCTCTCTGTCGAGGCATATGACCCCGGGAGTATTTCGTACGAGAGGTGGCAGCTTCATTCCCATTGATAGGTCTTTGGCGAACCGCTTATCTGCCTTGATCCTGCTCTTATTTGTCGCAGGTATGCCTTGGTTTGGTTGGAGTACTTTACGACTCATCGTTGTCGCGGCTTCTTCATCCTGACGCTGGCGCTTAGCCTTTTCGTATATGGCTGTTTCGCGTCCTTGGTCAGTTTTTCTTTTCGAAAGGCTTCATTTAACAGCCTATCAATCGGGTCTTCTGGCAGTTCCGGAGATTTTAGCGCCGATCCTGCCCCCAGTTCTTCCGCGTTGTTTTCTGACGCTAAGAGGGTTTCTTCGCCATTTGACGACGAATGGAAGACCATGTGGCAACTTGCTACATAGTCTTCGGTTTCTTCTGATGGATCATTTTCCTCATCGTTGTCATTGTCTTCATTCTCAAGAATATACTTGAGGAACTCTTCGAGCGTGACCAGTGTCCGCGCCTTCTGGTTGTACTCCTCCAGCGCGTCGATGTAATTTTGTAGGTCTGTACGCTTGTCATCATATTCGGCAGGCTGCACAGGCTTCTTGGTCTTCTTTTTTTTCTAAGAAGACTTTGAAGGTTTGACTTTGGGGTTTTGCCCTTTGTCAACAATTTTCGGTACGGGACGCGGCTTCATAATCCACTCGATGATTTCAGGTTCAAGTGTGCTTTTCCACCTGACTACCGGACATGCATATAGATTCTTCAGCATTCTTTTGGCTTTAGCTGAAATAACGACTTCCCATGGAGTTTCTTCCATGAGAGAGCATGATGCCCCCGACGCATCCACCTTTTTGGGAGTGTGCTTCTGGGGCAGGTTCACCCTCCAGTTCTCAGACAGCTCGAACTTCCTCTGTTGATATTGGTCCTCGATCCAGTTCTTGAAGACGTAGCAATCCTCAATTGGGTGGCTCACCATTCTGTGATAGGAGCAGTAATTGGGGTTGTTGACGTTGCCGGGTTGCGGTGAACGCCGTGGGTCTAGCAATGTAATGAGTTTGTTGCGTACTGCCAACTCGAACAGTCTCCTTGTCTTGTCGTGGGGAAACGAGTAAGCGCGTCCTAGTCTTTCCTCCAAGTCTGGGCGCGGAAGCGCGTTGTTTTGGTGAGCAGCCGGTTTTGGGCCACTCGGTTGTTGTTGTTGGCGACGAAGGCCGCTTTCCCTTTACCCTTGTTATTTCGAGGGTCCTTATTTTAGGAGGAAGGCATGTGGCCCATCTGGTCTATTTGGGGTTGTTTATCGATTAGAGCCTAGAAGGTGGTTGTCTTGAAGAATATCATGAACTGGGACACAGTCGTTTGAGGATCTAGAGTCCCGATGAACATGCCCACAGTAGGAGATTCTTCGATACGTTGTTCGCACTTTGACCATAAGTTCCGCCGCCGGATCGCGTATTGGACCCAAGTTTCTCTAGGCCTTACCCTGGCATTGATTAATGCCGTGATCGGGGTGCGCTCGCTTGCGCTGGTGAACCGCTGTGTAAACAGCAGTTCCATCTCTGTGAATGTTCTCACGGAGTCATTTGGGAGCTCCGAGTACCATTCAAAGGCCGTCTCTGACAGGCTGCCAACGAACTGGCAAAGCAACGGTTTGTCATCGTCTCTAGTGTTGGAGATAGTGCCCTCAGAGTCAATTATTGGATCACAGGCACGTGATTGCAATGATTGAGGGGAGGACCTGTCCCAGTAGGACAGTCTTACTCGAGATGATAGTATGCTATCTGGTTTATCTTTATCATCGTGTACTGCTTTAGGTGACATGACATGTCACTATTGCACGTTGATAGAGCCCCTAGGATTCTTGCTTGACTGCCAGCAGTATGAGGGCGATCATATAAGTGAGAGCTGGAGTCTATAAGCACATCCTTAAATGGTCCCTAGTTGTAGGAGTTTCGAGACAGGGCATCGATTCTCCAGAGTAGACTAGTGTATACAGTCGAGACCCCGACGAGGGGCGGTGGCCGGTCTCACAAACCACTGGTGTCAGTTGGTTCACCTAAGATGTATACAGGTGCTCATTGGATTATGAGTACACCGGACAGGACTCGCCGGGAATATGCTAGTTGGTCTTATACCTGACGTCAGATAGCAGTTCCCTGGTGACATGTGTACAGGTTAGTTCATCGACCTGGGGATCGTCATTTGTCTCGTGTGAGTTCCCACTGTACTTTGATTACTACCCTACCACGGCTCAAAGGAGTCGTGCAAACAGGTTTTAGTTGGGTACAGTCCCGAGCCACATGGAGGCAATGAGCGGATCTTCGGGGGTTTCGTCTCTCCCGGTATTGGGGGTGAGGTCGCGCTGTGTCTAGGAGAGCCATTACACGAAGACCTTGGCCAAGGCAGGAGATTTACTGGTAGGTATTCCAGTAGTATCTCAGGGTGTTCTGGGCTACACTCCGACACGACTTGTACCGCTTTTGGGGGTCTGACTTTTACCAACCCCCTAGGCCCGACATGCGATGCTCATAGACGAACGGACAGGACTGTACGGATATTGTCACTGACAGGCTCAGTAGGGTGTCAGGATGAGTTCGCTCATCGATGTCCCTTTTGGTCAATAGCTGGTGGCCCGTCACATATGGCTAATACCTCTGACGTGCTAGTGGTTAAATCCACAGCTATAGTATTGACGAGTCTTTAGAGTCCATCACACTTTCAGTTACTCAAGCTTTCGGGCGAAACGCTGTAGAGGCCGTATGGAGATATGGCAGGGTCCGATCAGATACGTGCGGTATTGCACGGATCAGGATCGGACAGTTTTGTACTAGTGGTCGTATGGTTATATGGCAGCGTTCGATCAGATACGTGCGGTATTGCACGGATCAGGATCGGACGGATATTACTAGCCGGCTTTGGTTTAAGCCGGATCCTAGTATAGTACAGTGTAGATTTTGTCTCATTGCATTTGTATCCGGTCGGAATACAGATGCGGGTGTGTATGCACAGTATGGGGTTTTCCTGTAATTTATTACGGGACCAGTTTTCTGGAGTTGCCAGTTTGCATTCCGTTCCGGCCGGTTTTCCTTTGTTCTTTCCCGGCCGGACTTTTCCGATGGAGGGGGTAATTTGCAGTTTTGCAAATTACATTTGTGGAGGGGTTTTCTTGCATATAGATTGATTATGATAGCTTCATATCTTTCATCCATGCTTTTGCTTTAAATGAGATAAAAAGGGTATGGTTGGATTTAATGAAGCATGGTGTATGTTTGGTTATGGTCACCTCTTGATTGATCCTACACTCACCTCCCTTAGTTGTTTTCCTCCCACCATTTCATACAAAGTGTTGGCCGGCCATCTCTTTGAGTGAGAAAGAGAGAGTTTCATTTTGTGGTGTGGCAAAATTTCATTCATCTCATTTTGATACAAGGAAAAATGAAAGCACCATTTTTCATACCTTCATTCCTCCATCTTCAAAAGGCAACCAATACCCCAAAGTGAGACATGCACTCTACACTACATTCTATAGCAAGTCTTGGGCATGTCGACTTGCCAGCTTCATGCCCGAGTTGCCTCGGTATAGAGGCGGGAGCCCGTAAAAGATGCAGGCGACGTGGTGCCCTTCCGGCGAGGAGGCGACGACCGGAGATCCCGCGAGGAGATCGGAGTGGAGATGAAGACCGGAGGACTCGGATCAGTCGGTATATCTCTAACTCATTCTCTTGTTTGCTAGATTTAGTTTAATGGCACGATCCGGGGTTTAGTGCGCGGTGGTGCCGGTTTGCTAAGTCCGCAAAATTTAAAGTTTATCACCGTTTCCGCGTTTGGCCGTCGGATTGACGGCCGGGGCGCCGCCGTGCACTTACAGTGGTATCAGAGCCTCGCCATTAACTTCGTCTAGCTTCGTTTGATGTGTTTTGCGTTTCCGATCGACCAAAATTCCAAAATCTACATATTACCTCACATCAGTTTTCTGTTGAATTTTTTCTTGCTCCAAAAATTTTTCTGGTGGTCTCAGAATGATGTGCAGGGAGTTATAAGACTACTGAAAAAATTCGATATGTTCAGTCGACCAACAGAGCGCGGAACCGCGGCCAAACCCCCCCTTGGGCCGCGGTTCCGCCGCACATTGGTGACGTCATTCTATCGTTTTTCTCCAGTGGGCTTTTGGGCTCAGTTTAGGGGTTTTGGAATATTAAATTTGGGCCCTGTTTTTCTGTGAGTGCTGCAGTATTGGTTTGGGGGCCCACTTGTTAAGTTTGATCAATCGGAAAATTTTAAACACATTTTTCACAGTATTTACATTATATCTGCGACCGTGAATGTCACTCGATCGGTAAATCCGGTCTAACTGCTATAGCCCGGTTAGACGGATTTGCGAACGTGACTTTCACGTTGATGTTCTATGTTTATGCTGTGATGTTGCGGATCGGTCATGGGGGATAGCCTGGATGCAATGCTAGTACAGTGTCGTTGTATTATGTACATTTGATATTGCGGGGCGAGCGTCCGACATGTGGACTGCCGTCACTGCCTGTTTGTATTATTCTTTTGGGGCACGACCTGGTTGCGGTCGATGTACCCGGTGTATGTATATTTTACTTTCTGTACTAGGATTACCCCGCGGTGGAGTGCACGGATAGCCGGGTTCTGGAGGGCAACAAGCCCGCATCTCATGGAATTGGGACGGAGGGGGCTTCACTCTGGGATTGGCGGGCTATTCGCCGCACTCGTAGGGGGTACAGGTTGACCCAGGAGGGGTGCCCAAGTTGCCGGATTCCGTGAAGTGCTGGGTGGTCCATTCACGGCGCTGAAGGGGGCTGCCTCGCTTCAGGTTTTGGCGGGTGACTTGCCGCGTCCGTAGGGGTCTAGGATTTCATTGCACAGGCTATCCACACGACCAGGGGAACGTCGGGTTTCAGTAGTGGCTCTGTGAAACCCGGGGATCCCAGATATCTGTATTGTTCTGTGATGCTGTACATTTCTGTGATGTTGCATTTTATTCACGCCTTGAGCGAAATATAATATATTGGTATATATATTAGTAGATGTTGTATATGTTTTTCACCCGCGCTAGTCCAGTCCCCGCTCTGCCGTTAGTAAGCTAACCTAACGGGTGATGACGGGACCCAGTGGCGAATGCGGATGGCATATACGTACGTCAGTATATTTTCGTTCTTTGTGGTGTGATTAATTGATGGGACTGCGTTGATTCGGATCAATGCAAGTTAAACAAACCTATTCTGATGTTGTTGGAACACTTTTCAAAAGCTGTTATTGCAAGGACGTTCACTTTTGTTTTGCATCGTGGTATTCATTTGGAATATCCTGCTCCTCAGTCGACGAGGCAAGGGCCGAGATCCCTTCACCGGGAGTGACCCCTTGGACAGAAGTTTGCGTCAGGGCATTAACTTCACTATAGCCGATTACTTTTGCTTTGCACCGTGGTATTCAGTTGGGATATCCTGCACCCCATTCTACGGGGAAAGAGCCGAGATCCCTTCACCGGGAGTGACCTCTTTAGTAAAGGTTTTCGTCACTATATTTTCTAAAAAGCTATCCGTTCCTTCAACGATATCAAGTTCATTACGTTAAAGGTTTTCGCCAGAAACCATTCGTAGCCCTCCGTCGTTTCATATGGGTAGTCAATAGTATTCAAGCTGTGTTTGTTGGCCAAAGTCAAGGCACAGTGTTTGGTAGCTGTTGGTTATTCATATGCAGCATAGATAGATGCGTTGGTTTGGGGCAGTCGTATAGCCTTGTTGGCCAAAGTCAAGGGCTTGTACGGGTGGGCTCAAATTAACCTGGAGAATGACGGGCAGAACTTGACATGTGACTTATGATTTGTTGGCCAAAGTCAAGGTCATAAGAGCATGGGGTAAAAATCACATCGGGAGTTTCAAAAGAACTGAAACTTGCCAGATATGCGCATACCTTCTGGAGTGTGATACTGTGAGCGGATTCCGTCACGTTATCATGCGATGAGAGTTGGATCCCGATTCCCACTGATGAGTTGGTTTACTCCTCGGGTGACCCCGACTAATTCTTCTTTCAGGTTTGGAGGAGAGTTTGAGGTACAGTGGGAGATTTCCAGATTAGAAAAAGTGATAACCATTCTGATCTAGGATAGAGTGCACGCTGAGTGTTTCTTTTCTCTCTCTCTCTGGCAGCGACCATTGACCCGACCCTAGACTATGACTCAGTGACCAAGTTGACCGAACCTTCTTAACACTGGCTTTTGGATTGTCAGAGTTGCAGACCTCATTGTCACTCCTACTTTTACCCTTTTCTCCAGGACGTCCCGTATTACTACGAACGTCCACTTCCATTGGACAAAACCATCGTATGGTTATATACGAACTCGAAGGAATTTATTCGAGGATGGTTTCCGGTTCTGGAGAAAACGGATAGGACTATTCAGTTGTCTTTTCTTTTCACCTTCTCTCAGGCTGCGAGTACTCCTTAGGTTAGGAGTAGTACACCTATTACGCAAATTGGATAGTCTTCTTCCAAACCATAGGCTGGTGCCGACCGGTAGGGAATGAAGAAAACCAGTTAGCCTAAAACGGTGTACAGAAGGTATTAAGTTCAGACAAAGCAAGGGATTAGTAAGAGGGCAAAGTAAGTTGCGACTGCTATTCACGACCAAACCAAGTATTTCTTCGCCAATCCTAAATCACCTTTGTATTTCTCCAGGACACTCCGTATCACTACGAAGATCCCATTTTATTGGATAATCCATCGTATGGTTATATACGAACTCAAAAGGAACTTGTTCCAGTTCGGGGATGGATTCTGGTTCAGGAGAAATAGGAATAAAGTACATTCAGGTGTCTTTTATCTTCACCTTTTCTCGTATTGCGAGTGTTCCTAGGATTGGGACAGTACACCCATTATGCTTTTTGGATAGTCTTCTTCCAAACCATAGGCTGGTGCCGAACGGTAGGGAAGGAAGAAAACCATTTGGCCTAAGGGGGTGTACAGAAGGTAATGACTAAAGACATAGAAAGGGATTTAGAAAGATGGCAAAGAATTACAAGGTTACAGTTGTGAATCTGGATAATGGAAGAGGCATTATTAGGACTACCAGGATACCCCATCGAAACATTTCAATGTTTCAGTTCAACTGTGTACTGTTAATAGAAAACTGATTTCCCGATTAGACACTTACTCCAGGGTATGTATTTACCAGGTATGATTCTCACATCTGTATGGTTTTACAGATGATGAGTGGGAGTAAGTTATTGGGAATTGGGTGATCATCCTCATTATATCGGGATTCGTTGGAGTCGGTGATATTTGAGGGGATCATCTGGCCTGTTTGCCGGTCGGCAAATATTTGGTTTTGAATATCCGCTGTTATGCACCAATTTCAAATTGATATATCTGTACGTCTATTTTCATAGAGTGAGATATACCTTTTGATATTATGTCGATGACATTTACCTATATCAGTGGATGGTTAGGAGCATTAAACAGCGGTGTAATTCTTCTTAACCATAAGTACAGTTTTCAACCTACGACACACAGTGAAAGAGTTGTTAGACTCAGCGGACTTATACAGAGTATTGTATGTTGTCCAGTGTCCATTAGGACAGAGGGGTTGGTTCTCGTACTATATTCGGTTTACTTATGACTTCTCTAGTTTTTAGACAAGTGTTTCGTAGAAACACAGGGTCCGAATTTTGAGAAGTTATAGATATTTGGATAAAGTAGAGAACCAGGTATAGCAAGTATCGGGATTCTTCAAAGTGATCGAAGATGTAGATACTTGTGTATGGTATTCAGTTGATAGTAATGATAAAGAGAAATTGCTTCTCTTTCAGGTTACTCATAATTGGAAGCATTCCTAAGTTGAGTAACGCTGATCGGCCTCCTTCCATTTAGTTCACATGCACTGGAGATAGTTGCATGATTTGAATCTGGTTCAATTAAATCAGTGCCTCTGGTTCTGTATTGGATATAGAACAGTTCATATCTTAACGTTGTTAAGGTACGGGGAGTTGTCCGGCTTATGATTAAAACCAGACTCTGGATAACTCAAGGCACGTTGCTGTAATGGAAGTTTGTGGGTTGACCCAGGCTATGACGAGGGTTGATTTTCTACCATCTGGGAGATCAATAGTAATATTGTTCTAGACTCGCCACAGTTTTATTAAAAATGGATTTTTTCAAAAACAGCAGTGGGAGTATGGTAGAACTGGAAGTGATTCCAGAACCGCAAACGATTACTGAAGATTTGATAAGGAACCTAAAGATTCAATCTGATTTGACATTCCATTGGCCACTCCGCAGATAAGGTGGGTAACTTCAGGCACCCGAGAGGTACTACGGTAGCCTCAAGGACGGTGACAGGGAAGTTCTTGTTTACCCACAATTACCATTGCTGTTGTTCCAGGCTGCGAGACCCGGCGGGAGGATGAGTATAGCGTCGTTCTAAACTTGCTTTAGAAGTGCACGTCTATATGACTCTGCCAGAGGGTTGTCGTAGTCAGTGGGAGCAGCGGAAGCGTTGGTGGACATCAGGCTTATGTCTATTTATAGACTAAAGCAGATGTAGCGGAGATAGATCATCTATTTCTGATGTGACAGTCATAGGTTTGACGTCATCAGAATAGGGGATGAATCTGTTGAGAAGGTAGTAGGAAGTGATATTCCTATACTACGATCGGTTATACTTTGGTCGTCACACAGTGGTTTCTCCACAAAGGACTTGGACATAATATCTGACATACTGGTTACTAGATCTATGATTTTAGATCAAGATTTGGGTGGTTTCCCAATTAGGGTACTTTGACAGCATTCTAAGAGTATTTAGAATGGACGACTCCTGGCACGGTAGTGTACCTGCAAGTAATGGAGTCACCCTCTCTAAAGGTGTCTTATAGACTAAAATAGAGAGGGATGTGCATGATTGGCAGATCACTTGCTTAGGCAATTGAGTCAATCATGAGATGTCAAGTACCACACCAGATGTTGTTCTTGCACTAGATGCAATAAGTTGATATTGATCCAATCCTGGAGGAACAGTCGGAAGCAGTTTTAGAACATAAGTGGCTGTTCTAGGGATATGATAACGGCTGCCTCCTTTAGGAGACGGTTATCATTCCAGGCTTCCAAGGTGACCTGGACGACAAGGAGGTTGTCAGGGTTATAGTTTTCCCTCTGACGAGGGGCAGTATTTTGGACAGGTGGTCCGAGGCAATACTGAGGGTGGCATGGCGCAGGATACTGATTAAGTTCAGTTGACGATACAGTCTAAGAAGTTTGGATTTGGAGTTCATTCATGAGCTAGGTCCCATCAGACATCCAGACATTCTAAGACAAGTATTGCTCATTTCGGGAGATGGTTTTCTCCGCGAACATGAGGTATAGAGAGACATAGAAAGAAACATCACAGGCGGATCCACTCACTGAGGCTATTCCTCGAACGCAATAGTTTCACAAACGAGTTTTGTGAGACTGACAAGTAGAGGAGTTGGGTGTTCGGTATCACACGGGCTGTGAGTATGCGACATCGCAATAATTAGCCTTGAGTGCAAGTGGGAGATTTTTGGAGATAGTGCCCTCAGAGTCAATTATTGGATCACAGGCACGTGATTGCAATGATTGAGGGGAGGACCTGTCCCAGTAGGACAGTCTTACTCGAGATGATAGTATGCTATCTGGTTTATCTTTATCATCGTGTACTGCTTTAGGTGACATGACATGTCACTATTGCACGTTGATAGAGCCCCTAGGATTCTTGCTTGACTGCCAGCAGTATGAGGGCGATCATATAAATGAGAGCTGGAGTCTATAAGCACATCCTTAAATGGTCCCTAGTTGTAGGAGTTTCGAGACAGGGCATCGATTCTCCAGAGTAGACTAGTGTATACAGTCGAGACCCCGACGAGGGGCGGTGGCCGGTCTCACAAACCACTGGTGTCAGTTGGTTCACCTAAGATGTATACAGGTGCTCATTGGGTTATGAGTACACCGGACAGGACTCGCCGGGAACATGCTAGTTGGTCTTATACCTGACGTCAGATAGCAGTTCCCTGGTGACATGTGTACAGGTTAGTTCATCGACCTGGGGATCGTCATTTGTCTCGTGTGAGTTCCCACTGTACTTTGATTACTACCCTACCACGGCTCAAAGGAGTCGTGCAAACAGGTTTTAGTTGGGTACAGTCCCGAGCCACATGGAGGCAATGAGCGGATCTTCGGGGGTTTCGTCTCTCCCGGTATTGGGGGTGAGGTCGCGCTGTGTCTAGGAGAGCCATTACACGAAGACCTTGGCCAAGGCAGGAGATTTACTGGTAGGTATTCCAGTAGTATCTCAGGGTGTTCTGGGCTACACTCCGACACGACTTGTACCGCTTTTGGGGGTCTGACTTTTACCAACCCCCTAGGCCCGACATGCGATGCTCATAGACGAACGGACCGGACTGTACGGATATTGTCACTGACAGGCTCAGTAGGGTGTCAGGATGAGTTCGCTCATCGACGTCCCTTTTGGTCAATAGCTGGTGGCCCGTCACGTATGGCTAATACCTCTGACGTGCTAGTGGTTAAATCCACAGCTATAGTATTGACGAGTCTTTAGAGTCCACCACACTTTCAGTTACTCAAGCTTTCGGGCGAAACGCTGTAGAGGCCGTATGGAGATATGGCAGGGTCCGATCAGATACGTGCGGTATTGCACGGATCAGGATCGGACAGTTTTGTACTAGTGGCCGTATGGTTATATGGCAGCGTTCGATCAGATACGTGCGGTATTGCACGGATCAGGATCAGACGGATATTACTAGCCGGCTTTGGTTTAAGCCGGATCCTAGTATAGTACAGTGTAGATTTTGTCTCATTGCATTTGTATCCGGTCGGAATACAGATGCGGGTGTGTATGCACAGTATGGGGTTTTCCTGTAATTTATTACGGGACCAGTTTTCTGGAGTTGCCAGTTTGCATTCCGTTCCGGCCGGTTTTCCTTTGTTCTTTCCCGGCCGGACTTTTCCGATGGAGGGGGTAATTTGCAGTTTTGCAAATTACATTTGTGGAGGGGTTTTCTTGCATATAGATTGATTATGATAGCTTCATATCTTTCATCCATGCTTTTGCATTAAATGAGATAAAAAGGGTATGGTTGGATTTAATGAAGCATGGTGTATGTTTGGTTATGGTCACCTCTTGATTGATCCTACACTCACCTCCCTTAGTTGTTTTCCTCCCACCATTTCATACAAAGTGTTGGCCGGCCATCTCTTTGAGTGAGAAAGAGAGAGTTTCATTTTGTGGTGTGGCAAAATTTCATTCATCTCATTTTGATACAAGGAAAAATGAAAGCACCATTTTTCATACCTTCATTCCTCCATCTTCAAAAGGCAACCAATACCCCAAAGTGAGACATGCACTCTACACTACATTCTATAGCAAGTCTTGGGCATGTCGACTTGCCAGCTTCATGCCCGAGTTGCCTCGGTATAGAGGCGGGAGCCCGTAAAAGATGCAGGCGACGTGGTGCCCTTCCGGCGAGGAGGCGACGACCGGAGATCCCGCGAGGAGATCGGAGTGGAGATGAAGACCGGAGGACTCGGATCAGTCAGTATATCTCTAACTCATTCTCTTGTTTGCTAGATTTAGTTTAATGGCACGATCCGGGGTTTAGTGCGCGGTGGTGCCGGTTTGCTAAGTCCGCAAAATTTAAAGTTTATCACCGTTTCCGCGTTTGGCCGTCGGATTGACGGCCGGGGCGCCGCCGTGCACTTACATCTAGTGTTGCCGCACAAAGATCTGAACTGTGCGACGTGCTGGTGTGGGTTGCATGTCCCCTAGTACACATAAAACTTGGGGATCGTATATCCCGACGGGTATTTGATTTGGTCATACCATCCTGGATACGTTCATCCGGTTTTGACGATTTGGCCAGCAACTACTTTAGCTTGATGAGCTCTTATTTGTTGAGCTATATAATTGTAACACCCGAGCCCAATAATACTATTTCTATTGCTAGTTGAGTGTTTTATATTGCTCTTTCCAATTATTTTGATTATCTGGTGTTTATTGCTAAATTTTAACCGGCTAAGTCATTTTGGCACATAACAAATTTTAACACCTAAAATGAAATTAAAAATATCCATGTTGGCCTACTCGTCGCCACTAGTCGCGTGGTAGCGTCCGCGTGTCGAGATTCCGTCCCGTTCGGTGAAACAGGCAAGTTTGGACGACTACGTGCGCGTGCAAGTGTCCGACTTGGGGCCATGCATTTTAATCACGAAACACCTCTTTTCAAAATTTGGAACTCGCTTAAAATCCTATAATTTGAATTTGAAATATTTGGGCGCAATCCGGGCGCGATTTGGAAATGTTGCATTTAGCGCCAAAATCCCAATTTAATTAATTAAACTAAACTATAAGGATTTAACTGTTACAGATTTTTTTTAACCAATCAAATATTTCTAAAATCTCTTTTTAAATCCTTTGGGGATTTGCCCTGGCCAATCACGAGAGACTTAAGTCTCTCGTGGGACCCTTCCCCTCTCTCTCTCTCTCTCTCCGTCTCTCTCTATCTCTCTCTATTTTCTCATTCTCTCTCTATCTCTAACCCTCTCTACAATCTCTCTCTCTCTCTTTATCAAATCTCTCTCTCTCTCCTCCTATATATTTATCACAGCCGCCTCCTTCCTCTTCTCCATCACGAGAACCTCGAACCCTAACCCTAGCCTCGTCGTGACCTCGCCGCCGACCCTCCCGTGACCTCGCCATCACCATCCACACCTCGACGGCGTCGACCGCAACCTTCCTCCCTCCTTCCCGAACCTGCAGACCCACCCCGACGCCACCTCCTGCACCGCAGATCTCGCCGTCGTCGCCGCCTCCCTTTCCCGACGACACCAGAATCCTCCTCCCTTCACCCTCGTCCCGACCTCGTCGTCGTCTTCCTCCTCCCCTCGCCGGACCACAGAACCCAAAACTGCAACCCTACCACCCTCTGCAGTTCGCCGGAAAAGCCGCCGTCGACCCTCGTCGTCGTCGCCAGCACACCGACGACCACCTCCTCTCCTCCCTACAACCCAGACCAGGCCAGTACCTCCCCATCATCGCTGCATCACCCGATCCAGCCAAGTCAGCCCTTGTCGCGCCCACTGTTCATCGCCGCCGGCGTCCCATCGCCGTCGAGCCCGTCGTGGTTGCCCCTGGTGTCTCCCTGTAAGCATCCCTTTACTTTCCATTGGTGCAAAACCCCCTCGCTGGTCGTTTGCCCACATGTATCGTGTTTGCTAACTTCGTTGCTTTTGACTTTTGCCGGATTCCGACCGTGCCGTCGTTTGAACCCGACGCTCCAGCGAAGTACCCTGGTCTGTGTGGTCCCGTTGTTCGCTGTTGGGACTCGATCCGTAGTCCGTGCACCCATCTCGTGTTTTTCTGCCGACATTGCATCCGTGTTCTCCGGTTTGCGAAACCGTCGAGGCAAGTATCCGAATACTTGCTCTAACATGCTAATACAAGATCAAGTCCTGCTTTACATTTAATTATCATATTATATAATACAACACAATGATGGTGATATCGATAGTACAGTATGACTGGAATTGACGGTTGCATTTCCCTTTAACTTTAAATCAGTATAGTAGTCGTGAAATTAAGTGGTATGCTTTTAATCCATGATTCAACTAATTAAACCAATTAGAACGTACTTGCTTGATTTGCTAGATCATCCTTGTGACTATTATTTATGCTTAGTTTAAATTCATGTAGCTTCATTACTTCATGTTGATGTTATTGATTCACCCTGTGATTATTGCACCCCAAGGGTGCTCGAACCTGATAGTATAATACAACTGCATCATATTCTTATACCATGACCTTTAGTGCTGATTACTCTAAATTCTTGTTGCTGTATACCTGTTAAGAGCACACACTCGATCACAGTACATATTGACTCGACCCTGCTACACCTGACACATGTACTGATACATCGGACATGACACCCTGTACTTACTGACTCAACCTACTGTACTACGACTTGACTTGTTACATGATCTCATGCCTAATGCCGACAAACTTGACTTGGGGTCCTCATGGACCACTCCTGTTACCTGATCCTGTGTCGGCATTAATCCTGGATTATTGAATACCTGACCTGACATACATAACTTGGGGGTATGGGGAAATCAAAGGTGAAACCGACTTGTAACTCAACAGTTCGATACCGGTTCTGATCAGTCTTACGGGCTTGGCCTGCCCCGGAGTGATGATGCTGACATCACTCATCCATCCAGCTACCTATTACTGCTTAGCGGCACGTCTCGGATTCAGCCCCGAGAACCTTGACCGTGGTCCCGGGCACGCACGGGATACTATTGAGTTACATCGATGATTCATCAATTGATTTCAAAGACTTTAGAGTAGAAACCTGATAGGACAGTTTAGTTACCGCTGCACTGTTATTCCATAGTACTGCTTTATTCATGTTCATGCGCGCATTGTTTATTACCATGTTTATACTATATACTTGATGACATGACGCGCTGACGTCTGGGTTTTGCATGGCCCAGATTCCTTACCACTGTCGGCGACCGAGCAGGAGTACTTCAGCCAGCAGGCTGAACTGTGAGTTCCTTAGTGATTAGTTTATTCATTTCATTTCATTTCCAGATGTGAGCCCGCATTATGGGACGTACTGTTTATTTATTGTATTGGATCATTTGCTTCCGCACTTATTGTTTATTGATTCTTGTTATTATGGATTTGGACATGTGTTAGATTAGTTCATTATCTTGTTCTTGATATCCTTACAACCGTAATGTGACTGTGGATGGATACTTCCTACCCACAGGTAGCATGGTTGGCTATGTTACGTGCCCAATCCTGCATACTCTGGGAAGCGGGGCGTGACATGGTTCTTTTGGTATCAGAGCCATAGGTTAATTGGGTTGATTCTTTGTAGTTGGGTATTGCATCCGATACACGGATCATAATACCCATGATTAGGAAACATGTCCTGCCACCTTGACCGTTTTACCATCCTTGGATCATTCTTCCGGATCATGTCGACATGCAAACTTACTTTGCATAGTCAACTCGAAAACCTAATTTCTTGTTATCTCTAGGACTTAGGCGACTTGGGTGGAGTTAAGTAATTGCGGCTATGATACCGCGGCATAGCTATAATGCAGTACTCTATTTAAGTATCTTGGAGTTCTAGCCTTGATTTATATATTGAATCTATCATCATGCTAATGTTGTTTGTTTTGATTTCAGGACCATGGCAGATAAGAATTTCAAGACGTATCAGAGGCGCGTGGATGAAGCCGCCATGTTAGGAGTGATACGTGGGATGTTGGAGAATTAGAAGAGGCAAACTGAGCTGATCCAGCAGCAGGCAGATACATTTCAGGAGGGTTTGCAGGACATTCGGCAGTCTGTAAATACCGCTGTGGCAAAGCCAGTTGACCGAGTAGGGACCGTGGCAGACTTCAGACGGTTGGGTCCTACTACTTTCACTGGTTTGGAGGAGCCGTTACCAGCCGAGCAGTGGCTAGTAGACACGGAGAACTTACTGATTGCGGAACAGATCCTAGAAGACAAGAGAGTTGATGTGGTGCGCATTCAGCTGGTGGATTACGCCCGAGAGTGGTGGCTTGTGGAGGAGACCCGCTTGTCCAAGCCAATCAGTTGGGCGGATTTCTCTAAAAGTTTCTTGGAGAAGTTCTTCCCGCGGACTGCACGGGAGGAAATGGAAGAGAAATTTATTGGGCTGAGACAAAATGGAGCAGCTGTGGATGTACATGCAGCGAAATGGACGAGACTCAGCCGCTTCGCTGGACCCTTAGTCGCCAAGGAGGCAGACAGGGCGCGAAGGTTCTTGCGCAGTTTGGATGTAGACATCCAGAGGCAGATTGTCTCCCTGGGTTTGACCACTTTCTCGCAGGTTCTTACGGCAGCCAGAGAGCAGCAGAGTTTGTCAGGAACGAAAGGGAACCTACAGCAGACAATAGTTGCGACCCGAAAGCCCGCATTTGTACCTAACCGAGATCATGGGCGCAGAGGTATTCCAGTGGACCGTCGAGGCGTAGCACCCATGAAGAATCCTGTGATCGTTGACCGAAGGAAGAGCGTGATTTGTGATTACTGCCGTTTACCTGGGCATGTGCAAAAGGACTGTCGAAGGAGACTAGGACTATGCCTGGTTTGTGGAGCGGCCGATCACGCAGTTGGTGCTTGTCCGTCGAAGCTTCGCACGAGATGATTTACAGAAGCCTCCGCAGAGACCGTTCCAAGGGCAGAAACAGCTGACTCAAGGACCAAAGCAGGCTCGAGCTTTCACGTTGACAGCTGAGGAAGCCAAGGCATCAGGAGAAGTGGTTTCAGGTACTTTGCTCTTTCATGGTTTTCCCGCATTGGCATTATTTGATTCCGGAGCATCCCACTGTTTTATGTCATCCAAATTTATAACTACACACTCGATTACCTGCACGACCCTGTCTAGTTTTTGGGACATACACACTGGGAATGGGAAAATCATAGCTAGTAAGGAGTGTAGAGATTGTACAGTTGTTGTTTGCGGACGAGAGCTTTTTGCAGATTTCTTGGTGATAGATACGGGCAGCTATGAAGTTGTCATGGGAATGGATTTTCTTGGCACTTTCCACGCCCACATTGACTGTAGGGCAAGGAAGGTAATTTTCCAGATTCCCGGACACCCTGAGTTTACCTTCACTGGGGGAAGCAGCTCTGTCGGGCCAGTCGAGTTTAGGGCTAGGCCGACAAACAGTGTTCTTGCGACAATGGAAGTGGATAGTAATAAAGAGCCGGCAGTTGTTCGCGACTTTGTGGATGTGTTTGAAGATATATCAGGCTTACCGCCGAAGCGAGATGTGGAGTTTGCGATTGACCTTATTCCTGGTGCAGCGCCAGTATCAAAATCTTATTATCCAATGGCACCGGTGGAATTGGAAGAAGTTAAGAAACAAGTTGGTGAATTACTCGAGAAGGGATGGATTCGAAGCAGCAACTCACCTTAGGGAGCTCCAGTTCTTTTAGTAAAGAAGAAGGATGGCACGAGAAGGATGTGCATTGATTATCGAGAATTGAACCGGGTGACTATTAAGAATAAGTACCCGATCCCTCGCATTGGAGAACTCTTTGAGCAGCTTAGTGGCGCGAAGGTATTCTCGAAACTGGATTTGCGATCAGGATACCATCAGGTCCGAGTGAAGGCAGAAGACATTTGAAAGACGGCGTTTCGAACTCGATATGGACATTTCGAGTATTTGGTGATGCCCTTCGGAGTGACTAATGCGCCGGCAATATTCATGGACTTGATGAACAGGGTCTTTTCACCATACCTGGACCAGTTTATTGTGGTATTCGTTGACGATATTCTGGTGTACTCGAAGAGTCCGGAGGAGCATGCTGAGCACTTAAAGATCACACTGCGGACGCTGAGACGGGAGAAATTGTTCGCGAAGATGAGTAAGTGCGAATTCTGGCTGGAAGAAGTAAAATTTCTGGGACATGTCGTGTCGGGCGATGGAATCGCAGTCGATCCCGAGAAGATTGCAGCAGTTCGAGATTGGCCTATTCCAAAGAATGTTGCGGAGATAAGAAGTTTTCTTGGACTCGCCGGTTACTACAGAAGATTTGTGGAGAACTTCGCTCGTGTAGCTGAGCCGTTAACCAAGCTCACGCGCAAGGAGGTACCGTTTGTTTGGACGGATGGATGTGCATTGGCCTTCGAGACGTTGAAGCAAAAGTTGATAACCGCCCCGATCCTGACCGTACCAGATAATTCAGGAGGACTGGTGATTCACAGTGACGCATCCGGAAAAGGATTGGGATGTGTTTTGATGCAGAATGGGAAAGTCGTCGCTTACGCATCGAGACAACTGAAGACTCATGAGAAGAATTATCCGACTCATGACTTGGAGCTTGCGGCCGTGATTTTCGCGTTGAAGATTTGGAGACATTACCTTCTGGGCGAGAGAGTCGAAGTCTTTACTGATCATAAGAGTTTGAAGTATGTGTTCACTCAGAAGGAGTTGAACATGAGGCAACGCAGATGGCTGGAGCTGATGGCCGACTACGACCTCGACCTTAAGTACCATCCGGGAAAATTTAACGTCGTGCCAGATGCGCTAAGTCGGTTACCAGCAATTCAGGTATTGACCGCACAAAGGGAGATCATTGCGGATTTTCAGAGATTTGACTTGGAGGTTGTGCTACCACATGCTACGGGACAGTTGATGCAGCTGCAAGTACAGTCGTCCTTAGTTGAGAAGATTAAAGCGGCACAATCGCAGGATCCTAGACTGCAAAAGTTTCGAGAGCAGGTTGAAGTCGGACTACGAACCGATTTACTGATCCATGAAGATGGTTCGTTGAGATATGGTAGCCGTGTGTGTGTACCAAAAGGAGATGTGCGTGAAGAACTTATGAAGGAGGCACACAGTTCAGCTTACTCTGTACATCCAGGAGGGACGAAGATGTACCGAGATGTTCGACAGCACTTCTGGTGGGAAGGTATGAAACGGAAAATTGCTCGCTTCGTGGCTAAGTGCTTGGTGTGTCAGCAAGTCAAGGCTGAACACCAAAGGGTTGCTGGTTTGTTGCAACCACTTCCAATTCCTCAGTGGAAGTGGGAACATATAACCATGGATTTCGTGACGGCTCTACCGCGGAGTCCAAAGGGCAACAATGCAGTATGGGTGATTGTCGATCGGTTGACCAAAGCAGCTCACTTTATTCCTTTTCGGGTTGGTCAATCGACGGAGACTTTGGCAGAGCGATACATGCAGGAGATTGTCAGGTTGCATGGAGTACCGGTAAGCATCGTGTCCGATCGGGACACTCGGTTCTTGTCGCACTTTTGGAGGAGTTTACAAGAGAGTTTGGGGACTCGATTGAAGTTTAGCACAGCTTATCATCCTCAGACTGATGGGCAATCGGAAAGAACGATCCAGACCCTTGAAGATATGTTGAGGGCTTGCATGTTGGACTTCAAAGGTTCTTGGGAAGATCATCTACACCTGGTGGAGTTTTCGTACAACAATAGCTTCCAAGCGACTATTCAGATGGCTCCGTTTGAAGCGTTGTATGGTCGTAAGTGCCGTTCGCCGGTTTGTTGGGATGATGTTGGTGAACGAAGGTTACTAGGACAAGATTTGGTGATACAGACAGTCGAGAAGGTGAATACAATCAGGAAGCATATGAAGGCAGCTCAAGACAGACAGAAGAGTTGGGCCGACACGTCAAGAAGACCTCTAGAGTTCGCCGTGGGTGATTTGGTATTCCTGAAGATATCACCGACTAGAGGGGTGATTCGCTTTGGAAGTAGGGGAAAGCTTAGTCCCCGATTCGTTGGACCCTTCGAGATATTGGAGCGTGTTGGAGAGGTAGCGTACCGTTTGGCGTTACCACAATCATTGGCAGGAGTGCACGATGTGTTTCATGTATCTCAACTACGGAGATATGTCCGAGATGAAACTCACGTCTTGGATCATTCGGAGTTGACTGTACGAGAGGACCTAACTTTTGAGGAGCGACCAGTTGAAATCAAGGATCGAAGAGAAAAGGTCCTTAAGAACAAAGTTATCCCTCTTGTGCTAGTTTCTTGGGGTAATCGATTGCATGGAGAATCCACTTGGGAGCGAGAAGACGAGATCCGACAGAAATTTCCTCACCTTTTCCCGTAGTTAGCTATCTTGTATTCTTGGAATTTCGAGGACGAAATTCTTTTTGTAGTTGGGTATGATGTAACACCCGAGCCCAATAATACTATTTCTATTGCTAGTTGAGTGTTTTATATTGCTCTTTCCAATTATTTTGATTATCTGGTGTTTATTGCTAAATTTTAACCGGCTAAGTCATTTTGGCACATAACAAATTTTAACACCTAAAATGAAATTAAAAATATCCATGTTGGCCTACTCGTCGCCACTAGTCGCGTGGTAGCGTCCGCGTGTCGAGATTCCGTCCCGTTCGGTGAAACAGGCAAGTTTGGACGACTACGTGCGCGTGCAAGTGTCCGACTTGGGGCCATGCATTTTAATCACGAAACACCTCTTTTCAAAATTTGGAACTCGCTTAAAATCCTATAATTTGAATTTGAAATATTTGGGCGCAATCCGGGCGCGATTTGGAAATGTTGCATTTAGCGCCAAAATCCCAATTTAATTAATTAAACTAAACTATAAGGATTTAACTGTTACAGATTTTTTTTAACCAATCAAATATTTCTAAAATCTCTTTTTAAATCCTTTGGGGATTTGCCCTGGCCAATCACGAGAGACTTAAGTCTCTCGTGGGCCCCTTCCCCTCTCTCTCTCTCTCTCCGTCTCTCTCTATCTCTCTCTATTTTCTCATTCTCTCTCTATCTCTAACCCTCTCTACAATCTCTCTCTCTCTCTTTATCAAATCTCTCTCTCTCTCCTCCTATATATTTATCACAGCCGCCTCCTTCCTCTTCTCCATCACGAGAACCTCGAACCCTAACCCTAGCCTCGTCGTGACCTCGCCGCCGACCCTCCCGTGACCTCGCCGTCACCATCCACACCTCGACGGCGTCGACCGCAACCTTCCTCCCTCCTTCCCGAACCTGCAGACCCACCCCGACGCCACCTCCTGCACCGCAGATCTCGCCGTCGTCGCCGCCTCCCTTTCCCGACGACACCAGAATCCTCCTCCCTTCACCCTCGTCCCGACCTCGTCGTCGTCTTCCTCCTCCCCTCGCCGGACCACAGAACCCAAAACTGCAACCCTACCACCCTCTGCAGTTCGCCGGAAAAGTCGCCGTCGACCCTCGTCGTCGTCGCCAGCACACCGACGACCACCTCCTCTCCTCCCTACAACCCAGACCAGGCCAGTACCTCCCCATCATCGCTGCATCACCCGATCCAGCCAAGTCAGCCCTTGTCGCGCCCACTATTCATCGCCGCCGGCGTCCCATCGCCGTCGAGCCCGTCGTGGTTGCCCCTGGTGTCTCCTTGTAAGCATCCCTTTATTTTCCATTGGTGCAAAACCCCCTCACTGGTCGTTTGCCCACATGTATCGTGTTTGCTAACTTCGTTGCTTTTGACTTTTGCCGGATTCCGACCGTGCCGTCGTTTGAACCCGACGCTCCAGCGAAGTACCCTGGTCCGTGTGGTCCCGCTGTTCGCTGTTGGGACTCGATCCGTAGTCCGTGCACCCATCTCGTGTTTTTCTGCCGACATTGCATCCGTGTTCTCCGGTTTGCGAAACCGTCGAGGCAAGTATCCGAATACTTGCTCTAACATTCTAATACAAGATCAAGTCCTGCTTTACATTTAATTATCATATTATATAATACAACACAATGATGGTGATATCGATAGTACAGTATGACTGGAATTGACGGTTGCATTTCCCTTTAACTTTAAATCAGTATAGTAGTCGTGAAATTAAGTGGTATGCTTTTAATCCATGATTCAACTAATTAAACCAATTAGAACGTACTTGCTTGATTTGCTAGATCATCCTTGTGACTATTATTTATGCTTAGTTTAAATTCATGTAGCTTCATTACTTCATGTTGATGTTATTGATTCACCCTGTGATTATTGCACCCCAAGGGTGCTCGAACCTGATAGTATAATACAACTGCATCATATTCTTGTACCATGACCTTTAGTGCTGATTACTCTAAATTCTTGTTGCTGTATACCTGTTGAGAGCACACACTCGATCACAGTACATATTGACTCGACCCTGCTACACCTGACACATGTACTGATACATCGGACATGACACCCTGTACTTACTGACTCAACCTACTGTACTACGACTTGACTTGTTACATGATCTCATGCCTAATGCCGACAAACTTGACTTGGGGTCCTCATGGACCACTCCTGTTACCTGATCCTGTGTCGGCATTAATCCTGGATTATTGAATACCTGACCTGACATACATAACTTGGGGGTATGGGGAAATCAAAGGTGAAACCGACTTGTAACTCAACAGTTCGATACCGGTTCTGATCAGTCTTACGGGCTTGGCCTGCCCCGGAGTGATGATGCTGACATCACTCATCCATCCAGCTACCTATTACTGCTTAGCGGCACGTCTCGGATTCAGCCCCGAGAACCTTGACCGTGGTCCCGGGCACGCACGGGATACTATTGAGTTACATCGACGATTCATCATTTGATTTCAAAGTCTTTAGAGTAGAAACCTGATAGGACAGTTTAGTTACCGCTGCACTGTTATTCCATAGTACTGCTTTATTCATGTTCATGCGCGCATTGTTTATTACCATGTTTATACTATATACTTGATGACATGACGCGCTGACGTCTGGGTTTTGCATGGCCCAGATTCCTTACCACTGTCGGCGACCGAGCAGGAGTACTTCAGCCAGCAGGCTGAACTGTGAGTTCCTTAGTGATTAGTTTATTCATTTCATTTCATTTCCAGATGTGAGCCCGCATTATGGGACGTACTGTTTATTTATTGTATTGGATCATTTGCTTCCGCACTTATTGTTTATTGATTCTTGTTATTATGGATTTGGACATGTGTTAGATTAGTTCATTATCTTGTTCTTAATATCCTTACAACCGTAATGTGACTGTGGATGGATACTTCCTACCCACAGGTAGCATGGTTGGCTATGTTACGTGCCCAATCTTGCGTACTCTGGGAAGCGGGGCGTGACAATAATCATCAAGAGCAGCCTTGGAAATCATTTCCTCCTTGGTTGTTGATAGAGCTGGAAGAGGATTTGATGTTTCCCCTCTGTCATCCTCGATGATTATCGGTGGATTATCAGCTAGGGGTTCTGGCTGGATCATCATTCCAACCATATCCTGAAATAAGAGCGCTATCTGCTTCATGTTAGCAGCTTGTTCAGTGGCTTCTTTGTCTTTTCTTTCAAGCACCTTTCGCAGGAACTATGTATCGGTCTCCTGCTCTTGGCGTTGTTCGGCTGCTATGTTCGGGCTTTCTTTCTGTCCGGGCTTGAATGTGGTTGACACTTCCCAATATCACCTGCCTCCGCATGACAACGAAAGTCCTCTTGATGAGGCATGTTTCCCCAATATTTAAACATATTAAAAGAGCAAAGCTCTGTTGAAATTTAATAGGCCAGTGCCCCACGTGCTTCTCACGAGGGCACCAGCGCTAATGTGTAAAGCACAGAAAAGCTTCTGGGTAAGAATTAAATTCTTATATGGCGCCGCACGTGCTCCTCACGACGATGCCAATGTGCAAAGCATAGAAGCACTTTCTGAGTAATAATTAAATTCTTAAATGGCGCCACACGTGCTCATCACGCGGGTGCCAATGAGCAAAGCACAGGAATACCCATCATAAGAATTAAATTCTTAAGTGGCGCCCACGTGCACAACACGTGAGCGCCGATACCTAGGTAGAATTAAATTCTACTCTCTGTTAAACAGAACTGTTGGATCAAAGATCCAACGGAGATGATAAATTATCAAAATATAGAATTAAATTCTATTAGGAGAAAATATCTCCCAAATCTTTCCAAATCAGAAAGATACTCTCGGTTGGATCAATGATCCAATAATAGAATAAAATTCTATTTTAGGAATGTATTCCCTCAATCTTCTAAACAAAAAGATTGCTCTCTGTAAAACAGAGAACTCTTGGATTAAAAATACAATGGTGATTAAAAAATACCACTTGATAGAATAAATTCTGAAAATGGAAAAATATTTCCCCAATCTTGTTAAAAACAAGAACAACATATTCTGTAAAAACAAAAGTCCTTGGATCAAAAATCCAACGGTGGGTAAAATTTCCCAAATCAATTTTAAGACCAATTAAATCAATTGGAATCTCTCAATGAGAGATTTTTCTCAAAACCAATTAACAATCTGCCTCCACTATATAAAGGACCGAGACTTCAAGTCTCATATAGAAGAAACCCCCTATAAGCTTCTGCAAAAGTACAATGAGCTCTTGAGAGAACAGAGAATTCAATTCTCAAAGAAGAAAACCTTCCTCCTCGAACCCTGAGTAAAGAAAAGAGAACAAAATATCTGTATCATATCTAAGGATTTAACCCTTTTAAAAGAACTTAGTTCTTTCTTTAGATCTGAGATCCACAAGACAAGTCTGCCATAAGTTGAGAATTTAATTCTCGTCGGGAAGATATTGTTCTTGAGAATCAAAAATTGAGGGAAGAACAAATTCAAAAAGGAAAAAAAATGGAGTTCATAATACTCCAAGAACCCAGTTCCTTCAAATCAAGAACTTAGTTCTCTAAAAACTCAACCTGAAATTCTCAAAAATAATGATTTTGGAGAGCGTTAATGGTCAAAATGTCATTGAAAGAGGTTTAACCTCTCTTAAAATATCAACAGAGATTAAATCTCCATATAAAAAACCAGCGCCTCACATGCTTCCCACGTGGGCGTCCCTTTTTTAACATCGCCTAGCCCCTCACGTGAAAAACACGCGGATGCCCAAAATAGAAGGTCAGTGCTTCACGTGAAACATACATGGGCGCTAAATAAAGTGCTAAGCACCTCATATACAGCCGAAGACAGCTAAGTGCTTAGCACTGATTGGACAGCGCCCAGCGCCGCACGTGCTCCTCACGTGGGCGCCATATAAAAAGTTCTTAGCACTTCATATACAGCCAAAAGAGGGAACTCTAATAATTCCAATTATATCAATGCGTCTGAAAATGAAGACAAGCGAAAGGCGGGCGGACAAAAACGGACCGAGCTCGAAATCCAATGCTAGGAGGAGAAGGGGCTTCCTTAGAGCAGAAAAAGAACAAGGTTTACTCTTTCAGGAGGGACAAGGTCCGCAAGATATTCAAAGATGCACTGAACAATGGTCTACAATTACCGGAGTTGAAAGGACCTCACGAAGCAAAAATGACTGACAATCCCCTGTATTGCCCGTACCACAGATTAGCGAACCATGCGATCAAGAATTGTTGTATTTTCAAAGATTGGGTCGAGAAGCAATACGAGACCGGAGAGATCGAGTTGTCCAAGAGTGTGTTGGTGTACAATTAAGCTGCAACCACCAACTTTGTACAGACAGAAGCTGAAGCCTTCTGGGAGCAGACGACTGAATCTGCTGACCTAAGAAATGAATCTGACTTGCTGCAGCCTCCGTGGAGTATGCACATATCTAATAAGACGAAGAAGATGCCAAAACTGCTTAGAAAGTGCCCAGAACAGAATGGAAGGGGCAGAAAGAGCCCACCGTTCCAATTACCAATTCGGATCGATCATGCTTAAAATCCAAAAAGCTCAAGAAGAAGAAAAGAGCGGCTCGATGCAAAAAAGAGTCTGCGGGGAGATCGACCATTCAAAAATATATCAATTCTCTTGAAGACTATGAACAAAAGGAAAGAACTCTAATTCAATTGAAGGAGTTCTTCCTCATAGAAGCGGCTGAGATTCTGGATGAGCGAGAAGAAAACTCCGATGAAATCCCTATAGTGACCTGCTATGTCATCCACCTTGGTAGCAATTCTAAGGAAGAGCTCTGTTTTCCCGAAGAGGACGAGGAGCTCGTCACAAAGGCCAACCAAATTCAGCTCAGAAGAGGAAAGGTTTTTCCGCCGAAGCAAGGCAGCGCCCTGAAAGAGAAGGAAAAACAGGTTGCTAATGAAGAAAACGGTATAGAGCCGACCCATGAAGATTCGAGTTCTTCTCCGGTAGATTACAATGTCTCGGCTCACCTCCGGAAGCTTCTTCCTCTCTTAAGCATCTACGATGCTCTGGTCCTATCCAAGGAGCTCAAAGAAGTTCTCATTCATGCCCTTCAAAACCCCGAGCGGTATTAGGCTCATTTCACAGAAATTAATATGAAATAAGCCCAGTACACTTTGCATACAGCCGCGATCATATTTAAGGATGAAGACTTATTGTTGGGAACGGATGAGCACAACCGACCGCTTTACGTGACAAGGTACAGCGACGGAGACAGGATTGATAGCATATTGATTGATCCGGGGTCCTCAGTGAACATCATGAACTTGCGGACTCTGAAGAGTTTGTCAATGGACATCCGACACCTGTCAAGAAAAAGGATAGTCATATAAGGCTTCAATCAAAACTGCCAGCAAGTTCTGGGATCCATAGCTCTACTAATTAAATTTGGGGATCTGCAAATCGAAACTAAAATATACGTGATCGATGCCGACACGTCTTATAAGATTCTCCTGGGACGGCCGTGGCTCCATGATTACGACATCATTTCGTCAACTCTCGCTCAATGCATGAAGTATACTAAAAATGGCGAAGAAAGACGTATTGACGGAGACATTCGGCCGTTCGGTGTGCATGAAGTCCGATATGAAGATTCCTGCAACTTTGTGAACCCCAAAATGTTGAGCCACAACTGACCGAGGACAGAACGGCCCCGAAACTCAAAAGCAAATCTGAGCCGGCTGTCACTTTCAAAAGCAAAAAAAACCAGTGCGTCCACGTTTCGGCAGTGACACTGGTGGGTTCGATGCTAGAAGTCCGTCCTTCCGTAAAACTCGCACTCATTTCGGTAGCGATAGAGACGAGTCTGATATTTAAGCCCCATTCGGAAGCAAAATTCATCCTTGTTTAGGTAGCGACACTGAATAATCAGAAGAAGAGTACCCGTCTTGCAACAGTTGTGCAAATTGGGCTCTCGTGCAAAAAGCAAAGCTAAGAGAGACATTCGAAGTTACAGAAGGATCCCTAGCCGTTACAAGGATGCCAGAGCAGATGTGTAAAGAGCTTGATGCATTGTCAGTCTCCACCGTGGACCAGCTGAAAATCTTCTACGTTCCCGGAAGGAAAAGTGGATAAAAGGGCATCCTGTTTTATGAGTCAAATTTTGTCGTGCATCCGGACGATTTGTCTGTCACGTGCCTTCCCTATGAGGGTTGCAGTTGCATGTGGAACACTTTGAGCAGGTGAACGCCATTGATCATTTGCTTCCTGCACCAAGCAAAACGCCAAATCTTAGTACCTCGAAACCCAAGGGCAACCATTAGCAAACCGCGATTGGTTCGCGAACACGACACACGAAGTGTGGAGTGGAAAGAGGAAAAGGTCCCACCGGGCGTGCCAGAATCTGTTTACCGCCGGAAGCCAGAAAGACTGAACGTCTTGCCTGAATCTGGGGGTAGATGCTAATTGGTGCTATCCGTCCACCTCTCCGAAGATTCCAAGTTGATTTATGGCACCATGTAATGAAGGTTTAAACGGATGCGGCCGATGTAGCAGACTTCGTCAGATTCCTGCTCGTTTGAGGGGGTTTTGATTATGGGGACGCTCTTCCCTGCAGGCGCAAGCCCCTGCAGTTAATTACGCTACCGCATCGCGGTAACAACTTTCTCCTTCTCCATATGGTCACTTCATGTCGTGGGTGTTTGTTTTGTGTTTGGTTGCCCGTGGATTGTATACGGAGACTAAGTTATGTTGTCGCCCGTAGGGCGCGGACTAGTCCAAATCTGTATCTTTCTTAGATTTGGGTTTGGAGGTTTGGGTTTAAGAATATGTTAGCCTCATTTGAGATTAAGATCTACTTAAACGTTTGTTAAGGATACGTTAGTCTAATTTTAGACTAAGATCAACTTAACGGGATCGTTTGGATCCAACAAAAGAGTGATTGGGCTCTATTGTTTAGTTTAATGACGTTGCGGTCGATAATTAGTTTAAGGACATTGTGGTCCATTGTTAGTTTAAAGACATCGCGGTCGAGGTTAAGGACATCATAGTCCGTAAGTTTAAGGACCTCGCAGTCCGATGTTAGTTTTAAGACATCACGGTCGAGGTTAAGGACATCATAGTCCATGAGTTTAAGGACCTCACAGTCTGTTATTAGTTTTAAGACATCACGGTCGAGGTTAAGGACATCATAGTCCATGGATTTAAGGACTCCACAGTCCGATATTAGTTTTAAGACATCACGGTCGAGGTTAAGGACATCATAGTCCGTGGATTTAAGGACTCCACAGTCCGATATTAGTTTTAAGACATCACGGTCGAGGTTAAGGACATCATAGTCCGTGGATTTAAGGACTCCACAGTCTGATATTAGTTTTAAGATATCACGGTCGAGGTTAAGGACATCATAGTCCGTGGATTTAAGGACTCCACAGTCCGATATTAGTTTTAAGACATCACGGTCGAGGTTAAGGACATCATAGTCCATGGATTTAAGGACTCCACAGTCCGATATTAGTTTTAAGACATCACGGTCGAGGTTAAGGACATCATAGTCCATGAGTTTAAGGACCCCACAGTCCGTAGTAATGTGTGGTCGTCGGGACCCATCACCTCTCTAATGACGTTGAGGGATTACAATGACAGATATTAGAGGAGTAAAGAGATATACCCTCGAACCGAGTGTAAATTGATTGGGAAAGCAGATAAGCTCAGTTCAATTTCAATTGAGGACTTATGGCCAGAATTGGGCTAAGTCCAGTTTAAAAATGTTTAACATTTCATTTTTGTTCTGCCTGTTAGGCCTTTTTTGGGCTCTGCCCTTTTAATAATGCCAAGCATCGGGCTCTTATATTGGATGCAATTAAATGCATAGCATTTATCAGGAGCAAAATGGTGTTCAGATAATGCGCCACGTGGCGCGTCAGGTGCTTTGCGCCAATTAAAGAGCGCATTGTGCTAGCGCATGCGAAGGTGACACGTGTCGCGCTCAGCGATAAGCGCCGGTTTGTTAGCGCACTGCGCTTTTAATTCATGAGCGCGCTGCGCTGGTTCGTGGGTGTGACAGTGAATGACACGTGGTACGCTTAGCGCTGAGCGCCAACCCAAGAGCGCAATGCTCTGTTTTCAGGAGCGCAAAGCGCAGATCGTGTCTGTGGTTGACACGTGGCAGGTTTTGACGCTGTGCGCCGGTCCAATAAGCGCAATGACGCAATTCAAGAGTGCAAAGCACTTTCCAATAGCGCAAAGCGCATCAGATCAAATTTAAGATCAAAGAACAAGTTTTTTGTTCTTCAAAGGAGGCCTTTCCTCAAAATCCAAGAACCGAAGTTCTTGTTCTTATCAAAAGGGCTCTGCCTTTATAGATCAGAAGATCTGTGAATGAAGTAAAGTACTTCTTTTAGTTTTTTTATGATTAGATCTTTTTGATCTTTTCTTTTTTATTAAAAACCTTGATCTTGTTCTTGGATCTCTGATCTTTTTAGAAGAGGGTTCTTCTTTTTTAATGAGATGGTTTCATCTCTGTTATTCAAGAACATAGTTCTTTGCCTTTAAAGATGAAGAAATGATCTTCTTTCTTCAAAGACTTGCCTTTCTTTCTCTTTTAGTGTTTCTTATAGTTTGCAGAGGGTTTTTTTCTTCTTTTTGAGACTTGAAGTCTTGGGGCCTTTATATAGGGCCAATTGATTTGTTAAATTAGTTGAAGAGATCTTTCTCTGATTGATTTGGGAATATTTCCCACCGTTGGAGCTTTGATCCTAAGGCTTCTGTTTTACAGAAGATAATCTTCTTGTTTTAATAAGATTGAAAAATCTTTCCATAACAGAATTTTAGTTCTGATTAATTAATAATTTATTATTAGGAGATCTTTAGATCTGATGGTGGGAGAATTTTAATTCCAGCGCCGGCGCACCTTGTGCTAGCGCACCTGTGTTTGACACGTGGTGCACAGTGCAGAGCGCAGCGCAACTGCGCTAGCGCACCCGTGCTTGACACGTGGCGCAGCGCAACTACGCTAGCGCGCCTGTGTTTGACACGTGGTGCGCATCGCAGAGCGCAGCGCAACTGCGCTAGCGCACTTATGTTTGACACGTGGCGCGCAGCGCAGAGCGCTGGATCTGAAGCGTTGCTTCAACTTTTAAAATTTGAATTTTGAAACAGATCTTTGCTCCGATTGGGGTGCGCTGCCTAGGGCGCAGCGCTCTTGGCGCTGGCGTGTCTGCTTTTGACACGTGGCGCGCAGCGCACGGGATCTGAAGCGTTGCTTCAATTTTGAATTTTGAAATTCAAAACAGAGCTTTGCTCTGATTGGGGGAAACAAATGCCCCCCCACCGTTGCGCTCACGTGGCGCACACGTGAATGCAGCGGTGGCAACATTTGAGCCTTTGGATCAACTCAGAAGTTGAAGAGGCAGTTCAGTGCCTATAAATAGGACCTTTTGGTTCTCAGATTATCTTCATCTTCTTCTTAAGAATTTTATTCAGAGCCTTGCTCTCTTGTTCAAGAACTTTCAAGAATTGAAACTCTACTAAATTTAGGTAAAATTAAATTAAATTAATTCTAATAAATTGGGGTTTTTACCCATTAACAGAGCCTTTCTCTTCATAGATCTTTTGATCTAAAGAAAACCCCTTTAGGGTTTCATAAACAGAGCCTTACTCTCATGAACCCACAGATCTAAACAGATCTTTTCTTAGGGTTTCTTAGCCCATGAGTCAGAACTCTGCTCTTTTGACAATATATAGATCTTTTGATCTTTTGATGAAGAACTCTTAAGAGTTTCTTCATGGATCTTTAAGATCCCAGAATTTTAATTCTCAAGAATTAATTTTCATTAATCTTTGATGGATTTTCCATCATCATTGCAGAGCTAGGCTCTTTAAGGAATTTTATTCGCTCGTGACCAGAATTTGACAAGTGTCACTCTGTTATGAGCTTTGCTCTGAAAGCGAGATTTTCTCCTTCTCTCAAGAGATTTCTCATTCAATGAGAATATTCTTTGAGGATTTCCTCATTAATTGACAGTCTCATCCAATGATGAGGCTGTCTTATTAATTGATGCATTGTCATCTGGATTTTATGGGTCCCCCTTTGGTCCCCTCTCCACTGCATTGCAATGTGGTACAGATTTTAAAGTACCGAGCATCGGGATTTTTAAAATTAAATTATGACACTGATAATTGAATTTTGTTCTTTCTTGCAGGAGACATGTCTTCTGATCTCTCTTTCCCGTTTTTCCGCTCAGAGGGAGGATTCCCTGAAGCACTCTTATTAAGGACTATGACTCAGAATACAAAAACCTTCACCTGCGAGGTAGATGGTACGACCAAATTATCAAAGGTCGCCGAAGCTTCTCTTGTGCGACGCCATCGGATCCGATCTCATCGATCTCTTATGCAGATGTACCCCCGTTGAACTATGCCGTGGAGGTCGTTAATTGGACTTCGGAGGGTCTCCTTCAACCTTCGATTGTTGCCATACCCATGCAGCTGCCGGCAGCTTTGGATATTTTGGGACGGCGCATATGCTAGGGCGAGTCGCGCCTTTGAGGACAACCCTACAACATCGGGTTGACCCCTCGTCATTCGGTCGGGTATCTGCAGTGGGCCAGGTACATTTTGTCAGCGAAGAAGGTGCACCTGCTGAAGATCGGTCTGTACCCTGCGGTTTATGCCTCGTTGTTCCAGTACTCTGCTCCTCCGACATGGTGGATTAAGGCGTTCGTGGAGCAATGGAACATCCCCACCCATACATTTCTTCTTATGGACAGAGAAGTTTCCATCTCTTTAGAAGAATTTGCTGCGATCTCCGGTCTGCCGGTGAGGGGGGAGCACTATGAGGAGCTACTTCCTCCGGACGAATACGTTTTTGCCACCAAGTCGTTAGTGATGGACTTAACGCCAGAGAACGCTATTTAGCACCAGTTTCCGAGTCTGATAAAGGTGCTGAATATGTATGATAGTCTTTTCTTGGAATCGGGAGGCCGGGGAGTTAGTTTCGCAGACTTCATTGCCCGCTTTTTTCGACCGGAGATTCTATCGCAACGGGGCGAAAAATTTGCCAAGCTTGACGATCGCTTCAGCTTTGGCTTAGATCGTCGACCAATACTGGAAGAGGATCAAAAAGGCTTTTATCTCCCCGATGCCGCAATCATCCCCTTGTCGAAAATCGTTGCTCCGGGTATCGACGAGGAGACTTTCTTTCTCGGGTTTCTGGGGCTATGGTTGTGCTGGTTCGCGCTCCCCATGCACCCTCGCTATATGAGGTCGTCCGTCTTCTACCCAGCACATCGAATGGTGGCTGGCATACAAGTGGCCATCGGGATCGCCGGGCTGGCCCACCTGTATCATGGTCTTAGCGTGGCGGCGGATACAACGGAGCTGGGGTTGCAAGTTGCTAACTTCCCGATGCACTACTTTACTTCGTGGATGGAAATGCACGTCTCGGGGTGTTTGGTATTCATAAAAGACCCTCGTTTTACGAGAAATACAGATTCCCGAGAATTATGCGACTGATCGATGCTTTTATCGTGAATCCGCCTCAGCGGTAGGCTAGGGGGTTGCTTCTTCGTCCGCGCACGGTCGGAGCGGGTATGTCTTTCACGGACAAGGTCCTGACAATCGGCTCGGAAACCTCTAAGGCGGTGCTGGCGTTGCGCGACAACTTCAAGGATGGGGCCTCCGTGTTGAAAGCCCAGGAGATTCTACATCTATACTCCATCAGGCCGGGATTCCTCGTATTCAGGAAAAATGAGGCGGCGCTTTTTATGAGATACAACCCCCATCGTTTTGCCCAGCAGTTAAGTTATAACCAGGGGGTCCCACTGGAGGCGTTTTTGGAAGAGCCTGCGGCCACCGGAGAGGTAATACGGAGTGCACTGCATCACTTTATATGGTTAAATACGGGCTCCCACTTCTTCATTAGCGAGCCGAATTGCATTCCAAGGGCCCTCAACGTATACGGGGCTTAGTATCAACACGCGATGGGCGTTGTCATCAGGGAAGAGAAGCGGCTGCTGCTCGATCGCAAGAGTGCGCCTTCCGCCAGCGATCGCAACGTCCCCTTAAAGCGAAGGACCCATGTCCCTCCTCCACTAAGAGGAGATGCTGGAGTTGAGCCTCCACGTGTGCTAAGCCCCACGCGTGGATTGCTCCGCAATCCTGTGGACGTGCCATCAGCGTCCCGTGCTCCCGTGGAGACGGTAAATGTGGTTTCACCCGAATCCGGCGTGGGCTCGGATATCGGGACCCGCCGTCCTAAGGTGCCCACGAAGCGTAAGCTGATTTTGGGTGCGACCGGAGTTCGCGCGAAGAAGAGGAAGAAGAAGTCGATCTTCTCTGCTGATGTTGTATTTGGTCAGGAACCTCATGCTCCTTATAGCGAGGGCTTGAGTGAGTACGGGACCAATGACGGCCTATTCACGCCGCCAGATGACACTGATTTGGCGGCTGCCATCGCGGCTTCCGAGCGATTGGCAAGGCGCGATAAGTGGTTGGCTAAACTCGCGCAATTAGGTAATCATTAGTTGTATTTTTTCGTCATTGTATCGTACCTCTATCGTTGTTTTTGACTAACCCTTTTCCTTCTTTAACAGGCATTTCTACCGAAGAAGCCTTCGCTGCTTCTCTCAAGACTTTCGAGGAGGAGGAACAACTTAGAGTATCCTTAGGCCTTGGTACATTTCGGTTCGCTGTGTTTCCGCTTCCATTTCCTATGAGTAATCTGACGCTCTCTTTGTCTTATCGCAGGGACCACAAGACCTACCTCGCAAGCCGATGCGGAATTCTCCCCGGGCCAGCTACCGAAGTCCCGGCCTCTTCGGGATTGCCGCAAGAGGCCCTACTTAAACAAACAATGATGGAAGCCTTGACGGCTCTGGAGGTAACCCTGAATGCGGACGACGCCGCCTTGCTGAAGGAGGCTTCTAAAAGTTCTGTCGTGACGGCCCGGGAGGAAAGGAAGCGCCTGAGGCGCGCAGCAAGGGAGCGTAGCGCTGCTTTGGCTGCGGGACCAGGTTCAAGCGCCGTTACTCCCGCTGCTACTCCTTCAGAGGTGCTCCCGGTTGCCTTGTCTACTGCCCATAGACGGGCGGCACGTGTAGCTCGGGAAGCCAACGATAAATCCACCTCAGGTAATGTGTTTTTGAGGTTTCGTTGTCAAAGCTTTGAACTATCAGTTCTTATATATCTTGTCCTGCAGAGCCGAGTCTTACTGAAAGAGTGGCGGCGACCGTTGAGCCTGAGGCGGCGGTGGAGGAGGTAGCTGCTGAACCCGAGGCGACGGTAGGCGATGTAACCATAATTGTCGGGCCCGAGATAGTGGTTGACGAGACAGTCACGACTGTTATGCCCGAGATGGCTACCATTGTCGAGCCCGAGGTGGCGGCGGGTGAGACGGCTGCTACGGCCGAGCCTGAAGCAGCAGTGGATGAAACGGCTGCTACGGACGAGCCTACGGCAGCGATGGACGAGACGGCTGGGACCACTGGGCCCGAGGTGGTAGCGGGATAAACGGGCATGATCGCTGGGCACGAGATGACCGCTCTTTCTCAAGAGTCGGGCACCGCTCCGATTATCGCTCTCCCTGCCTACGGTTCCTTGTCGTCTCCCGGCGTCGCGAGCGTGACGACGGCTCTTGTGGAGTCAGGGGATGAGGCGACGGGAGGTGAGACTACCCCAATGGAGGAGGGAGACGCCACCGTTGTATCAAGTGACGCCTTCGTCACAACTCCAGCTGGCGACTCATCAGGTAAATTTTGGGTTACTGTCCTTCTCTTTTATTCTGCAATCTTTCCTAATAAAGTTTATCTTGCTTCTAATGCAAGTGTGGCTAGTGCTGAAATCGAGCTGCTCGAGACAGCGTCGTCAGTTACCGCCCTGACGGTGACCACCTCTCTGCCTTCTCTTGCACCGTCGCAAATGCTGGAAGGTATGGATTTGTAACCCATTAGTCTTATCCCTCTAGCGTATAATTCATGTACTGACGTCGCGTCATTGCGTTTTTGTAGAAGTCCTTTTTTATCACCTGTACCATGTGTTGCACCCACACCTCTCCTGCTTGTCAAAGATTAGTCCACCTGCTGGTGTCGGTGAGTATTTTCTCTAAACGACGTCCTCTTCTTTAACGGGCAGTCGCATTATTACCAACTCTTCTTTATATTGCTTGTAGCCTTACGAATCGAAGGAGGGGACGAGGCTGTCGTTGCGCCACCAGTACTCCCAGCTCTGCCCCCTGCTGCAGCCGGTATAGTAGACTCTACTTTTTGTTTGTTTTCTTTATTTCATGAGCCAACATCTAATTATGATCTATCTTGCAACAATCATATCGATTCCAACCCCGTTTGAGTCTCGTATTACAATGCCGACAGGATCTTTTTCGAGGCGTCCATCATCCAAAGGTGCTGTGACCAGTCTACGCATGTTGAGCGAGTATATTGAGGAGTTTGACACAGAGACTCCCATATATGCTGCAGATTTTGCTGTAGAGGTTAACCCTATGCTGGCGACGCTCATGAACTTTCATGGTGAGGGCGTCGTTGAGTTTTGGGTTAGTCGCTGCAGGGAGATCGAGACTTGCTTGCATGAGCTTGAGCTTGAGCTTGAGCTTAAGCGTCCCGCACCTGAGATCCTGGCTATGAGCACTCAACGGGTGGCATGGATCGAGCAGAGCGCTTCTTACTTCTGCCATCTTGAACAAGAAGTGGCTTTAAAGCGAAGGGAATGTAAAGAAACTTCAAGCGAGTCTGCTCGACTGCATGCTGAGGTTGACGCGAACGCTGCCCAGTTGAAAGTTATCTTTGAGGGCCTTCTGCAATGTATCTCTGATGGGTTAACATTGAGGCAGAAGCTCGATGTCATTGAGCGTGATGCAAAAGATCGTGAAGCAGCTCAGCGAGCCGTCGAGGGACAACTCTCGTCTTACTTGCAGCAGCGAGCCCAGGTCGAAGCAGAGTTGGCCGCGGCAGCTGATCAGGAAGAGGGGCTGAGGGAAGTGCGTGAGCGGCTGACTGGATTATTGAAAGCGCTTTCCTCTCAATAAAAATTTTGTACCATTTGTAATTTTGGATAAAATGTATTTGTTCTTTTATTATTTCATATGATGTATTTTGTACCCAATCGAATTCATGAATAAAAGATACACGTTCTTCGTAATGTCTTGTGTCATTTCTCTGCTTTCTTCTTTCTTGCTGTGTTGTTTTCCAAGTGACTTTAGCAAGTGCGGTCTGTAGATAGCGTATAGCTGTCAGTCTTAGGCTCTTTGTAGAGTGGCGATGGCTTAGAAACAGGGTTAGGATCTGATCAGTCGAAAATACTGCATTTCTAACACGGCAATTTCCCTATCATTTGCACTCATATAGAAGTGTTCGGTATTCATATTGCACATATTACCAAATCATCTCTGAAATACCAGATTGCATGTTCTAAACATTTAAACCAGCACTTTTAGGGAAATTGTGTGTTTTTCATGGCATCGCATCACCCTTGTATTGCGCAACTCTTGTCTTGGGGTTTAATGCAGGAAATTCCAGAAGTAAAGCCCAAATTTGTGAAAACAGTGCTGATAAAATACGCCAACTCAAAGGCTCAAGATCTGGTAGCGATACAGAAGTCCAAAGAGAATTTAACATATCATAAAATAGCCCAAATGAGAGCCCAAAGCAGCAGAAGAAAGCGCATGCCCCAAGGCCACTAAAGGACCGCGGATCCGCGGCCCAAACCCTCTTGGCGCCGCGGATCCGCGGCCTTATTAAGAGATCATGGCTTCAAAATTTGTACACGTGTCCCCTCTAACGGCCAAAGCTTCCAGAAGACCCCAGAAGCTCCACGTGGCTCATCTAGAAGGCTCGGCGTAACTAACTATTTCTAGAAGGCTCTTTTGGAGGGAAATTCAAATATTGTGCTAACTAACTTGTGGAGGGAAAATTCAAATTCAAATCCTAGATCTAGGGTTTTGGGAGTTCTATAAAAGAGAGCCTAGAGCTAGGGTGAAAAGTTGTTCAAGAATCACCATCATCTTCTACCCACAAGTTGAGTGACACGACTTGTGCCTCAAATCCTTACCCCAATTCCAATTCAACCTCAAGATCAAGACCCCGAGTGCAATTCAAGCAAGAGAGCCTTCAACCTTTAGCAAGCGACGCCGGATTTCAACGGAGCAAGAGATCCACGCCGATCCGCGACTCAAGGAGCCGAGCGAAGCCGAAATCGACGATCTAGTTCCATCCTTTTGTAAATTTAAGAGAGTTGTAACGAAATTTGTCGATAAATAAAGGTGAATTTTCTATATTCTTTCTTATCTTTTAATTCAAGCATAATGATTAGATCTCAATTTGTGATTGTGTTTGTGATCATGATGTTTGAGTAATCTCCGCTCGTGTAGGAGTTGTGACGATCTTTAGATGATGATGATTTAGATATTTTTACAATTCTTAAATCCTATATTGTTTGGAAATTCTATTGAATCAAATGATCAATGACCTAGTTTCGAGATGATGCTTTCTTGATCGTGTTCACTCGAAACTAGGGAACAACTATTGACCATTTGATTAACTAGAAACTAGAATTTGAATGCGATCTATCGAAAGGACAAAGGATGAGTTGCGAAATCCCTAATTTCCTCGCACGATCCTTAAACCTCGATGAATTTGCATCGATCTAGTATCAATTCGGTAATGGATAAGAATGAGTAATCATTAGATCCCATCACATCTATAGATCCGATCTACTCCTACGAGCCATACTTCTAATCTTGATTGTTGGTTGGAAAATTATCACACATCTCAATTCTTGTTTTTAATGTTTCTTTTAGATCTAGATTTTTCTTACTCTTGATCTTCAATTACAAATCATGAATTGTTTTCTTTTCTTTTCCTTAAATTTTCAACTCATCTAATTCGGAAATTGAACGGATCTCACTTTCCCTGTGGACGATCTGCACTCGCTAACGATCTACATCCAACACCGTAGTTGATTGCGGTCAAATAATTTTTTGTTGTGATTTCTAAATACAATTTTCTATAAACCAACACACAACGGAAAATCGTTTCAATCAAAATGGCGCCGTTGCCGGGGATCGTGTGCTATTTGTTCATTTTTTGAAATTTGAGTTGAAAAGTTTATTCCATCTAAAATTTTGAGATCAAAACTCGCGCAAAACACTAAACGAGTTGTTGTGGTTAATTGCAAGGAAATCTGGAGCTTGCTGTGCAATTGAAAAATTATTTGAAGAATTCCAGAGGACTAAGGAAGAGATCAGGAGTGTTCTGTGAAATTTTTGTGCAGAGATATTACTGTTCCACCGCTTTTCTGCGGCATAAGGGCTTCATTGCGGCGGTTCCGCGGCAGCTTCAGGGCTTCGCTGCATAAAAAAATTTCAGGTACTTTCTAACTTTCTTATCTCCTTCTTCATCTGCTCCAATTAACAATTTGTTGCAGGCTTCTTTGCAAAAATCGCAGCGCCGCAAAATGCAAAATAAATTGTGCTTGTTTTTTATTTTGTGGTTGTTTGCATAATTAATACGAATATTAAGGGGTACGGCCAAATCCAGATTAGGTGGGGAGTTCATTACCCTTCCTAAGCCCCAAAAATCACAAACTTGCATCCGCATTACCCTCATTAATTAAAAAATATCTAGAGATGACTCTAAGGACCGTCGCGCTCACTTAGGACAAAAGAAGGCCGTGGGTAATTCATTGCTTATCCGCGTTTCTTTTTGTGGTGTCTAAGGCAATTGTGTCAAAGGCTAGTGGTTACTTAATTAGGCCCACTACTTACGTAGTGGAGAACCTCCGACTTACTTGGCACTTACCTGGCCACAGGAGAAACAAAGAGGCAGTGGAGGATTTTATCCTGCAACTTGTCTTTTGGAAGTTAGGAGCGGTCTAGAGATTGGACCTAGGTGACCATAAATTTTAGGGTTGCTTGTTGCGTTTGTTGTGATCGCATCATCTTTTCAAAATCCGTATCATTTTCAAAACAAACACCGCATTCACTTCATTTCCCCTAATTATAAATCACGCTGCCACTTGTACTAACCCCTTTTAGTGCAAGATAGGATGGACACGGGATTCTAGTGCCCGACTTGTCCGCGTCCCCTCGATCGACTCCGAAGTCGGTATTTCTCCATTTACCTTTCTTTTACCCACCACTACACCCACTTCGATGGATCAGTCTCCATCGAACCTCTTTACCGCTGCTCTGCCGCCGTCCGTTGGTGCGCAGAATCCTCCCCGCATCTCTTTCCATGAGAGGTGCTACCCTTTGCGAGGTCCTCTCTCAACCTGCTTATCCATTCCACCAGCTAACGGGGATAACTTTGAGATTAAGCCCCAGTACATCAACCTTCTACCCAAATTCCACGGTCTCGAGACTGAAGACGCTTACGTTTTCATTACCAAATTTGAAAACGTATGCGCAATGATAGGTACATCACAAATTTCTGTGGATGCCATGCGTCTACGACTTCTTCCATTTACTTTGTGCGATATAGCCGAGAAGTGGCTGTATAACACCACCGCACATTCCATTACGAATTGGGAAGAATTTATGGCGGCATTCCTTAAGAAATTCTACCCTATGCAAAAGACAGCTCGAATCCGTAGCGAACTATATCAATTCTCCTAGCTCCCAGCTGAACCATTCTCAAAATGCTTTGAACGATTCAAGGATCTTTTGGTTCAATGCCCACATCACGGCATCCCGAGAAGGGATCTTTGCCGAATCATATATGAGGGCAGTAACCCTACCACTAAACAAAACCTTGAAAACATGTGTCAAGGCACCTTTATGACCAAGGATGATGGGGAAGCTTGGAGATATTTAGAAGAGTTCGCTGAAAAGTCACTACAGTGGGAGACTGGGACCCAGCCATCGAGTAGGGGTAGCGTACACCAAATAGACGTGTCCATAGGTGTTCGAGCTGAGATGGCAGCAATGCAAAAGAAGCTCGACGCTATGGAACACAAATTCCTAGCAGCCTCCCTAAACCCAATGTCGCTCCCCAAAACTATTTGTGGGTGCTGTTCTGATCCTTCTCACTTGACGGAAGAATGTCCATTAAACTCTCATTTTCAAGGTCTCGAGCATACCAATGCTGCATTTCAAAGACCTAGAAACGACCCTTATTCTTCCACGTACAATCAGGGTTGGAGGAATCACCCGAATTTTGCCTGGAACCAATCCCAAAACACGGTTCCAAACCCGAATCAATTCCAAAGGGCTCTTCCTCCACAACAGCAACCACTTCATCTCACTCAGCACCCCTACCAGTCACAAAATTTCCAAAACCAGGTCAACACTCTTGCACCGTCTAATCCTATGCAGTCGACCCGTTCTGACGAGTTCTCTCAAGTCGCCCAAACCATGAAATCACTCCGGTCAAATTTCATGGAAGTGTCGGCCGAAGTTAGGTCTTCCGTTGGTGAGATAAAGAAAAACTCAGCGTCCCAAGCTGAGAGTATCAAAACGATGGAAGCTGAGATTGCACGACTTAAGGCCGAAATGAGTGCGAGAGAAAAAGGGAAACTTCCGTCTCAACCCCTACCGAATCCTGGGCATTACAATGTAAATGCCGTCACAACGTTGAGATCAGGAAGAGTGCTGAATAACCATGTTGGGGAAGAAGTTGATGATATTGAAAATCCTATCAACACCCCGGCTGAGACCTTTCCTCACACACACACTTCTGCGTCTGATTCTTGTTCTTCTACCCCACCGCCTTCTCGCTAGCCTATTCTTCATTTCCCACTAGGCTCGACACCTCAGCCCACCTCTTCTACTCCTCCACGGACGATCCCCACTCCTCTTTTGGGATCACGTCTACCCCCACTTCCTTCTCCTATGATGGACCCAGCGCTCATTGCTAAAGCACCTTACCCGAACCGGTTAAGGGCTAACAAATCGAGTCCTCATATGGAGAAAATCATGGAAATGTTCAAACAGGTTAACATCAACATCCCTCTCTTAGATGCGATTCAACAAGTCCCCGCTTATGCGAAAATTCTTAAGGACTTGTGCACTAGGAAGAGGAAGACTCAAGTGCCGAAGAAGGTCTTCATGTCCAATAACATTAGCACTGCTTTTATCCCCCAGATACCAAAGAAACGTAAGGACCCAGGATGTCCTACGATATCAATTTCTATTGGGGGTAAAAACATCAACCGTGCTCTTTTAGACCTTGGCGCAAGTGTTAACCTACTTCCATACTCTGTCTATGAGCAGCTAGGGATTGGAAAGTTGAAACCTGCTCACTGCACTCTCCAAATGGCAGACCGATCTATCACCAAACCTAGGGGTGAACTAGAGGATGTGTTGATAAAGGTCGGGGAATTTGTATTCCCTGTAGACTTCATTGTTCTCGATACACAGCCTGTAGCAAACCCCTGGAGCCAAATTCCGGTGATTCTGGGTCGACCATTCCTTGCCACTTCCAATGCTGTTATCAACTGTAGAAATGGTTCAATGAACTTATCATTTGGAAATATGACCATTGAACTAAACATCTACAAAATTGGAAGTCAGCCATCAGAACCCTCTGCTCATATCCTTGATGTGTGCTCTGTCTACAAGATTGCTCCCGAAAGTTGCGGAGTTGAGGAACTTTGCTTTACAGATCTCGATGACACTACCACATCACTGTTTGACCTGACACATGATCTTAGTGGGGACACCATTTCCACGCTTGAGTCTGCCACTCCTGACTCATCACCATCCGAGTCTGTATCTTTTACAGGCTATAAGCTTCTTTGTGACTCCGAAAATCATTCGATGATCCCACATTCTATCATTTCTCCGCCAGCATTAGATCTCAAAATTTTACCTTCTCATCTTAAATATGCATAATTAGGTGAGAATGAATCTTTACCGGTTATCATTTCCGCTTCTCTAGCATCAGAGCAAGAGAATGCACTCTTATCGGTATTGAGATCTAATAAGGAGGCGTTTGGTTGGACCATGGCGGACATCAAAGGGATTAGTCCCTTGATTGTCGAACATCATATACACTTGATGGATGATGCCAGACAAACCCGAGAACCACAGAGACGGTTGAACCCCGTCATGAAGGAAGCGGTGATGAAAGAGATCGTCAAATGCCTTGATAATGGTATCATATACCCAATCTCCGATAGCCAATGGGTGAGTCATATACATGTCGTCCCTAAGAAATCCGGCATCACTGTTGTTACCAATGAGGCAAATGAGTTGATTCAGACACGCACCCAAACTGGGTGGCGTGTATGTATTGATTACAGAAAACTTAATGCCGCCACGAGGAAAGACCACTTTCCTCTACCATTTATTGATCAGATGCTGGAACGCTTAGCTGGACGTGCGTATTATTGCTTTATGGACGGATACTCTGGCTATAATCAAGTCCCCATCGCCAAAAAGGATCAAGATAAAACCACTTTTACTTGTCCTTTTGGTACCTTTGCTTACAGTCGCATGCCCTTGGGTTATGCAATGCTCCCGCTATGTTTCAGCGGTGTATGATGGGGATATTCTCTGATATGGTAGAGAATTTTCTGGAGATCTTTATGGACGATTTCTCGATTTTTCGAGACTCTTTTTCCGATTGCCTATCGAATCTTGACGCTGTTCTTACTCGTTGCAAAGAGAAGAACTTAACTTTAAACTGGGAAAAATGCCATTTCATGGTCCAAGAAGGAATTGTTCTTGGACATGTCATTTCACAGAAAGGCATTGAGGTTGACAGAGTTAAGATAGATGTCATTCAAAACCTCCCTCATCCCAAAAGCGTCAAAGATATTCGATCTTTTCTTGGCCATGCGGGCTTTTATAGGAGATTCATTAAGGACTTTAGCAAAATTGCTAGACCTTTAACTCTTCTCCTGGCCAAGGATACGACCTTCCACTTTGACTCGGACTATGAGACAGCTTTCGACTCACTTAAACACTCACTCACTTCAGCCCCCGTTCTATCGTCTCCAAATTGGGACTACCCCTTTGAGCTGATGTGTGACGCATCTGACTTTGCAGTAGGTGCAGTCTTAGGACAGCATATTGAAAAGATGCCACACGTGATATACTATGCAAGTAAGACCCTGAATGATGCACAAATCAATTATACAACCACCGAAAAAGAACTTTTAGCGGTTGTATTTGCATTAGAAAAATTCAGGCCTTACTTAATCGGCTCTCCAACAATTGTGTACACAGACCATTCCGCCTTGAAACATCTTCTGGCGAAGAAAAATGCAAAAGGTCGGCTAATACGTTGGATCCTTCTGCTACAAGAATTTGATCTTGTTATCAAAGATAAGAAAGGATGTGAAAACGTAGTAGCCGACCATCTTTCACGCATCTCTTCTTCCCCTGTGGCCCTGCCGATCAATGATTCATTTCCCGACGAACAACTCTTGAACGTATCTAATGAACCATGGTTCAGGGATATTGTGAACTATCTTGTCACGGGACTTATACCCAGCGATTGGTCAAAACATGACAAATACCGTTTTCTATCCCAAGTAAAACACTTTTACTGGGATGATCCATATTTGTTTAAGTATTGTCCTGATCAGATCATTCGCCGGTGTGTCCCGAAAGAAGAGTTCAAGAGTGTTCTTTCATTTTGTCATGATCAGGCCTGTGCGGGTCACTTCGGTCCTAAAAAGACGGCGGAAAAGGTTTTGCAATGTGGATTTTATTGGCCGACCTTATTCAAGGACGCATTTGACTATTGCAAAACCTGTACACAATGCCAGTACACGGGTAGAATCTCCCGGAGAAATGAAATGCCTCAGCAACCCATCTTGGTTGTTGAAATTTTCGATGTTTGGGGCATTGATTTTATGGGTCCCTTTCCCAACTCCTTTGGGAATTTGTACATACTGCTGGCGGTTGATTATGTCTCAAAGTGGGTAGAAGCCATTCCATGTCGCACTAATGACAGGAAAGTTGTCATTAAGTTCTTGAAAGAGAATATCTTTTCGCGATTTGGACACCCACACGCTATCATTAGCGATAATGGGACACATTTCTGCAACAGGTCTTTCGAGACTCTGATGCGGAAATACTCAATCAACCACCGACTTTCTACACCCTATCATCCCCAAACGAGCGGGCAGGCTGAGATTTCGAATAGACAGATCAAACTAATCCTGGAGAAGACTGTTGCTAAAAATAGAAAAGACTGGTCGACCAAACTGACGGATGCTCTTTGGGCATTCCGAACTGCATTTAAAACCGACCTAGGGATGTCTCCATATAGGATAGTGTTTGGAAAGGCATGTCATTTACCCGTCGAGATTGAGCATAAAGCATTATGGGCTATTAAGGAAATAAATTTTGATCTAAACCAAGCCTGCAACTTTCGGAAGCTGCAACTTAATGAGCTAAGCGAACTCCGCGATGAAGCTTATGATAACGCTGTGATTGTAAAGAATAGGACTAAGGTTTTTCATGATAAAAACATTTTGAGGAAAACATTTTCACCTGGTCAACAAGTCCTTCTTTATGATTCACGATTACACCTTCACGCGGGTAAGCTTCGATCTCGGTGGAAGGGACCTTTTGTTGTGCGGTCTGTATACCCGCACGGGGCAGTAGAGGTAGAAAATGTTAAAAACGGCACATTTTTCAAAGTGAATGGACACAGACTAAAGCCGTATTTTTCCACTGACCCCACGGAGGAGCTCCTGTTCTTACAGGAGCCATTTTATTTGGATTAAAATTCCTCCGTCTCACCTTCATGTCCAGTATTTCATTGCATCATCTTTTGAATGGAGGTGAGTGAAAAGAGTAAGTTTGGGGGAGGGTCTTCACTTATATATTTTGCCCCCACTAATAAATTCCTCCCAGGCTTACAGGTTTTGTAGATATAGCGGTTGGCAACAGTGAGGACACTGTGGAAAACAAGTTTGGGGGAGGTTTGTGCTTAGTTTTGCATCATTTGCATATCATTTGCATAAGCACAAAACATTTCTTTAAAAACCATAAAAATATTTTTAAAATTTTCAAAACCCATAAAAATTTTGTGTAAATATTTTTCTTTTGGCTCATCATTTTTTGTAAATATTAAAACCTATAAAAAAATTTAAAAAAATTCAAAATCCGTAAAAATTCAAAAAATTTCAGAACTCATAAAAATTTTAAAAAAATTCAAAAAAATATAAAAATATTTAATATTTATGATAATAAAAGATTAGATAGTGAAAAATTACATCCATGAGATTAGAAAAATTTAAGAAAACCAAGAAAATTTGAAGTTTTCTTATACAAACTAGTAATAAGTAGTTATGAGCCGTTGTCCTAAGGGTTAGTAAGAAGGAGGAAGTCACTAATCTGAGGATAAAAATAAGTCTGAAAAATAGTTTCTATTCTGGAAACCCAAACATTTTGAACGTTGATACCCTGCTATTCGCACCTACACACGTCTTAAAGCCCGGGATAGTAGAGGATACCTTGAAATGCTCTTGTCTTAAAGCCGAAGTATGAAGGAAAAAATGAAGAAAGTGGTGAGAAAAATGGACACTGGTTTTGTTATCACCAAGGGCAATAATAAATAAAAAATATAGTGAGGGTGCCTTTTCACCTAGTGCCCTAAGGCCAACTGGTCTGGAAGTCACTGCTATACCTAAGGTGGTGCAAGACGAGGAAAATACACCAAACAAGCAAGCACATGAGTAATCGATCGGTTAGTACCTCAAGAAGTATTAACGATCGCATGAAAGTGTGTAAGCACATCTAATTAAAAAGTACTGAGGCTGATGGGCAAGAGTATGATAGCTTGAATTGAATTCTCCGGGTGTAGGGATGTCTTTACACACACGCAGGGTGATATGATCGATGTTTGGAATAAAGATAGGAATGAAGAATAAGACGATGTTTTATTGAGGGAGGACGTGATTTCTAACATCTTTTCATGACCATTAAGATAGGGCTCATCACAACCGAAAAGCTAGCTTAATTGGAAACCCTAATTTTCAAGGCTTTTCTTTTACAATTCTTGTCTTTAAATGTAATATTCATGATCTTCCTTTTATTATTGGATTTTGTGGGTGCAATCCGCTAAAAACCCTCAGGAGACAACACTCCTCCTACTAAAGACACCTAGAGGTTTAAAGGCTTGTTGCACGTGCTCAGTGCAATCGTGTTGCCTACGAAAGTGTGCTTTTCTCTTTCTTTATTTTCTCCTTCTCTTTTTAATAAAATCATTCGATCGAGACGATCGAAAATAAGTTTGGGGGAATTTGATCAGTCGAAAATACTGCATTTCTAACACGGCAATTTCCCTATCATTTGCACTCATATAGAAGTGTCCGGTATTCATATTGCACATATTACCAAATCATCTCTGAAATACCAGATTGCATGTGCTAAACGTTTAAACCAGCACTTTTAGGGAAATTGTGTGTTTTTCATGGCATCGCATCACCCTTGTATTGCGCAACTCTTGTCTTGGGGTTTAATGCAGGAAATTCCAGAAGCAAAGCCCAAATTTGTGAAAACGGTGCTGATAAAATACGCCAACTCAAAGGCTCAAGATCTGGTAGCGATACAGAACTCCAAAGAGAATTTAACATATCATAAAATAGCCCAAATGAGAGCCCAAAGCAGCAGAAGAAAGCGCATGCCCCAAAGCCACTAAAGGACCGCGGATCCGCGGCCTTATTAAGAGATCATGGCTTCAGAATTTGTACACGTGTCCCCTCTAACGGCCAAAGCTTCCAGAAGACCCCAGAAGCTCCACGTGGCGCATCTAGAAGGCTCGGCGTAACTAACTATTTCTAGAAGGCTCTTTTGGAGGGAAATTCAAATATTGTGCTAACTAACTTGTGGAGGGAAAATTCAAATTCAAATCCTAGATCTAGGGTTTTGGGAGTTCTATAAAAGAGAGCCTAGAGCTAGGGTGAAAAGTTGTTCAAGAATCACCATCATCTTCTACCCACAAGTTGAGTGACACGACTTGTGCCTCAAATCCTTACCCCAATTCCAATTCAACCTCAAGATCAAGATCCCGAGTGCAATTCAAGCAAGAGAGCCTTCAACCTTTAGCAAGCGACGCCGGATTTCAACGGAGCAAGAGATCCACGCCGATCCGCGACTCAAGGAGCCGAGCGAAGCCGAAATCGACGATCTAGTTCCATCCTTTTGTAAATTCAAGAGAGTTGTAATGAAATTTGTCGATAAATAAAGGTGAATTTTCTATATTCTTGCTTATCTTTTAATTCAAGCATAATGATTAGATCTCAATTTGTGATTGTGTTTGTGATCATGATGTTTGAGTAATTTCCGCTCGTATAGGAGTTGTGACGATCTTTAGATGATGATGATTTAGATATTTTTACAATTCTTAAATCCTATATTGTTTGGAAATTCTAGTGAATCAAATGATCAATGACCTAGTTTCGAGATGATGCTTTCTTGATCGTGTTCACTTGAAACTAGGGAACAACTATTGACCATTTGATTAACTAGAAACTAGAATTTGAATGCGATCCATCGAAAGAACAAAGGATGAGTTGCGAAATCCCTAATTTCCTCGCACGATCCTTAAACCTCGATGAATTTGCATCGATCTAGTATCAATTCGGTAATGGATAAGAATGAGTAATCATTAGATTTCATCACATCTATAGATCCGATCTACTACTACGAGCCATACTTCTAATCTTGATTGTTGGTTGGAAAATTATCACACATCTCAATTCTTGTTTTTAATGTTTCTTTTAGATCTAGATTTTTCTTACTCTTGATCTTCAATTACAAATCATGAATTGTTTTCTTTTCTTTTCCTTAAATTTTCAACTCATCTAATTCGGAAATTGAACGGATCTCACTTTCCCTGTGGACGATCCGCACTCGCTAACGATCTACATCCGACACCGTAGTTGATTGCGGTCAAATAATTTTTGGTTGTGATTTCTAAATACAATTTTCTATAAACCAACACACAACGGAAAATCGTTTCAATCAGGATCTGTCACCTAAGACTTTTCAACTTTATGAGTCGTGAGGGTCTCATAATGAATTTTCTCCCTACCGGTCAAGAGGATCCCGTAGGTGTAATTTTCCCTTAAGAATCGTGAGGATTCCTAAATGTGTTTTCTCCTGAAAGTCGTAAGGACCTTACAAGCGAATTTACTCCCTTACGAGCCGTGAGGGCCCGCAAGTGATGGATGAAGTTGTCTTTTATCCGCATTTCACGAAGTTAAGGGTTGCTCTGGATGCTTCCCACGGGTTCATTGCCGTGTTTGGCGAGGACCAGGCTCCGCTCTGGATGTTTTCCAGGATACCGTAGTTTAAAGACATCGCGGTCGAGTTTAAGGACATCATAGTCCATGAGTTTAAGGACCTCACAGTCCGATGTTAGTTTTAAGACATCACGGTCGAGGTTAAGGACGTCATAGTCCGTGGATTTAAGGACTCCACAGTCCGTCGTTAGTTTTAAGACATCACGGTCGAGGTTAAGGACATCATAGTCCATGAGTTTAAGGACCCCATAGTCCAATGTTAGTTTTAAGACATCATGGTCGAGGTTAAGGACATCATAGTCCATAAGTTTAAGGACCTCACAGTCCAATGTTAGTTTTAAGACATCACGGTCGAGGTTAAGGACATCATAGTCCATAAGTTTAAGGACCTCACAGTCCATGAAATGTGTGGTTGTCGGGACCCGTCACCTCTTTGAAGACGTTGAGGAATTACAACGACAAATATCAAAGGAGTGAAGAGATGTACTTGAACCAAGGTGAAATTAGTTTAAAATCATTACGATTGATTTTTAGTTTTAAGACATCACGATCGAGGTTAAGGACATCATAGTCCGTGGATTTAAGGACTCCACAGTCCGATGTTTGCTCTGGATGCTTCCCACGGGTTCACTGCCGTGTTTGGCGAGGACCAGGCTCCGCTCTGGATGCTTCACACGGGTTCACTGCCGTGCTCTGCGAGGACCAGGATCCGCTCTGGACGTTTTCCACGGGGTCAGAAGTGACATTATCCGCATTCCACGTAACCAGGAATTTTGCTCTAGATGCTTCCCACGGGTTCGCTGCCGTGTTCGGTGAGGACTAGGCTCCACTCTGGATGCTTCACTCGGGTTCACTGCCATGCTCTGCGAGGACCAGGATCTGCTCTGGATGTTTTCCATGGGGTCAGGAGTGACGTTATCCGCGTTCCACGTGACCAGGAATTTTTCTCTGGATGCTTCCCACGGGTTCACTGCCGTGTTCGGGGAGGACCAGGCTCCGCTCTGGACGTTTTCCACGGGGTCAGAAGTGACGTTATCCGCGTTCCACATAACCAGGAATTTTGCTCTAGATGCTTCCCACGGTTTCACTGCCATGTTCGGCGAGGACTAGGCTCCGCTCTGGATGTTTCACACGGGTTCACTGCCGTGCTCTGCGAGGACCAGGATTCGCTCTGGAAGTTTCCCACGGGGTCAGAAGTGACGTTATCCGCGTTTCACGTGACCAAGAATTTTGCTCTGGATGCTTCCCACGGGTTCACTGTCGTGTTCGGCGAGGACCAGGCTCCGCTCTGGATGCTTTCCACGGGGTCATAACTGACTTTATCCGCGTTCCACGTAACCAGGAATTTTGCTCTAGATGCTTCCCACGGGTTCACTGCCGTGTTCGGCGAGGACTAGGCTCCGCTCTGGACGTTTTCCACGGGGTCAGAAGTGACGTTATCCGCGTTCCACGTAACCAGGAATTTTGCTCTAGATGCTTCCCACGGGTTCACTGCCATGTTCGTCGAGGACTAGGCTCCGCTCTGGACGTTTTCCACGGGGTCAGAAGTGACGTTATCCGCGTTCCACGTAACCAGGAATTTTGCTCTAGATGCTTCCCACGGGTTCACTGCCGTGTTCGGCGAGGACTAGGCTCTGCTCTGGACGTTTTCCACGGGGTCAGAAGTGACATTATCTGCGTTCCACGTAACCAGGAATTTTGTTGATTATATCCGCATTTCATGGAGTTGGGATTTGACTCTCGGTCATCTGTACACCGCCGAGTCATGGAACTGGGAGTTGCCGCTGTTCCGCTTTGCTTGATGTTGTGTCTGCTGAGACGAATGTTGAGATGATCTCTAGGCTATCTGTGACCCATCGAGATTTGGCTTCTTCTTCTGATGAAACCTGGGGAGGAGGAGTGTGATTCTTTTTTTGTTTGCGCCCCTGGATTGTATACAGGGATTGATCTAATATCACCTGTAGGGCATAAATTTCATTTTATATATATATTTTTTATTATATTTCTTTCCGCGATGCTCTAGCATTTCAGATTTTTATATCGCGAAGGTCGCGATTGCCCCATCATTTCGGCTATTTTTCGCGGTGCCCAATCATTTCGTCTATTTGTTTTATTTTTACTCGCTGCTTTTTATTGCGAGTTGCCCAATCATTTTGGCTATTTCATATGCATACATTTTTACTTGCTGATTTTGTCGAAAGTTGCCCCATCATTTCGGCTATTTCGTATGCATGTGTAGCTTTCTGGCTTTTCGCTGCAAGCTTGGAATCAGACACCGATTTCGGCATCAGCGCCGCTACAACTGGGATATTGCCAGGAGCGAATCATCATTTGCCTCTGTCGATGTCGAACAAAGGTGGCTTAGTGAACATGGTTAGGATTCTGTCGACTAAGGCTTTTGACTTCATGAGCCGTAAGGGTCTCACAAAGGTATTCCTCCCTACAAGTCGTGAGGATCTCGTAGGTGTGTTTTCGCCTTAAGAATCGTGAGGACTCCTAAGTGTATGGATTCTCGTAAGTCTTAAGGATCTTATAAGAGAGTTTTCCCCTTATAAGTCGAGAGGACTCACAAGGGTTGTTCACCGTGCGAACATATCCCTAGTCACGGGTGGAACTTGGTTAGGGAAATGTTTATTAGCGCCCGTGGATTGTATACAAGGGTCAGTGTTGAACCGCTTGTAGGGCAGTATTGAAAGTTGTGGGGGCTGCTTAAGAACAGGTTCAGGTCTCTGTAACTTAAGACTTTTGAATTTTATGAGCCGTGAGGGTCCCATAAGAGAGTTCTCCTTACGAGTCGTGAGGATCTCGCAAGTGTAATCTCTCCCTAGGGATCCCTAAGGGTGTTGCTCTCTTGTGAGTCGTAAGGATCTCACGCAGGTGGTTTCTCCTTACAAGGTCGAGAGGGCCTTGCAAGCGTCTTTTAACGAGGCTGCGCCCTTTCGGGTTTTCACAAACACTCGCCGGTAGCCCTGCTATTTTTACTCACGGAGCCCTTTCGGGTTTTCATCCGTGCCCATTTTGCTTATGGACATACCGTTTTTTTTATTCTTTTTTTTTTATTCTAATGAGGTTGCGCCCTTTCGGGTTTTCACAAGACTCGCCGGTAGCCCTGCTGTTTTTACTCACGGAGCCCTTTCGGGTTTTCATCCGTGCCCATTTTGCTTATGGACATACCTTTTTTTTAATTCTTCTTTTTTTTATCAGCTTTGGGATGATGCAATCAACCGTAGTTTATTGACATCTTGGTCAACAGCTAGTTTTAGGACATAGTGGCCCGTCGCTAGTTTAAGGACGTTTCGGTCCGCTGTTAGTTTAAGGACGTTTCGGTCCGTTGTTAAGTCAGCCGGTTACTACTTGTAGAGTTTGGGCTTAGGAAGATAGCGAGCGGACATAGTCGTCGTCATCTATCATTGACCTAGGCCGTGACTCGTCAAGCGTAGTACTTCTTCAGGAAGCAACCGTTTATTGGCCTGAAAGGTCTTTCACCATGCATGTCTATGAGTAGATAGGCTCCACCCTGGTAGACCTTGTCTATGATGTACGGGCCTTCATAGTTCGGCTCGAATTTTCCCCGCTTGGCGCGATTGGGGATCATGGGTCTTTTGACCACTAGTACGAGTTCACCTTGGCGGAATGTCCTCGGCCTAGTCAATCTTTCGTAAGAGCGCATCATCTTTGCTTTATAAGCCTCCAGATTTTGTTGCGCTACGAGCCGGGTTTCATCAAGGGCATCGAGCTCCTCGATCCGAAGGTGAGCGTTCTCTTCGTCCGTTAGCTCATAATGGACTGCCACTCGTAGAGAAGGTAACTCTATCTCGAGGAGGAGTACCGCTTCTGTACCGAATACCAATGCGTACGGCGCTGTGTTCGTGGCCGTCTTGAACGTAGTTCGATATGCCCAGAGAGCTTCATGCAGTCTCTCGTGCCAGTCCCTCTTATTTCGAGACACTGTCTTTTTCACGATCTTAGTCAAGGTCTTGTTGAAGGCCTCAGCTAGACCGTTAGCTCGGGGATTATAAACTGAGGAGTATCTTCAGTCTATGTTGTGTTGTTGTGTGAAGCGGCTAATCTTTTGGCTTTTGTAGGCTGGCCCGTTATCGGAGATGAACCGCCTCGGAGTTCTAAACCGATAAATGACGTGTGTCTTGAAGAAATGGAGGATGTTCTCCGTTTTCACTTCCCTCAGCGGTATTGCTTCTGCCTATTTGGAGAAGTAATCAGTTGTCGCCAAAATGAATCGATGTCCTCTGGACGATGCTGGTTTGATGGGGCCGGTTATGTCGGTTCCCCACATTTCGAACGGCCAGCTGGCCGCTGTCGGATGTAACGGATTCGGATGCTGATGGATAAAGTCCCCATGAATCTGGCACGAGTGGCATTGCTTCGCATACTCGAGGCAGTCCTGGATCATCGTGGGCCAATAATAACCCATCCGTTTGATCTTCAACTTCATCTTCGGGCCTGCTTGGTGAGAACCGCAGAGTCCGTCGTGAACTTCTTGGATGACTCTTTTCGCCTCTTCAGGTCCCAGGCATCTCAACCACAGAGAATCGAATGACCTCTTGTACAGAGTATCATTGACGAAGGCAAAAGATAGGTCTCGCTTCATGAGCTGGTGTTTTGAGGACGCATCTTCAGGCGTTCAACGGGATTTGAAGTAGTCTATAAAGACTTCTCTCCAATCCTCAACCGTTTCTTGGTCTTTTATTTGCAGGATCGTCTGCTCGGTCGCTCCCTTTTCCTCGGACGACCCCGGAGATATTTCCGCCGGCGCAAGAACCCGACGGCTTTGTACCACGATTCTTACGTCATCGAGGTTCTCATCGGCCAATTCTTTAGCGAGCTTGGCTAATGCATCCGCTTTGCTATTTTCCACACGCGGTATGCTTTCCAAGGTGTAGGAAGGAATTTGAGTCAGCAGTCGTTGTACTCTCTCACCGTATTTCACCAACTCAGGCTTGCACGTCTGATAGTCGCCGTTTACTTGACTAACGACCAGTTGGGAGTCTCCATATATGAGGAGGTTTTCAATTCCCATGTCGATGGCGATCTCGAGGCCTGCTATCAAAGCTTCGTATTCAGCTTCATTGTTCGTCCTCGGCTCTGTCAAGGAGAAGGCGAATCGCATTATCCCTCCTTGTAAGGTCACAAAGATAAGGCCTACCCCTGATTTGATTATAGGCGCGTTCTGTTTGCGCTTCTTCATGGAAAACGCTCCATCAAAATAAAGTTCCCACCGGATACCACCACCGTCGATCGCATCAAACGCATGTTCGTCTGGCAGTTCGCAATTCAAGGAGGAGTCGGCCGGTATCGGATGCTCAGCGAGGAAGTCGGCGATGGCCTGGCCTTTCACTGCCTTAAGAGGCTGATAGGTTATTGAGAACTCCATCAAAAGCGGGGCCCATTTAGCGAGTCGCCCCGTCAATATGGATTTTGACATCAAATATTTGAGAGGATCCACCTTCGATATGAGACGGACTTCATGCGCCAATGCATAGTGCTGGAGTTTCGTTATCGCGAAGATCAACGCCAGGCAGTGTTTTTCGATGGGAGAGTAATTGCTTTCTGCCCCCAGGAGAACACGACTCAAATAGTAGAGGGCTCTCTCCTTCCCTTGGTCGTTCTCGTGTGCCCATAATGCGCCAAAAGAACCATCAAGGGTGGTTGTATACAGAATGAGAGGCTTTCCCTTGACCGGGGCAGCCAGCACCGGCGGATTCTGCAGGTATTGCTTGATTTCGTCCAGTGCGCTTTGGCATTTTTGATCCCAGACGAACGGGGTTCCCTTCTTCATCAAGTGACTGTAAGGACGGAACTTGCCAGAGAGATTGGCTATAAATCGACGGATATACGCGAGCTTCCCTTGGAGAGACCGCAATTGTTTAAGAGCCCTTGGCGGAGGCATTTCCATGATCGCCTTGATCTTTGACGGATCTATCTCGATGCCTCGGTGTCGGACAATGAATCCTAGGAATTTGCCCGAGGATACTCCGAACACGCATTTGAGAGGGTTCATTTTCAAGTTGTATTGCCGAAGGCGTTGAAATACGATCTTCAGATGCTCGAGATGTTCCTCGTATGATTTGCTTTTAACCATGAGGTCGTCGATATAGCATTCGACGATTTCATGTATAAGGTCATCAAAGATCTTCGTCATGGCCCTCTGATAGGTGGCACCGACGTTCTTTAGACCGAAAGGCATCACCTTGTAGCAAAATATACCCAAAGGGGTCCCGAAAGCGGTGTGCTTATGGTCCTCGGGATGCATTTTTATCTGATTATAACCTGATGAGCCGTCCATGAAGGAGAAGACTTCGTGAGTGGACGTGTTATCTATCATTAGCTCAGTGACTGGCACTGGGAAGTCGTCTTTCGGGCAGGCTTTATTGAGATCCCGAAAGTCTACGCAGATGCGCACTGTCCCATTTTTCTTCATCACCGGGACGATGTTAGCGATCCAGTCAGGATACTGAATCTCTTGCATGAAGCCAGAGTCGATCAGCTTCTTGACCTCGGTGTTGATACCCATCTCAAGCTCGAGCCGCATTCTCCTCGGTGCTTGTTTGATTGGCTTAACGTCCGGGGATATTGCCAACTTGTGGACAGCAATTTCTGAATCTAATCCTGGCATTTCGGAATAGTTCCATGCAAAGCAATCTCTATGCTGCATAAGCACGTCTTTTAGTATGGCCACTCTTTCTTCAGATAGCAGCTCACTGACGAATGTCGGTCGCGGGTCATTTGCCGTCCCCAAATCAATTCTCTTGAGGTTATCTGTAGTGGTATGTATTCCATCTTATAGCTCTTTTGGCACCGATGGAAATTCTGAGATCATCTCGTCATCATTGTTTTCGAAGCACCAGGGGAGGTCATCCATATTCTCGGGTTCTTCTTTTGATATCGTTATCATATGACAAGTACGAGCTCGCTTCCAAGACCGATGTTGATCTGGTTCTATTCTCGCTGTATGCGCGGCTTTTGGTTCGTGCTTCTGTGGTGGTGTTACCCTCCAACTGCTGGATAGAGCGAATTTGCCAAGCTGATATTGATCTTCGACCCAGTTCTTGAAGGTGAAGCAGTCTTCGAGCGGGTGTCCTATTGATCGGTGATAAGAGCAATAGTCTGGATGAGAGACCTCGTTAGCTTGCTCAGGATATTTGGACTCCGGAAGTGTAAGCATTTGATGTCTTATGGCAAGATCAAGTATCTTCTTTGTCTTGTCTTGAGGAAAAGAGTATGCTCGACTCACCTTCTTCATAAAGGACAAATCCAGACCGCTCAATTCTCGATCGCGTGACTTCTTGACCCTGCTTTGTCGTTGCTAAATGCCTTTTCTGCTTTTTAACTTGTTTCTGCCTCTGCGTCGGGCCTTTTGTACAACAGGTTGACAGGGAGGGGCATTTTCATCTTTCGCAGCCTGTTGAAGAAGGCGCTGAGTCCTGGCTTTCTCGTAGATGGTCATTTCGCGATTATGGTCGTCTCGAACTTTTTAACCAGCTTCCCTTATAAGCTTGCCCATTGTTTCTTCGAACGACGGACTGGGCATTTTCATGTTGGGGGCTCTTTCTGGTTCAGGGTTAGCATTCTCCCATTGAGCATCTCCTTTTTCATCAAAGTCATGTACGACATAGCAGTCGAGGAGGGGCTCCCGTTTCTTAGACCGAACATATCCAAGCCCGATCGCTTCCATTCTCCCGTTGGGCAACTTGCGCTGATTTCCGGGAACGTTCCAGATCCTGTCATAGAACTTAGCTTTTCAAGTGGTCTGTTTGAAGGGTATCCCTTGGCGCTTCAATAGCCTTTTCAAGCCTTCTGTGTAATATCTAGGCAGACGGATGGGCTGGAGCCTGTCAAGTGTAGAATCCGCGCCCTGCCAAACTTCTTTCTCCACTTTGGTTTCCCCGGAGCCGTAGAATAGGATCGCCTTTTCGCCTTCTCGCCTGGGAGGGACATAGAATGTTTGTAGCTCCTGCACTCTATAAGCCTCAAGTGCGTCGAGATCTTTGTAGTGCTCCCGCGGAATCATGGTAATTTGCAAACTTTGCTCTTCATCAGCGAATGTTTGTATTGAAGGCCGAGCGGAGAATATAGCATAGACCTCATCTTTCGAGTCACTGCCAAAGATCAACATAGGAGCGGACGGTCCTGGATTGTTGTACTGGGGTGGACCTGAATAAACTATCTCTTCCTCTTCTTCAGTATCACTCCCGAAGACCGGAATGGTGGTGATAGCTTTGTTTTCCGGTTTGTGACATCTCTCTGTGTCTTCGAAATCTGGCAAGAAGTATTTTGCATCTTCGTACTTGCGGACTTCGTTCATGGAGAATGGGTTCAGCTCTCCTGTTACGGTATACTCGAGACCATCCTTAGAGTATTTCATACACTGATGTTGTGTAGAAGGGATAATGTTGTACTCGTGTAACCAAGGCCGGCCGAGCAAAGCGTTATAGCATGTCTTGGCGTCAATGACATGAAATTTAATATCCGTGACAAGTAGCCCGAATCGTAACATCAGTATCACAGACCCGAGAGTCCGCGATGACTGGGAGTCAAAACCGGAGATGGTGATTTTATCACAAGCGAGATGCTGGACGCTCATGCAGATTTCCTTCAACACTCGCACGTTGAGAAGATTGACGGAAGACCCATTGTCGATCAGGATTTTGCCTATCTTTATATCGTGGCAGTATCCTGAGACATAGAGGGGACGGTTGTGCTCGCACGTCCCAAGAAGGAGGTCTTCGTCGCCGAAGGTGATATCGACTGTGTGTACTTCCTCTAGCTCGTCCTTCATCTTTTCTTCGGCGAGAAAAGCTTGGAATTTCTCTGGCTCTTGTAGCGCCTTGATCAATGAATCTCTCGCTTCTTTGGATAGTAAAAGGGCGTCGAGAATGCTGAGCTGTGAGGGTAACTTCCTCAAGTGCACCAGAACGTTGTAATCTACCTTATTCTTCTTTGGCGGGTCTTTGGCAGTCAGCTCTTTCATGACTTGGTCATCCAGGGCGATATCCTCAGAGACCTTTTCTTTTCCCTTATCTTTTCTGCTCGTGGGTCCGAGATTCTTTTCTGGAAGCGTGCGATTGCGCAGCTGAATGTTTTCACAGGCCTTCGGTTCTTCATCCTTCCCCAAGGTGGATTCTTTAAAGAGAGGGCCAAAAGACATCTCTTCGTCAGAGTCGCTTCCGAAAGTGAGAACCTGCGATCCCCTGGTGTTGACCATGCCACAGTTTCCGGTAGTTCTTTCATGCTCCTTAGTCGCACTTCTTTGCTCCCGACGAGTTTTGTGTTTCATCCGCTTATAATGTTGCCAGTGAGCAACATATCCCTTCCACTATCTTTTAAAAGCGTCGCACTCTTCGGTAGGGTGCGAAATCTTTCGATGATATGAGCAGTAGCTAGGATGTGTTTCCGTTTCATCGGGAGTGTTTCCTTCAGAGGGTGGTAGCTTCATTTCCATTGATATGGCTTTACCAAACCTTTTCCTTACCTTGAACTCGTTTTTATTCACGACGGATGTCCCTTGATTTGGCGAGATTGTCTCAACTCTTTCGTCTAGTCGCCGGCGTTTGGCTCTTTCAAATATAGCCATCTCACGCTCCCGATTGGCTTTACTTTTCAGATGAATCTCATTCAGGAAGGCGTCGATCATTTCATCTGATGGCCATAGGAGTTTCGGCTCGGGAACTTCCCCGGTCTCTCTGTGCAAGGAACTTCTTCATCGTCCGTGGACGAGTGAGAGATTACGTGATAACTTGCCACGTACTCCTCAGATCCATCTGACGAGTCTTCTCCATCATCTTCGTCCTCAAGGAGGTGGCTGAGGAACTCTTGAAGCGTGATTGGGGTTCGCGCCTTCTGGTTGTACTCTTCCAGCGCGTCAATCTGTTTCTGTAGGTCCGTGCGTTTGTCGTCAGACATCACGGGCTTCTTGGATTTCTTCTTCTTTTTCGAAGATTTCGGCGGCTGGGTGTGAGCACTTTGGCTATCACCACCAATCTTTGGAGTTGGGCGCGGCTTCAGCATCCCTTCGATGATCTAAGGTTCCAGTGGGTTCTTCCACCTGATCGCCGGGCATGTCTGAAGATCATTCAGCATCCTTTTGGTTTTGGCTGAAAGCACGATCTCCCACGGAGCTTCTTCAACAAAAGAGCACATTGCCCCCGGTGTGTCCGTCTTTTTAGGAATGTGCGGTTGTGGTGGGTTTACTTTCCACTTCTCAGACAACGCAAACTTGCCTTGTAGGTACTGATCCTCGATCCATCCCTTAAAGACGAAGCAATCCTCGATCGGGTGGCTTACCGTTTGGTGGTAAGGGCAGTAATTGGGATTATTCACTTCACTGGGTTGCGGTGGTCGCCTTGGATTTGGCAAGTTGATAAGCCTGTTGCGCACCGCCAACTCAAACAGCCTCTTCGTTTTATCCCGTGGGAATGAGTAAGGACGCTTCATTTTCTCATTGTAATAGCGCCGTCTCTCCTCTAGTTGATCCGCTAGCTTTGGAGCACTGGGCTGCTGTTGGGTGTTTGCAACGGAGATCGCCTTCCCTTTCCCCTTTTCGTTCCGCAGTTCCGGCTTCGGGGGAGACGGTCTGTGACCCATTTGATCCATCTGGGCTAGCTTATCGATTAAAGCTTGGAACGTGGTCGGTTTGAAGAACATCATGAACTGTGAAATAGTTGCATGAGGGTCTAGGGTGCCTATGAACATGCCCACCGCTGGTGCTTCTTCGATGCGTTGTTCGCACTTAGACCACAGATTCCGCCATCGGATTGCGTACTGAACCCATGTCTCGCCCGGCTTCACCCTGGCATTGATCAATGCCGTTATTGGGGTGCGTTCACTGGCACTTGCGAATCGCTGGGTGAACAACAACTCCATTTCTGCGAAAGTTTTGACAGAGTCATTTGGGAGTTCGGAGTACCACTCAAACGCCGTCTCTGATAAGCTACCGACGAATTGGCGGAGAAAAAGCTTATCATCGCCCCCGGTGTTGCCGCATAGAGCTCTGAACTGGGCGACGTGCTGGTGGGGATTGCCCGTCCCCTTGTACACGTGGAATTTCGGGATCGTATAGCCCGGCGGGTATTTTATCTGATCATACCAACCTGGATACGGTCGCCCAGTTTTGACGACTTGGCCGGCCGCTTCATTTGCCTGGTGAACTCGTATTTGTTGAGCAATATAATCATCCAGGGTGGCCTTAGAAATGGTTTCCTCCTTGGCTGCTGAAAGAGCCGGGGGAGGGTTCGACGTCTCCCCTCTGTCATCTTCAATAATGATTGGAGGGTCTTCAGCTGGGGGATCCGGCTGTAACATCATCCCTACCATATCTTGGAATAGAAGTGCCATTCGCTTTATGTTGGCCGCTTGTTCCGCAGCCTCCTTGTCCTTCTTTTCGAGCATTCTCCGAAGCAATTCAGCATCAATCTCGTGTTCGTGACGTTGTTCCGATGATGCTTTCGGGCTTTTTTTTGGCCCGGTGAGTGCGGCCATGGCAGTCAGCATTTCCTGAAGCTTCTGCTATTGTTGTTCCTGAGCTCATGTGATGGATCGGGTGAGTGGTCGGTGGCCCGTAGAAACGCGGCTATCTTCCTTCCCGGATTCCATGTAGACGGTATGCACCACCATGCCCCCAGACTTAGGGAGTTTGGGCTCAGTGCCTTTGACATTTGTCGCAGGCACGGGGATCTTCTCCGGCCTTCTTTTCTTATGAGCGGTCGAAGTTGAGGGGGCCGTCGCGGTGGGCACCCAGATAGCTTTTCGTGGCTTGACAGGATGGCTTCCTTCTTGTTGAACCTTTACCCTCTTCTGTTGACGGGAGAAATTTGGATCAATCACCAAGTCTTAGACTTGACGCCAGACTTTGTAGATCTTGGAGGACAGCCATTGAGGGGACTGTTCTGGCTTTGTTTCTGCAACATTCTCCACTGGAAGAGGAGATCTTTTCAGTACGGTGGCAGGAGAATTCCTACGCACCTTATTCAGCAGCTCAAAGCTGTTCTCGGTTGGAACAGCAGCATTAATTTCCGCCGTCGGGGCTGGTGGAGTTAGCCCAGAAGGGGAGTTGCCTCCGGCCTTCCTCACTCGGCGCTAGTGGCGACGTCGAGCGTGTCGAGCTGATGGAGTTGGCTCGGTGATGGGGATGGCCTTGTCTTGCTCCATGTTCAGGTGAGGGGCTGTTGCTGGTGTCAGCCTGTTAAAGACTGATGTCCTTTGAGTAGCAGGAGCGGGAATGGGAGTTGGGACGGTCAGTCTTGTAAAGACCGACCCCTTGACAGGAAAAGCCGCCTTGACGACTTCGGGAGCAGGGTTGGTTACTCTCTTCGGAATAACCTTCTCTGGGATTGCAAGCTTCATTGTGGGCCCACAGGAATTTTGGCCCAATCTGAAGAAGACTGAGGTGTTGGTGCTGGACGATCCATTGAGAGGGGCCGCAGTAGCTGTAAGCCAATCAAAGACTGACTTCTTGGGAGCATCCGGTGTCAGCACAGGAGCGGTGAAGCTCGTTGGCGGGAGCATGGTCCCGAAAATCAACCCTGTGGTGGCTTGGGTAACCTGTTCCATGGGCATCGTGAACAGGGAAGCCGCTAGGGGCCCGTAGGTTATGCCCCCAGTTGAGGCAGGACGTGGGTTGCAGTTGCATGTGGAACACTTTGAGCAGGTGAACGCCATTGATCCTTTACTTTCTGCACCAAGCAAACCGCGATTGGTTCGCGAACACGACACACGAAGTGTGGAGTGGAAAGAGGAAAAGGACCCACCGGGCGTGCCAGAATCTGTTTACCGCCGGAAGCCGGGAAGACTGAACGTCTTGCCTGAATCTGGGGGCAGATGCTAATTGGTGCTATCCGTCCACCTCTTCGAAGATGCCAAGTTGATTTATGGCACCATGTATCGAAGGTTTAAACGGATGCGGCCGATGTAGCAGACTTCATCAGATTCCCCCTCGTTTGAGGGGGTTTTAATTGTGGGGACGCTCTTCCCTGCAGGCGCAAGCCCCTGCAGTTAATTACGCTACCGCATCGCGGTAACAACTTTCTCCTTCTCCAGATGGTCACTTCGTGTCGTGGGTGTTTGTTTTGTGTTTGGTTGCCCGTGGATTGTATACGGTGACTAAGTTATGTTGTCGCCCGTAGGGCGCGGACTAGTCCAAATCCATATCTTTCTTAGATTTAGGTTTGGGAGTTTGGGTTTAAGGATACGTTAGCCTCATTTGAGACTAAGATCGACTTAAACGTTTGTTAAGGATACGTTAGTCTAATTTTAGACTAAGATCAACTTAACGGGATCGTTTGGATCCAACAAAAGAGCAATTGGGCTCTATTGTTTAGTTTAATGACGTTGTGGTCGATAATTAGTTTAAGGACATTGCGGTCCATTGTTAGTTTAAAGACATCGCGGTCGAGGTTAAGGACATCATAGTCCGTGAGTTTAAGGACCTCACAGTCCGATGTTAGTTTTAAGACATCACGGTCGAGGTTAAGGACATCATAGTCCATGAGTTTAAGGACCTCACAGTCCTTTATTAGTTTTAAGACATCACGGTCGAGGTTAAGGACATCATAGTCCGTGGATTTAAGGACTCCACAGTCCGATATTAGTTTTAAGATATCACGGTCGAGGTTAAGGACATCATAGTCCGTGGATTTAAGGACTCCACAGTCCGATATTAGTATTAAGACATCACGGTCGAGGTTAAGAACATCATAGTCCGTGGATTTAAGGACTCCACAGTCCGATATTAGTTTTAAGACATCACGGTCGAGGTTAAGGACATCATAGTCCGTGGATTTAAGGACTCCACTGTCCGATATTAGTTTTAAGACATCACGGTCGAGGTTAAGGACATCATAGTCCGTGGATTTAAGGACTCCACAGTCCGATATTAGTTTTAAGACATCACGGTCGAGGTTAAGGACATCATAGTCCGTGGATTTAAGGACTCCACAGTCCGATATTAGTTTTAAGACATCACGGTCGAGGTTAAGGATATCATAGTCCGTGGATTTAAGGACTCCACAGTCCGATATTAGTTTTAAGACATCACGGTTGAGGTTAAGGACATCATAGTCCATGAGTTTAAGGACCCCACAGTCCGTAGTAATGTGTGGTCGTTGGGACCCATCACCTCTCTGATGATGTTGAGGGATTACAACGACAGATATCAGAGGAGTAAAGAGATGTACCATCGAACCGAGTGTAAATTGATTGGGAAAGCAGATAAGCTCGGTTCAATTTAAATTGAGGACTTATGGCCAGAATTGGGCTAAGTCCAGTTTTAAAATGTTTAACATTTCATTTTTGTTCTGCCTGTTAGACCTTTATTTGGGCTCTGCCTTTTAATAATGCCAAGTATCGGGCTCTTATATTGGATGCAATTAAATGCATAGTATTTATCAGGAGCAAAATGGTGTTCAGATAATGCGCCACGTGGCGCGTCAGGTGCTTTGCGCCAATTAAAGAGCGCATTGTGCTAGCGCATGCGAAGGTGACACGTGTCGCGCTCAGCGCTAAGCGCCGGTTTGTTAGCGCACTGCGCTTTTAATTCATGAGCGCGCTGCGCTGGTTCGTGGGTGTGCCAGTGAATGACAGGTGGCGCGCTTAGCGCTGAGTGCCAACCCAAGAGCGCAATGCTCTGTTTTCAGAAGCGCAAAGCGCAGATCGTGTCTGTGGTTGACACGTGGCAGGTTTTGGCGCTGTGCGCCGGTACAATAAGCGCAAGGGCGCAATTCAAGAGTGCAAAGCACTTTCTAATAGCGCAAAGCGCATCAGATCAAATTTAAAATCAAAGAAAAAATTTTTTGTTCTTCAAAGGAGGCCTTGCCTCAAGATCCAAGAACCAAAGTTCTTGTTCTTATCAAAAGGGCTCTGCCTTTATAGATTAGAAGATCTGTGAATGAAGTAAAGTACTTCTTTTAGTCTTTTTATGATTAGATCTTTTTGATCTTTTCTTTTTTATTAAAGACCTTGATCTTGTTCTTGGATCTCTGATCTTTTTAGAAGAGGGTTCTTCTTTTTTAATGAGATGATTTCATCTCTGTTATTCAAGAACATAGTTCTTTACCTTTAAAGATGAAGAAATGATCCTCTTTCTTCAAAGGCTTGCCTTTCTTTCTCTTTTAGTTTTTCTCAAAGTTTGCAGAGGGTTTTTTCTTCTTTTTGAGACTTGAAGTCTTGGGGCATTTATATAGGGCCAATTGATTTGTTAAATTAGTTGAAGAGATCTTTCTCTGATTGATTTGGGAATATTTCCCACCGTTGGATCTTTGATCCTAAGGCTTCTGTTTTACAGAAGATAATCTTCTTGTTTTAATAAGATTGAAAAATCTTTCCATAACAGAATTATAGTTCTGATTAATTAATAATTTATTATTATGAGATCTTTAAATCTGACAGTGGGGGAATTTTAATTCCAGCGCTGGCGCACCTTGTGCTAGCGCACCTGTGTTTGACACATGGTGCGTAGTGCAGAGCGCAGCGCAGCGCAACTGCGCTAGCGCACCCGTGCTTGACACGTGGCGCAGAACGCAGCGCAACTGCGCTAGTGCGCCTGTGTTTGACACGTGGCGCGCAGCGCAGAGCGCTGGATCTGAAGCGTTGCTTCAACTTTTAAAATTTGAATTTTAAAACAGAGCTTTGCTCCGATTGGGGTGCGCTGCCTAGGGCGCAGCGCTCTTGGCGCTGGCGTGTCTGCTTTTGACATGTGGCGCGCAGCGCACGGGATCTGAAGCGTTACTTCAATTTTGAATTTTGAAATTCAAAACAGAGCTTTGCTCTGATTGGGGGAAACATGCATCACTTCGAGGATAACGAGCCATGTTGGAAGATCTATTTTGATAGAGTCTCATCAATAAGGACCTCCAGCAAATCTTGCATCCCAGAGATAAAAACAGGGATATGATTGGTGTTCTTCACGACATCGGGAGGAACCCTACGATGTTCCTTCTCTCTTACCGAGCCTCGCACAAACAATGAGGCTGAGTATGAAGCTCTGATAACTGGTTTGGAGCTCAACATAGAAATGAGGATCCTTCGGCTACGGGTCTACGGTGATTCCAAGCTCGTCGTCAACCAAGTGAGCGGCGACTACAAGATATATAAGCCTGAGTTAGCTTGATGCAGAAGCCGGGTAGTAGAACTCATGAAATAGTTAACCCACTTTGAACTAATGAGAGTTTCTAGGGCGTTGAACAGAAAAGCCGAAGTACTCGCTCGCCTAGCCAAAAAGCTGGCTGATCCCATCATGGATGAAATTATGATCACAGTCAGAACCCGATAAATTCAACCTCCAGTCTCTTTACGAGAAGAGGAAAGCCCAGAACAAAAGAGAAATCCCTATCGAAGAGGTTCTGATCATTCAAGATGAGCCCGATTAGAGGGAGCCCTTCATAGAGTGCCTCTGAAATGACAAGCTGCCCAAAGAAAAATTTGCGAGGGTTCAGTTGAAGAATAGAGGCCTCCGATATGTATTTGTAAATGACACACTATACCGCAGATCGTATGACCATCTCTGGCTCAGGTGTGTGTCCTCAGACGAAGCCTAAAAAGTCATAAAAGAAGTTCATTCAGGTATCTGCAAAGCTTACCAATGTGGCCCCAAAATGCGGCTTCAAATCAAACGTCTTGGATATTAGTAGCCTACCATGAGAAGGGATTGTGAAAAGTATGCGAAGAAATGTCATCTCTGCCAAATTCACGGCGACTTCACTCATAAGCAGCCCAACCCGCTGTATCCTACGATGGCGTCACAGCTCTTCGAAGTTTGGGGCACCAACATAGTTGGCCCAATTGATCCTCCGCCATCCAAAGGACACTGGTTCATATTGGCCGCAACTGACTATTTTTCCAGATAAGCTGAAGCTGTCCTGTTAAAAGATGTCAAGATAGAAGATATTCTGACATTCTTCCGGCATAATATTCTATACCGCTTCAGTACACCAAGAAGAATCATTTCAGACAAAATAGGCATTCTTTCAAGAGCTTCAAAGTCTCAAGGTTCACTACTCAGCACAAGATAGACTGGAGATATTCCTCCATCTACAATCCAAGAGCCAATGAGCTAGCTGGAGCCTTCAATAAAACTTTATGCAAGCTCCTGAGGAAAAATGCTTCAGTCAACAAGAAAGATTGGAATCTCAAGCTCCACGAGGCGTTGTAGGCATATTGTACCACGCACCGCGCCCCAACCCAATCCACTATACTCATTACTCTTCGGAGTGGAGGCAATCTTCCCCCTCGAAGTTGAAGTTCCAAGCCTAAGGATAGTCGTCCAGCATGGTTTGACGGAGGAAGAAAACGTTCTCCTTCGGGTCGAAGAACTTGACGCCCTCGAAGAAAAGAGACTCACAGTACAGCAAAATCTGGAGTTGTACCAAGCCCAAATATCATGGGCCTATGATAAGATGACATGTCTCCGTGCTTTTAAGAAAGGCTAATTGGTATTGGTCCTCAAAAGACCTATCATCTCCTATTGACATGCCAAGGGAAAATTTGAGCCAAATTGGGAAGGGCCATACTGTTAGTTATATGTATGCCCTAGAGGCCATTACTGTACATAGGATGTATATTGTAGTGGATGCTGGGACGTATATAGGAAGGACTTTCTTGCTCGACATGATAGTATGCTATCTGGTTACTCTTTACCTTAACGTGTACATTGATTGTCTCTCTGTTACATGTTGGTAAAGCCCTTAGGATGTGTACTTGACTACCTGGATTATGATGCGGATCATACTAGTGGGGACATGGTAGTCCATAAGTACATCCTTCAAAGTCCCTAGTCGTGGGTGTATCGAGACGGGGCATCGATATACCAGAGTAGACTAGCGTGTACCTTCTCGACCCATACAGATGGGCGATGAATGATCCCATATCCATTGGTGTTTGACATCAGAGATGATATACGGGTGCTCAGTAGAGACTGGGTACACTGGACGGACTCGCCGAGAACTCCCAGATGGTATTATACCTCACGTCAGATGGCAGTTCTCTGGTGACACTGGTACAGAGTAGTCTGTTGACCCGAGATCGTCATAGAGTCTTGTGTGGTTCCCACTGTGCTTTGATTTCCATCTTACCACGTCCAAGAGGGCGTGCAAAACGGTGGTTTTTGGGTACAGTCCCGAGTCACATGGAGGCAATGAGCGATAGGAGGGGATTCGTCTCTCCCGGTATAGGGGGTTGATGTTGCGCTGTGTTCGATTGGCTATAACAGGAAATCCCTGGCCAGGGTTGCTGAGATTTACTGGTAAGTGTTACCAGTAGTTTCTCGAATTGTTATAGACCTCATATCGACACGACTTATCAAGCTATTGGGGTCTGACGTTTACCACCCCTAGGCGAGATATGCAACATATCAGACGACGAGACCGGACTGTACGGTAGTGTTACTGGTTGGATTCACTGGAGTGTGAGCGGACTTGCTCGTCGATCTTCTGATCGCTCAATACCCGGGTGGCCGTTACGTTTAGCAGACCGCTTGCGGCTTGTGGGTGTTTGATATGATCATCACCTGCTGCCGGCGTATTGACGAGTCTTTAGAGTCCTACACAGAGGTTTCCTGGCTCAAGAGAAACGAAATAGGAGCGCATATGAGATATGTGCGGGACCGAGAATAATGCGAGTATGTGATACCGTATTTCATTCTCGCGATGAATGTATCGAATGGTTGTATGCGATATAACCTAGTTATCGATTCAAGCGTTGATTCGATAAGCCGATACATAGGATACTAGTCGGTTATATGCGATATGACCGGATCGTTAAATCAAATGTTGATTTAATGATTTAATGCATAATTATATATATTTGATATATTAGTTTGCATCAACTAGTATCGGTTTACTTAAGATGGATTTTCTCACTCGGATGTGCACATTGTATATTCGATATAGTTTTGTGCACTTGATTGTATCATGTTTGATGATGCATGTTTTCTTGGTTAAGTGTAAAGAATTAAACTATGGTTAAACATATAATTAGGGTTTTATTTTTCCATTACTTATTTATTCATTTATTTATTTGTTTATACATTTTGGAAAATAAATGGAAAAGAGAAAAGAATGGTGGCTTTATTTGTTGTTTAGTTGAAGCTTCATGAAGCTTTGACCTAGTCCACCATTCTTATCTCATCCTTAACCCTAACCATTACTTTAACCTTGGTCAATTCTCTATGCATAACCATAGTTAGAATTATGATAAGAATTGATTTTCTATTCTATTCTAATTAACTTATCATAATATTGATCTTCTTCTTCTTCATCTTCTTCCTTGAAGAAAGCTTCACTTCATCAATGGTGGATTGATAAAATGAGTGAGAAATCCAATTCTAAAGTCTACCCAATTCCTATTTCTTCATCCTCTACCTCTTGCCAAGTAGTAGAGTGTGTTTCCTTCACAAGTTTTCATGGCTTGGTGAAGGTGGAGCTTGATCTAGTGATGCTTCGACGTAGATCATCTTCGGCATGGACATCGACGACCTAGCTTGCCCATTCTCCGACGAAGCCGACGCTAGAGCCCGGGAACTCATATGGACAGCGAGGGGACTTCGTTGCGGAGCTATGGAGGTGGAGCACCGGATCTACAAAGGTTGTATTTCCGTATTCTTTATAGTTAAGTTGTTAACTAGTTATCTTTTCGCCTAAATATCTAACCGATGATCCGTAGTCGGGTCTCTCGGCACCCGTAAAATTTTATATTGGCATGTTAGATGCCTTGTGAGACCACTATAGGGTGCCTAGGAACCTTTCACTGGTATCAGAGCCTAGCTAGAGCCTTAGGCGAAGTCTAGACGGAGTTTGAAACCCGGACGAACCGAAAACCTATTCCCAAAATGCTCTCTGGAAAATTTCTAAAATTTTGGATTTTTGTCAATTAAAAATATGCAGAAAATTAAGCAGGGTGTTACTTGAATTACTGTGAAATACGAGGGTCTGAATCGACATTTCCACCGCGGAACCGCGGCACGTGCTATGCATGGTGCGGCGGTTCCGCGGCAGTACTGTTCCTTTGTTTAATGATTTCTGCACAGTAACTCATATAATTTAATGCTGTATTTTCTGGGGTATTTTTATTGTGACTCGACAGAAGAGTATTCTGGGGTTATATTGGGAATCAAAGATTCGATCGGATTATCAAATTTTGTCAGTGTGGCTTTCCGGATAAATTTTTTGAATATGTTAAAAAGTTCGACCGGATATAAATACCCAATTTTTCCCCTGCCGGGAAATTTCCAAGTGTTGGATTTTTCCGTAGTTTAAAGACGTTCTAAGTAGTGCAAGTAACTCGATGGACCCTCTAGAAGACAACAAACCTTAACTCGATTATGTGACCGTCTTGAACTGCCCTTTGAACCTTCGGGTTTGGGGCAGTACGGCGTGCCACATGTGAGGCGTTGGCTTGACCCTTCTACGGCTGGACCGTTGGTACTGAGGCACGAACTGAATGTTGTTAGACTTATTTCATGTGTTGATCTGTATCGGGAAAACTTGGGTATTCGATTGTTCGATCGGAAATTTTGACATTTTCTATTTATCCGGAATGGGATACAATAATTGGAATTCACAATAAGTTATGAGATAACTGAATGAATGTTATAAACATAGCAGTTTAGTCTCACTTGATCGGTTGCCACGGAGTTTTGATGTGATCAAAAGTCCGTCGCAATCACGTAGCGTACGCGGATACTCGCCGGGTAAACTTAATAGACAGCTACACTCCATAGCCCCGACCAAGTGACTGTAGGAGAACCCTGTCGCCGAAAGCATCCGTTCGGGTGCTCGCGGCAGCGGTGTTCCGCCTTGGTGCACTTCGTAGATGGCGTCGGGGGTGCGGCCGCCTACTAGAGTTTGCGACGAGCATTCGATCAGATTGTCGGGAATCTTGTTGAATTGCCCGACTTGATATTGAAAAGTGTTTTCGATTTTGAGACTAAAATGCGGGGTTTATAATTGTTAGGCATGCGATGTCTAAAGAATTCATTTGGTCAGGCATGCGATGTCTGAAGAGATTGCGGATTCCAACTGTTGTAGTTTTACACTTTCTTTTCTGTGACCGTAAGTGTAATATGTGATATCGCCGGTTTCGTTGCTATATGTCAACGACAATTGGGATGTGCATATTTACTTACGCTGATGACATGTGATGTTATGTGTTGCTGGATATGTTATATTGGATCGTCGTGTTTGAATAGCCGGGGGTTTTTATGTGAGATGAGTGTTTTTCATTTTCATTCATGTAAAAACTTGTATGTAATATTCTTTTATTGGGGCACTTCCAGGTTGCGGAAGTTGTCACCTTTTGTATATTATTTACTTTTCCGCACTAGGATAGACCCAAGGAGGAGGGCACAAGTAACCGGGTTCTGGAGTCCAGTGGGAGACCAACTCGAGGAGTCGAGTCCGGGTCTCCTAACTCTAGAATTGGTAGGGTTGCTTGCCGCTCTCGTAGGGGTCTAGGGGTGTGGGTTTGGCTATTCATCGCGACCGTGGAATCCGTGTTTTATACTGGCTCGTATTGAAAACACGGACGTCCTAGTATATCCAATATTTCATATGATTCTTCTGCTGCGATATCTGTGATGTGATCATGTGATGTTCTTTGATAGATACAGTATATATTATATATGATATATTATATAGACGTTACTTATGTTTTACACCCGCGCTAGCCCTGCCCCGCTCTGCCGTTAGTTACCTAACCTAACGGTGCACGAGGGGACATCGAGGCGAATGCGGATGGCATAACTGTACGTCGTATTTATCTGTGATGTTTAGGTACTTTAAATGATGGGACTTCATTAATATGATTAATGAAATAAAAGAAACCTAAGATGTTGTAGAATCGAATTTCAAAATAAAAACAGGTAGCTACAGTTCTTGGTTTGCACAGCGGTATATATGATATATCCTGCACCTTATTCGATAAGGAAAGGACTGAGATCCCTTCACCGGGAGTGACTCCTTTAGCAATAACTGGCAGATGCTACACATTCGGTTTGTCTTTTGAAAGCTTTTAAGTGTTTTTGCTTTGCACAGTGATATATATGATATATCCCGCACCTTATTCGATGAGGAAAGGACCGACGATCCCTTCACCGGGAGTGACTCCTTTAGCAAAAACTAGAAAAGCCTCAGAAACACTCCATTTTAAAATCATTCGATCCTACAACGATTTCAAGTTCATTACGCAATGGGTTTTCAGAAAAACCTGTCGTAGCCCTCCGTCATTTTAGGAAGTAGAGTACTTAGTATTCGTGCTACGTTTGTCGACCTTAGCCGAGGCGTAGTGTACGGTAGCTAAGTGATATCTTCCTACACCGCATATGATGTGATTAGTTAGGACAGTCATGTGACTTTGTTGACCTTAGCCAAGGGTCATGTGGGTGGGTCTAATTAATCACGAAATGACGGGTAGAACTTGACTAGTGCTTATGATTTGTTGACCTTAGCCAAGGTCATAGGTGCTAGGGGCAAAATATTATCGGGAATTTCAAGTGTTGAAATTTGCAATGAGATTGCATACCTTCTATGAGATAGTTGGATCCCGATACCCGCTGCGAGTAAGAGTTACTCCTGGGAGAGTTTTATACATTACAATTAGCCGATCAAGTAGGTGTCTAGAAAGGTGTTAACGAGGTTACGCCTCTGGGAAAATGAGGTTTACATTAATTAGGTTCGTGCGAAAGTACGGGGAACCTCCCTCAAAGTACCGACACTGGCCTGGCTGAAAGATTGGCGAACTTGTAGTGTGTAATTAATCCCTGCTAGTCTTTCCTTTTAGGGTTTGAAGGAAGATTTGATAAAAAGCAGTGGGAGCCATCCTGATTAGATAAAATAATAACCAATCTATTCTTGCAAGAGCGCAGGCTGAGTGTTTTCTTCTCTCTCTCTCCAGGTAGCGACCATATCACGCCTTAATCAAGATAATAATACGGAATATTGACCGAACCCGCTTGTTATACTGAGCTGGGGAACGTTGGTCCCGCTCCAACTTGTAATTGTTATAAGACAGAGCAGGAAATTGGGGAATACCAGATTTCCCGTGCCGCCCAAAACGAAGAGAGTGCATGCTGATGCATCATCTTCGGGTGTGTTCGTTACACAGAACTGTTTCTCAGTATCCTCTGTATCCTGGGTATTTGATACCGGATCAGGATCCCAGATATGTAAGATGTTACATAGGGCTACAAAAGGGTAGAAAAACTGAGAACGGGTAATAAGTTTCATGAGACAGAAAATGGGGCAAGTGTTGCAGCCAAGTCTGTTGGTCACTGTCACCCTGTATAGTAATACATTGATTCTGAACGAATGTTATTAGATACCGAACCTGATATACAAAATCATATCAGTCTCTTTATTAGTAAAGAAATGATAAAATTTTGTATTGTTGGATAATGTTTTGAACATTTCCTATATCAAAAGTTGATCGGTTCAGGCACGTTATCAAAAAGCATTAATGTTCTAAATCAAACTACAGTTCTTAGTATACAGAACACACACAAGAGGAAGAGTTCAGAAATGAACGGATCCTTCTTGAGGTATTGTAGACTAGGTCATATCAATGCGACCCGACTAGCTGGAGTTACATAAAGATGCATATTTAAATTAGTTTGAATTTACATCTTATGAAACTCGTCAGTCATGTCACAAAGATAAGATGACCATAGCTCTGTTTAATGGAAACAGAGAACGAGTTAGTAAACTCTTGGGATGATACATGTTGATGTATGTAGGTCCCCTGTCTACACATGCCAGGACTGGTTCTTTATACTTCATTACGTTCTCTGATGATCTCTCAAGATTCAGACATATGCTCCTGTTGAAACACAAGTCCGAACCTTTTGAGATATTCACAGAATATAAGTTAGAAGTAGAGAACCAAAATACGGGTATAAGCATTATGTCCTATGATGAGATCAGGGAGGAGAATACTTGAGCACGGAACTCCTGGACTATTTTAAGGAGAATGAGATTCTCTCTCAGCACTACTCCTCCGTATACACCATAGCACGATGGTATATCGGGGCGGAGCAGATACACCCTATTTGATATGGTGTGCTCTATGATGAGTACTACTGAGTTACCTTTTTCCTTTGGGGGGTTATGCACTTGAGAAGCTGCATACCTATTGAATAAGGTTCGAATTAAATCAGTTGCCTACCACTTCATATTTGATATGATAAGGGAAGAGCCCATCTCTTAAGTTAGTTAAGATTTGGGGTTGTCCGGCCTATGTCTAAAAAGCAAAATCCGGACAAACTCGAGGCAAATACTGTTATGTAGCAACTGGAATCGTTCCAGCTGTACAAACTACAGATGATGATTTGATAGAACCAAAGGATTCAATAGTAGCCAACAAACTTCAGCCTCTCCGCCGATCTAGTAGGGTTCCTCACCCACCTGAGAGATACTTCGGTTTCTCTATGACAGTGGGAGCGAGGATTACATCATGAGATGATGACCCAACTAGTTTCGAGCTGGCCATCAGGAGTGAGACTCTGTAAGAATGGATGGATGCTTAGCGATCTAAGATGGAATCCATGTACACCAACAAAGTATGGACTTTGGTTGCTGTATCTGAAGGGTTAAATCCCCATCAGGAGCAAGTATATCTTGAGAAGATTACTTGGTGTAAATGGAAAAGTTGAGACTTTCAAAGCTAGACTTGTTAAAGGTTTTCGTCATTGACCAGGCGTGGATAATGATGAAACCTTTTCTAGTACCTATTTGCTTAAGTCCATCCAGATCCTACTTGCCACGGCTACATACCATGACTATGATATCTGGCGGTTGGGTGCCATGACTGCTTTTCTAGATGGTGTTTTAGAAGAGTGCGTCTGTAAGTACACAGCCAGAGGGCTTCGTAAACAGTGGGAGCAGCGGAAACGTGTGCAAAATGCTTTATAGGATAAAGCAGGCATCGCGGAGTTGGAACATCTGTTTTGATGGATTAGTCAAAGAGTTTGACATCATCAAAATGGTAGATGAACCTTGTATAAACAAAAAGGTAGTAGGGAGTATGGTGGTGATCCTCGTAGAGTACGTGGATGACATATTCTTGATAAGAAAGGAGTTTCTTATGCTACGCTCGATCAATCTCCGTTTATCATAAAGATTCTCCGTGTAGGATCAAAATGATACCTCCTAAATCCTGAGTTTTGGATCTATGAGATAGATCTAAATGGATGTTAGGATTCTCACTAGTTGTAGTGAGAAGGTATCAATCGATCCTGGGGAGAATCACTGGAAGGGTTCCAGGGTGATAAAGACGACTGAATGTCAGTCGCAGGAATTGTCTTTACCCTCAGTAAAGGGACGGTATGTTGGAAGAGTTCCAAGCTAGATACCGTGACATACTAGACGATAAAGGCAGGATGCATCGCTACTTAAGATGCTACCAAAGAGGATGTTTGGGTGTATATTAGTTCATGAGATGAACTAAGTTCCTACCATTGTGAGACAATGGAGTTGTGGCTTATGCCAAGGAACGCCGGTCTCATCAGTGATCCAGACTTATTCTAAGGCAGTATCACCTGATCATGGAGATAGTTGATCTCCAAGGTGATCGAGGCAAGGAGAGCAGACTCAGAGGATAACACGGCGGATCCACTCACGAAGGCCTATTCCCAGAGAGAGACTTTTATGGGATGGTTGAGTATGAGATACTACAACCACTGCTACAGATGGCCCTAGTGCAAGTGGGAAATTGTTAGTTATATGTATGCCCTAGAGGCCATTACTGTACATAGGATGTATATTGTAGTGGATGCTGGGACGTATATAGGAAGGACTTTCTTGCTCGACATGATAGTATGCTATCTGGTTACTCTTTACCTTAACGTGTACATTGATTGTCTCTCTGTTACATGTTGGTAAAGCCCTTAGGATGTGTACTTGACTACCTGGATTATGATGCGGATCATACTAGTGGGGACATGGTAGTCCATAAGTACATCCTTCAAAGTCCCTAGTCGTGGGTGTATCGAGACGGGGCATCGATATACCAGAGTAGACTAGCGTGTACCTTCTCGACCCATACAGATGGGCGATGGATGATCCCATATCCATTGGTGTTTGACATCAGAGATGATATACGGGTGCTCAGTAGAGATTGGGTACACTGGACGGACTCGCCGAGAACTCCCAGATGGTATTATACCTCACGTCAGATGGCAGTTCTATGGTGACACTGGTACAGAGTAGTCTGTTGACCCGAGATCGTCATAGAGTCTTGTGTAGTTCCCACTGTGCTTTGATTTCCATCTTACCACGTCTAAGAGGGCATGCAAAACGGTGGTTTTTGGGTACAGTCCCGAGTCACATGGAGGCAATGAGCGATAGGAGGGGATTCGTCTCTCCCGGTATAGGGGGTTGATGTTGCGCTGTGTTCGATTGGCTATAACAGGAAATCCCTGGCCAGGGTTGCTGAGATTTACTGGTAAGTGTTACCAGTAGTTTCTCGAATTGTTATAGACCTCATATCGACACGACTTATCAAGCTATTGGGGTCTGACGTTTACCACCCCTAGGCGAGATATGCAACATATCAGACGACGAGACCGGACTGTACGGTAGTGTTACTGGTTGGATTCACTGGAGTGTGAGCGGGCTTGCTCGTCGATCTTCTGATCGCTCAATACCCGGGTGGCCGTTACGTTTAGCAGACCGCTTGCGGCTTGTGGGTGTTTGATATGATCATCACCTGCTGCCGGCGTATTGACGAGTCTTTAGAGTCCTACACAGAGGTTTCCTGGCTCAAGCGAAACGAAATAGGAGCGCATATGAGATATGTGCGGGACCGAGAATAATGCGAGTATGTGATACCGTATTTCATTCTCGCGATGAATGTATCGAATGGTTGTATGCGATATAACCTAGTTATCGATTCAAGCGTTGATTCGATAAGCCGATACATAGGATACTAGTCGGTTATATGCGATATGACCGGATCGTTAAATCAAATGTTGATTTAATGATTTAATGCATAATTATATATATTTGATATATTAGTTTGCATCAACTAGTATCGGTTTACTTAAGATGGATTTTCTCACTCGGATGTGCACATTGTATATTCGATATAGTTTTGTGCACTTGATTGTATCATGTTTGATGATGCATGTTTACTTGGTTAAGTGTAAAGAATTAAACCATGGTTAAACATATAATTAGGGTTTTATTTTTCCATTACTTATTTATTCATTTATTTATTTGTTTATACATTTTGGAAAATAAATGGAAAAGAGAAAAGAATGGTGGCTTTATTTGTTGTTTAGTTGAAGCTTCATGAAGCTTTGACCTAGTCCACCATTCTTATCTCATCCTTAACCCTAACCATTACTTTAACCTTGGTCAATTCTCTATACATAACCATAGTTAGAATTATGATAAGAATTGATTTTCTATTCTATTCTAATTAACTTATCATAATATTGATCTTCTTCTTCTTCATCTTCTTCCTTGAAGAAAGCATCACTTCATCAATGGTGGATTGATAAAATGAGTGAGAAATCCAATTCTAAAGTCTACCCAATTCCTATTTCTTCATCCTCTATCTCTTGCCAAGTAGTAGAGTGTGTTTCCTTCACAAGTTTTCATGGCTTGGTGAAGGTGGAGCTTGATCTAGTGATGCTTCGACGTAGATCATCTTCGGCATGGACATCGACGACCTAGCTTGCCCATTCTCCGACGAAGCCGACGCTAGAGCCCGGGAACTCATATGGACAGCGAGGGGACTTCGTTGCGGAGCTATGGAGGTGGAGCACCGGATCTACAAAGGTTGTATTTCCGTATTCTTTATAGTTAAGTTGTTAACTAGTTATCTTTTCGCCTAAATATCTAGCCGATGATCCGTAGTCGGGTCTTTCGGCACCCGTAAAATTTTATATTGGCATGTTCGATGCCTTGTGAGACCACTATAGGGTGCCTAGGAACCTTTCACATACGTCATCAAGAGAGCGTTTGACGGAGGATCCTACCAGCTGAAAAATGCCAAGTGAGAAAGACCCATGCCACCCATCAATAGCCGATATCTCAAGAAATAATACGTGTGAATAATCCAAGTCCAGACGAATTGAGCACACTGGCTCTACGATTTGGATCATACATCTTGTAAAACCGTATAAACGACCCTTATCTCTCCCAAGTCCTAACGGCAAGACTACATCTGAAGTCTTACCGGCGATGAAGCTCCACCATTCAAAAAAACGGTGTCCACAAGCAAAACGGGTACGGATGAAAACCCGAAAGGGCTCCGTGAGTAAAAACAGCAGGATTGTCGGCGAGTTTGTGAAAGCCCGAAAGTGCACAAACTCGTGAAAAGGAGAAGAAAATACACTCGCAAAGTCCTCTCGACTTTGTGAGGAGAATATCCCCGCGTGAGATCCTTACGACTCACAAAGGAGCAGCACACTTAGGAATCCTCACGATTCCTAAGGAGAACATACACCTGCCAGATCCTCTTGACTCGTAGGGAGAAAATGCTTTTATGAGACCCTTTCGGCTCATAAAATTAAAAAACCTTAGGTAATAGAGATCTAAACCTGTCTCCTAAGCTATCGCTCTCTAACGGGAAACAGCAAATGATGAGTCGCTTATGGCACTACAGTTCAGTGTTAGCGGTGTTGATACCGACCCAAAACTCAAATCCCAAGTTTTCCCAAGGCAAATGATGAGTCGCCTCTGGCACCACGTTTCAATGTTAGCGGTGCTGATGTCGAACCAAAAGTCAAACCCTAAGTTTTCCCAAGGCAAATGATGAGTCACTCCTTGCACTATGCTTCAGTGTTAGCAGTGTTGATGCCGACCCAAAACCCAAATCCCAAGTCCTCCTGGAGCAAATGATGAGTCGCTCCTGGCGCTAATCCAGTGTAGCGATATTGATGCCAAACAAAATCCAAATTCCAAGTCCTACTCAAATTCAAAAATCTCGCCAAACAAGACTAAAATCAAACAAATCAAATCAACATCCTACCCGGCAATGCTTCAAAGCTCAAAAGTCTCGCTGGACAGATAGGAAACTTCCAAAATAAATCAAATCAACAAGTCGACCAATGACCTCCTCGACGGAATCAAGATCCACCTCGGAAACAAGTCAACCAATGAACTTCCTGGCGGAATCAAGCTCTACCTTGGAAACAAATCAAATCCCGACACCGCAGAAAGTGGAGCAAGTCAAATCTAACCCTGACACCGTAAAAAATGAAGCAAGTCAACCTTAACCCTGACAGTGCAGAAAGTGGAGCAAGTCAAATCCAACCCCGACTCCGCAAGAAGCGGAGCAAGTCAACTTTAATCCTGACACTTCAGAAAGCGGAGCAAGTCAAATCCAACCCCGACACCGCAAGAAGCGGAGTAAGTCAACTTTAACCCCGACACCGCAGAAAGCGGAGCAAGTCAAATCAAATCCCGACACCGCAGAAAGCGGAGAAAGTCAAATCCAACCCTGACACCGCAGAAAGCGGAGCAAGTCAACTTTAACCCTTACACCGTAGAAAGTGGAGCAAGTCAAATATAACCCCAACACCGTAAAATGCGGAGCAAGTCAACTTTAACTCTGACACCGCAAGAAGCGGAACCAGTCAAATCAAATCCCTGACACCGCAAGATGCGGAGCAAGTCAAATCAAACACCGACCGTCCAAGTTGCAAAAATGGCAGTATCGACCGTCTAAGTCATAAAAATGGCAGCACCGACCGTCCAAGTCGCAAAAATGGCAGCACCGATCATCCAAGACACAAAAATGGCAGCATCGACCATCCACGTCGCTAAAATGGCAACATACCCTTCCCATCGTCAAAAGGGAACCTAACCAAATCAATATCCATATAAAACAAGATCCATCAATTTCATGCACACAATCCATATACACGGTGAGGATTTATTGATGAGGGTTGTTCTCCGCCGAAAGACGCGATCGGGACGTCGGGACGTCCAGACCTGAATTCCGAAGGCAGATGCTATTTGGTGCTATCCGTCCACCTCTCCGAAGATGCCAAGTTGATTTATGGCACCATGTATCGAAGGTTTAAACGGATACGGCCGATGTAGCAGACTTCGTCAGATTCCCCCTCATTTGAGGGGGGGTTTTTTATTGTGGGGACGCTCTTCCCTGTAGGCACAAGCCCCTGCAGTTAATTACGCTACCGCATCGCGGTAAAAACTTTCTCCTTCTCCAGATGGTCACTTCGTATCGTGGGTGTTTGTTTTGTTTTTGGTTGCCCGTGGATTATATACGGAGACTAATTTATGTTGTCGCCCGTAGGGCGTGGATTAGTCCAAATCCGTATTTTCTTAGATTTGGGTTTGGGTTGGGTTTAAGGATACGTTAGTCTCATTTGAGACTAAGATCAACTTAAACGTTTGTTAAGGATAAGTTAGTCTAATTTTAGACTAAGATCTACTTAACAGGATCATTTAGATCCAACAAAAGAGCATTTAGGCTCTATTGTTTTAGTTTAGGGACTTTGTGGTCAATTAACAGTTTAAGGACATGGTGGTCCAAGGTTAAGGACATCATAGTCCGTGGGTTTAAAGACCTCACAGTCAAGGTTAAGGACATCATAATCCGTGAGTTTAAAGACCTCACAGTCAAGGTTAAGGACATCATAGTCCGTGAGTTTAAAGACCTCACAGTCAAGGTTAAGTTCATCATAGTCCGTGATGGCATATTGTACCACGCACCGCGCCCCAACCCAATCCACTATACTCATTACTCTTCGGAGTGGAGGCAATCTTCCCCCTCGAAGTTGAAGTTCCAAGCCTAAGGATAGTCGTCCAGCACGGTTTGACGGAGGAAGAAAACGTTCTCCTTCGGCTCGAAGAACTTGACGCCCTCGAAGAAAAGAGACTCACAGTACAGCAAAATCTGGAGTTGTACCAAGCCCAAACATCATGGGCCTATGATAAGATGACATGTCTCCGTGCTTTTAGGAAAGGCTAATTGGTATTTGTCCTCAAAAGACCTATCATCTCCTATTGACATGCCAAGGGAAAATTTGAGCCAAATTGGGAAGGGCCATACTGTTAGTTATATGTATGTCCTAGAGGCCATTACTGTACATAGGATGTATATTGTAGTGGATGCTGGGACGTATATAAGAAGGACTTTCTTGCTCGACATGATAGTATGCTATCTGGTTACTCTTTACCTTAACGTGTACATTGATTGTCTCTCTGTTACATGTTGGTAAAGCCCTTAGGATGTGTACTTGACTACCTGGATTATGATGCGGATCATACTAGTGGGGACATGGTAGTCCATAAGTACATCCTTCAAAGTCCCTAGTCGTGGGTGTATCGAGACGGGGTATCGATATACCAGAGTAGACTAGCGTGTACCTTCTCGACCCATACAGATGGGCGATGAATGATCCCATATCCATTGGTGTTTGACATCAGAGATGATATACAGGTGCTCAGTAGAGACTGGGTACACTGGACGGACTCGCCGAGAACTCCCAGATGGTATTATACCTCACGTCAGATGGCAGTTCTCTGGTGACACTGGTACAGAGTAGTCTGTTGACCCGAGATCGTCATAGAGTCTTGTGTGGTTCCCACTGTGCTTTGATTTCCATCTTACCACGTCCAAGAGGGCATGCAAAACGGTGGTTTTTGGGTACAGTCCCGAGTCACATGGAGGCAATGAGCGATAGGAGGGGATTCATCTCTCCCGGTATAGGGGGTTGATGTTGCGCTGTGTTCGATTGGCTATAACAGGAAATCCCTGGCCAGGGTTGCTGAGATTTACTGGTAAGTGTTACCAGTAGTTTCTCGAATTGTTATAGACCTCATATCGACACGACTTATCAAGCTATTGGGGTCTGACGTTTACCACCCCTAGGCGAGATATGCAACATATCAGACGACGAGACCGGACTGTACGGTAGTGTTACTGGTTGGATTCACTGGAGTGTGAGCGGACTTGCTCGTCGATCTTCTGATCGCTCAATACCCGGGTGGCCGTTACGTTTAGCAGACCGCTTGCGGCTTGTGGGTGTTTGATATGATCATCACCTGCTGCCGGCGTATTGACGAGTCTTTAGAGTCCTACACAGAGGTTTCCTGGCTCAAGCGAAACGAAATAGGAGCGCATATGAGATATGTGCGGGACCGAGAATAATGCGAGTATGTGATACCGTATTTCATTCTCGCGATGAATGTATCGAATGGTTGTATGCGATATAACCTAGTTATCGATTCAAGCGTTGATTCGATAAGCCGATACATAGGATACTAGTCGGTTATATGCGATATGACCGGATCGTTAAATCAAATGTTGATTTAATGATTTAATGCATAATTATATATATTTGATATATTAGTTTGCATCAACTAGTATCGGTTTACTTAAGATGGATTTTCTCACTCGGATGTGCACATTGTATATTCGATATAGTTTTGTGCACTTGATTGTATCATGTTTGATGATGCATGTTTACTTGGTTAAGTGTAAAGAATTAAACCATGGTTAAACATATAATTAGGGTTTTATTTTTCCATTACTTATTTATTCATTTATTTATTTGTTTATACATTTTGGAAAATAAATGGAAAAGAGAAAAGAATGGTGGCTTTATTTGTTGTTTAGTTGAAGCTTCATGAAGCTTTGACCTAGTCCACCATTCTTATCTCATCCTTAACCCTAACCATTACTTTAACCTTGGTCAATTCTCTATACATAACCATAGTTAGAATTATGATAAGAATTGATTTTCTATTCTATTCTAATTAACTTATCATAATATTGATCTTCTTCTTCTTCATCTTCTTCCTTGAAGAAAGCATCACTTCATCAATGGTGGATTGATAAAATGAGTGAGAAATCCAATTCTAAAGTCTACCCAATTCCTATTTCTTCATCCTCTACCTCTTACAAAGTAGTAGAGTGTGTTTCCTTCACAAGTTTTCATGGCTTGGTGAAGGTGGAGCTTGATCTAGTGATGCTTCGACGTAGATCATCTTCGGCATGGACATCGACGACCTAGCTTGCCCATTCTCCGACGAAGCCGACGCTAGAGCCCGGGAACTCATATGGACAGCGAGGGGACTTCGTTGCGGAGCTATGGAGGTGGAGCACCGGATCTACAAAGGTTGTATTTCCGTATTCTTTATAGTTAAGTTGTTAACTAGTTATCTTTTCGCCTAAATATCTAGCCGATGATCCGTAGTCGGGTCTTTCGGCACCCGTAAAATTTTATATTGGCATGTTCGATGCCTTGTGAGACCACTATAGGGTGCCTAGGAACCTTTCACATACGTCATCAAGAGAGCGTTTGACGGAGGATCCTACCAGCTGCTGAAAAATTCCAAGTGAGAAAGACCCATGCCACCCATCAATAGCCGATATCTCAAGAAATAATACGTGTGAATAATCCAAGTCCAGACGAATTGAGCACACTGGCTCTACGATCTGGATCATACATCTTGTAAAACCGTATAAACGACCCTTATCTCTCCCAAGTCCTAACGGCAAGACTACATCTGAAGTCTTACCGGCGATGAAGCTCCACCATTCAAAAAAACGGTGTCCACAAGCAAAACGGGTACGGATGAAAACCCGAAAGGGCTCCGTGAGTAAAAACAGCAGGATTGTCGGCGAGTTTGTGAAAGCCCGAAAGTGCACAAACTCGTGAAAAGGAGAAGAAAATACACTCGCAAAGTCCTCTCGACTTTGTGAGGAGAATATCCCCGCGTGAGATCCTTACGACTCACAAAGGAGCAGCACACTTAGGAATCCTCACGATTCCTAAGGAGAACATACACCTGCCAGATCCTCTTGACTCGTAGGGAGAAAATGCTTTTATGAGACCCTTTCGGCTCATAAAATTAAAAAACCTTAGGTAATAGAGATCTAAACCTGTCTCCTAAGCTATCGCTCTCTAACGGGAAACAGCAAATGATGAGTCGCTTATAGCACTACAGTTCAGTGTTAGCGGTGTTGATACCGACCCAAAACTCAAATCCCAAGTTTTTCCAAGGCAAATGATGAGTCGCCTCTGGCACCACGTTTCAATGTTAGTGGTGCTGATGTCGAACTAAAAGTCAAACCCTAAGTTTTCCTAAGGCAAATGATGAGTCACTCCTTGCACTATGCTTCAGTGTTAGCAGTGTTGATGCCGACCCAAAACCCAAATCCCAAGTCCTCCTGGAGCAAATGATGAGTCGCTCCTGGCGCTAATCCAGTGTAGCGATATTGATGCCAAACAAAATCCAAATTCCAAGTCCTACTCAAATTCAAAAATCTCGCCAAACAAGACTAAAATCAAACAAATCAAATCAACATCCTACCCGGCAATGCTTCAAAGCTCAAAAGTCTCGCTGGACAGATAGGAAACTTCTAAAATAAATCAAATCAACAAGTCGACCAATGACCTCCTCGACGGAATCAAGATCCACCTCGGAAACAAGTCAACCAATGAACTTCCTGGCGGAATCAAGCTCCACCTTGGAAACAAATCAAATACCGACACCGCAGAAAGTGGAGCAAGTCAAATCTAACCCTGACACCGTAAAAAATGAAGCAAGTCAACTTTAACCCTGACAGTGCAGAAAGTGGAGCAAGTCAAATCCAACCCCGACTCCGCAAGAAGCGGAGCAAGTCAACTTTAATCCTGACACTTCAGAAAGCGGAGCAAGTCAAATCCAACCCCGACACCGCAAGAAGCGGAGTAAGTCAACTTTAACCCCGACACCGCAGAAAGCGGAGCAAGTCAAATCAAATCCCGACACCGCAGAAAGCGGAGCAAGTCAAATCCAACCCTGACACCGTAGAAAGTGGAGCAAGTCAAATATAACCCCAACACCGTAAAATGCGGAGCAAGTCAACTTTAACTCTGACACCGCAAGAAGCGGAACCAGTCAAATCAAATCCCTGACACCGCAAGATGCGGAGCAAGTCAAATCAAACACCGACCGTCCAAGTTGCAAAAATGGCAGTATCGACCGTCCAAGTCATAAAAATGGCAGCACCGACCGTCCAAGTCGCAAAAATGGCAGCACCGATCATCCAAGACACAAAAATGGCAGCATCGACCATCCACGTCGCTAAAATGGCAACATACCCTTCCCATCGTCAAAAGGGAACCTAACCAAATCAATATCCATATAAAACAAGATCCATCAATTTCATGCACACAATCCATATACACGGTGAGGATTTATTGATGAGGGTTGTTCTCCGCCGAAAGACGCGATCGGGACGTCGGGACGTCCAGACCTGAATTCCGAAGGCAGATGCTATTTGGTGCTATCCGTCCACCTCTCCGAAGATGCCAAGTTGATTTATGGCACCATGTATCGAAGGTTTAAACGGATACGGCCGATGTAGCAGACTTCGTCAGATTCCCCCTCATTTGAGGGGGGGTTTTTTATTGTGGGGACGCTCTTCCCTGTAGACACAAGCCCCTGCAGTTAATTACGCTACCGCATCGCGGTAAAAACTTTCTCCTTCTCCAGATGGTCACTTCGTGTCGTGGGTGTTTGTTTTGTTTTTGGTTGCCCGTGGATTATATACGGAGACTAATTTATGTTGTCGCCCGTAGGGCGTGGATTAGTCCAAATCCGTATTTTCTTAGATTTGGGTTTGGGTTGGGTTTAAGGATACGTTAGTCTTATTTGAGACTAAGATCAACTTAAACGTTTGTTAAGGATAAGTTAGTCTAATTTTAGACTAAGATCTACTTAACAGGATCATTTAGATCCAACAAAAGAGCATTTAGGCTCTGTTGTTTTAGTTTAGGGACTTTGTGGTCAATTAACAGTTTAAGGACATGGTGGTCCAAGGTTAAGGACATCATAGTCCGTGGGTTTAAAGACCTCACAGTCAAGGTTAAGGACATCATAATCCGTGAGTTTAAAGACCTCACAGTCAAGGTTAAGGACATCATAGTCCGTGAGTTTAAAGACCTCACAGTCAAGGTTAAGTACATCATAGTCCGTGAGTTTAAAGACCCCACAGTCAAGGTTAAGGACATCATAGTCTGTGGGCTTAAGGACCCCACAGTCCATGAAATGTATGGTTGTCGGGACCCGTCACCTCTTTGAAGACGTTGAAGGATTACAACGACAAATATCAAAGGAGTTCAGAGATTTACCCTTGAACCAATTTTGGTTGAAAGATCTATAGTCTAATTTGGGGCTAAGATCTGTTAAAAGATTTATGAGCATATGGGCTCAGTTAATCTGCATTTGAGGACTTATGGCCAATCTTGGGCTAAGTCCAATCGAGTTAAAATGTTTAACATTTATTTTTGGGCTGTTGAGCCCTTACTTGGGCTTGGCCCTTTTAACAATGCTTGAATTCTGACAATATCTTGTCTTTTATTGAATGCTGGGCATTCATCATATCCTTGGGCTTATTAAAGAACAATTTATGTTCTATCAGCGCGACACGTGGCGCGCTTGGCGCTTTGCGCCAGTCAAAGAGCGCAGTGCACTTCTGCCAAGTAGCGCACACATGAAGGACACGTGTCACGCTTGGCGCTAAGCGCCAGATAATAGGCGCATTGCGCCAGTTTATGAGCGCATTGCGCTAGTAGTTTAGCGGCGCACACGTTATTGACACGTGGTGCGTCTGGCGCTGAGTGCCAGCCCATGAGCGCAGTGCGCTATTTCAAGAGCACAAAGCGACACGTGTCACGCTCGACGCTGAGCGCCAGTCTAAGAGCACAGAAGCGCGGTTCAAGAGCGCAAAGCGCAGTTCCAGAGCGCAAAGGCGCATATGATCAATTTTATGATCCAAAAAGAGACTTTGTCTCAAGATTCTAAGAGCAAAAGTTCTTCAATCTCTTATGTTGATGAAAGGCTTTGCCTTTATGGATCTATGATCTGTGAGGAAGAAGTAAATTATTCTTTCATTTTATGATGAGGTCTTTTGATCTCTTTGTAAAAGACTTTTCGTCTTTGTAGTTCTATGATCTGTGAGAAAATTTATATTCTTCTTCCTATTTTATGATGAGATCTTTTGATCTCTTTTGAAAAAGACCTTGGTCTTTGTAGATTTATGATCTTTTAAAGAAGTGAATCCTTCTTTTCAAATTAATTACGAGATGATTTCATCTCTATGTTCATCACCATTCTTTTTACCTTGAAGAAAAATCTTCTTTCACTGAGAGCTTGGCTCTTCTTCTTTGAATTTCTCCAAGTTTTTTGAGGAGGCTTCTCTCTCTTTCTATGTATCTGAAACTTGAAGTCTAGGGGCATTTTTATAGGGTAGGCTGATTTGTTGAATCAGTTAAAAAGATCTTTCTCTGATTGATTTGGGGATGTTTCCCCACCATTGGATCTTTGATCCTAGGGCTTCTGTTTTACAGAAGACAATCTTCCTTTTTTTAACAAGATTGATAAATCTTTCCATACAGAATGTATTCTGTCTTTTGGTAAATTTTATTTACCATTGGATCATTGATCCAACGGTGCTCTGATTTACAGAGCACAATCTTGTTATTTGGAAAGATTTTGAGGAATCTTTTCTTAACAGAATTTAATTCTGATTAATTAATGATTTATCATTATTATTAGATCTTTGATTTAACGGTGAGGAGCTTTTAGTTCCAGCGCTAGCGCACCCGTGCTTTACACGTGGTGCGCTGCTTAAAGGGCAGCGCACCCGTGCTTGACACGTGGTGCGCTGCTTGGAGCGCAGCGCACCTAGCGCTAGCGCACACATGGTGTGCTGCTTAGAGCACAGCGCACCCAGCGCTAGCGCCCACGTGCTTTGCACGTGATGCGCTGCTTAGGGCACAGCGCACTTAGGCTGCATCTGAAGCGTTGCTTCATTTCAAAATTTGAATTTTGAACAAAGCTTTGCTCTGATTGGGGGAAACAAATGCCCCCCCTACCGTTGCGCTCACATGGTCCACATGTGAGTGCAGCGGTGGCAGCATCTACGCCCTCGGATCAACTGAGAAGTTGAAACGGCACTCTGTGCCTATAAATAGGACCTTTGGTCTTTAGGATGATTTCTATTCATCTTCTTATTATTATTTTTTGAGAATTTTTATTCTTCCACAGAGCATAGCTCTTCATTTTAAGAAATTTAAAGAGTCAAAACTCTGCCAAAATTTAGGTAAAGATTAATTTTTTTAACGATCTAGGGTTTTACCCATTAACAGAGCTTTGCTCTTCATAGATTTTTGATCTAAAGAAAACTCTTTTAGGGTTTCATAAACAGAGCTTTGCTCTCTCGAAACTATAGATCTAAAGAGATCTTTTTTCAGGGTTCTTAACCCATGAACAGAGCTTTGCTCATAAAGAACTCTCAGAGTTTGTTCATAGATCTTGAAGATCTCAGAATTTTAATTCATATAAAAAATTGATTTCAATTTTTTTCTGATGGGTTTTTCCATCATTTTTACAGAGCCAGGCTCTTGGGGAATTTTTATTCCTTCATCATTAGAACTTGACAAGTGTCATCCTGTCACAGAGCACTGCTCTCAAGGGGAGATTTACTTCTTATGCCGAGGGATTTCTCATCAAATGAGAATCACTTGAGGATTTCCTCATTTAATTAATAGTCTCATCAAATGATGAGGCTGTTTTATTAATGATGAGCTGTCATCTAGATTTTGTGGGCCCCCTTTGGTCCCTCTCTACTGCATTGCAGTGCGGTACGAATTCTAAAGTACCAAGTGTTAGAATTTAAATTAAATTATAGCACTGACAGTTGACTTTTGTCTCTTTTCGCGCAGGCGACATGTCTTTCGATCCCTTTTTCCAGTTTGTTCATTCAGAGGGAGGATTCCCTGGAGCGCCTGTGGACCGGGAAGTCTTAGCATTGATCAAAGATCATGACCCGGAACATAAGAATCTTCACCTCTGGCGGACATGGTACAATCAAATTATTAAGGGTCGGCAGAGCTTTTCATGCGCGGTACCCTCAGAGCCCATCATGGCGATCCATTACGCCGACCCACCCCCGGTGAACTATACCATGGAAGAAGTCAACTGGACTTAGGGAGGTCTTCTTCAGCCTGCTATGGCTTCGATACCCGTTCAGCCTCCAATAGCTTTGGATACCCTGGGGCAACGTATTTGTCAAGGAGAGGCGTGCCCATGGGGACTACCATATATGATTGGCCTAATTCCTCGTCATCCAGCTGGCTATCTGCAATGGGCCCGTTATATTCTATCGGAGAAGAAGTCGCAGTTTTTGAGGCTTGGGTTGTATCCCGCCATTTATGCTTCTCTCTTCCAGTATTCTACGCTTCCTGCCCGGTGGGTTAAGGCCTTTCTGGAGCAGTGGAATATTCCTACTCACACCTTCCTTCTGCTGTACCGAGAAGTATCAATTTCCTTAGAGGAATTTGCAGAAGTTTCTGGCTTACCGGTTATGGGGGAGTATTATGAGGAGCTGCTTCCTACGGATGAATACGTTTTTGGTGCCAAGCCAGTGATGACAAGCCTTACCCCGGAGAATGCCATTCAACACCAATTTCCTAGTTTGATCAAACTGTTGAATATTTATGAGGGCATTTTCCTCGAATCTGGGAACCGCGGGGTTAATTTCGAGGATTTCATCGCTCGTTTTCTCCATCCGAAAGTCCTTTCGAAGGAGGCTGCTAAATTCGCCATGCTTGACGACCCTTTCGGCTTAGGTTTAAACAACCTGCCAATGGCGGAGGCAGATCAAAAGAGTTTCTTCCTACCCAACACCCCAGTCGTTTCTTTTGCGGAGGTTGCAGTCCCTGGGATTGATGAGGAAACGTTCTTTTGGGGGTTTCTTGGATTATAGCTGAGTTGGTTTACGCTCCCGATGCACCCTCGCCGTATGAGGCCGTCTGACCGAATGGTTATTGGGGTGAAAGTGGTTGTCGGGGTTGTCGGGTTAGCTCATTTGTATTACGGCCTTAGCCAAGTGGCAGATACTACTGAACCCGAAGTGCAGCATGTGAACTTCTCGATGCATTACTTCATGTCATGGCTCGAGCTACATGCACTTGGCATTTTCGGTATCCATAAAAGGCATTCCTTCTATGACAGGTCTGGCTTCCCCCGGATTATGCGATTAGTCGGCGCATCTATTATAAATCCGTCACCGCGGGAAGCTAGAGGTTTGCTCCTTCGACCTCACACGGTTGGAGATGGCATGACCTTCACCGACAAGATTCTAACCATCGGCAAAGAGTCCGCAACAACGGTGCAGCCATTGCGGGACATTTTTAAAGATGGAGCCTCCGTTTTGAAAGCTCGGGAAATCCTTCATTTATATTCCATCAGACCAGGCTTTCTAGTGTTTAGGCAAAATGATGCAGCATTATTTATGAGATACAATCCGCATCGTTTCGCCCAGCAGCTGATCTATAATCAGGGAGTCCCGCTTGAGGCTTTCTTGTTAGAACCTTGTGCCACCGCGGAGGGAATGCAAAACGTGTTGCATCACTTTATGCGCATGAACACAGGGTCCAACTTTTTTATCAGCGAACCGAGCTGTGTCCCGAAGGCCCTTAATATGTACGTGGCCTGGTATCAGCATTCAATGGGCGCCGACATCAGGGAGGAGAAGCGATTGCTGCTCGATCACAAGGGTGCACCCCCTGCCGGTGATCGAAACATCCCTCTGAAGTGACGGACTATTGTCCAACCTCCCTTAAGAGAAGCTGCCATGATCGAAGTCCCGCATGACAAGCCCGAGCTACCGATACCCCGGGCTCCTGTAGAAACGGTGACTGTAGCTTCCCCCGATTCTGGCATGGGTTCAGATATCGGGACTCGTTGCCCCAAGGTGCCCACTAAACGTAAACTAGTACTTACGGCGACCGGAGCTCGCTCGCAGAAGAGAAAAAAGAAGTTGATCCTTTCTGTAGACATTGTACTCAACCAGGAGCCTCATGCTCCTTATAGCGAGGGCCTGAGTGAATATGGGACCAACGAGGGTCTATTCATAGCACCAGATGAAACTGATCTGGTGGCTGCCATTGCTTCTTCTGAACAATCAGCAAGTCACAAAGCGGAACTAGCTGCCCTCGCGCAATTAAGTAAGCTTCAATCGTACATTTTTGCTGCTACGTTTTGTTATGATGTTTTGACTGACACTCTTTCTCCAATAGGCATTTCCACTGAAGAGGTTCTTGCAGCTTCCCTTAAGTCTTTCGAGGAGGAGGAGAGGATTCGAGCTTTGTTGGGCGTTGGTATATTTCGGATCATTGTGCCTTCATTCGCCTTTCTTATGGACAATCTGACCCTTTCTTATCTTATCGCAGGGACTACAATGCCAATCCCGCAGGGTGATGTGGAGATGTTTCCAGGGCTAGCCATCGAGGTCCCGGCCTCCTTAGCACTACCAAAAGAGGCTCTACTTAAACGACCGATGACAGATGCCTTAACGGCTCCAGAGGTAACTATCGGCACGGACGATGACATCCCATTGACGGAGGTTTTTAGAAGATCTTCCCTCACGGCCCAGACGGAAAGGAAGCGTAGAATGCGCGCGGCAAGAGAGTGTACCGCCGCCTTGGCTACGAGTGCAGGTTCAAGCGCTGCTACCCCTGCCCCTACTCCTTCAGAGGATGCTTCGACTGCCTTGTCGACCGCCCACAGACAGGCAGCACGTGCTGCTTGGGAAGCAATCGAAAAACCGACCCAAGGTAATGTGACATTGGGTTCTTTTGTCAAAGTTTTAATTTTCAGGTTCTCATATATCCTATCTTGCAGGGCCGAGTCTTGTCGAGGAAGTGGTGGGTGATGTGGAAGCAACCACCGAGCCTGAGCTAGCGATAGGTGAGACAGCCACAATCGCCGAGCCCGAGGTAGCGGTAGGTGAGATGGCTACAACCGCTGAGCCCGAGGTAGCCACTCTTTCTCAAGAGTTGGGCACTGCTCCAATCGTCACTCTTTCCCCTTGCGGGTCCTTGCCGTTGCCGGGTGCTGCAAGTGTCACGACGATTCTCGTGGAGTCGGGGGATGAGGCTACGGGTGGCAAGACCGTTCCGATGGAGGAGGGTGAAGCATTCACTGCATCCAGTGACTACCTTGTCGCGGTCTCGACCGGCGACTCACCAGGTAGATTTTGGGTCATTACTCCCCCCTTTATTCTGCAATCCTTTTCAATTTCTTTTGACAGCATTTCTCTTATTTCTAATGCAAGTGTGATTTGCGTTGGGGTTGTGCCACCCGAGAAAGAATCTCCAGTTGATGCTTTGACGGTGACCGCTCCTCTACCTTCTCTCGTACCATCTCAAATGCTGGAAGGTGCGGATTTGTGAACCATCAGCTTCATTGTAGATAGTATACTTTATGTACTGACATTGCATTATTACATCCTTGCAAGAGTCCTTTTTGATCACCTGTATCAGGTGTTACACCCACACTTCTCCTTTCAGTCAGAGATTTCCTCTTCTAGCGGAGCTGGTGAGTACAGCCTTTAGCTAACGTCTCTTCTTTTCTTTTACGGGCAGTCAAATTGTTTCTAATTCTTCTTTGTTTTAATTGCAGCCCTACAGATCGAAGGAGGAGACGAAAGAACAGTTGCACCACCGGTACTCCCGGTCTTGCCGCCTGCTGCAACCGGTATAGTAAACTCCGTTGTTCATGAACCTCCTTTATTTCTTCAAACATTATTTGACTGTGATTTTCTTTGTAGCTGTGACACCGACTTCAGCTCCATTCGAGTCTCAAGTTATAATGCCAGCAGGCCCCTTCTCTCGACGTCCCTCTTCCAAAGGTGCTGTGAATAGCCTGCGCATGTTGATCGATCATCTCGAGGAGCTTGATGCAGAGACTCCTGCCCTTGCTGCAGATTTCGCTGTTGAGGTTAATCCCATGCTAGCGACGCTCGTGCACTTTCACAGCGGGGACGTCGTTGAGTCTTGGGTTAATCACTGTAGGAAAATTGAAGCTTGTCTGCATGAGCTCGAGGTCGGACGTCCTGCTCCCGAGGTCCTGGTTGTGAACTCTCAACGGGCTGCATGGGTCGAGGAGAGCACTCCCTACTTCCGCCATCTTGAACAGGAAGCGGCCTTAAAGCATAAGGAGTGCGAAGAAGCTTCAAGCAAATCTGCTCGATTGCGTGCTCAAGTTGACGCAAACGCTGCACAGCTGAAAGCTATCTTCGAAAGCCTTCTACGATGTATTTCTGACAGGCTGACGCTGAGGCAGAAGCTCGATCTCATCGACCGAGATGCACAGAATCGTGGGGTAACTCAGCGGGTCGTCGAAGAGCAACTTTCATCCTATTTGCAGCAACGAGCTCAGGTTGAAGCAGAGTTGACCGCGGCAGCTGACCGTGAGAAGAGGCGGAGGGGAGTGCGCGAGCGGCTGATTGGTCTATTGAAAACGCTTCCCTCCCAATAGTTGTTTTTGCACCACTTGTAACTTTTGAATAAAATGTATCCCCCCTTTTTTTATCCTTTCATATGATGTAAATTGTACTCGGTTGAATTTATGAATAAAAGATACATTTCTTTCGTACTATCTTGTGTCATTTTTTGCTTTCTTCTTTTCTTTGTTATCGGCGTGTCACTTTAGTAAGCGTAGCCTGCAGATGATAGAGAGAGCATTCCGTTTTGAATTCTTCGAGAGGTAGCAATGGCTTAGGAAATAGGGTTAGGATCTGTTTCCTAAGACTTTCCAACTTTATGAGTCGTGAGGGTCTCACAAAGGCTTTTCTCCTTACGAGTCGTGAGGATCTCGTAGGTTTCTTTTCTCCTTAGTTGTCGTGAGGACTCCTAAGTGCGTTTTCTCCTGAGAGTCGTAAGGATCTCACAAGAGAATTTTCCCGCCTACAAGTCGAGAGAACTCATAAGTGTTTGTTTCCCTCTTTGTCAAGATTCGACTTTGGAGAGTGTGGCCCGTGAATAGTATGCAAGAGTCCATTTTGGACCAATTTGCAGGGCCCCGGTGCTTAGGAAACCGGTCCTTATCCCCATTGCCTAAGGCTTTTCCCTACGAGTCGAGACGAATCGAAAAGTTCTCGCAAAGACACTAATTTCCTCACAAGTCAAAACGAATCGAGCAGTTCTCGCAAGAATGTCCTAACGTCACAGTTAACCTCTGCTCTTTAAGACAAAGGTCCGTTAGGGTTTGTGGTACTAGGGTTTTGTACGTCGTACCGTCGCGTTGGCTGATGTATTCCTCGATAGGCAATCTTGTTGTTCGAGTAGCCTTACGACTGTCGTGTCTCCGATCCCATCAGGGGCTGGACAAGATGTCTTCAAGCAATCTTCCTAGGCAGTTTGACCGTCGGAAGAGCAAGCGTTAGGAATTTTTCCATGCCGCTTTTTACTTGAGGTTAGGATCAGTTTGGGGAGCCCCGATGAGTTATAACCACTCCGCGCTGGTGTGGGATGATCTCTGATAGTCTTTCAGGTTTTATTTGAGTTGCCGTCAAGACCCTGAAGCTAGGAATTTGGCATTTGCTTCATTTGCCGGCATTGCGTCTGCTGTATCGAGACGAATGTCGCGGTTGTCTCTAGGTTGTTGGTGAACCGTCGAGGTTTGGAACTAGGGATTTTGCCGTGGCTCCGTTGTTTGATTGTCTCGTCTGAATCCTGCTGGAGGAAGAACGTTGTGGTGACATCTCGTCTACTGTATCGAGATGAATGTCAAGGTGGTGACCACTCCGCGGTGGTGTGGGATGATGTTCAGTTGATAAAACTGCACATTTGTTATTATATTTTTCCTACTATTTCTATATTAAAAAAGGTCTTTATTATAATATATCATACATATGAGGGTTTATCTGTAAAAATACTATTTTCATGTGTTGATATATTATAAGTAACATTTGGTAGGAAATTGTATGCAAAAATACCATTGACCAAATCTTAATGGTTAAGTTAATATCTCAATAAAACAAACTCTACTAATATTATTTGTTGAGTTATTGTGCAGAACTTGTTGGGCTAAAAATCAAGGGAATCAAAGTTGTTAAGAGCAAACCTGCCTAATTAAGAAAGCAAACTAAGAAATCAAGTCTGGTAGTAATTACGAGAAGATTTTCAGCTTATGAGATTCAAAAAATCACCACGTGGCAATATAGATGAAGCCCCAGAAAAATCCCCAAACGATCCCACTTTTTGGCCGCGGATCCGCGGCCAAACCCCCCTATTGGCCGCGGATCCGCCGCATGCCAGAGGGTTCAGAAGGTGGGATTTTTTCTGTTGGATCATAACTAGTTGCTTCCAAATTTAGAATCTAGATTTATGGCTTTGGGACTATAAATAAAGACCGAGAGCCTCTTGGAAAAATCATCAAGTCGACGCGATCACGAAGTCCAAGACGGCTCACGCATCCAGGCTGATCATCAACGGTTCATCTACCTCCTTAGAAGAGATCGAGAAGCAAAACTAGGATTTGTAATCATTTTCTAAGGAATCAAAGTGTAATGAATATTGTTGATTAATAAAGGTAGCTCTTTTTCCTATTCTATTTCTTTGTAGTTTAATTATGCATTTTCTCTCCATCTCTTTTTCTCCCAACATACGCGAGTAATTCTCCGCTTGTTAGGGTTCGTAGGATTAGGGTTGGTTAATGGATGATGAAAATACCTAAACTCTTTTTACGTCCTATAAAGTTTATAAAATTTATCAAAAGAATTATTAACATCCTAATCGGGCATGCTACCAATTCTTTGTTAGCCTCGACCGCAATTAGAGATTAGATTAATGATTGTTTTGGTAAAGGCTAGATATGAACGGAGTTCCGTGTCGAGATAGGGGTTAAGAGCGGGATTCCTTTTCCCTCCAGAAACCCTAATCTACACGCATCACTGTCGTTCTAGTTTTAAATCTATTAAAGGATAGAAAGAGTAATTTTTAATTAATCATCCATAACTACTAAATCCTAATGAACCCTACAAGCCCTCCTCTTATATAAACTTACATCCGTAGTTAATCTAGATCTATATTTTGCATTAGTGTTTAAACGTAGATCTAGATCCTACAACCATTCTTCAATATTCTTTATCCCTCCTCTCTCTTTCAACACATCTAAAGTAAGATTAAAATATTCAACGTTTCCCTGAGGACGATCCGTACTCACCTCGGTCAAGCTACGCGCGACACCGTTCTGATTGCTGTTATTCTACAAAAATATTTTTTCGAATCAATCAAATGGCGCCGTTGCCGGGGATACGTGCGTAATTTTTTTATTCTTACTATTTGTATTGAATTCTTATTCGATCTATATCATAATCAAAACAAAACTGCAAATTGTATATTTAACGATTATTGTGAGAATTTTGCGACGGAATCTGGAGTCATAGACTTGAGGAAACAGAAGACAGAGACATTCATCAAGATCCAGAGGAGTACAGGAGGCCACAGAACAAATTTCACCACCTGATCCATCTTTCTCGCGGCGGATCCGCGGCAAAGGAGGTGCATTAGCGGCGGAAGCGCGGCGCATTAAGGGATCTAGGGTTCGAAACTTCTCTGGTAAGATTCTCAACTCTTTCTCTCTCCTCTAAAATCCAATAAAATATCTTTTCTGCAGGATTCTTTGCAAAATATCGCCACTAAAAAAATCTTTTTGCAAAGTTTTGTGATTGGTTTTGTTTTGTATATTTTAATGTGGACTTTAAGGGGCAAAGACCAAATCCAGATTAGGTGGGGATTTCATCACCCTTCCTAAGCCCCACAAATCACAAACCAAGCATCTGCATCAACCCTACATTAATTTAAAAAATATCTAGACCAGACTCTAAGGACCGTCGCGCTCAATAAGGACAGAGGAAGGTCGTGGGTAATCTATCGCTTATCCGCATTAATTTTGTGGTGTCTAGGCAAGTGTGTCTAAGTCAAGTGGTTACTTAATTAGGCCCACTACTTAAGTAGTGGATACCTCCCACTTACCTGGTACTTACCTGGCTACAAGAGTAGTAAAGAGGTGGTAGAGGATTGATCCTGCGGCTTGTCCTTTGGAAGTCTAGGAGCGGTCTAGAGACTGGACCTAGGTAACCTTAGTTTTAGGGTTGTTTGTGCATTTTTGTGTGATTTGTCTTAAGTCCCACTTTTTCAAAACAGACCAATTTTAAAGCACACACACGCTGCCACTTGCGCTAAACCCGCTTAGTGTATGCTCGGCTGGACACGGCATTCTAGTGCCCGTCTTGTCCGCGTTCCTGCTATCGACGCCGAAGTCGGTACTTCTTCATCTTCTTTTCCCCCACCACACACACCACGACCGAGATGGACGGTGCTCCATCAAATTATAACGCCATGCTGCCACCACCCGTAGGTGAGCAGAATCCACCGCACATCTCTCTCCAAGAGAGATGCTATCCTATCCATGGTCCACTTCCCACTTGTCTATCTATTCCACCAGCTAACGGGGATAATTTTGAAATTAAACCCCACTACATCAATCTGTTGCCCAAATTTCACGGGCTTGAATCTGAAGACGCGTACGTTTTCATCACTAAATTCAAAAAACGTATACGCAATGATGGGTACTTCACAATTGACTGTGGATGCTATGCGCTTGCGTCTTCTCCCATTCACTCTGTGCGACTTGGCAGAAAAATGGCTTTATAATACTGCCGCACACTCTATCACTAAGTGGGATGAATTCGTAATAGCATTTCTTAAGAAGTTTTACCCAAACCATAAGTCTGCCCATATTAGGAGCGAGATCAACCAGTTCACCCAGCTTCCCAATGAACCATTTTGGAAGTGCTTTGAACATTTCAAGGATCTGCTTGTCCAATGTCCTCATCATGGAATACAAAGATGGGATTTATACAGAATTATATATGAGGGCATTAATCCAGCGACAAAGCAGATGCTTGAAACAATGTGTCAATGCAATATCATGTCTAAAGATGATGGCGAAGCTTGGAAATATCTGGAAGATCTCGCTGAAAACACTTTGCAGTGGGAAAGCGTAAGACCGCCTTCATCTAGGGGAGGTATTCATCAGCTCGATGTTTCCATCGCAGTAAAAGCCGAAATGGCAGCGATGCAGAAGAAACTCGATGCTATTTAGAACAAATTTTCATTAGCCTCCCTAAATCAGGTCACGCTTCCCAAGACCGTCTGTGGTTGCTGTTCAGATCATTCACACTTGACGGAAGAATGTCCTATGAATGCATCGTTTCAAGGTCACGAGCAAACTAATGCTGCCTTTCAGCAGCGACCTAGAAACGATCCTTTTTCTTCCTCGTAGTATCAAGGATGGAGGAATCATCCTAACTTTGCTTGGAACCAAAACCAACAAAGCAATTATCAAAGACCTCCTCCACAGCAACCACAACACAAAGTCAGCACCCCTTTCAGTCACAAAATTTTCATAATCCGGCCAACTCTTCTGCACCACAATTGGCCGGTACTGATAACTCTTCACTCGCACAAACTTTGGATTTGTTTATGAAACATTCCATGCAAATGTCGGCTGATATGAAGTCTTCTATTGATACCCTAACGAAAGACTCCGCTTCCCACGGTGAGAGTATTAAATCAATAGAAAACCAAATTGCACAGTTGAACGCCGCAATGAGTGCGGGAGAGAAAGGGAAACTCCCATCTCAACCCATACCTAATCCTGGTCACTCACAAAGTTATAATGTGAGTGCCGTTACTACGTTGAGATCGGGAAAAGTGCTGAATAACCGAGTGGGTGAGCAATGTGATGATGTTAGTGACACCAATGATACCCCAGTTTCTTCTTCTTCCCCTAATTCGTCTAGTCTCCCACCTTCATCCGAGCCTATTCTCCGTTTTCCCCAAGGCTCGAACCCTTCGCCCATTTCCTCGAATCTACCTAAAACGATCATCACTCCAATTCTGGGATCCACTCCATCCCCGCAATCCTCTCCAATGTTGGACCAAACCCTTATTGATAAAGCACCTTATCCAAATAGGTTAAGGGGCAACAGACCAAGTCCACAAATGGAGAAGATTGTGGAAATTTTTAAGCAAGTTAACATAAACATTCCTCTCCTAGATGCTATTCAACAAGTTCCGTCATATGCGAAAATCCTAAAGGACTTGTGCACTAGGAAGAGAAAAGTTCAAGTACCTAAAAAAGTTTTCCTTGCGAGTAATGTGAGCACTACTTTTACACAACAACTACCCAAGAAACGAAAGGACCCCGGAAGTCCTACAATTTCTATTTCTATTGGGGGTAAAAATATCAATCGTGCTCTACTCGATTTAGGTGCTAGTGTTAACTTGCTTCCGTATTCTGTTTATGAGCAATTAGGGATCGGAGAGTTAAAACCGGCGCATTGCATTCTTCAGATGGCCGATCGATCTATCACCCAACCTAGGGGAGAGCTAGAGGATGTGTTAATCAAAGTCGGGGAATTTATATTCCCTGTGGTCTTTATCGTTATAGATACACAACCTGTAGCGAACCTACGAAATCAAATCCCGGTGATACTCGGGCGACCCTTTTTGGCCACTTCCAATGCAGTAATCAATTGTAGAAACGTGACCCTATCCTTTGGAAAGAAGTCAATTGAGCTTAACATTTACAAGTTGGGAAGTGAACCCTCCGAACCCTATGCTCATGTGTGTTCTGCCGAATTAATGGATGTCGACAGCAGCGAATCTGATCAACCTCATGATACTGACTCTTTTCATATGTTGTTGCTTGACACGGACTCTTCCACCGAGTTGTCCGGATCAACATCTAACGCTGATGAGGAACTTTTTATAGATTCTGACGATCACCCCATTTTTTCTGGTGACATTATTCTTCGGGGTATCGATGAAAGTTTTGAGGAAATTTTCGCTGATAAACTCGCATTTTTAAAAGACACGGGTGTTGAGATGAATCAACTCCAAGATAAAGAAATTGAACCTCCACCCCTTCTTCTGGACAATCACGATAATGCGAGTAATCCATCATCACTATCACTGTGTCGTCTCTCCAAATTGAGACGCAATCCTTTTCCATTATACCTCTTATCACCTCCCCACTTCTTCACGTCGAAAGGTGACATGTTCTTCCACCAACCTTGGTGCTTCAGCGATAAAATTTTTGAATGGTTGGTGTTGACTTTCGGTCTTTGCAAAGCTTGGCATTGACCAATAACCTTGACCCCCTCGTGTGATTTTAAAAGATTAACATTGTTTAACTCAAGTTTGGGGGGGTATTTTGGCTCTTGAAAGAAAATGATTTTTACAAAATTGTGAGCCAAAAATAAGTTTGGGGGATGATTTCACTTTCATTATTTCTTGTCCCCTTTTTCCTCCCAAGTCTACAGGTTTTTGAGCTTAACGGATGACATCAGTGAAGACACTGCTGTACACAGGTTTGGGGGAGGTTTGTGCTTATTTACACATTAATTTGCATCATATTTTGCATAAGCACAACATTTTCAAAAAAATTTAAAAATTTTCTTTTATAACAAAAGAGTAGAAAGTGAAAAATTACATCCAAAAGATAGGAATAGTTTAAGAAAACCAAGAAAATTAGAAGTTTTCTTAAACTAACTGGTAATAAGTAGTTTTGAGCCGTTGTCCCAAGGGTTAGTAAGATGAAAGAAGCCACTAATCTGAGGATAAAAATAAGTCTGAAAAATAGTTTCTATTCTGGAAGCCAAACATTTGAATGTTGATACCCTACTATATGCACTTACACGCGTCTTGAAACTCGGGATAGTAGAGGATACCTTGAAATGCTCTTGTCTAAAAGCCAAAGTATGAAGGAAATAATAAATGAAGAAAATATTATTAAAAAAAATGAACACTGGTTTTGTTATCGCCAAGGCAGCAATAAAAAAATATAGCGAGGGTGCTTCATTACCTAGTGCCTTAGACCAACTGGTTTGGGAGTCACTGCTAAGCCATAGGTGGTGCAAGAAGAGGAAAATACTAATCAGCAAGCACATAAGTAATCGGTCGGTTAGTACCTCAAGAAGTATTAACGGTCGCATGAAAATGTGCGAGCAAATTCAACTAAATATTCATCAAATTAAAAAGTACTGAGGTAAATGGACAAGAGTATGATAGCTTGAATTGAATTCTCCGAGTGTAGGGATGTTCTATTCACACACGTAGGGGTATATGATCGATGTTTGGATGAAAGGTAGGAATGAAAAATAAAGACAATGTTTTATTGAGGGGTGATGTGATTTCTAACATCTTTTCATGACTATTAAGATAGGGCTCATGACAACTGAAAAGCTAGTGTAGTTGGAAACTCTAAATTTTCAAAGTATTTCTTTTATGGTTCTTATCTTTATATGTAAATTTCACCATCTCTCTTTTATTATAGGATTTTGTGGGTGTAATCCGCTGAAAACCCTCAGAAAACAACTCTCCTCCTACTAGGGACACCTAGAGGTTTAACGGCTTGTTGCACGTGCTCAGTGCAATCGTGTTTGCCTACGAAAATGTGCTTAGTTTTCTCCTTTCTTTTTCTCCTTCTCTTGAATAAACTAGTTTGCTCGGGACGATCAAAGATAAGTTTGGGGGTATTTGTTCAGTTGATAAAACTGCACATTTGTTATTATATTTTTCCTACTATTTCTATATTAAAAAAGGTCTTTATTATAATATATCATACATATGAGGGTTTATCTATAAAAATACTATTTTCATGTGTTGATATATTATAAGTAACATTTGGTAGGAAATTGTATGCAAAAATACCATTGACCAAATCTTAATGGTTAAGTTAATATCTCAATAAAACAAACTCTACTAATATTATTTGTTGAGTTATTGTGCAGAACTTGCACAGCTAAAAATCAAGGGAATCAAAGTTGTTAAGAGCAAACCTGCCTAATTAAGAAAGCAAACTAAGAAATCAAGTCTGGCAGTAATTACGAGAAGATTTTCAGCTTCTGAGATTCAAAAGATCACCACGTGGCAATATAGATGAAGCCCCAGAAAAATCCCCAAACGATCCCACTTTTTGGTCGCGGATCCGCGGCCAAACCCCCTATTGGCCGCGGATCCGCCGCGTGCCAGAGGGTTCAGAAGGTGGGATTTTTTCTGTTGGATCATAACTAGTTGCTTCCAAATTTAGAAGCTAGATTTATGGCTTTGGGACTATAAATAAAGACCGAGAGCCTCTTGGAAAAATCATCAAGTCGACGCGATCACGAAGTCCAAGACGGCTCACGCATCCAGGCTGATCATCAACGGTTCATCTACCTCCTTAGAAGAGATCGAGAAGCAAAACTAGGATTTGTAATCATTTTCTAAGGAATCAAAGTGTAATGAATATTGTTGATTAATAAAGGTAGCTCTTTTTCCTATTCTATTTCTTTGTAGTTTAATTATGCATTTTCTCTCCATCTCTTTTTCTCCCAACATGCGCGAGTAATTCTCCGCTTGTTAGGGTTCGTAGGATTAGGGTAGGTTAATGGATGATGAAAATACCTAAACTCTTTTTACGTCCTATAAAGTTTATAAACTTTATCAAAAGAATTATTAACATCTTAATCGGGAACGCTACCAATTCTTTGTTAGTCTCGACCGCAATTAGAGATTTGATTAATGATTGTTTTGGTAAAGGCTAGATATGAACGGAGTTCCGTGTCGAGATAGGGGTTAAGAGTGGGATTCATTTTCCCTCCAGAAACCCTAATCTACACGCATCACTGTCGTTCTAGTTTTAAATCTATTAAAGGATAGAAAGAGTAATTTTTAATTAATCATCCATAACTACTAAATCCTAATGAACCCTACAAGCCCTCCTCTTATATAAACTTACATCCGTAGTTAATCTAGATCTATATTTTGCATTAGTGTTTAAACGTAGATCTAGATCCTACAACCATTCTTCAATATTCTTTATCCTTCCTCTCTCTTTCAACACATCTAAAGTAAGATTAAAATATTCAACGTTTCCCTGAGGATGACCCGTACTCACCTCGGTCTAGCTACGCGCGACACCGTTCTGATTGCGGTTATTCTACAAAAACACTTTTTCGAATCAATCAGATGATCTCCGATAATCTTTCAGGTTTTATATGAGCTGTCGTCAAGACCCTGAAGATAGGAATTTGGCCTTCGCTTCATTTTTTTTACCGTGTCCGAATCCTGTTGGAGGAAGGACGCTGTAGTGACATCTCGTCTGCTATATCGAGACGAACGTCGAGGTGGTGACCACTCCGCGCTGGTGTGGGATGACCTCCGATAGTCTTTCAGGTTTTATATGAGTTGTCGTCAAGACCCTGAAGCTAGGAATTTGGCCTTCGCTTCGTTTTTTTTAGCGTGTCCGAATCATGTTGGAGGAAGGACGTTGTAGTGACATCTCGTCTGCTATATCGAGACGAACATCGAGGTGGTGACCACTCCGCGCTGGTGTGGGATGATCTCTGATAGTCTTTCAGGTTTTATATGAGTTGCCGTGACCCTGAAGCTAGGAATTTGGCCTTCGCTTCGTTTGCTGGTATTGTGTCTGATGTATCGAGATGAATGTCGCGGTTGTCTCTAGGTTTGTTGATGAACCGTCGAGGTTTGGAACTAGGGATTTTACCTTGGCTCCGTTGTTTGACCGTGGGGTCTTTTGTTGACGTCGCATCTGCATCCTGCTGGACTGCGAAGGAATGTCGTTATTGATATTGCGTCTGCTGTAACGAAACGAATGCTGAGGTGGAGCTGGGATTTTGCCGTCACTCCGCTTGGTGATGTTGCGTCCGAGTCCTGTTGGAATGAGGAAGATCACCGTTGCTGATTCTTAGGCTGTAGATATTGTCGTTAAGGTTTGGAACTAGGGACTATGTCGTGGCTCCGTTTCGTTGTGTCGCTTCCGTGCCTTGCAGGCATAAGGAGGAACGCTATTGTTGGCCTTCTGGGATGCAGATGTGACCGTCGAGACTTGGCTCTCTTTCTGATAGAGCCCGGTGGGATTATATGGTTTCCTCTTTGTTTGCGCCCCTGGATTGTATACAAGGATCGATGTGATCTCGCCTGTAGAGCAAGAGTTTCATTTCATTTCATTTTTTTATTTCTTCCCGCGATGCTCTATCATTTAGCTTTTATATCACGAAAGTTGCGATTGCCCAATCATTTCGGCTATTTGTCTTATTTTTACTCGCTTCTTTTTATTGCGAGTTGCCCAATCATTTCGGCTATTTTTGTACGCATACATTTTTTACTTGCTGATTTTGTCGCAAGTTGTCCCATCATTTCGGCTATTTTGTATGCATTTGTGGCTCGCTGGCTTTTCGCCACTAGTTTTGGGATTTGACACCGATTTCGGTATCAGCATCGCTACAACTGGGATATAGCCAGGAGCGAACCATCATTTTGCCGTGAAAGGGCTTGGAATTTGATACTGATTTAGGCATCAGCTTCGCTACAACTGGGATATTGTCAGGAGCGAATCATCATTTGCCTATGTCGATGTCGAACAAAGATGGCTTAGCAAACAGGGTTAGGATCCCATCGACTAAGGCTTTTGACTTTATGAGCCGTAAGGGTCTCATAAAGGTATTTCTCCCTACGAGTCGTGAGGATCTTGTAGGTGCGTTTTCTCCTTAAGAATCGTGAGGAGTCTTAAGTGTATGGTCTCTTTTAAGTCGTAAGGATCTTACAAGAGTATTTTCTACTTATAAGTCGAGAGGACTTACAAGGGTTGTTCACTGTGTAGACAAATCCCAAGTTGCTGGTGGGACTTTGTTAGGGAAATATTTATTCGCGCCCGTGGATTGTATACAAGGGTCAGCGTTGAACCGCTTGTAGGGCCAAAATTGGAGGTTGTGATGGCTGCTTAAGAACAGGTTCAGATCCCTGTAGCTTAAGGCTTTTGAATCTTATGAGCCGTGAGGGTCTCATAAGAGGGTTCTCCTTACGAGTCGTGAGGATCTCGCAAGTGTAATTTATCCTTAGGTATCGTGGGGATCCCTAAGTGTGTTTCTCCTTTGTGAGTCGTAAGGATCTCACGCATGTAGTTCCTCCTTACAGGGTCGAGAGGACCTTGCAAGTGTCTTTTGACGAGATTGCGCCCTTCCGGGTTTTTTACAAAACTCGCCAGTAGTCCTGCTGTTTTTACTCACGGAGCCCTTTCGGTTTTTCATCCGTGCCCATCTTTCTTATGGACATACCATTTTTTGGGGGCACCACGTTAGCCTGGGGACGGTGCGGGTTGGTAGTAGTTTGACGACGTTTCGGTCATGGGTCCAAGATTTTTCGGGCAGTGTACGATTATGCAGCTAGATTTTCTCGCAAATCTTCGTATCTTTTGTGTCGGAGGTGGATTCCTTGAAGAGAAGGATATGGGCGATTTCTTCATCAGAGTCACTTCCAAAGGTGATAACTTGCGATCCCTTAGTGTCGATTATGTGACAGTTGTCAGCGGCTCTTTTGCGCTCATCTGTCGTACTTTTCTGTTCCCGAAGAGCCTTGCGCTTCACTCGTTGAACGTGTTGTCGGTGGACAACATATCCCAGCCACCAGTTTTTAAAGGCTATGCACTCCTCGGTAGGGTGTGCAATCCTCTGATGGTATAAGCAGAAGTTAGGATGTATGTCCGCTTCATCAAGATGTGTACCGCCAGGAGAATTTCCTCTGAAAGAGGGCAACTTCATTCCCATCGATATGGCTTTGGCGAACCTTTTCCTTGTCTTAAACCTGCATTTATCTGTCGCGGGCATGCCTCGGTCTGGTTGGGGTGTTTTAACCTTTTCATCCAGTCGTCGGCGTTTGTCTTTTTCAAATATGGCCATTTCGCGCTCTTGATCAGCTTTGCTTTTCAGAAGAGCTTTGTTCAGGAATGCATCAATCATTTCGTCTGATGGCCCTAGAAGTTTCGGCTCAGGATCTGCCCCCAATTTCTTTGCGTCAGGAGCCTCTTCACCGTTTATCAACTAATGAGAGATCACGTGGCAGCTTGCCACATAATCCTCAGGTTCATCCGACGAGTCTTCTCCATTGTCGTCATTTCCGTCCTCGAGGACGTGGCTGAGAAATTCTTGGAGTGTGATTGGGGTCTGCGCCTTCTGGTTATATTCTTCCAGCGCGTCAATCTGTTTTTGCAGGTCCGTGCGCCTGTCATCAAGCTTCACGGGCTTTTTGTTCTTCTTCTTCTTCTTCGAAGACTTTGACGGCTGTTCCTGGGTGTTTTGCCCATTGCTATCAATTCTCGGTGTTTTGCGTGGTTTCAGCATCCCATCAATGACCTCGGGCTCTAGCGGACTTTTCCACCTGATGGCCGGGCATGTGTGAAGATCCTTCAGCATTCTTTTCGTCTTGGCTGAAAGAGCGACCTCCAATGGAGTTTCTTCTATAAAAGAGCACGATGCCCCCGGCGTGTCTACCTTTTTAGGGGCGTGAGGTTGTGGCGGGCTCACCTTCCAATTTTCAGATAGCGCGAACTTGCCTTGTTGGTATCGGTCCTCAATCCAGCCTTTGAAAATGAAGCAATTTTTGATTGGATGGCTTACTGCTTGGTGGTAAGGACAGTAATTAGGATTGTTGACATCGCCTGGCTGCAACGGAAGTTTTGGATCTGGCAGATTAATGAGTCTGTTGCGCACTGCCAGCTCGAACAGTCTCCTTGTTTTATCCTGGGGAAACGAGTGTTAGTTATATGTATGCCCTAGAGGCCATTACTGTACATTAGATGTATATTGTAGTGGATGCTGGGACATATATAGGTAGGACTTTCTTGCTCGACATGATAGTACGCTATCTGGTTGCTCTTTATCTTAACATGTATACTTATTGTCTCTCTATTACATGTTGATAAAGCCCTTAGGATGTGTACTCGACTTCCAGGACTGTGATGTAGATCATACTAGTAGGGCATGGGTAGTCAATGAGTACATCCTTCAATGTTCCTAGTCGTGGGAATATCGAGACAGGGCATCGATATTCCAGAGTAGACTAGCATATATCTTCTCGACCCATGTGATGGGCGATGGATGATCCCATATCCATTGGTGTTTGACATCAGAGACGGTATGCGGGTGCTTAATGGAGACTGGGTACACTGAACGGACTCGCCGAGAACTCCCAGATGGTATTATACCTCACGTCAGATGGCAGTTCTCTGGTGACACTGGTACAGCTTAGTCTGTTGACCCGAGATCGTCATAAAGTCTTGTGTGTCTCCCACAGTGCTTTGATTTCCACCCTACCGCGGCTCTACTGAGTCGTTCAAACAGGTGTTTTTTGGGTACAGTCCCGATTCACATGGAGGCAATGAGCAATAGGAGGGGATTCGTCTCTCCCGGTATTGGGGGTTGATGTTGCGCTATGCTCGACTGGCCATAACTGGAAATCCCTGGCCAGGGTTGCACTGATTTACTGGTAAGTGTTATCAGTAGTTTCATTCTTGTTATGGACCTTACATCGGCATGACTTATCAAGCTACTGGGGTCTGACGTTTACCACCCCTAGGCGAGATATGCGACATATCAGACGAACAGACCGGACTGTGTGGTAAGTGTTACTGATTGGATTCACAGGAGTGTGAGCAGGCTTGCTCGTTGATCTTCTGATCGCTCAATACCCGGTGGCCGTTACGTTTAGCAGACCGCTTGCGGCTTGTGGATGATTGATATGATCACCACCTACTGCCGGCGTATTGACGAGTCTTTAGAGTCCTACACAGAGGTTTCCTGGCTCAAGCGAAACGAAATAGGAGCGCATATGAGATATGTGCAGGACCGAGAATAATACCAGTATGTGATATTGTATTCTATTCTCGCGATTTGTATCATCGGACGGTTATATGTGATATAGCCGGGTTACCGAATCAAGTGTTGATTCGATATATTGATACACTAGATATTAGTCGGTTATATGCGATATGACCGGATCATTAAATCAAGTATTGATTTAATGATTTAATGTATAATTATATATTTGATATATTACTTTACATTAACTAGTATTTGTTCACTTATGATTGATTTTCTCACTTAATGTGCACAAGTTGTATATATGATATATGTTTGTGCACTAGTTTGTATCATGATTGATGATACATGCAAACTTAGGTGTGTGTATGACTTACACCATGTTTAGGTTAATGGTTGGGTTTTATTTATTTTATTTATTTTTGGCAAAAACAAAATGGTGGCTTTCTTTGTTTTTTTGATTGAAGCTTCATGAAGCTTTTTAAGCATCTTTGACAAAGTCTAACCATTTTGTTTTGCATGACATTTTCACTAACCTAACCATTAGCTCAAACTAGGGTTTAGTCTCTACAAAAGTTAACTCACCCATGGTTGCATTATGATATACTTCACTTGATTATTCATTTTAGTTAATTCATTTTATTCATTCTTATTCTTTTCTTCTTCTTCATCTTCTTCAAGAAGAAGAAAGCTTGCTAGAAAAATTTCAAGTGAAGATTAAGAGTGAGAAATCCAAATCCAAAGTGAAGCCACTTTCTATTTCTTCATCCTCTACCACTTACCATGTAGTATTGGGTGTTCTCTTCACAAAGTTCATGACCAAGTGAAGATGGAGCTTGAGTTTGAATCTCCTCGACGTAGATCATCTTCGGCCTCGAAGTCAACGACCTAGCCCGCTCATTTCTCCGAAGAAACCATCGCTAGAGTCCGGGATCCCGATGATCGCAGTGAAGGGACGTCAACACGGAGCTTTAGAAGTGAAGGACCGGATCTACAAAGGTTGTTATCCCTTTCACTTAGTAGCAAAGTAGTTTGCTTGCTTTTAGTTTCGCCTTACCTCTAGTATACGATCTTGCATAGGGTTGTTCGGCACATAAAAATTTGATTTTGGCATGTTAGATGCCTTGTGGAACTTCATGAGTGTGCCTAGAAACCCTACAACGAGTAAGGACGTCCCAGTCTCTCCTCGAGGGATGGGCATGGATGCACGTTGTTTTGGCGAACAACCGGTTTTAAGTTACTCGGCTGTTGTTGAGTGTTGGCGACGAAGGTTGCTTTCCCTTTCCCTTTTTCGTTTTGTGGCTCCGACTTCGAAGAGGAAGGCCTGTGGCCTATCTGGTCCATTTGGGTCATCTTGTCAATCAAGGCCTGGAAAGTGGTCGGCTTGAAAAACATCATGAATTGGGAAATGGTCGCCTGAGGGTCGAGAGAACCCACGAACATGCCTACCGCGGGAGCCTCTTCGATGCGTTGCTCGCATTTTGACCATAAGTTCCGCCACCGTATCACGTACTGAACCCATGTTTCTCCAAGTTTCACCCTGGCATTAATTAGTGCGGTAATCAGAGTATGCTCACTAGCGCTTACGAATCTTTGTATGAATAGCAGCTCTATCTCTGCAAAAGTTTTGACAAAGTCGTTTGGAAGTTCAGAATACCACTCGAATGTCGTCTCCGACAAGCTACCAACAAACTGGCTGAGCATAAGTTTATCATCACCCCCGGTGTTGCTGCACAAGGCTCTGAATTGAGCGACATGCTGATGTGGATTCCCCGTCCCTTTATATACATGAAATTTAGGGATCGTATATCCCGGCGGGTACCTTATTTGGTCATACCAGCCTGGATAAGGTCGTCCAGTCTTAACGATCTGTCCAGCCGCTTCGTTTGCCTGGTGAGCTTGTATTTGCTGAGCAATGTAATCATCCAGAGTGGCCTTGGAGATGGTTTCCTCTTTGGCTGCTGAAAGAGCCGAAGGGGGGTCCGATGTCTCCCCTCTGTCGTCTTCAATGATAACCGGGGGGTCTTCAGCTGGAGGTTCCGGCTGTAACATCATCCCAGCCATGTCTTAGAACAAAAGAGCCATTCTTTTTATATTGGCTGCCTGCTCCGCAGCCTCTTTTTCTTTCCTCTCGAGCATTCTTCGGAAGAACTCGGTATCAGTTTCTTGTTCCCGACGCTGCTCCGAGATCTCCGGATTTTCTTTTGGCCCAGTGAATGCGGCCATTGCAGTCAGCATCTCCTGCATTTTCTGCTGTTGTTGTTCCCGAGCCTTCGTTATCGATCGGGTAAGTGGTCGATGACCCTTGGAAGCACGGCTTTCTTCTTTTCCGGATGCCATGTAGACGGTATGCACCACCATGCCCCCATACTTAGGGCGTTTAGGTTCAGTGGTCTTGCGATTCGTCGCAGACTCAGAGATTTTCTCCGGTCTCCTTCTCTTGTGAGCGGTTAATGTTGACGGAGCCATTGCAGCGGGCACCCAGACGGATGCCATCTTCTGTGGTACTACAGGATTGCTCTTTTCTTGCTGAGCTTTAAGCTTCTTTGGCCGGCGAGAGTAGTCCTGGTTAATCACCGATTCCTGGACCTGTCGCCAGACTTTTTAAATTTTGGATGAAAGCCGCTGAGGGGGCTGCTCCGGCTTCTTTTCTGTAGTAATCTCCATAGGTGGAGGAGATCTCTTTAGCACGGCAGTCGGAGAGTTCTTGCAAACCCTCCTAAGCGATTTGAAGCTGTTCCCAGTCGGAACAGCAGCATCAATTTCCACCATGAGAGCTGGCAGAGTTATTCCATAAGGGGAGCTGCCCCCAGCCTTCCTTACTCGACGCCAATGACGACGGCGAGCATGTCGTGCGGATGGGATTGTCTCAGCCGTAGGGTGACCCCCTCATGCCCCCTGTATTGGTCAGAAGTTGTCGTTGCCAGCCTATTGAAGACTGATGTCCACTGAGTGGGGATGGCCAACCTATCGAAGGCAGACTTCCGAGTAGGGGAAGCAACCTTGACGATTTTGCCTGGAACAGGACCTGAAATAGTCAGTCTTGTGAAAACCGACCCTTTGGCAGGAGAAGCCGCCTTGACGACTTCGGGAGCAGGGATGGCTATCCTTTTTGGGATAACCCTTTCTGGTATCGCGGGCTTCTTCATGGGCCCAACTGAGCTTTGGCCCAGTCTGTCAAAGACTGAGGTGTTGGAGCTGGACGACCCATTGAGAGGGGCCGCAGTAGTTGTAAGCCAATCAAAGACTGACTTCTTCTGAGCTTCTTGTGATGGTACAGGAGCGCTGAAACTCGTTGGCGGGAATATGGTCCCAAAGAACAATCCAGTGGTGGCCTGAGTGACCTGTTCCACCGGCATAGTGAAGATGGAGGCCGCTTGGGGCCCGTAAGTCACTCCTCCGGACGGGACGGAGCGAGAATTGCAGTTGCAGTTAGTGCAGGTTGAAGCCATTGATCTTTTGTTTTCTGCACGGAGCAAGACACCAAATCTTAGTACCTCGAACCCAAGGGCAACCATATCAAACCGTGATTCGTTCGCGAACACGACACACGAAGTGTGGAGTGGAAAGAGGAAAAGGTCCGACCGGGCGTGCCAGAATCTGTTCTCCGCCGAAAGACGCGACTGGGACGTTGGGACGTCCGGGCCTGAATTCCGAGGGCAGATGCTATTTGGTGCTATCCGTCCACCTCTCCGAAGATGCCAAGTTGATTTATGGCACCATGTATTGAAGGTTTAAACGGATGCGGCCGATGTAGCAGACTTCGTCAAATTCCCCCTCATTTAAGGGGTTTTTTTTTATTGTGGGGACGCTCTTCCCTGCAGGCACAAGCCCCTGCAGTTAATTACGCTACCACATCGTGGTAACAACTTTCTCCTTCTCCAGATGGTCACTTCGTGTCGTGGGTGTTTGTTTTGTTTTTAGTTGCCCGTGGATTGTATACGGAAACTAATTTATGTTGTTGCCCGTAGGGCGTGGATTAGTCCAAATCCGTATTTTCTTAGATTTGGGTTTGGGTTGGGTTTAAGGATACGTTAGTCTCATTTGAGACTAAGATCAACTTAAACATTTGTTAAGGATACGTTAGTCTAATTTTAGACTAAGATCTACTTAACAGGATCATTTAGATCTAACAAAAGAGCATTTGGGCTCTATTGTTTTAGTTTAGGGACTTTGCGGTCAATTACCAGTTTAAGGACATGATGGTCCAAGGTTAAGGACATCATAGTCCGTGAGTTTAAAGACCTCACGGTCAAGGTTAAGGACATCATAGTCCGTGAGTTTAAAGACCTCACAGTCAAGGTTAAGGACATCATAGTCCGTGAGTTTAAAGACCCCACAGTCAAGATTAAGGACATCATAGTCTGTGGGTTTAAGGACCCGACAGTCCATGAAATGTATGGTTGTCGGGACCCGTCACCTCTCTGAAGACGTTGAAGGATTACAACGACAAATATTAGAGGAGTTCAGAGATGTACCCTTGAACCAATTTTGGTTGAAAGATCTGTAGTCCAATTTGGGGCTAAGATCTGTTAAAAGATTTATGAGCATATGGGCTCAGTTAATCTGCATTTGAGGACTTATGGCCAATCTTGGGCTAAGTCCAATCGAGTTAAAATGTTTAACATTTATTTTTGGGCTGTTGAGCCCTTACTTGGGCTTGGCCCTTTTAACAATGCTTGAATTCTGACAATATCTTGTCTTTTATTGAATGCTGGGCATTCATCGTATCCTTGGGCTTATTAAAGAACAATTTATATTCTATCAGCGCGACACATGGCGCGCTTGGCGTTTTGCGCCAGTCAAAAAGCACAGTGCGCTTCTGCCAAGTAGCGCGCACGTGAAGGACACGTGTCGCGCTTGGCGTTAAGCGCCAGATGATGGGTGCATTGTGCCAGTTTATGAACGCATTGTGCTAGTAGTTTAGTGGCGCACACATTATTGACACGTGGTGCGTCTGGCGCTGAGCGCCAGCCCATGAGCGCTGTGCGCTATTTCAAGAGCGCAAAGCGACACGTATCGCACTCGACGCTGAGCGCCAGTCTAAGACCGCAGAAGCGCAGTTCAAGAGCGCAGTTCAAGAGCGCAAAGGCGCATATGATCAATTTTATGATCCAAAAAGAGACTTTGTCTCAAGATTCTAAGAGCAAAAGTTCTTTATGTTGATGAAAGGCTTTGCCTTTATGGATCTATGATCTGTGAGGAAGAAGTAAATTCTTCTTTCATTTTATGATGAGGTCTTTTGATCTCTTTGTAAAAGACTTTTCGTGTTTGTAAATCTATGATCTGTGAGAAGATTTATATTCTTCTTCTTATTTTATGATGAGATCTTTTGATCTCTTTTGAAAAAAAAACCTTGGTCTTTGTAGATTTATGATCTTTTAAAGAAGTGAATCCTTCTTTTCAAATTAATTACGAGATTATTTCATCTCTATGTTCATCACCATTCTTTTTACCTTGAAGAAAAAAAATTCTTTCACTGAGAGCTTGGCTCTTCTTCTTTAAATTTCTCCAAGTTTTTTGAGGAGGCTTCTCTCTCTTTCTGTATATCTGAGATTTGAAGTCTAGGGGCCTTTTTATAGGGTAGGCTGATTTGTTGAATCGGTTAAAAAGATCTTTCTCTAATTGATTTGGGGATGTTTTCCCACCATTGGATCTTTGATCCTAGTGCTTCTGTTTTACAGAAGGCAATCTTCCTGTTTTTAACAAGATTGATAAATCTTTCCGTACAGAATTTATTCTGTCTTTTAGTAATTTTTATTTACCATTGGATCATTGATCCAATGGTGCTCTGATTTACAGAGCACAATCTTATTATTTGGAAAGATTTTGAGGAATCTTTTCTTAACAGAATTTAATTCTGATTAATTAATAATTTATCATTATTATTAGATCTTTGATTTAACGGTGGGGAGATTTTAGTTCCAGCGCTAGTGCACCCGTGCTTTACACGTGATGCGCTGCTTAAAGGGCAGCGCACATTGCGCTAGCGCACATTGCGCTAGCGCACCCGTGTTTTACACGTGGTGCGCTGCTTGGAGCACAGCGCACCTAGCGCTAGCGCACACATGGTGTGCTGCTTAGAGCGCAGCGCTAGCGCCCACGTGCTTTGCACGTGATGCGCTGCTTAGGGCGCAGCGCACTTGGCGCTGCATCTAAAGCGTTGCTTCATTTCAAAATTTGAATTTTGAACAGAGCTTTGCTCTGATTGGGGGAAACAGGGGCACTTTGTTAGGGTCAAAAGTTACACTCCGGTTGACCAAGTCAAAGTTAAAGTCAACCCCCAGCCAAGTGGGCTCGAGCCCCAACAAGCGGGCCCAAGCCCAAACCCAAGTCAAGACCGAGCATAAAAGGGACTGGCCTCATGATAAAAAGAATGAAGCAATAATTTAATTTAATGTAATTTTTTAAATAAATGTATGGAAGAAGGGCCAAAAGCCAAAATTTTGTAAACCCCATAACTTATGTGCAAAAAGAAATAAGCACATGAGACATGGGTAGGCACAAGTGTCATTTAGAAAAGCCTAAAGGGCTATACGTAAAGTGTGTAGCCTATAAAAGGCAAACATGATGAGAAAATTAATAACAGCTTTCATTTCTCTCATAATTTCTAGGGTTTTGTACCTCCTTCTTCTTCCCCGGGTTTTTAAACCTTCTTTTTTTTGAATTAAATCAAGAGTTTAACTCTTTTTTCCCAAAAAATAATAGTTTTTCACCATAAAACCCTTGAAGGGGAGTTCAAATCTCCCATCAAATCTCTAAAAGGGAGATTTTAATTCTCACTGCCTTTTTTTCAAGATCCAACAAAAGGAAAGGAGGAAGAAGGAATCCATCTCAAAAGAACCCATTTTTTGGAAGTCTAAGGCTTGAATAGGAAGGAAAGGGACTTCTTTTTACCATCCAAAATCTGAATCTTTTGGGAGTTTAACTCCAAATCAATTTTTGAGGAGCTCAACTTCAATATCCAAATCCTTAAAGGAGTTTAACTCCAAATAAAAATCCTTATTTTTCTTGGAGTTTAACTCCAAAGTCCCTTAGGAATTCAACTCACAGTTCAGGGGCTAAGCCCCATTTTCTGCTGGCACCCAGCGGTTGCGTGCCGAGCGCGTGACCCGTTGGCGTCCAGCACCCACGTGTCTGACGCATGTCCCGCTGGCGCTTAACGCCCACGGGCCGGGCACGGGCCGGGCACGCGCCGCGCATGTGACCCGCTGGCGCCCAGCATCCACATGCCGCGCACATGACCCTTTGGCGCCCATGCACTTTTTCACGTGCCAGCTGCCATGCGCCATCTCATGCATCCTTAGGTCGCTCATCATCATTTTTTTCCCACACGTTTCACACTCGAAACACTCCCCCGTTGGAAATTGTTTTCTAACGGCAGCTTAGTCCCTTTAACCCCCAGCCAACTATCCAGGTTGCGGGACCTACGTAAACTCTATGAGGCCCCCGATACGTCCAAAACACCTTCAAAACACAACACACGCACAATGCACATTGAGTTCGCATAACCAGTTTTACCTATCAATCGGAAATTCTCTCGCTCCAAAGGTAAGGGGTATTTAACGATAGCTTAGTCCGCAGCTTCCGGAGATTCGAATCCCCACAATCAATATACCCCGACGTACCCTAGACAGGGGAAATCTGTATACGCCTGACAAGCGCGTGTATTTCTATCTCAATAGGGTAACGAAAAACACTCTACAAGCATGACTTATTAGTTTGTTGGGGGTCTGACAATATCTACCTCCCAGACCTGGTATATGACACTATTTAACGAAGAGACCTGACTGTACGGTGATTGTCACTGATATGCTCTGTAGGGTATGGATGTTTTTTCTTGCGACCTTTATTTTGACATATACCTGGGTAGTTGTTACGTACAGCTAGTGCCGTTGACGTGCTTATGGGTTATGTATGTGATACAATAACTTACTGCCAGGGTATTGTTGAGTCTTTAAAGTCCCACGCAGATGGTTTTCCGCTCAGGAAAAACGATATAGAGTGCGTATGTTGATACATGCGAGAGTTCGATTAAACACGTGTATATAATATACGTGCATTAGTCGAGCATTTGATAATACCAGCCGGTTATCTTTGAGCCCGGAATTTGAGTCAAGTGTTGACTGAAAACCATATATGATATGGCTACGGTTTACAAGTATTATGCTCTTTTTTATTCTCTCATTTGGATTTGGATTTGATACAAATACAATATATATATATATATATATATGATATTATGTAACACCTTAGGATTTCGATTAGTGTTAATTAAGCGATAATGCGGGTTTTTGGTAAAAAGTTTACCAAATTGGTTTCCTCACATTTTATAACATTTAATTAATAATTTATTGTTATTTGTTATGGCTTGCACACACTTGTGCATGTTAATATGAGGACGTGTTTATGTTAATCTAGTTTAGTGAGCATGACACTTTAATCCAATCCTTGCTTTGCTTTAACCCTAAACCCTAGATATTTGTGTGAGATATTTTTTTGGATTGAGAGAGGTGGCTTGTGAGTCATGGAGGCATTTATGTGGGAATTAATGGAGGTGAGGGGAGAGAGTAAGAATAAGGACTTATCTCACCCTACAATCACCTCTCTTTCTTTTCATCTCACCCTCTCTCATTCTCTATCATTCTTCTATCTCTTCTCATTATTCTAATTTCCTTCAACCCTCAACTGAACACTTACCTTTCCAACACAAAACCTTCACTAAACTTCACAAAATCTTCACCAAATCACTTCTTAAGCCTTGTTTTGCTTCTTAGATGCCTTGGAGCTTGGAAAGCTAGGATCATTGAGCTTGTGGGAGTAGGTAATGATCTCTATTTGTTAAATAGGTGTTTATAGTATTGTGTATCTCATTCGTTTCAGTTTAGAACACTAAAAGTAATGTTTCGTGCACATATCGTATTTTTAGTGTCATATTGTGATATATGTGATCTGCTGTGACCCAGTGTGTGTACTAGAAAATCTAGCAGTGTAGTTGTGTTGTACTAGAGACCCTAAGCCTTTACCTGAAACACGAGACCCACCTGCTGGATTTGGCCAGCGACATTCGTGGGAAATCCGGCGACCTCGGCCATCTCAGGGATTTTGGGCTTGGGTTTTGTAGGGTAGCTGTCTGCAGTTGTTTAGCGGTGTTTGGTCCTGTTTGATTTTTGAGTTTTGACTGTATACAAAATATGGGATCACTTTGCTTGTTTCTAGTGTTACGAATACGTGTGTTACGTTATCCGACACGGTACGTGTAATTTGTGTAGGTTTTGCTCTTGGGTTGGTTTCGTAGTGTTGCTATGCATGTTAGCCACTAGACGAACACTTGAGAGTATGTTTGGAGTTGGTGCGTCGGTCAAACGTAGTTTGTACATGTTATTGGTCGATTGCTAATATGAACTTGTTATATTATTGTTTTATGATCTTAGGGACGCAGGCGAGGACTTCGGACGCTGTGAAAAAGGAAAAGCGAGTGGTTGGCTTTATTTAGCCCAAGATCATCTGTGAGTAGATTTAACATCTACAGGGGAATCGCCCGCAGGGCATTATGCGTTTGGGCTAGATATGATATGATATTAGTCGCATGTTTATATTGCACATATAGAATTTGCGCATAAACTTCATTGCATATTATTACTTGTTGTGCTTGGACTTATACCCATTGGACACCGCAGGACGTTATATGATATGTTGCACTATTATTGACGGCTCATGTTGCACGAGCACTGATTGTATGCCACACACATCGTCGATAATTGTCATGACACACACAACCCATATACATACGAGATATAGTTGACACCTATACATACGTGATATTGTATGGTTAGGGACATTGAGACATTGATTCATATTCCATTATGCATATGACATATAGCATACCTGTATACCTATATGCTTACACATATGCCTTGACACGCCTACATGCTAGCTATCCATATACCTATATGGTATTGTACCATTAGAGATAGGTATATACACATATGAGACATAGCTACATGTACATCTTGCATACATGCTTACATGTTCACCCCTATATGATGTTGCGTTGGATTTCAGAGAAATTAGGAACCGCATGATATATTTAATAACTTATTGCAGTTAAATAGCGGTTTTCCTTTATATGCTCATATTACTGTTTCATATTGCATATATTATATTTCATGGATTTCGCATTGATATATGGATTTCATATGATATTTTCTGGATGTTTTACTCCTGGGTATATATATCAGTGGTATGGGACGCTGATATATATACATGTATATATATATCAGTGGTATGGGACGCTGTTATATATGTACACCTATATAATATATATATCATCATAATGATCTGTGCAAATATTCTTATTCATTACTTGATGTGAGGGGCATGTGTACCCGATGTGAGGGGTCGATGTGCCCGATCTGAGGGCCGATATGGGGGCCGATCTGAGGAATTTGGGATTTAGATTGTCTTGATAGACACTGGTCCTGCCACGATGAGGATTCCGTGAGGATGACATGTTTTATTCCGTACTCCGCATTTATTTGATATGCATTGCTTCATGTATTAGTAGCACCTGATAGAGTACCTTTCATGACTGTTGCATATACATATTGTTGTTTATTGCTATCAGCTTGCATGTGATAGATTAGCGCGGTACGTGCATACTTGCGATTACCTGCATATGTTATTTACTATTCACGAGTTGGCAACTCATCCCCGTTGTGCCACAGGGTTGTACAGGTTGTCCCTCAGAGTAGTCAAAGGCAGGGCTTTCTTCTTCCTATCGTATCATCTTTTGCAGCGGATACCGCTACGGCTAACTGGTGCAGTTTTGCTATAGGTGGGTTTTGTGGTTATCCGATATTGCTCATTGTATATTCGTTGTATCATGTACTCTCCATCTACCATTTTCATGTATTGACTTAGAGACGGGTTGTGAGAACGATATTGTATATTATTTGATGACTCTGGAGGTCTTTTATGCAGTTTTAATTATATCATCTTTTTTCTTCGCTACGGCGTCGTATATCTGTTGTGGTGGTTGTTTTCCGCCTTTGGGCGTGGATTTGCTCCCGTTTGGGATGCTTTACTTATATCTTTTGTTGTACCCTTTTGGGGGCTTGTTTTACAAAGGAGGTGCTACCAAATTCTAAAGGAATTAAATTTGGACTTTAAAGAATTTTGATTGAGATTTCAAAAGTTTTAACAATGTTATTATCACTTACTACTTTTGATGGTTTAGATTGCTTGGTTTTCGGCTTACTTAAATTACGTTACGCCTGGAGACGTTACGTAGTTTAAGGGCCGTCACGTGCCAAATTTTGGGTCGTGACATACTAATACATTGTCACGCCCCGCTTCCTAAAATACGGAATACGAGGGATGACTCTACGATCAAGGAATAATCCTATCGTGGTCACACTTTGGTTTCTAACATTACATGATAATTAGTAAACACATCACAAAGTAAAGAAAATCGCAATCACTACTTTATTAAATTCAATCAAAATGAGTCAACTGGTTACAAGGAGTTAAATAACAAGATAAACTACTAACCAAATTAAAAGAGTTATTTATTAAAAGCATAAGGCAATAGCACGGATGTCACTGCCTAAATTTCCGCAATCTTGTAGGGCAAGTCCTAATCCTAAGCTGGGTCCACTTCGTCTTTTGAGCATTCATACTCAGGTCATCAGGGCGCCGCAATATAGCAATATATAATTGTGCGATAAATTAAACATGAAATAACGTGCATGGTAAATAATGATAAGTGGATGTGAAATAGCAGGCACAGGCGAATAGTGTAGTATGTGTGTCAAATCAGTAATCAATATAATATCTATATCGCTAAACCTATCGGTCTTTAAGTCAATTTGAAATCGATCGGTAGAAAAGAGTTGTCGTGTTTAATGTAGGTCTCGTGCATATCCGAGACTATGGTTCACATTGCCTGAGACATAACCCTGCAGCCGTGCCGCTGGGCTCACGACCTACTCAGTATATATATATATATATATATATATATATATATATATATATATATATATATATATATTTATATATCGTTATTCGAATGATCATCCACTAAACACTATACCTTGCAAAATACGGGTTAGATTCCACCCTTGATTTCCCCATTTCCCCCATGTTACAGTATATTCATGTATCGAATTAGTTGTGTACAAGTACGTATCACTTTCACTGTTCAATCACAATTTCACTTATATCACTATCACATTCAATCACTTTCACTGACATACTTATCACACCCAATCGATACCATAAATCACTCAACAATGCACTACTATCACTAGGGTGTCAATGTAATTGGTCACTAATCACTAAGGATATAACAGTCACATGATATGATAAGAATGCAGGAAAAATACACTTCAATTAAAATATGGGCGGCCGTGCCATTCGGGTTGGAAAATTCACAGTAATTCATACGTGCATAATCAAGCGAAGAAATATAAAATAAATAATAAGTAGAATCATTTATATAAGTATTAAAATTGGTTTCAGCTCAATCGGGGTACTGGTTTGTAAGTTATGATCACTTTAAAATGGGTGTTCACTGTTGGAATCCCAATTTCAGAACTAGAAGTCCAACTTCGAAATCATCAATTATATACAGAATTAGGCGTCTTTACAGTTCAATAAAATGTAGAGTTATCATTTATGATTCTAACGCAATAGACGGATCAATAATATCCATCGTATATAGGGAGTTACGGTATGTTTAGTGTCACTACGTATAAACTGTTACTGCAGTAAACAGCCAGACATGTCGATGATATAAATTATGTTATAAATACCAAACTATGATGGAATTTGGTGAAACTAGTTGTATATGAAATATAACTCAATTTTCTATGCATCGATATAGGATCATGTACATTTTCATATTTTAACGGAGTTTATAGGTGTTTAAAAACGGGTTTTAGCAAAGATTGCTGCTTTGGAATACAGTCCAGATCCGTATCGCTCTTCAGTTTTCACTGTCGAAACAAAATAATATTCAGTAATCATTTCCAAAGATTCCTAGATTATTTAGTTCTCTTCGTAATGAGCCTAAGCACGCCACGATACGATTTATGTGCGATTTACTACGAATTTAATACGGCGATATATGTAGTAAATTTCAGATTTCGTGTCAGTTATCGGGGATGTCATTTCATGCCCGAAACTATGGTATTTTAATTCCAAATTCCTACATTATGTTCATTATCAGTAAAAGGGTTCATCGATCTCAAGTTCTGTCATTTTAACATAGGCTTTCACTTAGAGTTTCGCATCGAACACACAGCTTTGTGTGCGGGTATCATTCGAAACATCAGTTCATTCTATTTGATTGAAACGATAATTGATCCATATAAATTCTACACGATATCATCATGGAATATTTGACCCGATTCATATTCCATCCAACCCAACCAATAACAATAGATGGATGATTGAGATTTAATGACATTTTGCGATATAAACCTATTAATGTTATAACTTCAATTTAACTTAATCGATCCAGTTAATATAATTAGCATGTAAAGCAAGTGAAGTTCACTTGCCTGACGATGACAACGGCACAACAGCGGCGGCGGTGATTGCACACGTGGGCACGACACGCACGAAGAGAAACCAACACAAACAGCAGCAACAGTACACCTAGGCTCGGTGTGGAGTTTGAGCTCGGGCTCGTGTGGTTGCAGCAATGGAGACGGTGGCCGGAGCTATAGTGGTGACGGTGGTCGGGTGGTGATGGCAGTGCGGAAATTAAAGCTCGGGTTGCAGCTTGAGGTTGTGAGGGGGTCGGCTATGAAGTCGGGGGGGGAGACGACGGCGATGGTGATGATGATGGTGTCGAGGAAGGGCTGGGGAGTTTGCACGGAGGAGGTGAGGTCGGCGGCGGCGGTGAGGGGTCGGTTGCCGAAGTGGCAGAAGGAGGCAGCGGCTGTTGGGGGATCTCGGGTGCGGCTATGGTGGTGACGGGGGAGCTGGAGGCGGAATGAGATGGTTGCTGAGGTGGTCGGGGGAGGAAGTTGAGATGGTGGTCGGAGCTTGGTTGAGTGGTGGTCGAGGTTGAGCTCAGGGAGGTAAGGGGTAGGGGATGCGGGGGAATGAGAGAGAGAGGATGAGTGATTGAGAGATAGAGATAGAATGAGAATTAGAGAGAGAGAATGAGAACTAAAGAGAGTTTAATTGGGTTTATAAGAATTGAATTTTGTGTGATGGGAATTAATGGGGAAAATAAATGGTGTTAACATTTGAGAGGATTTGAATTTGGCGGAAGAGTAACGGTAGATGAGAAGAAGGGGGGAAAAGAGAGGGATTAGTTTAGGTGTGGGCTTTGTGGGTCGGCCTAGGTTGGGGTTTAGTTTAGGATATTGGGTTTGGATTTTAGTGTAGAGATTTAAAATTAGAAGTTATGGTTTAAGGGGAAAACAATAATAGGAAGATAATAGAAATTAAATTAGGAATAATATCGAAAAGTATTTAGAAATTATTTATATAAATACAAATATGGTACAAAGGAAACCGATTATTACATCATATCCCCTTTACAAAAATTTCGTCCTCGAAATTAAAAGAACAAAAAATATGAAGCAATGTTCTCCTCACGTTCCCAGGTAGACTTTCTTGGAGAACGACCACCCCAAGAAACTCTAACCAGTGGAATGACCTTGTTCTTGAGCACCTTCTCCCTGCAATCGAGAATGGTGGTAGGTTGATCTTCATAAGATAGATCGGTTCCCAGCGCCAACTTTGAATGGTCCAAAATGTAGCTATCATCTCGAACGTAGCGTTGTAACTGAGACACATGGAACGTATTGCGTACCCTGGCCAACGACGGAGGCAAGACAAGACGACAAGCCACCTCTCCAATCCGCTCTAACACCTCGAAAGGTCCGATGGATCGGGGGCTTAGTGGTTGAATGCTCAAAAAATGATTCTTCTTTTGATTAAAAGAAAAGTAAAGGAAGTAAAGAAGAGATGTTTTAGTAGTAAAGTAACCGCAATCAATAACGGTGTCGCTTGTATCTAGACCTTTAGTGAGTACGGGTCGTCCTCTGGGATTCGTGGAATTTTATCTTTTTTGCTTTAGATTGGTTGAAAGAAATAGTAAAAAAAATCAAGAAAATGGTTCAAGATTTAGTTGAAGTAATAGTTTCAAGAAAATTAAGAAATTGTTTTCAAGAAAGGAAATCAAGAAAATGTTCAAGATCTAATTATCAAAAAAATATGAAGAAGGCTTGTAGAATTCGATCGAATTTAGTAGCCATGGATGACTAATAAAGATGATTCATCATATCTATTGACAGTTTAACACTAGATTGATGGTGATGAATGCGGATTAGGGTTTCTTGGAAGAAACTTGGGTTTCTTCACTATAGTCCCTTGTCCTTTCATTGATCCTATTCATTTTCTAGCCCTTCACAAAAAGATCGTCAATCTTATCTCAAATCGTGGTCAAGATTATCAAGAATTTGATATCGCGCCCGATGAGGATGTTAATGATTCTTTTGCGAAAGTTTGTAAACTTCATAAGACTTAAGAAAAAATATAGAATTTTATCATCCATCGATCTACCCTAATCCTACGAATCCTATCAAGCGGAGATTTACTCGCGCATCATGAAAATAGAAGAAAGATTAGAGGAAGAATTCATAATACGGAAATTTAAAGAAAGCGAAAGGAAACTAATTATCACCTTTATTATTCAACTTCAAATTACAACTTCTTCAATCCAAGATTACAAGAAGTATTGCTCTCGATCACTCCCTTGAAGAGGTAATTTTTCCATCGATCTTCACGTTGCTCGATCACCATGAGTCTTGGACCTGTCGTGGATCGCGTGCTCGTTGATGATGATCGGCTTCGTATAAAGGAGTCTTGAATGATGTCGCTCAATGAATTTCTCAATGATTATTGATCTTGGATCTTGGATTTGTTGAATTTGTTAGCTCTTTTTTTTATTTGATTTGATCAAGAACTAGAATAAAATTGGAACCTTTTTAATGTAACCCTAGGTCCTTTTTATAGCCCATAATTAAGCTTCCCCAACAAGCTAGGTTGTTACAAAGAAGCTTCCAGAACAAGCTAGGTTGTTACAAAGAAGCGTCCTCAATAAGCTAGGTTGTTACAAAGAAGCTTCCAGAGAACCCCGAACCCCAAATCCCTGAATCGGTCGCGGATCCGCGGCGACTCGGCCAGACTCGGTCGCTGTTCCGCGGCCTATTGGTGAGCTCGTTGCTTCAAACTTCTATGGTCTTATTCTGTTGATCTCTGGGTCTTTATGTGATATCTGGAATCTTCTTATCTCTTCTGAATTTCAGCCAGTATTTGATTCTTCGACTTTCTTGTATTTTATTGGCAGATTCCTGATTCCCGATATCTGACCTGAGCTAATCTTGCATAAGATCTCAATGAAGAATGTGAGATACAAAATATTATGCGTAAAAATATTAAACATACAATTTCCTTCATAATGTTGATTATAATGTATAACACATGTAAATGATATTTTGCAGATGAACTTCTAATATGTGTTATATTATACTAAATACATTTAGATGATTAAGAAAAATAAGGAAATTGTCATGTTAAAATTGCACTATTTTCGACTGAACAAATTCCCTCAAACTTGACTTTGATCATCCCGAGCAAATTTTATTTATTCAAAAGAAGGAGAAAAATATAAAGAAAAAGAAAAAACTAACTAGCACACTTTCGTAGGCAACACGATTGCACTGAGCACGTGCAACAAGCCTTTAAACCTCTAGGTGTCCCTAGTAGGAGGAGTGTTGTCTCCTGAGGGTTTTCAGCGGATTGCACCCATAAAATCCTATAATAAAAAAAAGATGGTGAAATTTACATATAAAGATAAGAACTATAAAAGAAAGAACTTGAAAATCAGAGTTTCTAACTACACTAGCTTTTCGGTTGTCATGAGCCATATCTTAATAGTCATGAAAAGATGTTATAAATGACATCATCCCTCAATAAAACATCGCATTTATTCTTCATGCCTATCTTTCCTCCAAACACCGATCATATACCCCTACATGTGTGTAAAAGGAATCCCTACACTCGGAGAATTCAATTCAAACTATCATGCTCTTGTCCATCTACCTCAATACTTTTTAGTCGGTGAATATTTTAGATAGAATTGCTCACACATTCTTCATGTGACCGTTAATATTTCTTGAGGTACTAACCGACCGATTACTAAATGTGATCACTTATTAAGCGTAATTAGCAATTTTCTCGTCTTGCAACACCTAAGACTTAGCAGTGACTCCTAAATCAGTTGGTCTAAGGTACAAGGTGATGAAGCACCCTCGCTATATTTTTTTATGCTGTCTTGGTGATTACAAAACCAGTGTTCATTTTTCTTCACCATTTTATACTTTTATGCTTTATTTATTATTTTCTTTGTACTTTGGCTTTTAGACAAGAGCATTTCAATGTATCCTCTACTAACTCGAGTTTCAAGACGTGTGTAAGTGCGTATAATAAGGTATCAACATTCAGATATTTGACTTCCAGAATAGGAAGTATTTTTCAGACTTTTTTTTATCCTCAGATTAGTGACTTCCTTCATCTTACTAACCCTTGGGACAACGGCTCATTACTACTTATTACTAGTTTCGTTTAAGAAAACATCTAATTTTCTTGGTTTTCTTAAACTCTTCCAATCTTTTAAATATAATTTTTCACTTTCTAATCTTTCATTATAAAAGAAAAAAAAATTAAAAATTTTGTGCTTATGCAAAATGTAATGCAAAGTAATGCGTAAATAAGCACAACCCATTTTGAGGAACCCCGATCGGGATGGTGCGGGTTATCGCACATCCTCAGGCCTCGTATAGTGAGATGCTGGCCTCCTCACGGAGTATCCGAACTCGATGGAATTTTTAATGCAATTTTTAAGAAAAATGTGATTTCTATTTAATAAATAAATTCTATTTATATATATATATATATAATCAAAATATCTACTTTAAATATACATTATATATATTCCATGTTTTTCTAAATCAAGGGAATCACAAATTTCATGAAACTACAATTACAAATCAATACAATTCCAATATTACACTAAAATACCGTATACAATGAAATCTAGGTTCTATTCACTAGAAAACTTCATTTTATAAAAACTACATCTATGAAAAACCCTAAAGACGATAATTAAATACTTGAGGTGTATTTTGAAAATATATCAAAACTATTTTTCATAAAATCCGCTCAAGTTATATTAATTTACAATAAGGACCCTAGTAAACATAGGTTAAAGCGGGACCAGTTCTTTTGAGCCTCATGGAGCCGGAGAATATGGGTTTTTGCCTATCTAAGCTAGACAACCTAAACAACGGTGTTATCAATACGGTAATTGTCTTGGAAAAAGACACAAATCCTGCCGTCCATGTGCAGCAGTTACCGATAACAACAAAACTAATTCAGGACTTCAATTTTTGTAAAGTGTGTGTCTCAGACAGAGTCTTAATCTAATATGAAATCAATCTGACTTGAATTCAATTCAAGTATAACTACAATACAATATGAAACCATTTATACCAGAAATTAATCTATATCAACATGACTCGACTGAACCGAATTATGGATATACTCTGATTACATGACTATCCATTTATATCCATTCCGTTTACATGATATCATGATTTCGGCTAGTCGTATACAACCATTCATTACATTACATCAATACAATAAGACATTACGGGGTTTTAATGGGGTAGACTGGTACGGAACGTGTTAAAGGTGGCACGAGGTAGTCACTATAAGACGTAACTATACATCAATGTCGTTGTTCCGTGGTTTTATCGACGGAGCCTTGTACTACAGGTTACCAAAGTCCACGGTGTAAGTTGGACTCCTCTCGTATACACTGGCATATTCTGTACCAAGCTACAAACAACTGCTTTAACATAACAATCAGACATCATAACAGTTATATTCTCCCACCTGTCTATTCTATTTCTTTCTTTCTTTGGGACTTACCGAGCGATTGTTCGCTGACGACATTCTTTATCTCTTCTTTCTTTGGAATGTTGTCAAGAGGACCCGACTCTGAGGATTTCGAGACCAGCCAGGAGCACTTGGAGCAGACCACTGAGCAGCACGACCTTTAGGCTTTACTTGTACTTACTTTTCATTCTGTTCATGTCATTGTTTAGGCATTGCTTTCCATTTCTGTATTTACATTTTCAGTTGTATTTGTAAAGAAATGTTTAATAAATAAAGTTGTTGTTCAGTTACATCTATTGTCATTTTTCTTGTGTACGTTCATTATATTGCTTAGATAAGCTTAGCGTGTTTACTTCTGAGTAAATATGTAGCGGGCCTCGTCACGTCTTCTTACCCATACACTGGGAAGCGGGGCGTGACAGATTTTGTTGGCGGCCCATGCAGGTCAGTGCTGCATGGAACTCTACCATGCAGGTCAGTTCTGCATGGACATGCAGGTCAGTACTGCATGAAGTCCTAAGCAATATAATATAAGAATCGGCAACTAAAAACATTTTTTGCATTTCATATTCCTTGATCTTACAATTTCATATATTTTGAATCTATCTTAACCCTATTTTTCTTTCAAGGTTATGGATTCTCCAAACAATACCAGCACCAACTTCAAAAATACACCACCACCTCTACCGCTTATGTCTACCGTTGATGCTCCGATCAATGAGCAGACGGTACTGCTTGAGGCAATCCGAAGCTTCCTGGACGGACAGCAGCAGCATACTGCTATCTTACTGAACCGTCCAGAAGCGGAAGCGCCCGGAGTAAAGAAATTCCGGGCATTGCACCCAAAGCAATTTTTTGGGAAAGAGAGCCCTTTAGAAGCGGAAGAATGGGCTCAGAGTATCGAAGACGATTTGGCCGCAACACAAATGCCAGAGATCGCTTGGGTGAGAGTTGCGAAGCTGCAACTTACTGACAACGCCCGAATTTGGTGGAAGGCAGAAGAAATCCGTCTTGACAAGCCGATCGAATGAACAACTTTTCGCGACATGTTCGACGTGAAATACTTACCAGAGACTGCCCAATTTGACATGGAAGAGCAATTCATCCACCTACAATAAGGTTCGATATGGACCAAATTTGTGGATGAGTATGATGCGGAGTTTACCATGCTCAATAGGTAAGATATGTCTCAATATTCGATTTTCAAATATCACATACTACACAGCTAACAAAATATCGTAACAGGTTCGCAGCACACTTTATACCGATTGCTAAGATCAGGTCCAGAAGATTCCAGCAAGGGTTGGACTAGGAAATCCAAGCTGCTTTAGCTACAGGAGATTTCTCAACCCACGACTTAGCACTGAAAGCTGCCTGTAACGGTCGAGATTTCTAATAAAATAACTCTTATTTTAAATTCCTAGAGTCGAGTGGTTATTTACGTATTTTGTGGGTAAAAGAATGTTTTTGAAGAAACTGGTATTAATAATTTTCAAAGCATTGAATAGGATTAAAAGAATTTTCTAAAATCTATTTATTGTTTTTATAGGCTTAAAATGTTTTAATAAAATTTTATAATGCCTTAAAATAATCTACATATTTTTATTATCAATTAAAGTAATTAATTCGTAATTAAAAATATTTTAAAGGATAAACTAGGTATTATATAATTATTATAACTAAGCTAGAACCGTAAATATAGGATATATTATTTATTTTGGCCCAAAATTATTTTTATACTTAAGATAACAATAAAACCTATATTCTGAAATTTTCCCATAATTTTTCCGTAATTTTAACTATTTTTAACAAATTTTCTAACCCAAATCAATAATTTTAAATAATCTGCAGAGTTTTTATTTTAATTAATTTTTATTTTATTTTTTTTTTAAAAAAACCTTTAACCTGGACCGTTGGATGCTCGATCCAACGGCCCAGAACCCACCGACGCGCCCACGTGGTGGGGACCACGCGAAACGCGTGATCCCCCCACGCGTGACACGTGGCGCAGAGGCGGCGGCTCGTGAGCCGTTGGATGCAGATCCAACGGCCACGAAGCAGAGGCGGCGGGCGCAATCATCAGCTGATGATTCTGCAATCATTGGCAGCGCGGATTTTTGCGTTGATTTAACAGATTTTTGGATTTTATGGTTATTGAAAAAAAACTATAAATAGGCACTTCAAACCTAAAATTCTCACAACTCAGAACTCCAAAAATTCTGAAAAAAATACCGGTGCCTTTATATCGACGACGCCGACGCTACGGCTCCACCCAATCACCGAGGAGAAATCTGAGCGCGGAGCTATTGAGAATTTTGTACACGCTTACGTTTTCAACCCTTCGGCATCCGACTCAAACAAAAGGTAGGATCCGCCTCTCTCCCCTCTTTCTGTCGCCTTCTTCTTTTCTCAATAACCTAGTTCCAACTTCTAATCATCAACCCCCTATTTAAAATGTTGTTATAATATTCGTGCATGCCTATTCCTTGTACCCTCAATGATGATAATGTTAACCCATGTTTTAAAACGGTGTTTAATTTCCTCTGTACACAAAAATATATTGCACTCTCATACTACCTGGAATCTGATATGCTTAATGTCATAACCCATGAATTGTCAATTCACCTCTGACATACCCACACTTACCCGTACTATCAAAATGATCTCGAAATAGGTTACTTCCACAAAATACCCTCGTTTAATTAAAATGTCATATTTGTTTAAAATATCCATAAGAGATAAGATATGTGAAATAAATATATTAGATACGACATACATATATTTTACTTACACTTTTCATCAGCTACTATAATGTTGTTAAACCCCTTCAACTTTTTTTAAAGAAGAAAATACTAAATTTAAATAACGGCTTATGGTTTTTCCAAAACAAACGTATTTTCTAAAACGTTACCCTGAATCTAAAACACTATAATTTCATAAAATTATTAATTTCATTTAAATACCTCGACCTTTATTGAAGGGCCATTTTCCACAAGGATCATAATCCGTATAAAGATATCTTTTCGAAAGGAATATCTAGTACCTTATTAAAAGGATATTTTCAAATAACACCAATCTAGGACAAAGGAAAGGTTGTAGGCATCGATCATTTATCTAAACCAGACTTTGTGGTGCCTAGGCTAGACAAGTGGGGAAGGTAATTTTAAAAGGCCCGTCTCACGGTGATTCGTGAGCGGATCCCTCCTTTCCTTACTTGTGCTTACCTAGCCACAATTGGCGGTAAAGAAGCGATTTGAGGATCTCACAACTTGCCCTTTGGAACAGTTAGGAGCAGTCTAGTTTTTCAAATAAAAACCTCTTGCAACTTGTCCTTATAAAAATCTCTTGCAAAAGATTTTCAAATAAATATCGAAAGGATATTTTTCCGTAAAACATTATGTTTTTCCAAAATGATAAATATCCCAAATCTCATGGTTTTTCTTAGAAGTAATAAAAGATAATTAAACACTATTATTCTTTTTACTAAGCATTCTCTAATATGACACGAAGTACTTTACGAACTTTAGAAAATAAAACGAGTGGTTGTGGAAGGCCATATTAAACAAGATCAATACTTTTTAAATTTCCAGTTTATGACAACATGACACATACAAGACATGATACGGTTAGGGTTAGAATGCGCGGACCTAGGTATGGAATACTTAATATGAAGATCCCGATATTCCGGGTGAACAGTCCAAAGTGTGGACGACTATACAAATATGAAGATCCCGATATTCCGGGTGAACAGTCCAAAGTGTGGACGACTATACAAATATGAAGATCCGGATATTCCGGGTGACCAGTCCAAAATATGGACGACTATACAATGTGGAAATTTCATGCCTAGAGGTATACGCACTAACTCTAATTCATCCGAACCTTTATACTGAATCATGGGGATGGGTAGTTTGATTAGGCAAGGAAATTCGGAACTCAGATTCCCCTACTACTCAATCATGATCCCGGGAAGTGAAACGGTACATTTCACTTCCCCGGTTGTTGTTCCGTGGCCACAACGGAATAATCGCGAGTATCCGGACCCTTGTTTAACAAACTAATACGAACTTTTATCTTCACATATACTTCCTACTACTTATCTACATATAACTTACAACATACCCATGCTCATATATACCTCTCTTCAAAACGTCTTAAGTTTGTGCATTTCAAATATTCACACCCCTTACCTTATGTCTGCATGCATACATCATACTCTTATATATACCTGTTCATTTTTATACTCCTATTTCCTTATGAGACGATCCTACCCGAGTATAACTCGCTGACGGAATTTCTCTCTTTTTCCCTTTTGGAATGTCCGTTAGATGGGAATGAGTTTTATGATGAAGATCTAGGCGAGGAACCGACTAACGAAGATTATGCAGAGTTGGCATCGGAGGATTAATTAGTTTTCTTTGTCGCCCACTTGTTTAGGGCTTTGTTTCTTTGATGTAATTAAACCAATTAGTTTGCTTTGCTTTTTTTCTCTGGGAATGTAATAAAGTTGGTTAATGGAAATAAATGCCTTTCGCTTTTATTATTTTATTTTGGTACACAACCCTGCATACTATGATTATTCTTACGCTTAACGTAACTGTATTGAATAGACCACCTTCAATACAGTTAGGTTGCGGACCGTGCCACGCCACTCTTCACCTTCTTTTGGGAAGTGGGGCGTGACAGGTTTTTGTGGTGGCCCATGCAGGTCAGTCTTGTGTACTAAAATGAAACTGTTAACTGACTTATTATATTTGTGAATCCCATCCGCTTGTATCAATTTCATAAAGTTTTCCCATTCCTCGTCCTTTCCTTGACATCTCTGTATCCTGACCATGACCGTCCTTCTCAAGTCATGGCACATCTTCCGGATGAGGACAACACGTCAGATATCACCTTTGAAGCTACGCTTGGGTATTCGGACGACGAAGTAATAGGTCCCCAAATAAATATCCCCAAGGACGATATGGAAGATGGAGGAGGAGAACCCCCAGTAGAAGAGGAAAATCACGTCGAGGAAGAGGAATCCGAGGAAGAGGACGTCCCTGCTGAAGAGGACATCCTTGCTGAAGAGGAAGATCCCGTTGAGGAAGAGGAAGATCCTATGAAGGTAGAAGAATCTAAGGAGGAGGAGGAGGAGCCCGAAGAGGAGGCCCCCGCTGAGGAGGAAATTCCAGTGGAAGAAGAAGAACCAAGAGAATACGGGCCACACATGTGGTTCATTGGGAAGACCCTCTATATTCGGGGGCATGCTTATCGATGTGTTCGTCTTACCCCTCCGCAACTCTACCATCGAGATGTACCAGGCTCTCCCTTCTTTTACAGTTTTGCAAGAAAGATCAACAAGCGACGAGCCAATAACGCGCAGTTTCAGCCTCATAATTGATGGACGAATGGCACCTGTTTAGCTCTTAGCTTTTAGTGAGCCGAATAAAATGTGTATAGAAGTAGGACCCTATTTAATAATTCCTTGTATTCCCGTTAGCATTGTTAATAAAATCTTGATTTCGGCAATTGCACTCTCGTGTCTCTCGTTTTTATTATTCCATACTAGTTTCCCTCTGGCATGAATTGTTACTCCTCCTGCAAGTTACTATCCTATATCTTTCGCCTCCAGTTATAGCCTAACCCCTTCTGATTCAGATATCCATGGCTGGACGACACCATCACCGCAACCGAAGGGGAAACGGAGACAATGAAACCACTGCTCAACACGCAGCGATGCTACAAATGATGCAAGGACTACTGGAGCAACAGCAGCAGCAGACAGCTGCCCTGCATCAAGAGCTGCGTGAGAGTAGGCAGCAACAAGCAGAAATTTTAAAACAGGCACTGGCCCTAGTTCCTCAAGGATCGGCGGGAGTGAAACAGTTCAGATCACTCCACCCTAAGACTTTTTCAGGGAAGGAAACTCCCTTAGAAGTTGAGGAATGGCTCAAGGGAACAATCAACGACCTCGGTGCCGTCCAAATTCTGAAGGATGTGTGGGTGAATATTGCCAAACTACAACTCACTGATAATGCCCGAATATGGTGGGAAGCCGAGGAAAGCAGGCTGAAAGAGCCCGTCGACTGGGAAACATTCAAACGACGGTTCGACACTCAATACTTTCCCATCGTAGCACACCAAAAAATGGAACGGGAATTTATACAGTTCCAACAGGGGAGCATGTGGGATAAATCGGTGGACGAGTATGCTTCAGAGTTCGCAAGGTTAAGTCGGTTTGCGCATCACCTGGTGGCAACCCCGGAACTATATGCTAAAAGATTCCGACAGGGGTTAGATCTGAAGACGCAGTCCTCCATGTCTTCTGCCACCTTATCAACTTATGATGAAATCTTAGAGGCGGCACAGAACTTCGAAGACCTTCAGAGACGCATAAAGAAGGATGACCGATTGACTGGCATTAAGCGACCAGCCAATCAAGTTCTTAGGGGATCATCTTCCAGATTTCACGGGAGGCAACAACCTAAGAGACCAGCAGAACCAGCTACTTTCAGGAAACCAGCAGTCACATGCAACCATTGCGGTAAAGCCGGACACTTCATGAAGGACTGCCGCTTTTTGAACAAGCTCTGTATAATCTATAGGTCTCCGGATCATGCCATAGGGGATAGTCCACAGAGAAGACGACCACTACTCCCGGACAACAGACCAGCCAATCTTGGAGCGCCTCAACAGGGAGCCCGGCCACCACCTGCTAATAAACCAAACGGGCACGGGACAGCAGCTAGAGGACCACCCCTGCCCCAACAGAAGCGATTTTTCCAGCAAGCTCAGCGCAATGGACCGAAGCGTCGGGTCTTTACTATGACCACAGAAGAGGCTGAAGCAACTGGGGAAGTTATTACAGGTATCGCTGTTTTTACTGTCATGTTTCCAAGTTCACTCCCATCTTGCATACACATCTTGTTAGGCTCATCACTAATTTTTCCTTGCACCTATAACATAGGAATCCTCCTAATAGCCTCTATATCTGCACTCACACTTTTTGACTCTTGCTTCATGGCACAAAAGTTTGTGACCGCCGGCTCTATCCCCGTAACACCTTTCATCACCGAGTGGAACGTCAACACGGGAAACGGTGTGATCAAGTCCACTTCAGGATACGATATGTGCCCCGTGGTAGTCTGCGGGCGAGGTTTCTATGCCAACTTTATGGTGATAGATATGCCAAATTTCGACGTGGTCTTGGGTATGGACTGGTTGAGTACTTTTTACGCTACTATCGACTGTCGTCAAAGGAGGGTAGTGTTTGAAATCCCTGACCACCCACTGTTCATATTCGAGAGTGGAAGTAAGTCCTTGGACCCAGCAACCTACCGAGCTGTACCGAGAAAGGAAGAGACTTTGTACACCGTACAAAGGGACGAGAGGATGCCGATGGTCGTACTTGAATTTGAAGACGTGTTTGCAGAAGTGTCGGGTTTACTGCCGGATCGGGCGATCGAGTTCACCATAGACTTGGTACCAGGAACTCAACCCATATTGAAGACACCATACCGAATGGGGCCAACAGAATTGAAGGAGCTTCGGGCTCAAGTTGAGGACCATCTCAATAAGGGATTCATTCGACCCAGCTCGTCACCTTGGGGTGCCCCAGTTCTTTTGGTACCTAAGAAGGATGGAACTAAGCGGATGTGCATCGACTATCGGGAATTAAATAAAGTAACAATCAAGAACAAGTATCCCTTGCCGTGGATAGATGACCTTTTCGATCAGCTGGAGGGAACTCGAGTGTTCTCCAAGTTGGATTTACGAACAGGCTATCATCAACTCAAGGTGAAAGCGTCTGACATACCCAAGACGGCTTTCAGGACTAGGTATGGACATTATGAATTCCTAGTGATGCCCTTTGGAGTAACCAATGCCCCCGCAGTCTTTATGAACTTGATGAATCAAGTGTTTTACGAGCAATTAGACAAGTTTGTGGTTATCTTCATCGACGATATTCTAGTGTATTCTAAGAATCAAGAAGAACACGCAGAACACTTACGTGCGGTGCTCGAAACCTTGCGACAACACCAACTTTATGCAAAGCTCAGCAAATGCGAGTTTTGGTTAGAACAGGTAGCATTCCTAGGACATGTGGTGTCAGGCGAAGAGATTTCAGTGGATCCAGCCAAGATTGTCGCAGTTCAGACATGGCCGATACCAAGAACTGTTACCGAGATCAGGAGCTTTTTGGGACTTGCTGGATATTACCGTCGTTTCATCAAGAACTTCTCTAAGATTGCGGAACTGTTGACTTCTTTGACTCGGAAAGATGTACTGTACGTATGGTCCGAGGGTTGCGAGGAAGCATTCGCAGAGTTGAAGACTCGTTTAACCTCTGCACCCATTCTTACGATTCCCGACAGGACTGGAGGATTCGACATACATTGCGACGCCTCGGGAAAAGGCTTGGGATGCGTTTTGCACCAACATGGTAGGGTAGTGGCCTATGCGTCAAGACAATTAAAGGTGCATGAGCGAAACTACCCAACGCACGATTTAGAACTTGCCGCAGTTGTTTTCGCACTCAAGATTTGGAGGCATTATTTATTGGGTGAGAGGGTAGATATTTACACCGATCACAAGAGATTGAAGTATATCTTCACCCAGAATGAACTCAATGTGAGGCAAAGGAGATGGCTAGAATTAATGGCAGATTTCGACGTAAATTTACAATACCATCCAGGAAAGGTGAATGTAGTCCCGAACGCTTTGAGTCGCCAACCATTGATTTCGAGTCTGACTACTCATTGGAGGAATCGTCAGGATCTTAATGAACTAGAGACTGAGTTGATAATGCCCGGAATGCTTACATCCTTCATGAATTTGCAAATTCACTCAACTTTAGTCGAACGAATCAAGACCGCTCAAATGGAGGACCCGAGGTTGCGAAGGATCAGAGAACAAGTGCCCAGATCAAATCATCACGATAGGAAGAGCTGGGGCAGCACGCATTCTCTTCACACCTATGCCTACATTTCCGTTCTGTTACTGGTCCCCGTTCCTTTGGGCTTTTGAGGAGCGGGAGAAATTGTTGGAATTCTATGAAAGAGTCCCGGGAGCCAGGATGCAGTCTACTATCGATGATTTTTTTATCTGAACTGCATGCAAATCTACGGACGGACTTCATCATCCACGAAGATGGTTCTTTGAGATATGGATGCAGAGTCTGTGTACCTAAGGGGGAGATGAGAGAGGAATTATTAAAAGAGGCACATAGTTCTCCATACTCTGTTCATCCGGGAGGAACAAAGATGTACAAGGACCTCAGACAAAACTATTGGTGGCATGGGATGAAGCGGGAGATAGCCAAGAGTGTATCCAAATGTCTTGTTTGCCAACAAGTAAAACACGAACACCACAGGATGGCAGGTCTATTACAGCCATTACCAATACCCGAATGGAAATGGCAAAACATTACTATAGATTTTGTGATCGCACTCCCTCGCAGCTCTAAGGGAAACGATGTTGTATGGGTGATTGTGGACCGACTCACCAAGTCGGCGCATTTCATCCCTTTTCGAGTGGGTCAATCAACCGAAAGCCTTGCAAAAAGGTATATGGAGGAGATTGTCAGATTGCACGGCGTACCGATTTGCATCGTGTCCGACCGAGATACGCGTTTCATATCTCAGTTTTGGCAAAGCCTACAGGAGAGTCTGGGCACGAATATGAGTTTCAGTACCGCCTACCATCCTCAAACCGACAGCCAATCAAAAAGGGTTATTCAAATTCTCGAAGACATGCTCCAGGTCTGTATGTTGGATTTTAAAGGATCTTGGGAAGATCACCTGCACTTGGTAGAGTTTGCTTACAACAATAGCTATCAGTCTAGTATCGGAATGGCGCCTTTCGCCGCTTTGTATGGACGAAAGTGTAGGTCACCGTTAAGTTGGAACGATGTTAGGGATCGAGAACTTCTAGGCCCCGAGATGATTGTCGAGACAGTCGAGGTGAAAAGAACCATCAGAGAACAATTACGCATAGCACAAGATCGGCAGAAGCATTAGGCAGATACGAAGAGAAGGCCACTAGAGTTCCAACCAGGAGAACACGTGTTTCTGAAGATTTCTCCTAACCGGGGAGTGATACTTTTTGGGAAACGCGGGAAACTCAGCCCACGGTTCATAGGTCCCTTCGATATTCTCGAACGAGTTGGAGAGGTTGCGTATCGTCTAGCCTTGCCCCCTTCTCTGGAAGGCGTACACAGCGTTTTTCATATCTCTCAATTGAGGAAATATGTCAGCGACCCCGGTCACGTTTTGGATCATTTTGAAATCACCGTGGGGACTGACCTAACCTATGAACAGCAGCCGGTGGAGATCCTAGATCGGAAGGAAAAAATTTTGAGAGACAAGACGATCAGATTGGTTAGGGTCATGCGGAGGAAGGACTCTCCCGGAGAGTCCACGTGGGAAAGAGAAGACGAGATGAGAGAACGATATCCTCATCTATTTGAAGCTTCCTTTATGTAAAAAAATTTCTCTCTCCTTTTGACCTACCTTCTGAATTTCTGGGACGAAATTATTCTAAGGAGGGTAGATTGTAACGGTCGAGATTTCTAATAATAACTCTTATTTTAAATTTCTAGAGTCGAGTGGTTATTTACGTATTTTGTGGGTAAAAGAATGTTTTTGAAGAAACTGGTATTAATAATTTTCAAAGCATTGAATATGATTAAAAGAATTTTCTAAAATCTATTTATTGTTTTTATAGGCTTAAAATGTTTTAATAAAATTTTATAATGCCTTAAAATAATCTACATATTTTTATTATCAATTAAAGTAATTAATTCGTAATTAAAAATATTTTAAAGGATAAACTAGGTATTATATAATTATTATAACTAAGCTAAAACCGTAAATATGGGATATATTATTTATTTTGGCCCAAAATTATTTTTATACTTAAGATAACAATAAAACCTATTTTCTGAAATTTTCCCGTAATTTTAACTATTTTTAACAAATTTTTTAACCCAAATCAATAATTTTAAATAATCTGCCGAGTTTTTATTTTAATTAATTTTTATTTTATTTTTAAAAAAAACTTTTTAACCTGGACCGTTGGATGCTCGATCCAACGGCCCAGAACCCACCGACGCGCCCACGTGGTGGGGACCACGCGAAACGCGCGATCCCCCCACGCGTGACACGTGGCGCAGAGGCGGCGGCTCGTGAGCCGTTGGATGCAGATCCAACAACCACGAAGCAGAGGCGGCGGGCCCAATCATCAGCAGATGATTCTGCAATCATTGGCAGCGCGGATTTTTGCGTTGATTTAACAGATTTTTGGATTTTATGGTTATTGAAAAAACCCTATAAATAGGCACTTCAAACCTAAAATTCTCACACCTCAGAACTCCAAAAATTCTGAAAAAAAATACTGGTGCCTTTGTATCGACGACGCCGACTCTACGGCTCCACCCAATCGCCGAGGAGAAATCTGAGCGCGGAGCTATTGAGGATTTTGTACACGCTTACGTTTTCAACCCTTCGGCATCCGACTCAAACAAAAGGTAGGATCCGCCTCTCTCCCCTCTTTCTGTCGCCTTCTTCTTTTCTCAATAATCTAGTTCCAACTTCTAATCATCAACCCCCCTATTTAAAATGTTGTTATAATATTCGTGCATGCCTATTCCTTGTACCCTCAATGATGATAATGTTAACCCATGTTTTAAAACGGTGTTTAATTTCCTCTGTACACAAAAATATATTGCACTCTCATACTACCTGGAATCTGATATGCTTAATGTCATAACCCATGAATTGTCAATTCACCTCTGACATACCCACACTTACCCGTACTATCAAAATGATCTCGAAATAGGTTACTTCCATAAAATACCCTCGTTTAATTAAAATGTTATATTTGTTTAAAATATCCATAAGAGATAAGATATGTGAAATAAATATTTTAGATACGATATACATATATTTTACTTACACTTTTTCATCAGCTACTATAATGTTGTTAAACCCCTTCAACTTTTTTTAAAGAAGAAAATACTAAATTTAAATAACGGCTTATGGTTTTTCCAAACAAACGTATTTTCTAAAACGTTACCTCGAATCTAAAACACTATAATTTCATAAAATTATTAATTTCATTTAAATACCTCGACCTTTATTGAAGGGTCATTTTCCACAAGGATCATAATCCGTATAACGATATCTTTTCGAAAGGAATATCTAGTACCTTATTAAAAGGATATTTTCAAATAATACCAATCTAGGACAAAAGAAAGGTTGTAGGCATCGGTCGTTTATCTAAACCAGACTTTGTGGTGCCTAGGCTAGACAAATAGGTAAGGTAATTTTAAAAGGTCCGTCTCACGGTGATTCGTGAGCGGATCCCTCATTTCCTTACTTGTGCTTACCTGGCCACAATTGGCGGTGAAGAGGTGATTTGAGGATCTCACAACTTGCCCTTTAGAACAGTTAGGAGCAGTCTAGTTTTTCAAATAAAAATCTCTTGCAACTTGTCCTTATAAAAATCTCTTGCAAAAGATTTTCAAATAAACATCGAAAGGATATTTTTCCGTAAAACATTATGTTTTTCCAAAACGATAAATATCCCAAATGTCATGGTTTTTCTTAGAAATAATAAAAGATAATTAAACACTATTTTTTTTTTACTAAGCATTCCCTAAGATGACACGAAGTACTTTACGAACTTTAGAAAATAAAACGAGTGGTTGTGGAAGGCCATATTAAACGAGATCAATACTTTTTAAATTTTCAGTTTATGACAATATGACACATACAAAACATGATACGGTTAGGGTTAGAATGCGCGGACCTAGGTATGGAATACTTAATATGAAGATCCCGATATTCCGGGTGAACAGTCCAAAGTGTGGACGACTATACAAATATGAAGATCCCGATATTCCGGGTGACCAGTCCAAAATAGGGATGACTATACAATGTGGAAATTCCATGCCTAGAGGTATACGCACTATCTCTAATTCGTCTGAACCTTTATCCTGAATCATGAGGATGGGTAGTTTGATTAGGCAAGGAAATTCGGAACTCGGATTCCCCTACTACTCGATCATGATCCCGGGAAGTGAAACGGTACATTTTACTTCCCCAGTTGTTGTTCTGTGGCCACAACGGAATAATCGCGAGTATCCGGACCCTTGTTTAACAAACTAATACGAACTTTTATCTTCACATATACTTCCTACTACTTATAACTTACAACATACTCATGCTCATATATACCTCTCTTCAAAACGTCTTAAGTTTGTGCATTTCAAACATTCGCACCCCTTACCTTATGTCTGCATGCATACATCATACTCTTATATATACCTGTTCATTTTTATACTCCTATTTCCTTATGAGGCAATCCTACCCGAGTATAACTCGCTGACAGACTTTCTCTCTTTTTCCCTTTTGGAATGTCCGTTAGATGGGAATGAGTTTTATGATGAAGATCTAGGCGAGGAACCGACTAACGAAGATTATGCAGAGTTGGCATCGGAGGATTAATTAGTTTTCTTTGTCGCCCACTTGTTTAGGGCTTTGTTTCTTTGATGTAATTAAACCAATTAGTTTGCTTTGCTTTTTTTCTCTGGGAATGTAATAAAGTTGGTTAATGGAAATAAATGCCTTTCGCTTTTATTATTTTATTTTGGTACACAACCCTGCATACTATGATTATTCTTATGCTTAACGTAACTGTATTGAATAGACCACCTTCAATACAGTTAGGTTGTGGACCGTGCCACGCCACTCTTCACCTTCTTTTGGGAAGTGGGGCGTGACACTGCCCGTCGATATGAGGCAGTAGTGAAGAAGAAGGACAGACCCCAATCTGCCGGAGTGAAGCGGCCTGCCACCCAGATGGCAGGAGGAGCCTCTTCAATACCAACTTATGAACCCAGAAGACCGGAAGTAACAAATAACCGGCCAAGTCCAGATTTTTTCTTCTATTGCAAGAGGGATGGACATTTGTAGAAGGACTGTAGGCGCGCGAAAGGCTTGTGCTTAGTTTGTAGCGCATCCAATAATGAAATTGGAACATGTCTTTATTGACGCGACCCAGTTCCAACTCACAACACTTATCCGCAGCGGCCAGCTATCCAGGCTCCTGCTCTTCATCTTACTCTTCCAGCTCCACCTCCGCATGGACCTCCTGCACTGCCTAATCTCCAATTCTATCAGGCACTGAGAAACATGCCTCGAGGGCAGAGAAACATGCCCCAAGGACAGAGGAATGTGCCTCCAGCTAGGAAGAACGTACCCCGGCGTCAAACTTTCACATTAGCGGCCGTAGAAGCCGAGACTGTAGACCAAGGTAACCCTGGTAATTTCCTTACATCTTTTTCAATCTTTCCAAAAACTTTTGCATTCTTTCGTTCTTCCAAATATTTTTATGCACTATCAATAGTTCTATCACCAAACTTTTCCAGAATCTGTTACACTCCCCTTCTATAAGTTTCGAGGACGAAATTTTTATATGGAGGGTAGAATGTAACAACCCTAAACTTTCTGTATAATTTTTTTTCAAAGAACAGAGAGGAACACCTAAGCCTGAGCATAAGTTATAAATTTAATTTGCTTTTGAACAGCAAGAAAACACTTGTAGCTTATTGGTAAAGCCCTGCACTGCTATGATGTAGCCCCTGTGATCGAATCCCCCCAGCCACATATATTTTTAATTGATTTTCCTTTTAATCTTTTAGAAGCTCAAAAGTTTGCACGTGCACTACACGTAAAATGAAAAGTCATACAGAATTCAAACATGTGCATTAGGCTAGTTGAAGCGACTAGGACACATGGCGGAGATCCAGAGCCCCTCACCCCCTAAACGACTGGCGAGATTTCGCTAAGGGCCGGCACCACCGGGCCCTCTAGGTAATGCTCAATTTTTTTGTTCCCTAACACCCCTTGGCCTCCCCCTTAACCCCAGTACTGTTTGTTTTTACTGAAAATAAACAAAGAATTAGAATAATGCATTAAACCAAATTTTAATGCATTTTATTTCTAAATTTTAATACCCTAATCCTACCCTATAAATACAACCCTACACTTTGTCCATCCTCATTTTGAAATCTAGTATCAAAACTCTCTAAAAAATTCTAAGTTTAAAGTTGTACGATCTGGCTCTTGAAAAGCTTGGCATCGACCAATGATTTTTGACCCCCTCTTGTGATTTTCAATGATTAACATGGCTTAACTCAAGTTTGGGGGGGTGTAATCTGGCTCTTGAAAAGAAAATTTTTACACAAATTTATGAGCCAAAAATAAGTTTGGGGGAGGTTCTTCACTTAAATATTTTGCCCCCGTTAATAAATTTCCTCCCAAGCTTACAGGTTTTCGAGATTTAGCAGATGGCAACAGTGAGGACACTGTTGAAAACAAGTTTGGGGGAGGTTTGTGCTTATTTTCGCATCATTTGCATCATACTTTGCATAAGCACAAAACATTTGAAAACCTATAAAAATTTAAAAAATTTCAAAATAAAAAAATATTTTTGTACATAAATAAGATAATAAAAGATTAGATAGTGAAAAATTACATCCAAAAGATTAGAAAAATTTAAGAAAACCAAGAAAATTAGAAGTTTTCTTATACGAACTAGTAATAAGTAGTTATGAGCCGTTGTCCCAAGGGTTAGTAAGATGAAAGAAGTCACTAATGTGAGGATAAAAATAGGCCTGAAAAATAGTTCCTATTCTGGAGGCCAAACATTTGAACGTTGATACCCTACTATACGCACTTACACACGTCTTGAAGCTCGGGATAGTAGAGGATACCTTGAAATTCTCTTATCTAAAAGCCAAAGTATGAAGGAAATAAAAAAAATGAATAAAATATAAAGTGGTGAGAAAAATGAACACTGGTTTTGTTATCGCCAAGGCAGCAATAAAAAAATATAGCGAGGGTGCCTCTTCACCTAGTGCCCTAAGGCCAACTGGTCTGGGGGTCACTGCAAAGCCTTAGGTGGTGTAAGACGAGGAAAAACACCAAATAAGAAAGCACGTGAGTAATCGGTCGGTTAGTACCTCAAGAAGTATTAACGGTCGCATGAAAGTGTGTGAGCAAACTCATCTAAATATTCATTAATTAAAAAGTACCGAGGTGGATGGACAAGAGTATGATAGCTTGAATTGAATTCTCCGGGTGTAGGGATGTTCTTTACACACACGTAGGGTTATATGATCAATGTTTGGAAGAAAGATAGGAATGAAGAATAAGACGATATTTTATTGAGGGGTTATGTGATTTCTAACATTTTTTCATAACTATTAAGATAGGGCTCATGACAACCGAAAAGCTAGCATGGTTGGAAACCCTAATTTTCAAGGCTTTTCTTTTACAATTCTTGTCTTTAAATGTAATATTCACGGTCTTCCTTTTATTATTGGATTTTGTGGGTGCAATCCGTTGAAAACCCTCAGGAGACAACACTCCTCCTACTAGGGACACCTAGAGGTTTAAAGGCTTGTTGCACGTGCTCAGTGCAATCGTGTTGCCTACGAAAGTGTGCCAGTTAGTTTTTCTCTTTCTTTATTTTCTCCTTCTCTTTTTAATAAAACAGTTCGCTCGAGACGACCGAAAATAAGTTTGGGGGAATTTGATCAGTCGAAAATATTGTATTTTTAACACGTCGATTTCCCTATCTTTTGCATTCATCTAGAGGTGTTCGGTTTGCATATTACACATATTAGCAAAACATCCCTAAAATACCAGATTACATGTGTTATATTCTAAAACCGGCATTTTTAGGGAAATTGACTGTTTATCATGGCATCGCATCATTCTTATATAGCGCAACACTTGTTTCGAAGTCTGTGCAGGAAATTCCAGAAACCGAGCCAAAATTGTGAAAATAATGCTGATAAAATACGCCAACTCAAAGGCTAGAGATCTGGCAGTGATCAAGGACTAATTACAAGATTCAGCACATCAGAGAATATTCCTGAAGTCAAAAGGAAGCAGAGCTGAAAAATTGAAACAGTATGTCCCTCACATGACCGCGGATCCGCGGCATGAGTAGGCACTTGCCGTGGATCCGCGGCCATAATATGATGACGTCAGCAAATCTTGGCTCCAATATTCTTCCCTCTGTGCCTACATCTCAGAAAACTATGGCAATTTCTACAAAACTCCAGAAGCTTCTTCCAGATCAGCAAGAATCATTAAGCAAGCTAATCATGATTAAGCTAATCAACCTCATAACAACCTAGTTCTAGAAGCATCCCTCCAACTAACTTCTTCTAGAAGCCTCTCTAGCTAACAAACTTTTGGAGGGAAATTCAAATTTTGAATCATAGATCTAGGGTTACAAGGTCTATAAAAGGGAACCTAGATCTAGGGTTAATGATTGTTCATTAATCACCTAATTGGGTTCATTAACCATTCCCCGCAAGTTGAGTGACACGACTTGCGCCTCAAAACCCTAACCCTAATTCCAATTCCAATCCAAATTCAAGATCCCGAGTACCATTCAAGCAAGAAGCCTTTAACCTTTTAGGAGCGGAGCCGATCTTCAATCGAGCAAGTGATCCAAGCCGATCCGCGACTCAAGGAGACGAGCGAAGCCAAATCGACGATCAAGTTCTTCCTCTTGTAATTCTTGAGCGAATTGTAACGGAATTGTTGATAAATAAAAGGTGAAATTCTTTAATCTTGCTTTCTTTAACTTCTTGCATCATGATTCGATCTCAATTTGTGATTGTGGTTCTTGTTGTAATGTTTGAGTAAAACTCCGCTCGTAAAGGAGTCGAGACGATCAATAGAATGATGATGTAACAAATCTTAAAACGATTCTTAAGTCCTACGAGTTTTGTAAACCCTAGAAAATTGAAGAATCGACGACCTAGTTTCGTTGCGATGCTTTTTTGATTGTGATCGCTCGAAATTAGGGATCCACGATCGATTCTTGAATTTACCAGAGGCTAGAATGTGAATGATATCGACGAAGGAACAAGGGATAGATGATGAAACCCTAGTTTCACAAGAAATCCCTAATTCTCGTTGATCATCATCGATCTAGTATCAATTCATCGATGGATAAGAATACGTAATCGCTAGATTTCATCACATCTATAGATCCGATCGATTCTTACGAGCCTCACTTCGATTCTTGATATTTGATTTGGAAATCATCACATCTCAATTCTTGATTTTATTGTTTTCTTGATTTAGACCTAGATTTTTCTAATTCTTGAAATTCAATTTACAAATCATGAATTGTTTCTTTTCTTTTCTTTAAATTTTCGACTCATCTAATTCGAAACACGAACGATTACACTTTCCCTGTGGACGATCCGTACTTACTAACGTGCTACATTCGACACCGTTATTGATTGCGGTCAAATAATTTTTGGTTGTGATTTCTATACAATTTTCCAACTACACACCGGAAATCGTTTCAATCAAATGGCGCCGTTGCCGGGGATTGTGCGCTTATTCATTTGTATTTTGAAATTTGAGTTGAAAAGTTTATTCCATTATAATTTTTAGATCAAAATTCGCGCAAAACTCTAAACGTGTTGTTGTGATTTGTTGCGAGGAAATCTAGAATTTGTGGAGCTGTGGAAAAAAATTTCAGAGTATTCCAGAGGACTGAGGAAGTGAACAGTAGCTTGCTGTTAAATTTTTGTGCAGAGAAAAGATTAAACCGCCGCGCATCCGCGGCATTAGGCGACTCATGCGGCTAAACCGCGGCGCTACAGTAGCATCTCAGCACAAAAACTCCTCTGTAAATTTCCTACTTTCTTATCTCCTTCCTCATCTGCTCCAATTAACAATTTGCTGCTGGTTTCTTTGCAAATAAATCGTAGCGCCGCAAAAAGCAATAAAAATTGTGCGTGTTTTTGGTTTTTGGTTGTTTGCATATTAATACGGAATTTAAGGGGCACGGCCAAATCCAGATTAGGTGGGGAGTTCATTACCCTTCCTAAGCCCCAAAAATCACAAACTTGCATCCGCATTTACCCTCATTAACTAAAAAAGATCTAGAGATGACTCTAAGGACCGTCGCGCTCACTTAGGACAAGAGAAGGCCGTGGGTAATCCATTGTTTATCCGCGTTTATTTTGTGGTGTCTAAGGCAAGTGTGTCGAAGGCTAGTGGTTACTTAATTAGGCCCAGTACTTACGTAGTGGAGAACCTCCCACTTACCTGGCCACAGGAGAGACAAAGAGGCAGTGGAGGATTGATCCTGCGACTTTTCTTTTGGCAGTTAGGAGCGGTCTAGAGCTTTGACCTAGGTGACCAATAGAATTAGGGTTTTGCTTGTTGCATTTGTTGTGATTGCATCATTTTTTCAAAAATCCGTATATTTTTCAAAAAAAAACAAACAAACACCACATTCATCATTTCCCCTAATTATATCTACGCTGCCACTTGTGCTAAACCCTTCAGTGCAAGCTCAGCTGGACACGGGATTCTAGTGCCCGTTTAGTCCGCATTCCCCCGATCGACCCAAAAGTCGGTATTTCTACATTTACTTCTTCTTTACCCACCACCACACCTATTTCGATGGACGATTCTCCATCGAACTTCTTTACCACTACTCTGCCGCCGTCCGCAGGTGCGCAGAATCCACCCCGCATCTCTCTCCAAGAGAGGTGCTATCCTACACGAGGTCCTCTTTCGACCTATCTCTCCATTCCACCTGCCAACGGGGACAATTTTCAGATTAAACCCCAATACATCAACCTTCTTCCCAAATATCACGGTCTCGAGTCTGAAGACGCATATGTCTTTATCACCAAATTTGAAAATGTATGCGCAATGATGGGTACTTCACAGCTTTCTGTGGATGCTATGCGTCTTCGTCTTCTCCCATTCACCTTGTGCGATATAGCCGAGAAGTGGCTTTACAACACAACCGCACATTCCATTTCAAACAGGGAAGAATTCGTAAAAGCATTCCTTAAGAAATTCTACCCAAATCATAGGACAGCTCGAGTCCGTAGCGAAATCAATCAATTCACCCAGCTTCCAAATGAAACATTCTCAAAATGTCTTGAACGCTTTAAGGATCTGTTAGTTCAATGTCCACATCACGGAATCCCCAGATGGGATCTGTGCCGAATCATTTATGAGGAGGACCCGACTATGAGGATTTCGAGACCAGCCAGGAGCATTTGGAGCAGACCACTGAGCAGCATGACCTTTAGGCTTTACCTGTACTTACTTTTCATTCTGTTCATCCTATTGCTTTCCATTTCTGTATTTACATCTTCAGTTGTACTTGTAAAGAAATGTTTAATAAATAAAGTTGTTGTTCAGTTACATCTATTGTCATTTTTCTTGTGTACATTCATTATATTGCTTAGATACGCTTAGCGTATTTACTTCTGAGTAAATACGCTGTGGGCCTCGTCGCGTCTTCTTACCCATACACTGGGAAGCGGGGCGTGACAGGTTTTGTTGGCGGCCCATGCAGGTCAGTGCTGCTGGAACTCTACCATGCAGGTCAGTTCTGTATGGACATGCACGTCAGTACTGCATGAAGTCCTAAGCAATATAACATAAGAATCGACAACTAAAAACATTTTTTTGCATTTCATATTCCTTGATCTTACAATTTCATATATTTTGAATCTATCCTAACCCTATTTTTCTTTCAAGGTTATGGATTCTCCAAACAATACCAGCACCAACTTCAAAAATACACCACCACCTCTACCGCTTACACCTACCGTTGCTGCTCTGATCAATGAGCAGACGGTACTGCTTGAGGCAATCCGAAACTTCCTGGAAGGACAGCAGCAGCAGACTGCTATCTTACTGAACCGTCTAGAAGTGGAAGCGCCCGGAATAAAACAATTCCGGGCATTGCACCCAAAGCAATTTTCGGGGAAAGAGAGCCCTTTAGAAACGGAAGAATGGGATTAGAGTATCGAAGACGATCTGGCAGCAGCATAAGTGCCAGAGATCGCTTGGGTGCGAGTTGCGAAGCTGCAACTTAATGACAACGCCCGAGTTTGGTGGAAGACGGAAGAAAGCCGTCTTGACCAGCCGATCGAATGGAAAACTTTTCGCTACATGTTCGACATGAAATACTTTCCAGAGACTGCTCGATTTGACATGAAATATCTATTCATCCACCTACAACAAGGTTCGATATGGACTAAATCTGTGGATGGATATGATGATGAGTTTATCATGCTCAGTAGGTAAGATATGTCTCAATATTCGATTTTCAAATATCGCATACTACACAGCTAACACAAGACCGTAACAGGTTCGCGGCACACTTGATACCGACTGCTGAGATCAGGTCCAGACGATTTCAGCAAGGGTTAGACCAGGAAATCCAAGTTGCTTTAGCTACAGAGGATTTCCCAACCCACGACCTAGCACTGAAAGTTGCCCGTCGATACGAGGCAGTAGAGAAGAAGAAGGGCAGACCCCAATCTGCCGGAGTGAAGCGCCCTGCCACCCAGATGGCAGGAGGAGCCTCTTCAATACCAACTCATGAACCCAGGAGACCGGAAGTAATAAATAACCGGCTAAGTTCAGATTTTTGTTTCTACTGCAAAAGGGATGGACACTTTTGGAAGGACTGTAGGCGCTAAAGGCATGTGCTTAGTTTGTGGCACATCCAATCATGGAATTGGAACATGTCCTTATTGACACGACCCAGTTCCAACTACAACACTTATCCGCAGCGGCCAGCTATCCAGGCTCCTGCACATCGTCCTGCTCTTCCAGCTCCACCTCCACATAAACCTCCTGCACAGCCTAATCTCCAATTCCATCAGGCACTGAGAAACATGCCTCGAGGGCAGAGAAACATGCCTCAAGGACAGATGAATGTGCCTCCAGCTAGAAGGAATGTACCCTGGCGTCAGACTTTCACATTAGCAGCCGTAGAAGCCGAGACTGTAGACCAAAGTAACCATGGTAATTTCCTTACATCTTTTTCAATATTTCCAAAAACTTTTTCATTCTTTCGTTCTTCCAAATATTTTTATGCACTATCAATAGTTCTATCACCGAACTTTTCCTGAATATGTTACACTCTCCTTCTATAAATTTCGAGGACAAAATTTTTATAATGAGGGTAGAATGTAGCAACCCTAAATTTTCTGTACAATTTTTTTCAAAGAACATAGAGGAACACATAAGCCCGAGCACAAGTTATAAATTTAATTTGCTTTTGAACAGCAAAAAAACACTTATAACTCATTGGTAAAGCCTTGCACTGCTGTGACGTAGCCCCTGTGATCGAATCCCCCCAGCCACATATATTTTTAATTGATTTTTCTTTTAATCTTTTAGAAGCACAAAATTTTGCACGTGCACTACACGTAAAATGAAAAGTCACATAGAAATCAAACATGTGCATTAGGCTAGTTGAAGCGACTAGGACACGTGGCGGAGACCCAGAGCCCCTCACCCCCTAAATGACCGGCGAGATTTCACCATGGGCCGGCGCCGCCAGGCCCCCTAGGTAATGCTCAATTTTTTGTGCCCTGACACTCCTTGGCCTCCCCCCTTAACCCCAGTACTGTTTGTTTTTACTGAAAATAAACAGAGAATTAAAATAATGCATTAAACCAAATTTTAATGCATTTTAATTCTAAATTTTAATACCCTAAACCCTAATCCTACCCTATAAATATAACCCTACACTTTGGCCATCCTCATTCTGAAATCTAGTATCAAAACTCTCTAAAAAATTCTAAGTTCAAAGTTGTACAAGTAGAGTTAGCAAAGGTCGAAATTCCGGCGACGTTTTGGGAAGAATCCGGCGATAAAACGACTTTCCGACGATCCCAAAATCTCCCCCTACCTCTTCTCTCTAATTCTAACATGTAAGTTCCCTCTTTCCCCTTTCTTTCCTATTAAAACGAATTCATTCTTCAAAACTAGTCGAAAGCGGAGTTAATCCAACTTCCGATTCTATTTTAACTAAAAACACAATTTTTCTTTAGAACAAATTCACCATATATTTTTATATTGTTTAGAAAACATAAAACAAGATTCACAATAAGTTTCAATTCAAAATAATATGTATTGCAACTTCTATTTTATTTTTACGGTAAAATACCATCATGTTTACATACGACTTTGCTTATTCCTTTTACACATATTACCTTTAGAAAACTCATGAGGTAATGACCTACCTCATCGCAACACATATTTTTGACATAGCACGATGACTTTTGGAACATTAGTTTGTGGGAAAATACGAGTTTACATTTAAATACCCTAAACATTCAAAAACCGCTTTCTTTAAAAGTGTATTATTTAATTCCTTGCAAATGCGCCTCTACAACCCATTTTGGAGAACCCCGATCGGGATGGTGCGGGTTATCGCACATCCTCGGGCCTAGTAGAGCGAGATGTAGACCTTCTCATGGAGCATCCGATCTCGATGGAATTTTTAATGCAATTTTTAAGAAAAATATGATTTCTATTTAATAAATAAATTCTATTTATATATATATATATATATATATATAAATTATCAAAATATCTACTTTAAATATACATTATATATATTCCATGTTTTTCTAAATCAAGGGTATCACAAATTTCATGAAACTACCATTACAAATCAATACAATTCCAATATTACACTAAAATACCGTATACAATGAAATCTAAGTTCTATTCACTAGAAAACTTCATTTTATAAAAACTACATGTACGAAAAACCCTAAAGACGATAATTAAATACTTGAGGTGTATTTTGAAAATATATCAAAACTATTTTTCATAAAACCCGCTTAAGTTATATTAATTTACAATAAGGACCCTAGTAAACAAAGGTTAAAGCAGGATCGGTTCTCTTGAGCCTCACGGAGCTGGAGAATATGGGTTTTTGCCTATCTAAGCTAGATAACCTAAACAACGGTGTTATCAATACGGTAATTGTCTTGGAAAAAGACACAAATCCTGTCGTCCATGTGCAGCAGTTACCGATAACAACAAAACTAATTCAGGACTTCAATTGTTGTAAAGTGTCCGACTCAGACAGAGTCTTAATCTAATATGAAATCAATCTGACTTGAATTCAATTCGAGTATAACTACAATACAATATGAAACCATTTATACCAGAAATCGATCTATATCAATATGACTCGACTGAACCGGACCATGGATATACTCTGATTACATGACTATCCATTTATATCCATTCCGTTTACATGATATCATGGTTTCGGCAAGTCGTATACAACCATTCATTATATTACATCAATACAATAAGACATTATGGGGTTTTAATAGGGTAGACTGGTACGGAATATGTTAAAGGTGGCACGAGGTGGTCACTGTAAGACGTAACTATACATCCATGCCGTTGTTCTGTGGTTTTATCGATGGAGCCTTGTACTACGGGTTACCAAAGCACACGGTGTAAGTTGCACTTCTCTCGTATACACTGGCATATTCTGTACCAAGTTATAAACAACTGCGTTAATATAACAATCAAACATCATAACAGTTATATTCTCCCACATGTCTATTCTATTTTTTTCTTTCTTTGGAACTTACCGAGCGATTGTTCGTTGACGACATTCCTTCTCTCTTCTTTCTTTGGAATGTTGTCAGGAGGACCCGACTCTGAGGATTTCGAGACCAGCCAGGAGCATTTGGAGCAGACCACTGAGCAGCATGACCTTTAGCATTTGGAGTAAACCAGTATATCAGTGATGAATACCGAAACGAAGTCAACTGTAGGTTATGGATCCACCACGCTTCCGCTGCGCGACGCTGATAGGAACTTAAAGGTTTGAAACGCGATATGATAACTTCAAAGAAATGAAGATGAGAATGTATCGGGTCCGATAAGAAACGTCAACAGCAATATAAGGTCGACAAGAAAGGTACAAGGATGAAGAATTGAAAAACAAATTTGGAATCTTGAGAACGATATAAGATGACAAAGGAGATAGGGGTTTGACAATCAAAAAAGAATATGTGATAGGTAATACACAATCGAGAAGGGAATCAAAGGTAGAATTCCAAGTCACTAAAACAGAGTACCGTATTATAACTATACTGCAGTTTATAGTTATAACCACATAACTCTACCCAGTCATCCAAAACTCTGCCGGATAAGATCAAAATATGTAGCATGACACACTAAAGGAATCCTAGTCAAGGATAATAAGTTTACAACCTAGACCGACTTGGCGACTTAAATTGTCAAGACTTAGTCGGAAACTATAATCTCAATCTAAACATGGCTTTGATACCAACAAAACCATGTCACGTCCTGCTTCCCAAAATATGGAATACAATGGATGACTAGGCCAGCCGTGCTTCGACGGTCAAGGAATAATCATGCCATAGTCACACTTCGGCTTCTAGTATTCATGGTAATCAGTAAACACATCACAAAGTAAAGGAAATCACAATCACTACTACATTTAATCAAAATGAGTTCAGTGGATATAAGGAGTTCAATAACAAGATGAACTACTAACCAAAATGATAGAGTTCTTTATTGAAAGCAAAAAGCGATAGCACGGATGTCACTGCCTAAATTTCCGCAATCTCGTAGGGCAAGTCCTGATCCTGAGCTGGGTCCACTTCGTCTTCTGAGCATGCATACCCAGGTCATCAGGACGACGCAATATAACAATATATAATTGTGCAATAAATTAAATATGAAATAACAGGTATGGTAAATAATGATAGGTGGATGTGAAATAGCAGGTACAGGCAAATAATATAGCATGTGTGTCAAATCAGTAATCAATGCAATGTCTATATTGCTAAACCTATTAGTTTTTAATTCAATTTGAATCGATGGGTAGAAAAGAGTTGTCTTGTTTAACATGGGTCTCGTGCATATCCGAGACTACGGTCCACTGTGCCCGGGACATAACCCTGCAGCTGTGCCGCTAGGTCCACGACCTAATTAGTACGTATGTGTGTGTGTGTGTCATTGTTCGAATGATCATCCCCTAAACACTATATCTCGTTAAATACGAGTTCAATTCCACCTCGATTTCCCCATTTCCCTCGGGTTACAATATATTCATGTATCGAATCAGTTGTGTACAAGTATGAATCACTTTCATTTTTCAATTACAATTTCATTTATATCACATTCACATTCAATCACTTTTACTGACGTACTTGTCACACCCAATCGATACCATAAATCACTCGAAAATGCACTACTTTCACTGACGTACTGTCACTGACAGATCCTATCTTCACCGGATTCACTGAAATGTCGTCACCTGAAACAACATGCCTCAGAAACTGCACCTTATCGAATCAGAACCTGCACTTGCTCAGCTTAGCATAGAGTTTCTCCTTTCTCAAAATTTGCACCACAACATAGGTGCTTGGTGTGTTATTCCTGCCTCCTGGAGTAAACCAATATATCAATGATGATACCACAACAAACTCAATTGTGGGTTATGGATCCACCACGCTTCCGCTGCGCAACGCTGATAGGAACTTAAACGTATGAAACGTGAATGATAACTTCGAAGAAATGAAGATGAGAATGTATCGGGTCCGATAAAAAACTTCAACAACAATAGGATCGACAAGAAAGGTACAAGGATGAAGAATTGGAAAACAGATTTGGAAACTTGGGAATGATATAAGCTGATAGAGGAGATAGAGATTTGACAATCAAAACAAGAATATATGATAGGTAATATGCAATCGAGAAGGGAATCAAAGGTAGAATTCCAAGTCACTAAAACAGAGTACTGCATTGTAACTATATTGCAGTTCATAGTTACAACCACATAACTCTACCCAGTCACCCAAAACTCTACCACATAAGATCAAAATATGCAGTAGGACACACTAGGGAATCATTGTCAAGGATAATAAGTTTACGACCTAAACCGACTTGGCGACTTAAATTGTCAAGCCTTAGTCGGAAACTGTAATCTCAATCTAAATCTGGCTTTGATACCAACAAAATCATGTCACGGCCCGCTTTCCAAAATATGGAATACGAGGGATGATTAGGCCAGCCATGCTCTTACGGTCAAGGAATAATTCTACCGTAGTCACACTTCGGCTTCTAGTATTATATAGTAATCAATAAACACATCACAAAGTAAAGGAAATCACAATCACTGATTTATTACATTTAATCAAAATGAGTTCACGGGATATAAAGAGTTCAATAACAAGATAAAGTACTAACCAAAATAGCAGAGTTATTTATTGAAAGCAAAAGGCGATAGCACGGATGTCACTGCCTAAATTTCCGCAACCTCATAGGGCAAGTCCTGATCCTGAGCTGGGTCCATTTCGTCTTCTGAGCATGCATACTCAGGTCTTCAGGACGACACAATATAGCAATATATAATTGTGCAATAAATTAAATATGAAATAACATGCATGGTAAATAATGATAAGTGGATGTGAATTAGCAGGCACGGGTGAATAATATAGCATGTGTGTCGAATCAGTAATCAATGCAATGTCTATGTCGCTAAATCTATCAGTCTCTAAGTCAATTTGAAATTGATCGGTGGAAAAGAGTTGTCGTGTTTAATCAGGGTCTCGTGCATACCCGAGACTACGGTCCACTGTGCCTGGGGCATAACCCTGCAGCCGTGCCGCTAGGCCCACGACCTAATCAGTACGTATGTGTGTGTATCGTTGTTCGAATGATCATTCTCTAAACACTATATCTTGCTAAATATGAGTTCGATTCCACCTTCGATGTCCCCATTTCCCCCAGATTGCAATATATTCATGTATCGCTACTGTTACAATATATCCTAAACTAAACTCCAAATTCAATCCTCATAAACCCAATTAAACTCTCTTCAATTCTCATTCTCTCTCTCTCTCAATCACCCATCTTCTCTCCCCCCTGGTTACCGATATCTCCAAATTCAAATCCACTCAAGTTTAATGGGGAAAATAAATGGTGTTAAGATTTGAGGGGATTTGAATTTGGAGGAAGAGTAATGGTAGAGGAGAAGACGGGGGAAGGAGGGCTTAGTTTAGGTGTGGGTTTTGTGGGCCGGCCTGGGTTGGGGTTTAGTTTAGGATATTGGTTTAGGATTTTAGTGTAGGGATTTAAAATTAGAAGTTATGGTTTAGGGAAAATAATAATAATAGGAAGATAATAGAAATTAAATTAGAAGAAATATGGAAAATTATTTAGAAATTATTTATATAAATACGAATATGGTACAAAGGAGCCCGGTTATTACATACATAGTATATGTGTAGAATACATATTTGTCACTTAGTGAAAGAGGCATATGGAGAGGAGTGGGCAAGTCGGGGCCACTCGGGGAGAATGATATCCCCCCCCTCTACTATATGATAGAAGAGAGAGAAAGAGGATAGCATGCAATTTTCATTCTTTCATTTCTTTTCTCTCTCCTCCAAATTTCCAAAGAGAGAAGAACAAAGAGAGAGCTTTCTACATCTCTTGTTCTCTCATTCTAGCAATCTGTAAGAGCAAGTTGCTTTACAAAAGAGATTCCATTGGTGAAATTGAAGGTTGTGTTGGGTTTCCTTCGAAGTGGATTGTTTCGGTGAAGAGGTTTGCATTCAAGCTCGATCCCGCAACCTGGGAACCTAGTTAGGGCTTCTACTTCATTGTAGACATGCTTCAAAGGTTGCAGCCCCTCTAAAACACTAGCTTGTTTTATTTTGCTCTCTTGAAAATTTGCAACTTCTAGTTCATGAATGGTTTTGGGGTTAAAGTTTACAGTGCTTGCTTGAAAAATGATTGTTTTCTATTCCGTCTTGGTTCATAAGTGTTGTGACCATAGCATCACGCATTTACAGAAGGATTTAGAGGAAGATAATGGCTGTGGGTTGAAGGAGAAGGAAGAAGATGATGGTGATGGTGGAAGGAATTTTGGGAATTTTTTAACGGTGTTATTGCAGCACCGTTAAACAGGGTAGTTATCTGCTCATTTAATAATATAGGAAAATATTATGATATTTGGGAAAACTTAGATGGAGTTTAGTGAAATTAAGCCTTGTTTTGGGCTTCATATGAGCCACTTGGAATGGATAGTAAAAACAATAAAATGAAAAGATGGAGTTTAGTGAAATTAAGTCTTGTTTTGGGCTTCATATGAGCGACTTGGAAATGGATAGGAAAAACAATAAAATAAAAAGGAGGGGCAAAAAAACCGAAAGTGAAAAACAGTGTTTTTGGGTAAAGATTCCCTTTTTACAAAAGATTCCTTTTGAATGGTCCAATTTTATAGTAATGTAGTAGATAGATAGCTATAGGGATATTAGTTCAGATTCTACGATACACTTAGATCTTATCATAACTAATGGATTCAAATCAAATGAAACTATAATATCAAATACCTCAACTATCAACGGCCAATCTGGTATTGGTAATAGAACCGAAGTCAAGCTGAAGTAAATAGGCCAAATTTAACTTGAGCCAGCCACACTAAGCTCGAAACGATCTCGAGCTGAGCTCAAACCGAGTCGAAATAAATGAGCTGAACCCGAGCTAACCCTAGCCCGTTCAAGTTCGGTTCCTTTACACCCCAATCTTCTCTTTAACCCTCTCTTCCCTCAGGTTGAGTAGGTATTGAACATTCTTTGTATTCGAATCGAAGTTCAATGTCTAAACTCATAACTTACCAAAACTCGACAATTTAACTATGTATAATACCTAGACACAAAGGCTGGTTTAAGGCTGTTGAGTTTAGACGGACTGGTTAGATTTTTCGGGCTTTTCAAGCTTGGCAGGCTTTTCAACCCGTTATTAGAAGGTTATATATAGATATTGGGTAAATTATCACAAAAAAGAAGAAGAAGAACCCGGTCCCGCTCGGGAGTTGTCTAAAAATCCCTAATATTTTGAAGGGCCTACTATTCCAAATCTTTGTGAAAAGACCTCTGGATTGCATTTCATTTAGACCTTTATTCCCTTCAACTGCTTAGATATTACAGGCAACCAGTTCAATATTACTTACAACTATTTAGATATTACAAGCAACTAGTATAAAGGGTTTTTAATTGGGCCTATGGGTTTTTTAGCAAGAGCAAAAAACCAGGGTTTTTTACACAGGTTTGAAACGGGACGGGCTTTCTGACAATTTACCCTACGTTATAAGCTATAAAAACTTCACTCTTCAGATTTTAGCAAGTTAATAAGAAATATGCAGTTTTGATGAAACTATAAGAAATCATCCGATATAAAATTTATAAATTTTACTTTTAAATCCTTTCAAAATATTTAGCCAACAAACTGCAATTTGCATCAAACTCCTACAAAATGATATTCATGAAAAAAGAACAATTATAAAGTTTGACCAAATATAAGGTTAAAAAACATTTTAAACCTTTTATTAATTAGACCAGGGAATAGAAACACCATTATAATATGCATTTATTACATACAATATCAGTTTTTTTTCCTGGAACTGGTATTATATACCGGGGAGGGTTGCTGCGGAATTTTCTTGCGCGATAAAATACGCGACACACTCAAACAACCAGGTGTGGCGCCACACACTTAAATGTGGGACCCACAGCTGTTGTGAGTGCGGCGTGGTTTATTGGCTGGGAAAGGGTTGCTACGCAACCTCTTTCTATTATATATTATATCCGCTTATATTGTGATATTTGGTAGGCATAGTGGTTATATCTTTTTCTCTAACTACATTACTAATAGCTGTGGCAAATTTGGACGTAAGGAACATGAAACAATAGCGGTTTTATACCTTTTCATATATAAATCGAATAAATCATCTTTATTTCCACTCTTATAATACAAACATTTTTTTAAAATTGTGCTACCTCTTTAGATTAATTGTAAATACCACCTAGAATTTGAAATTGAATCAAGCATAAACCTTGATGAATACTTTTTTAGGAAATAAATTATATGGAATTTTAGGAATTTTTTTGGGTTCATTTTCCATTTTTCCCTATATATTCAATTTGCTATTCTATCAAGTTATTATTAGAAAGAAGAGATATCACGCCCCGCTTCCCAGTATACGGTGAAGGGGACGCGACTAGGCCGCTACGTGTTTACTGTGAAGTAAATACGCTAAGCGTATCTAAGCAATATAAAAGTAAATACACAAGAGACAATATATAATAAAACAACAACTTTATTTATTCACATTCTTTTTGTACAATGCATGGAAAAGTAAATACATCTGAAAGAAAACAATGCCTAAACAATGGCATAACAGAAAAGAAAAGGTACTGAAATAAAAGTGTACAATGAACTAAAACTCTGGGTCTTCAACGAAATGGTCCAAGTCTTCAGCTAGTGGGCTCGATCTCCGGAGTGTTCAGATCACCTGACGACATTCAAAGAAGAAGGAAAGAGAATGTCGTCAACGAACAAATCACTCGGTAAGTCCCAAAAATAAAGGAGAAATAGAATAGACAGAAAGAGAAGGTAGCTTTTAAAATTGTATTATATTGTTATACTGTTGTATTCATTAACGTTGTTGTTTGTATCTTGGTACAGAAGAATGCCAGTGTATACGAGAGGGGTCTCTATATGCTAGAGACTAGGGCAAATGGAAGCACAAGGCTCCGTCGATAATACCACGGAACAACGGCATGGATGTAATTACGTCTTATGGTTACTGTCTCATGCCACTTCTAACACCTTCTATACCAATCTACCCCTTAAACCCCGCGATGTCTTGGTTGTATTGTTTGTATTGTAAATTGTATTGCAACTTGTATTGTCTTGTAATATAGATTGTATAATTGGATGACTTGCCGAAACCATGATATCAGTAAATGGATGTAACTGAAGAATCATATAAATGGATGTAACTGGATAATCATGTAAATGGCATGGTTCGGTTCAGTCAAGTTGTATAGATTGATAGATTGAATATATGGATTCATGGATTCATGTTGAATTGTAGTTTGTAGATTGTAGATTGTACTTGAGTCGTATTCAAGTCAGATTACTAATAAGACTCAGTCTGAGTCAGACAATCAGAAAAGTAAATTGAAATCCTGATTGTTTTGATGTTATCAATAACCGCTGCACATGGGCGGCAGGATTTGTGTTTTTTTCAAAGATGATTACCGTATTGATAACATCGTTGTTAAGTTGTCTACCTTAGATAGGCAAGCACTCACTTCTCCGACTCCCTGAGGCTCAAGAGATTGGTCCCGCTTAAACCTATGTTTACTAGGGTCCTCAGGGTAATTTATAGAACTTGAGGTTTTTTAATGTAAAAATACATTTATATACTTTTCAAAATACTCTCCAAGTATTTATTTATCGTCATTAGAGTTATCATGAATGTAGATTTTTTAATTGTGATATTTCTAGTGAAAATATCCTAAATTCATAATAAAGAGTATTTATTTGTAATATTGACTTGTATGGAATTCATGGTATATTAATGTAAAGTGATTCTTGTGATTTTTGAAAAGAGTTGGAATATTTATATTATTTCAAAATAGATAATTTAATGTTACATATATACATAATTATATAAAAATAATATATATATTATATTTCTAAAAATCTCATTTTCTTAAGATATCGTATTTTAATCTCTCGAGACCGAATGCTCCTTCAGAGGTCTGCATCTCGCACTACTAAATCCAGAGATGTGCGATAATCCGCACCATTCCAGTCGGATTCCCCAAAATGGGTTGTAGCGGCACTTTGCAAAGATTTGTGTAAAAATACTAATCTTTTAGAAAACGGTTTTAATGGTAATGATATTTATTTGAAGTGTTTCGTTTTCCCGTATTGTATGTTCCCGAAAGATATTGTGCTGTGTTACATATGAGTGTGTGAGGAGGTAGGTCATTACCCAGTGATCTACTTAAAAGTATAGCAAGTTTGTGATGTTCAAATGTCGAAAATGAAACTATATGGTATTTTAATGAAAAAGCACGGTAAAATGGAAATAGCAATTTCTTTTGATATGGAACTTGTTCAATATGATTAGTTAGTGTTTAATAGTCAATATGTAATGGTTTAATAAGATTGTATTAAAGGAAAAGTGAGATTTAGGAAAAACCGAATCGGAAATTGGATTTGTTCCGATTCCGTCGGGTTTTAGAATTTCGTATTTTCAGAAAGAGTAGAGAAGGGGAATGTGGGACTTACAGGTTTAGCTCAAAGAGGAGAGGGAAAGGGAGTGGACATAGTTTCCGGTGCGCCGTTTCGTCGCCGGAAACTCCTCGGGTTGTCGCCGGAAATTTCGCCGGAGCTTCGCCTCTTTGTTCACTTCAAATGCACACTAAGGTTTCTAGGAAATTTCTTGAGAGTTTGCTCAGAATTTTGGAGTGAGGGGGTAGTATGTATGGGTTGTATTTATAGGGTTAGGCTAGGGTTATGATAGATGAAAGGTTTAATTGAAAAAAATGTGATAAATGTAATAAAAATTGGGTTTAATGTGATTTTAAAGGGTCTCTGGAAACGTGCAGGAGAATTAAACTATACAGGGGTGCAGGGAAGGCAAAAAGACAACTTTTTTGTGTTGGGGACTCGGCGGTTCGGCCGATTCCGGCCGGCGGCAGCGGGCCGAGTCGGCCGGCGGCGGCGGGCTGAGTCGGCCGGTCCGCCGGCCGGCCGAGTCAGGTGGTCGGAGCACTCCTCGTTGGTTCATTAGACCTCTGGTACTGTTACTTTTCAGGTGTAGTGAGATTTTTGTGAGATATGCACGTGTAAACTCTTGGTATTCTAAAAATTCAAAATAAAACAATATTGAAAATAATATGGGGTATGGAATTTGAACTCTGGTGGCTTGGTTCAGCAGTGCAAAGTATTACCAATGAGCCACGGGCTCCTTCTTGTTATTAATTAATAAAACAAATATTTAACAAGCTGTACAGAAAATTTAGGATTGTTACAAGAGAGTTGAGAGACTAGCTTAAATCGAAATATATACATTAAATAAAAGACAACTTTGATTCAAATGTCAAATTAGAAAAATCACTTAATGGTTTTCTGGATTTCTCAAGAAGACAGTCACCGTGTGTATGGATTATTTATGAATATATGATTTCCAGCCAGGTATCCACATGCATATCAATTGGTTTACAGAAGAAAAGGAGTGTTTTTGCAATACCAATAAAATGTTATGCAATAACAAAGTCTCACATACAGTAAAGTGAAAAAAGCCCAACAATAAAGCAGCACAGCTGAGTATAGCCACAAATTCGGCATTCGGGATCAATTCGGCGAGATCGAAAATTCGGATTCGGAGAAACATTCGGAAAAAATTGGCAAGTATTTGAGAAAGATTTGGAAAGTATTCGGAAAGGATTTTGAGAAAGAAATTATTATATAAGACGCTGAGTTTTGATTTTGCGCATTATTCATGAATAATTTGTTGAATAATTAGTGATTAAATGGGAAGGGCAATTCAATAATTCGGATTACTGTACCTATGTCTCAACTTTTCATTTTATATTCGAAAGTTTCGAAAACTATAAAATTAAAAAAGAAAATAAAAACCCCAAGAAATCCATCTCTCTCTACAAAATCGCAACAAAAATTCTTAAGAGTGAGAAAGAGTTTCCATTAAATTCCCCCGCTCCTTCTTCCTCCTCCGCCTCCATTCTCGAAACCCTAATCTCTCTTTCTCTACATATTAAGATTCTAGGGTTTCCCAAGCAACTTTTAGGGTTTCTGGAGCTGGATTGCCTTCCGTTTCTGCATCGAATCTCCATGCGCCGCTGGTCCAGCGGCTTCGTCGATTAGACCTCGCAATCGAGGAGCTAGGGTTAGGGTTAGGGTTTTAGGTTATCAGTGATGGTGAGGCCGGGGTTTGGGTGAAGCGCCGGTGGCTAGGGTTTCGATTGAATGGCATTGGGAGATCTGATGGCGTCTCGATCCTCGACGACGTCGACGAATCACGTGGATGAGTTTAGTTCAAGGACATCAGAGGCTGTTGTTAGACTGAATTTGGCGCCTCAGGCGACCACTTATCTGGCGCAGACTGTGGTTCTTTGTGATTTTAGGCATGAAGGGTTCGAGGATAGCGTGCCATCAGGGCCTGCGGAGAGCGGGCTGGTGTCAAAATGGCGGCCGAAGAATCGGGTAAAGTCATTCCTTTGAGCTTATTTGATATTTGGTTTAGATTTAAACTCCTTTGTTAGTGTTAATTATGAGACTTATTGAATTTATACACTTTTTTGCTGTTTTGTGCGCATTGATAATCTCTAGTGGAGAATGGAACCATAAAAGGAAGAAAGCAATGGCATTTAGCGGTCAGTAGGAGTTCGTTTAGAGGAATGTACTAATATTTTTATAAAAAAAATTCAGATGCAGTTTAATGTGATCACTTTGGATAATAACGCTGAGGTAGCACATCTATGGATTAATGATCTTGATGAATTTGTAAGCAATTTCTTTTAATCGGGTGGTGGCGTGGGGTGGGTGGGTGAGGTGGGTTCCTTGAAGTCAAATTTTGATCTCGATCTTAGTCGGCCATTGTGTGTAGTTGACAAAGTAAAGGTAAACAGAAGGAGAAACTTAACTATTTGGTCTGCATCTCCTTTGGGTTGGATGTTTTTATAGGTGATAGGCTGACGGTTGCTATTGCTTTACCCTTGACTGGTCATAGCAGATAGAGCTGAATGAAAAGAAAGCGTAAATATTCCTAAAAGAACCGCCTTTTGTTGGAGGTTGTAATTAGGGTTGAGTATCAGTCAGTTTGGGTCAGTTTTTTACAAATATTATTGGACCGAACCGAACCGACCTCGCCGTAGAAACCGAACCGAACCGAAAAGGACTGTTCGTTTTTCCGGTTCATCTTTACTGCTGAAAAGGGATGTGAAAACCCCTTTAGGGTTTGAAAATAAACAACAAAAACCACATTTCAGATATGAATCTAATAAAAAATTTGATGATCCAACACTCAAACTGATAAGGTTGATCTAAGTTTCATCCAACAAAGAAATCAAATGAATAATTGAAAATGACAAGAAGCAATATATGAAAAATAAGATCCAAAATACTAACTTGAGTTGAGATGATTGAGATAAGTGTATCGATCCGTGGATGAATCGAAGGGAGGATCTCTTCGTTGTATGCCGATGCCATGGATCAATCTACCGAAGGAATCGATCATCGTGAAAGAGGGCGTCACCGCCGTGGACGAGCAAGGGACTTCGAGCGAGACCCATCACAGCCGCGGTGGCTCCATGTGAGAGAGAGGACTCTTAGGGTTTCCCCCTTCCATTGCCTTATATATGGTTAAAATCATATTTTATCTGCACCCTAATTAAATGAGCCCACCTTTTCACCCATAAAACCCACAACTTGTTAGATGTTGGTCGGTTTGGTTTTAACCGACCCATTTTCTTAAAAACCGAACCGAGCCATCCAAGATTCAAAACCGATAGATTCGGGTCGGGTCGGTTTGGTTGGTTCGGGTAGTTTCTGCTCACCCATAGTTGTAATTAACGTATTGTTATTTATTATTGACACTTGAAAGTTATGTTACATTTGCGATATCTTTATATTAATTGAATATGTATAAACATGAACAATGATGCATACCACGATGATCCACATGATTTGTTATCTTGATATATGAACTTTAGGACATTCGGCTAATAATTGTTGGATAAAATTTCATCTTGGAATTATTTAAAATAGGTATGGAAAAGGAAGCATATATTGTGATAGCTAGTCTATTTAGTATTCACATTTCCTGATATCTTACCGGATATAATCCGTATTCCAATAATAAATGGATAAGAGAGTTAAATGACATCCATAGACTATAGAGAACCAATATAATTTATAGGCAAATAATTGGGGGTACCATATTTAATGGAATCCTACAAATCTTCCTTAGATTCATCTTTCTTATATGAAAAGGTTAATCTTTTTAACTATGGTTTGTTTTGCGGTAGGTTTTATTTTTTATTTAAAGATTTGGTGTTTTCTACGAATTTGTATCATGATATTTTATCTTTTCATTGTAAGTTTATCATAGTTATGGTCATATTTAACCAAACCTTCAAATGAAGTTTGATATGTCCTCGACAAAAAAAAAGTTTGATTCTTTGCCTTTTTCTAGTCTCGTCATTCAATTCGTTTCTTCTATTCTTCATAACTTTTTTTCTATCACCAAAGCTCTCATCATGCAATTATTTATATCAATAATGAAATAAAGGTTGGCATATTCTAATAAAACAAGTTACATTGCACTATTAAAGGCAATATGGTTATCCATGAAAAAATTCTGGATATGCATATCCAATTTTGATACGAATAATATTTTTCTTGATACTTTTCATAGTTGGCTTGCTTTGCTGCTCAAGCATGTATTTATCTATGCGTTAGGTTAGTGCTAGTTATAAAGCTTGATATAGACAATGCTTATCCTATTGGATTCCCACTGTAATTGGAAGGCTTTATCATATACATTTTTTGTATATTTAACTGATCGCATGCATCTTTATAAATCTATTGTCGCTGATGTTAGTGATTTTTCTTCCTATACAAGGCCAAATTTCCGAAATGAAAATTTAAGTCGGTCATTGATGTATCATCATGGCATTATACATAGGATAAATTTTATTAAAAGTTTGACTTCCACATTTTATTATTAAACTATTATGGACTTAAAAATAACTAGAAACTATGGTATATTTTTTATTTCAACACATTCATATAACATTTTGACAACAATATTTTTTGGTTATTTTTCTTCTTCTTTCTTTCTTTCTTCATCACACCGTAATTCAATCTGAGTGAATATTTTTGATCAAATTCATCTTCTTTTTACCTTTCCTCTTCAAATACCACTCAAGACCATGGATCTTTTTTTCCTCGAATTCACAATTAGAGTTCTACAATTACCTTCAATGACGAATAAAACGAATTAAAATTTCATTTAGAGGTTATCATAAGTCGTAGAGTCTTAAGACTTGATTTACGTTGATATCGTTTAATTTTTAAGAGGTTTTTAAGTTCATATAAGTGGATTGGAAAAGTTGTGGGAAATGTGAAGGAAGAAATGGAAGCTAGATTTTAATTTTTCATGTTATGCAATTTTTGAGAAGTCTGCAAATGGTAATCTTAAAAATGATAGGATATTTCTTTGTTAATTAGTGTTGGAACCATAGAAATTTATAATAGTCTAATAATATTTATCCATTGCATACCATTTCATATTTTAGGATGTTCATAGGTTTTTGTCTAAAAAAACGTGCTCTACACAAGATTTATAAAAAAACATTGCATACCATCGACACTTCTTGTTCTCCACTCAAATGTTACGTTAGGCATTCGAAAACATGTTAAAAATTTATATTATACTTTTGATTTGATATACTAATTAAATATTTCTCAAACACATTTTCGTTCATGTTCGACACTTTTTAGACTGTCGTAAAATTAAGTTTATGCGTCATACAGTGAAGTTATGGGAGAGAATATTCGAACAAATGTTAAGAAAAGAGTTTTTATATGAAAATCAATTTGGTTTTATGCTAAAACACTCTGTCATGGAAACCATCTATTTTTAAGACCACTGAAGGAGAGATATTGAGAGAAAAAGAGATTTATATATGGTTTTCATTAATGATTAATTTATGAAAAGTTTTATAATATCACTAAAGAGATAATTTGGTGGATTTTGGAAAAGAAATTAGTCTCATAGCTTTATTGATATGGTTAATAATATGCATGATGGAGCAATTACTAGAATGTGAATGGTTGAAGGAAAGATGGAGCTATTTCTTATTACAATAAGCTTACATCAAGGATCACATTAAGTCCTTATTTTTGCATTAGCTATGGATGTATATGGTAGACATAATAATGTTCTGTGGTGTTTTTGTTTTAGTAGATGAATCTAAAGGATAATTTTTTAAGTAGTAAAATAGAAAGGTGTTTTAGAATTTAAAGGATATAGAATTAATAGAATAGAAAAGAAATATTGGATGGAACATTAGCATAACAATGCGAATAAGTGGGCATACATAGTTAGATGATGGCAAGAAAATAAATTCTACAAACAACAATTTTCGTTATTTTGGATATATAATTAATAAAGACGGTGAGCTTGGGGAAGATGCTTAGGATCAAAGATGCATTTTTGAAGAGGTGAAGAAGTGCTCCACGATTGCTATATGATCGTATGATAGTTTTGAAATAGAAAGAAAAATTCTAAAAAATGGCTATAAAGCTAGCATTGCTCTATGAATTAGGATGTTGGGCAATTAAGAAAGATGCTCAATAAATTATTGTGGTACAAAATGATGAGATGGACAGGTAGTATTATTCTAATAGATAGAATAAGGAATGATTGTGTTTGTAACAAGTTTGACTCCTATAAAGCACAAGATGAGAGAGCACGCATTGAAATGGTTTGAACATTTGCAGTAAAAACCAATAAATGCTTCACTTAGGAGAAGCAACAAGATTCTAGTTAATGGCACAATGAGAACGAAGGGGGGACGCAAGCGAACATGGTTAGTGACAGTTAAAAACAAGGTTCAAGAACTCGGTTTTGGTCTCGCATAATTTTATGAGTTTCTCTAGGTTTCGGCTAGTTTCGATAATCTCGGTCCGGGTTTCGGTTTCGACGGTAATACAACATACATAAGTGTAGTATACTAAATACTTAAATTTATGGTTCTATATTACAAGACAATGGTCCTAGTGTTTAAAAATCCAGCCATGATACAAATATATTGAAAAGTATATTTAGATAAGTATTAATATAATAGGGTTTGGATTCACTTTTTTGCGGTTTTCTAACAACGAAGGCCTACGATGATCACAATGACAATAAAAATGGTATAAAAAAAAGTTTTAAAGGTTTAAGCCGAAACGATATTTGTATGGTTGGTTTTTTATCGGTTTCGTGTTTCGTATCGGTTTCGTGTTTCGTATCGGTTTCCACTGAAACCGATACGAAACCGCCACGTATCAGTGGTTTCGGATGAAACCTCAAACCGTGGTTAAAAACGTTATGTTAATTGTACTTATGAGATGGTCCTTAATAGAGCAAGCGGAAAAACATATTATAACCAATCCAATAATTATTAGGATAAAGGATTTTTTTGTAATTGTTTTTTGTTCTTCATGCTTTTGGCTAACTATATATTTATTTTTGTTTGTATAACAATAGTACAATACTATATTTCCGAATTGAATAGGAATCAAGACGGACTTATATATAACAATGATATCTTTCAAACTTTGTTATAAGCTATTCTAAAGAAGTTGAACCATGGTCTATTCCTTATGCAAATTCAGAAAATAAAAGATAAGACTATTTTGTAGCATATATGCATTCGATATATTATTAAATGAATATAAGTTTATGTGTGGGATATTTGCATAGGCATACATATGTATATATGTATATATTCACTCTTCACTGTCTGTTGCCTTCACACACTTTCTATTATCATGTTTCTGTGAGGATGCAAGTTGGATCGGGGTTTGACCTGAACATGATCTAAAACGAATCCATAATAACATGTTTTATTGCTTGCTATCCCACCTTAAGCGGAATTGTCAATTTTTCCCCAGAATAAATGTTTGGGTTGGGTATTATCTCAACTAGATCCTGCCCAACCTGGCCCGCTAGTTTATCTTTCCATCCCAAAGTATCCTATCCGATCCAAATCTGCTAGCACAAAGTTCATTTCCGTTAAGATCTTCCAACAAGCATATAATTCTTACTGTGAAGTTATTTTGTTTAAATTTGTTTAGCAAACATTTAGTCAGCAAGCATTACATCCGAACTTCCTGTTTGTATTTATAACACACATGAACTCAACGTATTTTGGTGTTTGGATGATTGAACTTTGAATTATTAGTGATGCTTTTAGTTGAATTGAATTAGTTTAATGATGTTTAGAAATTTTAAAGGTTAATTTTTAGCATATGACTTTTGTCAAGTCCCTGTAAATAGCATGAAGTTCTTACTATTAAGTTCTTACTTTTGTATGATTTAGTTTTTTTTGGTTTTCCTTGCAACAAGCATGGAACTATATACGCTTGTTTACAAGTATGGCTTCATATTGTTTGGTTTTTAGTTACATGATCATTGCTTCATAAAAGTTCTTACATATTAATGAATTATTAAAAAAGCATGAAAATATTTTACAATTAATGTTTACTAATGGGCCAAACCCAAAAAGCCTATCAGACCCATCTGCCCAAAACCAATCCCGCCCACACCGACCTCAAACCCACATTTAAGGGTTTGGGTTCAGTACATAGTATACCTATATGTTTAAGCGGGTTTTTGGTGCATGCTTTAGAGTTTGGATCTAGTATAAATTTCTCAAAACCAGTTGGATCTGACCTGGTCTTATTGCCCTACTTTTACAGATATTTTTGTGTCTTCTTGTTGTATCATATCCATGTTTGTGCCCCATGCCTGTATTCTTGCTTCTTGGGCTCTTAGCATGCTGTTGATCGTGGAGCAGTATTAAAATTTGAGAACAAGCTGGGGCTGAAAGGGTCATTGTTTTGTTCAAGCATCAACAGTTCGTGCCTTGATTCACCATGAATGATTATGCACAGGAATTGTATTTGTTTCTAGGTTTTAGAAAATGATTATATAATTAATTGTCCTCTAATCCATTGGATGACCAATTGTGGCTTGGCAACAAATCTAAGATTTCCACCATGCTGGTTCTGCTGTAGAACTTGCTAAAGAAGCTGAAATTGATTAGAGAGTGCATATTATATATTTGCAGTGAGGCGCCAATTGGTGTTGTGGTCGAAGCTTCACATTAGCTTTCACTTATTTGGATTCCGAGTTTTATTTTACAAAGTTCTTTGTTAGTATTTTAGAACCGAGTTGCAAGAGTTTAGTCATTGATGTCATATTGCTGCAGTTTTGTTTTTTCAATTTGAGTAGTTAACGAGAGAAGGCTCGTGACATCATTGTTGAGAAATACCAACAATGACTGCTGTGTGCTACGTATTAACAAGTGCCTTTTTGTGCGCTGTATTTTTTTCATTATATTATTCTGGTTTTCTTCCCATCTCTTTTGTAAATTTGTTAGGTTTATTGAAATTTCTAAATGTTTTAACATAAGGTTTCATTTAACCTTTTGAGATAAAGTGAAGCTCTCATCTAACCATTCATCAGTGTATTGGAATTTTGCTAATTAGTTGCGGTCAATCATATTCTGTGCAGTAATCATGTACTCATTCTTGTGCTTTCTAGTTTCTCGTAAATGCATGGTGCAGTCAAAAATTTAATACAATGACAAGAGACAAATTTCTGGGTCTATAACTCAACCAAAATCACCACCTTTTCAGTTATGTACTGTTTGAATGGTGAACCTTGATGGCTTAGTAGTTTATCATCATTGTGTATTAGTCGAATCATATCCAAAGTAATATGGAGCAACTGCTTTAATTGCCTAACAAATACTTCTTTTGAAGCCTTCAGCCATGTGTTGGTCTCCTAATCACCAATCCCCTTTTATCAGTTTATGTTATTCGGCTATTTCTTTTCATGTCCAAAGTTGCCTTTTATCTGTAGTGGACTGTTCTAGAACTTTTGATGGATGTTATTTAGATCCTTACTTTCTTAGCGTCCGACTCAAATAGTTGCCTCAATATTTATTTAATAAGTTGTGATAGAAGAGATATCAAGGAAATTCACTGTGCTGCTTTAAGGGCATCATTTGGTATTTTATCAACACATTTTATACATGTTGCTTTTATTCTCTTTAGTGTTTTTATTCTCTCTTTGATCTGTAAGTTGTTTCTGATGGCAGCTAGTGAACCTTGTATGATCTTTTATACAATCAGTTTTCTATATTAACATTTAAATTGTTTTGACTCTATGTTTCCTTGTGCAGATGAAGACCGGATGCGTGGCACTTGTGTTATGTTTAAACATTGGTGTTGACCCACCAGATGTAATAAAAATCTCTCCTTGTGCTAGAATGGAATGCTGGATAGGTAACATGAGTCATTTGCTGCTGCTACTTTCCATCTCTTGATTATAGATACATTTTTGCATCAATCCTTTATCAGCAGATATAATAATATCATTACTGACTAGTTTCTGTAATTATGGACATCAGTTACTGCCCTGCTGTTATGCCATCCTACTAAAGCCTTTTTAATTAGAGGAAAGAGGCCCTGGGAGGCTTTTTTCGTCAGGTGGCGTCGAAATCTACATCCTCCACCATTTTATTCCACGATCGGCACCTCCCATCTTGATCTTCATCGTCTGAGATGTTGATACACCAAATTTCATGTGATTTTAGTACTTTTTCACCGTTGATTTAACAATGTAAAAAGTTCTATTGTCGGTAAACCGTTAATTTTGCACCCTCTAAATCAATGGTGAAAAAGCATTAAAATCACATGAAATTTGGTGTATCGACATCTTTGACGATGAAGATCAAGATGGGTGGTGCCGATCGTCGAATAAAATGGTGGAGGACGTAGATTTCGACGCCGCCCAACGAAAAAAGCCTCCTAGGGCCTTTTTCCTCCATTATTCTCTTTTAATTAGAGAATAACCAAAACCTTATTGTTTTTTCACAACTCTAATAAATTTGGAAATCTTAGAAACTAGCTAAAAAATTGTCATGAAAAATAATATAAGCATGAATATTGTACTTTGAAATTTAGGGATTAGTTTCTTGTCACCATATTGCTTACTTTTTATGAGAACATATGTTTTTTAATACTTAATTGATAACTTGTTGTCTGCCACATGCGCGAGAACAGTTGAAAAGATAAAACTGTTGTTTCAGCGTTAATTTTTGTGTTCTTAAATATAGTTTTATATGGATTAATTTAAATCTATGAAGCTTATTTGTTTCTTGAACTTGTTTTTCATGTAGACCAAATATAATGACCACATTAGATGAACATGAACTAGCACTGCCGGTCCTCCTGGCTATGAGACAGTTAGGTCTTGTACCCTTGGGGATCAGTTTACAACCCATGTTACCATATCTATTCCCTTTCTTTTACCCGGATAGTATTTGTTGTTCATGATGTTAGGGTCTAGTGAATTGCGGTATTTTGAAAGATGTAAATGGTTTATTCCTGATAATTTTTTTTAACTGGAAGGTCTGGCCTAAGAGTCCGTATTTATTCTGCATAGGATCACTGTTTTGAGTTCTCTCATTTTTTGGTCATTCGTATAAACAATTTAAGCTGTATACTAATTTTTGATTGAATATAGTATGTTCATCCTTAGAGCCTGTGATGATTATTTCTATATTAATTGATTCCATATAGGAAGCTCCTCCTGCGAGTCTGTGATGATTACTTCTTTCCTTTTTTAAAAGGTGGCCAGTCTCTAAAATTAGACATTCTAATATATTAATAGCAGATAGATTGGTGAATCTCTGATGAGTTTATGGTTATTACTGACGCATATGCTGGCACATGCAAGAAAATATGATTTGGTAGTTTCTTTTTATCCCAAACTTGATCCTATCATTTCCACCTCCCATTCTTCTATATAGAAAAAATTGTCTGCTTTCAAAATAATCAAACCTAACATACCCGAATGATTCAACTTTTTATTATTTGGCATTACCTCTGCAAGCTCGTGTGCTATTTCAGTTTAACTTGTGTTTGGCACATATAATTTGATAAAAAATGGAGATTCTCCGTCTTTTCCTACTCATATCGAATCCAGAAAATGGAAAAATGGTATGCTAATCTTTATGTTTGTTTGACAAGGAAACTTAATAGAGTTTGGGTATATGATGTGGCTCTAGTTATTTAATAACTTTTATGTACTTTTCCTTAAGAAACACAAGATATATTTACAGTTCTACAGAATATGGAAAAGATTTCTCTGACTTTGCGAGCCATATTGTAATAGGTTGGCTTCTTGGCGTCTAGGGACCATAGCTTTACATTTTCAGTTCATATGTACCAAACACGGTGTATCGGCAAAATGATTCCTCTAGGGGTGCGCTTGGTTCATGAAATGGAAGCTTAACCGGGAATCCTAACGTTCCCGGGAATGTGATGACCATGTATCTAATTCCAAGGAATCTTGCATTACCTTGCTTGGTATATTTTAATCATTTCCGGTAATATATGTATGTGCAACGGCCGACCGGCTGTGAGTGGCCGGATAGTCGTGGCACATGCTGTGGTAGGGAAGAATATTTCGTGGTAATCTAGGATAGACACCAATTTTGGAGGGAATGGAATTCCAATGAAACATGAGCACTTATTACACCAAAACACACGTAATTTTTTTTACGGGAATCTAGGATTATCACCTTGATTGCCTCCTACCAAGCGCACCCTAGATTCCTTCTCACCATGAGCCAAATCGTCCTTTATGTATACATTATTTAATTAAATGCTGGCTTTCAACTTGTGCCTTTCCTGTGTAAGCTCGATCCGGTCCATATCAGTATCTATATTTCAATTATGCTAGGGGTTCAGACTTTTTATGAGTTAGATAAATAATATTAAATACATAGGAAATTGTTCTGCTTTCTTTGGCTCGACACTAATTAAAAGAGGGTTGATGTCAAATTGACAACCTGTTATAAAACCTTTGCGAATCATTCATGAAGCTTGCTACATAGCCAACTCCATTTTGATAGAAAAAGACGGCAACAATGACGATGATGAGAAATGTTAAATAATTGAACGATCTCGTTAATTGTTGAGTATAATTTTTTTTTGTTTTCTGTAAATTAAAATAACACAAGTATAATGCACGGTAATATGCACATGAACAGCACTTAAGAAAGCAAATTACCAGCAGAGACCCTTAAAGAGAACGGATCCATATACTTCTTCAGTGCATGCGTGTGAATGAATTTGTTGCTGGTTGGACTATTTCGCAATAATCAGTTCATTATGCTATCACCAACCGCACTGCCATCAACTCACTAAAGCAATTCGGGGTACATAACCCTTAAAGAGAACGGATAGCAATTTTCTAATCAAATATTGGCATCTATATTCAGAATGCACTATACCTTGTTTAACTTTTAAACTAATTGAGAAACGTATAAACACAAAGACCCTTCACTTTTTATTGGTCTGTTAATTTATAATTGATGAATATAATGGTTTTCTTTTTAGACATACTAGACCCATATTCAATGGCTGCTCCAAAGGCGCTTGAGACAATCGGGAAGACTTTACATGCTCAATACGAACGATGGCAACCTAGGGTAACATGTAGTGAATCCTGCTATTTTATATACATGGTATGAAAACTGTGCAGCTATATTTTACTATCTAATGCATAACAGGCGCGCTATAAACTTCAACTTGATCCAACCGTGGAGGAAGTGAAGAAACTCTGTACTAATTGCCGCAAAAATGCTAGGTCAGAGAGAGTCTTGTTTCATTACAACGGTCATGGAGTACCAAAGCCTACAGCTAATGGCGAAATTTGGGTTTTCAACAAGGTTCTCTTTGATACATGGGATTTTTAAAATTTACATAGGTAGCTGGTATTGTTCTAAAATATGAATCTTGTACAGAGTTATACACAATATATCCCATTGCCAATTAGCGAACTTGATTCTTGGTTGAAAACACCATCAATATATGTTTTTGACTGCTCAGCTGCTGGGATGATCGTCAATGCTTTTATAGAGGTACGAGTGTCTAGCTATATTGTCAATTACCCTTTTTTCACCTTTTGTATTTTGAATAGAATTATACCATGATGCAATAATTCATACTCTTAAGATTCTATGTTCTCTTTTATCTAACTATATCTGTAGCGCCTAGAGTGTAACCCTTCTGGTGCATCTGCTCCTTCAACGAAAGATTGCATTCTGCTTGCTTCCTGTGAAGCACATGAGACTCTTCCGCAGAGCGCAGATTTTCCTGCTGATGTGTTCACTTCCTGTCTCACTACGCCAATTAAAATGGCCCTACGGTGGTCAGTTTCTCCTTATCCTGTTTTTCATTACAATGTCGGCTTAACTTTGTTATATGCAAGAATAATTAAATGTTGTTGCTTGCAGGTATTTCCTGATAAATTGAATTTTGTGTATTTTGGAAATTCCTGTAATCTTGCATCCTTATTTTCTTGTATCTACATCACTTTTAGTATTGTGGTTAAATGATTCTAAATCTTGTGGATTTTGCAATTTATATAGGCTACTTCAATTTTTTAGTCATCTTTTCTGTATGAAAGATGCAACTCCCACTATTTCAAGTTTGCTGCTTATTTTAAATCCTATAATTTCTTACTTCAGATATTATCTTTTTATTCCTGCAAATATTATTTCACTGACAAGAGGTGCACTAGTAGTTGCTATTTATCTTTCTAAAATATTGTTGTGAAATGTATTATCAAACTTCCTTTCTTCTAGCCTTGTCGGAGTTCCAGAAGGTAACAAGCTTATATCCCAAACATTTGCTATATGTTTCCTTTTCTTCCAACATGCTCTATTAAGGGCAAAGGCTTTCAATTATACCAATAACTAACCTATTTTTTAAGGCCTCTATTATTGTTCGTTAAGGTCTACCCTAGTCCATTGCATCATTCACAACACTTCCAACTGGGGGACATATTGGAGTCCATTGAGCATATTCAAACCATCTCAGTTGGTGCTCTCCCAGGAAGCACCAATGCGGCCTCAAGCTCAATGAGCTCAGTAGGGCGCGCTGCGACCCGGACACGGCATCAGCACTGTGTCAGAATTCAGATACAGATTTCCAGTGTCACCTGTTGACATATAAGAGACACGGGAGAAATTGGGGAAATGAGTTTTTGAATTGAAGAATTAGGGGTTGGAGCATTTAAAGTCAGTTGGGCATCATGTTGTGGGTGTTTAACATGCAAACCTGATACCCATTGTACATAAAATAGCCCCAAATTTTCCATTGAGCCCTATTCAATAACCCTAAGAGCTCAACCTATGTCGATCTCTATATTCACTACAGACCCTTAATTCTTCTCTCTCTGTGCCCCCCTGTGCGCTGTTTTCTCAACCTCTACCTTTCTCTCCAGACGAACCCTGAAAATGAAGATCTCTTGTTGTTGCGTTAGAAATTTAAATTTGATTTTTACGAGCCCTAGTTCTTGATACCTATTCTCCATATGTTAATGGATTGAAACTTTAATTTAATTTTTTAATATGTCTTTAGAGATAAATCACTAAATTTTTCTTGTTTTATTCTATTATGTTTTATCATACATAATAATATAATTTTATTATGTATAAAAATAAATAAATAGAAGAATATAAATATAGCCTTGTCCAGCTTTTTCAAAATTTGACGCGTCCAATGTCCGTGTCCGTGCTTCATAGGTTCTCTCAGTTTATATTCTGCAAGAGCTACAGTTAACTTTGTATGAGTGTACTCTTTTCTTATCCTACTCTCCGAGTATTGCCACTCATCCACCTCAACATCATGATTTCATCGACATTAATCTTTGGACATATTTCTTAATTAATAATCCAAATCTTGATTCATAGAACAATACCAATTTAATACCCATCTTAAAGATTTTTCCTTCAATCTTATAGGTGTTCTATAATCCCATAATACTTCAGAAGAAATTCTTCGCTTCAACCATCTCTTTTTGATTATATGCACTGCAATCTTCTTGATCTTAATATCATGATTAATTATAAATCCGAAGTAAAGAAAATGGTTATTTCATAATTTTTTTGGCGTCTTATGTTTGTTTCTTTTGCATTGTAATATTGTATAGTCGTCGTTTCTAACTGTTTTTCTAATTCTTCTTTCCATATTTTCAGTTTCAACTATTTAATTTCTTAAAAGATTCTATATCATTTATTCATTTTTCTATTTAAGATAGGATAAGAAATGAGTGTATTCGTAATAAGGTAGATATAGCTCCTATAGAGGATAAGATGCGAGAGAACCGGTGGAGATAGTTTGGACGTGTGCAACGGAGACCAATCAATGCTCCAGTTAGAAAAGTGTCATAATTGTAGTTCATGGCGACACTAGAGGTAGGGGTAGACCTAAACTAACATGGATAAAGGCAATTAAGAACGATATGTTAATTGTTAATTCGGCCGAGGAGACGGTCCTTAATAGAGTAGAATGGAAGAGAATGATTTATATAACTGATCCCAAAATTTTGGGATGAATGCTTGTTGTATTTCATTCCTTCTTTAGATTTGTCCACTAAAAATAATATCATCGACAAACAACATGCATCATGAAATATCATTCTGAATAGGTCGTAATAAGTTTATCCGTACCGAATGCAAAAAGAAATGTTTTTAGTGCTGACTCTTAATGTAAACCTATGGTGATAGAAAACGCCGAGGTTTTTCTTCTGATCGTTCTCACCTATCATTTCTCAACTCCATATCCATGTCCTCCATGCGCACTCATATCCATTAGCAGATTCTTTATCTATACAATGTTGTAAGATACATATTGATTCTTTATTTATTTTGGTCAGCGCACAATGCATAAATGTATTATATGTTGCATAACCGGATCACACATACTGCGCAAAAATAGACTTCACGTGTAGTTGTGTGATGAAAAAATACCCTGGAAAAATTAAGCGCAAGTAGAAAATTATGTAAACAGGGAGGACAACTTTAGGTCTTCACTAAGTGGATATTAAGATTGCGCCTTGTTCAGGGTATCTTGTGGGTTATGAACATCATTTGTGTTTGCAAATCAGCCATCTGTACACACATTTTGCATATGGCTAAGTGTACGGTCATTCAACCTTTCGATATTCGATGCGGTTGCTAAGCGAAAACTTTTACGTGTTGATTTATCAGCCTTAAAAAACTTGTTTTACAACAATGCACTATTTAGGTTTCCTCCTAAAGATAATTTTTCATATCCCAGATTTCCAGAAGGACCAGAACCACTTTATTGATATGCTCATGGAAATTTTCTTTAATATTCTTTGGCAATCCTCCTTGTGGTGTAGAAGCTCTATTTATATCAATTACATCTTAAAATACAAAATCTGTTGGTATCTCTCAGGAATACTTTTTTCATCGATGACAGTCTGTTTTAGTATTTTATCCATTGGTGTGTCCAATCCATTTTTCCTCACAGTATTTTATCCACTAGTGTGTCCAATCCATTATTGTTCCTCTTTTTCAGTGTCCCATAGTGTTTATATATATATATATATATATATATATATATATATATATATATATTCACTTGGCCATCTAGTTTTATGTGTATCTACCTTTTCTTTTATTTTTTCAGTAAGTGCTTCTTAGATTTCACAGTTACCTAATCATGTTCACATGTATTAGTCCCTAACCTATCGTCGGAACCTTCTGACATGGGGAAAAAGAAATTGGTCTGCTGCATATATGAAGTGTTGAATGGTGTCTATTTCATACAAATTTAATGCGTGTACGAGAATTCTGGCTCATCATTAATTCATTGCTCACTCTCATGTATGAGAATTTTGACGTACTAGCAGGCACCATGCCTAAATGATTGCTTCAAGTGTTACAATCTGTCTGCTAAAAATATAATGAGGCCTGAAGAAAAATCTTTTGATTCAACTCTGCAAAGCATACGATTTTAGAAAATGGTGATGTATCCATTCTTTGCTTTGGCATTGACTGTTTATGAAGCTTTGGCATAGAGAGTCACCAATGAGATTCTTTAGGAGAGGGACCTTAATTTTTCTTGACTATAATGATCAATGAAGGATCCAACATGCTGTGGGAGAACCTGAAAAGTGCCTCAACCTAGTCTCTGTGGTCTGGCTGGCTCGAATTCGAGTGCATTGGTTTCAATTTTGTGGAAAATATTTGGGAAAGGACTGCTCCTGTAACTCAGTGCACCCTAAAATCACATTGCAACTAGAGATGAAAAGATAAAAAACTAGAAATTATATATCAAGCCCTTCTGCTCCAAATATTTGGTACTTTTCACGGCATTTGTCACAATCTAGTATTGGATACTAAACCTCAGAGTTTCATGGTGATCAAGCAGCACCTAGGCAATGTAGGGTCTTATATACTGTCTGATGAATCAGGGTGGGTAGGTGGCAATGATGTAGACCCTCTACATTAGTGTCAATTTACACTTACCAAATCATGAACAAGAAGAGGGATTTCCATAACTCATACAAGGTCAGTTGGTGAGTAGGAAATTGATCTTGTTGATCATGCAGTCTAAGCTAATGCATCCATGGAGCACCACTCCAGAATTTCTAGTAAGAAACTTTTGGTTAGTGGGTTTTGATATTGTATTGGTGGGTTTATTTATGACATACTAACTTGTAATGGATTTTAGTATGTTAACGGATTTTAATTGGTTAAATTAATTATTAGCGTTTCTTTATGTAAATAATTTTTAATAAATTAGTCAAGTACCCAACTGCTATATAAATTCAGTTTATTTCTGAATGACTTCTACAGTTCTACTTGGTCTACGAGGAAATTTATCAACTGAAGGTTTGAAAAGCAAGGCCAAACATTTTTATGATCCCCCAGGAAAAAATAGAGATGTTCTAAAATTGGACGGCCATTTTCTTCTTACATACTTTTTACTATTTTCCAAATTCTTAAGTAAGAATTTGATCCCATAAGGCCGGGAAGACCCTAGAAGTAGTTGTCCGATATTAGTACCAATACCTATTTTTGAACCTTAATTTATCTTCATAGCCTCATACATAATGTTGTTTGACTTGTTTGATCTTATGTTCACCACATCTGTTATAACGATACTTCTTGAGCACATAGAAGGTGATTTTATGCTGCACGTCATTTTCTTTGGCCAAGACCTCGTCTTATTACATTCCTTAAATGTATATTTGACTAGAAGGTGATTTTATGCTGCTCATCATTTTCTTTTCCTGGACCTCTTCTTATTACTACCCTTAAATTTATATTTGACCAAGCATGGACACGGTCCTGATGCTCTTCTTATAATAACTATAACAATGGTTGATGACACATTGTTTTTTTAAATTATAAATTGGATTATCATCCTGCTACTTGATTGCTCCAATGAAAAAATGTTGCTATTTAGGAGATGTATGTTATGCCATGTTAGTTAGAGATTGTAAAGCTGTATAATCTGGTTTTTCTTAAGGCTTCTGTTTATTTGTAGTGAATGCACATGTTTTTTTATATCTCTTGCAATGGTAAAAAACACTACAAGTTTCCATTAGATGCTTTCTACATACTGAAAGGTTAAAGGTAATAATATCCTCAGCATTTTGTAGAATTTGTTGGTAAAATTAGTTGTATGTTGTATAATGCTTTGTTTAGGTTTGTTTACGTGGCAGAAATTATGTGCTTGTGAATTGTAGTTCAAAGTTCATATCTTTTGCAGCATGCGCTCTTCAAAACATTTTATTATTGTTTGTCTGTCTGTCTATTTGTCAGGTTCTGTTCACGATCCTTGCTTCATGATTTCCTAGATTATTCTCTTATAGACAAAATCCCTGGTCGCCAGAATGATCGGAAAACACTTTTGGGGGAACTGAACTGGATTTTTACAGCTGTCACTGATACGATTGCTTGGAATATTCTTCCTCACGGTACCAGAGTTTACAGTGATTGCTGATTTTCTGTTATCACATGACAGTTCTGTGGTGTGGGTTTGGTATTGTGCTGATGGAATATTTGGCAATGCGCAGATCTTTTTCAGAGGTTGTTTAGGCAAGATCTTCTTGTTGCTAGTCTTTTTCGGAATTTTCTACTGGCCGAGCGAATTATGAGAACCGCAAATTGTTCCCCAATATCATATCCATTACTACCATCAACCCATCAACATCATATGTGGTATGTATTTGTAGAATTTTATCTGTTCTCTTACATTCTCCATTGTTCTCAATTATCACACATTCAGGGATGCGTGGGACATGGCTGCTGAGATTTGTCTTTCTAAACTTCCACAATTGATTGCGGATCCAAATATGGAATTTCAGGTTTGTTTGTAATGATTGTGTCAGTTTCAATGCACTTCACATACATCTGGTGGATTATTGTCATTTGTCTGAAAACGTCGCATGGATGTTGCAATACTTGTGAATTAGTAATGTGTTTATTCTTGTGTTTTTCTCCTTAACATAATTTGATCGAATCTTTAACTTTTTTTTGTCAGCCAAGCCCATTTTTTACAGAACAATTGACAGCATTTGAAGTGTGGCTTGATCATGGTTCCGAACATAAGAAGCCACCGGAGCAGTTGCCAATAGTACTTCAGGTGAGGAAGCAACTGATTGCAGTTGATTTTCCATGGCGTATTAACGGGGTTTTTGATTTTATTAACATAACTACATAAGGCGGTCCAATGTTTTTCTTTTTCTTTTTCTACATTTCTTGGTATGTTAATTATAAGGGCCTAATGAAACTCAGCGACAAGCTGTTCTGATGCTCACTGTTATACAGGGATCTATTGTACTTTCTACATAGAAGGATTTGCAACCAGTATGGAAGGTTTAACATTTACTATTCAATGTATAAGTAGTTACCTGCTTGTACAGACACATGGAATAGATCCATGCTGAAATATTTAATGTGAAACCTTTGTAGATATAGCAGCATTAAGTATGGTTTTATACTCCAAAGATGTTTCGTAGAACTACATACGTATTTGTACACTAAATGCTTTGACAGGTATGCGTGTATATAATAAATTTACCAGACCACCAGTTGGTCATGCAACATTCCAATTGTACGTGGGGCGGGCATGGTACTGGTCTTTTATGATAAGAAAACATATTTCCTTGATTGGTTACTATGGTTGGGATGCTGAGAGGTCATATATTATCTATGTTTTCTTAGGATGACAAGATTTTTAGGGAGCTATGTGTTAATATACTTATTGCAAATGTATCTACATTATCTTCAAGAGAGAACTTTCAAGCCCTTAGAAAGTTGCTAACAATGAAAACTCCTATTATTATGACCTCGGCATCATCAATAGATCAATGATGATATTTGTTAGATTATGAGATATTTGAATATAACTGTATTAGAATTATGGTTATCATAAATTAGATAAGTTCTGATTTATGTTGTTGAGATTATAATTAGTGTATTAGATTGTTAGGATTATTAGTTATTAGTTAGATATGTTATGAGGTGTATAAATTGAGATGTTTTAATATGATTGATCGAGTTTATTGCTTTCTTATGGTATCAGAGTCAATTGCTCGATCCAAAATTTATCTTCATTTATATTTTTAGTTTATTATTCCAAAATAAATAAAGTTGCGTCAATAATATCTAATTCAGAAATAAGTTCTCTCAGTTTGATCATAAGCAGTTGCTTCCATCAATATCAAGTCCAAGCAGCCATTCTTTTTTTATGACGTCGTCTAACAACATGATCTTTCGTCCAAGCAGCCATTCTTTTCTTATGACGTCTTCTAGCATCTTGATCTTCTTCTTTTAGCACTTCCAGCGAAAGAGACTAAAGAGACTGCATGTTATTCGGTCCACCTTGCAATCCGTGAAAGAGACTAAAGGGTAATTGTCCGCCATGTTCGATGCTTTGGATACGTTTTTCTCCGTCGTTCTACAAGTTGCATATTTTGGTTCAGGATATTATTCAAACTCTCGGTTATCCACCGTGAGTTTGAGGGAGGCTATTAGATTATGAGATATTTTAATATACCAGTATTAGATATTATGGTTATCATAAATCAGATAAGTTTTAATTTATGTTGTTGAGATTATGATTAGTGTGTTAGATTGTTAGGATTATTAGTTATTAGTTAGTTATGTTATGAGGTGTATAAATTGAGATGATTTATCTTTTAATATGATTGATCGAGTTTATTGCTTTCTTATCAATATTGAACCCAGACTTCTCTTGGGAGCGACCTTGAGCTAGCCATTGATTTCTGCTGCCTTGTTAAAGCTCTCAACCACTGATTTATGGATTGCATTCCTGCTTTTCAGTTTGAGAATGGCAATCACCAGGAAACATGTATTTATATAGTGAGGTTTTTCCTAATAACATTTGAAGCTTGGTAAATTTGGAATTGCTAGGATACCATATTGTTTGACTAAGGGCAATGAAATAATGTTGATGCTCACATAGTTTAAGTTGCAAATTCACTTAGGCTACAAAGACGAAGGTAAGCGGTCTTACATGAGATCCCAAGTGAAACCTCAACAATATACAGTAAATAAAATAGGTTATTTATGCATCATGATGTTTTCCAAAGAAATAAAAAGTGATTGCATGATAAAGTTAGAATTAGGAATGCTAAATTAGAAAAGTTGAATTTGATACTAGAATTATGATGAATTCTCAAGGAAAAGAGTTTTGGCATGAAGAACGACCGAGTTAAGGCCTTAAGACTTAAGTGAAGCCAGTAATAAGAGGTTATTTGTTGTGCAAGGTAACCTGGGAGCTATTGCATGCCAATATTATATCCTTGTATATATTTTTTATACTTAAAAGACCCCTCTAAAAAACCTACTTGTAATTCAATTCAATATATCACAAGATATCATATATATCATGAAATACTAATCGTATCATAAGATGCACTAACTGTATATATTACCCCAATTAATAGATATATAACATTCATATCGATTTTCTTATATCCTATTGAATTGTCAGATATATCGCTTATGATAAAATACCGGCAACAGTAGTTGTTCAAGATGCAAACTACTTAGATTTAAAAGGTTGCCTAACCAAACTCCATTGACAAGATGCTCAGCTTAAATCCCTGTGAGCAAAAACTTCACCGGGGGATTCATCCACTTCATTGTCTTATGGTTGTCCCCTTTCTGCTTCATAGATTTAATCTTTTTTAGTAGAAGGAAACATCAAACTTTTTTTTCTTCCTTTTTTTAAAACTGGAATTTTAGGACTCCAATAGTCCTCATTTTATTACTAGTTCAAAATGACAACATTATCCTTGTATACAAAACCTGGGAAGGTACAAAGAGAGAACAACATTTTCTTCCTTTATTTGTTATAGATGCATGTGATATTTATAGGTTCTTGGGTATTGAGTCTTGCCTTTTTTGTTGGTATAATGCCTAAGTTAATCTTTGATCTAGCTCGCAGAAGTCAGGAGCAAGAAAAATAGTTTTTTTTTGTTGGGGGGCAGGGGCTAATTTAACAAGAGATTGTTTGGTAAAAAACTAGAAATCGATCTCAATTGGCTTCGTACTTATTTACCCACTTTGCAGTTAACTATATTTCTTACTATTATTAATTGCATGCATGTTCTACTTTTTCCCTTTTGCTGCTAACCTATATGGTTCTAGGTTTTGCTTAGCCAATCTCATCGATTTCGTGCACTAGTACTTCTTGGAAGATTCCTTGATATGGGACCCTGGGCTGTGGATCTGGTACTTATAATCTCTGAGATTACTTAATTTTGTTCCCTGTAATTGATTAACTTCATGGAAATCTGAGTTTTGCATTTTCAACATTCACATTTGTATCATTTAGGCTTTATCTGTTGGAATATTCCCATACGTGCTCAAGTTGCTACAAACAACTGCAATGGAGCTGCGACAAATTCTTGTGTTCATATGGACTAAGATCCTTGCCCTTGATAAGGTATTTCTGTTCTTAGACATAATGGCGTTGAATATTATTTATAGGTTAGGGACATTTATTTTCTGTTCATTTAATTGTTGGCAGTTGTTGAGGATGAAGAACTTCTTATACCAGTTCTCATTTCCATCTGCAAATTGTTTTGATGTTCTGGTTTCCCTTGGATTTTAGTCTTGTCAGGTTGATCTGGTAAAAGATGGGGGCCATGCATATTTCATCAAGTTTCTTAACAGCATGGATGCTTACCCTGAGCAGCATGCAATGGCCGCTTTTGTTTTAGCAGTTATTGTGGATGGACATCGGCGAGGGCAAGAAGCATGTGCTGCGGAGGGTCTGATTCATGTGTGCTTAAGACATCTGCAACCTGAAAGTCCTCATGAAGTACAAACTGAGCCTTTACTTCTTCAATGGCTTTGCCTCTGTTTGGGAAAGCTGTGGGAAGATTATCCACAAGCACAAGTCATAGGCTTTCAGTTAAATGCACATGCTATATGTGCACCTCTACTGTCAGAACCGCAACCTGAGGTGAGAACTATTGTTTCCTTCTCTGTAATATTTCTAGACTTCCCAATCAAACTATTTGCTGTCTAGATTAGAATACAATTTTCTTCTGTCAGGTTAGAGCTTCTGCGGTTTTCGCTCTGGGCACTCTTCTAGAAGTTGGATTGGACTTTAGAGACGGACATGGAGTTGATGAATGTGATGATGATGATGAAAAAATAAAGGCTGAGCTCAATATTGTGAGAAGCCTTCTTCCGGTAGTTGCCGATGGTAGTCCTCTTGTTAGAGCAGAGGTTGTTGTAGGTATGTCGACACTCCTGAATATCATGTTTACTTTATCTGTAGCAGGTATGTACAAATCGAATTTGAACACCGATAATTTTCCCCCCTGCTGAAGTGACATGCAACTACTCACAAAACATGCTGACCATTAGATGTTTAAATTGAAAGCATTTTTGAAGATCAAGCAAAGAGGGAGAATAATGGAGGGGTGTAGCATAAGAGAATAGTATAGTGACTTATTGAGAAGTGAGTTGAGTTCATGAACCGCTCAGTTTCTGATTCAGCAAAAGGAAAATTTGAGAGATCTGTTTACCACAAACCCTTAACATGAAAGTACATTTTTTTACTCGTCATTTTGAATTCAATATGGTTCTTCATTTGAGTCATGTGTCACTGGTCACTAGCTAAGTCAGGCTTCTCATCTCCTCACTTCTCCTTGGGGAATACATGCTGAAAGAACATTTGATCCTTATGCTGTGTGATAAAGCCAGAAGTGGGTTTTTGTTAGTACGTAGTAGAGCCTCCCTAAATGGGAAAACTTCAATACTCCTTGCCTTTTTTTTACTCATATTCATTCAGCTATACAAAAGTATTTTTGAATCTTGTCTAGCAGCTTGGTTCAGCCAGATTAATATCCTTCTCTCTTTATTTTCTCAACCATCAACGCATACATGAGGCACCCATACACACACAGAATGCAAAGGTGTGTGCACATGTGTGTGCGTTCAGTTTCTATTTCATTGTTTGCAACAAAGTGTAATTTATGAGTAATTCTGACTATTTTCCTTTTGCATCAGTATCATCTAGTTTTTTCATTTTTGTTTTGTCTCTTGGGGTGCATCTCTTTGAACTTCGTTAGAAAATGTAATTCATTTTTGCTTAATAAATTTTCAAGTCATAGGGAGAATGGTCAGACTAGAGTATGCAACTCTTCAGTTGTAAGTCTCAAACATTAGTTGTTTCTTTTTCTGTGAATCTGTCCTAGGAAAAACCCTATGACCTGCTGATGAAGCCATTTTCCCCACTAAGTAATTTCTTATTTTTTTTCTTCAGAATTTATAGATTTTGGTTTGTTATTGTTTAATGAGAAAATCGAGAAGAATGTGGGGCCATTATTTTAAATTTAGGCCAGCATGTCCACATGCCAAATAACATACCCGTTTTTAGCTTGGGCGCTTAAGTTAGACATATTCCATGGCATGCTTTGGTCAACCTTTTCAGTTTGACTGAACACAACACCCGACATATGGCTTACGTGAATACAATAGTTTTGTTATTGTTCATTTATATGCTTATTTATTCGTCAGGTTTATTGGTTATCGACTATAATACATTATAATGGATATTTGTTACATTACATATTATGCTATGAATATGCCCTGTATTGTTAAAAATCAAATGACAATACTTACTTTGAACTTTTAAAAGTTGCGCTCTATATAAAATATTAACTTCCATCTACTATGGTGCCCGCTATTACTTCTTGTCCCGGCATGTGATGCGACATTCGCGATCTGTCATGGACCATTTAGAATCTTGGTTGGAATAAAGACGAACAAATTGTGTAACAGGTAATTGTTATATTAACCTATTTATCAATTATTTAATATGCTTCTAACAAACTGGACAAATTGTTTCATTAGGCGAATCATCTGCACTCTTATATTTATACATAAAATCTACTTCCTGTTTCGTCCATTTGTTTCCAGTCAGCGAAGAGCTCTGGCTGCCAGCAGGGCTTTCTTTCCGGTCCTTAAATAATTAGGGAGGATGGAAAGAGAAATATGTAAATTAGGCCTTGCATCCACGAGGATTATTTACTTGTTTAATGGCTGACCGTCACCTCTCCATAGTTTTAGTGATTTGGATTTCAACACTGATTTAAAGGGTGATTATTATGTTTAGTGGCATAGCGCCTATATTTAACCAAAGCTGTGAATTTTATATAGTTAGGATATAATGAGTGATTATTATTATTTTTCTTTTAACATGCAGCACATGCGTAACTTTTCTGGTAGGCAGTTATGTCTAGGCGCACCTGATGCAGTTATGCATTAGATTATGTGAAGTATCTTATTGCGTATACGACGGAGTCAGTATATTGTTACTTCATACTTGTATCATCTGTTTGTTTATCACTTGGAAGGTCCTCTGTTGATGTTATGCTTTTGTCAATTTCCTTTGATTTATGAATATGATTAATCTTTATGACAGCACTTGCCCGCTTTGCCTTGGGCCACAACAAACACCTTAAGTCGATTGCTGCTGCATACTGGAAGCCTCAGATGAACTCAATGCTAAATTCATTACCATCTTTGGCCAACATTAACAGCCCAAGTAGTGGGGCTGCTATTCCTGGAACCTCGCTTTCCTCCCAAATTGGGCCTGTACTAAGAGTTGGCAGTGACAGCATTGCCACTGGTAGAGATGGAAGGATTTCAACAAGTAGTCCACTTGCATCTACTGGGATCATGCATGGTTCACCTGTATCAGATGATTCCTCTCAACATTCAGATTCTGGCATATTACTAAAAGAAAATAATAGCAATGGAGTTATTAGTTATTCTAGCAGATCTAGGCCTCATGACAATGCATTGTATTCCCAATGTGTTTTAGCTATGTCTGCTTTGGCGAAAGATCCATCTCCTCGAATTGCAAATCTTGGCAGAAGGACTCTGTCTATCATTGGTATTGAGCAGGTTGTTTCTAAGACAACAAGATACACACACCAAGGTGAAGTTTCTGCTCTATCTGCATCCTCTAGCCTTACTGGCTTGGCACGATCATCATCATGGTTTGATATGAATGCTGGTAATTTCTATCTTGTGTTCTCAAAATTTTCAGTATAAAGTATCACCCAAATTCCCCCATGATTTCCGCTGTTATCAATAGATGAAATCCTAATAAACCTTCCCGTCTTCAACACTGGATACAATTTGGTTGCTCTTTTTTTTTTGAACCTATGAATTTGTCAATTTTATGCAGGTCATCTACCCATGACATTTAGAACTCCACCTGTTAGCCCCGCAAGACCAAATTACCTAACAGGATTACGACGTGTGTGCTCACTAGAGTTCAGACCGCACCAATTGAATTCCCCAGACTCTGGATTAGCTGATCCGCTTCTAGCTTCTCTTGGATCATCTGGGGCTTCTGAGCGCAGTTTACTCCCACAATCAAGTATATACAATTGGAGCTGTGGTCATTTCACAAGGCCACTTCTTACTACAGCTGATGATAATGAAGAAGTTATGGCAAGAAGAGAAGAAAGGGAGAAAATTGCATTAGAGCGCATAGCCAAATGCCAGCATTGTTGTAAGTGGATCATAATCACACGGCTTTTAAATGTATATAGAGTATAATTCAATAACTTAATACTCTTGTTGTTCCTCTTGAATTGCAGCTGTAAGCAGGCTTAATAATCAAATTGCTAGTTGGGATACCAAGTTTGAAATGGGTACTAAGGCCACATTATTGTTGCCCTTTTCACCTATTGTTGTTGCTGCTGACGAGAATGAAAGAATCAGGTCAATGAAGCATGAATACTTCGACTTTACTCTTGATCTCATAGGATAATCTGGTCATTTTGGTATATGCATCTTAGGGTGCATTAACATATTCCTTATAAATGGACCATTTGCGAATGGAAATAGATCATTTCTTTGTTATATAATCCTAGCTATTAGATTGTAACTGCATTGAACTTTTTCAAATATATATTCTGTTTGAGGAGGTGATAAGAAAACTATGTGAAATATAATGTCCCATAGCAGTGGTGGATCCTGGACCTAATGTCAGGTAGGGTGGAACTAAAAAAAGGGTATCAGAGGAAAATTTTGCAATTTTGAACCTAGAGGTAATTTCAATCCTAGGCATCCTAACCTTGAGTTTTGAGCACCAAACTAACAAACAGCAGCTATTGGTTTAAATATTAACTAATTTCTTATAATGTTTCTAAATCAATCTGCATTATTAGTTTGTATTTAGCACTTAACATCCATGTGGAACAAAATCCAAATAATCAGGGCCAATAGATGCCTATGAATTTAACTAATTTATATATAATTAATTGTGATTATACTAAAACTAAGTCATCAAGGACTGGGGTTTCAACAGAAAGAATTTTTAAATTTATATGTGGTTTCACATATTCTGTTGACTTAAACCGCCAAAAAAAAATTTGCACATTTTTATTAAAATTTTATTCGAGAAAGAAAATCTAAATGCTGCATCGGATAAACATTGTAGTTCTAACTGTGAGTTCAAATGTGTTGCTTTTGCCTTTTGTAATCCAGTCTGAGTTTTCCTTTTTGTCATTCTTCGAGTTTACTGAGTGGACCTGCTAATCAGCATTGCAGCCAATTCTGTCTTTGTCAACAAAATGTCTGCAGCATAATTTTGAAGTAGTTGTCTTTAAGTACCACAAACATATCTTATTCTCTAATATCTGATACTTTCATCTTCTAGGGTATGGAATTATGAAGAAGCTACCTTATTGAACACCTTCAACAACCATAATTTGTCTGACACAGGAATTTCAAAGCTTTGCCTTGTAAATGAGCTTGATGACAGTTTGCTTCTAGTGGCTTCATGTAAGTTTCATCTTTTATTTCTTGCCATTTGTAGGTACCAAACTTCTTGCAGATCCCCCCCCCCCCCCCATATTTTTTCCCTTCAAAGAAAACCTTACATGCATAGTAATCGCAGATGATGGGAATGTTCGAATATGGAAAGATTACACCCAGAAGGGTCAGAAACTTGTGACAGCATTTTCTTCTACCCATAGTCATAGATTTGGTACTCATGGTTTGAAAGCAGTTGTGGACTGGCAGCAGCAATCTGGTTACCTGGTAGTCTTCCTTTTATCTTGTATTATGATTTATACTTTGCCATTGCAATTTTCTTGGTTATGTTCTTATACTTGCACATTCTCTGGTCTACCTTGACAACAGTATGCTTCTGGTGAGGCGTCACCTATCCTGGTTTGGGATCTGGATAAAGAACAGAATGTTTGTTCAATATCATCTTCTGCGGAGAGCAGCAGCCTGTCAGCTTTGGTTTAGTTTCTTTTTCTTTGTTCTGCAATTAATTAAACTGCTCTATCATTGTGGAAAAATTCTTATGCTATAGAATGTACTTTCAGCTAGTGGTATCGGTATTCTGTAAACTCATTTATTGCTTAAGGTGTGACTGATTTACCTGTACCATTAATATTTAGTATAACTTATCAACAAAATATTTCTATTTTTTCCACAATAAACTATCACCTAATCTAACAGAAACTGCATGCTCCCTCATATTTCTATTTGCATCTAAATAGTAAATTAAATCAAATTGTCTTCACACTGTTACATTCCAAGCGTACCATTAAATTGGCCACTCGTGGATTCGCGTGAACATTGTTGGCATTGCATTCTTATTTGAACTAACCAGAGATAGTATAATAAATATATAGACCTATGGAATCAATGTTTATGACTGAAAGTCTTAGTTCCAACGGTCTCTAACAGATTGAAATATTCTTATGCTAGTAATACCAAGTGTTTGCACGTCTTCCATTAGCATTATCGTTATATATTCAACTATATTATTCTAGATAACTTCTTTGTTTGAAATATTCTTGAGTGTGGACTTTTAAATCCATGTTAACCGGAACAAGGAACGTTTCGTTTCCAGGAATGAAAACAGGGCCATGGAAACGCCACATATTATGGAACATGGTCCTATAAGGGTATTCTTCGTTGACGCTTTTATGGAATGAAAAGCTTAACTCTAGAAAGTCGGGAGTGTTCTTTGATCGTTTATATGTGTGCGCGTGCATGCGCATATGTAATTTTCTTTATGATCTATTTTTCAATTCTCAGAAAATATAAGTATTTTTTCAGTATAATTTACTCGAAACACGAGTTTATCCCGTTTAACCAAAGATTTTATTCGGTTAACTCTTTCGACCCAGATCGGAACGATGATTCCTCCGATCCGGATCGCTTGTGTTCCCTGATCGGGAATGATCGTTCGAAATCGCAAATTGCTAATGGTTTAGCGATTTATTGTAACACAGTTCTAAATATATACCCCTAGTTTACTGTTTATATTATCTCCCTGTAAACTAAATGCATCTGTACTTATAGGAGTTAAATGTGCATAACTATAAAAACAATTACCTAATAGATCATATATCAGCTGAGGATGTGTTTCCATATAACTTGGGCTCTACTTACACCAGATCCAAACCTAACTTTTTAAATCTGTATGCAACTACTTTTGGACCCGCACCATCTGGGGATATCAATGTAGTAAAACTTCACTTAGAATTAACTTTTGAGTGTTGGTTCCTGGTCAGCAGAATGGAACTGGAGCGTTATTTGAAAATATGTAATTAGGCTCATTTGAAAAAAATATAGTTAGGCACTGTTTATGAATATTTTTCATGGTATACTGTATTAGAGAATAATGAAGGAAAGAGGCCCTAGGAGGCTTTTTCGTTAGGTGGCGTGTAAAAAACTACACCTTTCACCATTTTATTCGATGATCGGCACTCATCATCATCATCATCTTTATCATCTAGATGTGGATACATCAAATTTCACATGATTCTACCACTTTTTCACCGTTGAATTAGCAATGTAAAAAGTTATATTGTCGGTAAACCGTTCACTTTGCACCCACTAAATCAACGGTGAAAAAGTGGTGGAATCATATAAAATTTGGTGTATCCACATCTTAGATGATAAAGATGAAGATAAATGCCGATCGTCGAAAAAAATTATGGAGGGTGTATTTTTTCGATGCCATAGGAGGAAATTCCATCCTATGGCACCTTTCCTCCATTATTCTCATTGTATTAACTATTACATGCATATGACCATGAGCATGCTAAAGTGGATGACATTGGAGGAGCCTCTGCTGTTTGTCTTCCTTCACCAGTGTGACAAGCGGAGTCTGCATGGCATAAACAACCCCCGAGAAACTGATGGATGATGTACCTATCTTATGATCACAGCTTAATTTAATTTTAGGATCCTGTGAAAAAATTTGCAAATAGCATCTCTTTATCGCATCTAGCTACCAATAAGTGGCAATAAATAGGTTATGATGAAGAAAGTTCTCAAGTCTTGGACTGCTTTTTCTGATGAACATGTTCTAGACTTCTGCTTTGTCTTGATACTACTCTAGAAACATTTCATTACATTATTCTTTTGGGGCATAATGATACTTCTTACTTATTTATATATCTGTTTCTTCATAAGGTGCTACATATGTTTCCCTTACGTTATAGGACATTTTATATTGCTTCGTAATTCTTGCTTCTGACACTCTGCTCTCTGTTTTATAGTCTGCTTCTCAAGTTCATGGGGGTCAATTTGCTGCTGGCTTTATTGATGGTTCTGTTAGGATTTATGACGTTCGTACTCCGGAGCTGTAAGTTCATCTGATATTCTATTAGAATCCAAGTTTCCCTCTGATATTTTTGGGTGTGGTTATTGTTTTGTTTTGAAAGTTGCACTTTAAATATTCCGTTATTTTCTGCTAAATTGCAACTGGTTTTGTAGGCCTGTTTGTTCAACAAAATTGCATACTCAAAGAGTGGAAAGGGTAGTTGGGATTGGTTTTCAGCCCGGCCTTGATCCAACAAAGGTGACGATGTGCCTCCATAGCACACACATACACAAACTGGGAAAAGAAAATGGAGGATTTATGAGTTCTTGACATTGCGTTTAGCATTTTTGAAAAGGAAACGCCAGTTTTCCTGTGCTATTTTTATCTCCACATGGTAGATGCTGTTAATTGTTCGGTTTATATTTGCATAGGGATAGCACATACTCCAGTTTTTTATGTACACTCATATATGATATATGTACCCGTTAAATCTCATTATTTACGACCTCCTTTCAAATATAATTTATAGATAGGCTTGAATATACAATGAAAAAATGTACATTATACATGGTTTGGGGGATACCACAAAAAGGAAGCTTATGCCAATGCGCTATATGCCTGGACCCACTGGCTACTTGTCCAGTTATCTACATTGTAATCCGTACCTGGAACCATATATGTTCTCAAGGAGAGGACCCTTAAAAGTTGGGGGATTATAGTTTCTCGTGGTCTGCAGCTGACCTTTATTCTCCATGTAAATGCAGATTGTGAGTGCCTCTCAAGCCGGTGACATACAATTCCTAGACATAAGAAATCCATCTGAAGCATATCTCACCATTGATGCTCATCGGGGATCGCTCACAGCGTTGGCTGTTCACCGCCATGCACCGGTCATCGCGAGTGGATCGGCCAAGCAAATCGTCAAAGTTTTCAGCTTACAAGGAACCCAACTCAGCATCATCAAATATTACCCTACTTTTATGGGTCAAAAAATAGGCTCGGTCAGCAGCCTCTCTTTCCATCCATATAAATTGCTTCTTGCTGCTGGTGCTGCCGATGCTTGCGTTTCTATCTATGCTGATGATACCTATCAAACGAAATAAATGAGAGTTTGATATATAAAAAAAAAAGAAAAGAAAATGTATGTTACAGTATTCATTAGCCTCACCTGCAGATATGGCACTATATATATCCGTGTATAGTTGGGGGCGCGCACAAATAATCTTGATACCTAGGTTAAAGTTGTAAATAGTTTTTCTTTTTTATGCTTACCGGTTTCTTTTCTTTTTCTTTAAATTATTTTGTAAAATTGTTGTCTTGCCATTTTATAAGTTAAGCATGATTGGCTCTTTCTTAAATGTAAGGTTTATGTTGCGTCCAAGAAATTCTAGGGTGATCACCATCTTGTATGTTTAATCGTGTACCTGTGTATTAGAAGGTTAGTGTAATTAATGGTCAAATCTTTACTCTTAAAGGTGCCATCTCCATGAAGTTTTTTCCAGTTGAAATTTGTAATATCGATTAAGAGCCAGGTTTTCGTTGTTCTAACTTCTTTTGGCTATCTTTACAGTAGTAGCTGTGTAACTCTATTGCCAGGTACTCTCATTGGTTATGATTGACTATGTACTACTTGGGGTTCTAATATGCGATATGCTGCAAAGTTTCAGTGATTATTTGATTATGAATTGATGTAAATTTGTTGGGGCTACGGTCTGTTTTTGGTCAATGTGTGTACTGATGCAGATACTGAGGTGTCTTTTGAAAGCTCGGTGGTCAAAGAGGTTTCAGGCTATATATTAGTTATCTGCATGACTGATGCTTAAAGACCTTCATCAAGTATGTATGCCATTTATTGGTTTCTTATGTAGGTCTATGTTTGCCAATCTTATAGAGTTGTAAGATTTGGATGCGGGAGAAAAAAATTCTTTTCTTTCTTTGTCATCATTATTTTATCGAAAACTCGTCTGATATTTCTTCTTATTTATTTCTTTTTAAAATCAATATATTCATGTTATAAGGCAGCTGGGCCGGTTTCAGGTACTTGGGTCAGGTCACCAAGTGCTATCGAACAGATTTAGTGAGGGCAGGGATTAATCTCAGAAATAAGCTTATAAGCAACTAAGCAAGTGTGAAGACCCAAAGAGTAATTCGAACCCTTCGCTTTTTTTACGGGATGTCTTTTCCTGGATGAAAGAGCTGTGCTCAAAAGGGCTCGTCGCTAGAGTAATTGGAACCTTTTGTATACGTCTTTGTTTGACCTATTTTATGCCGTCTTTTACAGAGCATGTTGCTTATGATGTTTGTAACATGTATATTGTACATTATTAGTGACGATGAATAATTGCTATCTTATAATTGCTGAAGGTGCTGAACATTTTTTTGTTAGCTCGACTCCTTAAGACATAAACATCTTCTTTTCCAATTGTCCAAATGATTCACAAATTCTACAAGACTTAAATGACTTCCCTAATTACTAAAATATCGATACTACTTTAAACCAGATAGAATACACATGGATCATAAAACACTTCCACTTTCAATTCAAAAGGAAGGAAAACCGAAGGAAAAAAAAAGTTATTCAATTATCTCCCCACCATCTCTTAAAATTCCAAAATAATATATCCATTTAATAGTTTTTAGCGATCTTCTTAACAAAACTATCTACTGGCTACAACTCCAAGTAGTTTCAAATCGTTTTACTCAAATGAAAATCGTCATCATATTATCTTTGGTCGCACATGAAAAAAAAAGGGTTCCCAATTCCCTTCTCCTCTCACAAATCCCATGGCTCTCTCCATCAAAACCCCCCACATTCATCAATCTCTCATCCTCAAAATCCTTTTCTGGATTCCCTCCAACCCTACCCAAATCCCTCCCCTTCATCACGCATTGGGTCATACAGGGCATGATTAACCACAAATCATGCGTGTGGCCACACGCAACTACAAAACACAAAACATCAAAACATTAAAACAAAAACATAAAGAATGTTCTATCTCAAAAGCCATCAAATCTCACTGTCTTTGCTGCAAAAGGGTACAAGATGAAGACCCATAACGTGAAAGTTCAGATTTTGAGCTTCTTTCTGTCATTTGCTGTTGATTTTGGGTAGAATCCATGTTTTGGTTTCTTTTTCCTTCCTTTTCTTTTGTAATGAAGGCTTCAAAGAAGAGGTTTAGGGTTACAGGGAAAGGGAAGATAGCGAGGAGGAGAGCAGCGAAGCAACATCTCTTCGCGAGGAAGAACACTAAGAGGAAGCTTCGCCTTTCCAAAATGGTTGGACCCTTCTTGATTTTGTTTGATTTGGTTATAGTTATTTCTTACAGATTCTTTACCGTGCAATTCTTGAAGTTTGTAAATTCCGTCGCCGTCGAAGATTTGTCAAAGCTAACATGTAAACCGAGCACACAAGAGACAGGCTTTTGTTCTCCAATTTTCCTTAGATGTAGTGAAAAATTTATAAAAAGGGGAGAAATGATACATTTGGTATAAAGAGTTATGTTCGGTTCTATAGAAATATTAATGCCAAGAGAAAAACAGAACACGCTTCGCATTGCCCTTTATCCATCTTATAATCTAAAGAGTTAGTTGCATATTGCACCCTTTATCTATACCTCAAGCCCCCCATAACTTGGTTTATTATCATAGGACATACCTGAGATTAGTAAATGGGACATGACTGTTGACTAATCAATCCAGTGGATTTGGGTCTTAATATTGATTTGAAGGTTTATATAAGTGATGGGCAGGTATAGTTGAAGCGAGTTATAAGCGGTTAACCCTTTTCTAAATGTTTGTTTCAATAGTCCTGCTTTCTTGGAATTCCAAGCAAGTGGTGGTTTTACGGTTTACCTCTCTCAAATGCCCTTCTGTATTTGTTTTTCTATAAATGTTTGGTTAGTGCTATATAATTTTATGTAATTCTTATATTGCTAGTTTAGGACGGTTTTCACTCTTCATTCGATAAAATGGAAAGTTCTGTGGAAATCTTGTGTACGTACTCCCCTAGCTAAACACTTATTCAAAAATCCTTATTGTATCCTTTAATATTGCTGTTTTTGCCACACTTGTGCATCTCTGCATTTGATGTGTACTACTCCATCCGTTCTTTTATTAGCTTGTAGTCGCTAGAACTGAACTAAATGCACTTTAAAAAAGCATACACCTCCTACATAAAGAGACCAAAAATAACTCTCTACAGATACCTGTAGAACGTTAAAAAATGGAGCGCTTTTGCAGCTTGTAGCCACCAGAACTGAACTATCATGATTAATGTGTAGCAAGAAGAAGGCAATATGAAACCTAGAAGATTCTTTTGAAAGAAACGATGAAAATGAGAGAAAGAAGTTAGCCTCTCAGGAGAGATCTTAAGTGACATTTAGGACATGCTCGCCTGTTATGCACTTGTGCTTTACATACTAAAGTATTTCTCTATAATGTTCTAGTGGTTTAGCCAGAAGACTTTGGGTGAATGGTTCGTTGCCTTTGCACATGTTTTCACATGCTTATACCATCTTGTGTGCCTGCGCTGAGAGGAAACATGATGGCAACAACAAGAATAAAGCTTTTTATCCAAATATCTTGGGGGTCAATTACACAACACATCCTCTTCTCTCGGTATATCTTTGTTAAGGGCCATCTTTTTCCTTAAACGGACAACTATTATATCCTCTTTAACTGCTTCAATCTATGTTCATTCATGAACCCAAATCCTTGTTGTTTCATCAACTGTAATTACCGTATCACCTTGCAACAACTCCTGGTTTGGAAATTGCATGAAAAGATCGGTGGAAGCAAACTATGCGGATATTAGGGTGTTAAATTTTTGTGAGGATCATCAAGAGCATAAAGAATTGTCTGAATTAGCTATTAGTGTCAGATTGGAAAATCATATACAAGTTAATGTGCGTTAGGATGAAAGATATAGATTCAAGGGTATTGATCAATTATATTTAAGGTTCGGCGCAACTGTACCTAATCCTACAATCCGACGACGAAAGCTTCCACTATTAATTAAAAAAGTATTACACGAGAATGCACTAATCGATTACCGCCCAAATACAAAATAAATCTCTCTCTCTCTCTCTAATCCTCTCTGTTGCCACACAAAATTAGGCTAGGCTAATGCTAAAAATTAAGGCAACCTTATATATATATATATATATATATATATATATATATATATATATAATGGAGGGAAAAGGCCCTAAGAGGCTTTTTTCATTATGTGGCGTCGAAATCTACATCCTCCATCATTTTATTCAACGATTGGCACCTCCTATCTTGATCTTCATTGTCTAATATGTCGATACACCAAATTTCATGTGATTTTAATACTTTTTCACCGTTGATTTAACAATGTAAAAAGTTCTATTGTCGGTAAACCGTTAATTTTACACCTACTAAATCAATGGTGAAAAATTATTAAAATCATATGAAATTTGGTGTATCGACATCTTAGACGATGAAAATCAAGATGGAAGGTGCCGATCGTTGAATAAAATGGCGGAGGACGTAGATTTCGACGCCACCTGACGAAAAAGCCTCCTAGGATCTCTTCCCTCCATTATTCTCTCTCTATATATATAGGAGAGAAACTTTAGAGATAAATCCAAATATTTATTAAATCTAATGCAACTGTCAGACTTTCACGGGTACCAACCTTCGTAAGAGCCGTATCCGCCTTCCTTTCATCTAAGAAGAACACTCTCACCTCCTATGGAATTCCCAAAACCAACAATCTCTGCAAGTATATGGTCTCTCTTATCGTCTCCAAGACAGTTAACAACTCTTCCTCCCCTGTTGATACCACGTTAACAATCTGAAGTATCGATCTAACAGACACTGCATCTGTGCCCTTGTAATCCGTCCTCGACTTCCAACCGTTTCCATTGCCAGCTATCCCTGATGATGACATCAATCCTAAGTGTGCCTCTAACTGAGAAGACAAATGTTAAATCTTCTCTCTCTCATACCGAGCGAGAACCCGCTCGATATACTTCTGCAACAGATGCAACTCCCTATCCATGACAATATCCATAACACAAATCTTCCATGTAGACGTTCCATCAAACTCCTGATCCTATATCTTCGGAGCCTCGTCCTTAGCCTCTCCATTCATCTAAATCCCATAGGGCTTCGCACAGCTGTACCAGACTCTCCGCCTGAATCGAAGTTCCGACCACATCATTTGTACATGTAATATGGACTGAAACCTCGATCACTACCTAGCTTGTTGGTCCTGTTCTCTGTTCACCATCTATTTGAGTCTGTTTTCTTCGAGACATCGCGGACTCAATGACCATCAAATGTCGTCTGATTACTGCAACACCCTAGAACGTTTGTACGCTATTTTCCTGAATAAACTATATTAATGGGTTTATTATTTTTATTATTTATTTATTATGTTTGGGTTCATAAATATTTATTATTTTAAGGGAATAAAAGATATATGGTTTTGAGTTTGGTAAAATATATGCATATTTTTTAAAACTTTTTGTTAGAGAGGGTTTTGTGGAAAAGGTATAAATCATATTTAAACACTCTATAACCCTCATGCAAATTCTATCCCTCATATCATTTTCCCTTTTCTAAAAACAAAACCCTAACCCTAATCCTAACCGAGTGAACCTTAGCCGAGACCCCAATATCCATCTTCGTTATCATTTCCGATCGTCGTCAGCATCATCGTCGACTTCTTCTTCTTGCTTCTTGGACGATCACCATCTTGGTCGAGTTCTAGCCGAGGGTTCGAAGTTCGTCGTCTTCATCTACGTTTGCGCGATATTCATCTCTGAAGCAAGTATTCAGATACTTGTTAAATGCTAGTTACGGCAAGGTTTGCGGTAACATATTTAAATTATGATTGATGTATTAGTATTAACCCTAATCAACGTGATATTGAGATTTGAATCACGGCGTTTTCGTTAAACCCTAAAGTTGTCTTTTTTATGATTAACTAACTAATACATATTCAATCTAGGGTTGTTGAATGATGTATATTTGATTTACTTGCAAGTATTGAATTTGAATAGGAACCCTAAATCTGATTGTCTCAGAAATTTTCCTGTGGAGACGTCTGCTGTTTGAATATAGAAATCTCTAAATACATTTACAGAAATCAAATTGAACTACAAACGTCTTCTAACAAGGACCAGACGTCCTTAAGATTATTTTACAGACCATGAATTGAACTGGAGACGTTTGCCCCCGACGTCTTCTATACATATAATTAAAGACCGGACGTCTGGCATAGACGTCCAGCATATAAAATGTTGAGAACCAGAGGTCTGTAGACGTATGGTGTAACGACCTTAAATTCCATGTACCGTCTCTTTTGTTTTAATTAAGAAAATGTGTTGTTTCCTGTCCTGATTTTGAGTTATAAGTAATTCTTGTTAAATAAGTGCAAGAATTAGCTTGTAGCTCATTGGTTAAACCTCTACGCTGTTGTTCCATAGTCCACGAGTTCGAATCTTTGCATCCCCATTTATTTTATTTTATTGTTCTTTTGACGTTTTGGAGGTCCAAGAGTTTGCACGAGCATTGTACGAGATTTCGAAACGTTTTAACAGAAAAGCTATGTATTTATATGCTTTTAAACCCAAACCGAACCTACAACCCTTGACCTGACCCCATTCGACGACTTGGGGCCGACCCAGGCGGCCATTAGGCGGGTTCGGGCGGCCCAACCGTCACCAACAGTGCTCTGCCCGTGATCTGGTGTCGTTTGGAATCCCCTCTGCTCCTTTTCATTTACTGAAACTCCCAGAAACATCCCTGTCTCTTAAAACACACTATTTACTTCACTTTTAATGTCTTTTCAACCCTATTTATACACTTTTATCCTAATTGTTTTCCTCTTCCATCTATACACTGTCAAGACTCTCTTCCTCTCTGAAATTCCACTTAAAATCCCTCTCAAACACCTTTCTCTTAAGACTAGAAGCCAAACTCTCTCAATTTCTCTCGAAGCTCGCTTACTCGGTGCGTCGTCGATCAAGGCTTCTTCTTCCTCCCTCCAACATCCGATTTGAACAAGCAACCCGTAAATCTCCCTCCTCTCTTTCTTCTTCTTTGAATCAAGTCCTTAACTATGTCGCCAAACACCCCTATAATTTGAACTACATCCATGAATCCATGCTATTATAATCTCATTAGAATTCGCTCATGCCACCATAATCTATTTCTTGAAAACTTATGAATTCAATTTGCTACTCAATCATCTCAACACCTGTTGTTAAAACCGTATTTTAATGATAGATTTTAGTTATACATACAATTATCGTTTCATGTAACTTCTAGTATATTTATATTTAATATATTTTTTAGAGTTTGTTCATACACACGGGGTAATGATCTACCCCACTCACGCACACTTTAGAATCATAGCACGATTATATATTGTCACGTTTTTTCTCTCTAAAGAATCAATTTTTATTAAAATACCTTCAAGTTAAAATACAGAATTTAAACTACTTTCTTTTCCTTTGCAATCGCGCCTCCACAATCCTTGTTAGAGAAACTTTGTTGCAGATGGTGCGGATTATCGCATATTCTGGATCTAGTGGAGTAAGATCCATAACTCCTCACAGAGCATGGTCTTGAAAAAAAATACAGAATTTTAAAGAAAGCAAATAACACTAAAAAGGAGGGAAAACAAATTATATTCTAGGTTTAGTCTAAAGCAAGAAATTCTAAGAAGTTATTTTCAAAAAAATATCACTAACATCCTAAATTAGGTTTTTTTATTAAAATACCCTAAGTTTTTAGAAGATAGATCCTTTCATTAAAATACCATAAGCTCTTAAAAGCTAGGTTTTGTCACTAAAATACCACGACATCTAAAATATAATTTTATTAAAAACTCTTAACATTTTAATTAACATATTTTTACTAAAAACACACTCGAGGTTTATTTTTTAAAATAAAGTATTTACCTAAACCCCCCTCGATCTTATAAATGGACTAATTTACTTAAATACTTTAAAATTGATAAATGATATAATTTCATATAAATGCCTAGAATTATAAAACTAGTAGCTAACCGGTATATAGGTAGCAGATGGTTTAAGTGACTTATTCTCTCTTGAGTCTCGGGAAGCCGGAGACAATAAGTGATTCATTTGCCTAGCTATTTTAAACAAATCAATTAGTACCGTCTCAAAATATAAATTGGTTTAATAACAGACTTGTAACCTGAATTACTTTGTTATCATATTTGTCCTATGTCATGAACCACATGCTTGAATCACCTGAAAAACCATTACATGCTAGACTCGATTTGACTCGAACTATGAATACGTAATGACTTGATATGAACACTTGACATGTATACTTAAACTTGACACGAATACTTGAACCCAGCTTGAAACTTGAACTTGTTATTTTCTTATGTATTCATGGATTCAAGTAAGACTTGTAACTTAAACTATAAACTAAAATACACGGGGTTAAAGGGTAGTTTGGTAAAGAATATATGTTGCAGTACGAGAGTTCATTAAAAATCGCTTAACACAAATCTCGTGTACCATTGTCCCGTGGGTTTGACAGGGCCTTGAATGAAATGTGCTGTTGGACCGTAGGTTTGACGGACTACTCTCGTATACACACATACCTTCATTATTGAACTACAAACAATACGTTAGAATAGAGTAATCATGTATATATACATTGTCATGTTTTTATATAACATCATGCTTAAGATATATTACCATACTCATGTTTAAAAGACACTTTTACCTATCTGTTACATCATCAGAATTCATATTCTGCTTATATGCTGTCCTTTATCATATTCACATTCATATCTTTTTGGGTACTTACCGAGCGCTAGTTCGCCGACGACAATCCATCCATATCTTTTTTTCTTGGAATATTTGTCAGGTGATTTAGGGATTGAGGGGATCGAGCCAAGTCAGGAGGATTACTTTCAGCTTGAAGCACAGCCCGACTACTAGTTTTTCTTCAACTTTTCTTTTCAGTATGACACCTGGCACCTTGTTTTTGTACTTTTTGTTATCTTGTATCCAAAACTATGTGAAATGGTAAATGTAAATAAAATTGATGTTGAATTTTTATTTCTCTTGTTAATTCTTATATGTTGCTATATTGCTTATAGATGCTTAGCGTATTTGCTTTGAGAAATGACCTTCTCAGTATAAATACGTCGTGGGTCTCGTCACGTACCTGCTCCCGTCTTTTGGGAAGCGGGGTGTGACATCTGGAGTGGGAATATTGTATACCAGACGTCTGCTGTATGTAAAATGTGATCCAGACGTCTGCTATATACGTATGATGGTGAAACCTGATACAATTACTATTATTGATTGATTTGTTATTGTATTCCCTGATCATGATATTCCTATTATTGCTAGTGTTTGATTGCTACCTGTACTTATGCTTGATCGATTGACATGACATGATATGAACTTGTTCTAGAATTGGCATTAGTAAGAATTAGATTGACATGTGACATGAAATATAAACCAGGGAAAAGGGGAAATGAAGGAATGGAACCCAAACCGTAACTCAAGAGTACCAGTATTTAGAGACTGATCAGTCGAAGACGAGCCACTGTGCTCCGGAATGATGAGCTGACATCATTCGTCCATGCTTGAAATTGTAGGATTTACTGCCTAGCTGCACATTTCGGGTTTCAACCCTGAGAGTCTTGACATTGTAGTCCCAGGCATATTGTCACGTCCCACTTCCCAGAGTGTGCTAAGATCGGCACGTAACAGAGCCAACCATGCTACTTGTAGATATGAAATATCCCTCCATAGTCACATTATGGCTGTCTAGAGATATCAAGAACAATAGAAATAAAATAAACTATCTAGCACATGTCCATGAGCTAGAATAAACGAGTCAAGAAATAATATGCGGAAGCAATAGATCCAAGTAAAAATAACAATATGGAAAGTATGTCCCAAATACGGGCTCACAACAGGAAATAAAAGTGCTGAAAGAAAACTAAACTAAAATACTAACAGGTCTTCACTGCTCGGCCCGCTGACTGAAATACTCCTGAACGGCCTGCGACAATGAGAGAGGATCTGGGCCATGCAAAACCCAGACGTCAGTGCGTCATAATATCAACAATAATACAATTAGGAGGTAACAAGACATGCAGGCATGAGTATGAACAGTAATAGGTATATCACAGTAACATGAATGTGGAACAGTGAAGTGTATCGGTGTATGTGACGTGCGGTAAGTAATCTATACTACTGGGTTAATTACTCTCAAGTCTTTGAAATCAATTAATGTAATCCTCATTGTAATCCATCGGTGATTATTCCGTAACGCCCGGAAAAAACGGCAAACAATGTGTATTCCGTAACGCCCGGAAAAACGGCAAACAATATGATAGCCCTTTGAGTTACGTTCGGTTACATTCTTGATTTTCCCATACCCCAAGTTATGTGTTCAAGTCAGGTATTGCCAATTGATATCTAATACCAACACAAGATCAAGCCGGTACAGGTTTTGTCTATGCAGACAACAATAACGTCCATCAGGATCCTCACTGCTCGGCCTGACGGCGGAAATACTCCTGATCAGCCTGCGACAAAGGTAGAGGATTTGGGCCATGCAAAATCTATACGTCAGTGCGTCATAATATCAATAATAATATAATCAGGGGGTAACAAGTCATGCAGGTATGAGTATGAACAGTAATAAAAGTATAACAGTAACATGAATAAGAAACAGTGAAGGGTATAAGCACATGTGACGTGCGATGAGTAATCTGAACTAAACTACTGGGTTAACTACTCTCAAGTCTTTGAAATCAATTTAATGAATCGTCGATGTAACTCAATAGTATCCCGTGCATGCCCGGGACCACGGTTAAGGCTCTCGGGCTGAATCCGAGACGTGCCGCTAGGCAGTAAACAGGTAACATGTACAGACGAATGATGTCAGCAGCATCATCCCGGTGCTGGCCTAGCCCGTAAAACTGATCAGTATAAGTATCGATCTGTCGAGTTACAAGTCAGGTTTCATCATTGATTTCCCTATACTCCCAAGTTATGTTTTCAAGTCAGGTATTGATAAATCTGGAGTTAATGCCAACACAGGATCAAGCAGGTACAGGTTTGTCTATACAGACAACAGGATATGTCCATCGGGACAATATGTCAGGATTGTCGGCATTAGAAACAGAATCAGGTAACATGTCAAATAGTGATATATCAGGTCATGTCAGGTAGTGTACATGTATCAAGTGGGTGCCCAACAGTAAAATGTAGCAAGTATCGAATCACGGTAAAGGTACGGATGTACGGTAAAAGCATGGATGCATAATATCTATCAGGGGTTACATCATGACTATGTAGGGTGCACATTATCAAGCATGGGGTGTTAATGTAACAATAATATGTAATAATGGGATCTGTAGATGCAGCTATATGTATATTAAATGATATGGATGCAAACGGGTATCCGAAAACAGTAAAACTTTGGTATGGATGTATAATGTGATAAACGGATAACATTTTACTCATATGGATGCATAATTTTATATCTAGCATGTAGTAAGATGAATTAGCATGCGACTAGATATGTAAATAATGAGATGGATGCATACGGATATCCGAAAACAGTAAAACTGTAAAATGGTAATGTGGGATGCATAACTAAACATTATGTGATGTTATTATTCAAATGGATGTAAAATATAGTAGTATAGCATGTAGCAAGATAAACTTGCCTGAATGAAACACGCGACGGGCGCGTACGGCACATCCGGTGTCGGTAAAAGTCTCGATGCACGCTCACGCGTACGCAACAGGACCAGGCAATGCAAGAGAGTGACCATGCTGGCTAGGAACGTCCACTGGGTCACTCGGATCGTCGTCAACGGCACGGCTCCGGCGGGTGATCAGCGGAAAACAAGAATGTAGAAAAGAAGAGAGAAGAAGAAGTTGAAGGAGAAGAAGAAAGAGAAAGGAGAAGAAGGCTGGGGGTCTCTGGTATGGCTCTGGGTCAGAGGAGGTCGTGGTGATGGAGTGAGGCCAACGGGGTTGGAGCTCTGGCGATAACCGGGAAAAGAAACAAGATGAAGAAAGAAGGAAGAAAGAAGAAAGAAGAAGAAGAAGAAGGATGTGGGTTTGGTGTTCTGGGCCAAGGTGGCGAGGGTGACGATGAGGTTTTTCCGGCGTGGGGTTGCCGGCGAGGTGCAGTGGGTGTGCAGGGGGTTGCAGGAGGTGCTCGGGTTATTGAGAATGTGAGCTGCAGGGGATGGAGAGAGAAGAGGAGAGGAGAGGAGAAGAGGAAGGTGGAGAAAAGGGATGGTCGGCGGTGATGTGGGCGCGAGCGACGGCGAGGCAGGTGAGGGGTCGGCGGCAAGAGGGTGTGCAGGCAAGATCTTGGGTTGGGTTGTCGGGGTGTGTAGGGAAAGCTTGGGGTGCAGGGAAGTGGAGAAGAGGTGGCAAGGGAATGCCGACGAGGGTGGTCGGCGGTGAGGGTGCCGACAACGGCGACACGACGAGGGTAGAGGCTTGCAGGCGTGGGTTCTGTGCAGGGGAAGAGAGCTCGGGAAGGAGGAAAGAGGGGAGAAAAGAAGATAGAGAACACGACGGCGAAGCGACGTCGGCGATGGCGACGAGGTGCACGCGAGGCTAGGGCGTCGGTCGTGGGTTAAGGTTTCTCGGAGGCTGAACAGAGAAAAGAAAGGAGGAAGATGAGAAGGGTGAGAATATGGAAAATGGGGGGTGATGGGATCTCGTGGGGATTTTAACATGAAGAAGAGAGAGAGAGAGAGAAGGCTCGAGAGGAGAGAGAATTCTGTTTTTAGTGGTTTAGTGGTTAGGATAAAAATTTTAAAAAAATCTTTTCGTTAATAAAATTTGTTAAACAGTTAATAATATTTAAAATATAATATTAATAAAATTTGATATTTTGGCAAATACAAACTTATTCTAAAATACGCCCAGGTCGGGTCTAAAAATCCAGTTTTAAAATACGAAAAATATACATGTCGACCGAAACTAAAATTGGATATCCGGGTAACGAAAATGCATTCCCCCAAGAACGGATGCACGTACGTGCGCGTAGCCATCCAAACAAGTCCGTTTCACTGAACGGGACGAGAACAAGATGCGCGGATGCTACCACAGGGTTAGGGGTATCATGCCGTCCATGCAATGTATTTTTAAAATATTTTATGTGATTTTAAATGTTATATTAAAATATGCAGATGCCAGATATAATGCCAGTATGCAGTATGTATAATATGAAAGTGCACAGATCCATGTAACAAGCCAGGATAAATCATAAACATGAATCAAGACGGATTTCCAGCAAGCGGGTCGGGTCGGATGCAAATACAGATGTCAAAACACTATTCACACCCAAAACACATTAAATCAGGAAAATACCATAAATAAAGAAATACATGAACTAAAACTGGTATAAATGAACTAGGATGTTACATTATACCCAACTACAAAAAGAATTTCGTCGTCGAAATTCCCAAAACAAGAAAAGATAAACAACTATGAAACTACAGGAATATGTGTGGAAACTTCTGTCGAATCTCGTCTTCACGCTCTCAAGTCGATTCTCTGTGCGAGCGATTCCCCCATGAAACAAGTACGAGAGGGATAACCTTGTTCTTAAGGACCTTTTCTCTTCGATCAACAATCGACATTGGTCGTTCCTCAAAGGTCAAATCCTCTCTTACAGTCAGCTCCGAATGATCCAGCACGTGTGTTTCATCTCGAACATACTTACGGAGTTGAGATACATGAAACACGTCATAAACATTCGCCAAAGATTGTGGTAACGCCAATCGATAAGCCACTTCACCAACACGCTCCAAAATCTCGAAAGGCTCTACGAATCGAGGACTAAACTTGCCTCGATTCCCAAAACGAATCACTCCCCTAGTCGGTGATATCTTCAAGAATACCAAATCACCAATAACGAACTCTAGAGGTCTTCTCGATGTGTCGGCCTAACTCTTCTGCCGATCTTGTGCTGCCTTCATATGATTTCGGATAGTATTAACTTTCTCCACGGTTTGCACGATCAAATCCGGTCCCAACAATCTTCGTTCTCCAATATCATCCCAACAAACGGGTGAGCGACACTTGCGCCCATACAACACTTCGAATGAATCCATCTGAATAGTCGCCTGAAAGCTGTTATTGTAAGAAAACTCTACCAAGTGTAGATGATCCCCCATGAACCCTTGAAATCTAACATGCAAGCTCTCAACATGTCTTCAAGAGTTCAGCATGCTCCTCTAGGCTCCTCGAGTAGACCAGAATATTATCGATGAACACCACTATAAACTGGTCCAAGAACGGTGGAAAGATTCGGTTCATCAAGTCCATAAATATCGCCGGTGTATTCGTGACTCTGAATGGCATCATTAAATACTCATAATGTCCATACCGGGTTCGGAACGCAGTCTTGCAAATATCCTTTGATTTAACTCGAACTTGATGATATCCGGACCGCAAATCCAGCTTCGAGAATACTCTCGCGCCACTAAGTTGCTCAAATAATTCGCCAATGCGAGGGATCAGGTACTTGTTCTTAATAGTCACCCGGTTTAATTCTCGACAATCGATGCACATCCTCCTTGTGCCATCTTTCTTCTTTACTAGAAAAACTGGAGCTCTCCAAGGTGAATTGCTGCTGCGAATCCAACCCTTCTCAAACAATTCAGTAACTTGCTTCTTGACTTCTTCCAACTTCACTGGTGCCATCGGATAGTACGCTCTTAAGATTGGGGCTGCACCAGGAACAAGATCGATCGCGAACTCCACATCTCGTTTTGGCGGTAAACCCGAGATGTCCTCGAACATGTCCATGAACTCTCGAACTACAGCTAGCGCTTCCTCCTTATCAACTTCCATTGACGAAAGAACACTGTTTGTCGGCCTAGCCCTAAACTCAACTGGCCCGACAGAACTGCTATCTCCAGCAAAAACAAATTCCGGATGTCCGGGAATTTGGAAAATCACTTTCTTTGCCCTACAATCAATGTGAGTATGGAAAGTGACGAGAAAATCCATTCCCAAGACAACATCAAACAATGGGATGCACCTGAATCGAATAATGCTAATGCGGAAAAACCATGAACAGTAGGATACCTGAAATGACTTTATTTGAAGCCAAACACTGAAGAAGATTAAGCACGGTAAACATGATTCAAGCTTGCGATAAGACACGAACCGGTACGCAATGAAAATCGAAAGAAGCAAGGTAATATAACGATCATAAAACAAGGGAGTGAATCAAGACTAGGATTCTAAGTCACTTAAATAGAGTACCACATTGTAACCATGCTGTAGTTCATAGTTACAATCACATAACTCTATTCAAGTCGCCCAAATCCTAGTATCAGAATAGAAAGAAACAATAGGGAACCAGAAGGTTTCAAATCGAGATGCAAAGTTGCTTGCATATCGTCAAGACAAGGGTCAAGAGAAAGATAAGATTCAAAAATGCCAAGATGGTAAAGTGGCAGGACATGCTCCTAATTACGAGTATTCTGATTCATGAATTGGGTCCAATACCCAACTACAAAAGAATCAAACCCGATTAACCTAAATTGTATGGCTCTGATACCAAACAAACACTGTCACGCCCCGCTTCCCAAAGTGCGCTAAGATCGGCACGTGACAGAGCCAACCATGCTACCTGTGGATAGGAAACATCCCTCCACAGTCACATTACGGCTGTCTATAGATATCAAGAACAGGAAAATAAAATAAACTATCTAGTACATGTCCATGAGCCAGAATAACGAGTCAAGAAATAATATGTGGAAGCAATAAATCCAATAAACAATAACATCTGGAAAGTACGGAAATAACTAAACTAACTGGATACTAACAGGATCCTCACTGCTCGGCCCGACGGCGGAAATACTCCTGATCAGCCTGCGACAAAGGTAGAGGATCTAGGCTATGCAAAACCCATACGTCAGTGCGTCATAATATCAATAATAATATAATTAGGGGGTAACAAGTCATGCAGGCATGAGTATGAACAGTAATAAAAGTATAACAGTAACACGAATAAGAAACAGTGAAGGGTATAAGCACATGCGACGTGCGGTGAGTAATCTGAACTAAACTACTGGGTTAACTACTCTCAAGTCTTTGAAATTAATTTAATGAATCGTTGATGTAACTCAATAGTATCCCATGCATGCCTGGGACCACGGTCAAGACTCTCGGGCTAAATCCGAGACGTGTCGCTAGGCAGTAAACAGGTAACATGTACAGATGAATGATGTCAGCAGCATCATCCTGGGGCTGGCCTAGCCCGTAAAACTGATCAGTATAAGCATCGAACTATCGATTTACAAGTCAGGTTTCATCATTGATTTCTCCATACCCCCAAGTTATGTGTTCAAGTCAGGTATTGATAAATTTGGATCTAATGCCAACACAGGATCAAGCAGGTATAGGTTTGTCTATACAGACAATAGGATATGTCCATCGGGACAACATGTCAGGATTGTCGGCATTAGAAACAGGATCAGGTAACATGTCAAGTAGTGATGTATCAGGTCATGTCAGGTAGTGTACATGTATCAAGTGGGTGCCCAACAGTAAAATGTAGCAAGTATCGAATCATGGTAAAGGTACGAATGTACGGTGAAAGCATGGATGCACAATATCTATCAGGGGTTACATCATGACTATGTAGGGTGCACATTATCAAGCATGAGATGTTAATGTAACAATAATATGTAATAATGGGATCTGTAGATGCAGCTATATGTATATTAAATGATATGGATGCAAACAGGTATCCAAAAACGGTAAAACTTTAGTATGGATGTATAATGTGATAAACGGGTAACATTTTACTCATATGGATGCATAATATTATATCTAGCATGTAGTAAGATGAGTTAGCATGCGACTAGATATGTAAATAATGATATGGATACATACGGATATCCAAAAACAATAAAACTATAAAATGGTAATGTGGGATGCATAACTAAACATTATGTGTTGTTATTATTCAAATGTATGTAAAATATAGTAGTATAGCATGTAGCAAGATAAACTTGCCTGAACGTAACACGCGATGGGCGCGTACGGCACATCCGGTGTCGGTAAAAGTCTCGATGCACGCTCACGCATAAGCAACAGGACTAGGTAATGCAAGAGAGTGACCACGCTGGGTTAGGAACGTCCACTGGGTCACTCGGATCGTCGGCAACGGCACGGCTCCGGCGGGTGATCACCGGAAAACAAGAATGTAGAAAAGAAGAGAGAAGAAGAAGTTGAAGGAGGAGAAGAAAGAGAAAGAAGAAGGCTGGGGGTTTCTGGTATGGATCTGGGTCAGAGGAGGTCGTGGTGATGGAGTGAGGCCGACGGGGTTGGAGCTCCAGCGATAACCGGGAAAAGAAACAAGATGAAGAAAGAAGGAAGAAAGAAGAAAGAAGAAGAAGAAGAACAAGAAGAAGGATGTGGGTTTGGTGTTCTGGGCCGAGGTGGTGAGGGTGACGATGAGGTTTTTCCGGCATGGGGTTGCCGGCGAGGTGCAGTGGGTGTGCAGGAGGTTGCAGGAGGTGCTCGGGTTATTGGGAATGTGGGCTACAGGGGATGGAGAGGGAAGAGGAGAGGAGACGAGGAAGGTGGAGAAGAGGGATGGTCGGCGGTGATGTGGGCGCGAGCGACGGCGAGGCAGGTGAGGGGTCGGCGGCAAGAGGGTATGCAGGTGAGATCTTGGGTTGGGTTGTCGGGGTATGTAGGGAAAGCTTGGGGTGCAGGGAAGTGGAGAGGAGGTGGCAAGGGAATGCCGACGAGGGTGGTCGGCGGTGAGGGTGCTGGCAACGGCGACACGAAGAGGGTAGAGGCTTGCAGGCGTGGGTTCTGTGCAGGGGGAGAGAGCTCGGGAAGGAGGAGAGAGGGGAGAAAAGAAGATGGAGAACACGATGGCGAAGCGACGTCGGCGATGGAGACGAGGTGCACGTGAGGCTAGGGCGTCGGTCGTGGGTTAGGGTTTCTCGGAGGCTGGACAGAGAAAGTAAAGGAGGAAGACGAGAGGGTGAGAATATGGAAAATGGGGGGTGATGGGATCTCGTGGGTTTTTAACATGAAGAAGAAGAAGAAGAGAGAGAGAGAGAGAGAGAGAGAGAGGGCGAGAGAGGGAGAGAGAGAGGAGAGAGAATTCTGTTTTTAGTGGTTAGGATAAAAATTTTAAAAAAATCTTTTCGTTAATAAAATTTGTTAAACAGTTAATAATATTTAAAATATAATATTAATAAAATTTGATATTTTGGCAAATACAAACTTATTCCAAAATAAGCCCAGGTTGAGTCTAAAAATCCAGTTTTAAAATACGAAAAATATACATGTCGATCAAAACTAAAATTGGATATCCGGGTAACGAAAATGCATTCCCCCAAGAACGGATGCACGTACGTGCGCGTAGCCATCCAAACATGTCCGTTTCACTGAACGGGACGAGAACAAGATGCACGGATGCTACCACAGGGTTAGGGGTATCATGCCGGCCATGCAATGTATTTTTAAAATATTTTATGTGATTTTAAATGTTATATTAAAATATGCAGATGCCAGATATAATGCCAGTATGCAGTATGTATAATATGAAAGTGCACGGATCCACATAACAAGCAAGGATAAATCATAAATATGAATCAAGATGGGTTTCCAGCAAGCGGGTCGGGTCGGATGCAAATACAGATGTCAAAACACTATTCGCACCCAAAACACATTAAATCAGGAAAATACCATAAATAAAGAAATACATGAATTAGAACTGGTATAAATGAACTAGGGTGTTACACATATACGGGATACTATTGAGTTACGAGAAAGATTTCGTTCATTGATTTCAAATACTATTAGGATAAACAACCATTAGTGACATTGACCTTTAGGTCACACATGATATGATTGCTTTACCATGTCTTGCCTATTTTATCACATGGTGTTATTGCTATTGTTATTATATGTTCACATGACACCAGTTTCCAGCATAACTATATACATATTACATCACATTTCGGTTATTATCATTATGACATTATATTTGACGCTCTGATGTCTGGGTTTTGTATGGCCCAAATTTTTTGACATTAGAACCGCAGGATTAGGAGTACTTTGAGATGATAGCTGAGCAGTAAGGCGTATTTTTATTTCCATAACTGAACTTTTTTATTTGGATTCGTTGTGAGCCCATAAGATTGCTACCACTACCATTGAGAGGACGACAGTTCCCAGACAGGGTCTGTGTGAAGGTACGATTGCTGATTTCTAGAAACTTAGCCTAACGATCATTACTGGAATGGAGGAGCCACTTCAGGTTGAGCATTGGCTCGTTCATACGGAGAACCTTTTAATCGCTGCGCAAGTTTCTGATGAGAAGAGAGTGGATGTGGTTCGCATTGAGCTGGTTGATTATGCTCGTGAGTGGTGGTTCATTGAAGAGAATCATCTGACGAAGCCAATCAGCTCGGTGGCTTTCACCTAGAGTTTCTTGGAAAAGTTTTTTCTTCAGTTTGCTGGAGATGAGATGGAAGAGAATTTTATCGGTTTGAAGCAGAATGGCGGCTCAGTAGATGCGCACGCGGCTGAGTGGACTCAACTCAATCGATTTGCAGGGCCTTTAATAGCTAATGAGGCAGATAGAGCGAGACATTTCTTGTGGAGCCTCGATGTGGAAATCCAGCGACATATTACTTCTTTGGGATTGACTACCATTTCCCAAGTTCTTATGGCGGCTAGAGAACAACATAGGCTTACAAAGAGGGAGAAGGGTACTCATCAGCAAGAGGTTCCGGCACGTAAGGCGGTTCAGGCGCCAAACAACGTTTCAATGCGTGGAGACATTCATGTCCGGAGACAGGGAGTCATTCCTATGAAGCGCTCTTTTGCTACGGCTTCAGCTCTGAAGAGGATCATGATCTATGACTTTCACCAGCGACCAGGCCATGTTCAGAGAGAATGTCAGAGGAGGAATGAACGGTGTTTGGTCTGTGGAGCCGCTGACCACCAAATCAACACCTGTTCATCGAGGATTCGATTGAGAGAGGATGTTCAGAGAACACCGCTCGTACCACATAAACAAGCTTATGAGCAGAGATAGATTACACAAGGGCTAAATCAGGGACGAATTTTCACCCTGACGGCCGAAGAGGCAGAGGCTTTTGAGGATGTGGTTTCAGGTACCCCACTTGTATGTACTTTTCCAGCATTGGTTTTATTTGATTCCGGGGAATCCCATTGTTTTATGTCTTCCAAGTTTGTTAGTAAAAATTCTATTCCACATGAGATTTTATCTAGAAGCTGGGATATACACATCAGGAATAGGAAGATTATTTCTAGCATGGCATGTAAGGAGTGTCCCATTGTAGTTTGTGGTCGGAAATTATTTATGGATTTCTTAGTCATTGATACTGGCAGTTACGACGTGTTTTTGGTATGGATTTTCTTGGCCACCTTTCACGCTCAAATAGACTGTAGAGCAAAGAAGGTGACTTTTCGGATTCCTAATCATTCAGAATTTGAATTTTTGGGAGGCAACAGATCCGTCGAGCTAGTTGAATTTAGGGCCAAGTTGACCAATATTGTTACGCCCCGCTTTCCAGTAGACGGAAACGATGACTTGGCAAGCCTGCGGCATATTTATCCAGAGAAGATCATTCCCTAAATAAATATACTAAGCGTGTTGAAATAATAATACACAATACAAGAATAAATGGAGACAGTAAAATTTTCAACAAATATCTTTATTTACATTCAACTTCAAATATTTACAAGTACATGAGTTTCAACTGGAAAGTAAATACAATAAAAGAAAATGTTTAAACATGTGGAATATATAAGTTGGAAGAAAAATGAAGCTAAGATAATCCTGAGTAGTAATCTGGTTGTAGTCCTCTTCTGTGGCCTCCACTTTCTCCGTCTCGACCGTATCTGACGAACATTCTAAGAAAACAAAAGTGAGTGAAATGCCCGTCAGCGAACTAGCGCTCGGTAAGTCCCAAGGATGTAGCAAGAGTAAAAATTGACAAGTGTAGAATATATATGACGAGTAAAAGTATATGATTCATGGGTATATATATACTATAGGTCTCTAAATGGTCACTATCTTATCATTAAGTTCCAAGTGTGAATGTCAACGCAACCGTAGAAGTATTCATGAGCTCAAGAGTGGGGCCCCAGGAGCAAAGAAACACGGGCCCGTTTCATGTGTTAGCATCGGGGATCTAGGCTATGGATGAATTGACGCGACTGATATTCGAGTAAAATAAAAAAAAGGTTAATACGGGACTCTTGAAACTCCATTGGATCCACACAAGAAACTATCCTAAACACCCCGAGTATAAATAGTCTATAACTGTATAATATACTTAATTAATTTGATTGATTGATTATAACATGTCTTGATCGAAACCATAGATTGCCAAATGTGTAGAATGAAGTCGAATGAAATGCGATTCATGTCAATCGCAATCTTGGTTCGAGTCATGTTAGTTCGAGTAGACTGGGTTCGAGTTCATGTTCAAGTTTAGATTCGAGTTCAAGTTCAAGTTTAGATTCGGTTTATAGTCTTTTTCTTATGAATTGGTTTAACTGTTAAAGATCTTATATTCGGGAGAAATCGGCAACTGCTGCACATGGACGACAGTATTTATGTCTTTTTCCAAGACAATTATCATTGATAACTCCGTTAAGTTGTCTAACCTGAATAGGCAAGCACTCACTTTCTCGGCTCCCTGTGACTCAAGAGAAATGATACCGTTTAAGTCTATATTAATTTAGAGTCCTTAAATATTTATTATTGTTGTTTACTTTGTATTATATTATTTACATTTCTCAAGGGGTATTGTGATAAATACTTTAATATGGTTTAAAAACAAACCTCGAGGGTGATTTATAATATTTAGGGTTTTCATGAACATGTATTTTAATTGTTGTGGTATTTTAGTGATAAAACCTAGCTTTTAAAAGTTTATGGTACTTTTATGAAAACTACTATTTTTGGAAATTTGTTTGTATTTTATTAAAATTCTAATCTTTCATTTTAAAAATATGGGATCATAATTTGTTTTTATTGAAAATACGTATTCATAGTTTTATATAATTTTTCAGAGTTTAGTTTTATTTAGAAAAGTCGTATTTCTTAAAAAGGAACGTATTTTCATTTCCTTTCGAGACCGAATACTCCGTGAGGAGTTCTGCATCTCGCTCTACTATCCTCAGGATGTGCGATAATCTGCACCATCTATTAGCGGGTCTCTTAACGAGGGTTTTAGAGGCACAATTTCCAAGGATTTAAAAATACCGTTTAAAAGAAACCCTTTTTGAAAAATGTGGTATTTTAATGTAAAACCTATTATGAGATTTAATTATATATTTAGATATCATGCTATGAAACCATAGTGTGTGTGTAGGGTAGGTCGTTGCCCCGTGAAATTTTCTTAAAGGTATATTTAATAATTATCGAAATAATAGTTATACTAAAGTTTATGGTATTTTTCTGAAAACTTCGTTTTAGAATTATTTCATATGGAAATTTTTTATTAAACTAAAAGCTAAATGAAGTAAATAAGGTTAAGAGTGGTGTCGGGATGTTAATTTGATCTAATTTGCTTATCAAGTGGATTACAAATGTTTAAAAGAAAATTATATTGGAGCTAACTCCACTTTGTCGATGTGTTTTTAGAAGGCGATTTGAGATGAAAGAAACAGAGAGAGAAGGGACTTGCTGGTTTAGATTGTTAATAATAGATAGGGGAAGCCTTCGAGGTCATGGTTTCGTCGGAAAGACTTCGGTCGTCGAGCTTGTTTTGCTACTCCACTTGGGTGCTTAACTCCACTTGGTACCTAAAGAGTTTGAGAGAATTTTGATAGAAATTTCAGAATTGGAGAGAGGTAGGGGATGGGGTGGTATTTATAGTGAAAAATTTAGGGTTTAAGAATTAAAAATTGAATTAAAAGAATTAAAATTGATGTTAAATGATGAATTGAATATTCTCTGTTTAATTGCAGAAAAATCAAAAGTGCAGGCGAGTAGAGGGGAGTTGAAGAGACGTGTGTGCAAAGCACGGAGGCAAACAGAGCATTTTGGACCGTCGGTAGCGGCCAAGATGGTGAAATGGGCGGTCGGATTTCGATGGTTTGCCTCGGGATTCATGCCACGTATTTAACTCTGCGTTTACTCCTCATTTATCCCGTTTGATTTTTCTGAAACTTTTCGTTTCTCCGTGTATTGCACGTGCAACTCTTGGGCTTCTGAAAGTTAAAAAAATATAAAAAATAATTGGGACTGATGGGATTCGAACACACAAGCTACGTCACAGCAGTGTAGAGGCTTTACCAGTGAGCTACAAGTTGTTTCTTGTTTTTAGAGAACAAAAATAACTTATAACTCCTACATGGGCTGAAATACCATTTTCTATACATTAAAACAATTAATTTTGTGCAGGTATTTCAGAGTTGTTACATTCTACCCTCATAAAAATTTCGTCATCGAAATTTACATAGATACTGATTTTCAAAAAGGTAAGGGTATCGTGCATGCATATCTTTTTCTTTTTCCCAAGTTGATTCACCCGGCAAATCCTTTCTCTTTATCACTCGGACCAAGTTCACCTTCTTGTTGCGCAATGTCTTCACCTTTCGGTCCAGGATCTCAACTAGTTGCTGCTCGCAACTTAGATTAGTCTGTACCGTGAGCTCTAACCGATCAAGTATATGACTGGGGTCGCTCACGTATAGCCGTAGCCGGGATATGTTGAACACGTTGTGCACTCCTTCCAATGAGGGTGGTAGTGCTAAACGGTATGCCATTTCTCCAACTCGTTTAAGTATGTTGAACGATCTGATGTATCTTGGACTGAGTTTACCCCTCTTGCCAAAACGTATCACTCCTCTGTTCGGAGAGATCTTCAGGAATACATGCTCTCCGGGTTGAAACTCCAGATGTCATTGTTTTGCATCTGCCTAATAGTTCTGTCTATCCTGGGCTATGCGCATCTTTTCCCTGATCGTGCGAACCACATCTACAGTTGCCACGATCATCTCTGGTCTAAGGAGTTCACGATCTCCAACGTCGTTCCAACTCAGCTGGGAACGACACTTTCGTCCGTAGAGTGCTGCGAATGGTGCCATTCCAATGCTTGCCTGGTAGCTGTTATTGTATGAAAACTCCACAAGGTGTAGGTGATCTTTCAATGAACCTCTGAAGTCTAACATACAGGCTCTCAGCATATCTTCCAGGATCTGAATTGTTCACTCGGACTTCCCGTCCATTTCTGGTTGTTATGCCGTGCTGAAATTCAGACTCGTTCCCAGGCTAGCTTGCAGACTATGCCAAAACTGCGATCGGAGTCTTGTATCATGATCGGAGACGATGCAAACAGCTACTCCATGTAATCTCACGATCTCCTCCATGTACTTTCTTGCTAAAGTCTCGGTTGACTGACCAATTCGGAATGGAATAAAGTGAGCCAACTTGGTGAGTCGATCCACAATAACCCAGGTTGCATCGTTACCCTTCGTGTTGGCGAGGGAGAGCAGTCACGAAGTCCATGGTAATGTGCTGCTATTTCCATTCTGGGATCGGTAACGGCTGAAGTAGAGCAGCAGTTCTGTGATGTTTAGCCTTCACTTGCTGACACACCAAACACTTTACTATGCTCCTTGCTATTTCGTGGTTCATCCCATGCCATCAGTAGTATTGCCGTAGATCCTTGTACATTTTAGTACCGCCGGGTTGTACCTAATACGGAGATCTATGAGCTTTTTCATCAACTCTTATCGAACAGGGCCGAATGGCACACATAAATGGCTCCATATCGCAAGGATCCATCTTCGTGGATGATGAAGTCAGTTCGAAGTCCACTTTCTACTTGTTCTCAGATCTTTTGTAGCTTGGCATCATTTACTGAGCTGCCTTAATCTGATTTACAAAAGTGGACCGAATGTGTAAGTTCATCAAATATGAAGTGTTACCTGGCATAACTACTTCAATCTCCAATTCGTGCAATTCTTGTTGTAGCTTCCATTGAGCGTTGAGGTTCATTGCTAATGGCTGGCGACTAAGTGCATCGGAACTACGTTCACCTTCCCAGGATGATTCTTTAGGTTGATGTCAAAGTCCGCCATAAGTTCTAACCATCTTTTCTGCCGCATGTTGAGTTCCTTCTGAGTAAATACATACTTCAGATTCTTTGGTCAGTGTATATATCCACTCGTTCTCCCAAAAAATAGTGGCGCCAAATCTTGAGTGCGAACAGCAATGTTGCCAATTTCAGATCATGCGTTGGATAGTTGCGTTCATGAACTTTTAATTTCCTTAATGCAAAAGCCATAACTTTTCCATACTGATGTAGAACACATCCTAATCTTTTACCGACGCATCACAATGTACATCGAATCCGCCAGATCGATCTGGTATTACAAGAATAGGTGCAGAGGTTAACCTCGATTTGAGTTCTATAAAAACCTTCTCACATGCTTCTGACCACACGAATGCTTCATCCTTACGGGTGAGCTTGATCACGGGTACTGCGATCTTTGAGAATCCTTCGATGAAGCGTCTGTTGTATCCTGCTAAGTCTAAGAAACTTATTATATCTTTCACCATTTTTTGGTGTCGGCCACTCGCTGACAGCTGACACCTTAGCTGGATCCACAGAGATTCCTTCGCCTGAAACGATATGTCCGAGAAATCTGACTTGATCTAGCCAAATTCATATTTGCTGTACTTGGCGTAGAGCTGGTGTTGTCGTAATGTCTCCAGGACAATCCGTAAGTGCTCGACGCGCTCCTTCCGATTTTTTGAATACACCAGGATGTCGTCGATGAAGATAACAACAAACATGTCTAAGTACTCTTGGAAAAGTTGGTTTATCAAGTTCATAAAGATAGCAGGTGCATTGGTCACTCCAAATGGCATTACTAGATATTCATAATGACCATAACGTCTTCTAAATGCCATCTTCGGGATGTTGGACTCCTTGACCTTCACCTGATGATATCCTGAACGAAAATCTAACTTTGATAAGACACAAGATCCACTTAACCGTTCGAAAAGGTCATCGATGCGAGGTAGCAGATACTTGTTTTTAATTGTCACCTCATTCAGAGCTCGATATTCCACGCACATTCTGTAAGTACCTTCCTTCTTCTTTACCAGTAGCACCGGAGATCCCCAACTTGAAGTACTGGGTCGGATCCAACCTTTCTTCAGGAGTTCGTCCAACTGAATACGGATCTCCTTCAATCCCTTCGAACTTAATCGGTATGGAGCTTTATTACTGGTTATTCGCCGGTTGCAAATCAATGCTGAATTCAAGAGCTCGATCGGGATGCAAACCTGATATATCTTCCGGAAGTACATCCTCGAACTCTCGAACGACCTCCGGCTTCAATCCTCCTGCTTGCAACGCTGTAACCTCTGCTTTCTTTGGTTTTGCACTGCAGATGCTAGGCTCCAAGGTCTGGTCTCCGCTTTTGAAGTAGAACACTGGGTGATATGGTATTTCAAGCACTACCCTCCTTTGGCGACAGTCGATGGTAGTGAAGAAAGTTTCCAGTCAGTCCATTCCCAAGACTACGTCTGTTCCCCTCCGAAAGACGCGGCGGAGACGCGGTGAACGTCTTGCCTGAGATTCGGGGCAGATGCTATTTGGTTTTATCCGTCCACCTCTCCGAAGATGCCAAGTTGATTTATAGCACCGTATATCGGAGGTTTAGACGGATGCGGCCGGTGTAGTAGACTTCGTCAGATTCCCCCTCACTTGAGGGGTTTTTGATTATGGGGACACTCTTCCCTGCAGGCGCAAGCCCCTGCAGTTAATTACGCTACCGCATCGCGGTAACAACTTTCTCCTTCTCCAGAATTTCACTTCGTGTCGTGTGTGTTTGTTTTGTTTGTGGTTGCCCGTGGATTGTATACGGAGACTATTTATTTCGTCGCCCGTAGGACGTGGATTAGTCTAAATCCGTATTTACTTAGATTTGGATTTGGTGTTTTTAGTTTAAGGATATGTTAGCCGTATTGAGGCTAAGATCAACTTAAACGTTCGTTAAGGATACGTTAGTCCTGTTTGAGACTAAGATCGACTTAACGTGGTGATCCATTTAATATATGGCCGTCGGGACTCGTCACCCTCTCTGACGTCGTTGAAGGATTACAACGACAGATGTCAAAGGAGTTCGGAGATGTACCCTTGAACCAAAGTTGATTGGGGGTCTTATAGTCCAATTTGGGACTAAAGTCTGTTTGAATGTTTAAGGATACGTTAGCCACATTTGAGGCTAAGATCAACTTAAACGGGATCGTTTAGATCCAGCAAAAGAGCGTTTGGGGGCTTTATTGTTCCAGTTTAGGGACGTAGTGGTCCATAGGTAGTTTAGGGACATTGCGGTCCATGTTCCAGTTTAGGGACGTGGTGGTCCATGTTCCAGTTTAAGGACGTGGTGGTCCATTATTAGTTTAAGGACGTTTCGGTCCAATATTAGTTTAAGGAAGTCTCGGTTCGATATTAGTTTAAGGACGTCTCGGTCCAATATTAGTTTAAGGACGTTTCGGTCCAATATTAGTTTAAGGACGTTTCGGTCCACGAGTTTAAGGACCCCGCAGTCCGTCTTGATGTGTGGTCGTCGGGACCCGTCACCTCTCTGACGTCGTTGAAGGATTACAACGATAGGTGTCAGAGGAGTTCGGAGATTTACCCTCGAACCGGTCGTAAATTGATTTAGGGAGCAGCCGTGCTCAGTCAATTTAATTTGAGGACTTACGGCCATGATTGAGCTAAGTCCAGTTGAAAAATATTCAACGCTTTTATTTGTTTTTGGTCTGTTAGACCTGTGCTAGGGCTTGGCCCATTTTTAAATAATGCATTGCATTATTTTCTATTTTTTTTGTTTGGGCTCTGCCCATAAAAGATGCAGAGCATCAATTTATTCTAGGCTCTGCTCATGAATGATGCAAGGAATCTACTTTGTTTGGGCTCTGCCCCTTTTAAAATGCATAGCATTTTTATTATTTTTTTGGGCTCTGCCCATTTTATAAATGATGCAGAGCATCAATTTAATTAGGCCTGCTTGGTCTTTTTGATTTGGGCCTGGCCCTTTAAGAAATGTCTTGCATTTATCAGGCGCTTTGCGTCAATCAGAGAGCGCAAGCGCTTGTAGTGTTGACACGTGTCGCGCAAGCGCAGCGCGCTGCGCTAATGCGCTCGCCTGCGCTGCTGACACGTGGAGCGCTCTGGTGGCTTGCGCCAATCCAGGAGCGCAACAGCACAGTTTGCAAGTGCAAGGCACTATGATTTAAGAATCTTTTAGATTCAAGAACCAATGGTTCATAAAAGAAGTGCAAAGCACTATTCGTTTCCTTGATCTAATTTAGATCAAAGAGAAAACAAGTTTTTCTTTTTATTCAGAAACCAAAGGTTCATAAAAGTGCAAAGCACTATTCTTTATTTTGTTTTTCTTGTTTTAAAGAACCAGTGGTTCATAAGAAGTGCAAAGCACTGTTTATTATGTGAAGATCATTGATCTTGTTTTTAGATCAATGATCTATTAGAAGAAATTTCTTCTATTTTGTGAAGGTTTTTACCTTTTTCTTGAAACTTTTCAGAGTTCTCTCTGTTTGAAGCTCTTGATTTCTCAAAAGTTTTTTTTTTGAATTGAGGTCTAGAGTCCTTTTTATAGTGCCCATAAATTGGTTAAATTTGTTAAAGAGATCTTTCTCTGAGTGATTTGGGGAATTTTCCCCACAGTTGGATCTTTGATCCAAAGGCCTCTGTTTTACAGAAGAAAATCTTCTTATTTTAACAAGAACAGAAAAGATTTCTTTAAAATCTCAATTCTGTTTTGCGCAAATGCCTCAGCGCATGACATGTGTCGCGCAGCGCAGCGCTTGCACGGCTGTGCTTGCGCAACTGCGCAGACACGTGTCGCGCAGCGCAATGCTTGCGCGGCTGTGCTTGCGCAGCTGCGCAGACACGTGTTACGCAGCGCAGCGCAACTTGCGCAGCTGTGCCTGCGCAACTTGTGCAGACACGTGTCGCGTAGCGCAGCGCTTGCGCAACTGAAGCGTTGCTTCCTTTACTTTTATTATCATTTTTTAAGAGCCTTGCTCTGATTGGGCGCGCTGCCTCGGGCGCTGCGTTGATATATCAGCACCTGACACGTGGCGCGTTGCGCGCAGCGCGAAGAATCTGAAGCGTTGCTTCATTTATTAAAATTTAGATTTTCAAAGGAGAGCTTTGCTCTGATTGGGGGAAGATGAAGCGTTGCTTCATCTCCCGCCTTGGAATTTGAACAGAGCTTTGCTCTGATTGGGGTAAACAAATGCCCCCCCACCGTTGCGCTTACGTGGCCCCAAACGCAAGCGCAACGGTGGCAGAATTCCAACCGTTGCTGCAGCTTTTGGAAGTTGAAAGGGCACTTGATGCCTATAAATAGGACCTTTGGTCCTCAGCAGATGATTATCATCTTTAAGACTTTTACTTTCAAAACTCCAGAGCTCTGCTCTTGCCTTTAGGAACTCTCAGAGTTAAATTTTCCTCAAAAGAAACTTTTTAGGTAAAAATTAACCTTGAATTAAATTAATTTCAATTAATAGAGCTTTGCTCTCATAGATCTTTGATCTAAAGAAAATCCTTTTGGGGTTTCACCAAATAGAGCCTTGCTCTCAGGAATCTGTTTCAGGGTTTCTCAACCCATGAACAGAACCTTGCATCTTTGGCAAAACATAGATCCCTTTGATCTAAAAAAAAGATGAACTCTTAAGAGTTTGAGTATGGATAATGAAAATTAAAAATGGAGTTTTGTATTTAAAGGATTATATCATCTTTTAATAATAATGATCTCAGAGTTCTCGGGGGACTTCTTTAAATCCTTATTATGGAATTTGATAGGCGTCACCCCTATTCGTAGAGCATTGCTCTCGAGGAGTTTAACTCTCTGTGCTCGTTTTTTAACAAGAATTCGCCTAATCAGTCTGTCTGCTAATTTTGTTGATCTTCTTTCACAGGAACAATGAACGCCCATATGTATGCTCTTAACGAGATCATCTCTTACGGGGACATCCGCCGACTTGGCCGCTCTCAAAATCGAGAGTTCACAAACGCGGAGTGTGCTGAAATCATGAGCCGCTTCGACGCATACAACGGTCCACTGCTTCCCCGACGTTCCTCCTTCCTTAAGCTTATTGTGGGAGCCATCTAGGAAGCGCTTCCCTTATTCTGTTCCGGTGTGCCGCTTAGGGCGTTGGATGCCGCTGAGGATAAGGTGCACTCGGTGTACCTGTTGAACTTTATCTCGAAGAGACGGCGAGACAGTCTTATCGATCTCTTGCACGAGGTATTTCAACAGTCTGCCATATTCGCTTCTTATCGGAGGGTGGAAGACATCAGGGGGGACCCTGACGCTTGTGCTCGTGAAAGAAAGCATACTAGGATGGTCCGTGAGGCTTGGAAAGTCATAGATAGGGTCGCTTTCGAGTTCCTCAATCCATGTCCTGGGTTCGAGGTTATTCCTTTGTAATAATATTTTTCGTTTATTGCTTTTATGATTGTAAGAACTTCTGGCAATATTAATGGAAATTTTTGTTTTTCCTAGCCTGTCTTATCTTTTGTTCTGAGTTTTTTGCTTATGCATGACTGAATGTTCCTCGAACGCTTGATCAAGTGTAAATCGGATACTCTTTCTGTTTCTTTCTTCTTTCCCTTATTATCAGCATGCTATCTTGATAAACATAATTGGAAGACAACTTAGTTTTTTCCAAAGGATAGCGATGGCTTAGGCCGCAGGTTCGAATCTGCCGCCTAAGACTTTCCAACTTTATGAGCCGTGAGGGTCTCATAAAGACTTTTCTCCCTACGGATCGAGAGGATCTCGTAGGTGGGTTTTCTCGTTAGGAATCGTGAGGATTCCTAAGTGTGTTTTCTCTTGTAAGGATCCTATAAGAGAATTTTTCCCTTTTACGAGTCGAGAGGACCCGTAAGCGGTTGTTTCCCTCCTTGTCGAGATTCGACTTTGGAGAGTGAGACCCGTGAATAGTATGCAAGAGACCTTTTAGATCGACTTGCAGGGTCCCATTGTTCAGGAAGCAAGTTTTTTAGTCCCCGCTGCCTGAGGCTTCATCTTGCAAGTTGAGACGAATTGGGAATTTTCCCACGGAGACACTGGTTTCTCTGTGAGCCGACGCGAATCAGGAGGCTCTCGTCAAGGATTATTTGTTTCCCTGAGTTGAAGTACTTGCCAAGGATTATTTGTTTCCCTAGCACCAAGGATTATTTGTTTCCCTGGTGTTGAAACGAGTCGAGAATTTCCCACGGAGGCACTGGTTGCTCTGCGGGTCGACGCGGATCAGGAGGCTCTCATCAAGGATTGTTTGTTTCCCTGAGTTGAGGTATTTGCTAAGGATTATTTGTTTCCCTAGCGCCAAGGATTATTTGTTTCCTTGGTGTTGAAACGAGTCGAGAATTTCCCACGGAGGCACTGGTTGCTCTGCGAGTCGACGCGGCTCAGGAGGCCCTCGTCAAGGATTGTTTGTTTCCCTGAGTTGAGGTATTTGCTAAGGATTATTTGTTTCCCTAGCACCAAGGATTATTTGTTTCCCTAGTGTTGAAACGAGTTAAGAATTTCCCACGGAGGCACTGGTTGCTCTGCGAGTTGACGCGGCTTAGGAGGCTCTCATCAAGGATTGTTTGTTTCCCTGAGTTGAGGTATTTGCTAAGGATTATTTGTTTCCCTAGCGCTAAGGATTATTTGTTTCCCTGGTGTTGAAACGAGTCGAGAATTTCCCACGGAGGCATTGGTTTCTCTGCGAGCCGACGCGGATCAGGAGGCTCTCGTCAAGGATTGTTTGTTTCCTTGAGTTGAGGAATTTGCCAAGGATTATTTGTTTCCCTGGTGTTGAAACGGGTCGAGAATTTCCCACGGAGGCACTGGTTGCTCTGCGAGTCGACGCGGATCAGGAGGCTCTTGTCAAGGATTGTTTGTTTCCTTGAGTTGAGGTATTTGCTAAGGATTATTTGTTTCCCTAGCGCCAAGGATTATTTGTTTCCCTGGTGTTGAAACGAGTCGAGAATTTCCCACGGAAGCACTGGTTGCTCTGTGAGTCGACGCGGATCAGGAGGCTCTCGTCAAGTATTGTTTGTTTCCTTGAGTTGAGGTATTTGCCGAAGACACTGGTTTCTTCGGAGTTGGGATGAACCGTCGAGATTTGGCTTCGTTTTCTGGCGGAGCCTGTTGGGAAAGTATGGTTCCCTCTTTGTTTACGCCCTTGGATTATGTACAGGGATCGATGTGATTTCAACTGTAGGGCCAAAGTTTTATCATTTTTTTGTTTTATTTCCGCGATGCTCTATCATTTCAGCTTTTATATCGCGAAGGTCGCGATTGCCCAATCTTTTCGGCTATTTTTCGCGGTGCCCAATCATTTTGGCTGTTTATTTTGTTTTCACTCGCTGCTTTTTATTGCGAGTTGCCCAATCATTTCGGCTATTTTGCATGCATACATTTTACTTGCTGTTTTTTATTGCAAGTTGCCCTATCATTTCGGCTATTTCGTATGCATGTGCGGCCTACTGGCTTTCCGCCGTAAACCTGGAATTAGACATCGATTTCGGCATCAGCACCGCTACAACTGGGATATTGCCAGGAGCGAATCATCATTTGCCTCTGTCGATGTCGAACAAAGGTGGCTTAGCGAACAGGGTTAAGGTCCTGTCAACTAAGGCTTTTAACTTCATGAGCCGTAAGGGCCTCACAAAGGTATTTCTCCCTACAAGTCGTGAGGATCGTGTAGGTGTATTTTCTCCTTAGGAATCGTGAGGATTCCTAAGTGTATGTTTCTCTATAAGTCGTAAGGATCTTACAAGAGGGTTTTCTCCTTGTAAATCGAGATGACTTACAAGGGTCATGCGAACATATCCCCAGTCACGGATGGATCTTGGTTAGGGAAATGTTTATTCGCGCTCGTGGATTGTATACAAGAGTCAGTATTGAACCACTTGTAGGGAAAAATTGGAAGTTGTGGGGGTTGCTTAAGCATAGGTTTCGGTCTCTGGAGTTGGACATGGCTTCAACATCCCTTCAATGACCTGCGGTTCCAAGGGGTTCTTCCACCTAATCGCTGGACATGTCTGAAGATCGTTTAGCATCCTCTTTGTCTTGGCTGATAATACAACCTCCCAAGGAGCTTCTTCAACGACGGAACATGTTGCTCCCGGCGTATTCGTCCCCTTAGAGGCGTGGGGCTGCGGGGGATTCACCTTCCATTTGTCAGATAACTCGAATTTGCCCTGTCGGTACTGGTTTTCAAGCCAATTTTTGAAAACATAGCAATCTTCGATCGGATGGCCCGGTACTCGATGATAAGGGCAGTAGTTGGGCTCATTGACATCACTTGGTTGCAACGGACGTTTTGGATCCGGCAGATTTATGAGTCGGTTGCGCAACGCCCGCTCGAATAACCTTTTCGTTTTATCGCGGGGAAACGAGTAAGAACGTCCCATCCTCTCCTCAAGGGCCACGTACGGACGCATATTATTTTGACGAACAACTGGCTTCGAGTCGCTCGGTTGTTGTTGAGCATTAGCGACAACGATTGCTTTTCCGTTCCCTTTGTCATTTCGGAAGTCCGGCTTTGGAAGAGGGGGTTTATGGTCCATCTAGTCCATTTGCGCTAGCTTGTCAATCAAGGCCTGGAAGGTAGTCGGCTTGAAAAACATCATAAATTGTGAGATGGTTGCTTGCGGATCAAGGGTTCCCACAAACATACCCACTGCGGGAGCTTCTTCAATGCGCTGCTCGCACTTTGACCATAAGTTCCGCCACCGTATAGCATATTGAACCCATGTCTCGCCTGGCTTTACCCTGGCGTTAATCAGTGCCGTCATCGGGGTGCGTTCACTGGCGCTTGCAAAACGCTGAGTAAACAACAGCTCCATCTCCGCGAAGGTCTTGATAGAGTCATTCGGGAGCTCAGAGTACCACTCGAATGCCGTATCTGATAAACTTCCAACAAACTGGCGAAGCAAAAGCTTGTCGTCACCGCCGGTGTTGCCGCAGAGTGCCATGAACTGGGAAACATGCTGGTGAGGATTGCCCGTCCCCTTGTAGACATGGAACTTGGGAATTGTGTAACCTGGCGGGTACTTGATTTGATCGTACCAACTTGGATATGGCCGCCCTGTTTTTACGACCTGGCTGGCTGCTTCGGTCGCATGATGAACCCGTATTTGTTGGGCTATATACTCGTCCAAATCAGCTTTAGAGATTGTATCCTCTTTAGCCGTTGACAGAGCTGGCGGGGGATTTGATGTCTCTCCCCTATCGTCTCCAAGGATGATCGGGGGATCTTCGGCCGGAGGATCTTGTTGGATCATCATCCCCACCATGTCTTGGAACAGGAGGCCCATACGTTGTATGTTGGCTGCTTGTTCAGCAGCCTCTTTGTTCTTCTTCTCCAATATTCGACGAAGGAATTCGGCGTCGGTTTCTTCCTCCTGGCGTTCATCCGAGGACGTTTCAGGGTTTTCTTTTGGCCCTGTAAGTGCGGCCATAGCGTTCATCATCTCTTGGAGCTTCTGTTGCTGCTCCTGCGCCTTGGTCACTGATCGCGTAAGCGGTCGATGACCCGTAGATATGCGACTGTCCTCTTTACCAGACGCCACATAGACGGTATGAACTACAATGCCCCCTGACTTAGGGCGTTTGGATTCATCACCTCTGATATTTGTCACCGACGCGGGGGTTTTCCCCGGCCTTCTTCTTTTGTGGGCCGTTGAAGTTGGAGGGGCCGTTGCAATGGGCACCCTAGCGACTGTCGTCCTTTCTTGTTTGATCGGGCGGCCTTTTTCCATTTTCGCCTTCTTCTGTTGACGAGAGCGATCTGGGTCAATTACGAAGTCTTGAACTCTCCGCCAAACTTTATAAATTTTTGAGGACAGCCGTTGAGGGGGCTGTTCTTGCTTCGTTTCTAGAACTCTCTCCGCAGGTGGAGGAGATCTTTTCAGTGTAGCGGTTGGAGAGTTCTTCCGTACCCTCTTCAGCAGTTCAAAGCTGTTCCCAGTTGGAACAGCAGCGTTGACCTCCACCACTAGAGCAGGTGGAGTTAGCCCTGAGGGGGAGTTGCCCCATGCCTTCCTCACTCGTCGCCAATGGCGACGTCGAGCATGACGAGCCGTTGGGACTGGCTCGGAGATAGAGATAGCTTCTTTTTGCCCCCTGTCTGAATGAGGCGCCGCTGGTGTTAACCTCTTAAAGACTGAGGTTGTCTTTTGAGGGATGATATTCAACTTGTCGAAGACAGATCCTCGAGCAGGGGTAGTAGCAGGAATAGTCAATCTTGAAAAGACTGACTCTTTGACAGGGGAAGCCGCCTTGACGACTTCTGGAGCAGCAGTTATTGCCTTCCTCGGGACAGCCAATTTAGAGTTCTGATCCATCCTGGCGAAAACAGAGGCTGTTGGTTTGGTAGCTGGCGACCCGTTGATAGGGGCCGTCGTAGCAGTGAGCCGGTCGAAGACCGACTTCTTGTTCACTTCCAATGCAGGTATTGGCATAGAGAAGATTGTAGGTGGGATCATGGTCCCGAAAAATAGGCCGGTGGTGGCCTGGGTCACCTGGTCTACTGGCAGAGCGAGGAAGGAAGCCGCTTGGGGCCTATATGCTACACCTCCGGGGGAGGTGGAGCGTCCGTTGCAGTGGCACTTCGAGCAGTTGGTGCAGTTAGAGGACATTGATGCTTGAGTTCTGCACCTGGCAAAAGACCAAATCTTAGTAACTCGAAATCCAAAGGCAACCATTTAACAAACCGCGATTGGTTCGCGAGGACGACACACGAAGTGTGGAGTGGAAAGAGGAAAAGGTCCCACCGGGCGTGCCAGAATCTGTTCCCCTCCGAAAGACGCGGCGGAGACGCGGTGAACGTCTTGCCTGAGATTCGGGGCAGATGCTATTTGGTTTTATCCGTCCACCTCTCCGAAGATGCCAAGTTGATTTATGGCACCGTATATCGGAGGTTTAGACGGAAGCGGCCGGTGTAGCAGACTTCGTCAGATTCCCCCTCGCTTGAGGGTTTTTTGATTGTGGGGACGCTCTTCCCTGCAGGCGCAAGCCCCTGCAGTTAATTACGCTACCGCATCGCGGTAACAACTTTCTCCTTCTCCAGAATTTCACTTCGTGTCGTGTGTGTTTGTTTTGTTTGTGGTTGCCCGTGGATTGTATACGGAGACTATTTATTTCGTCGCCCGTAGGACGTGGATTAGTCCAAATCCGTATTTACTTAGATTTTGGGGTTGGTGTTTTTAGTTTAAGGATACGTTAGCCGTATTGAGGCTAAGATCAACTTCAACGTTCGTTAAGGATACGTTAGTCCTGTTTGAGACTAAGATCGACTTAACGTGGTGATCCATTTAATATATGGCCGTCGGGACTCGTCACCTCTCTGACGTCGTTGAAGGATTACAACGACAGATGTCAAAGGAGTTCGGAGATGTACCCTTGAACCAAAGTTGATTGGGGGTCTTATAGTCCAATTTGGGACTAAAGTCTGTTTGAATGTTTAAGGATACGTTAGCCACATTTGAGGCTAAGATCAACTTAAACGGGATCGTTTAGATCCAGCAAAAGAGCGTTTGGGGGCTCTATTGTTCCAGTTTAGGGACGTAGTGATCCATAGGTAGTTTAGGGACATTGCGGTCCATGTTCCAGTTTAGGGACATGGTGGTCCATGTTCCAGTTTAGGGACGTGGTGGTCCATTATTAGTTTAAGGACGTTTCGGTCCATGTTCCAGTTTAGGGACGTGGTGGTCCATTATTAGTTTAAGGACGTCTCGGTCCGATATTAGTTTAAGGACGTTTCGGTCCACGAGTTTAAGGACCCCGCAGTCCGTCTTGATGTGTGGTCGTCAGGACCCGTCACCTCTCTGACGTCGTTGAAGGATTACAACGATAGGTGTCAGAGGAGTTCGGAGATGTACCCTCGAACCGGTCGTAAATTGATTTAGGGAGCAGCCGTGCTCAGTCAATTTAATTTGAGGACTTATGGCCATGATTGGGCTAAGTCCAGTTGAAAAATATTCAACGCTTTTATTTGTTTTTGGTCTGTTAGACCTGTGCTAGGGATTGGCCCATTTTTAAATAATGCATTACATTATTTTCTATTTTTTTTTATTTGGGCTCTGCCCATAAAAGATGCAGAGCATCAATTTATTCTGGACTCTGCTCATGAATGATGCAAGGCATCTACTTTGTTTGGGCTCTGCACCTTTTAAAATGCATAGCATTTTTATTATTTTGTTTGGGGTCTGCCCATTTATAAATGATGCAGAGCATCAATTTAATTAGGCCTGCTTGGTCTTTTTGATTTGGGCCTGGCCCTTTAAGAAATGTCTTGCATTTATCAGGCGCTTTGCGCCAATCAGAGAGCGCAAGCGCTTGTAGTGTTGACACGTGTCGCGCAAGCGCAGCGCGCTGCTGACACGTGGCGCGCTCTGGTGGCTTGCGCCAATCCAGGAGCACAACAGCGCAGTTTGCAAGTGCAAGGCACTATGATTTAAGAATCTTTTAGATTCAAGAACCAATGGTTTATAAAAGAAGTGCAAAGCACTATTCGTTTCCTTGATCTAATTTAGATCAAAGAGAAAACAAGTTTTTCTTTTTATTTCAGGAACCAAAGGTTCATAAAAGTGCAAAGCACTATTCTTTATTTTGTTTTTCTTGTTTTAAAGAACCAGTGGTTCATAAGAAGTGCAAAGCACTGTTTATTATGTGAAGATCATTGATCTTGTTTTTAGATCAATGATCTATTAGAAGAAATTTCTTCTATTTTGTGAAGGTTTTTACCTTTTTCTTGAAACTTTTTCAGAGTTCTCCCTGTTTGAAGCTCTTGATTTCTCAAAAGTTTTTTTTTTGAATTGAGGTCTAGAGTCCTTTTTATAGTGCCCATAAATTGGTTAAATTTGTTAAAGAGATCTTTCTCTGAGTGATTTGGGGAATTTTCCCCACCGTTGGATCTTTGATCCAAAGGCCTCTGTTTTACAGAAGAAAATATTCTTGTTTTAACAAGAACAGAAAAGATTTCTTTAAAATCTCAATTCTGTTTTGCGCAAATGCCTCAGCGCATGACACGTGTCGCGCAGCGCAACGCTTGGGCGGCTGTGCCTGCGCAACTGCGCAGACACGTGTCGCGCAGCGCAGCGCTTGCGCGGCTGTGCCTGCGCAGCTGCGCAGACACGTGTCACGCAGCGCAGCGCTTGCGCAACTGAAGCGTTGCTTCCTTTACTTTTATTATCATTTTTCAAAGAGCCTTGCTCTGATTGGGCGCGCTGTCTCGGGCGCTGCGTTGATATATCAGCACCTGACACGTGGCGCGTTGCGCGCAGCGCGAAGAATCTGAAGCGTTGCTTCATTTATTAAAATTTAGATTTTCAAAGTAGAGCTTTGCTCTGATTGGGGGAAGATGAAGCGTTGCTTCATCTCCCGCCTTGGAATTTGAACAGAGCTTTGCTCTGATTGTGGTAAACAACGTCGAACGTCGGTATGTCCAACACCTTGAAGTCTGCATAGAATTCTTGACTGCAGACGACCACTGGACACGGATCGTATCCTAAGGTTTCTTTTAAAACGCCGTTCCTTAAACTAACGTTCCATCTGGATACGAGCGGTTTAACTGGGATCGCATGAGTTCGTATGAACCGTTGTGACATAAAGCAATGTGATGCCCCAGTGTCGAAGAGAATGAGTGCAGCTAGGGTGGCTACTAAGATTGTTCCTAAGTTGCGTGGGATATATTTAGGTATAACAAATATAAGATGGTTATGAATTGAAAGGACTTTAAAGGGAATAGGGCAAGGATTTACCAGTGATAACCTGACCCGTAGTTTCGGCCTTTTTGACCAACATAGTGAATGCTTGGCATCGCGGCACTTTCCTCTGTGCCTGGTTAAACACTCGGTGTTGAGCTTGAGCGGTCTGGGTGTTGGGAGCTGAGCTGGTAGAGCTAATCGGGTAAGAGGAGCTTGGATCACCGGTCTAGCTGGAGGATTGTTAGGTCCTCGGTTCTGGGGGTATGCTCTGATGGCGTGAGTAGAAGACCCACAGATCAGGCACAAGTTATTCGCCCTATGATAGTCCTTCACAAGATGCCCTGTTTTTTTTGCAGTAGATGCAAAATTCCGGCCTGTTGTTGGTGAATGAACCTCCTGGCCTCCTAGATGATCCATTGAAGGCTGGCCTGGAAAAGCCCCCTCCTGTGATCTGGTGCACAGGGAGTTTCACACCGGCAATCTGTAGCCTGCCCTTCTTCTTCACAACTGCTTCATAGCGTCGGGCAGCCTTCAAAGCAAGCTCATGGGTTGGGAAATATCCTATAGTGAGCGCAACTTGGATTTCAGGGTTTAACCCTTGTTGGAATCGTCGTGCCCGGGTCTCCACAGTTGGAATAAGGCGTGCAGTGAACCTGTTACGATCTTGTGTTAGCAGTGTAGTAAGTGATGTAGGAAAATTCAATTTGAGACTATAACTTACCTACCGAGCATGGTAAACTCAGTATCATATTCATCCACAGACTTGACCCACATCAAGCCTTGCTGTAGATGGATGAATTGTTGCTCCATGTCAAAACGGGCAGTCTCCAGAAAGTACTTAGTATCGAAGAGGTCTTGGAAAGTCTTCCACTCTATTAGTTGTGTAAGACGACTCTCCTCAGCCTTCCACCATACCCTGTCGTTATCGGTCAGTTGTAACTTAGCAACTCTCACTTAGGCTATATTTGGCACTTGAGCTGCTTCCAGGTCATCCTCTATCGCCTAAGTTCATTCCTCTGCTTCAAGTGGGCTCTCCTTACCCGAGAAGTTCTTTAGGTGTAAAGCCTGGAACTTCTTTACTCCAGATGCTTCGGCCTCGGGGCGATTCATAAGTATAACAGTCTTCTGCAGCTGACCCTCCAATAAGCTCTTAATAGCCTCAAGAAGTACCGTTTGCTCATTGATAGGAGCTGCAATGGTAGGTGATGGTGGTAGTGTCGGCGATGGATTATTGCTGTTGACGTTTGTGCTAGTATTGTTCGGAGAGTCTATCATCTTGATATAAAAGATAGGTTATGATAGATTCAGGGAATTTTAAATGCAAGGAATGTAAATGTTTGTTGAATTCATTAATTCTTATAGTATATTGTTTACGACTTCATGCAGAATTGACCTGCATGGGCCACCAATAAAATCCGTCACACCTCGCTTCCCAGTAGACGGAAATGATGACGTGGCAAGCCCGCGACATATTTATCCATAGAAAATCATTCCCTAAATAAATATACTAAGCGTGTTGAGACAATAATACACAATACAAGAATAAATGGAGACTGTAAAATTTTCAACAAATATTTTTATTTATATTCAACTTCAAATATTTACAAGTACATGAGTTTCGATTGGAAAGTAAATACAGTAAAAGAAAATGCCTAAACATGTATTATACATAAGCTGGAAGAAAAATGAAGCTAAGCTAATCTTGAGTAGCAATCTGGTTGTAGCCCTCCTCTGTAGCCTCCACTTCCTCCGTCTCGACCGTATTTGACGAAAATTCCAAGAAAACAAAAGTGGGTGGAATGCCCGTCAGCGAACTAGCGCTCAGTAAGTCCTAAAGATGTAATAAGAGTAAAAAATGACAAGTGTAGAATATATATTGTCACGCCCAGCTTCCCGGTGTATGGTAACGGTGATGTGGCGGGTCGCAACGTATTTACTAAGAAATAAACACGTTAAGCGTAATTAAGCAATATATATAAAATGCACAAGAATGACAAGTGATATAAAAATATAAACAACAACTTTTATTTACATTCACTTTATATACAACTGTTTGAAAATGAAAAGATACAATGGTAAAAAGAAATGCCTAAACAGTGGCATACAAGATGAAAATAAATACAAGGAGAGCTAGAAATCCGGTTGGGCAGTGAGCTGGTCCAAGTCCTCCTGGCTAGGTTCGATCTCTTGAGAGTCCGGTCCTCCTGATGAACATTCCAAAGAAAGAAAATACAGGAATGTCGTCAGTGAATTAGCGCTCGGTAAGTCCCAAAAGAAGGAATGGAATAAAACAAGTAACGTTAAATGAAACTGTTAAGTTGTACAGGTATATGCTTATTATACTAACGTAGTTGTTTGTACCTTGGTACAAAAGGTATTTGTGTATACGAGAGGAGTCCATCTTACCTCATGGACTATGGTAACATGTAGTATAAGGCCCCGTCAAAACCCACGGGACAACGGCACGAGAGTTCTGTTGGATATAGTGCCCTCAAAGTCAATTATTGGATCGCAGGTACGTGATTGCAATGATTGAGGGAGGACCTATACCGATATGACAGTCTTGCTCGAGATGATAGTATGCTATCTGGTTTGTCTTTATCATCATATACATGCTTTAGTTCACTATTGCATGTTGATAGAGCCCATAGGATTCTTGCTTGACTGCCAACAGTATGATGGCGATCATATACGTGGGAGCTGGAGTCTATAAGCACATCCTTAAAGCGTCCCTAGTCGTAGGAGTTTCGAGACAGGGCATCGATACTCCAGAGTAGACTAGTGTATACAGTCGAGACCCCGACGAGGGGCGGTGGCCGGTCCCACAAGCCATTGGTGTTAGTTGGTTCACCTAAGATGTATACAGGTGCTCATTGGGTTATGAGTACACCGGACAGGACTCGCCGGGAACTTGCTAGTTGGTATTATACATATCGTCAGATAGCAGTTCCCAGGTGACATGTATACAGGATAGTCTGTCGACCTGAGATCGTCATTTGTCTCGTGTGAGTTCCCACTGTGCTTTGATTACTACCCTACCACACTCAAAGAAGACGTGCAAACAGGTTTTAGTTGGGTACAGTCCCGAGCCACATGGAGGCAGTGAGCGGATCGTTGGGGATTCGTCTCTCCCGGTATTGGGGGTTGATGCCGCACAGTGCACGGGTGACCATCATTAGAAATCCTCGGCCGGGGTAGTGGAGAATTACTGATTTGGATCAGTAGTTTCTCAGGTGGTGATGGGCTTCATACCGACACGAATTATCGCGTTATTAGGGGTCTGACTTTATCCACCCCCCTAGACTCGATATGCGATACTCTTAGACGAACGGACCGGACTGTACGGATATTGTCACTGTCAGGCTCACTAGGGTTTCTGGATGAGTTCGCTCGTCAGCTTCCCTTCCAATCAATACATAGGCAACCGTTACGTACAGCTGGTACCTCTGACGTGCTAGTGGTTATTGTTAGTGTTTATGCCCTAGAAGGCCATTACTGTATCATACTAGTTTGTATATTACTTAATGGAAGCTTGGGATTTTCACAGTTATATAACAGTCTTGCTAAACATGGTAGTATGCTACTTGGTTTTATCTATCTTAATATGTGAGTATACGTATTGATAGAGCTCTTAGGATCTTGCTTGACTACCAGCGTTGTGATGGCAGTCACACTAGTGGGGGCTGGGTAGTCTACAAGCACATCCTTATTCAGGTCCCTAGTCGTAGGATTATCGAGACATGGCATCGATACTCCGGAGTAGACTAGTGTGTACGCTTCTCATCCCAGTTGGGGAGATGGTGTCCCACAGCCGTCGGTACGTCGTACTGGAGATAGTATACAGGTGCTCGTTAGGTTACGGGTACACCGGACAGGACTCACGGGGAACTGTTGGTTGGGATTATACCCGTCGTCAGTTAACAGTTCCCAGGTGACATGAGTACAGCATAGTCCGCAGACTTGACACTGCTACTTCGCCTCGAGTGTGTCCCACTGTTCTTAGATTGCTACCCTACCACGTCTCAAAGGAGTCGTGCAAACAGGTAGCAGTTAGGTGCAGTCCCGAGCACTTGGAGGCAGTGGCGGTTAGACAGGATTCGTCTCTCCCAGTATTGGGAGTTGATATCGCGCTGTGTCAGAGAGCCATTACGCAAAGTCCCTGGCCAGGGCAAGCGAGATTTACTGGTAGGTTTTCCAGTAGTTTCTCAAGGTGTAATGGGCTACGCTCCGACACGACTTATACCGCTTTTACGGGACTGACGCTTGCCGCCCCCTAGGCCCGATATGCTATAGTCTTAGACGAACAGACCGGACTGTACGGAGATTTTCACAGTAGACTCAGTAGGAGTTCGGATGGGTTTCCTCATCGGCCTTCTTATCGACATCTACCTGGGACCGTTACGTACAGCTAGTGCCGCTTGCGGTCTGTGGTTAAACCCACTGCCAGCGTAGTGTCGAGTATTTAGAGTCCCACACAGAGAGTTTCCCTGCTTCGGGCGAAACGATATAGAGGTCGTATGGTTTTACGACAGGGTTCTGACGCATACGTGTTTTTACGCACGTACGATGTTCGGACAGTTTTTACTAGTCGGCTTTGGTTTAAGCCAGATTCTAGTATCGGATTATTGGATTTATACAGTCTAAAGTTTTTCCGTGTTTTTACGGATAGGAGGGGCGTTCCCGTAATTTGTCGGGAAGCTTCTTGAAGCATGGTGACTTGGGGGTTAAGGTGGCATTTGCATTAATTGGATAAGTAAGTCATGGTGTGAATCATACATGGAGTTAATGAATCAATTATGATTTATATGACTCATGTGATGAATCACTTAGTGTATTAATGAAACATGATGATATATCATTATTTGTTATTCATTTAATATATATGATATGTTTCATATATACACACATGATCTATTCATCCAAAAGGATTCTCACTCTCACCTTCTCTCTCCTCAAGCTCTCCATCTTCAAACCCTAACCCTTGTAAGTCCATATTGCCCACCCCGGTGCTTGCGGGGAGGCGGAAACGTATTGAAAAATTGGATTTTTAACACACTAGGCAACATGGACTAGCAAAAGGAGGGATCTTTGCTAAACAAAAACTAACTAACAAAGCTAAAGAGTTTAGCTACTCGGAAAGTGGGTTATACCTAGGGCTTCAAGTCCTTCTCTCCTTGCTCCTTGGAGTGAAAGAAAGGGTTCTCCTTGTCGCTTCTCTTGCCGAAGAAAGATCCACCCGAGGGCCTCAACCTTTGGCTCCAACTTCAAACTAGAAGTAACTAAGGTGCTTGGTGTGCTAGACCTAGGACCTTAGAAAGAGTAGAGAGTGTTTTTGGAGGGATTATCTCAAGCTCAAATGGTTCTCAACACATAAGAGGGGAGAGCTAGAGAGAGAAGAAGAGGAGGAGAGAGAATGGAAATGATAAAGTGAGAAGCATAATACAACCCTTCTCACATATATGTGATTTATGAATAATAGATAATTAGTCAAGATAATTGTCATGGTTAATCAAGAAATGACTGTTTCCCCCAATCAGAGCAAGGCTCTGTTTGAATTTCAAAAATTCAAATTTTGAAGCAACGCTTCAAATCCCGTGCACTGCGCGCAATGCGCCACGTGTCAGAAGTTGATGCGTCAGCACAGCGCCCAAGACGGTGCGTCCAATCAGAGCAAGGCTCTTTTAAAACAAAAAAGTAAAGGAAGCAACGCTTCAGTTGCGAAAGAACTGCGCTGCACGACACGTGTCTGTGTAGTTGCGCAAGCACAACTGCGCAAGCACAGCCGTGCAAGCGCTGCGCTGCGCGACACGTGTCTGCGCAGTTGCGCAAGCACAGCTGCGCAAGCACAGCCGTGCAAGCGCTGCGCTGCCCGACGCGTGTCTGCGTAGCTGCGCAAGCACAGCCGCGCAAGCACAGCCGCGCAAGCATTGCGCTGCGCGACACGTGTCTGCGCAGTTGCGCAAGCACAACTGCGCAAGCGCTGCGCTGCGCGACACGTGTCACACGCTGGTGCGTTTGCGCAAAACAGAATTGAAATTTTAAAGAAATATTTTCTGTTCTTGTTAAAACAAGAAGATTTTCTTTTGTAAAACAGAGGCCTTTGGATCAAAGATCCAACGTTGGGGAAAAATCCCCAAATCACTCAGAGAAAAATCTCTTTAACAAATTTAACCAATTTATGGGTACTATAAAAATGACCCCAGACCTCAATTCAAAGGAATGAACATTCTTGAAAAATCAAGAGCTTCAAACAGAGAGAACTCTGAAAAAGTTTTCAAGAAAAAGGTAAAAACCTTCACAAAATAGAAGAAATTTTTTCTAATAGATCATTGATCTAAAAAAAAAACAAGATCAATGATCTTCATAAACAGTGCTTTGCACTTCTTATGAACCACTGGTTCTTTAAAACAAGAAAAACAAAATAAAGAATAGTGCTTTGTGTAGAGTGTTTTTTGTCACCCCATTGAGATGGGAATACGCGCGCGTTTGTCAGGCGCAGTACAGATTCCCCCTGCCTAGGGTAGGCTGGGGTTTATTGATTGTGGGGATCCGAATCTCCGGCAGCCGCGGACTAAGCTGCCGTTAATTACCCCTCGCATTTGGAGCGAAGGAACCTCCGATTGACAGGTTAAACTGGTCATGCGAACTCAATATGCAGTGTGGGCGTGTGTGTATTTTTTCCACTTAAAAAAAAGATATATATACATATATATATATTTTTATATATAAAAACAAAAATAAATAAGTAAATAAATATTTAGAGAAATTTTTTTTTATAAAAATTAATTTATTATTATTTTTTTTAATTTTAAAATATTACTTATAATTTATTTTTATTTATTTAACATTTATTTATTTTTATTTTAAATAAAAAAAAGGAGGAAGAAAGAAGAAAAGAAGAAAAGAGAATTTTGTTTTATAAAAAAAGTGGGGCCACATGTTAGCATGTGACCCCTCATATGAGGGGGGTCACATGCTAGCATGTGACATGGAGGGTCACATGTTAGCATGTGACCCCTCATGTGAGGAGGGGTCACATGCTAGCATGTGAGAAGGCCATCACATGCTTAGCATGTGACCCGTCACATGCTTTGCATGTGACGCCCGTCACATGTTAAACATGTGATGGGGCTGCTTTAGCATGTGACCCGTCACATGCTTTAGATGTGACCGCCACTTTTTTTTTAATTTTTTTTTTGACGTGGAGTTCAACTCCAAAAGAATTTTATATGGCTAAAAAAATATAATGTGGAGTTAAACTCCCCCAAAAAAGGATTTTTACTCTGGAGTTAAACTCCAAAAGAATTTCTGTAGTGGAGTTAAACTCCAAAAGAATATTATTTGTGGAGTTGGACTCTAAAAGAATTTTATTTGTGGAGTTGAACTCCAAAAGATTTCTGTAGTGGAGTTAAACTTCAAAAGAATTTTATTTGTGGAGTTGGACTCCAAAAGATTTTTATTTGTGGAGTTGGACTCCAAAAGAATTTTATTTGTGGAGTTGAACTCCAACAGATTTTCTCCTTTCTCCTTTGAGAAGAAACCCAAAATGGGTTCTCTTGAAACTCCAAGATCTAGATCTTGGATGATAAAAAAAGAGACCCTTTTTCTTCTCTTGATGGAGTGTTGGGAGATGGGTTTATGGTAAAACTTTGTTTAGTTTAAAAAAAAAAAGAGAGCTAAGCTCTTGATTTATTTGGAAAATGAAAAGGAAGAGAAAGAACTTGAAAAAGAGAGAGTGGAGACACAAACCATAGTTTTTTGAGGGAATGAAAAAGTCTATGCTTTATTCATCATCATGTTGCATTTTATAGGCTTACATATTTACATATATCCCCTTGGGCTTTGCAAAATGGCGTTTTGCCCATCCCATGGCTCATGTGCCATTTCTTTTTGCACATAAGCCATGGACTTACAAGAATTTGGCTTTATGCTCATTTTGTTTACATTCATGCATAAAAAATTACATAAAAATTATTTATGACATGATTTCGTTGTTGGCATGGGGAGGCTGGCCGCGGGCTCGACTTGGGCATGGGCCCGCTTGACCTGGGCTTGGGCCCACCTAGCTTAGGGGTTGACCTTGACTTTGACTCGGTCAACCGGGGTGTAAATTTTTACCCCAACAAATTTCCCCCCGTCAATAAATGCACACCGCACATGTGGGTCGTGTGCATGAAATTGATGGATCTTCTTTCACGTGGAGGCGACTTGCTTTGGTTCCCACTTTTTGGGATGCGCTGCCCTTTTTACGACATGGACGGTCGACGCTTGACGCGTCTCCGACATAGAGCGTCCGTGGTAGACGTTTCCCTAGCCCGGAGTGATTTCGTTGACGTGCCCCCGGCGCGGAGTGTCGCTGGTCGACGTTTCCCCGATGCGGAGTATCGGCTGGTTGACGTGTCCCCGAGATGGAGTGTCTGCTTGGCGTTTCCCCGAGACGGAGTGTCGCTGGTCGACGTGTCCCCGGCACGGAGTGTCTGCTGGTTGACGTGTCCCCGAAACGGAGTGTCGCTTGTTGACGTGTCCCCGGCACGGAGTGTCGCTGATCGAATTTTCCCCGGCGCGGAGTGTCGGGTTGACTTTTCCCCGGCACGGAGTGTCGCTGATCGACTTTTCCCCGGCACGGAGTGTCGCTGATCGAATTTTCCTCGGCGCGAAGTGCCTGTGGTAGGACGTATCCCCGAGACGGAGTGCATGTTGTAGGACGTTTCCCCGAGACGGAGTGCCTGTTGTAGGACGTATCCCCGAGATGGAGTGCCTGTGGTAGGACGTTTTCCCGAGACGGAGTGCCTATGGTAGGACGTATCCCCGAGACGGAGTGACTGTTGTAGGACGTATCCCCGAGACGGAGTGCCTGTGGTAGGACGTATCCCCGAGACGGAGTGCCTCTGGTAGGACGTATCCCCGAGATGGAGTGCCTGTGGTAGGACGTTTCCCCAATACGGAGTGCCTGTGGTAGGACGTTTCCCCGAGACGGAGTGCCTGTGGTAGGACGTTTCCCTGAGATGGAGTGCCTGTGGTAGGACGTTTCCCCGAGACGGAGTGCCTGTGGTAGGACGTTTCCCTGAGATGGAGTGCCTGTGGTAGGACGTTTCCCCGAGATGGAGTGCCTGTGGTAGGACGTATCCCCGAGACGGAGTGCCTGTGGTTGGACGTTTCCCCGAGACAGAGTGCCTGTGGTTGGACGTATCCCCGAGACGGAGTGCCTGTGGTAGGACGTATCCCCGAGACGGAGTGCCTGTGGTAGGACGTATCCCCGAGACGGAGTGCCTGTGGTAGGACGTTTCCCCGAGACGGAGTGCCTGTGGTAGGACGTATCCCCGAGACGGAGTGCCTGTTGTAGGACGTTTCCCCGAGACGGAGTGCCTGTGGTAGGACGTTTCCCCGATACGGAGTGCCTGTGGTAGGACGTTTCCCCGAGACGGAGTGTCTGTGGTAGGACGTTTCCCCGAGACGGAGTGCCTGTTGTAGGACGTATCCCCGAGACGGAGTGCCTGTGGTAGGACGTTTCCCCTAGACGGAGTGCCTGTGGTAGGACGTTTCCCCGATGTGGAGTGTCGCTGGTTGACGCAGAGGTCGATGTTGGAATTGGTTGGTTTGATTTGTTTGATTTGAGTTGACATCAGCATCGATGTACTGGAATATGGTACCAGGAGCGAATCATCATCTGTCTTTGAGAGGATTTGGGAATTTGTTTTCTGTCGGCATCTGCATTGCTGCACTGGAATAATGCCAGGAGCAACTCATCATGTGCCCCGGGAGGATTTGGATTTGGTTTGTTTGGCATCTGCATTGCTGCACTGGAATAATGCCAAGGGCAACTCATTATGTGCCCCGAGAGGATTTATGAATTGGTGGCTTAGGAGACAGGTTTAGATCCCTATCACCTAAGGCTTTTCCATTTTGTGAGCCATAAGGGTCTCACAAAGCATTTTCTCCCTACGGGTTGTAAGGATCCCGCAGGTGTATTTTCTCCTTAGGAGTCGTGGGGACTCCTAAGTGTGTTGCTCTTTTGTGAATCGTAGGGATCTCACGCGGGAATTTTCTCCTCACAAAGTCGAGAGGACTTTGCGAGTGCATTTCATTTCTTTTTTTTTTACGAGTTTGCGCCCTTTCGGGTTTTCACAGACTCGCCGACAGTCCTGCTGTTTTTACTCACGGAGCCCTTTCGGGTTTTCATCCGTGCCCGTTTTGCTTGTGGACATACCGTTCTTCTTCTTTTTTTTTTGGAGAGATCGGGATTGTTTTACGCCCGTGGATTGTATACGGTTTTGCAGAATGTATGATCCAGACCGTAGGGCCAGAAAAATCTCAGGACTTTGTTGGCGTCTGCATCGCTGCACTGGAATGTGGTACCAGGAGCGACTCATCATTCGCCGTTAGGGTATGGGATTTGGAATTTGGTTGGCATCTGCATCGCTGCACTGGAATATGGTACCAGGAGCGACTCATCTTTCGCCATTTTGGGATATGGGATTTAGAATTTGGTTGGCGTCTGCATCGCTGCACTGGAATATGGTACCAGGACCGACTCATCATTCGACGCTTGGGGATTTCGATTTGGAATTTGGCTGGCGTCTGCATCGCTGCACTGGAATACGGTACCAGGAGCGACTCATCATTCGCCACTGTTTCGTTTTTTTTTTGGGTTTTTTTTTTGTTTTTTTTGTTTTACCGCGATTGCTCTATCATTTCAGCTTTTCTTATCGCGAAGGTCGCGATTGCCCTATCATTTCGGCTTTTTATTCGCGGTTGCCCCATCATTTCGGCTTTATTTTCATTTTTATTTTTACTCGCTGATTTTTATTGCGAGTTGCCCCATCATTTCGGCTTTTCTTTATTTTTCTTTTATTTACACATTTTTTGTTTATTTACATTTTTTTACATTTCCAGTTTAACGAATTAGAGGTCGATTGTTCCCAGAGAAAGGCGGGTGTTTGAGAGAATCAGGTCCCTGAAGGACTTCGGTCCCCGTCTGTATGAAATTGGCGGTCGCAGCTTGATTGTTTGCTAACACGCCAGGGGACAATGATATTTCTCCTGCCTTGTATTGTTTCTCGACCCAATCCTTGAAGATGCAACAGTCTTCAATAGTGTGCCCCAGCACTCGGTGGTATGGGCAAAAGTTGGGATGATCAGTCTTGTTCGCTTCACTTAGCCTTTTCGGTTCTGGTAGTCGCAGGCCATTCTTCAGAGCATCTTTAAAAATTTTGTGGACCTTGTCCCTTCGGAATGAGTAGACCTTATTTCTTCTTTCCTCCAAAGTTGGCCCTCGAGACTGGTCAGTTTTTGCTCCGCTCGTTCTCTGCTTATTTGGAGAATCGGTGATGTTAGAACTTCCGCCTTTTCGGTTGTCGTCCCTCCAAGGTTTCGGTCTATTTGTGAACTAAAGATCCTGAGCGTACTCGGGCTTTGAGCGTTCCAACGTTTGGACCTTTTTGGTCAGCTCTTGGAATGTTTTGAGACCCGCGGTACATAGAAATGGGGCCATCCAGTTGTTGAGATTTCCGACAAGGAGACTGACAGATTGGTCCTGCTCTATCGGCGGTTCGCATTTGATGGAGAGATTACGCCATCGGGTTATAAAATCCGTGCTGCTTTCGTCGTTCTTGGGCTTGGTCCTTACGAGCTCGGCAATGGTAATCTTATCGCTGACGCTCATGAACCTCTGCCGAAACAGAGACTCCATTTGGACAAAGTTGTGACGGAGCCATCCGGTATGCTCGCGTACCAGTCGAAAGCAACATCGGTCAGGCTATTAACGAACTGGCGGAGGAGAAGCGCATCATTGCCCCCAGTATTCCCGCATGAGGTTTTGAAGTGGGCGACGTGCTGATTCGCGTTTCCCATCCCATCGAATCTTCCGAATTTGGGGATGACATAGCCGCTAGGGAATTCCACCAGATCATACTGAGCAGGATATGGTCTCCCACTACTGCTGATATCTTTTTGCGCTTCGGCTTCGGCTACCAATGTTTTGACTTTGCTGGCAACCAAATCCATGATTTGATCTTGAGTTAGCGGGCTACTGTCATCGGTAGCCAAGACATTTCCCGAGATAGGATGCGACTGATTTTCATACGGTCCGCCCACTTTTGGATTTGAGGGAACAGGTGTCGGCTGTTTTGGGACACCGTTTCCCGGTTCATGAGAGCTCTGCGCCTGATTGGGCGGCTGAGAGGCAAGTTGGGCCGTGAACTGTAGGACGACATTTGTCAAGTCGTCAATTTTTGAGTAGAGCTTGGCCATCTCCTTGTCTTTGTTTCTAAGCTGCTTTCGGAGCTCTTGAAGCAGCTCTTGCTCCGCAGTCCTGGGGCGGAAAGTCGGCTCTTCTTCGCTTTCCGAGCCTGACTCCTCATGGACCGAAGGGTCTTTCTGCCTATCATCCTCATCGAGAGGGTCTTCATCATCCAGCAGAGGCGGCTGTTCTTGGGAAGCGGCCACCACATTCAAGCCAGATTGGATTTGAGATGTAGTGGCCCCGTTCTTGCTCTTGCTGCGCGTGCCCACCATGTAGACAGTGTGGACCTCATATCCAGTCGTCTCTTTCTCATTGGCGGGGAGCTTAGAGAAAGCACCTGATCGAGCAGTTGTTGAGGGTACCATTGGAGCTTGCTCGAAACGCCTTGAAGCTTTGTTGGTGTCGATGGCCTTGCCCCCAGCTGGGGCCATGGAGAGTCGTTCGGAAACGAACTTGCGCTTGGGCTGAGGTGCCCTCGCGACCACCACATTTGGCCTTTTGCCTTTCGAGACCGGTTTGTCTGCCACCGGGGCTTGAGGAGCTGGGATGGCGCCAACTGGCATGAACATGATAGAGCCGAATGGTAGCAGCGGCTCCTCCCATTGTCGCCCGAGACTGGCCGGAAGGACCGTCCTAGAGTCTATCCTCATCGTGTAGGAGATGGGAGCTGAGTTCATCATCGAAGACATCGTCGGAAGGTGATTGCTTAAAAATCTGCATGAAAAAGCATTATTTTAGTATAAATATAGGTATGTATATTGATTGAGTTCGCATGAACGCTTAACCCGAAATATGGGAGGAGAGAACGTCCCACTGGGCGTGCCAGAATCTGTAGAGTGATTTTCGTCACCCCATTGAGACGGGAATACGCGCGCGCTTGTCAGGCGCAGTACAGATTCCCCCTTCCTAGGATAGGTTGGGGTTTATTGATTGTGGGGATCCGAATCTCCGGCAGCCGCGGACTAAGCTGCCGTTAATTACCCCTCGTATTTGGAGCGAAGGAACCTCCGATTGACGGGTTAAACTGGTCATGCGAACTCAATATGCAGTGTGTTGGTGTGTGTGTATTTTTTCCTGTTTTGTTCCACTTAAAAAAAAGATATATATACATATATATATATTTATATATATAAAAACAAAAATAAATAAGTAAATAAATATTTAGAGATTTTTTTTATAAAAATTAATTTATTATTATTTTTTTAATTTTAAAATATTATTTATAATTTATTTTTATTTATTTAACATTTATTTATTTTTATTTTAAATAAAAAAAAGGAGGAAGAAAGAAGAAAAGAAGAAAAAAGAATTTTGTTTTATAAAAAAAGCGGGGTCACATGTTAGCATGTGACCCCTCATATGACGGGGGTCACATGCTAGCATGTGACATGGAGGGTCACATGTTAGCATGTGACCCCTCATGTGAGGGGGGGGTCACATGCTAGCATGTGAGAAGGCCATCACATGCTTAGCATATGACGCCCGTCACATGCTTTGCATGTGACGCCCGTCACATGTTAAACATGTGATGGGGCTGCTTTAGCATGTGATCCGTCACATGTTTTGCATGTGACCGCCACTTTTTTTTTTTGACGTGGAGTTCAACTCCAAAAGAATTTTATCTGGCTAAAAAAATATAATGTGTAGTTAAACTCCCCCCAAAAAAGGATTTTTACTGTGGAGTTAAACTCCAAAAGAATTTCTGTAGTGGAGTTAAACTCCAAAAGAATATTATTTGTGGAGTTGGACTCCAAAAGAATTTTATTTGTGGAGTTGAACTCCAAAAGATTTCTGTGGTGGAGTTAAACTCCAAAAGAATTTTATTTGTGGAGTTGGACTCCAAAAGATTTTTATTTGTGGAATTGGACTCCAAAAGAATTTTATTTGTGGAGTTGAACTCCAACAGATTTTCTCCTTTCTCCTTTGAGAAGAAACCCAAAATGGGTTCTCTTGAAACTCCAAGATCTAGATCTTGGATGATAAAAAAAGAGACCCTTTTTCTTCTCTTGATGGAGTGTTGGGAGATGGGTTTATGGTAAAACTTTGTTTAGTTTTAAAAAAAAGAGAGCTAAGCTCTTGATTTATTTGGAAAATGAAAAGGAAGAGAAAGAACTTGAAAAAGAGAGAGTGGAGACACAAACCATAGTTTTTTGAGGGAATGAAAAAGTCTATGCTTTATTCATCATCATGTTGCCTTTTATAGGGTTACATATTTACATATATCCCCTTGGGCTATGCAAAATGGCGTTTTGCCCATCCCATGGCTCATGTGCCATTTCTTTTTGCATATAAGCCATGGGCTTACAAGAATTTGGCTTTATGCCCATTTTGTTTACATTCATGCATAAAAAATTACATAAAAATTATTTATGACATGATTTCGTTGTTGGCATGGGGAGGCTGGCCGCGGGCTCGACTTGGGCATGAGCCTGCTTGACCTGGGCTTGGGCCCACCTAGCTTGGGGGTTGACCTTGACTTTGACTCGGTCAACCGGGGTGTAAATTTTTACCCCAACACTTTGCACTTTTATGAACCTTTGGTTCCTGAAATAAAAAGAAAAAAAACTTATTTTTTTCTTTGATCTAAATTAGATCAAGGAAACGAATAGTGCTTTGCACTTCTTGAATCTAAAAAGATTCTTAAATCATAGTGCCTTGCACTTGCAAACTGCGTTGTTGCTCTCCTGGATTGGCGCAAGCCACCAGAGCGCGCCACGTGTCAGCAGTGCAGGCGCAGCGCATTAGCGCAGCGCACTGCGCTTGTGCGACACGTGTCAACACTACAAGCGCTTGCGCTCTCTGATTGGCGCAAAGCGCCTGATAAATGCAAGGCATTTCCTAAAGGGCCAGGCCCAAATCAAAAAGACCAAGCATGCCTAATTGAATTGATAAATGGGCAGAGCCCAAACGAAATAATAAGAGTGCTATGCATTTTAAAAAGGGCAGAGCCCAAACAAAGTAGATGCTTTGCATCATTTATAAATGGGCAGAGCCCAAAACAAATTGATGCTTTGCATCCTTTATGGGTAGAGCCCAAATAAAAATAAAAAGAAATGCAATGCAAAAGCAAATAAAATGTTGAACATTTTCAACTGGACTTAGCCCAATTTTGGCCGTAAGTCCTCAAATTAAATTGACTGAGCAAGATTGCTCTCTTAAATCAATTTACCTCCGGTTCGAGGGTACATCTCCGAACTCCTCTGACACCTATCGTTGTAATCCTTCAACGACGTCAGAGAGGTGACGGGTCCCGACGACCACATACGTATATGGACTGCGGGGTCCTTAAACTCGTGGACCTAAACGTCCTTAAACTAATGTTGGACCGAAACGTCCTTAAACTAATAGCGGACCACCACGTCCCTAAACTGGAACATAGACCACCACGTCCCTAAACTGGAATACGAACCACCACGTCCCTAAAACTGTAACATAGACCACCATGTCCCTAAACTGGAATGCGGACCACCACGTCTCTAAACTGGAACATAGACCACCACGTCCCTAAACTGGCAATGGACCGCAACGTCTTTAAACTACCTATGGACCACTACGTCCCTAAACTGGAACAATAGGGCCTCCAAATGCTCTTTTGTCGGATCTAAACGGCCCCATTTAAGTTGATCTTAGCCCCAAACACGGCTAATGTATCCTTAAACGTTCAAATGGACTATAAAACTCCAAATCCACTTTGGTTCGAGGGTACATCTCTGAACTCCTCTGACACCTATCGTTGTAATCGTTCAACGACGTCAGAGAGGTGATGAGTCCCGACTGCCATATATTAAATGGATCACCACGTTAAGTCGATCTTAGTTTAAAACAGGACTAATGTATCCTTAACGGACGTTTAAGTTGATCTTAGCCTCAACACGGCTAATGTATCCTTAAACCGAAAACACCAAACCTAAATCTAAGTAAATACGGATTTGGACTAATCTACGTCCTACGGGCGACGGCATTACTCAGTCTCCGTATACAATCCACGGGCAACCACAAACAAAACAAACACATACGACACGAAGTGAAATTCTGGAGAAGGAGAAAGTGGCTACCGCGATGCGGTAGCGTAATTAACTGCAGGGGCTTACGCCTGCAGGGAAGAGTGTCCCCACAATCAAAAACCCCTCAAGCGAGGGGGAATCTGACGAAGTCTGCTACATCGGCCGCATCCGTTTAAACCTCCGATACACGGTGCCTTAAATCAACTTGGCATCTTCGGAGAGGTGGACGGATAAAACCAAATAGCATCTGCCCCGAATCTCAGCGTCAGGACTTCGCAGTCTTGTGCGCCGTCTTTCGGAGGGGAACAGATTCTGGCACGCCCGGTGGGACCTTTTCCTCTTTCCACTCCACACTTTGTGTGTCGTGTTCGTGAACAAATCGTGGTTTGTTGTGGTTTCCTGTGGATTCGAGGTACTAAGATTTGGTGTCTTGCTCCGTGCAGAGAACTGAAGATCGATGGCTTCAAACTGCACTGCCTGCAACTGCAACTCTCGCTCCGTCCGCGCTAGAGGAGTGACTTATGGGCCACGAGCGACCTCTCTTTTTAAGATACCAGTGGAGCAGGTAACTCAATCCACCACTGGATTATTCTTCGGGACCATGCTCCCACCGTTGAGCTTCAATGCCACAATGACGTTGCAAGAAACCCTGGAGAAGTTGGTCTTTAATCGGCTTACCACTACCGCGACCCCTCTCAACGGGTCGCCCAGTTTCAATACCTCAGTTTTCAACGGACTGGGCCAGAACGTCTGCAAACCTGTGATACCCGAAGCTGCCATCCCAAAGTGGGTAGCTATCCCGGCTCAAGCAGACGAAATCGTTGGAAGGGTTTCTCCTTCCGAGAAGTCAGTTTTTACAAGGCTGGCTATTCCGGTTGCTGCTCCAGGCGAGGTCCTCAAAGTTGCTTCCCCTACCCAGGGCAGGGGGCATGAAGAAGCTTATCCAACAACAGAGGTGACTCCATCCGCAATACACGCCCGACGTCGCCACTGGCGTCGAGTAAGAAAGGCTAGGGGCAACTCCCCCTCTGGATTTACGCCACCAGCTCCGATGGTGGGGATCGATGCTGCTGTTCCAACCGGGAACAGCTTTGAATTGCTGAATATGGTGCGCAGAAATTCTCCTACTGCGATGTTGAAACGAACTCCTTCACCTGTGGAGAATACTCCAGAGAAGAAGCTAGAGCATCCACCTCAACGGCTGTCCTCTAAAATTTACAAAGTCTGGCGACAGGTCCAAGAGTCGATGATTGATGAAAACTATCTCCGCCGACAGAAAACGATGAAGGTTCGGCAGGGGAAGGATTACTCTGTCAAACCACAAAAAGCAAAACCTACTTGGGTGCCCACTACAACGGCCCCCTCAACTCCAATCACTCAAAAAAAGAGGCCGCAAAAAACCCCTGTGTCTTTGGCAAGTCGCAAAGACACCGAACACAAATGCCCCAAGTCTGGGGGCATGGTGGTGCACACTGTTTATATGGCTTCCGGGAAGGAGGAAAGCCGTGCTTCGACAGGTCATTGACCGCTCACCCGATCTGTGACGACAGCCTAGGAGCAGCAACAGAAGCTTCAGGAAATGATGACTGTGATGGCTGCACTTACCGAACTGAAAGAAAGTTCGGAAGTATCATCAGAGCAGCGTCACGAACAAGAAACTGATGCTGACTTCTTACGTAGAATCCTCGAAAAGAAGGACACAGAAGCTGCAGAACAAGCGGCTAACATAAAACAAATGACACTCCTCTTCCAAGACATGGTAGGGATGATGTTACAGCCGGACCCTCCAGCTGAAGACCCTCTATTCATTGTCGGAAATGACGGAGGGGAAACATCTGATCCTCCTCCGGCTCTTTCAGCAGCCAAGGAAGAAACCATTTCCAAGGCCACGCTTGATGACTATATAGCTCAGCAAATACGAGCTCATCAGGCGAGTGAAGCAGCTGGGCAAACTATTAGAACTGGACGACCCTATCCGGGCTGGTATGACCAAATCAGTTACCCGCCGGGATATACGATCCTTAAATTCCACGTATATAAAGGGACAGGAAATCCGCATCAGCATGTCGCTCAATTCAGGGCCTTATGCGGCAACACTGGAGGCGATGACAAATTGTTGCTTTGCCAATTCGTTGGCAGCTTAGCGGAAACAGCCTTTGAATGGTATTCGGAGCTACCTAATGACTCTGTCAAAACATTTGCGGAGATGGAGCTACTGTTCACGCAAAGATTCGTGAGTGCTAGTGAACGCACCCCGATAACAGCACTGATAAATGCCAGGATAAAGCCAGGCGAAACGTGGGTCCAATACGCAACACGATGGCGGAACCTATGGTCGAAATACGAACAACGCATAGAAGAGGCACCTGCGGTAGGCATGTTCGTGGGCACTCTTGATCCGCAAGCGACCATCTCACAATTCATGATGTTCTTCAGACCGACCACCTTCCAAGCATTGATCGACAAATTAGCCCAGATGGACCAGATGGGCCACGGACCGTCTCCTCCAAAACCAGACTCTCGAAATGGGAAAGGAAAAGGGAAGGCGACTGTCGTTGCCAACGCTCAACAACAGCCGAGCAACTCAAAGCCGGTCGTTCGCCAAAATAACGCGCATCCACGTCCGTCCCTCGAGGAAAGACTAGGACGTCCTTACTCGTTTCTTCAGAATAAAACGAGAAGACTGTTTGAACTGGAAGTACGCAACAGACTCATCAATCTGCCGAATCCAAAACGTCCGTTGCGACCAGGCGATCTCAATAATCCCGATTACTGCCCTTATCACCAAACGATAAGTCACCCGATCGAAGATTGTTTTGTCTTTAAGGGATGGATCGAGGATCACTACCTACAAGGCAAGTTTGCGCTGTTTGAAAACTGGAAGGTAAACCCACCACAGTCGCATACTCCAAAGAAGATGGACACGCCGGGGGCAACTTGTCATGTGATCTCTCACTCATTGGCAGATAATAAAGAGGCTCCTTGCGCCGAGAAATCGAGGGCGGACCCTGAACCAGAAATTTGCGGCCGTCAGACGAGTTGATCGATGCCTTCCTGAATGAGATTCGTTTGAAAGTTAAAGCCGATCAAGAGCGTGAGATGGACATACTGGAAGGAGCCAAACGCCGACTACTAGACCAAAGAGTCGAAGCACTCCCGTCAAATCAAAAACCATCCGCTGCGGATAAAGACAAATTCAAGACAAGGAAAAGGTTCGCTAAAGCCCTGTCAGCGGGAATGGTGCTACCACCCTCTAAAGAAAATACTCTCGGTGAAGTAGAGATGCATCCTAACTTCTGCTTATATCATCAGAAGATCATACATCCTACCGAAGACTGCGACTCCTTTAAGTGTTGGTGGCAAGGGTATGTCGCTCAAAAGCAACACTTCAACATGACAAAGTGTGGAGCTCGTAGACATCAGAAAAATGTGATAGATGAGCGCAAAAGAGCCGCCGACGATCGTCATATAGCCGACTCCAAGGGATCGCAAATTATCACCTTTGGAAGCGACTCTGACGAGGAAGCCGCCTTCAACCCTCTCCTCAAGGAATCCATTTCAAAGATGAAAGAATTGAGAAGTTGCGATAACGTTCAGCCGTGTAATCGCACACTGCTCGGAAAAAATCTCGGCCTCGCAAATAAGGGATCGAACAAAAAGGATAAAGGGAAGGGAAAAACAGCCCTCGTAGCTAATTCTCAACAGCAATCGAGTGGCCCTAGACCGGTTGATTGCCGAAACAACAAGCAACAACCCCTCCAAGAAAAGTTGAAACGTCCTTACTCGTTTCCGCAAGATAAAACAAGGGGATTGTTCGAGTTGGCGTTGCGCAACCGACTCATAAATCTGCCGGAGCCAAAACGTCCGTCGCGACCAAATGACGTCAATGAGCCCAACTACTGTCCCTATCACCGAGTGCTGGGTCACCTGATCGAGGATTGCCACGTCTTCAAAAACTGGGTTGAAGATCAATACCAATAAGGCAAGTTCGTCGTCTCCGAAAACTGGAAGGTAAGCCCGCCACAACCGCACGCATCAGGAAAGATGGAGACGCCGGGGGCATCATGCTCATTAATAGGGGAGGCCCCAGGGACCGAAAAGTCAGTAAACTAGAGCTTCGCCTTAAAGACGGCGATGACGGACCGAAACGTCCTTAAACTAATGACGGACCACAATGTCCTAAAACTTGCAAACGACCGAAACATCTTTAAACAAATACCGCATCATCCATAGACTGACGAAAAAAAAGAAGAAAAATAAAATATATAAAAACGGTATGTCCATAAGCAAAATGGGCACGGATGAAAACCTGAAAGGGCTCCGTGAGTAAAAACAGCAGGGCTACCGGCGAGTGTTCGTGAAAACCTGAAAGGGCATGACCTCGTAAAAAAAATATATAAAAATATAAAAAAAAGACGGTATGTCCATAAACAAAATGGGCACGGATGAAAACCCAAAAGGGCTACGTGAGTAAAAACAGCAGGACTACCGGCGAGTGTTTGTGAAAACCCGAAAGGGCGCAACCTTGTTAAAAGACTCTTATAGGGTCCTCTTGACCTTGTGAGGAGAAGCCACCCGCATGAGATCCTTACGACTCATAAGGGAGCAACACACTTAGGTATCCCCATGATTCCTAAGGAGAAAATACACTTGCGAGATCCTCACGACTCATAAGGAGAACTCTCTTATGGGACCCTCACGGCTCATAAGATTTGAAAGTCTTAAGTTACAGAGATCTAAACTTGTGCTTAAGCAACCCCCACAACTTCCAATATTGCCCTACAAGTGGCTCAATACTGACCCTTGTAAACAATCCACGGGCGCGAGTAAACATTTCCCGAACCAAAGTCCCATCCGTGACTGGGGATATGTGCATATGGTGAACAACCCTTATAAGTCCTCTCGACTTATAAGGAGAAAACCCTTTGGTAAGATCCTTACGACTTACAGGGGGAACATAAACTTAGGAATCCTCACGATTCCTAAGGAGAAAACGCACCTGCGAGATCCTCACGACTTGTAGGGAGAAATACCTTTGTGAGACCCCCTTATGGCTCATGAAGTCAAAAGCCTTAGTCGACAGGAACCTAACCCGGTTTACTAAGCCACCTTTGTTCAACATTAACAGAGGCAGATGATGATTCGCTCCTGGCGATATCCCAGTTGTAGCGATGTTGATGCCTGAACCGGTATCAAATTTCAAGCCCTTTCGTGGCAAATGATGATTCGCTCCTGGCAATATTCCAGTTGTAGCGGTGCTGATGCTAGGATTGGCATCAAGATTCCAAGTTCTCCACTCGCAATAAAAAATTTGCGAGCCACATATGCATACGAAATAGCCGAAATGATGGGGCAACTTGCAATAAAAAGTAGCAAGTAAAAACGTATGCACACGAAATAGCCGAAATGATTGGGCAACTCGCAATAAAAAGCAGCGAGTGAAAATAAAATAAATAGCCGAAATGATTGGGCACCGCGAAAAATAGCCGAAATGATTGGGCAATCGCGACCTTCGCGATATAAAAGCTGAAATGATAGAGCATCGCGGAAATAAAATAATAATAATAATAAAAATGAATGAAACTTAAGCCCTACAGGATAGATCACATCGATTCCTGTATACACTCCAGGGGCACAAACAAAGAGGGAACATACCTTCCCAACAGGCTTCATCAGAAAGCGAAATCAAATCTCGACGGTTCATAGACAACCTAGAGACAATCTCGACATTTGTCGCAATAGATTCAAATACAACGCCAACAAAAGACCCCATGGTCAGCAAAGCGGAGTGACGGCAAAATCCCAACTCCACCGCAGCATTCGTCTCGTTACAACAGACACAATGTCAACAACGACGTTCTTTCGCAGTCCAGCAAGATGCAAATGCAACGCCAACAAAAAACCCCATGGTCAGCAAAGCGGAGTGACGGCAAAATCCCAACTCCACCACAGCATTCGTCTCGTTACAGCAGACACAATGTCAACAACGGCGTTCTTTCGCAGTCCAGCAGGATGCAAATGCAACGTCAACAAAAGACCCCATTGTCAGCAAAGCGGAGTGACGGCAAAATCCCAACTCCACCCCAACGTTCGTCTCGACACAGCAGACGCAACATTATCAAACAAGTGGAGCCACGGCAAAATCCCTAGTTCCAAACCTCGACGGTTCACCAGCAACCTAGAGACAACTACGACGTTCGTCTCGATACAGCAGAAGAGATGTCACCCCAACATTCGTCTCGACACAGCAGACGCAACATTATCAAACAAGTGGAGCACGACAAAATCCCTAGCTCCAAACCTCGACGGTTCACCAGCAACCTAGAGACAACTACGACGTTCGTCTCGATACAGCAGACGGGATGTCACCCCAACGTTCGTCTCGACACAGCAGACGCAACATTATCAAACAAGTGGAGCCACGGCAAAATCCCTAGTTCCAAACCTCGACGGTTCACCAGCAACCTAGAGACAACTACGACGTTCTTCTCGATACGTCAGACGAGATGTCACCCCAATGTTCGTCTCGACACAGCAGATGCAACATCATCAAACAAATGGAGCCACGGCAAAATCCCTAGTTCCAAACCTCGACGGTTCATTAGCAACCTAGAGACAACTACGACATTCGTCTCGATACAGCAGACGAGATGTCACTCTAGCATTCTTCCTCCAGCAGGGTTCAGACGCGACAATCAAACAAACGGAGCCACGGCAAAATCCCTAGTTCCCACCGCGACATTCGTCTCGATACAGCAGACGCAATGCCAGCAAACGAAGCAAAAGGCCAAATTCCTAGCTTCAGGGTCTTGACGGCAACTCACATAAAGCCCGAAAGACTATCGGAGATCATCCCACACCAGCGCGGAGTGGTTATGACTCATCGGGGCTCGCCAAAATAAGCCTAACCTCAAGTAAAAAGCGACATGGCAAATTCCTAACGCTTGCTCTTCCGACGGTCAAACTGCCTAGGAAGATTGCTTGAAGACGCCTTGTCCAGCCCCCGAAGGGATCAGAGACACGGCAGTTGCAGGGCTACTCGAACAGCACGATTGCCTATCGAGGAACATATCAGCTTATGCGACGGTACGACGGCCAAAACCTTAAGTACCACAGACCTTAACGGACTTTTGTCGAAAATAGCAGAGGTTAACTGTGACGTTAGGATATTCTTGCGAGAAATGCTCGATTCGTCTTGACTTGTGAAGAAATTGATGTCTTTGCGAGAAATTTTCGATGTGGCTCGACTCGTGAGATAAAGCCTTAGGAAATAGGCATAAAAGGAGCCTGTTTCCTAAGCACTGGGACCCTGCAAGTTGGCCCAAAACAGTCTCTTGCACACTATCCACGAGTCTCACTCTCCAAACTCGAAACTCGACAAGGAGGGAAGCAACCGCTTACGGGTCCTCTCGACTTGTAAGAGGGAAAAATTCTCTTATGAGATCCTTACGACTTATAAGAGAAAACACACTTAGAAATCCTCACGATTTCTTAGGAGAAAAACCCACCTACGAGATCCTCTCGATCCATAGGGAGAAAAATCTCTATGAGACCCTCACGGCTTATAGAGTTGAAAAGTCTTAGGCGGCAGATCTGAACCTGCAGCCTAAGCCATTGCTATCCTGTGAAGAAATCAAGATGCTTACTCTATTATATGCTAATTGTGACAGCATGCTGATAATAAGAAAGGAAAAAGCAAAGAGACAGTACAAGACAGTGCGAAGAAAATGTGTATCTTTATTCATTGACTTCAATCAAATACAAGACGAATCGTACAAAAGAATAAAGAATGGATACATATTATTTAAAAGGAGAATTTTACAAATACATTGATACAAAGGCAGCTACTGGGAAGGAAGCGTCTTAAGTAGCTTTATCAGTTGTTCACACACTTCCTTCCATGCCTTTTCCCGATCGGCTACCACCGCCAGTTCGTCCTCTACTTGAGCCCGCTGCTGCATGAAGGATGCAAGCTGTTCCCCAACGACCTGCTGAGCTGCTTCACGGCCTCGGGCATCATGCTCGGCGGCATCAAGCTTCCGCTTCAGTGCTAGACCATTAGAGATACGCTCCAGGAGGCCTTCAAAGACAGCTTTCACCTCGGCAGCATTCGTCCTAACTTCAGCGCGCAGGCGAGCAGTTGCGCTTGAGGACTCCTGACGTTCCTTCAATCGTAAGGCTGCTTCTTGCTCCAAATGGCGGAAATAAGAAGTGCTTTGCTCGAGCTAGGCTGTTCGTTGGGTGCTTATGGCCAAAACTTCAGGGGAAGGACGCGTCGACTCCAACCGATGTAGGCAGGCCTCGATCTCCCTGCAGTGGTTAACCCAAGATTCGACGACGCCTTCGTTGTGAAAGTTTACGAGCGCCGCCAACATTGGGTTAACCTCCACAGCGAAATCTGCGGCAGAGGGGAGAGCATCTATGTTAAGCTCTTCGATGTACCCGCTCAGCATGCCCAAACTCATCATGGCACCCTTTGAAGATGGACGTTTCAAGAAGGGGCCTGCCGGTGAAAGGACGCGAGACTCAAGAGGGACCGGAGCCGGAACGACAGCTGAAAAGAGAAAATGCGATTAAATGATGATTCAACAGATATGGAAAAAGTCATTGATAAGATAGTTTACTATACCGGTTGAAGCAGGTGGCAAGGCCGGAAGGGCCGGTGGCGCGACCGATCTTTCTTCTCCCCCTTCGATTTGTAACACTGCAGACAGGACAAGAGAGAGTTAGAAATAATTCTATCACCAAAAAAGAAAGGTATCAGTCGGGGACTATACTCACCAGCACTGCCAGAGGGAGAAGCGAGTTCAGATGGGAAGGAGAAGTGTGGGAGCAGCACTTGATATAGATGATCAAAGAGCACTCTTGAAAAGACACAACAATACGACTTTAATACACAAATTATACGTCTGAAGGATAGGATTAATAAATTGCAAACCCATACCTTCCAACATCTTAGATGGTATGAGAGAGGGTTGAGAGGTGACCACCGCCAAGGCAGTCGTTGAAGGCGCTCCCTCAAGCAGTGGGGCATCGGCGTTGGCTGCACTTGCGTTACGAAAAAGGTGAACTTGTCAGAAAGGATTGTAAGGTAAAGAAAGACGGCAACTTGGGATTTACCTGATGAGTTTCCGACTGAAACGGAGGCGACTCCCTCCTCCATTGACATGAGGCCACCGCCCGTGGCCTCATCACCCGACTCGATAGGGACCGTTGTCGTGCTCGCAGGACCAGGAGACGGCGGAAGATCGTAGGCGGGGAGGGCAATGATTGGGGCGTTGCCGGACTCTTGGAAGGAAGCGGCTGACTCTTCCCCAAGAGTCGTGCCCATCTCACCCGCTACTTCTTCGGGCTCCGCCGTCTCCATCGGCTCATCTACCGTCACCACGAGGTCGCCAGCCTCAAGCGCCTCGCCCACCACTACCCTCGGCTCGGTTATAACGATCATTTCATCTGCCTCCACTTCAGGCTCGGCATCAATGACCTTCTCGGCTGCAGATCCCTCAACCTCTGTTTCAGGCTCCGTAGCCTTAACGACGTTGCCCACCGTCAGCTCGGGTTCGACAGGTACCGCTTCCTCTGTTTCCCTTGGTTCAACGGTCTCCGCCTCCCCCTCGGTCGGACTTGGCCCTGCAAGATAAAATACATAAGAACCGATGGCTTTATAATTCTTACAACAAGATTCTGAAAGAAATGTTACCTGAAGAGGATTTATCATTTGCACTCCGAATCGCGCGCGCCACTCGCCTGCAAGCAGTAGATAGGGCGACGGGGGCCTCTTCAGAGGGAGTATCAGCACGAGGGATGGTGCTAGGGCCCGCTCCCGTGGCCAAAGCAGCCCTGCGCGCCTTTGCTTCGCGTCTCAACCGCTTCCTCTCCTCCCGAGCCGTTGAGACGGATTCCACCAGAGCCTCTTTAATTGAGGCGTCTTCTTCCGTGAATAGGGATGCCTCCAAATTTTTCAAGGCATCCCTCGTCGTTTTGTCAAGTCGAGGCTCTTGCAGCAGCCCCGACGAGACCGGGATTTCAGTAACAGGCTTGGGGAGGATCCCCACATCAACTGGTATAGCCCCTGCAAAGAAACAAAGGAAGAAGATTAGGTTGACCATCAGAAGAGATAAAAAAAATTTCTTATGAAAGAAAAGGGAGGGGTGGGACATACCGACGCCCGCTAGAGCGCGTTTCTCCTCCTCCTCTTGGAAGGTTTTCAAAGAGGCAGCAATAGCTTCTTCGGTAGAGACACCTGTTGAAAATGGGGGAAAGTATTAGTTAAAAATAATGATAAAAAGTGCGATAAAGTGACGAAGAAAGCAGCTAATGGTTACCTGACTCAGCGAGTTTGCTTAACATCGCTTCGAGCCTTGCTGATCGCTTAGAAGCTGCAATAGCGGCCGCCAAATTGGTGTCTGCGGGGTCTACCAAGAAGCCCTTATTGCTGCCATATTCACTTATTCCTTCAGTGAGAGGGGCCTCAGGCTCTAAACTGAGGATCGCGTCGAGGGAAAGGATCGACTTCTTCTTCTTTTGCCCGCCAGCTCTAGATGCACCTGGAATTGATTTGCGCTTGGCAGTCACCTTAGGACGGCGGGTCCCGATATCCGCTCCTGCGCCGGACTCTGGCGATATTACATTAACCGTCTTCGTGGGGGCACGGGGCGCCGGTGGTGCATTCACCATAGCAGGCAGCGGCAATCCATGCGGGGGGCTCAACACGTGTGGTCGATCGACTCCGGCATCTTTTAGCGGAGGAATGACCGGAATCCTTGGCTTCAAGGGGGTCTTGCGATCACTGCCAGGAGGCGCACCCCTACGGTCAACCAGCATGCGCTTCTCCGTTAAGATAACTGGGCCCATCGCATGCGCATACCAAGCCACGTACGTGTTGAGCATCTTAGGGACACAGCTGGGTTCGCTGATAAAGAAATAGGAACCCGTGTTAAGCCGTGTGAAATGGTGCATTGCATTCTTCATCCCCTCTCGGCTGACCACGGGCTTATCCAAGAAAGCTTCCATCGGGATCCCTTGGTTGTAGCTCGATTGCTGAGCAAACCGGTGCGGGTTGTACCTCATAAAGAGTGCTGTCTCATTCTGCCTAAACACTAGATAGCCCGGCCGAATGGAGTAGAGGTGGAGGATTTCCCGAGCATTCAATATGGAAGCCCCGTCCTTGAAATCATCACGCAGTGTCACCACTGACTTAGTGGTCTCTGAGCCTGTGGTTATGATCTTATCCACAAAGGAAACCTTCGCTCCGACCAGATGTGGACGAAGGAGCAGCCCCCTAGACTCCTGCGGGGGTGCAACCACAATTGAAGCGCCGACCAACCGCATGACTCTCGGGAGTCTGCATTTCTCAAAGAACGGAGGAATCTTATGGGCACCGAACACCCCTTGCACGTGCATCTCCATCCAGGAGGTGAAATAGTGCATCGGGAAGTTAGCGGGCTGCACCCCAGGCTCACTAGCGTCCGCCGCTACGCTAAGTCCTTTATAAAGGTAAGCCAGCCCGGCGATTCCTACCGATAACTGCAAACCGGCCACCATCCGATGCGCTGGGAAAAAGACGGAGGGCCGCATGTGACGCGGGTGCATGGGGAGCGCAAAGATGCATAGCCACAAGCCCAAGAACCCAATGAAAAAGGTCTCCTCATCCATGCCCGGGACAGCGATTTCTGAGAAAGGGACGATGGCAGCGCCGGGGAGATAAAAATCCCTTTGATCATTCTCTGATACGGGTCGGCGGTCCAAGCCGAAACCGAAAGGGTCATCGAGCTGGGCGAACTTCTCACTCCGCTCTGATAGGAACTCCGGGCGAATGAAGCGGGCAATAAAATCTGCGAAACTGACGCCCCGGTCGCCCGATTCCAGATGGAGTCCTTCATAGATCTCCAACACCTTCACCAAGACCGGATACTGATGCTGAACAGCGTTCTCCGGAGTCAGGTCAAACACCAGCGGCTTGGTAGCAAAGACGTATTCATCAGGAGGGAGCAACTCCTCGTAATGCTCCCCCCTCATCGGCAAACCCGAGAGTTCGGCAAACTCCTCCAAAGAAATAGAGACCTCCCTATCCGTCATCAAGAAAGTGTGGGTGGGGATATTCCATTGCTCGATAAAATCTTTAATCCACCACGTTGGAGGGGAAGGATATTCGAAGAGCGAAACGTAGATGGCCGAATACAAACCGATCTTCGTCAAATGAGTCCTTTTAGCCGATAAGATGTACCGAGCCCTCTGCAAATATCCAGCGGGCGATCGCGGGACCAATCCAATGTTGTAAGCCTATCCCTAAGGGCGTGCTTCACCCTGACAGATTCGCCTTCCTAGAATGTCTATTGTCGGCGGTGGCTGCACAGGAATAGCGCCAATTGCAGGCTGGAGGAGGTTATCCGAATTCCAATTCTTAACCTCCACGGCATACTTCACCGGGGGTTCGTCCGCATAGGGGATTGAAGTTATGGGCTCAGACGGCATGGCGGAACTGAAACTGCGACGACCTTGGATGATTTCATTGTACCACTTTCCCCACAAGTGAAGGTTTTTGTGCTCGGGGTCGTGATCCTTAATAAGAGCGAGCGCCACCCGGTCCACTGGTGCATGGGGAAACCCTCCCTCCGAGCGAACAAATGGGAAAGACAAGTTGGCATACATGTTTCCTGTAGAAAGACAAAAATAACCGTTAGTGTTCCAACGCTTGGCATTTTAAAATCTTACACCACACTGCAATGCAGTGGGTAGGGGACCAAAGGGGGACCCACAAAATCTGGATGACGGTGCATCATTTAATAAGACAATCCCATCATTAGATGAGACTGTCAATTCATGAAAAAGATCCCCAAGAGAATATCCTCATTGATGGGAAATCCCTAAAGACAAGGAGAAAATCTCCTCTTTTAGAGTAAAGCTCTGTCACAGAGTGACATTTGTCAAACTCTGGTCTCAGGGGAACAAGATTCCTCAAAAGAGCATAGCTCTGTGGTAATAATGGAAAGATCCATCAATTTTTTTTTAACACTTAAAAGAATTAAAATTTTGGAATCTTGAAAAATCCATGAAAACTTATAAAAACATTCTTCATTTTTCAGATCTAAAAAGATCTACATTTGATCCAAGAGCAAAGCTCTGTTCATGGGTTAAAACCCATGGACAAGATCTCTGTAGATCTGTAAGTTTTTGAGAGCAAGGCTCTGTTGATGAAACCCTAAAGGGGTTTTCTTTAGATCAAAGATCTATAAGAGCAAGGCTCTGTTAATTAAATTTAATTTAATTTAAATTACCTAGAGTTATTCTAAGTTTTGAACTTTGAAGTTCTTGGGGAAAGAACAAGAGCAAGGCTCTGAAAGTTCTTAAGCAAGAGCAAGGCTCTGAGAATCAAAATTCTTGAAAGTTGTAAAGAATTTTCTAAGGACCAAGGGTCCTATTTATAGGCGCCTGCGCCCCTTCAACTTATCAGTTGATCCAAAGGCTGGGATCTTGCCACCGCTGCACTCACGTGCGCGCCACGTGAGCGCAACGGTGGGGGGGCATTTGTTTCCCCCAATCAGAGCAAGGCTCTGTTTGAATTTCAAAAATTCAAATTTTGAAGCAACGCTTCAAATCTCGTGCACTGCGCGCAATGCGCCACGTGTCAGAAGTTGATGCGTCAGCACAGCGCCCGAGGTGGTGCGTCCAATCAGAGCAAGGCTCTTTTAAAACAAAAAAGTAAAGGAAGCAACGCTTCAGTTGCTCAAGAACTGCGCTGCGCGACAAGTGTCTGCGCAGTTGCGCAAGCGCAGCGCTGCGCGACACGTGTCTGCGCAGTTGCGCAAGCACAACTGCGCAAGCGCTGCGCTGCGCGACACGTGTCACACGCTGGGGCGTTTGCGCAAAACAGAATTGAAATTTTAAAGAAATCTTTTCTGTTCTTGTTAAAATAAGAAGATTTTCTTCTGTAAAACAGAGGCCTTTGGATCAAAGATCCAACGGTGGGGAAAAATCCCCAAATCACTCAGAGAAAGATCTATTTAACAAATTTAACCAATTTATGGGCAATATAAAAAGGACCCCAGACCTCAATTCAAAGGAATGAACATTCTTGAAAAATCAAGAGCTTCAAACAGAGAGAACTCTGAAAAAGTTTTCAAGAAAAAGGTAAAAACCTTCACAAAATAGAAGAAATTTCTTCTAATAGATCATTGATCTAAAAAAAAACAAGATCAATGATCTTCATAAACAGTGCTTTGCACTTCTTATGAACCACTGATTCTTTAAAACAAGAAAAACAAAATAAAGAATAGTGCTTTGCACTTTTATGAACCTTTGGTTCCTGAAATAAAAAGAAAAAAACTTGTTTTTTTCTTTGATCTAAATTAGATCAAGGAAACGAATAGTGCTTTGCACTTCTTGAATCTAAAAAGATTCTTAAATCATAGTGCCTTGCACTTACAAACTGCGCTGTTGTGCACCTGGATTGGCGCAAGCCACCAGAGTGCGCCACGTGTCAGCAGCGCAGGCACAGCGCATTAGCACAGCGCACTGCGCTTGCGCGACACGTGTCAACACTACAAGCGCTTGCGCTCTCTGATTGGCGCAAAGCGCCTGATAAATGCAAGGCATTTCCTAAAGGGCTAGGCCCAAATCAAAAAGACCAAGCAGGCCTAATTGAATTGATAAATGGGCAGAGCCCAAACGAAATAATAAGAGTGCTATGCATTTTAAAAAGGGCAGAGCCCAAACAAAGTAGATGCTTTGCATCATTTATAAATGGGCAGAGCCCAAAACAAATTGATGCTTTGCATCCTTTATGGGTAGAGCCCAAATAAAAATAAAAAGAAATGTAATGCAAAAGCAAATAAAATGTTGAACATTTTCAACTGGACTTAGCCCAATTTTGGCCGTAAGTCCTCAAATTAAATTGACTGAGCAAGATTGCTCTCTTAAATCAATTTACCTCCGGTTCGAGGGTACATCTCCGAACTCCTCTGACACCTGTCGTTGTAATCCTTTAACGGCGTCAGAGAGGTGACGGGTCCCGACGACCACATACGTATATGGACTGCGGGGTCCTTAAACTCGTGGACCTAAACGTCCTTAAACTAATGTTGGACCGAAACGTCCTTAAACTAATAGCGGACCACCACGTCCCTAAACTGGAACATAGACCACCATGTCCCTAAACTGGAATACGGACCACCACGTCCCTAAAAATGGAACATAGACCACCGCGTCCCTAAACTGGAATGCGGGCCACCACGTCTCTAAACTGGAACATAGACCACCACGTCCCTAAACTGGAAATGGACCGCAACGTCTTTAAACTACCTATGTACCACTACGTCCCTAAACTGGAACAATAGAGCCTCCAAATGCTCTTTTTCCGGATCTAAACGGCCCCGTTTAAGTTGATCTTAGCCCCAAACACAGCTAACGTATCCTTAAACATTCAAATAGACTATAAAACTCCAAATCCACTTTGGTTCGAGGGTACATCTCTGAACTCCTCTGACACCTATCGTTGTAATCCTTCAACGACGTCAGAGAGATGATGAGTCCCGACGGCCATATATTAAATGGATCACCACGTTAAGTCGATCTTAGTCTAAAACAGGACTAACGTATCCTTAACGGACGTTTAACCTGATCTTAGCCTCAACACGGCTAATGTATCCTTAAACCGAAAACACCAAACCCAAATCTAAGTAAATACGGATTTGGACTAATCCACGTCCTACGGGCGACGGCATTACTCAGTCTCCGTATACAATCCACGGGCAACTACAAACAAAACAAACACACACGACACGAAGTGATTCTGGAGAAGGAGAAAGTGGCTACCGCGATGCGGTAGCGTAATTAACTGCAGGGGCTTACGCCTGCAGGGAAGAGCGTCCCCATAATCAAAAACCCCTCAAGCGAGGGGGAATCTGACGAAGTCTGCTACATCGGCCGCATCCGTCTAAACCTCCGATACACGGGGCCATAAATCAACTTGGCATCTTCGGAGAGGTGGACGGTTAAAACCAAATAGCATCTGCCCCGAATCTCAGCGTCAGGACTTCGCAGTCCTGTGCGCCATCTTTCGGAGGGGAACAATGACCCTTATCATTTCACATTAAATGCCTTTGCAAGGATCAAAGAGCATCTTTCATATGGAAAGATGATGGTCAACTTGTCAACCTAGGTCAACAAGTTAAGTATAGTCAAATGGTCAACAACCCTAACCATGCACAATTATAATTAACTAATTATTAATAAATCATAATTCACACAAAACATTAGGGTTAAGAAAATGAAAATAGTCATCAACCCTAATCAAAGTCCTCTGCCTCTGTCTCAGTCAACTGTGCATACACACCCGTATCCGTGTTCCGAGGAACACGGATATAATGAGATAAAACCAATCCCAAATCATATACTAGGATCCGTCTTAAACCAAAGCCCGCTAGTATAAGCTGTCCGGACACCAAACGTGCACAAGTGCGCGGATGTGAACGAACCCCGTCGGAAAACCATGCGACCTCTACTCATTTTGCCTAAAGGCGAATAACCCTCTATGTGGGACTCTAAAGACTCGACACTACACTGGCAGTGGGTTTAACCACAGACCGCAAGTGGCACTAGCTGTACGTAACGGTCCCCACGTAGATGCCGATAAGAAGACTGATGAGGTAAAACCCATCTGAACTCCTACTAAGCCTGAATGTGACAGTCTCCGTACAGTCCGGTCTGTTCGTCTGATAACATCGCATGGCGGGCCTAGGGGGTGGTAAACGTCAGTCCCCTAATAGCGGTACAAGTCGTGTCGGAGTGTAGCCCAGAACATCCTGAGATAACACTGGAAACCTACCAGTATACCTCGCTTGCCCTGGTCAGGGACTACTTGTGTAATGGCTCTCCTGGAAACAGCGCGATGTCAACCCCCAATACCGGGAGAGACGAATCCTGTCTAACCGTCACTGCCTCCAAGTGCTTCGGGACCGCACCCAAAAACTACCTGTTTGCACGACTCCTTTGAGCCATGGTAGGGTAATAATCAAAGTGCAGTGGGAACGCACTCGAGGCGAAGTGACAGTGTCAAGTCAACAGACTAAGCTGTACTCATGTCACCTGGGAACTGATAACCGACGATAGGTATAATACCAACCAACAGTTCCCGACGAGTCCTGTCCAGTGTACTCGTAACCTAACGAGCACCCGCATACTATCCCAAGTACGACGTACTGACGGCTGTGGGACAGGCCGTCTCCCAAGCTGGGATGAGAAGCACATACACTAGTCTACTCCGGAGTATCGATGCCCTGTCTCGATAATCCCATGACCAGGGACGTGTATATATAAGGATGTGCTTGTAGATTACCCAGCCCCCATGAGTGTGACTGTCATCACAAGCTGGTAATCAAGCAAAGATCCTAAGGGCTCCACTAATGCGTATAGGTGATACAATAAAGAAACACATGTACTCATTAAAGCAGAGACAAACCAAGTAGCATACTACCATTTCGAGCAAGATTGTCTATACAACTGTGAATATCCCAAGCTTCCATCAAGTAATATACATACTAGTATGATACAGTAATGGCCTCTAGGGCATATACACTAACAATCTCCCACTTGCACTAAGGCTATGTACTGGCGTATCGAAGACCTATCATCTCGATCAGCCGCTCAAACTGAGTCTGGGGTAAGGCCTTTGTGAATGGATCTGCCGTGTTATCTTCTGAAGCAACCCTCCGAACCTCGATCTCCTGGCGATCCACGATCTCCCTGATCAGGTGATACCGCCTCAAGATCTGTCTGGATTTCTGATGGGACCTGGGTTCCTTCGCTAAAGCTATAGCCCCGTTGTTGTCGCAATACAGAGGTATTGGATCAACAATGGATGGAACCACATGAAGTTCTTTCAAGAACTTCCTCATCCAGACGGCTTCTTTTGCGGCATCAGATGCAGCAATATATTCTGCTTCCATAGTCGAGTCAACAACGGTTTCCTGTTTGGAACTCTTCCAACACACCGCCCCTCCATTGAGGGTAAAGACAAAACCCGACATGGACTTGGAATCATCCTGTCACTCTGGAAGCTGGAGTCAGCAAAGGCCTCAATCTGGAGGTCTTTTCCGCCATACACCAAGAACATTTCCTTAGTCCTTCTCAGGTACTTGAGAATGTTCTTTACCGCTATCCAGTGTTTCTCCCCAGGGTTTGACTGATACCTGCTTACCACACTCAGTGCATAAGCCACAACTGGTCTGGTACACAACATCGCATACATTATAGAGCCTACCGCAGAAGCGTAGGGTATAATAGACATGCGATCCCTCTCCAAATCAGTCTTAGAAGACATCTCTTTGGAGAGGGTGATCCCGTGTAACGTTTTGAAAATCGTTTCGGTGAAATTTCGAAAAAACGGTAAAATAAGGGGGTTTTCGGTAAAAAGTCAAAATACAAATATCTTTATTATAAAATTAAATATACATATTCTAGCTATGTAATTGCTAGTATTGGTGTCTATTGAGCCACTGGTGAAATTTCAAATTTTCTGAAAATTTTTCCGAAATTAATTATTTTAATATTATTTTAAGCCGTCACTAATACATTTAATTAGGGAAAATTACAAATTGGAATGAGTTGAAACAAATTTTGTGCATCATAAAACATTAAATAAAATTTTATCATGTGGTTTCTGAAATGAAATGGTTTGCCAAAACGGTTTGGAAAATATCGAAGAAAAAGGCTTATTTTGTGAAAATAAAAGGGTTTTGGTGCATATTGAATTGGTGTTTGGTGTTCTTTACTTCACACACACACACCCTCTCACCTTTCCACCATGTGGCTGGCCCCCTTTTTGTTCAGACAGCTCTCTCTCTCTCTCTCCAATCACTTCTTGTAAGAATAGAAAAGAAAAGAAATTCAAAAATGAAAAGAATAGAATAAGAGGTATGGTGTTTGATAAGAGGTATGGGCTTTATTTTCTTTGACTTCAAGCACCATCTCACTCTCTCCCTTCCTCCCTCTAACCTGGCCGAAACCCCCCATTTCAGCCCCAAAATTTCTCCACCACATTTCCTCTTCAAAAACTCCACAAAATTGCTTCAAAAATCCACATAAAACATCACTAATCCCTAATCTAATCTCTACCCATTTTCCCATGGCCCAAGCTAGCATGAATCAAGGAGCAAGATGATGATTTGGGAGGCTAAGATTTCATGCTAAATCTCAAGATTCTAGGAGGTATAAATCTTAACCCTATAATGAAATTGTTAGTTTTTGCTTAAAGCAAATTGATTTAAGTGTTAATTATAGTTTAATTTCAAGTTTTGGAAATTAAAGAGAAGGGTTTAAATACTAAGTTAGGGTTTAGGTCAATTGATCATGATCTAATTGTGTGGTTAATATCTAGTGGGCTTGCTAAAACAAAGCTAATTACTAGGTTACTAATTGTTTTGTTTAAATTGTTCTAATTATGCTAATTTGCTAACTAGGTTTTAATGAAATACTTATATAATGGAGATTAAAATCTAATTAGGTTTGGCATGGTATTAATAACATTTTAAAGTTTAGTTTAATACTTTAGTTCATGAAAATCCAAGCTAGATTGTAGTTTGTGCATTTTGCTATAAAATTGTTAAAATTGGTTAATATTGCAAACTAGGTTTTTGAAATCGAATTAAATTGTGGGTTTAAAATTTATGTAATGGTTTCTATGGCATAATTAAGATATTAAGTTATCATCTTGGTCACTAAATTTGTTAAAACATCTTGTTTTGTACAAAAAACGGTAATTTATGCTTGCTGGATTTTCGGAAAAATGACTTTCTAAGTGAAATTGGGGTTTTTGTGAATTTTAAGCTATTTTATATTATAATTAGTGCTTGTAATTGTACAAATGAGTGTGTTGGGATTTTTCTCGATGGTTTGGCGTTGTACGCCGACGTCGAAGGTTTTTGGGTTGATTTGTGAAAGCAACCATAGGTTTTGACCTATGTGGGTTTCGTGTGTCGTTTTGGACATGAGTCGGATTATAATGCGATACGGTGCGTTATGATATGTAGGTACCCATGTGGACTTCGAGACGACAAGCAAGCGCGTGGCGACGTCGGCACCGGCTAGCGAGGACCAGGTGAGTAGATTTATATCTACGGAGAGAAGTCGGGTGGATGGCGTATAGCACCCCCGCAGTCCGTAGTGTAGCTCATATATATATGTTTATATAGGTGTTTTATGATACGAGAATGTTCATTCATGTTATGTTTATGTGTTCATGGAGTACCTTTGGGTTAGTTGCGAAACCCTAGAGTAGTTGTTATACCCACATACGCACACACAGACTTGCATACTTTACTTTCTTGTGCGCAGATTGGGATGTGTATATATGTATATATGCATGGGTATGGGACTATGCATATGTACATTCATATACGCATGCATGGATAATGAGGATAGTACTTGGGATTTAAGATGAGTCGATGAGATTTGATTTGAGGCCGTGAGATCGGTGATATAGCAGGGTTCGTATTTGAGATACGACATGACGTTGTAGCGGGTCCTTGACGTAGTGTTTCACACACGTCCATGCATACTTAGGCGGTATCAGTATTATACTAGATGTAGATCGGTACCCCGATCATGATATTTGATAAAGAGGATACCAGGTGAATAGTATGATGAATGTGATATTGACCCGTACCCAGATTTGGGATGCCGTACGACGGATTTACGTACGAGCTATATATTGATGATTGATCCGCACTCTTGACTTGGGATTCCTGATTATAGATATGGTATGGGATATGATATTATTGAGGCGGGATCACCGACTATACATATACAGGTATGTATATGTATCGACTCAGATGATAGGCGGTTTCCTTACCTGTAGTTCAGCTGTATAGTTTAGTGTAGTTGTTAGATTAGATTAGACTCTTACCTATTTCAAAACTAACGGATCGTGGGTATTTTAAAAGACAGGTCAAGGGAGCTACGGATATTTAAAAAAACGTATCCTTTCTTAAAAACCACCGTAGCCCCTATTTTCAAAACCCCACGATTCGTGTTATTTCAAATGGCACCATTGTTTAATATTTAGCTCCCGCTCATTTTGGTTGCTCGCTCCACATCGCATACTTACATTGTTATTTCATATTGCATTGTTGACATTATGCTGTTAGGACACCAGCACCATTACCGATGATGCGTATGTACCACATACACTTACTTGCCGGCTCACACACATCTTCATCGGTAATTGCCATGTCACGTACACCTTAGAAAATATTATTGTTTAACTTAGATTGATAGCTAGTAGTTTGACATAATATTAGTGTACATACCTCATATGCCAGCTTAGATATTGTAGTTATTACTTGTCGCTTCATGCATACTGTTATTCATTGTTATGCCGTATTCATCGATTCTCATGCTTATATTCATGGTTTTACATGCTATTGATGATTCGGATTTCCATGATATTTTCTGGATTTGGAGGAAAACCGCAAAACATATATAAACTGCTTTCTCTCTTTTTAAATAAAAATGCGGTTTTCCCATGATGTATGAGTCGTCCACCATGAGTTTGCTGATGGATTTCGAGACCCGATTCGAGGAGTGGAGGAACCGTTTCGGGTACATGGTGGGCCCGGTGCGGTACCCCGGGGCAAGAGGATCGTGTTGTTGACGTTGAGCCTGGCAGGGGAGCACTACCGACCGGTGATTTTTCCCGACGCATCGGATATCCGGAGGATACCGTCGTGGTCTTGAGATGGATGGTAAGGGCCGGTCTGGACTGACGGCGCCCTAGATATTGTGATTGAGACATTGAGATTTCGAGATATTGAGGTACAGAGACTGTGATACATGGATATCGAGATATTGGGATTGCGTTTTGTGCCGATGCTAGGCACTGTTTTATGCTGATTTCATTATGATACCTCATTTTAAAAATACAGAAATCTCACTAATTTATGAAAGCAGTTTTCTTCAGTACATGCATTCTGTTTCATGCATTCATACATCATCCATATGATATATTGCTACCAGAGGCACTGACACGGGCCCATGAGATTACACTCGGTTAGATATTACCCTAGCCTTTGTTATAAGCTGCATGTTATACTTATATTTGAGGATATATTATGATCGTTGACCTGGGAGTGCGTTGTTCATGCGGTTTCTGTTCGTAGATGTTTTTCTACTCACGAGTTGGCAACTCACCCCCGTTGTGCCACAGTTTCTTGCAGGTTTTGCCGTACAGGTTTCATTACAGCTTTGCTGGCACTGCTTCTTTCGGGTGACTTGCTAGTAGGTGGGTTTTATTTGTATCGTATCCATTGTATATTATTATTTAGTTGTATCTAGTAAATTCCATCAACCAAACATGTATTTATTGAGATAGAGACCAGTGATGTTTATTCTTTCGACCTTAGAGTCGCGCGTTGTATTTCCGTGGATTTCTTATTGTTTTGAGTTCTATTTGAGTTTTGATCCTCGCCCTTGGCGTTGTATATTATATTGCTTGTGTGGTTGTGACCGTCGATTGACGAAGAGCTAGCTCCCGCTTGGGGATGCCTTTTTTTGATTTCGTATACTATTCATGTTGTATCCCGTTTGGGGGCCAGTATTTACAAAGGAGACTCTGCCGAAATTTTCAGGAAATATTTGATGTTTTTTAATAAAAGGCATTATTCGGCTTATGCTACTAAAACTACTTGATTTAAATTGGTTTTCCTTCACTCTACTACTTTTCTTGGTTTGGATTTCTGGGTTTTTTCGGCTTACTTAGATTACGTACGCCTCGAGACGTTTCGTAGTCTTAGTGCCGGTCATGTTCCGTACTTTCGGGTCGTGACATCCCGTGACAAGCCGGTAGATTACCGCGCTTGGAATCTTCCATACCGAATCTTTTCAGTATGGTGTCGATGTACCTGGACTGTGAAAGTCCTAATATCCTCTTGGATCTGTCACGATAGATCCGGATCCCCAGAATGTATGAGGCATCACCCAGGTCTTTCATGGAGAACCTGTGTGACAAGAACCCTTTGACAGATTGTAGCATAGAAATGTCATTTCCTATCAAGAGAATGTCATCCACGTATAAAACGAGGAATACGACAGTTCTTGCTACAAATCTACTATAGATGCATGGTTCATCTGGATTTTTGATAAAGCCAAATTCCTTGACCGTCTCATCAAAACAGATGTTCCAACTCCGCGATGCCTGCTTTAGTCCATAAATGGACTTGAGCAACTTGCACACCTTTCCGCTGCTCCCACTCTGAATGAAACCCTCTGGCTGGTCCATATAGACACACTCCTCTAAATTTCCATTTAAAAAAGCGGTCTTTACGTCCATCTGCCAAATCTCATAATCGTGGAAGGCGGCAATGGCAAGAAGGATCCGAATGGATTTCAGCATAGCCACTGAAGAAAAGGTTTCGTCATAGTCCAAACCAGGTCTTTGACGAAAACCCTTTGCAACAAGTCTAGCTTTATAGGTCTCACCTGTCCATCTACACCAATCTTCCTTTTGAAGATCCACTTGTATCCCATGGGTTTTACCCCATCTGGAGCAATGTCCAAAGTCCATACTTTGTTGGTGTACATGGACTCCATTTCGGTCCGCATTGCATCCATCCATTTTACCGAGTCAACGCTCTGAATGGCCTCCTGGAAGCTAGTCGGCTCATCATTATCAATGATGCAATCTTCTCTATCCCCGTCTATGAGAAAACCGTAGTATCTCTCGGGCGGATGAGACTGCCTACTACTCCTGCGGAGCAGCGTAGGAATGTCCTGATCTTTCAAACCCTCTGGTTCTACTAAGATTTCAGTAATAGCTTGTAGTTCTGGAATTTCTTCCAGTTCTATTGCGCTCCCACTTATTTCCTTTTCTAAGAACTGGTGTTCCAGAAAGTGGGTATTACGAGAAACAAAGATCTTTTGTTCCTCTGCGTAATAGAAAAGATACCCCCTAGAGTTCTTTGGGTATCCCACAAACTTGCACAGTACTGAGCGTGCCTCGAGTTTGTCCGCATGCTGCTTTTTGACAAAAGCTGGACATCCCCAAATCTTCAGGTATTGAAGATAGGGTTTTTTCCCACTCCATAACTCATATGGTGTGGTAGGCACAGTCTTAGTGGGAACTCGGTTCAAAAGGTATGCGGCTGATTCTAGCGCATATCCCCAGAATGATCGCGGCAACTCAGTGTTACTCATCATGGACCGTACCATATCCAATAGGGTTCGGTTCCGTCTCTCCGATACACCGTTATGTTGTGGAGTGTATGGAGGAGTAAGCTGAGAGAGAATTCCATTCTCTTTTAGGTAATCCAGGAACTCGGCACTCAAGTATTCACCACCTCGATCAGATCTCAGTGTCTTGATACTTTTGCCTGTTTGTTTTTCTACTTCATTCTTGTATTCTTGGAACTTTTCAAAGGCTTCAGATTTATGCTTCATTAAGAAGACATGTCTGAACCTTGAAAAATCATCCGTAAAAGTAATGAAGTAAGAATAACCGCTTCGCGCATGTGTAGACATTGGACCGCACACATCCCTTTGTACGAGTCCCAAGAGCTCGCTCGCTCTTACTCCGTGTCCAGTGAACAGAGTTTTTGTCATCTTCCCTTTGAGACAGGATTGACAAGTTGCATACGATTGATATTCGAATGGATCCAAATATCCTTCTGTATGTAACTTCGTCAACCTTCTCTCATTGATGTGACCGAGTCTACAATGCCATAAGAAAGCATGATTGATTTCTGGAGACTTTCTTTTGTGTGTATTCTAGACATTGAAAATCTGTGGTTGGTTTAATACGTATATACCATTGCTCAATGTACCTGACCCAATCAGAACTTGATTAAGGTGAATGTTTACAACATTACTTACAAACGCAAATTCATAACCTTCTTTAGAAACTAAAGATACAGAAATGATATTACAAGTTGCATTGGGTACAAAAAAGCAATTACGTAAAACCAAAACATGTCCATCTGACATTCCCAGGTGATAGTCCCCCACGGCCTCAGCATCCATGCTAGCTCCGTTTGCAACTTTGAGGGTCATGTCACCTGCTTTCAAAAACCTACGCTTTCTCAACGCCTGCAAAGAATTACAGATATGAGATCCTGATCCGGTATCCAATACCCAGGAAGTAGAGTTTATTGATAGACAGTTTTCAATAACATACACACCTGAAGCTGAAGCCGCAACTCGCTTCAGATCCTGGGTTCTGGCCTTCCAAGCCCTGCAATCCTGTTTTCAGTGTCCACTCTTGTGACAGTAAAAGCATTCTTCCTTTCCCACAAGCTTTCCCGCTACCTTTGTTGCCTTTGCCTTTCCCTTCGTATCCACTTTACTAACACTACCCCTTGGTTTGGCGGGGGCTTTCTTCTTCTTTCCCTTGGCTTTCGCCCTGGACTTAGAAGAGGGTGATCCTCCTACAAACAAAGTGGATGTTTCCCTACCTTTCTGTAGGGTGCCTTCAGCACTCCTCAACATGTTCAGAAGTTCGGAAAGTTCAACCTCCTTTCCTTGCATGTTGAAGTTTAGGACAAACTGGGCGTAAGTGGAAGGAAGGGACTGGAGAATCAAGTCAGTGTAGAGTTCATTCTCCAACGTGGTCCCAAGGTCCGCGAGCTCCTCTATGTAGCCAATCATCTTAAGCACGTGTTCCGCTACCGATGATCCGACGGCCAATCTTGCCGAAAACAGCTTCTTTGACACTTCGTATCTGGCGATACGAGATTGTTCTCCATACAGTTCTTTTGTATGAAGAAATATGGACTCTAGGTCCATATTCTCGTGCCTCCTCTGATGTTCGTTGTCCATAGAGGCAAGCACGAGGCACTTGGCCTTCGCGCAATCGATCTCCCATGTCTTACGGATTTCTATATCCGCGACGCTGGAGGTGGGACCTGGGATAGGGGGAGCTTTGGTGGTAAGGAGATACCCCAACTTGTCGTAAGTGATTGCCATTTTGACATTCCTGAGCCAATCTTTGTAGTTTGGCTCTGTCAGTATGTTTTTATCTAGTAATAACTTAAGTCCGGTCATGTTGATTGGTCGCTGCAATTAGGAGAGAGAAAAGAAACACTTTACCATGATGCTCTTGCAAGTTTAGAGTGGTTTTTAGTTTGTCTAAATAGGGTGGCTCCCACCGTCTCTCGAATCCCTCCTCAAACCATAAAGGAAGAATTAGTCGGGATCAATCTCACCGTACAATACTTGCTTAACCGTTCAGCCAGGCCAGTGTCGGTACTTCGAGGGAGGTTTTCCAACGCTTTCGCGAAGTTCCTTAATTAAGTAACCTCTTTTCCCTGTGGGCATAGCCCCGCTAACACCTTTCTAGACACCTACTAGGTTTATAGCATTGATCGTTAAGTGAGAAATTTCCCGAGGAGTAGCATATACTCACAGTAGGATTGGGATCCAAATATCATCGCGTGACAAAACTGAAGGAATCCTACCAGAATCATCACACTCCAAATGGTATGCAGCGCTAGCAAGTTTCAGTTCTTTTGAAACTCCCGATGTGGATTTTTGCCCCATGCTCTTATGACCTTGGCGTGAGGTCAAACTGTCATAAGTCACATATCAAGTTCTACCCATCATTATCCAGGTTAATTTGAACCCACCCGTACCTACCCTTGACGTAGGCCAAAATGGCAGTACGATTGTATCAAACCAACGCATTCTATCTATGCAACAGATAAATATCCGGCAGCTACCAATCACTATGCCTTGGCGTGAGGTCAAAATACATAGCTTGAATACTACCGAATATTTAACTGAAATGATGGAGGGCTACGAATGGTTTTGGCGAAACCGTGAACGTAGTGAACTTGATATAATCGATGGAACGAGATAGCTTTTAAAAGGAGTGGTTCAAGCTCCGCATTTTAAAAGTTGGTTTTTGAAAAAGAACCGAATGGTTTTGAAAGTGTTCCAACGACTTTTACTTGGTTTATTTTCTTGCATTAATTTTTGATGCGTCCCATCATTTAATCCTACCATTGCAGAAAAAACCAAAATATGGCGTACGCTTATGCCATCCGCATTCGCCACGGGGCCCCGTCATCACCCGTTAGGTTACTTAACTAACGACAGAGCGGGGGCTGGACTAGTGCGGATGCAAAACATAAGCAACACCTAAATAGATATCATATATAGATATATAGCAATGATAGCCAATCCAGATCACATATGAACACTTTGGATATACTAGGAATCCGCGATTCGTTCGAGCCTGCAATGAAAAGCGGATTACACGGTCGCGATGAATAGCCAATACCCCACCCTAGACCCCTACGGGTGCGGCAAACTACCCGCCAAGTACCCGAAGCGAAGCAACCTCCCTCAACGACGTGAGTAGGCCACTCGGCACTTCGAGATACCCGGTAGTTTGTGCACCCCACCATGGGTCTATCCCAGGAGCAAAAACAGTAAAAAGAAATTATACAATGGCGGCTACAACCCCGACCCGGTTGTGCGGCCATACAAATAATATTACATCAAATTACATGTTACATGAATTGAAAGAATAAGAAAACTCTCATCTCACAACCCCCGGCTATTCATCTGCGACAATCCAACGAGTTCATATACACAAACCATCAACATTACAGATCACAGATATGTATAACCCTCACTAATCGACGTATAGCGATTAGCAGACGTTCAATACATATATAACATCACAGATATAACCCATTAGCCAAAGTATAGGGAAGTTCGATCAAAAATACGGAATTATAACCACCCCAAATACAAATTTCTTTTCTGGAAAATCTGGGCAGAAATAAAATATACCAAAAATCCCAAAACAGTAACAGAAGAACACTGCAAGGAAAATGACCTACGGCCGAGTCAACTCGGCCGCGGATCCGCGGTGAGTCGGCCGAGTCAGTGGATCGTTTTCCTTGTGTGTTCTGTAAAAACCCTGAGCCGAATTTTAAGATATGATTTATTGATTTTAAAGCAGGTTTAAAAATCGGCAGAAACTTGGGGTTTTGAAAAAGTGTTTTGCGATTTTTTTTCCGATCGAAGTTCTATGTACTTAACTAGCTAGTTTATGTTTACTTAGGCTCTGATACCACTGTAAGTCCATATTTCCCACCCCGGTGCTTGCGGGGAGGCGGAAACGTATTGAAAAATCGGATTTTTAACACACTAGGCAACATGGACTAGCAAAAGGAGGGATCTTTGCTAAACAAAAACTAACTAACAAAGCTAAAGAGTTTAGCTACTCGGAAAGTGGGTTATATCTAGGGCTTCAAGTCCTTCTCTCCTTGCTCCTTGGAGTGAAAGAAAGGGTTCTCCTTGTCGCTTCTCTTGCCGAAGAAAGATCCACCCGAGGGCCTCAACCTTTGGCTCCAACTTCAAACTAGAAGTAACTAAGGTGCTTGGTGTGCTAGACCTAGGACCTTAGAAAGAGTAGAGAGTGTTTTTGGAGGGATTATCTCAAGCTCAAATGGTTCTCAACACATGAGAGGGGAGAGCTAGAGAGAGAGGAAGAGGAGGAGAGAGAATAGAAATGATAAAGTGAGAAGCATAATACAACCCTTCTCACATATATGTGATTTATGAATAATAGATAATTAGTCAAGATAATTGTCATGGTTAATCAAGAAATGACCATTATCATTTCACATTAAATACCTTTGCAAGTATCAAAGAGCATCTTTCATATGGAATGATGATGGTCAACTTGTCAACCTAGGTCAACAAGTCAAGTATAATCAAATGGTCAACAACCCTAACCATGCACAATTATAATTAACTAATTATTAATAAATCATAATTCACACAAAACATTAGGGTTAAGAAAATGACAATAGTCATCAACCCTAATCAAAGTCCTCTGCCTCTGTCTCAGTCAACTGTGCATACACACCCGTATCCGTGTTCCGAGGAACATGAATACAATGAGATAAAACCAATCCCAAATCATATACTAGGATCCGGCTTAAACCAAAGCCCGCTAGTATAAGCTGTCCGGACACCAAACGTGCACAAGTGCGCGAATGTGAACGAACCCCGTCGCAAAACCATGCGACCTCTACTCATTTTGCCTAAAGGCGAATAACCCTCTGTGTGGAACTCTAAAGACTCGACACTACGCTGGCAGTGGGTTTAACCGCAGACCGCAAGCGGCACTAGCTGTACGTAACGGTCCCATGTAGATGCCGATAAGAAGACTGACGAGGTAAAACCCATCTGAACTCCTACTGAGCCTGAATGTGACAGTCTCCGTACAGTCCGGTCTGTTCGTCTGATAACATCGCATGGCGGGCCTAGGGGGGTGGTAAACGTCAGTCCCCTAATAGCGGTACAAGTCGTGTCGGAGTGTAGCCCAGAACACCCTGAGATAACACTGGAAACCTACCAGTATACCTCTCTTGCCCTGGCCAGGGACTACTTGTGTAATGGCTCTCCTGGAAACAGCGTGATGTCAACCCCAATACCGAGAGAGACGAATCCTGTCTAACCGTCACTGCCTCCAAGTGCTTCGGGACCGCACCCAAAAACTACCTGTTTGCACGACTCCTTTGAGCCGTGGTAGGGTAATAATCAAAGTGCAGTAGGAACACACTCGAGGCGAAGTGACAGTGTCAAGTCAACAGACTAAGCTGTACTCATGTCACCTGGGAACTGATAACTGACGATAGGTATAATACCAACCAACAGTTCCCGACGAGTCCTGTCCAGTGTACTCGTAACCTAACGAGCACCCGCATACTATCCCAAGTACGACGTACTGACGGCTGTGGGACAGGCCGTCTCCCAAGCTGGGATGAGAAGCGCATACGCTAGTCTACTCCGGAGTATCGATGCCCTGTCTCGATAATCCCACGACCAGGGACGTGTATATATAAGGATGTGCTTATAGATTACCCAGCCCCCACGAGTGTGACTGCCATCACAACGCTGGTAATCAAGCAAAGATCCTAAGGGCTCCACTAATGCGTATAGGTGATACAATAAAGAAACACATGTACACATTAAAGCAGAGACAAACCAAGTAGCATATTACCATTTCGAGCAAGATTGTCTATACAACTGTGAATATCCCAAGCTTCCATCAAGTAATATACATACTAGTATGATACGGTAATGGCCTCTAGGGCATATACACTAACAACCCTAACCTCTCATGTGTTGAGATCAAGGGTTAGCTAGACTAATACTTCCATAATCCAACTCTATATCACCTAGGTTGCTTAGATTAGCACTTTGAGTAACCTAGTTACCTCAAGTTAGAGGTTAATCTTGGAGTAGGAGCTCTCGGGTGGATCGTCTTTGACTCGAGGAGGCCGTTGAGGTGCCGACGTTCCAAAGAGCCTACAAGGAGTGGAGGATAGTGATGAAGACCCGAAGGACAAGAAACATGAGGTATAACTTCGAATCAGAGTAGTTAAACCTTTCGTAGTTTTCTAGTAACGGTTTAGATACGATTCATGCGCTTAAGTCCGTGTTACGAACCTTTGATGATCGTTTTTCATATATTCCGCCTCCCCACAAGTTCGTGGGGTGCGTGACATGGACTTACAGTGGTATCAGAGCCAACTAAACCATTACTAGCTTGTTAGCAACTAAGTAGAACTTCGATCGACGGAAAACACGAAAACAACACCCCGTTACCCTATTAGTTTCTGTCGATTTTAAAAGTGTCAGAAATTTTTTTTGATAGGCCTTAAAATTCACAGCAGGGTATTATAAGAGTTCTGGGAAAATACGAGGTCACAACCCGGCAAGACGGCCGCGGAACCGCGGCCAAATGGTGCTTTTGGACGCGGATCCGCCGCCGAGTCAACTCCGAGTTGACTCGGAGTTTCACAGTAATTCCTATTTTCTGGTGTTTTGTTTTCCTGTATGTTCTGTTTCTACCCAGGTTACTTCAGTGCAGGTTTGCAATTGGGGTAGACACGGAAAATGGTTATCGATCGATATTTTAAGTTATTTACTAATCGGGTTTTTATCTGTAATGATTAATGTGTTCGTAAACCTCCCCTAACTGCTAGTATGTCGGTTGGCAGGGGGTTGCACATTTCTGTAATGTTTACTGTTTGTGTATATGAACTTGAATGGATCGTTGTGATGATTAGCCGGGGTTTGAGATGGGTTTTATATTCATTCATTCGATGTAAATTGTAATATGATGTAATATTCTTTTGCGGGACACATCCAGGTTGCGGTTGTAGCCACCGTTATATTATTTCATTTACTGTTTTTTGCTCTTAGGATAGACCCAAGGTGGGGTACACAAACTACCGGGTACATCGAAGTGTTTAGTGGCCTACTCACGTTGTTGAGGGAGACCGCTTCACTTCGGGTACTTGGCGGGTAGTTTGCCGTACCCGTAGGGGTCTAGGGTGGGGTAAAGGCTATTCATCACATCCGTGTAATCCGTATTTTATTGCAGGCTCAAAGCAAACGCGGATTGCTTGTATATCCAATAATGTTCATCTGAGATCTGGAATGCCTATTATTGCGTCTGACGAATGTACAATATCTATATATGATAGCTATTTAGACGTCACTTATGTTTTTCACCCGCGCTAGCCCAGCCCCCGCTCTGTCGTTAGTTAAGTAACCTAACGGGTGATGACGGGACCCAGTGGCGAATGCGGATGGCATAAGAGGACGTTGTATTTTCGTTGTTCTCTGCAATGATAGGTTAAATGATGGGACGCATTATTTTAATGCAAAGAAAATAAACCAAAGTTGAATCGTTGGAACAAATTTAAAAGAAACCACTCGGTTATTTTAAAAGAGCAGATTTTTTAATTGCGAAGCTTTAACCACTCCTTTTAAAAAGCTATCAGGTTCCTTCGGTTATATCAAGTTCACTACGTTCACGGTTTTGCCAAAACCAGTCGTAGCCCTCCGTCATTTCTTATGGATGGTCAGTAGTATTCAAGCTATGTTTGTTGGCTTTCGTCAAGGCATAGTGTTTGGTAGCTGCTGGGGTATTCATTTGTTGCATAGATAGATGAGTTGGTTTGGGACAGTCGTATTACCTTGTTGGCTTTCGTCAAGGGTATATACGGGTGGGTTCGAATTAACAAGATAATGATGGGCAAAACTTGACATGTGTTTTATGATTTGTTGGCTTTCGTCAAGGTCATAAGAACATGGGGCAAAAATCTACATCGGGAGTTTCTAAAGAAACTGAAACTTGCTAGTGTTGCATACCATTTGGAGTTTGATGAATGTTGGTAGGATTCCTTCAACATTATCATACGATGATATTTGGATCCCGATCCTACTGTGAGTATATGCTACTTATCAGGAGATTCGTCACTTAACAATCAATGCTATAAACCAAGTAGGTGTCGAGAAAGGTGTCAGCGGGGCTCCGCCCCCAGAGAAAAGAGGTTATTTAATTTAGGAACTTCGCGAAAGCGTTGGAAAACCTCCCTCGAAGTACCGACACTAGCCTGGCCGAATGGTTAAGCAAGTATTGTACAGTGAGAATAGTCCTGGCTAGTTCTTCTTTTATGGTTTGAGGAAGGATTCGAGAAACAGTGGGAGCCATCCAGTTTAGATAAATTAAAAACCAATCTAAACTTGCAAGAGCATCATGCTAAAGTGTTTTCTTCTCTCTCTCTCATTGCAGCGACCTTGTGACCATGACTAGGTTAAATCTAGATAACAAGTTGACTGAATCTGACTTATTTGACTGGCAAAGGTCTGTCCAGATGTCCATTTCCTATGACAAGCTGGACCACCCTATTACTACTCAAGATCCCGCCGTCCCAGGTCCAGTTTCCACCGTCGCGGATATGGATATCCGTCAGACAAGGGAAAAGGATAAAGCGAAAGCTGAGTGCCTCGTGTTGGCTTCAGTTGATGGTGTATACCAGAAGCAACACGAGAAGATGGACTTAGTTTCCATCTTTCTCCATAACAAAGATTTATATGGAGAGCAATCTCATATCGCAAGATATGAGACCTCGAACGATTTAATTCAAGCGAGGTTGGCTGTCGGGTTATCTGTAAGGGACAACGTCCTTACAATGACTAGCTCTGTTGATGAGCTCAAGGACCTGGAGACCACGTTGGGAAACAGGTCATATGCTGACTTATTTCCACAGTCCCTACCCTCTACTTACACCCTGAAAGAAACCAGGGAGACACAAGCTCTGCTTAATGGGGGACCTTCTTCTTCTACATCCAGGGCGAAAGCAAAGGGTGAAAAGAAGAAGACCTCTACAAAGCCGATATACGGTGTCAATAAAGAGGAGGAAAGGGAAGAACAAAAGTTTCGGGACTTGGTATAGCTAAGGAGGGATGTTCCTATTGTTATGGGAATGGGCATTGGCAGAAGGATTGCAGGGCTTTGGAAGCCTGTAGCCAGGATACGAAGCATGTTGTGGCTTCAGCCTCAAGTGTGTTTGTAATTGAGAACTGTTTGTCAATTAACTCTACTTCCTGGGTACTAGATACCGGAGCATGATCTCATATCTTTAATTCATTACATGCTCTGAGAAACCGTAGAGATATAAGGATATGTGATTTGTCTCTCAGAGTTGCTAACGGAATGAGCGTGGACGCTGAATCCGTGGGAGAATATCGCCTAGGTTTGACAAGTGGGCAGATATTGATTCTACATAACTGTCTGTATGTACCTAGTTTGACATGTAATTTCATATCAGTGTCCTTACTTTCAAGAGAGGGATATGACTTTACATTCATAAGCGATGTAGTTCACATCCACCTAAATCAAGTTCTGATTGGGTCCGGTACATTAGATGACGGTATATACGTATTGAGTCAAGCTCAGGTTTTCAATGTCCAGAACACACTTAAAAGAAAGTCTCCAGAAATGAATCAGGCTTACTTATGGCATTGCAGACTAGGTCACATCAATGAAACACGATTAACGAAGTTACATAGAGAAGGATATTTGAATCCGTTCGAATATCAATCTTATGCCACTTGTGAATCTTGTCTCATGGGAAAGATGACAAAGACTCCGTTTACTGGACACGGAGTAAGAGCGAGCGAGCTCTTAGGACTCATACACAGTGACGTGTGCGGTCCAATGTCTACACATGCGCGAGGTGGTTATTCCTACTTCATTACTTTTACGGATGATTTCTCTAGGTATGGACATATCTTCTTGATGAAGCATAAATCCGAGGCCTTTGAGAAATTCCAGAAATACAAGAATGAAGTGGAAAACCAAACAGGCAAAAGTATTAAGACACTAAGATCTGATCGAGGTGGTGAATACTTAAGTGCCGAGTTCCTGGGTTACTTAAAAGAGAATGGAATTCTCTCTCAGCTTACTCCTCCATACACACCACAACACAACAGTATATCGGAAAGAAGGAATCGAACCCTATTGGATATGGTTCATTCCATGATGAGTAAGGCTGAGTTACCGCGATCATTCTGGGGTTATGCGCTAGAATCAGCGGCATATCTTTTGAACAAGGTTCCAACCAAAACTATGCCTACCACACCATATCAGATGTGGAGTGGGAAGAAACCCTATCTTCAGTACCTGAAGACATGGGGGTGTCCAGCTTTTGTAAAAAAGCAGCATCCAGACAAGCTCGAGGCACGCTCAGTAGAGTGTAAGTTTGTGGGATATCCAAAGAACTCCATGGGATATTGCTTCTATTACGCAGAGGAACAAAAGGTTTTTGTTTCTCGTCATGCCCGCTTCTTAGAAACTGAATTTTTAGAAAATCAGAAGAGTGGGAGCGCAGAAGAACTGGAAGAAATTCCAGAACCACAAGCTGTTACTGAAAGTTTGGTAGAACAAGAAGTTTCAGAAGAAAGGGACATACCAGCGCCTATCCGCAGAAGTAGTAGGCAATCTCATCCGTCCGAGAGATACTACGGTTTTCTCATAGACGGGGATCGAGAAGATTGCGTCATTGATAATGACGACCCTACTAGCTTCCAGCAAGCCATTCAGAGCAGCGACTCGGTAAAATGGCTGGATGTAATGCGGACCGAAATGGAGTCCATGTACACTAACAAAGTATGGACTTTGGACACTGCTCCAGATGGGGTAAAACCCGTAGGATGCAAGTGGATCTTCAGAAAGAAGATTGGTGTAGATGGACAGGTTGAAACCTATAAGGCTAGACTTGTTGCAAAGGGTTTCCGTCAAAGACCTGGTTTGGACTATGACGAAACCTTTTCTCCAGTGGCTATGCTCAAATCCATTCGGGTCCTTCTTGCCATTGCTGCCTTCCATGATTATGAGATCTGGCAGATGGACGTAAAGACGGCTTTCCTAAATGGAAATTTGGAAGAGTGCGTTTATATGGATCAGCCGGAGGGATTCATTCAGAGTGGGAGCAGCGGTAAAGTGTGCAAGTTGCTCAAGTCCATCTATGGACTGAAGCAGGCATCGCGGAGTTGGAACATCTGCTTTGATGATACTGTCAAAGAATTTGACTTTATCAAAAACCCAGATGAACCATGCATTTACAGTAAGATTGTAGGGAGAACCGTGGTATTCCTCGTCTTGTACGTCGATGACATTCTCCTAATAGGAAATAATATTCCTATGCTACAGTCAGTCAAAGGATTCTTGTAACAGAGGTTCTCCATGAAGGACCTGGGCGATGCCAACTACATTCTGGGGATCCAGATCTATCGTGATAGATCAAAGAGGATGTTGGGACTTTCGCAGTCTAGGTACATAGACACCATATTGAAAAGATTCAGTATGGATGATTCTAAGCGCGGTAACCTACCGGCTTGTCACGGAATCACCCTCTCCAAAGAGATGTCTCCCAAGACTGATTTGGAAAGGGATCGCATGTAGATTATACCCTACGCTTCTGCGGTAGGCTCTATAATGTATGCGATGTTATGTACCAGACCAGATGTAGCATACGCATTGAGCGTTGTAAGCCGGTATCAGGCAAACCCAGGGGAGAAGCACTGGATAGCAGTAAAGAACATTCTCAAGTACCTGAGAAGGACTAAGGAGATGTTCTTGGTGTATGGCGGAAAAGACCTCCAGATCGAGGCCTTTGCTGACTCCAGCTTTCAGAGTGACAAGGATGACTCCAAGTCCATGTCGGGTCTTGTCTTTACCCTCAATGGAGGGGCGGTCTGTTGGAAGAGTTCCAAGTAGGACACCGTTGCTGACTCAACGATGGAAGCAGAGTACATAGCTGCTTGCGATGCCGCAAAAGAAGCTGTCTAGATGATGAAGTTCCTCACAGAACTTCAGGTGGTTCCTACCAGTGTTGGTCCAATACCTCTGTATTGCGACAACAACGGCGCTATAGCTTTAGCGAAGGAACCCAGGTCCCATCAGAAGTCCAGACACATCTTAAGGCGGTATCACCTGATCAGGGAGATCGTCGATCGCCGGGAGATCGAGGTAAAGAGAGTAGATATAGAGAATAACATTGCTGATCTATTCACAAAGGCCATTCCTCAGACGCAGTTCGAGAGGCTATTCGAGATGATAGGTATGCGATACGCCAGTACATGGCCCTAGTGCAAGTGGGAGATTGTTAGTGTTTATGCCCTAGAAGGCCATTACTGTATCATACTAGTTTGTATATTACTTAATGGAAGCTTGGGATTTTCACAGTTATATAACAGTCTTGCTAAACATGGTAGTATGCTACTTGGTTTTATCTATCTTAATATGTGAGTATACGTATTGATAGAGCTCTTAGGATCTTGCTTGACTACCAGCGTTGTGATGGCAGTCACACTAGTGGGGGCTGGGTAGTCTACAAGCACATCCTTATTCAGGTCCCTAGTCGTAGGATTATCGAGACATGGCATCGATACTCCGGAGTAGACTAGTGTATACGCTTCTCATCCCAGTTGGGGAGATGGTCTGTCCCATAGCCGTCAGTACGTCGTACTGGAGATAGTATACAGGTGCTCATTAGGTTACGAGTACACCGGACATGACTTACGGGGAACTGTTGGTTGGGATTATACCCGTCGTCAGTTAACAGTTCCCAGGTGACATGAGTACAGCATAGTCCGCAGACTTGATACTGCTACTTCTCCTCGAGTGTGTCCCACTGTTCTTAGATTGCTACCCTACCACGTCTCAAAGGAGTCGTGCAAACAGGTAGCAGTTGGGTACAGTCCCGAGCACTTGGAGGCAGTGGCGGTTAGACAGGATTCGTCTCTCCCGGTATTGGGAGTTGATATCGCGCTGTGTCAGAGAGCCATTACGCAAAGTCCCTGGCCAGGGCAAGCGAGATTTACTGGTAGGTTTTCCAGTAGTTTCTCAAGGTGTAATGGGCTACGCTCCGACACGACTTATACCGCTTTTAGGGGACTGACGCTTGCCGCCCCCTAGGCCCGATATGCGATAGTCTTAGACGAACAGACCGGACTGTACGGAGATTTTCACAGCAGACTCAGTAGGAGTTCGGATGGGTTTCCTCATCGGCCTTCTTATCGACATCTACCTGGGGACCGTTACGTACAGCTAGTGCCGCTTGCGGTCTGTGGTTAAACCCACTGCCAGCGTAGTGTCGAGTATTTAGAGTCCCACACAGAGAGTTTCCCTGCTTCGGGCGAAACGATATAGAGGTCGTATGGTTTTACGACAGGGTTCTGACGCATACGTGTTTTTACGCACGTACGATGTTCGGACAGTTTTTACTAGTCGGCTTTGGTTTAAGCCAGATCTAGTATCGGATTATTGGATTTATACAGTCTAAAGTTTTTCCGTGTTTTTACGGATAGGAGGGGCGTTCCCGTAATTTGTCGGGAAGCTTCTTGAAGCATGGTGACTTGGGGGTTAAGGTGGCATTTGCATTAATTGGATAAGTGAGTCATGGTGTGAATCATACATGGAGTTAATGAATCAATTATGATTTATATGACTCATATGATGAATCACTTAGTGTATTAATGAAACATGATGATATATCATTATTTGTTATTCATTTAATATATATGATATGTTTCATATATACACACATGATCTATTCATCCAAAAGGATTCTCACTCTCACATTCTCTCTCTTCAAGCTCTCCATCTTCAAACCCTAACCCTAACCTCTCATGTGTTAAGATCAAGGGTTAGCTAGACTAATACTTCCATAATCCAACTCTATATCACCTAGGTTGCTTAGATTAGCACTTTGAGTAACCTAGTTACCTCAAGTTAGAGGTTAAGCTTGGAGTAGGAGCTCTCGGGTGGATCGTCTTTGACTCGAGGAGGCCGTTGAGGTGCCGACGTTCCAAAGAGCCTACAAGGAGTGGATGATAGTGATGAAGACCTGAAGGACAAGAAACGTGAGGTATAACTTCGAATCAGAGTAGTTAAACCTTTCGTAGTTTTCTAGTAACGGTTTAGATACGATTCATGCGCTCAAGTCCGTGTTACGAACCTTTGATGATCGTTTTTCATATATTCCGCCTCCCCGCAAGTTCGTGGGGTGCGTGACATGGACTTACAGTTATACCCAGTGCTAGTGTGTTGATGAGTCATTAGAGTCCCCCACAGACAGTTTCCCAAGTTCGGGCGAAACGTTGTAGAGGCCGTATGGTTTTATGGCAGGGTTTGGAAAATGCACGTGCGTTTACACACGTGTCATATTTCGGGAAGATAATACCGGTGGGCTTTGGTTTAAGCCGGATCCGAGTATTATACTGTGTAGATATAATTTCTATGTCTCAGTTGCATTTGTATTCGGTCGTAATACAAATGCGGGTATGTTTATTCTGTTACGGGGTTATCCTGAAATTCGTTTCGGGATCGCTTTTGAAAGTTGCATGTTTCCAGTTTTCTATCAGCCGTATTAAACATTCGGTTTAATACGGATTTATCTTTTCTTGATGAGTGTGGAAGATTCTAGAAGTTTCTAGATGGTGACTAGGATGGTGAGGTGGCTAGTGACTCATTAGTGCATTAATTGTAAAATTAATGCACGATGACTAGGTTAGATGATTCATTTGTGTGCATTTAATGTTAATGCAAGGTGTTAACATGACTCATTCTTTCATTCATTGTTATGGTCACCCTCTCCACTCCTACACTCACCCCCTCCTCCATATATTGGCCGGCCCCCACTTGAGGAGAAAGATGATTGATTTTTGGGAAAAAGATTATAGTTTTGGTTCATGGAAATTTCATATGCCAATTTCTCATTTACCCGATCCAAATGGCAACTTCATTAACCGTTCATCCATAGCTTTGGATGTAACGAGACAAAGTGTTCTACTCATTCTCTATATCAATCTTGGTCATCTCTTTTAGCAAACTTGATGATCGACTTGCCTCGGTTCAGAGGCGGGAGTCCGTTTAAAGATCTGTCGACGTGGTGCCACCTGGACGAGGAGACTGGAGATTCAGGAGATCGGAGCAGCCGCAACAAAGCGTGGGATGATGGTTGAAGACCGAAGGACTCGGATCGTTCGGTATAACATTTCTACCCACTTTGTAGTTTGTTAGTTTAGCTTTAATGGCAGATCCGGGTTATGTTGGAGATAGTGCCCTCATAGTCAATTATTGGATCGCAAGTACGTGATTGCAATGATTGCGGAGGACCTATCCCGGTAGGACAGTCTTACTCGAAATGATAGTATGCTATCTGGTTTGCCTTTATCAGTCGTGTACATGTTCAGGTGACTGATTGCATGTTACACTTTGATAGAGCCCTTAGGATCTTGCTTTACTACCAACAGTATGATGGCGATCATATACGTGAGAGTTGGGTAGTTTATATGCATATCCTTAATTGTGGTCCCTAGTCGTGGGAGTTTCGAGACAGGGCATCGATACTCCGGAGTAGACTAGTGTGTACAGTCGAGACCCCGACGAGGGGCGGTGGCCGGTCTCACAAGCCACTGGTGTCAGTTGGATCACCTAAGATGTATACAGGTGCTCATTGGGTTATGAGTACACCGGACAGGACTCGCCGGGAATCTGCTAGTTAGTATTATATCTACCGTCAGATAGCAGTTCCCTGGTGACATGTGTACAGGTTAGTTCATCGACCTGAGGTCGTCATTTGTCTCGTGTGAGTTCCCACTGTGCTTTGATTTCTACCCTACCACGGCTCAAAGGAGTCGTGCAAACAGGTAGTTTTTGGGTACAGTCCCGAGCCATATGGAGGCACGTGAGCGGATCGGCAGGGGATTCGTCTCTCCCGGTATTGGGGGCGAGATCGTGCTGTGTCTAGGAGAGCCATTACACAAAGCCCACGGCCGTGGCAGGAGATTTACTGGTAGGTACTCCAGTAGTATCTCAGGGTGTTATTGGGCTTCACTCCGACACGACTTATACTGCTATTGGGGGTCTGACGTTGCTAGCCCCCTAGGCAGATATGCGATACTCATTGACGAACGGACCGGACTGTATATACATTGTCACTGTTAGGCTCAGTAGGGTTTTCGGAGGAGTTCGCTCATCGGTCTCCCTTGAGTTCGCTCCTCGGCCACCCTTGAGGTCAGTCCATGGGCAGCCGTTACGCATTGCTAGTGCCGCTGACGGTTTGTGGTTAAACCCACTGCCATGGTGCTGACGAGTCATTAGAGTCCCCCACAGACATTTTCCCAAGTTCGGGCGAAACGTTGTAGAGGCCGTATGGTTTTATGGCAGGGTTCGGAAAATGCACGTGCGTTTACGCACGTGTCAGTTTTCGGGCAGATGATACTGGTCGGCTTTGGTTTAAGCCGGATCCGAGTATTATATTGAGTAGGTATAATATCTTTGTCTCAGTTGCATTTTTATTCGGTCGTAATACAAATGCGGGTATATTTATACAGTTTCAGGGTTGTCCTGAAATTCGTTTCAGGATCACTTTTGGAAGTTGCCAGTTTCCAGTTTTCTATCAGCCGTCTTTTAACATTCTGTTAAAGACGGATTTATCTTTTCTTCAGATATGGTGAGTCATCATTCTAGAAGCTTCTAGAAGTGATGATGAGGCTTAATGAGTCATTCATGATAAGGTGACTAGGTTTATTCTAATTGGTTCCATAATTTGAGTCATCATTTACATTAAAGGATTTTGTTTTGGTTTAGATATTTCCTTCATGATATTTGTGATATGGTCACCTCCCTCCTCCTACGGTCACCTCCCTCCATGAATATATTTGGCCGGCCTCTCTCTCCTCCCTCACTTGATTGATATGAGAAAATTATGGTTGTAAAAGGAAAAGAGTATAGTTTTGGAAGCATAGAAATTTCCCAGTTCATTTCTTGTTCCATTTCATTTCCATCGGCAACTTCATTTACCGATCGTCCACGGACTTGGACGAAGTGAGACAAAGTCATCTACTCATTCTCTACATCATTCTTGGTCGTCTCTTTTAGCAAACTTGACGATCGAGTTGCCTCGAGTCAGAGGCGGGAGCCCGTTTAAAGAACCGATCATGTGGTGCCACCTCGACGAGGATATCGGAGATCGACGAGATCGGAGCAGCCGCAACGGAGCGTGGGATGATGGTTGAAGAACGAAGGACTCGGATCGTTCGGTACAATCTTTCTACACTCTTTACAGTTTGTTAGTTTAGCAATAATGGCAGATCCGGGTTAAAGTATACGATAGCGCCAGTTAAAAGTTTTTTGTTCCGCATTTGGCGTCTGTAGACTGCCGGGGCGCTAGCGTAGACTTACAGTGGTATCAGAGCCTAACCATTTTGCTATACTAACTTGTGCTATTCAAAACTTCGATCGAACCGAAAAACCAAAATTGCAAAATTTCAACCCGACAGTTTCTGTCGATTTTAAACAGTGTCAAAAATTAATTCTGCATATCTTAAAAATCCGTGCAGGGTTTTTTAAGCGTACGGACAAAATTTGGGCACGCAATCTTACCAGAGAGCCGCGGATTAGCGGCCAAACCCATGGTTTGGCCGCCCATCCGCGGCCGTTCTAGAAGATCAGTGAACCAAATTTTTTCTGTGGGTTCCTGTTTGGATTTTGGGGTTTTTGGTTAATATAGTTTGGGCCCAGGTTTTATTACTGTTCTACAGATTTGCGTGGGGCCCACTTCTTGATATATGGTCGATCGAAATTTAAACATGTTAGTTTACAGTGCTTATATTATATCTCCGACCGGGAATGTCATTTGATCGGTAAACCGCGTCCGATTGCTATAGTTCTTTTAGACGGGTTTGCGAACGTGACATTCGCGTTGATGTTCTGTGTTGTGCTGTAATTTTGCGGATTTGTCGTGGTGGATAGCAGTGTGCAATGATAGTACAGTTTGAGTTTATTTGTACATTTGATATTGCGGGGCGAGCGTCCAACTTGTGGACTGCCGTCACTGCCTGTTGTATAATATTCTTTTGGGGCACGACCAGGTTGCGGTCGATGTACCTGTTGTACTATTTTTCATTACTGTACTAGGTTTTGCCCCGAGACGGAGTGCACGGATAGCCGGGTTCGGGAAAGCAACGGGTCCGCATCTCATGGCTTTGAGAGGCAGAGGGTCCCCACTTCAGAATTGGCAGACTATTCGCCGCACTCATAGGGGGTACAGGTTGACCCAAGGAGGGGTGCTCAATTTACCGGATTCCGTGAAGTGCCGGGTGTTCCATTCACTATGCTGTGGGGACTGCCTCGCTTCAGGTTTTGGCGGGTAACTTGCCGCACCCGTAGGGGTCTAGGTTTCATTGCACAGGCTATCCACACGACAGGGGAACGTCGGGTTTCAGCAGCGGCTCTGTGAAACTCGGGGATCCCAGATATCTGTATTGTTCTGTGATGCTTATTACTTTTCTGTAATGTTGCATATTATCACGCCTGGAGCGATTATGTATATTGGTTTATATACTATTAGATGTTGTATATGTTTTACACCCGCGCTAGTCCAGTCCCCGCTCTGTCGTTAGTTAAGTAACCTAACGAGTAATGACGGGACCCAGTGACGAATGCGGATGGCATATACGTACATTTTATTTTCGTTCTTTTCTGGTGTGATCGAATGATGGGACTGCGTTGATTCTGATCAATGCAAAGTTTAAACAAACCTGTATACAGTTGTTGGAACAATTTAAAAAGTGTTATTGCAAAGACGTTTCCTTTTGTTATGCATAGCGGTATTCAGTGGAATATCCTGCACCTCATTCGACGGGGCAAGGGCCGATATCCCTTTACCGGGACCGACCCCTTGGACAGAAGTTTGCGTCAGGGTAATAACTTTACTATAGTCGATTACAAGTTGCTTTGCATAGCGGTATTCAGTGGAATATCCTGCACCTCATTCCACGAGGAAAGAGCCGAGATCCCTTTACCGGGAGTGACCTCTTTAGCAAAAGGTTTTCGCCACTATATTTTAAAAAGCTATCAGGTTCCTTCAGCGATATCAAGTTCACTACGCTAAAGGTTTTTCGCCAAAAACCAGTCGTAGCCCTCCGTCACTTCTTTTGGGTATTTAGTAGTATTCAAGCTATGCATTTTAGCCAAAGTTAAGGCATAGTGTTTGGTAGCTGCTGGGTATTCAATTGTTGCATAGATAGATGAGTCAGTTTGGGACAGTCGTTCTGCCGATTGGCCAAAGTCAGGGGCATGTACGGGTGGGTTCAAATTGACAAGATAGTGACGGGTAGAACTTGGCATGTGACTTATGACACTTTGACCAAAGCCAAGGTTATAAGAGCATGGGGCAAAAATCATATCAGGAGTTTCTAAAGAAACTGAAACTTGCCGAGTATGCGCATACCTTCTGGAGTATGAGTAACGTGGATGCATTCCATCACGTTATCATGCGATGAGAGTTGGATCCCGATTCCCACTGATGAGTTGGTTTACTCTTCGGGTGATCCCGATTGATTCTTCTTTAGGTTTGGAGGAGAATTTGACAGGACAGTGGGAGGTTTCCGGATTAGATAAAGTGATGACCATTCTGATCTAGGATAGAGTGCACGCAGAGTGTTTCTTTTCTCTCTCTCTCTTTGGCAGCGACCTTTGACCGACCCTAGACTATGACTCAGTGACCAGGTTGACCGAACCTTCTTAAAATACTGGCTTTTGGATTGTCTGAGTTGCATAAGTCATTGCCACTCCTTCTTTTACCCTTTGAATTTCTCAGAACACCCGTATTACTACGGATACCCACTTCCATTGGATAGATCCATCGTATGGTTATATACGAACTCGAAGGAACTTCTTCGGGGATGGATCAAGGTTCAGGAGAAATAGAATTGGTTTATTCAGTTGTCTTTTATTATCACCTTCTCTCAGGTTGCGAGAGCTCCTTGGTTTAGGAGAGTACACCTATTACGCCTATTGGATAGTCTTATTCCAAACCATAGGCTGGTGCCGAAAGGTAGGGAATGAAGAAAACCAATTAGCCTAAGTAGGGTGTGCAGAAGGTAATATGTAAAGACAAAATAAAGGGATTAGAAAGAGGGCAAAGTAAATTGCGACTGATATCATTCACGACCAAAACCGCGTACTTCATCGCCACTCCTATTTCACCTTTAAAAGAATAAGGTATTATTTAGTTGTCTTTTATCATCACCTTCTCTCGAGATACGAGTACTCCTTGGTTTAGGAGGGTACACCTATTATGCTTACTGGATAGTCTTCTTCCAAACCATAGGCTGGTGCCGAACGGTAGGGAAGGAAGAAAACCATTTAGCCTAACGATGGTGTACAGAAGGTAACGACTAAAGACAAATAAAGGGATTTGGAGAGATGGCAATAAAATATACGGTTGAAGTCATGAATTGGATTATGGAAGAGGCATTGCTATGAATACCAGGATACCCCTACGAAACATTTTCATGTTTCAGTGCATTGTTAAAGGAAAAACTGTTTTCCCGATTAGACACTTACTCCAAGGGTATGTATTTACCAGGTTTCATTCTCATATCTGTATGGTTTTACAGATGATGAGTGGGAGTAAGATATTGGGAATTAGGTGATTATCCTCATTATATCGGAATTCGTTGTAATTGGTGATATTTGAGGAAATCGCCAGGGTACAGTTTTCCACCTACAACGCACAGGTTTTGAGTTGTTCAACTCAGCGGACTTATACAGAGTATTGTATGTTGTCCAGTGTCCATCAGGACAAAGGGGTAGGTCCTCGTACTATGTTCTGTTTACTTATAACTTCTCTAGTATTTAGACGAGTGTTTCGTAGAAATACAAGGTCTAAGTTTTGAGAAATTGTGGGTATAAGAATAAAGTAGAGAACCAGGTATCACAAGTATCGGGATTCTTCAAAGAGATCGAAGATGTAGATTCTTGTGATTGGTATTCAGATGATAGTGATGGTTTTGAGAAACATGTTTCTCTTTCAGGTTACTCATAATTGGATGGATTCCTAAGTTGAGTAATGCTGATTAGCCTCTTTCCATTAAGTTGATATGCACTGGAGACAGCCGCATGATTTGAATATGGTTCCAAATTAAAATTAGTGCCAAAGTTTCTATATTGGATATAGAATAGTTCGTACCTTAAAAGAAATTAAGGTACGGGGAGTTGTCCAGCTTTTGATTAAAACCAGACTCTGGATAACTCAGGGCACGATTCTGTAATGGCTGTTTGTGGGTTGACCCTGGCTATGACGAGGGTTGATATTCTACCATTTGGAAGATCAATAGTGATATTGTTCTTGACTCGCCACAGTTTTAGTAAAAATGGATCTTTTTCAGAAAACAGTAGTGGGAGTATGGTAGAACTGGAAGTGATTCCAGATCCGCGAACGATTACGGAAAAATTTAATAGGACCTATACATTCAATCAGGATTGACATTCCAATAGCCACTCCGCAGATTTGGTAGGTAACCTCAGACACCCGAGAGGTACTTCGGTAGGCTCAAGGACGGTGACAGGGAGGTTCTTATCTACCAAGACTTGACACTACTGTTGTTCCAGGCTATGAAACCCGGTAGGAGGGTTGTCGTAGTCAGTGGGAGCAGCGGAAGCATAGTGGGCAAGATGCTTATGTCTATTTATAGACTTGAGCAGTTATAGCGGAGATAGATCATCTAATTTTTGATGTGACAGTCATGGGTTTGACTTCAATCAGAATAGGGGATGGATCAGTTAAGAAGGTAGTAGGGTGTGATGTCATGGTATCTGGATGACATACACAGAGTAGGAAGTAAAATTCCTATACTACGATCGGTTGTACTGTGGTCGTCACACAGTTGTTTCTCCAGACAGGATATGGATATAATATTTGACATTCTGGTTTCTAGATCTATGGTTTTAGATCTGGATTTGGGTAGTTTCCCAATGTGGGTACTTTGACAGATATTCTAATGGTTTTTAGAATAGTTGACTCCTAGCATGGTAGTGTACCTGCAGGTGATGGAGTCACCCTCTCTAAAGGTGTCGTATAGACTAAAGGGGAGAGGGATGTGCATGATTGGCAGATCACTTGCTTAGGCAATTGAGTCAATCATGAGATGTCAAGTACCACACCAGATGTTGTTTTTGCACTAGATGCAATAAGTTTGTATTAATCCAATCCTGGAGAAACATAAGGAAGCAGTTTTAGAACATTAGTACATGTTCTATGGATTTGATAACGGCAGCCTCTTTCGGGAGACGGTTATCATTCCAGGCTTCAAAGGTGACATGGATGACAGAGTGATTGTCAGAGTTTTTTAGTTTTCCCTCTGACGAGGGACAGTATTGTGGACAGGTGGTTCCAGAGGATACTGTGGGTGGCATGGTGCCGGATACTGATTAGGTTCAGTGATCCATACAGTCTAAGAAGTTTGGATATGGAGTTCATTTATGAACTAAGGTCCCATCAGATATCCAAACATATTCTAAGACAGGTACTACTCAATTCGGGAGATGGCTTTCTCCGCGAACTTGAGATTTAGAGAGATATTGAAAGATACTTCCAGGCGGATCCACTCACTGAGGCTATTTCTCGAACACAATAGTTTTACAAACGGGCTTTGTGAAACTGATTAGTAGAGGAGTTGGATGTTCGGTTTCACACGGGCTGTGAGTAGTCGACATCGCAATATTAGCCTTGAGTGCAAGTGGGAGATTGTTGGAGATAGTGCCCTCATAGTCAATTATTGGATCGCAAGTACGTGATTGCAATGATTGCGGAGGACCTATCCCGGTAGGACAGTCTTACTTGAAATGATAGTATGCTATCTGGTTTGCCTTTATCAGTCGTGTACATGTTCAGGTGACTGATTGCATGTTACACTTTGATAGAGCCCTTAGGATCTTGCTTTACTACCAACAGTATGATGGCGATCATATACGTGAGAGTTGGGTAGTTTATATGCATATCCTTAATTGTGGTCCCTAGTCGTGGGAGTTTCGAGACAGGGCATCGATACTCCGGAGTAGACTAGTGTGTACAGTCGAGACCCCGACGAGGGGCGGTGGCCGGTCTCACAAGCCACTGGTGTCAGTTGGATCACCTAAGATGTATACAGGTGCTCATTGGGTTATGAGTACACCGGACAGGACTCGCCGGGAATCTGCTAGTTAGTATTATATCTACCGTCAGATAGCAGTTCCCTGGTGACATGTGTACAGGTTAGTTCATCGACCTGAGGTTGTCATTTGTCTCGTGTGAGTTCCCACTGTGCTTTGATTTCTACCCTACCACGGCTCAAAGGAGTCGTGCAAACAGGTAGTTTTTGGGTACAGTCCCGAGCCATATGGAGGCACGTGAGCGGATCGGCAGGGGATTCGTCTCTCCCGGTATTGGGGGCGAGATCGTGCTGTGTCTAGGAGAGCCATTACACAAAGCCCACGGCCGTGGCAGGAGATTTACTGGTAGGTACTCCAGTAGTATCTCAGGGTGTTATTGGGCTTCACTCCGACACGACTTATACTGCTATTGGGGGTCTGACGTTGCTAGCCCCCTAGGCAGATATGCGATACTCATTGACGAACGGACCGGACTGTATATACATTGTCACTGTTAGGCTCAGTAGGGTTTTCGGAGGAGTTCGCTCATCGGTCTCCCTTGAGTTCGCTCCTCGGCCACCCTTGAGGTCAGTCCATGGGCAGCCGTTACGCATTGCTAGTGCCGCTGACGGTTTGTGGTTAAACCCACTGCCATGGTGCTGACGAGTCATTAGAGTCCCCCACAGACATTTTCCCAAGTTCGGGCGAAACGTTGTAGAGGCCGTATGGTTTTATGGCAGGGTTCGGAAAATGCACGTGCGTTTACGCACGTGTCAGTTTTCGGGCAGATGATACTGGTCGGCTTTGGTTTAAGCCGGATCCGAGTATTATATTGAGTAGGTATAATATCTTTGTCTCAGTTGCATTTTTATTCGGTCGTAATACAAATGCGGGTATATTTATACAGTTTCGGGGTTTTCCTGAAATTCGTTTCAGGATCACTTTTGGAAGTTGCCAGTTTCCAGTTTTCTATCAGCCGTCTTTTAACATTCTGTTAAAGACGGATTTATCTTTTCTTCAGATATGGTGAGTCATCATTCTAGAAGCTTCTAGAAGTGATGATGAGGCTTAATGAGTCATTCATGATAAGGTGACTAGGTTTATTCTAATTGGTTCCATAATTTGAGTCATCATTTACATTAAAGGATTTTGTTTTGGTTTAGATATTTCCTTCATGATATTTGTGATATGGTCACCTCCCTCCTCCTACGGTCACCTCCCTCCATGAATATATTTGGCCGGCCTCTCTCTCCTCCCTCACTTGATTGATATGAGAAAATTATGGTTGTAAAAGGAAAAGAGTATAGTTTTGGAAGCATAGAAATTTCCTAGTTCATTTCTTGTTCCATTTCATTTCCATCGGCAACTTCATTTACCGATCGTCCACGGACTTGGACGAAGTGAGACAAAGTCATCTACTCATTCTCTACATCATTCTTGGTCGTCTCTTTTAGCAAACTTGACGATCGAGTTGCCTCGAGTCAGAGGCGGGAGCCCGTTTAAAGAACCGATCATGTGGTGCCACCTCGACGAGGATATCGGAGATCGACGAGATCGGAGCAGCCGCAACGGAGCGTGGGATGATGGTTAAAGAACGAAGGACTCGGATAGTTCGGTACAATCTTTCTACACTCTTTACAGTTTGTTAGTTTAGCAATAATGGCAGATCCGGGTTAAAGTATACGATAGCGCCAGTTAAAAGTTTTTTGTTCCGCATTTGGCGTCTGTAGACTGCCGGGGCGCTAGCGTAGACTTACAGGTTATAGTATACGATAGCGCCAGTCAAAAAGTTTTTGTTCCGTATTTGGCGTCTGTTAGACGGCCGGAGCGCTACCGTGTACTTACAGTGGTATCAGAGCCTCACCATTAAGCTTTACTAACTTGTGCTAACGCGTTTAAAATATCGATCGAACGGATTTTCGAAAACTACAATTTTCAGTGCAAAAGTTTCTGTCGATTTTTAAAAGGGTCTAAAAATTATTTTGAGCATCACAGAAAAATAAGCAGGTTTTTTTAAGAAAACAGAAGAAATCCGATCCTCTGACTCGTCCGTACGGTCGCGGAACCGTCGCCAAAGCCATGCTTTGGCCGCGGATCCGCGGCCATCTTGGAGCTTCAGAGGGTCAAATTTCTTTTGGGGTTTCTAAACTGTGAATTGTGGTTTCTGGTATATTTCTTTTGGGCCCAGATTTTATTACTGTACACCAGATGTACGTGGGGCCCACTTCAGGAAGTTTTGTCGATCGAAATTTTAAACTTGTTAGTATGCAGTAATTACATTATATATCCGACCGGAAATTTCTTTTGAGCGGTAAATTGCGTCTAATTGCTATAGTTATTTTAGACGGGTTTGCGAACGTGACATTCGCGTTGATGTTCTGTGTTGTGTTGTAATGTTGCGGATTTGTCATGGTGGATAGCAGTGTGCAATGATGGTGCTGTTTGGATTTATTTGTACATTTGATATTGCGGGCCGAGCGTCCAACAAGTGGACTGCCGTCACTGCCTGTTTGTATAATATTCTTTTTGGGGCATGACCGGGCTGAGGTCGATGTACCCGTTGTATATATTTTTATTTCTGTACTAGGTTTACCCCGCGACGGAGTGCACGGATAGCCGGGTTCTGGAGGGCAACGGGTCCGTATCTCATGGCTTTAAGATGCAGAGGGGCCTCACTCTGGAATTGGCAGACTATTCGCCGCACTCGTAGAGGGTACAGGTCGACCCAAGGAGGGGTGCTCAAGTTACCGGATTCCGTGAAGTGCAGGGTGGTCCATTCACTTTGCTGTAGGGGGCTGCCTCGCTTCAGGTTTTGGCAGGTAACATGCCGCACCCGTAGGGGTCTAGGTTTCATTGCACAGGCTATCCATACGACCAGGGAAACGTCGGGTTTCAGTAGCGACTCTGTGAAACCCGGGGATCCCAGATTATCTGTATTGTTCTGTGATGTTTATTACTTTTTCTGTAATGTTGCATATTATCACGCCGGGAGCGATTATTGTATATTGGTATATATACTATCAGATGTTGTATATGTTTTACACCCGCACTAGTCCAGTCCCCGCTCTGTCATTAGTTAAGTAACCTAACGGGTGATGACGAGACCCAGTGGCGAATGCGGATGGCATATACGTACATTTTATTTTTCGTTCTTTTCTGGTGTGATTGATTGATGGGACTGCGTTGATTCTGATCAATGCAAAGGAAAACAAACCTGTTTGGCAGTTGTTGGAACAGCTTTAAAAAGTGTTATTACAAAGACGTTTCCTTTTGTTTTGCATAGTGATATTCAGTTGGAATATCCTGCACCTCATTCGACGAGGAAAGAGTCGAGATCCCTTCACCGGGTGTGGCCTCTTTAGCAAAGGTTTTCGCCACTATATTTTTATAAAAAGCTATTAGGTTCCTTCAGCGATATCAAGTTCGTTACGTTAAAGGTTTTTCGCCAAAAACCAGCCGTAGCCCTCCGTCATTTCATATGAATGGTCAGTAGTATTCAAGCTATGTTGGTCTGGCCCTTAGCCAGGACATAGTGATTGGTAGCTGCTGGGGTGTTCACATGTTGCATAGATAGATGTGTTGGTTTGGGACAGTCGTACAGTCTTGTTGGCCCTTAGTCAAGGGCTTGTACGGGTGGGTTCAAATTAACCTGGACAATGACGGGTAGAACTTGGCATGTGACTTATGATGGGTTGGCCCTTAGTCACGATCATAAGAGCATGGGGCAAAAATAATATCGGGAGTTTCTAAAAGAAACTGAAACTTGCCAAGTATGCGCATACCTTCTGGAGTGTGATAACATGAGTGGATTCCGTCACGTTATCATGCGATGAGAGTTGGATCCCGATTCCCACTGATGAGTTGGTTTACTCTTCGGGTGATCCTGATTGATTCTTCTTTTAGGTTTGGAGGAGAATTTGACGGTACAGTGGGAGGTTTCCTGATTAGATAAAGTGATAACCATTCTGATCTAGGTTAGAGTGCACGCAGAGTGTTTCTTTTCTCTCTCTCTTTGGCAGCGACCTTTGACCGACCCTAGACTATGACTCAGTGACCAAGTTGACCGAACCTTCTTAAAATACCGACTTTTGGATTGTCCGAGTTGCATAAGTCATTGTCGCTCCTTCTTTTACCCTTTGAATTTCTCAGAACACCCCGTATTACTACGGATATCCACTTCCATTGAATAGATCCATTGTATGGTTATATACGAACTCGAAGGGACTTCTTCGAGGATGGATTCAGGTTCAGGAGAAATAGAATTGGTTTATTCAGTTGTCTTTTATTATCACATTCTCTCAGGTTGCGAGAGCTCCTTGGTTTAGGAGAGTACACCTATTACGCTTATTGGATAGTCTTATTCCAAACCATAGGCAGGTGCCGAAAGGTAGGGAATGTAGAAAACCAATTAGCCTAAGCAGGGTGTACAGAAGGTAATAACTAAAGACAAAATAAAGGGATTAGAAAGAGGGCAAAGTAAATTGCGACTATTATCATTCACGACCAAACCGCGTACTTCATCGCCACTCCTATTTCACCTTTGTTTTTTTCCCAGTTCGGAAGAAATAGAATAAGGTATTATTCAGTTGTCTTTTATCATCACCTTCTCTCAAGTTGCAAGTACTCCTAGGATTAAGAGAGTACACCCATTATGCTTACTGGATAGTCTTCTTCCAAACCATAGGCTGGTGCCGAACGGTAGGGAAGGAAGAAAACCACTTAGCTTAAAGGGGTGTACAGAATGTAATGAATAAAGACAAATAAAGGGATTTGGGAAGAAGGCAAAGAAATATACGGTTAAAATCATGAATTGGATTTTGGAAGAGGCATTACTATGAATACCAGGATACCCATATGAAACATTTTTTTTGTTTCAGTGCATTGTTAATGGAAAACTGATTTCCCGATTAGATACTTACTCCAGGGTATGTATTTACCAGGTATGATTCTCACATCTGTATGGTTTTACAGATGATGAGTGGGAGTAGGCTATTGGGAATAAGGTGATCATCCTCATTATATCGGAATTCGTTGTAATTGGTGATATTTGAGGAAGTCGCCTGAGTTTATGCTAGACGGCATGTATTTGGTTTTGAATATCCGTTGTTGTGCACCAATTTCAAAATGATATATCTGTACGTTTATTTTTATAAAGTGAGATATAATTTTTTGAAATTATGTATGTGACATTTACCTATATCAGTTGACGATTGGGTAAGGAGCATTGAATAACGGAGTAGTTCTTAACTATAAGTACAGTTTTCAACCTACGATGCACAGGTTTTGAGTTATTCGACTCAGCGGACTTATACAGAGTATTGTATGTTGTCCAGAGTCCGTCAGGACAAAGGGGTTGGTCGTCGTACTATGTTCTGTTTACTTATGACTTCTCTAGATTTTAGACAAGTGTTTCGCAGAAATACAAGGTCTAAGTTTTGAGAAGTTATGGGTATAAGAATAAAGTAGAGAACCAGGTGTCACAAGTATCGGGATTCTTCAAAGAGATCGAAGATGTAGATTCTTGTGATTGGTATTCAGATGATAGTAATGGTTTTGAGAAACTTGTTTCTCTTTCAGGTTACTCATAATTGGATGTATTCCTAAGTTGAGTAATGCTGATTAGCCTCTCTCCATTAAGTTGATATGCACTGGAGACAGCTGCATGATTTGAATCTGGTTTCAATTAAATAAGTGCCAAAGGTTTCTATATTGGATATAGAATAGTTCATATCTTAATGATGTTAAGGTACGATGAGTTGTCCAGCTTATGCTTAAAACCAGACACTGGATAACTCAAGGCACGTTTCTGTAATGGCAGTTTGTGGGTTGACCCTGGTTATGACGAGGGTTGATTTTCCATCTGGAAGATCAATAGTGATATTGTTCTTGATTCGCCACAGTTTTAGTAAAATGGATTTTTTCAGAAAACAGTAGTGGGAGTATGGTAGAACTAGAAGTGATTCCAGAACCGCAAACGATTACGGAAAATTTAATAGGATCTATATATTCAATCAGGTTTGACGTTCCATTAGCCACTCCGCAGATATGGTGGGTAACCTCAGACACCCGAGAGATACTCCGGTAGCTTCAAGGACGGTGACAGGGAGGTTCTTGTTTACCCAGACTTGACACTACTGTTGTTCCAGGCTATGAGACCCGGCAGGAGGTTAAGTATAGCGTCGTTCTAAACTAGTTTTAGAAGTGCACGTATATATTATTCTGCCAGAGGGTTGTCGTAGTCAGTGGGAGCAGCGGAAGCATAGTGGGCAAGTAGCTTATGTCTATTTATAGGCTTGAGCAAAGATAGCGGAGATAAGATCATCTATTTTTGATGTGACAGTCATGTGTTTGATTTCATCAGAATAGGGGATGGATATGTTAAGGAGGTAGTAGGGTGTGATGTCCTGGTATTTGGATGACATACACAGAGTAGGATGTAAAATTCCTATACTACAATCGGTTATACTGTGGTCGTCACACAGTTGTTTCTTCACAAAGGATATGGATATAATATCTGACATTCAGGTTACTGGATCTATGGTTTTAGATCTGGATTTTGGTAGCTTCCCAATGTGGGTACTTTGACAGTATTCTAATAGTATTTTAGAATAGATGACTCCTGGCATGGTGGTGTACCTGTAGGTGATAGATTCACCCTCTCTAAAGGTGTCTTACAGACTAAAGGGGAGAGGGATGTGCATGATTGGCAGATCACTTGCTTAGGCAATTGAGTCAATCGTGACAAGTCAAGTACCACACCAGATGTTGTTTTTGCACTAGATGCGATAAGTTAATATTAATCCAATCCTGGAGAAACATAAGGAAGCAGATTTAGAACATAAGTGAATGTTCTACGGATTTGATGACGGCAGCCTCCTTCGGGAGATGGTTATCATTCCAGGCTTCAAAGGTGACATAAATGACAGAGTGATTGTCAGAGTTATAGTTTTCCCTCTGACGAGGGACAGTATTATGGACAGTTGGTCCAAGAGGATACTGTGGGAGGCATGGTGCTGGATACTGATTAGGTTCAGTTATCGATACAGTCTAAGAAGTTTGGATTTGGAGTTCATTTATGAACTAGGTCCCATCAAATATCCAGACAGATTCTAAGACAGGTATTACTCAATTCAGGAGATCCCTTTTTCCGCGAACTTGAGATTAAGAAAGACATAGAAAGAAACATCAGGGAGGATCCACTCACTGAGGCTATTTCTCGAACACAATAGTATTACAAACGAGCTTTGTGAAACTGATTAGTAGAGGAGTTGGATGTTCGGTATCACACGGGCTGTGAGTATGCGACATCGCAATAATTAGCCTTAAGTGCAAGTGGGAGATTGTTGGATATAGTGCCCTCAAAGTCAATTATTGGATCGCAGGTACGTGATTGCAATGATTGAGGGAGGACCTATACCAATATGATAGTCTTGCTCAAGATGATAGTATGCTATCTGGTTTGTCTTTATCATCATATGCATGCTTTAGTTCACTATTGCATGTTGATAGAGCCCATAGGATTCTTGCTTGACTGCCAGCAGTATGATGGCGATCATATACGTGGAAGCTGGGGTCTATAAGCACATCCTTAAAGTGTCCCTAGTCGTAGCAGTTTCGAGACAGGGCATCGATACTCCAGAGTAGACTAGTGTATACAGTCGAGACCCTGACGAGGGGCGGTGGCCGGTCTCACAAGCCATTGGTGTTAGTTGGTTCACCTAAGATGTATACAGGTGCTCATTGGGTTTTGAGTACACCGGACAGGACTCGCCGGGAACTTGCTAGTTGGTATTATACATATCGTCAGATAGTAGTTCCCAGGTGACATGTGTACAGGTTAGTCTGTCGACCTGAGATCATCATTTGTCTCGTGTGAGTTCCCACTGTTCTTTGATTACTACCCTACCACGCTCAAAGGAGACGTGCAAACAGGTTTTAGTTGGGTACAGTCTTGAGCCACATGGAGGCAGTGAGCAGATCGTCGGGGATTCGTCTCTCCCGGTATTGGGGGTTGATGTCACACAGTGCACGGGTGGCCATCACTAAAAATCCTCGGCCGGGGTAGTGGAGAATTATTGATTTGGATCAGTAGTTTCTCAGGTGGTGATGGGCTTCATACCGACACAAATTATCGCGTTATTAGGGGTCTGACTTTATCCACCCCCTAGACTCGATATGCGATACTCTTAGACAAACGGACCGGACTGTACGGGTATTGTCACTGTCAGGCTCACTAGGGTTTCTGGATGAGTTCACTCGTCAGCTTCCCTTCCAATCAATACATAGGCAACCGTTACGTACAGCTGGTACCTCTGACGTGCTAGTGGTTATACCCAGTGCCAGTGTGTTGATGATTCATTAGAGTCCCCCACAGACACTTTCCCAAGTTCGGGCGAAACGTTGTAGAGGCCGTATGGTTTTATGGAAGGGTTCGGAAAATGCACGTGCGTTTACGCACGTGTCATATTTCGGGCAGATAATACCGGTGGGCTTTAGTTTAAGCCGGATCCGAGTATTATACTGTGTAGATATAATTTCTTTGTCTCGGTTGCATTTGTATTCGGTCGTAATACAAATGCGGGTATGTTTATATTGTTACGGGGTTATCCTGAAATTCGTTTCGGGATCGCTTTTGGAAGTTGCCTGTTTCCAGTTTTCTATCAGCCGTATTAAACATTCGGTTTAATACGGATTTATCTTTTCTTGATGAGTGTGGAAGGTTCTAGAAGTTTCTAGATGGTGACTAGGATGGTGAGGTGGCTAGTGACTCATTAGTGCATTAATTGTAAAATTAATGTATGATGACTAGGTTACATGATTCATTTGTGTGCATTTAATGTTAGTGCAAGGTGTTAACATGATTCATTCTTTCATTCATTGTTATGGTCACCCTCTCCACTCCTACACTCACCCCCTCCTCCATATATTGGCCGGCCCCCTCTTGAGGAGAAAGATGATTGATTTTTGGGAAAAAGATTATAGTTTTGGTTCATGGAAATTTCATATGCCAATTTCTCATTTACCCGATCCAAAAGGCAACTTCATTAACCGTTCATCCATAGCTTTGGATGTAACGAGACAAAGTGTTCTACTCATTCTCTACATCAATCTTGGTCATCTCTTTCAGCAAACTTGATGATCGAGTTGCCTCGGTTCAGAGGCGGGAGTCCGTTTAAAGATCTGTCGACGTGGTGCCACCTGGACGAAGAGACTGGAGATTCAGGAGATCGGAGTAGCCGCAACATAGCGTGGGATGATGGTTGAAGACCGAAGGACTCGGATCGTTCGGTATAACATTTCTACCCACTTTGTAGTTTGTTAGTTTAGCTTTAATGGCAGATCCGGGTTATAGTATACGATAGCGCCAGTCAAAAGTTTTTGTTCCGCATTTGGCGTCTATTAGATGGCCGGGGCGCTACCGTGTACTTACAAGTTCATGTAGGTATCTTTTAAGTGACCATCTCGTGCCACGCTATACATTCCGTACCAATCTACTCCGTTATCCCTGCGTAATGTATTATATAGATTATATTAACAAGTATTGCCGAAACCATAGATACAAATTGTTCAAGTAGTCAGATTCAGAATGTAATCTTGTATTCAAGTAGTCATGTCAAGTTATAACCATGGTTCAGTCAAGTCAGGTCAGGTCAAGTATTCAGGTTTGATATTGATGTTTGAATTCAAGTATTCAGGTTCATGTTCAAGTATTCATGTTAGACTTTGGATTTATGTTTGAATTGGACTCTGATTTGAGTTTGGATTCAGGTTTGAGTTAGACTCAGACACTTGTAACTGATTTAGATCCTGAACTAGGTTCGGGAGTCATCTGTAACTACTGCACATGGACGGCAGGATTTGTGTCTTTTTCCAAGATAATTACTATTGATAACTCCGTTAAGTTTTCTACCTTAAATAGGCAAGCACTCACTTTCTCCGGCTCTCCGGGACTCAATAGAATTGATCCCGCTTAAACCTATATTTACTAAAGTTCTTAAATACATAGCTTGGAAAGTTCATGGTATTTTATTATAAAACTTGTCTTTTGTTGGTATCTTGATGGTATTTTAGTGAAATTTGTAATTCTTTTATTTTAAAAAATGTAAGTTTATTATATTTTGAAAATATATGGATTTTGTAATTTTTATATAATTATTAAAAATTTATATTTTATTTAATTAGAAAAATGCGTTTTTCTTAAAAACCGTATTTAAAATGTTTCGAGACCAAATGCTCCGTGAGAAGGTCCCCATCTCGCTCTACTAACCCAAGGATATGCGAAATTCCGCACCATCCAATAGCGGGTCCCCTGAAAACGGTTGTAGAGGTATAATCGCAAAGGAATTTGATGGATTTTGAAATCTGGATTTTATAGTAAATGGTAGTTTAATGTAATATTTTATTTGTAACAAAAATTCATATAAAAGAGGTATCGTGCTATTGAACCATGTGTGTATGTGAGGGGTAGGTCGTTACCTTGTGATGTTTTCCTAAAGGTATTGTTTTAATAAACTAAAAGAGATGATATTTAAAGTTCATGGTATTTAAATGAAAACTTAAATTAAAGTTATTTTACATGAGAATTTTAATGAAATTTTGATTCTAAATATTAGGGTTTAAGGTTACAAGTATAGTGTAAAATATTGGTTGATCAAAGAATGAAGATAAGAAGTTTTCTAGGGTTTAGAAAAAGGATATCGGTATTAACTCCACTTACCGATATGAGTTTTGAAATAAATTTTTAAAGAAGAGAAGTGAAGATTAGAATGGACTTACTAGTTGATTAATTTAAAAAAAGGTAGAAGAGGGAGGGTTGAACTTCGTGGCATCGCAGAAGAGCCGGAATAGCTTCGTTTTTTCATCGGAAATTGACTGCTTGCTAACTCTACTTGTACTTCACTTGTACTTAAAGAATTTTTGAGAGTTTTGGCTAGAAATTTCAGAATGACGTTGATCCAAAGTGTGGGGTGGTATTTATAGTGTAGAATTAGGGTTTTGGAATTAAAATAGTGATTTAAAATGCATTAAAAAGATGATAAATTGGGAATTGAAGGGGCTCTGTTTGATTGCAGAGGAGTTAGGGGTAGGGGAAGAGTCGAGTGTGCAAATCCCGGGGCTTATTTTCCTCGGTTCACCATACCGGTCTATATGGGCTTTCCGTCGGCCGATTTTGGGAGACGGGTCTCTGGATTGATGCCATGTGTACTACTCAGTGTTTAAACCCTTTTGAACATGTTTGATTTTTTTTTCTGACTTTTCATTTTTATGTGTATTGCACGTGTAAACTTTTGGGCTTCCAAAAAGTTGAAAAGAAAAATCAGAAAAAATAATGTGTCTGATGGGGATCGAACACATGGGCTACGTCACAACAGTGCAAAGGTTTTACCAGTGAACTACAAGTTATTTCTTGCTATTATTTAACAAAATTAACTTATAACTCAATTTTTAGGATGTATAACTCATTTCTATATAGTAAACTGGAAAATTCCGTACAGTAAATTCAGAGTCGTTACATTCTACCCTCCTTATAAAAATTTCGTCCTCGAAATTTACATTTACATAGGGACTAGTTTACAAATAAGTGAGGGTATCTTGCACGCATGTCTTCCTTTCGTTCCCACGTTGATTCTCCTGGTGAATCTTTTCTCCACATCACTCAGAATAAGTTTACTTCCTTGTTCCGCAGTGTTTTCATCTTTCGGTCCAGGATCTCAACGGGTTGTTGCTCGCAAGTCAGGTCAGTTTGGACTGTGAGCTCCGAGTGATCAAGGATGTGGCTGGGTTCGCTCATATATTTTCGTAGCTGGGATATGTGGAACACATTGTGCATTCCTTCCAATGAGAGTGGTAGTGCCAAACGGTATGCCACTTCTCCAACACGTTCGAGTATGTCGAACGGTCCTATGTATCCTGGACTGAGCTTACCTCTCTTGCCAAAGCGGATCACTTCTCGGTTTGGAGAGATCGTTAAGAAAATATGGTTTCCAGGTTGGAACTCCAGATGTCGATGCTTTGCATCAGCCCGATGTTTCTGTCGATCTTAAGCTATGCGCATTCTTTCCCTGATTGTGTGAACTACGTCCACAGTTGCTACGATCATCTCTGATCCATGGAGTTCACGATCTCCGATGTCATCCCAACTTAGTGGTGAACAACACTTCCTTCCGTAGAGTGCTGCAAATGGTGTCATTCCGATACTCGCCTGATAGCTGTTGTTGTATGAAAACTCCATAAGGTGTAGGTGATCTTCACACGAACCTCTGAAGTCTAACATACAAGCTCTTAGCATGTCCTCCGGAATCTGAATTGTTCGCTCGGATTGTCCGTCTGTTTGTGGATGGTAAGCCGTGCTGAAGTTCAAACTCGTTCCCAGGATAACATGCAGACTCTGGCAAAATTGTGATCGGAATCTGGTATCACGATCGGAGACGGTGCAAACTGGTACTCCATGTAATCTCACAATCTCCTATATGAGTTCATGGGTATCAATATAGTACATTTTGAAGAGTTAAATCTTACTTTAGATTCATGCTTACCTCCATGTACTTCTTTACTAACGTCTCGGTAGATTGGCCAACTCGAAATGGGATGAAATAAGCTAACTTGGTGAGTCGATCCACAATAACCTATACTGCGTCGTTACCTTTCATGCTGCTAGGAAGGGCAGTCATAAAGTCCATGGTGATGTGCTGCTATTTCTATTCTGGGATTGGTAACGGCTGAAGTAGACCAGCAGTTATGTGATATTCAGCCTTTACTTGCTAACACACCAAACACTTGGCTATGCTCCTTACTACTTCGCGCTTCATTCCATGCCACCAATAGTGTTGTCGTAGATCCTTGTAAATCTTGGTACTACCGGGGTGTACAGAATAAGGAGAGCTGTGAGCTTCTTTCATCAACTCTTCTCGAACTGGATCGTGTGGCACACACAATTGACTTCCATATCTCAAGGATCCATTTTCGTGGATGATGAAGTCAGTTCGAAGTCTACTTTTTACTTGTTCTCGGATCTTTTGTAGCTTGTCATCACTTGCTTGAGCTGCCTTGTTCCCCTCCGAAAGACGCGCAAGACAGACGTCTTACCTGAAATTCGGGGCAGATGCTAATTGGTGCTATCCGTCCACCTGTCCGAAGTTGCCAAGTTGATTTATGGCACCATGTATCGAAGGTTTAAACGGATGCGGCCGATGTAGCAGACTTCGTCAGATTCCCCCTCGTCTGAGGGGTTTTTGATTGTGGGGACGCTCTTCCCTGCAGGCGCAAGCCCCTGCAGTTAATTACGCTACCGCATCGCGGTAACAACTTTCTCCTTCTCCAGCTGGTCACTTCGTGTCGTGGGTGTTTTTTTTTTGTGGTTGCCCGTGGATTGTATACGGAGACTAATTTATGTGGTCGTCCGTAGGACGTGGATTAGTCCAAATCCGTATTTTCTTAGATTTGAGTTTGGGGTTTTGGTTTAAGGATACGTTAGTCTAATTTAAGACTAAAATCAACTTAACGGGATCGTTTAGATCCAACAAAAGAGCATTTGGGCTCTATTGTTTAGTTTAGGGACATTACGGTCGATTACCAGTTTAGGGACATGGTGGTCCATGGAATGTATGGCCGTCGGGACCCGTCACCTCTCTGATGACGTTGAAGGATTACAACGACAGATATCAGAAGAGTTCAGAGATATACCATTGAAACAAAGTTGGTTGGGAGATCTATAGTCCAATTTGGGACTAAAGTCTGTTTGAAGGTTTATGAGCATATAGGCTCAGTTGAACATTTTATTGTTCTGGCTATTGAGCCTTTATTTGGGCTCGGCCCTTTTATTAATGCATAGCATTAGGCCCTGTATTTAAATGCATAGCATTTATATTTGGTCTGTTAGACCTTTACTTGGGCTCTGCCCTTTTAAATAATGCATAGCATTTATATCTGGCCTGTTAGGCCTTTACTTGGGCTCTGCCTTTTTAAATAATGCATAGCATTTTAGTGGTCTGATAGTGCGCCACGTGGCTTGTCAGGCGCTTTGCGCCAATTAAAGAGCATAAGGCGCTAGTGCATGTAGAGGTGACACCTGTCATGCTCTACGCTAAGCGCAAGTCTGTTAGCGCACTGCGCTGCGCCAGTGAATGACACATGGCGCGCTCTGGTGCAGTGTGACATCCCAAGAGCGCAGTGCGCTGTATTTAGGAGCGCAAAGCGCAGATTGTTCTGTGATTGACACGTGGCTCTCTCTGGCGCAGTGCGCCAATCCAAGGAGCGCAAAAGCGCATTTCAAAAGTGCAAGGCACTGTCCAATAGTGCAGAGCATCTTGATCCAATTCAGATCAAAGAAACAAGTTTTTCTTGTTCTCAAGAAATAGGTTCTACCTCAAGATTCAAGAACCAATGGTTCATCAAAAGGCTGTGCCTTTATAGATCAAAAGATCTAGGAATGAAGTAAATTACTTCTTTAATTTTTTTTGTGATTAGATCTTTCTGATCTTTTTCTTTTTATTGAAGATCTTGATCTTGTTCTTAGATCTTTGATCTTTTTAGAAGAGATTCTTCTTTTTTAATGAGATGATTTCATCTCTGTTCTTCAAGAATCAAATTCTTTACGTTTAAAGATGAAGAAGATGATCTTCTTTCTTCAAAGCCTTGCCTTTCTTCTTTTTGAGTTTTTCTCTCAATTTTTGCAGAGGGTTCTCTCTCTTCTGTATCTCTGTCTGTATGTATGAGACTTGGAGTCTAGGGGCCTTTATATAGGGCCAATTAGTTTGTTAAGTTAGTTACAGAGATCTTTCTCTGATTGATCTGAGGATATTTCCCCACCGTTGGATCTTTGATCCTAAGGCCTCTGTTTTACAGAAGATAATCTTCTTATTTTAATAAGATTGGAAAGATCTTTCTAGAATTTTAATTATGATTAATTAATAATTTATTATTTAAATTCCAGTGCTGGCGCAATTGGCGCTAGCGCACCTGCGTTTGACACGTGGCGCGCAGCGCAACTGCGCCTGCGCTTGACACGTGTCGCGCAGAGCGCAGCGCAGCTGCGCTAGCGCGCCTGTGTTTGACACGTGTCGCGCAGAGCGCAGCGCAGCGCTGCTGCGCTAGCGCGCCTGTGTTTGACACGTGGCGTGCAGCGCAGAGAGCAGCGCAACTGTGCTAGCGCACCACTGTTTGACACGTGTCGCGCAGCGCAGAGCGCAAGTGATCTGAAGCGTTGCTTCATTTATTTTAAATTTTGAATTTTTAAAACAGAGCCTTGCTCTGATTGGGGGTGCGCTACCTTGGACGCATCGCTCCTTGAGCTGGCGTGTCTGCTTTTGACACGTGGCGCACAGCGCGCCGCGCAAGGAATCTGAAGCGTTGCTTCAATTTTTGAATTTTGAAATTCAAAACAGAGCTTTGCTCTGATTGAGGAAAACAAATGCCCCCCCCCCCCCCCCCCGCCGTTGCGCTTACGTGGCCCCAAATGTGAGCGCAGCGGTGGCAACATTTCAGCCGTTGGATCGACTTTTGGAAGTTGAAACGGCTCTCATTGCCTGTAAATAGGACCTTTGGTCGCTTAGATGATTTTCATCTCCTCCTTGAGAATTATCTTTTATTCAGAGCATTGCTCTTAAGCTTTAAGAACTTTTTAAGAGTAAAACTATGTTAAAACTTAGGTATAGTTTAAAATTCTTAAGAAACCAGGGTTTTACCCATTAACACAGCTTTGCTCTTTATAGATCTTTGATCTAAAGAGAAACATTTTAGGGTTCCAATAATAGAGCTTTTACTCTCTAAAAGGATTTTATTTATAATTTCTTGATTCATTAATGGAGCTTTGCTCCTTTTAAATCATATAGCAGAACTCTTAAGAGTTTTTCATGGATCTTTGAAGATTAAAAAATGGGATTTTATTTTTTTTGATGAATTATATCATCTTTTCAGAGCAAAGCTCTCAATGTTCTCGAGGGATTTCTTTAAATTCCTTTCACAACTGATTTTGACAGGTGTCACTCCTGTCTGTAGAGCATTGCTCTCGAGGAGTTTAATTTCCTGTGCCTGTTTTGAATCAAAAATTGCTTAATCGGTCTGTCTGCTGATTTTGTTGATTTTCTTTTACAGGAGTAATGGACGCCCACATGTACGATCTCGACGAGATTATCTCTTACGGAGACATCTGCCGACTCGGCCGTTCCCAGAATCGAGAATTCACAAACGCCGAGTGTGCCAAAATTATAGGTCGCTTTGACGCATACAATGGTCAACTGCTTCCTCGGCGTTCCCCTCTTCTGAAGCTTATTGTGGGAGCGATCTGGGTAGCGCTCCCTTTATTCTGTACCGGCGTTCCACTTGGAGCATTGGATGCCGCTGAGGATAACGTGCACTCGGTGTATCTGATGAACCTAATCTCGACGAGACGGCGAGACTATCTTGTCGATCTCCTGCACCAGGCTTTTCAACAGTCTGCCATACTTGCTGCCTATCGGAGGGAAGAGGACATCCGTGAGGATCCTGACGCTTGTGATCGTGAAAGAAAGCATACTAGGATGGTTCGAAAGGCCTGGTAGATTCTGGACAAGGTCACTTTTGAATTCCTCAATCCATGCCCTGGGTCTGAGGTTTTGCCGTTGTAACCATCTCGATAATGTTTTTGTTTACTGCTTTCATAATTGTAAGAAATTTTTCGCAGTATGAATGGCAAATTTCTTATTTCAACATGTTTTATTTTATGTACTAAATCTTTTGCACATGCCTGGATGAGTATGCCTCGGACGCTTAATTAAATGCAGCTCAGATGTTCTTTCTGTCGCTTTCTTCTCCTTGCTGTGTTGTTGCCATGTGATTTTTGCAAGTGTGGTATGTAAATAGTATATAGCTGTCAATCTTGTGCTCTTTGTGGTGATGGCTTAGAAAACAGGGTTAGGATCTGTCACCTAAGACTTTTCAACTTTATGAGCCGTGAGGGTCTCATAAAGAATTTTCTCCCTGCCGGTCGAGAGGATCCCGTAGGTGTAATTTCTCCTTAGGGGTCGTGAGGACTCCTAACTGCGTTTTCTCTTAAGAGTCGTAAGGATCTCATCAGAGAATTTTTCCTCTTACAAGTCGAGAGGACTCGTAAGTGGTTGTTTCCCTCCTTGTCGAGATCCGACTTTGGAGAGTGTGGTCCGTGAATAGTATGCAAGAGTCCATTTTGGACCGACTTGCAGGGCCCCAGTGCTTAGGAAACAGGTTTTTTAGTCCCCGCTGCCTAAGGCTTTTCCTCATGAGCCGAGACGAATCGAGCATTTCTCGCAAGAATATCCTAAGGTCACAGTTAACCTCTGCTCTTTACGACAGAGGTCCGTTAGGGTCTGTGGTATTAGGGTTTTGTCCGTCGTACCGTCGCGTTGGCTGATGTATTCCTCGATAGGCAATCTTGATGTTCGAGTAGCCTTACGACTGTCATGTCTCTGATCCCTTCGGGGGCTGGACAAGACGTCTTCAAGCAATCCTCCTAGGCAGTTTGACCGTCGGAAGAGCAAGCGTTAGGAATTTTGCCATGCCGCTTTTTACTTGAGGTTAGGCTCATTTTGGAGAGCCCCGATGAGTCATAACCACTCCGCACTGGTGTGGGATGATCTCCGACGGTCTTTCAGGTTTTATATGAGTTGCCGTCAAGACCCTGAAGCTAGGAATTTGGCCTTTGCTTCGTTTGCTGGCATTGCGTCTGCTGTATCGAGACGAATGTCGCGGTTGTCTTTAGGTTGCTGGTGAACCGTCGAGGTTTGGAACTAGGGATTTTGCCGTGGCTCCGTTGTTTGATTGTCGCGTATGAATCCCGCTGGAAGAAGAACGCTGTGGTGACATCTCATCTGTTGTATCGAGACGAACGTCGAGGCGGTGACCACTCCATGTGGGATGATCTCCGGTGGTCTTTCAGGCTTTATATGAGTTGCCGTCAAGACCCTGAAGCTAGGAATTTGGCCTTCACTTCGTTTGCTGGCATTGTGTCTGCTGTATCGAGATGAATGTCGCGGTTGTCTCTAGGTTGCTGGTGAACCGTCGAGGTTTGGAATTAAGGATTTTGCCGTGGCTCCGTTGTTTGATTGTCGCGTCTGAATCCCGCTGGAAGAAGAACGCTGTGGTGACATCTCATCTGTTGTATTGAGACGAACGTCGAAGCGATGACCACTCCATGTGGGATGATCTTCGGTGGTCTTTCAGGCTTTATATGAGTTGCCGTCAAGACCCTGAAGCTAGGAATTTGGTCTTCACTTCGTTTGCTGGCATTGCGTCTGCTGTATCGAGACGAATGCCGCGGTTGTCTCTAGGTTGCTGGTGAACCGTCGAGGTTTGGAACTAGGGATTTTGCCGTGGCTCCGTTGTTTGATTGTCGCGTCTGAATCCCGCTGGAAGAAGAACGCTGTGGTGACATCTCATCTGTTGTATTGAGACGAACGTAGAGGCGGTGAGCACTCCATGAGGGATGATCTCCGGTGGTCTTTCAGGCTTTATATGAGTTGCCGTCAAGACCCTGAAGCTAGGAATTTGGCCTTCGCTTCGTTTGCTGGCATTGCGTCTGCTGTATCAAGACGAACGTCATGGTAGTCTCTAGGTTGTCTGGGAACCATCGAGATTCGGAACTAGTGGACTTTGCCATGGTTCCGTTGTTCTGACCCTGGGGTCGTTTGTTGACGTCGCAACTGCATCCTGCTGGAATGAGGAGGAATGTTGTCATGGGTCTTCAGGCTGTGGATGTGGCCGTCGAGACTTGGCTCTCTATCCGATGGAGCCTGGTGGGATGATATGGTTCCCTTTTTGTTTGTGCCCCTGGATCGTATACAGGTATTGATGTGAATCGCCTTTGTAGGGCAAAAGTTTCATTTCATATGTTTTTTTTCCGCGATGCTCTATCATTTCAGCTTTTATATCGCGAAGGTCGCGATTGCCCAATCCTTTCGGCTATTTTTCACGGTGCCTAATCATTTCGGCTATTTATTTTATTTTTACTCGCTCCTTTTTATTGCGAGTTGCCCAATTATTTTGGCTATTTTGCATGTATACATTTTTTTACTTGTTGATTTTGTTGCAAGTTGCCCCATCATTTCGGCTATTTCGTATGCATGTGTGGCTCGCTGGCTTTCCGCTGCAAGCCTGGAACTAGACACCAATTTCGGCATCAGCGCCGCTACTACTGGGATATTTCCTGGAGCAAATCATCATTTGCCTCTGTCGATGTCGAATAAAGGTGGCTTAGCAAACAGGGTTAGGATCCCGTCGACTAAGGCTTTTGACTTCATGAGCCGTAAGGGTCTCATAAAGGTATTTCTCCCTACGAGTCGTGAGGATCTCGTAGGTGCGTTTTCTTCTTAGGAATCGTGAGGATTCCTAAGCGTGTGTTCTCTTATATGTCGTAAGGATCTTACAAGTGTGGTTTCTCCTTATAAGTCGAGACGACTTACAAGTGTTTGTTCACCGTGTGAGCATATCCCTAGTCGCTGGTAGGACTCTGTTAGTGAAATGTTCATTCGTGCCCGTGGATTGTAAGGCAGTATCGAACCGCTTGTAGGGCAGTATCGGAGGTGGTGGGGGTTGCTTAAGAACAGGTTCAGGTCTCCATAACTTAAGACTTTCAAATCTCATGAGCCATGAGGGTCCCATAAGAGAGTTCTCTTTATGAGTCGTGAGGATCTCGCAAGTGTAATTTATCCTTAGGAATCGTGAGGATTCCTAAGTGTATTGTTCCCTTGTGAGTCGTAAGGATCTCACGCAGGTGGTTTTTCCTCACAAGGTCGAGAGGATCCTGTAAGTGTCTTTTAACGAGGTTGCGTCCTTTCGAGTTTTCACAAACACCCGCCGGTAGCCCTGCTGTTGTTACTCACGGAGCCCTTTCGGGTTTTCATCCATGCCCATTTTGCTTATGGACATACCGTTTTTTTTAACGAGGTTGCGCCTTTTCGGGTTTTCACAAACACCCGCCGGTAGTCCTGCTGTTTTTACTCACGGAGCCCTTTCGGGTTTTCATCCGTGCCCATTTTACTTATGGACATACCGTTCTTTTTTTTTATTCCTTTTTTTTATCAGCTTTGGGACGTTGCAATCCATCGTAGTTTATCAACGTCTCGGTCAACGGCTAGTTTTAGGACATAGTGGTCCGTCGTTAGTTTAAGGACGTTTCGGTCCGCCGTCGCCGTATTTGAGGCAAATCTCTAGTTTACTGACTTCTCGGTCTATGGGGCTTTCCCTATGAATAAGCATGATGCCCCCAGCATATCCATTTTTTTTGGAGCATGTAGTTGCGGCGGGCTCACCTTCCAGTTTTCGGACAGCGCGAACTTGCCCTGTTGGTATTGGTCTTCAACCCAGTTTTTGAAGACATAGCAGTTTTCGATCGGATGGCCCAATACTTGGTTGTAAGGGCAGTAATTAGGATTGTTGACATCATTCAGTTGTAGCTGGTGTTTCAGCTCCGGTAGAGTGATAAGCCTGTTGCGCACTGCTAGTTCGAACAGCCTCCTTGTTTCATCCCGGGGAAACGAGTAAGGACGTTTCAACTTCTCATAGAAGGGGTTGCAGCTTGTTGTTTTGGCGAACAACCGGTCTAGGGCCACTCGATTGTTGTTGAGTGTTGGCGACGAGGCCGTTTTTCCCTTTCCTTTATCCTTTTTGTTAGATCCCTTGTTTGCGGGTCCGAGATTCTTTCCGGGCAGCGTGCAATTGCACGGATGAATGTTCTTGCAGCTCCTCAATTCTTTCGTTTCAGAGATGGATTCCTTGAAGAGAGGACCGAGGGCTACTTTTTCGTCGGAGTCGCTCCCGAAGGTGAGAACTCGCAATTCCCCGGGATCAACCCTATGACAATTGCCGGCAACTCTTTTACGCTCGTCTGTCGCATTTTTCCGTTGTCTACGAGCTTCACGCTTTGTCCTGTTGAAGTGTTGCCAGTGAGCGACATATCCTTGTGTAACACCCGAGCTCATTTATACCAATTCCAGTTTCAGTAATTTTACTTATCCGTGGTATATTCCTGATTTAGCGTGTTTGGGTGCGAATAGTATTTTACATGTTACTGGGCATTCGACCCAACCCGCTTGCTTGAACCAGTTTAATTCTTATTTTTAGACTATCTTGACTTGTTGCTTGGACACGTGCGTCTCAAGATTAGTACATGCTGGCATTTTACCTGGTATCGCATCTTTTATCATATAACATTCTAGGTCACAGAAAATAATTTAAAATTTCATTTCATAGCCTGCATGATACTCATAACCCCGTGGTGGCGTCCGCACATCTTGTTCTCGTCCCGTTCAGTGAAACGGACGTATTTGGATGACTACGCGCACATACGTGCATCCGTTCTTAGGGGTATGCATTTTCCTTGACTGAGCATTCATTTTGAAATTTGGAAGTCGCATATATTTTTCATATTTTTAATCTGAATTTTTGGCCCCGACCCGTGCGTGTTTTGGAGTAAGTTTGTATTTTGCCAAATCTCAGAACGAACTAATATTATATTATTATATTCTAATATCTTTTCAACTATTATAATCTTTAATAAAACAGAAATTCCTAACAAAACGTCTCTCTCTCTCTCTAAATATATTTTACCATAATTTTCTTAAATCTTTTTAAAACTGACTCCTATCTCTCTCTCTACCTGGCTCTCTCTCTCCCCCTTCACATACCTATTTCATATATTTATTTTATCAACCCATGCATTCTCTCTCTCCTATCTCTATCTCTCTCTCTGTATATCTCCCCCCTCTAAAATAAATTTTAAACCCTTTCATTATTAAAAACCGCGCACGTCTCTCTCTCTCCTCTCCCTTCATCTTCTTTCTTTTCCTTTTCCTGCTTCCGCCTCCGAGAACCCACGCCCGGTGCTCGCTCCCGTCGCCACCATCGCCGTTGACCTCGTCGGCCTCCCCTCATCGTCCTCTTTCTCTTTCCTGCTCTTTCCCCTCCTCGACCACCTTCGTTCCCCGACTGCAACCTAAGGGAACCCATCGTTGCACCCTCGCTTTCCTTCGTCGTCGTCGTCCTCTCCGCCGACGGCCTCGTCGTCGCCTCCTCACCTTGCCACCACCTTCATCACCTCCCTATTCCACTCCCAACGACCCCGACCTCAACTTCACCCTCACCTGCACCCTTCACTTGCAACCTCGCCAATCCCGTTTACTCCATCATCGACGAGCCCCTGCAACTTCCAAGCACCCGATCGCCTCCTCCTACTGCCGACTCCTCTTTCATCTCCGAACCCAACTGAAACCCTAGCTCGAGCAACCCATGGTGCCACCTTCTTCCTTCACCGAGACCCTCACGGTGAGAACCCATCGGTGCAGAACCCCATCACCATTTGCAACCCAATCGAGTAGCGCTAACCAGGCCAACTCCAGCGACCACCATCGCCTTCGCTGTGCCATCGTCTCCATCTCTTTCTCTCACACCAGCACCTTGTTGAGATCCGACATCTGGTCTCCGCGGTCGCAGCAGCAGCGAGAACCGAGGCTCCAGTGTGTGACCTGCAGTTTTATGAACGTTGTGATGATTTCTCTGCCTCTAGATCTCCATTCCGTCAATGTTCATGTATGCGCGCAAAGTGTTCGACGGAATGCCCCAGTGGAGTTTTTCCGTAGTTTTATCGCGTTCTTACTGCGTGACGTATGTCAATGGATCCCCGAGGCAAGTTAATCTTGCCACATGCTACTATAACATTTATACATATTTATTCCATGTTTAAAGCTGTAAATAGAACCTAAGGCTATTAACTTTCATTATTGCATTTCGATGTCAGAATATAGCTTGGTAGACTCAGATTTTAAATTATAATTCGTCGCATGTTAGAGAACCATATCGTATACCCACATCCGTGTTTAAATTGCATACTAATTAACGCATAACTCCTAGCACCTTTAAATAGTTTCTACCCCGAATACCTAGTGGCATCCATCGAACGTATTTTATATATCATTGCATCTCTAGAGTATTTAGTACGTATTAGCATGATTTTAACATTCATATGTGTTTTGCTGCATTCATGTAATGTTGAAACCATCTATTAAATACAAGTTGATATCTGTGCATCTACATACTTTAATCTGTACCTGATTGCATTTCACGTTATAAATTCTAGCTTGTTAATTCTATTAGTACACATGCTTGTTCTGTATGCCATGATTATGCTAGTTTGACTTTGAGCACCCACATGATATCTTGTACACCCTGACATGACCTGCTACAACTATTACTTGATATAACATGGTACCGTACACTCCTGACATGACATGACACCTTTATATATTACCTGGCTTGACCTGATGTACCATGGCTTGACCCGTTACCTGATCTTGTGTCTAATGCCAACAAACCTGACATGTAGTCCTCACGGACCATTCCTGTTGTCTATCCAGACAAACCTGCTTACCTGATCCTGTGTTGGCATTAGTTCTCGATTACTGAATACCTGACTTGACTTACACATACAACTTGGGGGTATGGGGAAATCAATGATGAAACCTGACTTGTAACTCGACAGTTCGATACCTGTTCTGATCAGTTTTAGAGGCTATGCCAGCCTTGGAATGATACCGCTGACATCATTCATCTGTACATATTCCTTTTTTAGTGCCTAGCGGCATGTCTCGGTTTCAGCCCGAGAATCTGGACCGTGGTCCCGGGTATACACGGGATACTATTGAGTTACAACGATGATTCATCAATTTGATTTCAAAGACTTTAGAATAGAAAACCTGATAGAACAGTTTAGTTTACTCAATGCACACTACCCTGCACTGCCCCGATTTACATTACTGTTACACCTGCTTTTCATTCATGTTTATAATTGCATTGCCTGTTACCCTGTTTATACTTTATTACTTGATGACGTGACGCGCTGACGTCTGGGTTTTGCATGTCCCAGATTCTTCTACCTTGTTGTAGACTGATCAGGAGTATTGCCGTTGTTAGACAAGCGGTGAAGTTCCTGTCGGTATATAGTTTCACTTCCAGGTGTTTCTTTTATTGTATCTTTTGGCTTCCGCATATTGTTATTTCTTGACTCTTTCACTCTGGCTTATGGACATGTAATAGATAGTTGGCTTTACTTTCATGTTCTTGATATCTCTACAGCCGTAATGTGACTGTGGAAGGATGTTTCCTATCCACAGGTAGCATGGTTGGCTATGTCACGTGCCCATCTTAGCGTACTCTGGGAAGTGGGGCGTGACATGGTTCTTTTGGTATTAGAGACATAGGTTAGTAGGGTTGATTCTTTTGTAGTTGGGTATTGTACCCAATACACAAATCAGAATACTCGTATTTAGGAAACATGTCCTGCCACCTTGCCGTTTTACCGTTTTTGAATCAAGTTCTTCCTTATTATATCTTGTATGATATGCAAACTTCCTTTGCACATCGACTCGAAAACCTGATTCCTTGTTATCTCTAGGGCTTGGGCGACTTGGGTGGAGTTATGTAATTGTGCCCATGAACTGCAGCATGGTTATAATGCGGTACTCTATTTAAGTAACTTGGAGTCCTGGTCTTGATTCACTTCCGTATTCCATGATCGTTATATTACCTTGCTTCTCTCGGTTTCATTGCTTACCAGTTATTGTTTCATCGCCAGCTTGAATCATGTTTACCGTGCTTAATCCTTTTCAGTATCTTGACTTCTGATGAAGCCATCTCGGTATCTTACTTGTTCTTGTTTTCCCCGCATGAGGATTATTCAATCCTGGTGCATTCCTTGGTTATTGTCGTCTTGGGAATGGATTTTCACGGCACTTTCCACGCTTATATTGATGGTAAGGAAAGGAAAGTGAATCTCCAGATTCCCGGACATCCGGAAGTTGTTTTGCTGGAGGAAGCAGTTCTGTCGGGCCAGTCGAGTTAGGGCTAGGCCGACAAACAAGGTTCTTTCGTCAATGGCAGTGGATAAGGAAGAAGCGCCGGCTATATTTGAGAGTTTCATGGACGTGTTTGAAGACATATCAGGTTTACCGCCGAAGCGAGACGTGGAGCTCGCGATCGATCTTGTTCCGGGTACAGCATGATTAACTTGGGAAAGAGATGGTGATGGGGTACAGCACCAATCTCAAAGGCGTACTATCCGATGGCACCAGTGGAGTTGGAAGAAGTCAAGAAGCAGGTTGCCAAATTGCTAGAGAAGGGTTGGATTCGCAGCAGCAATTTAACTTGGGAAGCTCCAGTTCTTCTAGTAAGGAAGAAGATGGCACAAGGAGGATGTGCGTTGATTGTCGAGAATTAAACCGAGTAATTATTATGAACTAGTACCCAATCCCTCGCATTGGCGAAGTGTTTGAGCAGCTTAGTGGCGCGAGGGTATCCTCGAAACTGGATTTGCAATTCGGATATCATCAGGTCCGAGTTAAATCAGAACATATCTTGCAAGACTGCGTTCCGAACTCGGTATGGATGTTTAGAGTATTTAGTGATGCCCTCCGGAGTAACGAATGCACCGGCGATATTTAAGGATCTGATGAACCGAATCTTTTCACCGTTCCTGGACCAGATTATAGAGGTGTTCATCGATGATAGTCTGGTCTACTCGAGGAGCAAGGAAGAGCATGTGGAACACTCTAAGATCACTTGCAGACATTGAGGCAAGAAAATTGTATGCAAAGATGAGCAAGTGCAAGTTTTGGCTTGAAGAAGTGAAGTTTTGGGGCATGTCGTATCCGGTGATGGAATCGCCGTTGATCCCGAGAGGATTGCAGCAGTTCGAGATTGGCCGATTCCGAAGAATGTTGCAGAGATAAGAAGCTTTCTTGGACTTGCGGGTATTACAGGAGGTTCCTGGAGAACTTGGCTCTTCTGGCAGAGCCTTTGACCAAGCTTACGCGTAAGGAAGTACCATTTGTGGGGACTGGTAGGTGTGCGTCAGCTTTCGAGATGTTGAAACAGAGGTTGATAACCGCTCTTACTTTGATCGTACCAGACGGTTCCGGAGAATTGGTGATTCACACGTTGCACCAGAGAAAGAATTGGGATATGTTTTGGTGCAGCATGGGAAGGTTACAACTTACGCATCGAGACAGTTGGAGACCCATGAGAAGAATTACCCAACTCATGACTTGGAGTTAGCAGCTGGGTTTTTTTCGCTTTGAAGATTTGGAGACACTACTTATTGGGCAAAAGGGGTCGAAATATTCACCGATCACAAAAGCCTAAAGTACGTGTTCGTTCAGAAGGAGCTAATTGTGAGACAGTGTAGATGGTTGAAGCTGACGGCTGACTACGATCTCGATCTTAAGTACCATCCGGGGAAAGTTGATGTTGTACCAGATACGCTTAGTCGGTTGCCAGCAATTCAGACGTTGACTACTCAGAAGGAACTTATTGAAGACTTTCGAAGATTTGACTTGGAGATTGTGCTACCGCATTCGTCGGGACAGTTGATGCAGCTGCAAGTACAGCTGTCGTTGATCGAGAATATTACAGCAGCGCGGTTACAGGACCCTAGATTGCAGAAGTTTCGAGAATGGATTGAAGCTGAACTTCGAACGGACTCATTGGTTCATGAAGAGGGTTCGTTACGATATGATAGTCGTTGTGTGTGCCAAAGGGAGACATCCGTGAAGGAGTTATGAAGGAGGCGCACAGTTCAGCATTTTTCCGTACATCCAGGAGGCACGAAGATGTACCGAGGTACGGCAGCATTTCTGGCGGGAAGGCATGAAGCGGGAGATTGCCCACTTTATGGCAAAGTGCTTGGTGTGTCAGCAAGTTAAGGCTGAACATCAAGGGGTTGCTGGTTTATTGCAACCACTTCCGATTCCTCAGTGGAAGTGGGAACATATAACCATGGATTTCGTGACAGCTTTACCGCAAAGTCCAAAAGGCAACAATGCAGTTTGGGTGATTGTCGATCGTTTGACCAAGGCAGCTTATTTCATTCCTTCTCGGGTTGGTCAATCAATAGGAGCTTTGGCAGAGCGGTGCAATACAAGAGATTGTAAGATTGCACGGAGTACCGGGAAGCATCGTGTCCGACCGTGACACTCGTTTCTTAGCACACTTTTGGAGGAGCTTACAGGAAAGTTTGGGGATTCGATTGAAGTTTAGCACAGCTTATCATCCTCAAACCAATGACCAGTCAGAAGGAACGATCCAAACTCTTGAAGACATGTTGAGAGCTTGCATGTTGGACTTCAAGGGTTCGTGGGAGGATCATCTACACTTGGTGGAGTTTAGTACAACAACAGCTTTCAGGAGACTATTCAGATGGCTCCATTCGAAGCATTATGGTCGCAAGTGTCGTTCACCTGTTTGTTGGGACGATGTCGGTAAATGAAGATGGTTGGGATCGGATGTGGTTGTGCAGACAGTTGAGAAGGTTAGTACTATCCGGAATCACATGAAAGCAGCACAAGACCGATAGAAGAGTTGGGTAGATACATCAAGGAGATCTCTGGAGTTCGTGGTTAGTGATTTGGAAATTTGAAGATATCACCAGCTAGAAGAGTTATTCGTTTCGAGAGTCGAGGAAAGTTTAGTCCTCGATTCATTGGACCTTTGAAAATTTTGGGAAGTATTGGAGAAGTGGCACACCGTTTGGCGTTACCACAATCTTTGGAGAATGTTCATGACGAGTTTCTCGCATCTCAACCCCATAAGTGTGCTCGAGGGGAAATACATGTATTGGATCCGTCGGAGATGACTGTACGAGAAGATTTAACCCTTGTGGAGCAACCGAGATCAATCGTGGATCAAAAGGAAAAGGTTCTTAAAAGCGAGGTTATCACTGTTGTATTTGACTTCTTGAAGTAATCACTCACTTGGAGAATCAACTTGGGAACGAGAGGATGAAGTCCGACAGAAGTTTTCCCATCTATCTTTGTAGTTTCCGGTTTGATTATCCTTTCTTGTTCTTGGAATTTCGAGGACGAAATTCTTTTGTAGTTGGGAATAATGTAACACCCGAGCACATTTATACCAATTCCAGTTTCATTAATTTTACTTATCCGTGGTATATTCCTGATTTAGCGTGTTTGGGTGCGAATAGTATTTTACATGTTACTGGGCATTCGACCCAACCCGCTTGCTTGAACCTGTTTAATTCTTATTTTTAGACTATCTTGACTTGTTGCTTGGACACGTGCGTCTCAAGATTAGTACATGCTGGCATTTTACCTGGTATCGCATCTTTTATCATATAACAATCTAGGTCACAGAAAATAATTTAAAAATTCATTTCATAGCCTGCATAATACCCGTAACCCCGTGGTGGCGTCCGCACATCTTGTTCTCGTCCCGTTCAGTGAAACGGACGTATTTGGATGACTACGCGCACATACGTGCATCCGTTCTTAGGGGTATGCATTTTCCTTGACTGAGCATTCATTTTGAAATTTGGAAGTCGCATATATTTTTCATATTTTTAATCTGAATTTTTGGACCCGACCCGTGCGTGTTTTGGAGTAAGTTTGTATTTTGCCAAATCTCAGAACGGACTAATATTATATTATTATATTCTAATATCTTTTCAACTATTATAATCTTTAATAAAACAGAAATTCCTAACAAAACGTCTCTCTCTCTCTAAATATATTTTACCATAATTTTCTTAAATCTTTTTAAAACTGACTCCTATCTCTCTCTCTCTACCTGGCTCTCTCTCTCCCCCTTCACATACCTATTTCATATATTTATTTTATCAACCCCATGCATTCTCTCTCTCCTATCTCTCTCTCTCTCTCTCTCTCTCTTTCTCTCTCTGTATATCTCCCCCCTCTAAAATAAATTTTAAACCCTTTCATTATTAAAAACCGCGCACGTTTCTCTCTCTCCTCTCCCTTCATCTTCTTTATTTTCCTTTTCCTGCTTCCGCCTCCGAGAACTCACACCCGGTGCTCGCGCCCGTCGCCACCATCGCCGTCGACCTCGTCGGCCTCCCCTCATCGTCCTCTTTCTCTTTCCTCCTCTTTCCCCTCCTCGACCACCTTCGTTCCCCGACTGCAACCCAAGGGAACCCATCGCTGCACCCTCGCTTGCCGTCGTCGTCGTCGTCCTCTCCATCGACGGCCTCGTCGTCGCCTCCTCACCTTGCCACCGCCTTCATCACCTCCCTATTCCACTCCCAACGACCCCGACCTCAACTTCACCCTCACCTGCACCCTTCACTTCCAACCTCGCCAACCCCGTTTACTCCATCATCGACGAGCCCCTGCAACTTCCAAGCACCCGATCGCCTCTACCTACTGCCGACTCCTCTTTCATCTCCGAATCCAACTGAAACCCTAGCTCGAGCAACCCATGGTGCCACCTTCTTCTTTCACCGAGACCCTCACGGTGAGAACCCATCGGTGCAGAACCCCATCACCATTTGCAACCCAATCGAGTAGCGCTAACCGGGCCAACTCCAGCGACCACCATCGCCTTCGCCGTGCCATCGTCTCCATCTCTTTCTCTCACACCAGCACCTTGTTGAGATCCGACATCTGGTCTCCGCGGTCGCAGCAGCAGCGAGAACCGAGGCTCCAGTGTGTGACCTGCAGTTTTATGAACGTTGTGATGATTTCTCTGCCTCTAGATCTCCATTCCATCAATGTTCGTGTATGCGCGCAAAGTGTTCGACGGAATGCCCCAGTGGAGTTTTTCCGTAGTTTTATCGCGTTCTTACTGCGTGACGTATGTCAATAGATCCCCGAGGCAAGTTAATCTTGCCACATGCTACTATAACATTTATACATATTTATTCCATGTTTAAGGCTGTAAATAGAATCTAAGGCTATTAACTTTCATTATTGCATTTCGATGTCAGAATATAGCTTGGTAGACTCAGATTTTAAATTATAATTCGTCGCATGTTAGAGAACCATATCGTATACCCACATCCGTGTTTAAATTGCATACTAATTAACGCATAACTCCCAGCACCTTTAAATAGTTTCTACCCCGAATACCTAGTGGCATCCATCGAACGTATTTTATATATCATTGCATCTCTAGAGTATTTAGTACGTATTAGCATGATTTTAACATTCATATGTGTTTTGCTGTATTCATGTAATGTTGAAACCATCTATTAAATACAAGTTGATATCTGTGCATCTACATACTTTAATCTGTACCTGATTGCATTTCACGTTATAAATTCCATCTTATTAATTCTATTAGTACACATGCTTGTTCTGTATGCCATGATTATGCTAGTTTGATTTTGAGCACCCACATGATATCTTGTACACCCTGACATGACATGCTACAACTATTTCTTGATATAACATGGTACCGTACACTCCTGACATGACATGACACCTTTATACATTACCTGGCTTGACCTGATGTACCATGGCTTGACCCGTTACCTGATCTTGTGTCTAATGCCAACAAACCTGACATGTAGTCCTCACGGACCGTTCCTGTTGTCTATCCAGACAAACCTGCTTACCTGATCCTGTGTTGGCATTAGTTCTCGATTACTGAATACCTGACTTGACTTACACATACAACTTGGGGGTATGGGGAAATCAATGATGAAACCTGACTTGTAACTCGACAGTTCGATACCTATTCTGATCAGTTTTAGAGGCTAGGCCAGCCTTGGAATGATACTGCTGACATCATTCATCTGTACATATTCCTGTTTTAGTGCCTAGCGGCATGTCTCGGTTTCACCCCGAGAATCTGGACCGTGGTCCCGGGTATGCACGGGATACTATTGAGTTACATCGATGATTCATCAATTTGATTTCAAAGACTTTAGAATAGAAAACCTGATAGAACAGTTTAGTTTACTCAATGCACACTACCCTGCACTGCCCCGATTTACATTACTGTTACACCTGCTTTTCATTCATGTTTATAATTGCATTGCCTATTACCCTGTTTATACTTTATTGCTTAATGACGTGATGCGATGATGTCTGGGTTTTGCGTAGCCCAGATTCTTCTACCTTGTTGCAGACTGATCAGGAGTATTGCCGCTGTTAGACAAGCGGTGAAGTTCCTGTCGGTATGTAGTTTCACTTCCAGGTGTTTCTTTTATTGTATCTTTTGGCTTCCGCATATTGTTATTTCTTGACTCTTTCACTCTGGCTTATGGACATGTAATAGATAGTTGGCTTTACTTTCATGTTCTTGATATCTCTACAGCCGTAATGTGACTGTGGAAGGATGTTTCATATCCATAGGTAGCATGGTTGGCTATGTCACGTGCCCATCTTAGCGTACTCTTGGAAGCGGGGCGTGACACCTTGCCACCAACACTTAAAGGAGTTGCAATCTTCAGTAGGGTGTGCGACCTTCTGATGATATAAGAAGAAGTCAGGATGTACGTCCGCTTCATCAAGATGTATACCACTAGGAGAATTTTCTCTGAAAGAGGGCAGCCTCATCCCCATCGATATGGCTTTGGCGAATCGTTTCCTTGTATTTGTTTCCCCCAATCAGAGCAAAACTCTGTTTGAATTTCAAAAATTCAAAATATTGAAGCAACGCTTCAAATCCCGTGCGCTGCGCGCAACACGCCACGTGTCAGAAGTTGATACGTCAGCGCAGCGCCCAAGGCAGCGCGCCCAATCAGAGCAAGGCTCTATTTAAAACAAAAATTAAAGGAAGCAACGCTTCAGTTGCACAAGCGCTGCGCTGCGCGACACGTGTCAGCGCAAACGCAGTTGTGCTGCGCTGTGCGCTGCGCGACACGTGTTAGCGCAGTTGCGTTGCATTGTGCGCTGCGCGACACGTGGCAGCGCAGTTGCGCTTGCGCAGTTGCGCTGCGCTCTGCACTGCGTGACACGTGTCATGCGCTGGGGCGTTTGCGCCAAATAGAATTAAAATTCTAGTAAGATCTTTCTGTTCTTGTTAAAATAAGAAGATTGTCTTCTGTAAAACAGAAGCCCTTGGATCAAAGATCCAACGGTGGGGAAAATTCCCCAAATCACTCAGAGAATGATCTCTTTAACAAATTTAACAAATCTATGGGCACTATATAAAGACCCCTAGACCCCAACTCAAAACATCATCAACATAGTGAGAGATCAAGAACTTCAAAACAGAGAGAACTCTGAAGAATTTTGAAAGAACTCAAGAAAAAGGTAAAAACCTTTATAAAATAGAAGAATTTCTTCTGAATAGATCATTGATCTAAGAACAAGATCAATGATCTGCATTAAAAATAAATAAATAATAACAGTGCCTTGCACTTTTTTATGAATCATTGGTTCTGGAATTTCAGAAAAATTCTTTTCTTGAATCCAAAATTGGATCAAGTTTTTGGAACAGTGCCTTGCTCTTGCAAAACTGCACTGTTGCGCTCCTGGGTTGGCGCAAGCCACCAGAGAGCGCCACGTGTCAGCGGTGCAACAGCGCAGCGCACTGACGCAGCGCACTGCGCTGTTGCGCTCGCGCTCACCAGAGTGTGACACGTGTCACCTCCACATGCGCTTGCGCTCAATGATTGGCGCAAAGCGCCTGACAAGCCAATATCAGAACAAATGCTTTGCATTATTCAAAAGGGACAGAGCCCAATTAAGAAGCCCAATGGACCAAAACAAATGCTCTGCATTATAAAAAAAAGGGACAGAGCACAATTAAAAAGGCCTAACAGGCCAGAATAAAATGCTATGCATTATTAAACAGGGGCAGAGCCCTAGTAAAGGCCTAATAGGCCAAATGCAAATAAAATGTTGAACATATTCCCAACTGGACTTAGCCCAATCATGGCCGTAAGTCCTCAAATTAAATTGACTGAGCACGGCTGCTCTCTTAAATCAATTTACATCCGGTTCAAGGGTACATCTCCGAACTTCTCTGACACCTATCGTTGTAATCCTTCAACGTCGTCAGAGAGGTGACGGGTCCCGATGGCCACAAATTAAATGGACCACCATGTCCTTAAACTGGCAATGGACCACCATGTCCCTAAACTGGAACAATAGAGCCCAAATGCTCTTTTGTCGGATCTAAACGATCCCGTTAAGTTGATATTAGTCTTAAACTAGACTAATGTATCCCTAACAAACGTTTAAGTTGATCTTAGCCTCAAACACGGCTAACGCATCCTTAAACCCTCAAACAGACTTTAGTCCCAAATTGGACTATAGATCCCCCAATCAACTTTGGTTCAAGGGTACATCTCCGAACTCCTCTGACATCTATCGTTGTAATCCTTCAACGTCGTCAGAGAGGTGACGGGTCCCGACGGCCATACATGCAATGGACCACCATGTCCTTAAACTGGCAATGGACTGCAATGTCCTTAAACTGGTAATGGAGCACTATGTCCCTAAACTAGAACAACAGAGCCCCCAAATGCTCTCTTGTTGGATCTAAACGATCCCGTTAAGTTGATCTTAGTCTCAAATCGGACTAACGTATCCTTAACAAACGTTTAAGTTGATCTTAGCCTCAAATATGGCTAACGTATCCTTAAACCAAAACCCCAAACCCAAATCTAAGAAAATACGGATTTGGACTAATCCACGTCCTACGGGCGACGACATAAATTAGTCTCCGTATACTATCCACGGGCAACCACAAACAAAACAAACACCCACGACACGAACTGAAATTCTGGAGAAGGAGAAAGTTGTTACCGCGATGCGGTAGCGTAATTAACTGCAGGGGCTTGCGCCTGCAGGGAAGAGCGTCCCCACAATCAAAAACCCCTCAAGCGAGGGGGGATCTAACGAAGTCTGCTACATCGGCCGCATCCGTCCAAACCTCCGATACACGGTGCCATAAATCAACTTGGCATCTTCGGAGAGGTGGACGGATAAAACCAAATAGCATCTGCCCCGAATCACAGGCAAGACGTCCATGTCTTGGCCTCCGTTCGGAGGGGAGCAGATTCCGGCACGCCCGGTGGGACCTTTTCCTCTTTCCACTCCACACTTCGTGTGTCGTCTTCGCGAACGAATCGCGGTTTTATTAATGGTTGCCTGTGGATTCGAGGTACTAAGATTTGGTGCCTTGCTCCGTGCAGAAAACAGAAGACCAATGGCTTCAAACTGCACTGCTTGCAACTGCAACTCTTGCTCGGTCTCTGCTGGAGGAGTGACTTACGGGCCCTAAGCGGCCTCTCTTTTCAAGATGCCAGTGGAGCAGGTAACTCAAGCCACCCCTGGACTATTCTTCGGGACCATGCTCCCACCGATGAGCTTCAATGCCCCAATGACGTTGCAAGAAGCCCCAAAGAAGTCAGTCTTTGATCGACTTACCACTGCCGCGGCCCCTCTCAACGGGTCACCCAACTCCACTGCCTCAGTTTTTAACAGGCTAGGTCAGAGCTCCAACAGGCCCATGAAAAAGCCAGCAATACCAGAAGATGTTATCCCGAAGCGGATAGCTATCCCTACTCCAGTTTCAGGCGAGATCACCAAGGTTGCCTCCCCTGCTCAGAAGTCTGCTTTTGACAGGTTGGCCGTCCCCACTCAACGGACGTCGGTCTTTAAAAGGCTGATACCAGCAGATTCTGACCAACACAGGGGGCATGAGGAGGTCACCCCTACGGTTAGAACAACTACATCCGCATGACACGCTCGACGTCGCCACTGGCGCCGAGTAAGGAAGGCTGGGGGCAACTCCCCCTCTGGGTAACTCCGCCAGCTCCAACGGTGGGGATCGATGTTGCTGTTCCAACCGGGAACAGCTTTGAATTGCTGAACACGGTGCACAAAAACTCTCCAACTGCGGTGTTGAAACGAACTCCTTCACCTGTGGAGAATTCTCCAGAGAAAAAGCTAGAGCAGCCCCCTCAACGGTTGTCCTCTAAAATCTACAAGGTCTAGCGTCAAGTCCAAGAGTCAGTGATCGATCAAGACTACCTCCGCCGACAGAAAAAGATGAAGGTTCAGCAGGAGAAGGGCTACTCTGTCAAGTCGAAAAAAGCAACAGCTGGATGGGTGCCCACTGCAACGGCTCCCTCAACGTCAATCACTCAGAAGAAAAGGAGGTTACAAAAAGCCCCTGTGAATATGGCGAACCGTAAAAGCGCTGAGCACAAACGCCCCAAGTCTGGGGGCATGGTGGTGCACACTGTTTATATGGCTTCCGGAAAGGAGGAAAGCCGTGGTTTGACGGGTCACCGACCGCTCACCCGATCCGTGACAAAAGCCCAGAAGCAGCAACAAAAGCTTCAGGAAATGATGACTGCGATGGCTACACTTACCGAACCAAAAGAAAGTTCGGAAGTATCATCACAGCAGCGTCACGAACAAGAAACCGATGCTGACTTCTTATGTAGAGTCCTCGAAAAGAAGGACAAAGAAGCCGCAGAACAAGCGGCTAACATAAAACAAATGGCACTCCTCTTCCAAGACATGGTAGAGATGATGTTACAGCCGGACCCTCCAGCTGAAGACCCTCCAGTCATTGTCGGAAACGACGGAGGGGAAACATCTGATACTCCTCCGGCCCTTTCAACAGCCAAAGAGGAAACTGTCTCCAAGGCCGCCCTGGATGATTATATTGCTCAAAAGATACGAGCTCATCAGGCGAATGAGGCGGCTGGGCAAATTGCTAGAACCGGACGACCCTACCCGGGCTGGTATGACCAAATCAGTTACCCGCCGGGATATACGATCCCTAAATTCCACGTATATAAAGGGACAGGGAATCCGCATCAGCATGTCGCTCAATTCAGGGCCTTATGCGGCAATACTGGAGGCGATGACAAATTGTTGCTTCGCCAATTCGTCGGCAGCTTAGCAGAAACAACCTTTGAATGGTATTCGGAGCTACCTAACGACTCTATCAAAACATTTGCGGAGATGGAGCTACTATTTACACAAAGATTCGCGAGTGCTAGTGAACGCACCCCGATAACAGCACTGATAAATGCCAGGATAAGGCCCGGCGAAACATGGGTCCAATACGCAACACGATGGCAGAACCTATGGTCAAAATGCGAACAACGCATAGAAGAGGCACCTGCGGTAGGCATGTTCGTGGGCACTCTCGATCCGCAAGAGACCATCTCGCAATTCATGATGTTCTTCAGGCCGACCACCTTCCAGGCCTTGATTGACAAATTAGCCAAAATGGACCAGATGGGCCATGGATCGTCTCCTCCAAAACCAGACTCTCGAAATGAGAAAGGAAAAGTGAAAGCGACTGTCGTTGCCAATGCTCAACAACAGCCGAGCAACTCAAAGCCGGTCGTTCGCCAAAATAACACGCGTCCACGCCCATCCCTCGAGGAGAGACTAGGACGTCCTTACTCATTTCCTCAAAATAAAACGAGAAGACTGTTCGAGCTGGCAGTGCGCAACAGACTCATCAATCTGCCGAGTCCAAAACGTCTGTCACAGACAGGCGATCTCGATCATCCCAATTATTGCCCTTACCACCAAACGGTAAGTCATCCGATCGAGGATTGTTTCGTCTTTAAGGGATGGATCGAGGATCAGTACCTATAAGGCAAGTTAGCGTTGTCTGAAAACTGAAAGGTAAACCCACCACAGCCGCACACTCCAAAGAAGACGGACACAATGGGGGCAACTTGTTCTTTTGTCGAGGACGAAAACGATGGAGAAGACTCATCAGACGAATCCGAAGACTACGTAGCGACTTGTCATGTGATCTCTCACTCATTGGCGGATGATAAAGAGGCTCCTTGCGCCGAGAAACCGAGGGCAAACCCTGAACCAGAAACTCTGCGGCCGTCAGACGAGTTGATCGATGCCTTCCTGAATGAGATTCGTCTGAAAGTTAAAGCCAATCAAGAGCGTGAGATAGCCATACTGGAAGGAGCCAAACACCGACTACTAGACCAAAGAGTCGAGGCACTTCCGTCAAATCAAAAGTCATCCGCTGCGGATAAAAACAAATTCAAGACGAGGAAAAGGTTCGCCAAAGCCCTATCAGTGAGAATGAAGCTACCGCCCTCTGAAGAAAATACTCTCGGTGGAGTAGAGATGCATCCTAACTTCTGCTTATATCATCAGAAGATCATACATCCTACCGAAGATTGCTACTCCTTTAAGTGTTGGTGGCAAGGATATGTCGCTCAAAAGCAACACTTCAACAGGACAAAGTGTGAAGCTCGTAGACATCAGAAAAATGCGATAGATGAGCGTAAAAGAGCCGCCGATGACTATCATATAGCCGACTCCAAGGGATCGCAAATTATCACCTTTGGAAGCGACTCTGACGAAGAAGTTGCCCTCAACCCTCTCCTCAAGGAATCCATTTCAAAAATGAAAGAATTGAGGAGTTGCAAGAACATTCAGCCGTGCAATCGCCCGCTACTCGGAAAAAATCTCGGCCCCGCAAACAAAGGATCGAGCAAAAAGGATAAAGGAAGGGGGAAAATGACCTTCGTCGCCAACACTCAACAACAGTCGAGTGGCCCTAGACCGGTTGTTCGTCAAAACAATATGCGTCCACGCATATCCCTCGAGGAGAGGCTAAGACGTCCTTACTCATTTCCCCAGGATGAAACAAGGAGGCTGTTCGAAGTGGCAGTGCATAACAGGCTTATCACTCTACCGGAGCCGAAACACCAACTACAACTGGATGATGTCAACAGTTCTAATTATTGCCCTTATCACCAAGTATTGGGCCATCTGATCGAAAACTGTTACATTCCTCAATAGTCATTGTGAAAGCTTGACATCTGGGTACATTCCTCCTTGCTGGAGGCACATTCCTCTGTCCTTGGAGCACATTTCTCTTCCCTTGAGGCATGTTCCTCTGTGCCTGATGGAACTGACGAGGAGGCTGTACAGGAGGTCCACGTGGAGGTGGAGCAGGGAGAGCTAAACGAGGTGCAGGAGCCTGAATGGCTGACCGCCGAGGAAAAGTGATTGCGGGTCTGGGTGCTGGAGCTGGGTTGAGTCGATATGGACATACTCCTTTGGCATGAGTGAATACGCCACAAACTAAGCACAGGCCATTTACACGCCTGTAGTCTTTTACCAGGTGTCCATTTCGGTGTCCATTTCTCTTGCAGTAGAAGAAAAAGTCTGGACTGGGCCGGTTAAATGATCCCCCCGGTCTCCTGGATGCAAAAGTTGTCCTGGAAGAGGCTCCTCCTATTATCTGTGTGGCAGGGCATTTCACACCGGCAGTCTGAGGTCTGCCCTTCTTCTTCATCACTACCTCATAGCGTCGGGCAGCCTTCAGAGCAAGATCATGGGTTGGGAAATCCCCTGTAGTGAGTGCAGCTTGGATTTCTGGGTCCAACCCTTGCTAAAATCGTCATGCCCGGATCTCAGCAATAGGAATCAGGTATGTCGCGAACCTGTTACGGTCTTGTGTTAGCAGTGTAATAAGTGAAATCAGGAAATTTGAATTTGAGACAATATCTTACTTGCTAAGCATGGTAAACTTAGCATCGTATTCATCCATAGACTTGCTCTATATCGAGCCTTGTTGCAGGTGGATGAACTGCTGTTCCATATCGAAACGGGCAGTCTCGGGGAAGTACTTCGCGTCGAACATATCACGAAACGTCTTCCATTCAATCGGTTGGGCGAGACGGCTTTCTTCAGCCTTCCACCAGACTCTGGCGTTGTCTGTTAGTTGCACCTTCGTAACCCTCATCCAAGCAATCTCTGGTACTTGTGCTGCTGCCAGGTCATCTTCTATCGAATGGGCCCATTCTTCCATCTCCAGTGGGCTCTTTTTTCCTGAAAAATGCTTTGGATGCAGTGCCCGGAATTGCTTGACTCCGGGTGCCTCAGCTTCGGGGCGGTGCATAAGGATAGCAGTCTGCTGCTGCTGACCATCCAAGAGTCTCTTGATTGCCTCAAGCAGTACCGTTTTCTCGTTGATGGGAGATGCAACGGTAGGTGGTGGTGGTAGAGTAGGCGGTGGAGTGTTGCCATTGACGTTCGTGCTTGTGTTGTTTGGTGAATACATGACCTTGATAGAAAAGGAAAGGTTAGGATAGATTCAAAGAATTTGAAATGTAAAGAATGTACAGTTGTTGAATCTTATAATTCTTGTGATATATTGCTTAAGACTTTATGCAGAGCGGACTATTCAGACCTTTGAGGATATGTTGAAAGCGTGTATGTTGGACTTCAAGGGCTCGTAGAAAGATCATTTACAGTTGAGTTTTCATATAATACCAGTTTCCAGGCTAGCATTCAGATGGCTCTATTTGAAGCTTTGTATAGTCACAAGTGTCGTTCCCCTGTATGTTGAGACGATGTTGGTGAAAGGAATTGCTGGGGCTTGAACTGATTGTGCAGACAGTAGATAAGGTCTGATTGATTCAAGATCATATGAAGGTGGTTCAAGATCATCAGAAGAGTTGGGCTGATATGGGAATATGACCTCTAGAGTTCGCTGTTGGTGATCACGTATTCTTGAAGATATCACCGACAAAGGGAGTGATCAGATTTGGTAATCGAGGCAAGCTTAGTGCTCGATTTGTGAGACCTTTTGACATTATCGAGCTGATTGGAGAAGTTGCATATCGTTTAGCACTACCACCATCTTTGGTAGGCATCCATGATGTATTCCATGTATCACAACATCACCGATATGTCCGAGATGAAACTCATGTCTTGGATCATTCGGAGTTGACATTGGCAAATGACTTATTGTATGAAGAGCAACCTACTGCTATCTTAGATGGCTGAGAAAATGTTCTAAAGAATAGAGTTATCCCATTAGTCCTTATTTCTTAGGGTGTTCGTTCATATGAAGAGTCTACTTAGGAACGTGAAGATGAGATTTGACTGAAATTCCCAACTTTGTTTCCGTGAATCCGAGATTTCTTGTTCTTGTTCTTTTCTCGTTGTTCGTGAATTTCGAAAATGAAATTTTTTTGTAGTTGGGTATAATGTAACACCCTATAATGTTTGTACGGTATTTTCTTGAATAAACTGTATTAATGGGTTTATTATTTTTATTATTTATTTATTATGTTTGGGTTCATAAATATTTATTATTTTAAGGGAATAAAAGATATATGGTTTTGAGTTTGGTAAGATATATGCATATCTTTTAAAAGTTTTTGTTAGAGGAGTTTTGTGGAAAAGGTATACATCCTATTTAAACACTCAATAACCCTTATGCAAATTCCATCCCTCATATTATTTTCCTTTTTCTATAAAAAAAACCCTGACCCTAACTGAGAGAATCCTAGCCGAGACCCCAAGATCCTTCGTCGTCGTCTTCGTCGATCGTCGTCAGCATCATTGTCATCGTCATCGTTGTCGTCGTCAACTTCTTCTTCTTGCTTCTTAGACGAGCGCCATCTAGTTCGAGTTTTAGCCGAGGGTTCAGAGTTCGTCGTCTTCATCTACGTTTGTGTGATATTCATCTTTGAAGCAAGTATTCAGATACTTATTACATGCTAGTTACGGCAAGGTTTGCGGTAACATATTTAAATTATGATTGATATATTAGCATTAACCCTAATCGACGTGATATCGAGATTTGAATCATGATGTTTTCGTTAAACTTTAAAGTTGTCATCTTTATGATTAACTAGCTAATACATATTTCAATCCAGGGTTGTCGAACGATGAATATTTGATTTACTTGCAAGTATTGAATTTGAATAGGAACCCTAAATCTGATCTTCTCAGAAATTTTCCCGTGGAGATATTTGCTGTCCGAATACAGACATCTCTGAACACATTCCTGAGAGTCTTGACATCGTAGTCCCGGGCACGCACGAGATATTATTGATTTACGAGAAAAATTTTGTTCATTGATTTCAAATACCATTAGGATAGACAACCATTAGTGATATTGACCTTTAGGTTACACATGATATGATTGCTTTGCCATGTCCCGCCTATTGTATCACATGTTTTTATTGCTATTGTTATTATATGTTCACATGACACCAGTTTCCAGCATAACTATATACATATTACATCACATTTCCGGTTATAATCATTATGACATTATATTCGACACTCTGACGTCTGGGTTTTGCATGGCCCAGATCCTTTGGCATTAGAATCGCAGGATCAGGAATACTTTAAGAAGATAGCTGAGCAGTGAGGCGTATTTCTATTTATCTAGTTATTTGTGGTTTGAGTTTTTTTTCCAGAACTTGAACTCTTTTATTTGGATTCATTGTGAGCCCATAAGGGACTAAGTATTGTGTATCGTTTTATTATTATTGTTTGGATCAGTTAAGACTTGATATTCTATTATTTTGCTTCTGCTATTGTTATTTATTGTGGCAATGAACATGTACTAGATTTACTATTTTTCTTGATTACTACAAAAAGCCTTAATGTTACTATAGAAGGATGATTCTTTGCCATAGGTAACATGGCTGGCCAAGTTGCGTTCTCGTATTAGTGTATTTTAGAAAGCGGGACGTGATAATTTCTCCACTCTTAGTACCGGGACACCACGTCCTATACTCTCTTTCTCTACATCTAGAATCATAAAGCCTTGAGTAATTCCCAACCCCTCCAGTCCATATTTCCTTGAGAATTTTCCTGTTTACCACTGTCAATGATGACCGATCAATAAGGTATTCGGCAATAAATAGGTCCTTCACCCGAAACTCTCTTGGAACTCCAGCCGTAAGTCGTGAATATCTGTTCTTCACAAACACTGTTCGGACCATCTGCTCTACTTCGCCAATATACCTAAGATCAAAAGTAGTGTAATGCACGATCCTTCCTGACTTGCATAAACCTCCACTATGATCGAAATGAAGGACCTTCACCTGCTTCCCGGACTACTTCTCCACAACAGCCTTCCTAAAAATCTCAATATTCTCGATCTTCGGCGTAAGGACATACATCCATAACTTCCTCAAAAAGTCGTCAATGAAGGAATGCTGATTTCTAACTTCACCTTGAGAACAAACCGATGCTGGAACCATCTCTATTTTCTTTCCTTGAACACATTCCTCTCAAAAATCTCTCCTGCCGATCTCTATACCTCCAACTCGTCTTGCCAATGTGGCCCAATCGTAGACGCCACACCCTGGCGTAGTCTGAACCATCTGAACTAATAAAAGATCTAGCAACATCTCTTAATACCGTTCATCCCTGAAGAAAATACATATTTCTTACTCTCTTCGGATTCAGGACAATATGAGCACCCCTGAAAATTATCATAGAATCTCTATCGATCACATACTTGCAACTGATCTCGCCTAATGCACCTAATGAAATCAAGCTCCTCCATAAATCTGGTATGTGCCTGACATCTGTCAATGTCTGAACTCTCCCATCATGCATGCGGATCCAAACTGTATCAATTCCAACAACTCTGCTCAGTATACCGTTCACCATAAAGACCGAGCCTTTATCAACTGAACGGTAAGTCGCAAACCAACTCCGATTTGGAGTCACATGGAACGAACACCCTGAATCCAACATCTATGATCTACGTGCGTCTGAAGTCACACATACCGATATAATCGAACCATCACTGCCCTCATCCAAGTCCTCCACCACAACTGCAGTAGCGGAAGACACCTGCTTGCCTTTCTCCTTATGCTTCGGGCAATCCCTTTTCCAATGCCCGCTCTCTTTGAAAATAAAGCGCTTGTCATTTGCTCGATTTTTCGATTTTCCCTTGGAGACTCCATCTAAACGATATCTAACAGATAACACGTCATCCTGACTATGTTTGTCACCTGCCATTTTATTTCTCAACACCTCACTGTGTAGACTCACTTTGATATCCTCTAAGAAAATCTTATCCCGGCCATACACCATTGACTTGAGAACGGCCAGTGCTCTTAGGTCAACGAACAAAGTAGAATCATCGCTTGATTCTCATCCTCTATCTTCACCTCTACGTTTCGCAAGTCCATCATGATCTGGTTGAGTTCGTCCAGGTGATCTTTGACGGATATCCCTTCCTTCATCTTTAACGTATACAATCGTTGTTTGAGGTAGAGACGATTTATATGCAATTTCTTCATGTATAGGGACCCTAACTTGCTCCATAACCCTGCTGCCGTAGTCTTTTGCTCGACCTCGCAAAAAACTTCATCAGCCAAGTGAAGTTGTATCGAATTGAAGGCATTGTCCTCCATCTCTTCTTTCTTATCCTATGTGGTCGTCTTTGAAATACTTTTTTCGCAAAAACAATATTGTGAACCCCCTGCTGCTTGAGAAAAACCGTCATCTTCAACCTCCAAAGGCCGAAATTGTTCCGCCCATCAAACTTAGCCATCTTGTAATGCGTAGATTCCATCTCCCCAGATAATCTAAATCCACCAAATCTGATGATCTGATATCACTTGTTTTAATTTCCATATCTGTGATCCTCGAAGGAATCACAAACCACACCAAAAGTTGCAGTGGAAAATCTATCAGGATTGTTGACCTTGTTGGGTAACATCATCTTAGTTTTAATATTGGACAAAACACTATTTAACTCTCTTTTACACACCGGCGATATTTATGATTAAGTTTCATGATTTCGGTGTGAGAGACAAAGCAGGTATTGCAAATCAAAGAAAAAAGACAAGCACAACGATATCAAAAAGCAAATGAATATGATGATATGGACTTACAAGACGTACAGACAAGAGAATCAAATAGAAGAAGCATTAGCGATATCAAAGGAAGCAAAAGGACATGGCAACAAGGAATTATCAAAACAAAGAGAAAAAAATCAAAAAGGACATGGTTTGAGAGATGAAGACCCAAGCGACTCGGAGAACGTGCCTCAAATGAGTAAAACATGTATTTTGTCTATTTATTGAGTCGTAGGTCATCTCATATGAGTTACATGATTTTAAATTTTCAAAACTCTCAAATATCTGAAATGTCAGTTTTTTATATGTCTCATATATCCATGAGACGTCTCACAACATCTTTGATCTCTTCCATTTGTTTTTGACATCTTGAGCTGTCTCGCCTTTTCTTGAAACGTTTCATATTCATTCCCTGCATAATGAATTTTGTTCTATTGCTATGAACCGACTCATCCCTTCTTGAGACGTCTCACATTGCCTTCCTCTATCTTAATATTTCTGTATTGAGACGTCTCACCATATCTTGAGCGATCTCATATTGGTTTCCTGCATACTGATTTTTTCTCTGTTGGTATGAAATGGCTCATAATATTTTGAGACGTCTCAACTGCTGACCGTTTGAAATCCCTGAAATTATTCTTAACCAATTTCTTTCCAGTTTTGTGGGATTCTTTCCCAGTTCTTTAAATATGCATTTCGACGAATTAATTCACAACAATTCTACAGATTAACTATTATCTCTCTTGCTCTATTGTGATCATCATCTCTCTCATGCTTTCAAAACCCTAGTCTTCATCAGGTTTGAAATTCGTTTGGGTTTTTCGAAAGCTTTCAGTTTTTAATTCTTGCAAAGGCTTTTCTCAACCGGTTTTAAATCTATTTCCTTTGCAAAATCATGATCTCTATTTCAAACTCTTTTATATTCTTTTAAGATAAAAAAGAAATTAAACTTGATTTTATCAAATACCCTAATTCTCCGGTTTTAAAATTATGATCGATTCTCTACGAGATTAGGAGTTGGTTTTGGTTATTGTGTTGTAACTGAAAGTTGTAAAGGTTTGATTTGTGCCTGTGTAAAAGATTACCCGGTGGAGGTGGTCCATCAGTATTGAGTTGTAAAGGTTTGATCTGAGTCTGTTGAAAAGATTATCCGGTGAAGGTGGTCCATCAGTTGTAAAGGTTTCTTCATCTTAAAAAGTTTGAATAGTGGATGTTCTTAAGGGAGACATAGGCGGAGACTAGATACCGCGTGTATCGAACTTCATTACCAATCGATGGTGTCCTACTGAGTTTGCATTTTCTGATCCTTATTTATTCTATTGTTTGCGTAATTTTATTTTTTATATTATATTTCCGCAAAATTTATTGTATTGAGCAATAAAGTTTTAATTGTTAGCCATTTGTCCTATTCACCCCGCCTTTAAGACACTTTTCAATTGGTATCAGAGCGGTTAGCTCTCTTTTTGGTTTAAAACCCTAGAGCTTAGATCTTATGGCTAGCAATAATAATATTACTCAAAACAATAAATCACTAAAAGGTAAAGCTACTAATCGGCCACCATTCTTTGATGGCATGAACTACAACTTCTGGAAGATCAAGATACGTATTTTTTTCCAATGCACCGATTTTGATATTCTAGATGTTGTAGAAGACAAATTTACCACTCCTGCTAGACCTTATAGTGATGATGATCGGAAACTTATGTCCTTGAATATTAAAGCGATGGATGTATTATATTATTCTATTTCCCATGATGAGTTCAACTGGATTTCCATGTGTAGCATATGAGATTTGGAAGACTCTCAAAACTTCTCACGAAGGGAGGTGAAAGAAAGTAAAATTAACCGACTCATGAGCGAGTATGAACAGTTTAGAATGGTAGCCGATGAATAGATTGATGTAATGTATTCAAAGTTTAATAAAATTATTACTGAACTTTTTAATTATGGCAAAAAGTTTTCAGAAAAGGACAAGTGCTTGAAGATCTTGAGGATTCTCACAGAAGAATGGAAACTCAAAGTTACGGTTATTGAAGAAGCAAACAACTTAGATGAACTAACTTTGGAAGATTTTACTGAGAAACTCAAGATGCACGAAATGAAACTCAATGACATTAGAGCATGGCAAAACGAAGAAGAACCTTCAAAGAAAAGAAGCCTAGCTCTTAAGGCGAAGAGCATCCTACAAGAAGAATCGGATAACGAAAGCGACTAAAGCGAAAACAAAGATGATGTGGTCGCTCTCGCAAAACAATTCACGAAGTTCATCAAATTCTGAACCTTCAAAAGAAGATGAAACTACTGAGATAATAAAAATTCAAGTTCTTTAACTAATCCTACTTGTTATGAATGCTACAAATAGGGCCACATGAAGGTCGACTGTCCAAAATTAAACAAAGGTAAGAACAAGTATAAGAATGGTAAGGACAAGTATGAAAAGAAAAGAGCATTCCAAGCGAAATGGGATGAATCAAATTCTGTCGCTTCGAACAATAAAGAGAAAATCGTTCCCAACATGTGTTTCATGGCACATGAAGACAACGACGAGGTATGCGATGATGATCTTGATAATTTAGATAGAGATGAGCTTATTGATTTATATATTGAATTAAAAGAAAACTTTCAAAAATTATTTTCTAAATATAAGAGTTTGGAAAATAAATCTTCTTCTATTTTTTGCAACTTTTGTATGATCCTCAAGAAAGAAAACGATATTTTGAAAGATGATATTATTGATTTAAGTACTAATCTTAAAACTTTAACAGTTGAGCGTGACGATTTAGCATCTTCCCTTACAACTTTTCAAAACTCAAATACTAAATTGGAACACGAGCTTGTTAGCACCAAAACGAAGACTACGAAGCTTGAAGAAACTCTCATTAAATTCATCCAAGGCAAGAACAAGTTGGATATCGTACTTGGTGAATTTCGCGGAAATTGGAAATCTTATGGTCTTGATTTTGATCCTAACACCCCGGCTAGTACTTTAACCATTCTAAAAGGCACTACTTATCATTGTGACTGTAGATATGCATTGAAAACTTATCATTATTGTCTCGCTCTTAGTCGTACTGTTAAATATTGTCTTATTAAGAACAATTCAACATATCAATATCATTTTGAGCCTAGAAGTAGTGTATCTATCTGTAATACAAGATTATCTACTTCTAGATCACAGTTTTATGGTACTAACCCCCGTAGACCTAAGATGATATGGGTACCAAAGGTCAAAGATAAACATCCTATTTCAGGTACTCCAACCGCAACAACGTAGAACCACATGATATCTTGATAGCGGATATTCGAGGCACATGACTGGCAATATATCTAGTTTTAGCTCACTATCAAGAGAGGAAGGTGGCAGCGTCACCTTCGGGGATAACAAGAAATGGTACATAAAGGGTAAAGGTAAAATCGTGGTAAGCGATTCTAACAATATTGATGATGTTCTATATATTGATAATTTGAAACACAATTTACTAAGCATTAGTCAATTTTGCGATAAAGGATACACCGCTGTTTTTTATAAAACCGGTTGCAAAACTTTTGAAAATGACAAGTGTATTCTTTCTGGTAAAATGCACTATAATACTTATATTGTTGATCCTAATGACTTTTCTAATGTGAAAGTTAAGTGTTTAGTTGCAGACGATGCAGATACATGACCTTGGCATCGTAAGTTTGGTCACGCATCAATGGACTTGCTAAACAAAATTGCAAATGGTGACCATATATGTGAGGGGAATTCCCAAGTTAAAATTTAAAAAGAACAAATTGTATGATGCGCGTCAATTGGGTAAACTGGTAAAATTGTCATTCAAAATGAAGACTGAGGTAACATCTTCTAAACCCCATCAACTATACATATAGATCTATTTGGTCCATCTAGAACCTTGGGTCTAGCTGGAAAATCATATGTATATATAATAGTTGGTGATTTTTTCATGTTTTTGTTGGGTATTCTTCCTTACTAGTAAGAATGATGTGTTTACTAGTTTTAAAATCTTTTCAAAACGCATTCAAAACGAAATGGATTTGAAAATCTCCAAGATCCATAGTGATCAGGGAGGGAGGAGAATTTGAAAATGCCTTGGTTAAAGAATTTTGCGAATAAGTTAGTTTTAAACATAAGTTCTCTTATCCAAGGACACCACAATAAAACAGTGTTGTGGGGAGAAAAAATCATTCTTTACAAGAGATGGCGAGAACCATATTAAAAGAAAATTCTTTACCTAAATATTTTTGGGCCAAAACAGTTAACACTGCTTGTTATATTTTGAATCGAATTTCGTTATGATTTTTTTTAAAAAAAACCCCTTATAAGCTATTTTATGGAAATAAGCCATCTATAAAATATTTTAAAGTATTCGGATGCAAATGCTTTGTTTTAAATATTTCGGATAATTTGGAAAAAATTGATTCTAGAAGTGACGAATGTATCTTTCTTGGCTATTTCTTAACTAGCAAACCTTATAGAATATTTATCAAAAAGATTCAAAATATTATTGAAAGTGTGCATGTAAACTTTGATTAGTCTAATATTCCTATCAAGAAAAGTGCTAGTTCTGATGATGCGGATATAAATGATGGATTGTGAGAGATGAACACAAAGGATGATGCAACGGAAGATCCAAAGGAAGACGAACAAATTGTTGATGTACATCAAGAGCTTTCTAAGGATTGGTGCTTCAAGAAGATCATCCAAAAGAGCAAATCATCGGTAATGTAGAACAGAGAGTTATTACTCGTTCCTCTAATTTTCTTAGCTGTTTAAACTTGGCATTTATTTCTAAAATTGAGCCAAAATCTTTTTAAAAAGCCGAGTTTGACAGTGATTGGATTCTTTCTTTGCAAGAAGAGTTACTGCAATTCGAACAGAACAAAGTTTTTAAATGGTAAAATAGAGGAGAAAGTGTATGTAAGACAACCATCCGATTTTGAAGATCATCAATTCTCAAATCATGTCTTTAAACTCCACAAATCCTTATACGGTCTCAAACAAGCTCTTAGAGCTTGGTATGAGCGTCCAAGTGCATTTTTAATAAATATTTGTTTTTCAAAAGGAATTGTTGATAAAACACTTTTTACAAAATATTTTGATAAAGATATTCTGTTAGTGCAAATTTATGTAGATGATATTATTTTTTGATCCACTAATGAAGGTCTTTATCAAGTGTTTGCCAAGTCAATACAGGATGAGTTCGAGATGAGCATGATGGATGAACTAAATTATTTCCTTAGACTCCAAATTCGGCAAACTAAAGATGGAGTTTTCATAAACCAAGCAAAGTGCACACAGAATTGATCAAAAAGTTCGGTTTGGAAAGCTCACGGACATACGACATGCCTACACCTACAACAGTTAAGCTATCAAAAGACGAAAATGGTAAGATTATAGATAAGACTTACCGAGGTATGATATGTAGCTTACTTTATTTAACGGCTAGTCATCCAGATATTATGTTTAGTGTTTATCTGTGTGCGCGTTTTCAGTCCGGTCCTAAAGAATCTCACATTTATGCTGTCAAACATATTTTCAAATATTTAAAAGGTACGATCAATTTAGGACTTTGGTATCCGAAGAACAATAACTTTTCTTTGACTTGTTATTTGGATGTTGATTATGCGGGTAGTCAAGTAGATCATAGGAGCACGAGTGGTACTTGTCATCTACTTGGCAACTGTCTTATGTCATGAATTTCTAAGAAACGGAATTCAGTAGCTCTATCCACGGCCGATGCAGAATACATCGCGGACGGTGCGTGTTGTGCATAAACTCTTTAGATGAAATACATTTTAAACGATTATGATGAATATTTTTCAAAAATTCCAATTTTGTGCGACAACACTAGTACTGTACATATGACTAAAAATATGGACCGACACTAAAAAACTAAGCATATAGATATTCGCTATCACTTTTTGCGCGATCATTATCACAAGGGCGATATTATTCTTGAGTATGTGCGAACTGAAGATCAATTGGCAGATATTTTCACGAAACCCTTGGATAAGGATCCCTGAATTTAATAGACATAGATACATGATTTCATGGTGTTTTTGGATTGATTTTGTGAGATTTGAATTTTGATTGATGGTTTGGAAAACGATTTTGTAAAATTTGGGATTATGTATGTATGTATGTATGTATATTCTTGGTATTCAATGTGTTTTGATATGACCTAAAGTAACTCTTAGGTTCACTTTGCAAAATGGCATCTACAACCCTTTCAGGAGAACTCAGTTGTGGATTTCTTTATTTATAACGAGTCATATTCATGAATCTAGCAGAGACGTTTTGAAATCCGTAACAAGATATTCGATTCATCAAGTGAGAAATGAAATTAAATGGTCTATATCATGTTTTCTATAAGATTTGATGGTAAATGGTTTTCAAAACTTAATACTATATTTTTATTTAAGTCTCCAATACTGAGAAGTCGATAAACAAACGTGAGTATGCTTATTTTTCTTGATATATCATGTTTCAGATTTTGAGCCGTCTCAACTTCTCCTGAGACGTCTCAGAAGTTTTCTCTCCTATTCAGTTTCTGACTTTCCGAGTATATCTATTTTTGAGCCGTTTTAAATTTATACGAGCCGTCTCAAACTTTGAATATTTTTTCTGCACAAGCCTCTGTTCATATGAGCCGGCTCAAAACATTGATGAGCTGTCTCAACCTTATTTTCCGATTCTTTCGAAATCTTTTTAAGATGGACCCCCTCTCTTTCTTTTCTTTCCTAATCCATCGCGCTCTCTCTTACATAAACCTAAGTGACCAAAAACCCTCAACTCCTTGGCCGATCTCCATCAATTTCGATCGATTCCCTTCAAGTTTTTCCACGGCCGCTCGTCGACCCCCTCTCAATTTTCTCAATTTCTTCGACCTCATCTGTGCTCATGGCGTCGGGAACGAAAATTTCAAAGGAAAAGGCAAAGAAACCCTTGATCCCTCATGACTCTGATCCCGATGTTGAGTTGATCTATCAATAATCGAAACGTGTACATCACACTCCAAGAACAGGTGGCATAAACTTCAAGCAAACTGTGAAGAGACCTCCAAGAACCGTTTCTAAACCTAGAGGTAATCTGCGATCTTTGTCAACTGCTTCTACTCCTTCATCGTCTATATCTTTACCCGCACCTAAACCTATTCCTACACCTCCTACATCCTCTGCTCCCTTATCATCTTCATCTGGAATTACTTTTACACCCGTTCGCACCTTTGAGCCTCGTTATCACAAATACGACCACCTTGAGTTTCTTGTTGCAAATATGCAACACAAGGTATCAACTGGGTCAGTAATCAAGTTTGATGATTTAGAGAATTGACATGTTAAGTCTCTTTTTGAACACCAAGGTTGGATGGATTTTCTTTCTCTCGATTGCATGACCTATCCATATGTTCGATGCTTTTATGCAAACTTATCGTGTGATTCGCTATCTACTGAAAATCTCAGTTCGTACTTTTATCGTGATTTCATATTTAATCCGGAGACTTTAAGCATAATTTTGAATCTTCCAAACTATGGTCTTGACATCTATAATCACAATCTTTCGTCTTTTCAATCATACCCGGTGAACGAGAATCCCGTGACTGCCTCTTCGTTGCTTCATAAGAATGCTACTCTCATTGATTCCAAGCTCTTAAATCCCATGACTCCTCCCTTTCTCCTTTTAGCCAGAATTCTTAGCTTTTGCATTCTTCCGAAGGCGGGTTCTCGACACAAATATATGGGATGTCATAAGCTTCTCGTTTATTGTATTTTGAAGAGGATTCACATTAATTTATCTCTACTTATCTGCAAGCACATGTTCTTTCTTGTCAATGCTCGCAACATTCTCACTTACGGTAAAATCATTACCAAAATTCTCGATCACTTTGAGATTCGTGTTGTAAAATTTCCTACCCAAGCTTTCGATAACTCTTTCACAAAGCACAATGTGAAGTTTATGGGTATGTCTCCTAATGACTCATGTGTTTCATATTTTGAGTATCTTCCCTCACCTATTGAGCCCGAGCACGTTCCCGCTGATGAACTATCTACATCCACTTCTCCTTCTTGTACTAGTGAGTCTTTACCACACTCTCATCCTACTCCTGAAGAAGCTCCTTCTCACATCCATGTGACTCCTCCACAGCCGAATCCTATTCCTGATGATACTCCTCCACAGGACAACCTTCGTCCTGTTCTCTCTGGACTTGAGTGAAATATCTTATCTAGACTTGATAATCTTGAAGCTCGCATTTTTGATTGTTTGAACGTATTGGAAAACCATTTGGATGTTGTCGAAGTTAGTATCTCAAATCGGCAAATCTTCGCAAAGTGTCGTAGTACGGAGTTTGTTGGAAAATGATTTGATGTTCCTCATCATCATCATCCTACCTTCTATGTTCCTACTTTTTCTTCTCCTTTTACACATCCACCTACTGTTGATCCCAAAGCTCCCTCGACCTCGGCTCCCAGTTCGTAGTACTTCTGTCATGGCTATATATTGGAGCTTAGTTATAGTTTTTATTTGTTGCTTATTTTGGTATTTTGAAACAATGCCTGTTTTTGTTGAATGGTTGGCATATGGAACATGGATTGTAATATTTTTTTTGATGATGATGGTTGGATGTGCTGATTTTTTGATGTGATATTTTGATGATGACATTTGATTTTATCTATTATAGTTTATGGATATTTTGTACTGGGTTGTTTGCTCATGACTTAATATGGATATATATGTCATGAACTTGTGTTTGGGATGAATAATTTTATTGTGCATGTGATGTGGATTGTGAGAAGGATTTGTCTTTGCATGTTATTATTGTCGCCTATATCTACAGTACTACCCTTTTGATTTTCGACAAAAAGGAAGAGAAAAATATTATTTACAGGTAAAAGATATTTGCGACCCAACACTACTTTGGTAGACTTTGTTATGTATACTTTGGTTTGTATACACGTTACATTTTCCATTTGATTTTAAAACTTGAATTCTTGCATTACATATGGATATTGAATTCAGGGAGAGTTTATTATTTTTATGTTCTTATTTTTTTCGTTATGTCTCAATATCATTTTCTGTAAATAGGATTTTGTCAAATATCAAAAGGAGGAGATTGTTGACCTTATTCGGTAATATCACTTTAGTTTTAATATTGGATAAAACACTATTTAACTAATTTTTATACACTGATGATACTTGTGGTTAAGTTTCATGATTTCCGTATGAGAAACATAACATGTATTGCAAATCAAAGAAAAAAGGCAAGCATAGCGATATCAAAGAGCAAATGAATATGATGATATGGACTTACAAGACGTACGGACAAGGAAATCAAATAGAACGAGCATTAGCAATATCAAAGGAAGCAAAAGGACATGGCGACAAGGAATTATCAAGACAAAGAGATAAAGAAATAAAAAAAAAGGTCATGGTTTGAGAGATGAAGTCCCAAGCGGCTCAGAGAACGTGCCTCAAATGAGTAAAACATGTATTTTCTCTATTTATTGAGTCGTAGGTTATCTTGTGTGAGTCATATGATTTTAAACTTTCAAAAACTCTCAAATATCTGAAATGTCAGTATTTGAGACGTCTCATATATCCATAAGACGTCTCACAATGTCTTTGATCTCTTCCATTTGTTCTTGACATCTTGAGCCGTCTCACCTTTTCTTAAGACGTCTCATATTCATTCCCTGCACAATGTATTTTGTTCTGTTGCTATGAACCGGCTCATCCTTTCTTGACGTCTCACATCGATTTCCTATATCTTGATATTTTTGTCTTGAAACGTCTCGCCATATCTTGAGCCGTCTCATATTGGTCTTCTGCATACTGATTTTTTCTCCGTTGATATGAGACGGATCATAATATTTTGAGACGTCTCAACTGCTGACCGTTTAAAATCCCCAAAATTATTCTCGACCAATTTCTTTCAAGTTTTGTGGGATTCTTTTCCAGTTCTTTAAATATGCCTTTGGACGAATTAATTTACAACAATTCTACCGATTAACTAGTATCTCTCTTTCTGTATTGTGATTATCATCTCTTTTAAGTTTTCGAAACCCTAGTCTTCATCAGGTTTGAAATTCGTTTGGGTTTTTCGAAAACTTTCAGTTTTTAATTCTTGCAAAGGCTTTTCTCAACCGGTTTTTGCAAAATCTTGATCTCTATTTCAACTCTTTTATATTCTTTTGAGATAAAAAAGGACTTAAACTTGATTTTATCAAATACCCTAATTCTCTGGTTTTAAAATTGTGATTGATTCTATACAAAATTAAGAGTTTGTTTTGGTTATTGTGTTGTAACCGAAAATTGTAAAGGTTTGATCTGAGCATGTGTAAAACATTACCCGGTGGAGGTGTTCCATCAATGTTGAGTTGTAAACATTTGATCTGAGCCTGTTGAAAAGATTAGCCGGTGGAGATCGTCCATCAGTTGTAAAGGTTTTTTCACCTTAAAAGATTTGAATAGTGGATGTTCGTAGGGTGAGACCTAGACGGAGACTAGATACCGTGGTTATCGAACTTCGTAACCAATCGCTGGTGTTCTACTGAATTTGCATTTTCCGATCCTTATTTATTCTATTGTTTGCGTAATTTTATCATTTATAATATCTTTCCACAATATTTATTGTATTGAGCAATAAAATTTTAATTGTAAGCCATTTGTCCTATTCACTCCCTTTAGGACACTTTTCAAGGATCGCGTGAATCGAAACTATCTGGAAAAGACCGACTGAATAATCTACCAAAATAACGTAAGTTATCATAAGCGCACACCACATAACATAAACACAAGGTTTTACCCAGGTTCGGCGCAACTGCTCCTAATCCTGTAATTCGATGATGAAATCTCGACTATTAAGAAAGTATTACACTAAAACACCCTACCGATCACCGCTCAAATACAAAATAAATATCTCTCTCTCTAATCCTCTCTGTTGCCGCGTGAAATAATTAGGCTGCAGTGTAAAAATTAATTCAACCCTAGACTAATATATATATAGAGAAACTTTAGAGATAAATCCAAATATTTATTAAATCTAAGATTAGTTAGGAATAGTAATCTTCTTAGCTGTAGGAATTCACCACGAGCCCCCTTCGCAACTTATCTTGGGCTTCTCATGTTGAGACTTTGATCTCGGGTCTCATCTAAATGAATTTTGCAATTAATTCTAACAAATTAATCTCTCAATCTATTGCTCAGTTGGTATGGACACTTTCTTTTTCGGGAAGAGTGCGGGGTTTGAACCCAGGAATCACATGAGAGGAAATGTCCACAAATTAACCCTTTTAGGGCAAATTTATGGGTTCCTTAGGTGTACCATGGATGCGTGTGTGGTGTGTGCGTGGGTGTCCTGTGTGTGTTGATATGCATAGGTTACGGCATAAGGCCGGTGCTAAGAAAAGAAGAAAAAAAGAATTTTGGCCACTACAAATATTCATCAGGTTTCTCCATCTTCTAATACATGTTCATAAATATATATTACTCATTCTGGAGTATGTATAATTTTCAAGTATATTATGATTCTATTAAGGGTCTTAACTTGGGCTGTATATTATCTATGAAAGCGTGAAATTATCTTATATTGCACACGTCAAATTAAATATACAGAATAGCAAGGCTGGGTGTCCTCTAAAGAGCATTGCAATAGGCCTGTGGGTCGGGTCTAGACCTGGACCTAACCCAAACTCACTGATAAAATCTGGGTGTGCTATAAGTTCTTCTAGACCCAGACCCGACCCATACCCATTTAACTGCTTAATAAATGGGTGGGGTCTGGATTTATTTGGTTCGTACCTATAACATCTTAAAATTTATTAGTATTATTTTATAATCTAATTAGCTATAAAAGAGTTTTATTAAATTAATAATATTTACTGATTAGGTTTATATATATCTATATATATATATATATATATATATATATATATATATTAACAAATGAAACTAACTATATTTTATTTTAGCTAAAACATAAACTTTGTCATGACGACAAGTTAATCTTGTATTAGTATTTCCATAATTATTTATTTATTTATTTATTCATTAAATTAATTAAAATTATTTTGAAAACATCCTAGTGGAAGACATGAAGGTATGGTGGTAGGCATGTTTCTTTAAAAAAATAAGAGTTGGAGAGAGTGGGAGAGATATGGTTAATACTAACCATTTTCCTCCTCAACATTTCTTTTCTTCTTCTAATTCTTCTCCTTCTCTAACTTCAAAACTGCCCCCCCCCCACCCCCACCCACGCCACCCGCCACACACTAATTTATCAAGATTTCAAATAATCCTACACCAAAAAACCTTGGTTTATTTCTCAAATCTCTTCAAGTAGAGCCACTCACTACTATTTTGAGGCCATTTTCAAGCTTGGATCAACTCCTTTTCCCACTTTAATAAGGTAAAAATCCTATCTTTTTAATTTAGTTATAATTCTACTTATGAAATTATAGGTCTTTGTGTTAGTAATTTTTAAAATTATGATTAACATTAATGAGTTTGTTTCAAAAGTTTAGTACTTGTAATTGTTCTCTTTAATTGAGTTTTGGGCTGAAAATCAGTGATATGTTAGGGTTTCAAATTTTTTTGATGATTCGCTGTTTGGAATTTGCCAGCTTGTAAAACTACAAAGTTTTATATAATTGGCTTATCTTTTAGTAAAAATATTTTGGTTGAATTTTACTATAAAATGAATTTTCTATGAATTTTTAAATAAAGGGTTTCTAAACTGGAAATTTCATTTCGAGTAGCTGATTTTCACTCAACTTATAAGAATTTTCTTAATTTTTCTATTAATAATTTGGAAAATGTGAAAATTGGAAGTTGTATATAATTTTGTTTAGATATCTCTAAAATTTTCATTTTCCTTATTCACTTTAACAAATCTAAAGATATCATTTTTTTTGTGCAAGGGTGTTTTCTGGTTAGGTAAAAATCTGCAGAAACATGTTTTAACTTTGCATTTTATTTCATGTTCTATACTTAGAAATTGGAAAATATATTTTTGGGTATCCAAATTAACTCATTTATCTATATTTATAATTTTAGTTTGAGTCCTAATATCATGTTTACTATTTTTGATGATTTTTTCGAAGTGAGCCTAAAAACTATCAATTTCAGAACTTCCTCTGTAAAATCCGAAGCATTTAAAGTTGAAATTCAACGATGTTTAAAACTTTTCAAACTGGAAAATGAAATTCTAAGTCCGAGATCCGATCTTTTGTGCTAAAACGTCGGTAATAAGGGTTAGTTTTACGAAGGTTGTACACGAATTTCACACGTAGTCATAGGTTCTAAACCTATAAACGTTAAGTTCGTTATATCTTGATTCCAGTTTCGATTCTTATGCGATATGTGTGATTCGATATAGGTCCAAGTGCGGAGACCCCCGAGAAGGCGACGAAGGGAGAGACGGCCGTAGGATACGACTAACTCGACTATGGATAGTGAGTAGATTTAACATCTACGGAGGGATTGCATGGATGTCGTTTAAGCGCCCGATACCTAAACCCTTAGGAATTAGTTTTAAATCGTTATCATTCATGCTTGTATGTTTAGATTAATATTTCTATATATTCCTGTACCTGCTATACTCTTACTAAAACACTTGCACTTGCACTTGCACTAACTCATATGTTACACGTACACTATAAAACCTGCCATGTATTCTTTTACCTGCTACACTTCTGCTAAAACACCTGTTAGAACACTTGCACCATTACCAATGATTTTCATGTTATACTTGAACAAACTCACATATTACACGTACACATCATTGGTAATTGTCATGCTACATACACATATAGAAATTGTCATGCACATCCTTAAAACTTGCCATGTTATTTGCATCACACCATATTCCTGCTACTGCCTTAAATTACTACTCATTCATATCAGCATGCATTATATAACTGTTATGTACTTTTATATGTTGTTTCCATCATTGCCATTTTATTTTATTATACGACGCTTATTTCATGAGATTTATATTTTCTATGAGATTTGAGAAACCGCGTGACACATTTTATAAAACTTGGATTCGTTTTCAAAATTGTGAATTTCTCTCTTGATTGATGATGATCTCGCCCCCATGAGTTTTGTGTTTTATGATAGATGATTATCCGAATCGAGGAGGAGGATGAACCGATTACGGATATATAGTGGTCTCGGTACGGTAACCAGGGGCAAGAAGAGCATATAGAAAGGCATTGAGCCTAATGAGGATAAGACTGACCGGTGATAGTATTGGAACTTGGCGAATATCCGGAGGATACCGACCAAAGTCATATGTTTAGATGGATTTGAGGCCGCTCCGAGAGATGGTGCCTGAGATATTTGGATTTCGATTGTCGATATTTGACACTGGATTTACGATGATTTATTGATGATATTCATGTTTTCTACTTTGCGAGATTTGTCATGATATGCTCATTTATACATGCTACCTCCATGTTACTGCACACCGCTTACTATATATATGCTATTGTCATGCTACTACACATCAATATAGCCATACACTTAGGATTTGTCGATGATTCGTCTATGCATGCGATTGCCACTTATGATGTTATTAACTCACGAGCTGGCAACTCACCCCCGTTGTGCCACAGCTTCTTGCAGGGCTGGTTTCTCGGAGTAATTTGCAGTTTGTCGCATACCTTTACTTTTGGGACGCGATCTTTTGCATAGGTCAGTATCCGCCCTCTTTTGTACTTGTACATTGTGTCTAGTAAAACTCCATCTACCATATGTATATTTGACTTAAAGATGAGACTGAGAGATTGTATTATTTTGGATGTTGAGCTCGTATGGAGCCGACTTGATTTGATTATGCTCTTACTGCTCCTTATTACTTTTGATATCCTTCGCTGAGGCGTCATATACTATTGTGTGGTTTGTGTTTCCACTGTATGGACGTTGATTTAGCTTCCGTGTATGGGATTGCTCTTATATTGATTATGTACTAATTTTTTTTCAAAAATTACAAAGGAGGTGCTGCCGAAATTTTTATCGATAACTTGTTTTCAAAATATTTTCAAAACTAAACTCTTTTACATTCTAAAATAACATTTTCCCCTAAAATCTTCACCCGTTATCTTTACTTACGGTTTAGATTCTGGGTTTCGGCTTACTTGGATTGCGTTATACCTTTAGATGTCACATGATTTAAGTGCCGATCACGTTCCGCATTCGGATCGTGACAGTACCTGTTTAGACCTTGCCCATATATGTTATATATAATTAATTATAATGTAAACCTTAACGAAGGCAATCTAGTTATTAACTTCTAATTTCCTCTCGGTGTCTCTCATCTGCATCTCTTTTCACTCTCTCTGCACCGCTCATATCTCTCCACCCTTATGGATTTTAGTTGTTAAGTTATAGTAGTTGCTGATTTTAGAAGTAGAATTATTAATAGTTTGAGTTGATTTTTTACTATGTGCTAAATTTTGAAAATTATTCGTAAATTTTTGAGTTATAGTAATAGCTGATAAAACTTAAAGTTGATAAATGAGTCTGAGTAAACGGGTTTGATCCAATCAATAATGGGTCCGGATACACTCCATATAGACCCGTCGGTAAATGGGCGGATCTAGGGCCATAAAAAAACTGAGCCAACTTGAATATCACCCATGTAAATGGGCGGATCTAAGCCCATTTACAATAACCAGCCTACCCATTATAGCAATTAAACCCAAACACCTAAAAAAACCCAAAGGCCACCTGAGCCAACCTGAATATCACCCATGTATATGCTAAAATTGCAAAACAAAGCCTCTCTTAACAGCGCCGTCACACAAAGAAATGGATCTCTTGCTCATCTTGTGAAGCCCTAGGACTTGGATTGTCACCTCTTTTCATCCTTCCTACAAAGATCTGCTTTGATTTACCGTTCTTCATGATTAAATCTAGCAAAATGAATGATTTTTGTGCTTTTTCTTGTTGGTTTCAATTGATTTACCTCTTATTAATTTGTGGATCCATCGATTATTTTTTTTTTATTGGTGATTTGTACTGGTTTTGTAGGGTTTCAACCGAAACCTTGATTACCCCCTTGTTTTGGATCGGTCTCCGCCCAAACCAATCCGTCTCGAACCTTGATTGGAACTGTCTCCTAATACTATGGTCGAAGATGAAAATTTTCATTATTAATTCCATTTCAAAGAAAACGAAATGCTGGGAAAAGGGTTGATCATTTCAGTTTTCTTAGAATTAATAATGTTTACATTTACATAAACAAGAGATATAAGATATATAAGAGATTTAGGGATTATCGAGAAGATTATAGAATCAATACCAAGTTATTTGAAATTTAAAAACACCCTTAAGGTTTTCTTCTGGGACTATTGACATCCAGCCAATTCATTAATGTTAAACCTTACGACTAATTATCAGAATCAGGAATTGGAGCTGGCAAATATATACTTCACTTTAGCACGTTAAATATTGCTATCTTTATTTTCCTCGCAAATTTTTTAAATACCTGCTCTTGAACTACGATGACAATTTGTTAACAATGTGATTGGTGCTCTACCTTATCTCAGGACTGGTATATAGAAAAGCACAGAGAGAGAAACGGATAGGAGAGCTTACAAAAAACAATGGCCTCATCTTGTCTTTTCATGAGTTTCCCAATTCTCTCCTCCTCTCACAAATCCCATCTCTCTCTCTCCATCAGAACCCCCACATTCATCGATCTCTCATCCTCAAAATCCCTTTCTTGCTTCCCTCTAATCCTCCCCAAATCCCTCCCCTTTACCCCATCCCCATCTCAGAACCCATCAAATCTCACTGTCTTTGCTGCAAAAGGGTACAAGATGAAGACCCACAAGGTGAAAGTTTTGATTTTGAGCTTGTTTCTGTCATTTGCTGTTGATTCTGAGTAGAACCCATGTTTTGGTTTCTTTTTTCTTCCTTTTTTTCTCCTTTTGTAATGAAGGCTTCAGCGAAGAGGTTTAGGGTTACAGGGAAAGGGAAGATAGTGAGGAGGAGAGCAGGGAAGCAGCATCTCTTGGCCAAGAAGAACACTAAGAGGAAGCTTCGCCTTTCCAAAATGGTTAGACCATTCTTGATTTTGTTTGATTTGGTTATTGTTGTTTCTTACAGATTCTTTACTGTGCAATTCTTGAAGTTTGTAGATTCCGTCGCCGCCGAAGATTTGTCAAAGCTAACATGTAAACCGTGCACACAAGAGACAGGCTTTTGTTCTCCAATTTTCCTTAGATGCAGTGAAAATTTTATAAAAAGGGGAGAAATGATACATTTGGTATAAAGAGTTATGTTCGGTTCTATAGAAATATTAATGCCAAGAGAAAAACAGAACACGCTTCGAATTGCCCTTTATCCATCTTATAATCTAAAGAGTTATAATCTAAAGAGTTAGTTGCATATTGCACCCTTTATCTATACCTCAAGCCCCATAACTTGGTTTATTATCATAGGACATACCTGAGATTAGTAAATGGGACATGACTGTTGACTAATTAATCCAGTGGATTTGGGTCTTGATATTGATTTGAAGGTTTATATAAGTGATGGGCAGGTATAGTTGAAGCGAGTTATAAGCGGTTAACCCTTTTCTAAACGTTTGTTTCAATAGTCCTGCTTTCTTGGAATTCCAAGCAAGTGGTGGTTTTACGGTTTACCTCTCTCAAAAACCCTTCTGTATTTGTTTTTCTATAAATGTTTGGTTAGTGCTATATAATTCTATGTAATTCTTATATTGCTAGTTTAGGACGGTTTTCACTCTTCATTCGATAAAATGGAAAGTTCTGTGGAAATCTTGTGTACGTACTCTCCTAGCTAAACACTTATTCAAAAATCCTTATTGTATCCTTCAATATTGCTGTTTTTGCCACACTTGTGCATCTCTGCATTTGATGTGTACTACCCCATCTGTTCTTTTATTAGCTTGTAGTCGCTAGAACTGAACTAAATGCACTTTAAAAAAGCATACACCTCCTACATAAAGAGACCAAAAATAACTCTCTACAGATACCTGTAGAACGATAAAAAATGGAGCGCTTTTGCAGCTTGTAGCCACCAGAACTGAACTATCATGATTAATGGGTAGCAAGGAGAAGGCAGTATGAAACCTAGAAGATTCTAGCTTTAAATGGGTCACCTTCGCAACTTCTCATGGGCTTTTCATGGGCTTCTCATGTTGGGCCTTTGATCTCGGGTCTCATCTAAAAGATTTGCAATTAATTCTAACAAATTCATCTCTTAGCCTATAACTCAGTTGGTATGGGCACTTTCCCTCTTGGGGGGTGCGGGGTTCGAACCCCAAGAACCACAGGAGAGAAAGTGCCCCCACAAATTAACGCTTTTGGGGATAATTCGTGGGTCCCCTTGGTGCACCATGGGTGCATGCGTGTGGTGTGTGCGTGGGTGTCCTGTGTGCGTTGATATGCATAGGTTACGGCGTAGGGGCCAGTGCCTAAAACAGGAAGCAAAAAAGAATTTTGGACACGACAAATATTCATCTGGTTTCTCCATCTTCTAATACATGTTCGTAATTAGATATATTAGTCATTCTGGAGCATGTATAATTTTCCGGTATATTATGATTCTATTAGGGTCTTAACTTGGGCTGTATATTATCTATGAATGCGTGAAATTATCTTATATTGCACTCTTCAAATTAAAATATACAGAATAGTAAGGCTGGGTGCGCTCTAAAGAGCATTGCAATAGGCCTGTCAATGGATCGGGTCTAGACCCAGACCCGCTGATAAAATGCGGGTCTGGTATAAGTTCTTTTAAACCTAGACTCGACCCATCCCGACCCATACCCATTTAACTGCTTAATAAATGGGTCGGGTCTGGGTTTGTTTGGTTCGTACCCGTTTAGACCCGGCCTATATATCTTATATATAATTAATTAATGTAAACCCTCACCTATATGAAGGCAACCTAGTTCTTAACTTCCAATTTCCTCTCGGTGTCTCTCGTCTACATCTCTTTTCACTATTTCTCAACCGCTCATACCTCTCCATCCTTGTGGATTTTAGTTAAGTTTTAGTAGTTGTCGATTTTAGAAATAGAATTATTAATAGTTTGAGTTGATTTTTTATTATGTGCTAACTTTTGAAAATTATTCGTAAAATTTTGAGTTATAGTAATGACTGATAAAAATTAAAGTTGATAAATGGGTCTGGGTAAACGGGTTTGACCTAATCAATAATGGTTCCGGGTCTGGGTCCACTCCATATAGACCCGTCGGTAAATGGGTGGGTCAGGGTCCATAAAAAAAATAAATGTTATAGTTATGGGACATACTAGACCCGCGACCCAAATCCGCCCATTTACATGCCTACATTGCAATAAACAAACCTCTTTTGTTTCCTACAGTTATAATGGTATTTGGAACTGTCTCGTAATACTATGGTCCAAGATGAAAATTTTCATTATTAAATCCGTTTCAAAAAGAGAATTGCTGGAAAAGGTTGATCATTTCGGTTTTCTTTCAACAGGCGGAGTCAATTAGGATTAATAATGTTTATATTTACATAAACAAGAGATATAAGATCTATAAGAGATTTAGGGATTATCGAGAAGATTATGTAGAATCAATACCAAGTTTTTTGAATTTTAAAAACACCTTTTAAGATTTTCTTGTGGGACTATTGACATTAGGCCAATTCATTACTGAGTGATGTGGAAAGAAGATGCTAGGTAACAGATAACATGTTAGAAGCACAAAAAAACATGCTACAGTTTCGCTTTTGTAGAATGACTCTTTCTACTGCTAAGATGTGTTTGTTCCTTAATGTTAAACCTTACACCAAAACAACTGTAAATACCTGAAGTCTTACGACTAATTATCAGAATCAGGAATTGGAGCTGGCAAATATATATTTCACTTTAGCACGTTAAATATTGTTATCTTTATTTTCCTAGCAAAATTTTAAATTCCTGCTCTTGAACTACGATGACAATTTGTTATTCCTAATTCTCTCTGTTTTCCTTTCTTTTCGATGCAGCTAGTGGTTGATAGAAGCGACTACAACAATGTGATTGGTGCTCTACCTTATCTCAAAGTGAACCGCAAGGCGACGTGAATTTTTTGGTGATTGCGTGTGGAAGCGTTCTTCTCTTACTCTTTATATTCCTATTGTAATTCTCATGATACTTCATCTTTTTTGTTTCTTAGCTTTTATTCATTTTTGCTTTGAAACTCTAAATTCGATATGACCACTACAATGGATATTTGTTGCATAGATTCTGATTTCCCTTGTTCACCTGAGGAATGATGGTGTGTTGTAAGACATTTTGATTTGCAATTAGATATAATCTTTTTATTTCCCTCTTTTTTTTTAAAAATACTTTTGGAGTTCAAGAAGGCGTTTGGTTTGCAAAAAAGATTTTTTTTAATATATATTTTGATACTTAATTTTGTACCTCCTGCCTGTATAATTGTTACTGTCATGCAACCACCAAATTTGACGGATAATTTTGTGAGCTGTGATTAAAACAGTGAAATTATTCATAGTCTCTTCATCCTTTTGTTGAAGAAACATTGGAGACGAGGCGATACTTGAAGAGAAGTTTTAGAAAAATAGAAATAGAAATAGAAATGAAATAAAACTAAAACTAATATATCTTTTGGTTGAAATCAGTACAACACTTAACCAACCATAGAATGTATGTTGGAGGATGAGATAGGATAGCAAACATCCACATCCAATTAATAAACCCCCCCAACCCCACCCCCCCCCCACCCCCCACCCCCACCCCAAAAAAAAGAAAAAGAAAAAAACCAAACAATAACTATTTTTTTGGGCCCTGGCCCGTAGGCCCTAACCTATACACACCACATCCATATACATCACACACAAGCACACAACTCACGCACAACCATGGGACTCACGAATTTGCCCAAAAAGCGTTAATTTATGGCTAATTCCTCTCCTGGGGTTCAAATCCCACACTCTTCCCTCTTGGGATGCCCATACCAACTGAGCTGCTACTCATTGGTCAAACAATAACAATTACTCCTGCAAAAGCTTGAGGAAATTTAGCCATTCCTGTAACAACCTTAATTTCTCAAGAACTTATGGGACTGTTTTATTTCTTTGATTTTCAAAAGCATATAATATAATTAATTAACTTTGGTTTCATTAAACCACCATAAATCCTAAAAGTAACAAATCAATTCACAAACTTTAAACGAAGTTCTATATTAACTCATTGTAGCCTCTCATTTCCAATTCATTCCAACCTTGTCGTCGACAACAACAAAAACCTACAGCAAAATGAGAAAGCCGAACATGCTCGTAGGTTTTCTTCTCGTTTTTGCCATGGCGACAATAGCTTCATGTATCGAAGCCCCTGCAACACAACCATCTTCACCACAAATATTTGTCGAGGACCTTAAGATCATGTCCCAGGCCTACCGATATTACAGGATGCTTGAACATAGTGAATGAAACTGGAGACTGCGTCCGTGATATTTTACAGTCGGCGCTTGTTTTCAAATTTCAACTGAGTCCCATGCTGCAAGGTTATTAAAGATTTCAACAAGCAATGCTTGCAGAGTTTATTCCCTGGCGTTTCGTTTGCTTCCGTGGTTGCTCCTTTCATCGAGAACTTATGTCCTTCTTAGTTAACCGTTCGACTCTAAAGAAATGATTAAACTTTCTTGTTTTTAATCATAAAAATGCAAAAAATGTCTTTTTTCTTGTACTTGATACATCATAGTTGAAATCAAAGTATTGACAGATTTTTCTTCTCAAAATATATAATATAATATGCTAGCAAAGACCTCCGCGCAATGCTTGGATATGAAATCCATACAAAATCCAAAGTCAAGAAAAATCATATTAATTTAAAAGTTTAAAGTTATATGATTTGTAAAATGTAATATTTTATATTTATGCACTTCATATGTAAAATATTTGAAGAATTAACTTGTAAATACTTTGACATTTTTTTTTTCAACTTTTCAATATTTTCGTTGCTATACAACATATGAAAACCACGAAAATTTTAAAAATCACAAGAAAAAGAATTCACCTTTTAAATATTTTGCTTGTTATAGCTAGGGTGGTTAAAAAAATTTGAAGCTCAGCCCGGATCGACTTGGTAAAAGCTCGTTCACACTTGGTTAAACATGCCGAGCTTGAATATAAATTGAAGCTGGATAAAATAAATGAACGAACATGAATATAGTCTGTTCGAGCTCGGCCCATGTTCCGGTTCGGCTCGTTTAGGGCTCTAATAGTTTATGGCTTAATTAGTAATTGTAGTAATTATAAACTTATTCTTAAATTATATCATATTTTTATTAACTCGTCAATATTAATGTGAAACCCAAGTTACAATAAATATTTAGTCAAATATTGTTACACTAAAATATGACAAATCTAGTTGTCGGCAGGGTTTTAAAAAAGCACTAGCTCTTCATCTAGCAGTAACAACAATATTTCTTACAGCTCAATTTGTTAAAATAATATTGCACATCTATCCTCCCCCCTCCCCCACCCCACATATATTCTTGTAATAATTTGTAGCTATTTTCTAGATTTTAAATAGGCTCAATAAAGCTCGAGGCTCGCTCGGGCTCGGTGATAACTTGCTTTGGTCCGTTCGATAAATAAACGAGCCAAGTTTGAACAAGTTTTAAATGTCATTTAAATAAATGAAAAGGTTGAACAACCTTGTTTAATAGCCCTAGTTAGTTATGGTACACGAAAATCATGAAATATACAAAATTCCCAAATTTTTTTTGTTTTTTTTCAAATTTTCAACATTTTGCACGTTATAGCACAAGAGTATGACGAAATTTCATAAATATCAAAATTTATGTTTTCTTCATTTTCCATTATTTTGCTTACGCATAAGAAAATCATGAAAGTTTCAAAAGTAAAAAATATTTTTATTTTCTTCAGTTTTTCAATTTTTTTCATGAACACACGAAAATTATAGAATTTTTTAAAATCTAAATTTTTTCTATTTTTCTTTTTCAATATTATGTATTCTATCATGCGAATATCATGAATTTTCAAAATTTCAAAATATTTTAGTTGTCTTCGTTTTTTTTAAATTGCATTCTATGGCACCGACAATCGCGAAATTTTCAAAAAGCCTAAAATTATTAGTTTTCTTCAAATTTACAATATTTTGCACGCTACTAAATGAAAATTGCGTAAATTTTAAAACTCTTGATTTTTTTCTTTTTCTTCGGTTTTTCAATATTTTGCTTGCACGAAAATGGAAAAATTTAAATAATCTCAAGAAAATTCAGTTTTCCTTGATTTTTCAATATTTTGCATGACAGCTCATGAAAATCATGAATTTTTTAAATATCTCAAAATTTTATATGTTTTTTGGGTTTTCAATATTTTACTTGTTATAGCAAACGAAAATCGCGATAATTTCGAAAATCCAAATTTTTTCTGTTTTCTTCAAATTTTCAATATTTTACATTCTATAAGACACGAAAGTAGAATTTTTTAAAAATTCAAAAGTTTTCCCTTCATTTTAAATTTTTAATATTTTGCATGCTACAAATAAAAATCACGAAATTTTCAAAAATCTTAATATTTTCTTTCTTATTCGATTTTTTAATATTTTAGTTGCTATAGCACATAAAAATTGCAAAATTTTCAAAAATATCAAAACCTTATGTTTTCTTCCCGTTCAAATATTTTGTTTCTTATAAAACACAAAAATTGCTAAATTTTAATAAATCTATTATTTTCGATAAATTTTCAGAAAGCCCATGGCCCACTTCAAACTTGTGTAAAAACCCTAGGCCCAATCAACCCCCTGTATACCAGTTGCTTATAATATCTAAGCAGTTGCATGTAATATCCAAGCATTGAGGGAATACAAAGTCTAAATGAAATATATCTTATGGGTTTTTTCACAAAGATTTTGAACTGTAGGTCATTTCCAACAATTTCGAAAATTACAGGGATTTTTAGACAACTTCCGATTGGGACGAGGGCTTTTTGACAATATACCCTTTTATTTTTAAGTTTTCTTCGGCTTTACAATTTTTTATATGCTATATAGCACACAAAATCGGGAAATTTTTAATATCTCGAAATTTTCTTTTTTCTTATTTGGTTTTATAAAGCATGAAAATTGCAATTTCTTCAAAAATCCCAAAATTTGATGTGATCTTTGGTTTTTCAACATTTTGCTTGCGATAACAAACGAAAATTCAAAATTTTTCAGAATTACAAAAAAAATCTGTCAACTTTACTTTCTCAATATTTTGCATGATATAACACATGAAAATCATAAAATTGTCGAAAATATAAAAAGAATTCTGTTTTTTCTTTTTAAAACTATTTTGCATGCTATATAGCATATGAAAATCATGATGAAATTTTAAAAATCTCAAAATTTTCTATTTTCATCGAGTTTTCAATATTTTATTTGCTTATACTTTTGGAGAATTCTGGGTATCAAGGTAACAATAGTTATATGAAGTAAAAAAGAAAAAGAAAAGTCGTCATTTGCTACTAAAAACTTTACAAAATAAAGATTTTAAAAAAATACATTTAAAAGAATCATAATATTTAAATTCTGTCTGGGTGACTGACATTCCGGACCGCTGGGAACCCTTGGCAACATATGATAATCACAATATTTTAAAAAAACCTAAATTATTTATATTTTCTTCGAATTTCCAATATTTTTCATGGTATAGCCCATAGCATACGAAAATCCTGAAATATTCAACAATATCAGGAATTTTCATTTTTCTTAAGTTTTTGAATATTTTTTGCTTGCTATATAACATATGAAAATCGCGAAATTTTTGTTCTATTTTTTTTAATATTATGCATGGTATAAGCATATGAAAATTACGAAATTTTCAAAAATTTCAAATTTTCTGTTTCTTACAAAAATTTAATATTGTAAATACTATAACACATGAAAATAGAGATTTTTTCAAAAACATCAAAATCTTCTGTTTTTCGGTTTTTCTATATATTTTTGCATTACCAAACGATAATCGCTGAATTTTTACTCAAAAAATTTCTTTTCTTTTGATTCTTAAATATTTTGCATGTTATAGTACACAAAAATCATGAATTTTTTCTATATTTTGACAGTAAAATATTAGTGAGAAAAATATATAGAGATTTTATAGAATAGGACCGTTCAAACTTTTTACACTAAATAAATGTTGTTGTATTGGATAAAAAATCAATAAATATTGTGTAGGGAACCAATAAATTATTTTTAATGACCTAAATATAGTAAGAAAATTAAATATAAGCTAGATAACGAACCTAGATAAGAGAATATTTCATATATCTTTACATCACACACACGCACTTATAATGCAAAAGAAAGAGGGACTTTTTATTTTAAAATTGATTGTTTCCACATTCTTCAAGAAAAATCAATAAAAAACATACAAAATCTATCCAAGATTCATATGACCATAACTAACCCCATCATTTAATATCAAAAAAGCTAACCTCATCACTTAAAACTACCTGGGATATATTATAGTTTTTAATGAAAAATAAAAAAGGTTTATTTCACAGAAACCAGCTTATGGTATACTCTAGTTTTCCAAAATCACCATGTAATTTAAACCATCACGAAAACACCCTGAACTTTTATTTCGTTTCACATAAACCTCTACGGTTATTTATTACAAAATCTAAATTGATCTTTTATTTTAATAAAATACGGATTCTCTAGATGCATTGGAGGTAAACCGTACTCCTAGTGCCGCTTAGTGGACAGTTTGCCCTTATTGGAAGAACTAGATTTTAGGTTTGAAGATTTAAAGAAGCAGCCTTAATTTGAAATTGAATCGATTTCTTTTTTTATTTTTAAAAAGCTGATATAATAAGATTAGAATTGATAATTTAGGATAAAATTATAAGAATCGTTCAAATATAGGGTTACATGATCCATTAATTGCCATAAACTTTACAAATTAAACACGTGGGTTTTTTGTACAACGAACTGAAAGTGCTGGGGGTTTTCTTGATGAGTTTAAACTATAAGGCGGTGTTGGAAAACTCGAGTAATAATAAGGTGGTTTCTTTGAAATAAGCCAAATTAAAAAACACAAATAAAGTCATTGCAATTTGATATATACGTGCATCACACGTGCAAATTACTAGTGTGTGCGCCGCACGTGTAGGTTGGGAAATTTGACATATATGATGCATGAATGTTTAGCTTATTATCTTAAAATTTAAACCGAAGCCCATGATATAAAAGTAAACCAAAAAAATAGAGAAATACCCCCTAGATATTCCATATTTATATATTAATATATGTCATTTTAGATTTTTAAAATAGAATAAATTACACTAAAGTACCCAACTGTATCGCCATTTTCACTAAAATACTTTAACAATTTTTATTACACTAGAAACTCACATTTCAAGTTTCAGTTATGATAGTAAATTTTATTAATTAATCTAACAATAACTAATCTTTCATGTTACAGGCATACAGCCTTAGCTTATCAAAAAACTTAAGGGAATGTTTTATCTATTTAGCAAAGGGCATTAAAAGCATGTAAATATACCTTGGATTCATCAAACCACTATAAATCCCAAAAGTAACATATAATTCACAAACATTAAAATTAGGTTCTATATAAACCCATAGTAGTCTCTCATTTCCCATTCATTCCAACCTTGTCAACAACAACAACAACAACAAAATTTAATCCTACGACAAAAATGAGAAAGCCAGTGAACATGTTCCTAAGTTTTCTTCTCATCATCGCCATGGGGACAGTAGCTTCATGTATCGAAGCCCCTTCACCACAACCATCTTCGCCACAAATATTTGTCGAGGAGCTTAAGATCATGTTCCCAGGCCTACCCAATATTACAGGATGCTTCAACATAGTGAATGAAACTGGAGACTGTTGGGAGATAGTCGATACACAGAACAATGCTCGCGACAACACCAAATCACGTAATCAATACAATCACGCAATTAATCAACAGAAGATTACAAATTAATAAGTGCAAGAATAAATAAGAAATCAAACACAGAATTGAGAGGTATAAGGAATTTGTTAACGGGGTTCACCTACTGTATTACTAGTTCTCGGCAGAGCGGAATCTACAAACGTCTACTATACTCGAATTAAGTTTACAAGCAAGAGTAACCCTATGAGATTTCTCTCAAATCTCTCTATACAAATCTCTCTGCCTCTCAATTACAATGATCTTTTTGTTTCTCTTAAACCACATAGATAGCTCTTGGCCTCTCCTTTATTTTCTTTTTGATTGGCCACTTCCTCCTTCAATCAATGGCTGCCTTTGTTTATAAGGCTCTGTTTGATGCATGAATTAATTCATAGATTAATTCATACCAAACACCTTTAAAAAAAAATAGCTTTTGGACCACTTGCCTCCACGTGTATTTTCCTCCTTGCATACATATGCATTTAGAACCAAATTTGTTAAAATTAGACCATCTCCTTAGACCACTTTGCTTTCACAGATAATAAAGGCAACCGACCAAATGCATACTTCTTTTTAATCATGCATCCATGCAAGGACATCCCGCTTAACATGCAAAGACAATTTTGTTAGCTGTCACATGCATGCATTAATAAGAGATACATGCGCGTTGAATGAGTGCGTGGGAAGCCGTCTATGCAGGTGTTGACCGTACACACGACGTCACGTGCGTCAGCTCTCTAGACCGGGTTGGGCTTCCACCTTGAGCTGATTTACCATAATCGATAAGAAAATTCTCCGGAACATAACAGAGACCGCGTCGGTGATATCATACAGTCGGCGCTTGTTTTTAAATTTCAAATAAGTCCCACATGCTGCAAGGTTATTAAAGACTTCTATGAGCAATGCTTGAAGAGTTTATTCCCCGGCCTTCCATTTACTCCCGTGGTTTCTCCTTTCGTCAAGAACTTATGTCCTTCCTCTTAGTTAAAAGATTCGACTCTAAGGAAATGTTTGAAGTTTGATGTCCAAGAATTCTCCTCTTAGTTAAGGATTCGACCTAGGAAATGTTTGAACTTTGATGTGCAAGAATTCTTCTATTAGAATTGTGTTTGGGTGTATGATAATAAAAACCACTGTGTTTGCTTTGTTTGCTTCATTTCATACTGGCAGTTTAATCCCTGAGAAATTGTTCTACACCAGTTCTAATGTTTCCTAATTTACAGTCCAGATATTCTAAATTATTATTATTATTATTATTTGAAAATAGCATAGTATTTCTACATGTACTTGATTCATATTGACAGAAAAATGCTACCAAGTAAATATAGAAAACATTAACTAGAAGTATAATGTTGTATACCTAGCTTATCTTGTTTTTAGAAGCCCATAAAATTGAGTAGGTTTCAAACTAGCATAGGACAGAGCTAATCCGAAAATCCCTAAAAAAATATTCGCTATTTTTTTGTGCTATATGTGTGTGTGTAACATATTAAAATTTTGAAAAAAACAGACAACTTAATGTTTGGAAATTTTGCGATTTTCACATGCTAGGATATAAAAAATGAGGAAAACGGAAAATTTTGAAATTTTTTAAAATTTTACAGTTTTTTGTGCTATATATCATGTAAGATATAAAAAAGGAAGAAAACAGAAAATATTGATTTTTTTTGAAAATTTCGCAATTTTTGGGTGCAAGCAAACAAAAATATTGGAAAACCAAAGGACACATAAAATTCTTGAGATTTTTGCATGTTATAATTAGCAAAATATTGAAAAATATAAAATGATTTTTTGAGATTTTTGAAAATTTCTCGATTCTCATGGGATGCAAATCATGTAAATTATTGGATATTTGAAGTAAACGAAAATATTTTGGATTTTTTTTATAATTTCATGATTTTCATATGTTACCAGATGATATCTTCCAGAGTCTCGATCAATTTGACCAGATTTATTTTATTCTGTTATTAGATTCTTAATAGTAATTGGCGATTTTTTTTACATAGATTGTTTTCTTCATGATACCAGATTGTTTTCTTCATATTAGCGATCTTTTCTTCCGAATGATTCAGATTCATGATACATTTGTTTTCTCCATGACCGGATTTTTTTGTTCTGTTTGATTTTTCAATGATTTTCGTGTGTTACTAGATTGTTTTCTTCATGAAGATTGCAAGCAAAGTATTAAAAATTCGAAGTACGCGGGAAATTGTGAGAATTTTGAAAATTCCACGATTTTCATACGCTACAACATAACAAAATATCGAAGAAAACTGCAAAATATTTAGATTTTTGAAAATTTTCGATTTTCGTGTAAGATAGCAAGTAAAATATTAATAAAAAAACTTAAGTTTTTTGAAAATTATGTACCTTTCATATGCTGGCATGCAAAATATTATAAATTTAAAGAAAACAAATAATTTTGGAATTTTTGTAAATTTCATGATTGTTATTTGCTATGCAAATTATTTAAAAACCAAAGAAAACAAAAAATTGAGATTTATAAAATTTTCATGATTTTTCATGTGCTGCATGCATTATTGAAAAAATAAAGAAAACATAAAATCTAGTGATTTTTGTGTGTTATATCATTAAAATATTGAGAAATCGAAAACAAAATATAATTTATTTTTAAAATGTTCATGATTTTCTTGTGCTATAGCAAAAAAAATTGGAAAACCGTTAAAAATAGAAATTTTGAGATTTTTTAAAATTTCGTCATATTCGTGTGGTATGTAGCGTACAAAATGTTGAAAATTTGACGAAAATAATTTTTTGGGGGAATTTTAACATTCCGTCATATTTATATGCTATATCATGCAAGATATTGAAAATTTGATGAAAACAAAAAAAAATTGGATTTTTGTACATTTTGTGATTTTCGTGTGGTGTAGCAATCAAATTATTGAAAATTGAAGAAACAAAGGAAATATTGATATATTTAAAAAACCTATGATTTTTCATATGCTATATAGCAAAGAAAATATTGAAAAACTGAAGAAAAATCCCAATATATTTGCAAGTTAATTGTTCATATATTTTATATATGAAGTTCATAAATGAGATATTTCAACTTTCAAATCGTATAATAACAAACTTTTAATTTAAGACGATTTTTTGACTTTGGATTTCGTATCGGTGCATTCGTATGGAGGGAGGTAGCTTGTACAACAATAAATACATAAAGAGGAAAGGGATTCTGCGCAACTAAAAGTTACACATCACCCATACAATTGGGTAAATTGGAGGGGGGCCCTTTACTCAAGTATGGGCCACATCCCCCTTGCTTGTTTCTGATGCCAATTCCCTATTTCTCATACTCGAATTGTTACATTCTTTATCTATATATGCTTCGCTTAGCATATATAACTAGCTTTCTAGTAATCATAATCGTTACATCAGGCATGTCCATGATGTCATACAGTCGGCGCTTGCTTTCAAATTTCAACTAAGCCCCACATGCTGCGATGTTATTAAAGACCTCGACGAGCATTGCTTATAGAGTTTATGCCCCGGCCTTCCATTTGCTCCGGTCGTTGCTCCTTTCATCAAGAACTTATGTCCTTCCTCTTAGTTAAGGATCCAACTCTAAGGAAATGTTTGGACTTTGATGTGTGAGAATTCTTCTATTAGAACTGCTGCCTTTGGGGTATTATGATAAAACCACTATGTTTGCTTTGTTTGCTTCATTTCATACTGGCAGTTTAATCCCCGAGAAATTGTTCTTTGCTAGTTCTAATGTTTCCTAATTTACAGTCCAGATATTCTAAATTATTATTTTAAAAATAGAAAGATTATTATTTCTACCTGTACTTGATTCATATTGACAGAAAAATGCTACCAAAGTAAATATAGAACAAAAAAATTAACTATAAGTATTAGGATGTTGTATACTCGGCTTATCTTGATTTTAGAAGCTCATAAAATTAAGTAGGTTTCAAACTAGCATAGGACAGAGCTAATCTGAAAATCCCTAAAAAATGATGGTATTGTAAATAAAATAGAAAAACCAATGTAAATAGAAAATTTTGACATTTTTAAAAATTTGCTATTTTTATGTATTATAGCATGTGTACGGATATATATTTATATACTCTTTTGGATTCGGATACGGTTTTAGCAAAATTATCCGGATACGGATACGGATATCCGGATATGTGAATCCGAATATGGATCCGGATATGTGAATCCCGATATGGATACGGATCCGGATACGGATATCTGCAGAAAAATACAAGAAAATATATCTTTTTACATTATTTTTTCCCCTTAAAATGCCTATTTAAACCATAAGTTTTAAAACTAATTTATATCATATGCATTTAAGAGAATATTATGGCATATAGTTACATTAATTTTTTTATAAAATTATTTTAAAATACGCTAATTATATTTAGTATAATGTTAGCATATTTATTTATTAATATATTATTCATTTTCATGTAAATTTTTCTCAATCAAATATTTTTAAGTCATATTAAATAAGTGTTCAATGAAATATATCCACTACATGCATATTTCCGCTTCACATTTATATGTTTTATATTATATGTTATTTATACAAATATCTGATTCATATCCATATCCGTCCCTATAATATCCGCTTCATATCCGTATCCATTTTTCCCGGATACGGATATGAATATTTCTTACTGGACCATATTCGTATTATATCCATATTCGAAACTAGAAAGCGGATATGGATATAATAATTCTCATATCCGATCCATATCCAATCCGGATGCAACCCTGGCTATAAAGCATGTAAAATATTGGAAATTTGAAGGAAACAAAAAAAAATTGGGACCTTTTTTATAATTTCATGATTTTTCGTGTGCTATCAGATATTCCTAATTATCTGGGGTCTTGGTCAAATTGACCAGATTTTTTGTTCTGCTAGATTCTTCATAGTAATTGGTGATCTTTTCTTCTTTTATTTTTCATAGATTGTTTTTTCATGATATCCGAAAGTTCTTCAAAACTATGAGCAAATAAAATATTGACAAGAAGAATGAAACAGAAAACTCTTAGATTTTTTGAAATTTCATAATTTAACAATGAAAAAAGAAGAAAACATAATTATTTTTTTAAATTTTGAAAATTTAAAAAAAAAAATCACGTGCGATGAAAAAATTTATGATATTTTGAGATTTCTAAAAAAATCGAATTCCATTTGTTATAGCAAGCAATATTCTGAAAATCATAGAAATAAAAATAATTTGGGATTTTTGAATATATTGCAATTTTTATGCTATATATAGCAAACAAAATAATAAAAAAAATCAAATAAAACATGATATATTAAGAATTTTTGAAAATAGCACGATTTTCTTGTGTACATCACAAAAGTTCATAAAACATAAAAAAACAATTTTTTGAAGTGTTTTTAAAATCCGCTAACTTTGTGTGTTAGTAGGAAGAAAAATATTGAAAAACTGAAGAAAACAAAAAAGTGATATTTTAGAAAAAAATTCTATCTTTGTGTTTTAGAGAAAGAAAAATATTGGAAAACAAATAAAATAGAAAATATTGAGGTTTTTAAAAATTTATTTCTTTGGGTTATAATATGCAAAATATTTAAAATTTGACAAAACGGATTTGTTTTTTCGATTTTTAAAAAAATTCATGATTTTCATGTACTATATAGAATGCAAAATATTAAAGGTTTGAAGAAAACTGAAAATTTTAGGGTTTTTAAAGATATCACGACTTTCGAATCTTATAGCAAGCAAAATATTGGAAAATCGAAGAGTACAATTTTTTTATGATTGTTGAATATTCTGTGATTTTAATACATTGTAGCATAAAAAAATTAAAATCGAAATAAACTAAGAAAAAATTAGATTTTTGAAAATTTCGTGATTTTCATGTAATATAGTAAGCAAATAATTGAAAAACAAAAAAGAAAAGAAAAATTTAAGATTTTTGAAGACTACGATAACTTTCATATGGTGACACGCAAAATATTATAAATTTAAAGAAAACAAATAATTTTGGGATTTTTGTAAATTTCATGATTGTCATGTGCTATGCAAATTATTACAAAACCAAAGAAAACAAAATTTTGAGATTTATAAATATTTCATGATTTTTCATGTGCTATATAAACCATGCATTATTGAAAAAATAAAGAAAAAAATAAAATTTTGCGATTTCCGTGTGCTATATCATTAAAATATTGAAAAACCGACGAAAACAAAATAAAATTTATTTTTGTAATTTTAATGTTTTTTTTGTGCTATATAGAAAGCAAAATATTGGAAAACTGAAGAAAACAGAAATTTTGAGAATTTTTAATTTCACCAAATACGTGTGCTACAGCGTACAAAGTGTTGAAAATGTTGAAAAATTGATGAAAACAAAAAATTGGGATTTTTAAAATATTGTGGTTTTGGTGTGGTATAACTAGCAAATTATTGAAAACCGATAAGAAAAGAAAATTTTGAAACGGTTAAAAATTTCATGATTTGCAAGTTAATCATTCTTATATTTTATATTTTACATATGATGTGTATAAAATGACTTATAAATCATATAATAACAATTTTTAAGTTAATACGGTTTTTTGAATAAAGGAGGTTCCATCAAGAACGCTTCGTCGCATTTATGGAAAGTTATGGTTCTACATAAAGTTAAGGTAGTTTGTTGGATGGCAAATAGGAATTCGATTTTGACGATGGACAATTTGCAAAAGAAAGGATGGCAAGGAGCGTCATTTTGTGTTCTTTACAGAGGAGATGTCGAAACTGTGTATCACGTGCTGCTGCAATGTCAGGTTTCAAAACGGGTTTGGGAGGAATTTATTTCTAGATTTGCATTACCTATTTGCATTACCTTTTTTCCGAAGATGCTTGTAGATCTTTGAGGGTCTTGAAGAACTCGAGTAGTTAATAAGGGGCTTAGGAAGGGGTGTGATTTGGTGATAATGGCTATTTTGTGGAATCTATAGTTGGAACATAATGATCGTATTTTTAACAACAAATGTCATTCTTTTTTGTCTATCATTGCTACTATTTGCACAACTGTTTCTAATTGTATGTATCTTATGTCAGATCGAAATTAGAAGAAAATCAGACGGATTTTGCCAAGAAGCCAGGGCAAGAGGTTCAACTTAATAAACATGGCGAGGATATTCAGAGGCATTTGGCAGTATCTAGCATGCATGATAATGATTCTAAGTGAGAGAGGAGGGAGTGATCTTTTTATTAGTTTACATTTTGTGAAGTTGCTTTGTACTTTTTGGTTTTGGAGCCGATCATGTTTGAGGAGTTTTAATAAGGGAATGCACTCATTAAATTCCTTTTAATGAAGTTTAAGAGGGGCTAATAATTCCATCTTTTTTGCTAAAAAAAATTAATACCATTTTTTTGGCTTTGGATTTCATACCCGTGCATTGTTGTGTTGGGAGCTGGTACAACAATGAAGACCTAAGGAGGGAAGGGCCGCTGCTTAACTAAAAGTTGCATAGTGCGAACACAATTGGGTAAATTGGAGGGGAGTGGGGGGCTATCCTCCTTGTTTTGTTGAAATTCTCTAGTGAGTCAATTAAGAAAAGATAGCAACTAAAAAGTGACAATTATTAAATAAATATTAATGAATTATGATGGAATAATTGGAAAGCTTTCTCTGAATGCATGAAGAACAGGATTGGATAGCAAGCATTAACTCATGAAATCTGTTTAAAGATGGAGTTGAATATCGGATTCAACTAGACTTCAACTTATCCTTTTTTAGATCCTTCGATCTAAGGAAGATCTCTTTTCGATATTTTTGGAGAACAATTGGCTTAGGCTAAATTAATATTCCTTTTGACGCCAAGCTTTCGATCCTTATTTAAAATAGAGATGGATTTTACCTCATTCGACTTCACCCCAAATAATTGAGGCATGGAGATTGATTCGTTCGGTGAATATTGATGGATCTATCACCGGCGATATCTTATTTTGAAAACCATCCTATTTGGACACATTCATCATAAAATCGGCAAAAGTAGGCTTAGGCTAAATTTGTTTGGTTTCACGAGTCCATTCCAATATACTCTATGGCAATCCATTCTTGAAAATTAAAAAGCCTTGATCTACTTCAACCAAGAGGTATAACCGGAGGACAAAACACTCTATGCAAAGTTCAATCCTAAAGTTAAAGGCATCTTTTTTAGTGTGAATTCTCATGTAATAAACTAATTAGAGCACTCATTCGTATTGTGGTTCCAAATGTCATTTGACATGTTTGGAAAGAATAAAATTATAGAATTTTCAGGTCTCAATTGAGATCTAAAGAAATCGCTCTTCGAGATGTTATCTCCAATACTTTTGTTAGGATGGCTAAGTTTTTTTATGCTAGGGATCTTGATAGTGCACCAATTGCTCTAAATTGGAGTGCATTACCCTCTTTTTTAAAAGTGCGATCTTGAGCTACTGTTTTGTAATAGTTTTGATTTTGTTCTCTTGTATTTCGTTTCCGTTTTGTAATTACCTTTTATCTTAATTATATAAAAATTTAGGCTTTCTGTCCTCGCTTTTGGACCCAAAAAAACTCATGAACGAAGGGATCTTGATGGTGGACCAATTGCTCTAAATTGGAGTGCATTAACTCAAGTCCTTTTTTTTCCATAAAAAAGCCTTAAGGGGCTGTTTTATCTCTTAAACGAAGGGCTTTAAAAGCATATAAATACCTTGGATTCATCAAACCGGTGAACCCCTATAAATCCCAAAAGTAACATACCATTTCACAAACATTAAATCAGGCACTATATAAACTCATTGAAGTTCTCATTTTCAATTCATTCCAACATTGTCATCAACAACACGGACAAAACCTACAGCAAAATGAGCAAGCCAGTGAACATGTTCCTAAGTTTTTTTCTCATCGTCGCCATGGCGACAATAACTTCGTGTATTGAAGCCCCTTCACCACAACCATCTTCACCAGAAATAACCGTCGAGGACCTTATGCTCCTGATCCCGGGCATGCCTGATATAACAGGATGCTTGAACATAGTGAATGAAGCCAGAGATTGCGTCCGTGATGTCATACAGTCGGCACTTGCTTTCAAATTTCAACCAAGTCCCACATGCTGCAAGGTTATTAAAGATTTCGATGAGCAATGCTTACAGAGTTTACTTCCCGGCCTTCCTTTTGCTCCCATGGTTGCTCCTTTCATTAAGAACTTATGTCCTTCCTCTTAGTTAAGGATTCGATGTCGAAGAATTCTTCTATTTGAATTACCGTTTGGGGGTATAATAATAAAACCACTATGTTTGCTTCATTTCATACTGGCAGGATAATCCCTGAGAAATTGTTCTAAGCTAGTTCTGATGTTTCCTAATTTACAAATCCAGATATTGTAAATTATATTAAAAAAAAGGCAAATTTATTATTTCTACCTGTACTTGATTCATACTGACAGAAAAATGCTACCAAAGTAAATAAAGAAAAAACCTAACTATAAATATCAGGATGTTGTGTAAAGCCCATAAAAATAAGCAGGTATCAAACAAGCATGGGAAAGAGCTAATCAGAAAATCCCTTGAATATAGATAAGTGGAATTGATTAAGACAAATGCTTATTACTATTTTTTTTTGGAACTTGCCCACAAGCTTAATCCATGCACGCAACACACGTGCGCACGCAGCACACACAAGCACCCAACACACACACACACCCTGAGGATCGAACCCCACATTCTCCCCGTAACAACTGAGCCATTGCTTTGCTCTTATAGCTCATACAGTTCATTTTCAATTTTTTCCCTCCAAAATAAGGAGAAGGAGAACGTCACCGCTGCAAAAAATATACCTGCGAGATACAGAGCTTTTACAAAACATACATCACAGGATGCATCTAAAGATACAAAGATAGCCATCACAAAGTTGAAATTCTCCATGAATTTAAACATTAAAAGTTTAACACAGAATAGGTTTAGATGGCATCACATAACACAAAACCACAACACTAACAGCTTATCTAATTACATGCACAAACCAGATCTCAGTCATCTTTATCCTTGTTGATCTCATCAAGAATCACAATGAGAGTGGCGATAAATGCATAGTCGATGTTTGGGTACACCGTCACACCAAAAGTGTCCTTCCCCAACAACACACTCCCAACTGTGTGTTGTTTCCGCATCTGTAATAGAAAACACGATCAATAAATTTTGATCAATATTTTCACCAAAGCAGCAGAGAAGTTCAAAGTTATGTCCCAAACCTGAGCGACGATGGTATTGGAATCACCGAGGTAAACAATGCATGATCTTTCAAAGTAGCTTCCCTTGATCTTGAAATCACAAGCGCTCTCGCTCCTGTTTGAAGCTAAGAACACATCCAAATGGGTTTTGAATTGGAGAAGAGAGGACTTTTTGACACTGAACATGAGATCTTTCGAGTCCGAGCTTTCTCCTCTGAACACTTGCCACCTTCTGTGGGCAGAGAATATCTAGAAGAAGAGGAAGTCCATGATAGTTGATTAATTGAGTAATTCTTAGAGACTGTTGTTAAATATATTACCTTAATGACTCTATATCGTATAATATAAAGTTTTGGATATAAAATAAAATGGTTGTTCTAAAATCACTTGATAGTTTCTAAAACTTCCTGTGGTGGTTTCCATAACTCCTTGATGGAAGGGCTATATAAAGAAGTCTTTGCTTATACATAATTAAGAATTGTGGATTAAGTTGGGTTTCCTATCCATAAAGAAAACTTTAAAGGAAATGGAGTATGCAAGAAAGAACAATAGAATTGATTTATTCTTATTCTTCAAATCATGGTATCAAGGTATGCATCTCTAGACTCATGTTGGCATGTAGATGAGATTATAATATTATGAATCATGCCATATAGATTAAAGAAATATAAATTATAAATTTCTTACAATTGGTATCAGAGCCCAATGGTTTGATTACGGCCAAATTCCGATCAAAATCGAATTCTCCATCGATTTATAAGAAAATGGATTTTTTTTCTTCTTTCTCTCTTTGAATTCTCGGCGATGGGGTCACGGCGACTTGAAGTGGCCGGCCTCCGGTGTCACCGGAGGTGACCATCGCGGGCATAGGGTGGTCATGATATCGAAAAAAAGAAGAACAAAAATTTGAAATTGAAATAATAGGATTTTAAGCGGGTTCCAAATTTTAATAATTTTAAAACTTTCGAATATTTCTTTAACTATTCTAACCTCACTGTTAAATTAAATCTTTAAAAATCTTTTAATATATTTCCTAAACCTCTCAATCATCAAGCAGCCAATCGCGAGGCTTATATTTTCTCCCCTGGGCCCCACTTTCTCCACATATTTCTCTCTCTATCTCTCATATCTCGCTATCTCTCTCTCTAACCTCATTCTCTCTCTCTCTCTCCCTTTAAAATCTCTTTCCCCTCTTTTATTCCTTCACGAGAACCAGAGAACCAGCGAGCCTCGCGAGAACCCTAGCCACCTTCACCCATCGCCGCCGCAGCCCAACGCCGGCACCACCCTCGTCGTCTCCTCGCCCTCACCCGAGTCTCCCTCTCCTCGCCATCTCCTCCTTCTTCCTTTGTTTACCCGAGCCACGCCTCCACCCTCACAACCCATCGCCGGCGGCCTCTCGTCGTCGCCATCCGCACCACCACCAGCACCCTCCTCACCACCTGCGCACTCCAGCACCCCCGACCATCTCCTCTCCCTCTCCGTTTCTCCAATCCCTGCACCAACATTCCCTACTCGAGCCCTAACCCTAACCGCTGTAACCTCCTCGTCGGCGCCTCACCGCCGTCGATCTCACCGCCGTCACACCCTCTGCAACCCAGTAAGCTATCTGTTCTCTTCCTTCTTCTACTCCCTCTTCCTGATTCTCCTGTTGGCTGTTCATTGAATTCTTGAATTTGTAGTTCGCTGTTCGCCGGAATCTGGCCGTGCCGGTGACGTGTCCCGACGATCCAGCAGAGTACTCTGACCCGTGTGGTCCCTTGGTTCGTTGTTTGGATTCAATTCGTGAACCGTGCGTCCGTCGCGAGTTTCCCCGCCGACGTTACGTTCCGTTTTTCCCGGTTCGCGACCCGTCGAGGCAAGTACCCCTTGCTACATGCTATACAATATATTTATATATGTATTGACACCCTAAACCCGTAAAATTAGCTTGGTACAATCGTTTTCCATTTCGGTTACAAAATTGCATTATATCATTTTACGGTTAAACATGGAATTTACAGTTTGCCAATTTGAACCCAATAATCAAATCTACCTGTTCAATCACAATTTTACTGTTAAATAGATGGTGGCATTTATCCATGTAGTTCTGTTACATTCGGACACTCGTATGCATTTAACCTGAAATAACTGTATTGGACCGTTACATAAATTATTACACTGCTAAGGGTGCTTAAGCCTGTTAACATGACTAAACGGCTACATTGTATTACTGTACTCTTGTGATTGAATGAAACTGCTTATTATTTAATTCATTGCTTATTTCATGTTAATACCCACGTGTGATTATATATCTGATTGGGAGCACACTCACGATATTGCTTACATCTTGACCTGACATTGCTACACATTGTATATATTGATATACCTGACATGGTACCGTATACTGTTGACTTGACCTGACCTGATGTACCATGACCTGACCCGTTACCTGATCTTGTGTCTAATGCCAACAAACTTGACATGTAGTCCTCATGGACCGTTCCTGTTGTCTATCCAGACAAACCTGCTTTTACCTGATCCTATGTTGGCATTAGTTCTTGATTTCTGAATACCTGACTCGACATACATAACTTGAGGGTATGGGGAAATCAAAGGTGAAACCGACTTGTAACTCAACAGTTCGATACCTGTTCTGATCAGTCTTACGGGCTAGGCCAGCCCCAGAGTGATGATGCTGACATCACTCGCCCATCCTGCTACCTGTTACTGCCTAGCGGCACGTCTCGGATTCAACCCGAGGATCTTGACCGTGGTCCCGGGCATGCACGGGATACTATTGAGTTACATCGACGATTCATCAATTGATTTCAAAGACTCTAGAATAGAAAACCTGATAAAACAGTTTAGTTACCCACTGCACACTACCCTGCACTGCTTGATTCATATTATTGCTACTCTCGTTTTATTCATGTTTATATTACATTACCTGCTACACTGTTCATATTATATTACTTGATGACATGACGCGCTGACGTCTGGGTTTTGCATAGCCCAGATTCCGTACCGCTGTAGCAGTCCGAGCAGGAATACTTCAGCCAGCAGGCTGAGCTGTGGGTTCTGTAGTTGTAGTTTTATTTCCTGCATTTATTTCCTGATGTGAGCCCACATTATGGGACATACTTTTCAGTTATTTGTATTGGATCATTTGCTTCCGCATTTATTTATTATTGACTCATGTTATTCTGGATTATGGACATGTTTTAGATAGTCTTATCTTGTTCTTGATATCTCTACAGCCGTAATGTGACTGTGGATGGATACTTCCTACCCACAGGTAGCATGGTTGGCTATGTCACGTGCCCAATCTAGCGTACTCTGGGAAGCGGGGCGTGACATTGTTCTTTCTGGGAAGCGGGTTCGTTAAGACTATCAAACTCTAATAAAGAGAGAAAAGGAAAATTATTAGATCTTTGAAAATTGTTTGGGTTGTTTAATTTTATATTTCTTTTATAATCATATTTCTCTTGTTAAGCCTATATGACAAAGGTGTTTTGAAACTTGTATATTATTAACAAGGAAAAGATAGCTCTACCCCCGGATTGTCGGTTTCGACTATTTTCTTAAGAGATTAGCGTTTTAAACCCTTACATTTTATTATAATATTTTGTGTAAATTTTAAAATTGATTATACTCTGCTCTATTTGAGATTGGCTTTTATACTCTACTAAATAGAGACTAGCCTACAATTAATTCATTAAGTTTATTAATTTTTATATATATTCAAATTTGTTTGAATATTCCATCATCTTTCATTTCCATGATCAATATTAACTTGTGGTTTAAATCCATTTTTTTTGAATTAGAGGCAAAATTGATTCATTTTATTTTGGATAAAATATATAATTTAGTCAATTTTCGGATCTAAATCATTTATGCAAATTTTGGACTGTTTTGCAATTATTTAATCTTTTCTGTAATTACATAATGTAATTTTCGTAATTATTTGGACTTGTTTGCAAAAAATCTGAATAGAAACTGAATCCAGGGGTCTTACTGTAAATGTTACAGTAAATTTCAGTACATACATATCAGTCCAGAACAATGTTTAAAATAGATCGCTACGTAGCTCGCTATTTTGCGCTATGTAGTGTAACTTAGTATATTCGCTACGTAACTTTGGAAAAAATCTTAAATACGAAGCAGTTTACGTTTTTTCTCCAAATAGCTTACGTTTTAACAAATAGTATACGCTACGCTATGCGTGCGCTATTTTCATATAAGAATTTTTATTGAAGTTCTTAAGATTTCAATATCTAATCCTAAACTCTATGAAGACGGTCTCATTAAAGTTCTAAACTCCTAATTTGAAATCATATTTAGTAGCCATGTTTCTCAAATAGAGATTATTTAATTGATTTTCGATATTAATACTTGTATAAATCATATATATGAACTCAAGGATTGAAAATTTTGAAAATATTGTTTTTTCCGGGAAATTTTGAGGAGCAGAGAAACTACAACCGCAAAACATATTGTTATATATTACTTATTGTTCTATGTTCTCGAGCTAATTTTATATCTTTATAATAATATAATTTATTGTAAATGAGATGATCTTAGTAATAATTAATAATTCATGTAGCTTACGCTATGCGCAACGCTTTTTGTGCTTTCGTTATTTAGTAGTGGAATGATATGCTATACGCTATCGCTATTTTGAACACTGATCCAGAATATTTGTTTTGCAAATTTCAGGGAGCTGTTTTGTAATAGCCTAAATTTATTATGCAAGATTATTGTTTTATGCCTATTTTTAGTAGTTCTTTCATAAAATTTTGGGTGAAAATAATTCATATAACTTGCTTATTATGTTATAATCATGTTAAAGTTATCCTATATGGAAATTATATGGATTATACATGATATTTGGTGAATTTTATAAATTGCAAATTATATAAGATATACTTAATCGTTTTTTATGATTCAACATTTGTTAGAAATTATTTCTCATGCTACACACATATTGTCGATTTATACTATCATGTACTAAGTATAAATATTGTGTTTATGAATATATGTTGTTTCATCATATATATTTAAAATGATGCATTAAAGTTTAGATGCCGTTCACAACTAAATTATCTTATGAGTTAGGAGTAGCCACAGCATCCTAATTCATATGACGGTTTTCTTCACATCATGTTATTAGTTGTTTTTTGTATTTAGACATCTAATATTGCAATTATTTTCATTCAGATAATTACTTAGCCACCACAAGAAAGTGATTATTTATATGATTCAATTGGAATAAGATAGCTTAAAGAAATATCAGAATATAAGTTTCTTATGTCTATAGGAAAAGAAATTGTTTATCTGATATTACATTCTTAGTTTTATTATGCAGTTTTCTTTTTTATATTGGATTAAGATGGCTTAATGAATGTTTGAATAGAGATTTCTTATGCCATGAGGAAAAGAGATTTCTATTTTAATATTAAATTGTTAATTTTAATATATTGTAATTAGTGGATTCATGCATTTAGCAACCACTACTCATAGGAAGGTTGAATTTACTAATAGAAGTAGACATTGGTCTATTTTAATATACTTAGGATATCATAGCAATGATGTGTATATTGACTTGATTATAAAGTTATTCCTATTTGTGATCCTTGCATATGTATCCAATGATAAAGTTTAAGAATTTTGAGTTCAGTGGGAGTAAATTTTTCCGTACATAAAGTTTGAGAAATTATTTTACCTTCTTAAGGACATAAAAAATAAACTTAAAGTGAATTACCCCTGTTATTAACTCATAAAGCTTAATTTGTTCAAAATACGGATACTTTGGATGAGCCATTGGAAATAAAGATATGCTCGATATTAAAAAAATATTAAGCATGAGATATAGAAAAATGTCATTACAACGACTCATGATGAGAAAAATATGTCTGAAGGTAATGGAATAAATTTATATATTGCTTTGAGGCCTTTACAAGTGTTATGGTTGAGAAATTTATCACAAGGATTGAAGAAATTGATACATATTAAAGGATTTACCATATACTATGACAAATCTTAGTTTGCTAACAGTATATAAAAAGTCGATTAAAGGAATATCGACATAAGATTTCTAAGATTATAGATCAATTTCATGATCACATTTGGTGTTTAGCACATAAAGATAGAGTCCATAATTATTGACTCATTAGCTAAAGTATTATACACGTGTCATTCCATCTATAGATTATGTAAGAAATATGAGACTTATAAAGATTTAAGTGTTGTATGTCATTTTCTATGATGTATATATTTGTATGTCTAAACATATGCATGTTGTTAGTATTTTGTACATGACTAATAAGGTGTGCATAATAAATTTAAGTCATGTGATTATGGTTAATTGAAGAATAAAAGATTGGACTCTGAATAATTGCTTATAAAGTTACATGTACATGTTTGAAGATTCTAAAAGATAGAATGTTTGCTCAGTTAAATACAACTATTTAATTTGGCCATAAAATATAGTTGCAACAATGTTATATTTTTAATAGGATGATTAGAGTCAAGTGGGAGGATATTAGATATAATACCTTAATGACACTATATTCTATCATATAAAGTTTTGGGCATAAAATAAAATGGTTGTTCTAAAACCACTTGGTAGTTTCCATAACTCCTTGATAGAAGAGCCATATAAAGGAGTATTTGCCTACACATAATTAAGACTTGTGAATTAAGTTGGTTTTTCTGTTCATCAAGAAAACTCTAAAGGAAATGGAGTAGGCAAGAAAAAACAATGGAATTGAATTATTCTTATTCTTCAAATTATGGTATCAAGGTATGTTTCTCTAGACTCACATTGGCATGTACATGAGATTATAAAATTATGAATCATGCCAAATAAATTAAAGAAACATAAATTATAAATTTCCTACAACTGTTTAGTTGGACGAAAATGAAATTGCAACAAATTTTACTACAAATTGGATTTATTTTTTAAGAATAAGGTTTTGTTTCAAAAATTAACTATCAACCAACATTTTGGATTTGGATGATCAACATTGTCCATCTACATACTAATGGTCACGTTAGTTAACCAATTTTCATGTCATATATTGAGGCTTGTAAACCATAAAACCTTGTTTGGCGTCGGATCTAGATTATCTGGAGTCAATTTTCAAATGGAGGTATAGATTATGCAAACTATAAAAAATGTCTGTGAATCTTATATAGAGTTATCTTTGTCTTAAAATAATCTCATGTCCAGTTCTAGTTAGAGATTTAGAGCGATTGCTCACTTCCCAGAATTGGTAGAAATCATAGCTCGTTTTAAGAACCTGCAATTTACCCTTTTGACTTTAAGACATTAGCATTTCTATTGAAGTCAATTTTTACTTTCAAGAATTAAACGGGGTTGCGATCCGGGGTAGGTCGTATAAATAATATTTTACCAAAAGGGTTTATTTAGTAACAAATAACTGAAAAGCTTGATAGCCTTTAAAATAAAATGCAAAATGCATGTTTTTACAATAGATTACGGTATAGTTAATCTCAACTTTTTGGTTGAAGTAATTTCAAGCTCAAAAACCAAACAAAGCAATATTAGAAACTTTTTGGAAGTAGGTTTGGATAACTCTTCAAAACTTTGTCTATTATAATTTTTAGGCCTTGGGTCTCGAGCTAGGAAAACTGAAGTTTATTTTTTAGTAAAGATGGAGGGTATGCAAACACTTATTTGCGAAGTCCCTGCTTCCATTCTAACAACTTAACCTTGATGGGTGCTTGGGTTTGGAGTTTTTCTAGCTCCAAAATGTTGTTTTTGAGTAATCTAAACTCCTTGAGTTAAGTTTTTTAAACTCGCAGTTTCCTAAAGTTAGCAAAACTTAACTCCAAAATGCTAACTTTGGCTTGTTTGGCAACCATTTTGGAGTTGAGATAATTGCAGTTATCTCAGCCCAAAACTAAAGAAAACTGCATAACCTCGACTCCAATCCGACCAAAGTTTTGTAAACTGCATTTTTGGAGTTTGGGGCTCGCAAACCACAGTTTGCATTCTCTCTGCCTCCACTTAAAAATAAACCACAGTTATCCCCTCCAAATCCAAACAGGGCCTAAGTGTGTGTTCTCTTCACAAATTTTGGAGTTTAGAAAACTTTGGTCAGATTGGAGACCGGTTATCTCAGTTTTTGGAGTTTAGAAAACTTGGATTCAGTTAGGATTCTGGAGTTGAGTTCAGATAGCTTTATGAAACTCCAGATATCAAATCTCCATTCCCAAAAAAGGATCTTGATGTTTTGAAATATTGAGATGTACACAAATAATAAGAAATTTGGGAATCCATACGAATGAGAAATTTTAGCCTAAGAAATGAGTTGAAACCTTTTGTTGCATGGAGAGGAGAGGGTTTCCATAGGCGTCGATGAGGACGCGGCGGTCCCTGATGCTGAGGAGGGTCCCCTTCACCCTGAACATCACGTTCCCGTTCACGTCCGTCACGGCGAAGTTGCCGTCCGTTATGCTGATGGCCTTCTTCGTTACCGTCAGGTCCACAGGATACGGCGCGCAGAACTGCGGCCCCACCACCGTTATGCGCCCACCCGCTAACGGCGGGTAGCTCGTCGTCGCCGCCGCCATGATCCCGCTTCGTGTTTTTCGAGATGAAATTGATTTTTTTATTTTTTTGGATTGAGATCGTCACCCTTTCCTCTCCTTCTCTCTCAAAAAATTTGTTAAGATATTTACGCGTTGATTGTTGACACGGTTTCAGATATTTGTTGACACGAGGGATCGATTGAGACTCTTTTACTTCCAATACAAGAACTGAGCTTTTTTATCGGAGGCAGCTAAGGGCCCATTTGGTTGCATGATTATGGAATTTGGATTTCAAAATAGTACGGTTGCAATTTCTGGATTTGGTAATTTGTTGTTTGGTTGGTTTTGGATTCCTGGTTTTGGATTCCTGGTTTTGGATTTGTAGATCCTTGTAATCTTTGTGTGCTTGCTAAAAAAAAGTGGGATTTGGATTTGAGGATTTTAGAGAGTGATAGATAGAGAGAGGATTATTAAATAAATAAAGTACATGGGTCCCATCTAAAAGTACAATGAATAATGCCAAATCCTTGAAAAAATTTAGGATTTAAGAAGCCTAAATTTGTGGTGGGCCCCTTCATAAAAAAAAAAGGAATTCTAGAAATCCAAATCCATCAACCAAACACAAAATTATGGAATCTCAGGATTCCACAATCCAAAATTCAAATCTAAATCCATAATCCAGCAACCAAACAGGCCCTAAGCTACTTGAACCAAAATAAGAATCACGGGTCCATCACATCGAACCTCCGTCTCTACAAATTCATATCGAATAATATATTTTTATTGAGATCTTTGGTAACCGTATCTTTTCATATCAACTCCATTTATGTTTTCTTCAGTCTCTCGTTCACCCTTTTGATATTGTCTATATTGAGAGTATTCATCCGTCGAACCGGTGCTTCGATAGGTCTACGTCTCATATGACCAAACTATCTTAACCGATTTTCCCGCATCTTCTCCTCTACAGGGGCTATGCCAATTTTTACATGAATGTTCTCATTTCGCACCTTCTTTTTTCTAGTGTTACCACGCATCTAACGAATCATGCGCATCTCCGTTATGCGCATCTTCTGTGTATAATACTTCTTAGAAATCCAGCATTTTGTACTATATAATAAGGCATGTCGAATAGCGTTCCGATAAAATTTTCCTTTCAACCTTAACAGAAAATCACGATTGTACAAAATCCATGCTGCACTCCTCCATTTCAACCAACCAGCCTGGATCTTTTGGTTGACATCGCTATCGATCTCCCCATCCTTTTTTATGAGGGATCCCAGGTATCTAAACTGATCGCTCGGCGATATATCTTGCACATCCAGCATTATACCATTGGGGTCTTGATTTCTCTATTTGCTAAATTTGCATTGTATATATGTTGTTTTGGACCTGCTCAATCTAAACCTCTGAAAATCTAACACTTGTCTCCATAACTCCAATTTGGTATTAACCCTTACTTTCGTCTCATTTACCAGAACAATATCATTAGCGAATAACATATACCAAGGTATCTCATCCTGAATAATTCTAGTCGTAGAATATGACAAAATTTTACATTGGCTGTTATAAGCCTATCATAATTCTCACCCTTTATCGTCCGAACTTGAGACTAGCAACGGTTGGTTAGATTCTTCACTTCCAATGTAAGCAATATTTTTTTTAAAAAATTCATATGAAAAACCAAACCCCCACCCCCCTCTCCCCCCGCGGAAATTTCATACTTCTCCCCCAAAAGTTTTAAGTTACCAAAATACCCCCTTGGTTACTTTTACCGTGAAATTTAGAACAACTAAGAAGGCTTGTAAATGATGGATATACCTTCCAGAGATATTCTTCTTTCCCTTTTAACTTCATAAGCTGCAGATATGGTTAGGATTTATTTCGCGATGATATATGGCGTTGTAGTCAGTCACATCTACAGAATGGCAGGATTATGACATGTATGACGCTCTTGTAATGGCAATACCTGATTCTGCAGGTCCTTGCGGGGAACGACATCTACTGGATCAACATCGCCTGCTACGTCGCGTCCATGAGGACGTTCCCGAACGACCATGGCGTCGTCGTCGGGTTGGTGACCAGCTACACGGGAATGAACGCGAAGCTTTACATCGCGATGGCGCGGGTGATCCTAGGAGAGAATTTTCGTAGCAAGAGCGTGTATCTGGCCCTGAACTCAGTTACACCTATGATGTTAGTGGTTTTCATGGCCCCGTTCCCGGTGGAGTCGAAACCAGCCGTGTCCGGTAACGGCAGGGGGCTTTTCGCGGTGTTTCTGATCGCGGGTGTGATCAGTGCGTATGCTGTGGTGGAGACACCAGCGCCGGTGTTAGGAAAGTTAGTCATGCCGACGGTCGTCTTGCTGGTTATGGTCGGATTGGTGGGGATAGTGCCGATGTGGAGGGCCGCGGAAGCAACTAGGTCGTGGGGCCGGTGTCGCGGTGGGGTACATAGAAGTGAGTGGAAGTGAGGTTGAGGGGGAAGTGAAGGAAGTGGAGGGAGGTGAGAAGGGAATTTAGGAATTGGTTAGGGAATTGGAGTTCGGGTTGTACTTTTTAGTGTATTTGTGTGGTGGGACATTGGGATTGGTGTATGCAAACAATTTAGGGCAGGTTGCGGGTTCTAGGGGAGTTCAAGAATCCATTCTTTTGTCCATCTCCTCCACTTTCGGATTTTTTGGGAATTTTTCCGCACCTCCATTATTGTTCTTCATCGGGTCAGTCTTCGTAACTAAGGGCCTGTTTGGTTTGAGAATTTGTTAGGATTTGGATTGTGGAATCCTATGATTCCATAATTTTGTGTTTGGTTAGAGAATTTAGATTTCTAGAATTCCTTTGTTTTTTATGGGGGGCCCACCACAAAACATGGATTCCTGAATCCTAATTTTTTTAAGGATTTTCAAGAATTTGGCACTATTCATTGTACGTTTAGATGTGACTCGTATACTTTATTTATTTAATAATTCTCTCTCTATCTATCTCTCTCTAAAATTCTCAAATTCAAATCCCACTTTATTTTCACCAACCAAACAAAGATTACAAGAATCTACAAATCCAATACTAGAAATCCAAAACCAACCAAACAACAAATTACCAAATCCATAAATTTTCAACCGTACTATTTTAGAATCCAAATTTCATAATCTTGCAACCAAACAGGGCCTAAGCATCTATGATGGAGGTCCTTTTCGGGTCTTCGTCAGATGTTGTCTTCTGTCGATCTCCCGGTGGATCTTGAAGGTGATCTCCTGTTGTGTGTGGGTCTCAATGGGTTTTGAGGAGATTGGTGATTTGAGGAGTTTAGCGCCGAGTACCTGCAAGAAAGTCCCGGGGTGGTTTGGTACCACCATGGACCCTCCGACGATCAAGTTAGCACTAGATCCAAGCAGAGTAACGGCTAAGTGGAGTAAAAATGGCTTACTTGACCCCTCTGTGATGGGGGTGTATATAGTGGCCGCAGCACGTAGCAGCAAGCGCGAGAATCTCGCCGGCAGTTACGCCCCTGACGTCACGCCCGCGTAAAGAGCGGATTGCCTGTTAATGGGGATCGTGATGGCGTGGAACGTGGGATGTTGCTGGCAGAGAATCTACGCATGGCGAGATTTACGGAGCGGCGGTTACTCCTGTGAGTGGTGGAGTTGGTCGGTCGGAAGACCGAGGAAGATGGCCTCGGCTGGGGAGCTCGGGGACAAGCGAGAGGGCCGAGGAGTCTTGGTCCTGTGGCAGCTCGGGGCAAGCCGAGAGGCCGAGGAGGCCAATTTTCGGGGGGCTCTGAGGAGAGCCAGCTTGTGCTTGCAGATCGGGTACAGGGATGGCCTGGTCGTCCCCTGTGGGCCCTTTCTTCTGAGTTCTGGGACATGTCATCTGCCACGTGTCTTGATCTTGGAGATCGCCAATATTGAGCATCATCATTAGCCCCCCACTCTTGTCCCGACCAGCTAGCGGGTCGGGTCAGGAGTGGACTGCCGGGCCGCCCGGGGTGAGCTCCCTCCTAAGGTTTCGTCGGGACGCGTCCCCGGGCTGTCGGCTGTCTTTCCTGCCAGCGAATCAGGGCGAGATCTCTGCATTTAAGGAAGGTGCGCCGATTCGTGCGTCCTGCCACTGAAGCGACGGTCCACGTGTCAAGCGTCGGTTGGCCGATGCGACGTGTGCAGACATGCGTCTGACGGGATGCGGGCCAGTGTGGGAGCGACAAGTGGAGCGATCGGAGGTGTTGGACGTGTAGGGGCGCTTTGGCGGGAGATGAAGGGCGCCGTAGGATGAGGTCGTTTGCGGTGATAAGTAGGGGTGGGGCCCACTCCAGGGCCCCTACTCTTTCAAATCTCCTTTCTTCTAAGTCTTGGCTGCTCGGCGCTCTTCTTCTTTTGGATACATGGTTCGTTCCCACTCTTTGGGTTTCTCGTCCCAGAGGGAGGCCAGCGGCACGGCCGCGCCCCTGGCTGGCTCATGCCCTGCGCCAAATGTTCCGCCGGCGATAGGTTCGTCCGCTTCGTTGACGGCTCCTGGTGATTGTTCCGGCGGCGGCCAGAGACGTCCACGGTCATCCGAGCCCCAGACGAGAGACAGGGGGAAGGCGAGGACGGGGTCCCCCTTAAGAAGAAAAGGACAATCTCTCGTGCGCCGCCGTCGATGGTTCCTAAGGGGATTCCCGAGCCGGGGGGTGATCCCGTCTTCATGGCTCCATTTGGGCTTTCCGTCGCTGCCGGCCTGCTCGCCGGGATGGAAGAGTCAGCCGAGGGAAGGCTTCCGCATGGCACCCTGAGGGTCCAAATGGAGGCCATAGCCTAAGGGGCGGTCCAGGTATGGACTCCTCTACGCGTTGTTTTTGACCTTCCTTTCTTTGGCTCGAGCGCCTCCAAGTTTCTCATCTGCTTCCTGTCAGGTCCTTCAACACTGCGCCCTCGTTACTCGTATGGAGGCCGAGGGGGCGTTCCACGCACCGAGTCTAGTAGAAGCGTTTCCTTCGGAGGTCGAGGTCCTGCGGCGTAACCTGTGTCTGGAGAGGGCGAGGGCCGGCGTCCTGGCAGCCCGTGAAGAGGCTGCAGAGCTCGCCAATTCAGCGAATCGGGGTGCCTATCGTCGCCTGAGTGCATCCCACCGAGTTGCCGAGAGGAAACTGGCGGATCTGGCCGATCATTTTGCGGCCATGGAGAAGGAAAGGGACGCCAGCAGGGGGATGCCGAGGCGGTGCTTCTGGAGGCCAAGACTGCCGAGGTTCGGGCTAGGAAAGTTGTGGCCGATTACAAGGTGTCAGAGCAGTTTTACGCCGAGCTTGGCAAGTATTCCGTCGTCGCGTGGAATAAGGCTCTGGATGCCGTGAAGGAGAAGCTTCCCGAGTTCGCCGATGGCGAGCTCCGTGCTCGGTTCCCACTCCCGGTGGCAAGGCCTCCAGCAGACAACGATGAGGGAAGCGAGGCGCACCCCTGGTGGCAAAACCTCCGGTGGTGAAGCTTCCGGCAGGACGCGATGACGGTGATGAAGGAAGCGAGGCGCAGGGGGGTTTGTGACTTAGGCCTTTTAGATATTTCCTCGTCCCTCTTTTGTAAGCCTCTGGGTAGTATGTAAGGCTGGGGATCCCAAAATACCTTTTGTAAAGGCTTTGCCTTTGATAATAAAACTTTTTTCTTTGGTTTCATCGGTTTGCACTTTATCTTCTGTTTGTGAAGAATGCTCGCAAAATATCTCCGTTTTCACTGTTGGGCTTCCATGTCAGGTCGGCTATCTGTCTAGCGATCGTTCGTCGAGTTGATTTCAATTGGTTATGGTAGGGAGCCACCAGTTGAGGATAGCCGAGCAGGGTAGCTGCTGAGCTGCCTCTAAGGAGGACTTGGATCCTTAGCGTTGGAAGGGACGTAGGAGGCCTGCTAAGGATATCCGGGCAGTGAAGCTGCGCGGCTGCCTCTTGGCGAGGGCTTTGATCCCTGGCGTTGCGAGTTGGGAAGCTACCGGCCAGGGATAGCCGAGCATGGAAGCCGCTCGGCTGCCTCTACGGAGGACTTTGATCCTTAGCATTGGAGGGGCTGTAGGAAGCCCACTAAGGATGACCGGGCAGTGAAGCTGCGCGGCTGCCTCTTGGCGAGGGCTTTGATCTCTGGCGTCGTGGGTAGGCAACTATCAGCTTGGGATGACCGAGCGGGGTAGCCGCTCGGATGCCTCTTGCGAGGGTTTTGATCCCTGGCCTCATGGATAGGGAGCTACCAGCCGGAGATGACCGAGCAGGGCAGCTGCTCGGTTGCCTCTTGCGAGGGCTTTGATCTCTGGCGTCGTGGGTAGGCAACTACCAGCCTGGGATGATCGAGCGGGGTAGCCGCTCAGATTCCTCTTGCGAGGGCTTTGATCCCTGGCGTCATGGGTAGGAAGCTACCGGCCGGAGATGACCGAGCAGGGTAGCTGCTCGGTTGCCTCTTGCGAGGGCTTTGATCCTTCAGGACGGGGACCGAGCAGAGTTACTGCCCAGTGCCTCTTGGCAAGGTCTTTGATCCCTGTCGGTTGTGGTAGGAAGCTACCAGCCGGGGATAGCTGAGCAAGGGCTCGACTGCCTCTGGGAGGACTTTGGTCCTTAGCACGGGAGGGGCTGTAAGAATCCTACTAAGGACCCTTGGCCGGGCAGGGTAACTGCTCGGTGCCTCTTGGCGAGGGCTTTTGTCCTGAAGGATAGCCGAGCAAGGGACCCTTGGGCTTGACTGCCTCTGGGAGGGCTTTTGATCCCTGTCGGTCGTGGTAGGAAGCTACCAGCCGGGGATAGCCGAGCAGGGTAGCTGCTGAGCTGCCTCTAAGGAGGACTTAGATCCTTAGCGTTGGAGTGGCCGTATGAGGCCTGCTAAGGATATCCGAGCAGTGAAGCTGCGCGGTTGCCTCTTGGCGAGGGCTTCGACCCCTTGCGTTGCGAGCAGTGAAGCTACCGACCAGGGATAGCTGAGCAGGGTAGCCGCTCGCCCGCCTCTGTGGAGGACTTTGATCCTTAGCGTTGGAGGGGCCGTAGGAGGCCTGCTAAGGATAACCGGGCAGTAAAGCTGCGCGGTCGCCTTTTGGTGAGGGCTTTGGATCACAAAGACAGAACTCTATTCGCAATGTTCCGACATTTCTTTATTCGAATGGACAGGATTTTCAGAAAACATTTAGATTGTCTTTGCGAAAGGAGGGGTACACACTTGTTGGCCTTGGCCTCATTGGTATAGCTTGAGCTTCTCGGCGTTGTAAGGCTGCGGGAGCTTGCGTCCGTCTGCGTCTTGTAGGCTATAGGCTCCGCCGGGGAGCGCCTCAAAGACGAGGAAGGGACCATCCCACTTCGGGGAGAACTTGTGAAGCCTGCCTTGATCAAACTCGTTTCGCCGTAGGACCAGATCCCCGGTCTGGAAGGAGCGGTGCTTGACCCGAGCATTGTAGTATCGGGCCGTTAGTTGTTGACAAGCGGCAGCCCTGATATGAGACCGGTCTCTCTTCTCCAACAAGATGTCCAGGTTGGTCCGTAGCGCCGAGGTGTTCGCATCATCATCGAAGTGCTCGACCCGATGACTGGGAAGCCCGATCTCCACTGGGACCATTGCCTCGGTCCCGTAACAGAGGCTGAAGGGGGTTTCCCCGGTGGGGGTCTTCTTTGACGTGCGCAGGGCCCATAAGACCCGGGGCAGTTCTTCGACCCAACTGCCTTGTCTCCCTTCTAGGCGGGTCCGGAGACCTCGGAGGATGTCTCGGTTAGCGACTTCGGCCTGCCCGTTGCATTGGGGATGCGCGCCCGCGGCGAACTTCATGAGGATATGGTATTCTTTGCAGAAGTTCTTCACTTTCTCATTCTCGAAGTTCGTCCCGTGGTCGGTGATGATACATCTCGGGATGCCGAACCGGAGTATCAGATTATTTTGTAGGAACTTGATAGTCGTGTCGGCATTCGGTTTCCTGATGGGGACGGCCTCGATCCACTTGGTGAAGTAGTCTACTGCGACGAGGACGTATTTGTGCCCGTCCGTACCAGTAGGGAACTGGCCGATCGTGTCCAATCCCCACTAGGCGAACGACCATGGGGATGTTAGGGCGGTCAGCTCAGTAGCGGGGAGGCGAGGGATGCTTCCGTGGAGCTGGCAACTCTTGCATCTTCTGACTAGCTTCTGGGCGTCCTCATGAACAGTGGGCCAGTAGTACCCCTGGAGCAACGCCTTTTGGATCAAGGTTCGGGCCCCTTGGTGCGCACCGCCAACCCCCTCATGGATTTCCCGGAGGACGAAGTCGGCTTCGTGGGGGTCGATGCACCGAAGCAGGGGCAGAGTGAAGGATTTCTTGTAGAGGTTCCCATTGCTCCAGATGAAGTGGCGGGCTTTGGCCCAGAGACGGCGGGCGGCTCCCCGATCTTCTAGGAGCGTACCGTCCTTCAGGAATTCCACGAGGGGCTTCCTACAATCTCGGTCGCCTTCCTGCGCTATATATACATGGTGTAGGGTGTTTTTCGTCACCCCATTGAGATGGGAATACACGCGCGCTGGTCAGGCGCATTACAGATTCTCCCTGCCTAGGGTAGGCTGGGGTTTATTGATTGTGGGGATCCGAATCTCCGGCAGCCACGGACTAAGCTGCCGTTAATTACCCCTCGCCTTTGGAGGGAGGGAACCTCCGATTAACGGGTTAAACTGGTAATGCGAACTCAATGTACAGTGTTGTGTTTTGAAGGGGGTTTTGGATGTATCGGGGGCCTCGCAGAGTTTTTACGGGGGACAGTGTCGTGGAGTATATGTGTATGTAAATGTGTGTGTGTGTGTGTGTGTGTGTGTGTGTGTGTGTGTGCGTGTGTATAAAGGGAAAGGGCATCCAAAGGATGCGTGGGAAAAAGCGTCAGCGCTTTGGATGCTAGCGCTTTGAGCGCAAGAGCGCTAGCGCCCCATGTGCCAGGCATGTGGGCGCTCGGGCGCTAGCGCTCTGAGCGGAAGAGCGCTAGCGCTTTGAGCGCTAGCGCTCAACGTGTCAGCACGTGGGCGCTCGGGCGCTAGCGTTTTGAGTGCTAGCGCTTTGAGCGCAAGGGCGCTAGCGCCCCACGTGTCAGCATGTGGACGCTCGGGCGCTGGCGCTTTGGGCGCGAGCGCTTTGGGCGCGAGCGCTTTGAGCGCACTCCACGTGTCAGCACGTGGGCGCTCGGGCGCTAGTGCTTTGAGCGCAAGGGCGCTAGCGTCCCACATGTCAGCACGTGGGCACTCGGGCGCTAGCGCCCCACGTGTCAGCACGTGGGCGTTCGAGCGGCAAAAGGGACTTGGTCTCTATAATGGGAGTTGTACTCCCAGAAAGGAGCACTTATTATTCTCTCTCTCTGTGTGTGTATATATATATATATATATATATATATATATATATATATATATATATGAGGAGTTAAACTCCTAGGATGTTTTGAAGCTAATGAAGGACTTCTCCCCTTGAGCCATAGTTCTTCTCCAAAGTGGGGTTTCTAGAGATGGGTCTGTTTCCTGATTTAAAATCAGAAAAGCTTATGGGAAAATCTTCAGAAAGAGGGGCCACGTGCTCACACGTGACCATCAGTCACGTGTTGACACGTGACATATGAAAACAGCGGAAAAGGCTCATGGGTTCCCTGATCAAGTCAAGGAAAAGGTCCACTGATCAAGTCAAGAAAAAAGGCGTCGCTCGAAGCAGCAGACCGGTCCTTCAGCCGAATAAAAAAGAAGGAGGCTCCTAGCAGGGGTCACGTGTTCACACGTGACCAATGGTCACGTGTTAACACGTGATGACTAAAACAACAACCAGAAGACAGCGCAGAAAGAAAGAGGACTCTTCATTCCAAAGAGGGTCACGTGTCCACACGTGACCATGGGTCACGTGTTCACACGTGACCGGCTTTCAAAGCCCATTTTGACGACATAATTAAATTCTGAAGGAGATTTGAATCTTTCCAAAGGAAAGTGATTATCTGAGACCAATCGAATTAAAGATTCAGAAGTGATTTAAATATCATCTATCTATGGAAAATCTCGGGTTTGGAAAGATTTCCCCCTTAAATCTAACCAAAATAACAAAGGAGAATCTCTGGATTTAAAATCCAATGGTGAATAAAATTCACCTAATAATCCAAAGGTCCAGAACGAATGAAGGATGCAAATCAAATCTCTCAATGAAGATTCGTCAGAGACTAATTGATTCGGCTGCTTCTCCTATAAATATGAGCCTGGAGACACAAGAGAAAGATATATACGCAGAGGGAAGAAAAAGGAGAGAGCCTGGATACTTTGAAGGAACTTGGATCTTCTGCAAAAGAAAACCCTAGGTAAAAAAGGGAAGGCTTTCTGAAAGAAAGAGAACTCAATTCTCAACAGAGTTTAACTCTGATATATGAAACAGAAGAACATATTTCTTCTCTCTTTGATAGAGGATCTGTAAAGAGCACATCTCCCCTTGAAGTTGAGAATTTAATTCTCGATGGGTTGAGATCCTGCCATGCAGATCCAAAACATAGAGAGGGAATGCAAGCACGAGAATTTAATTCTCACAAAACTATAGGAATTTAATTCCTTTAAAATAAAATTAGGGCTTGACCCTATATCATGGGAATTTAATTCCTTCAGAACAAAGAGAAACAGGGTTTAACCCTAATTAAGAACCTGGTTCTGTTGAAACAGCGGGATCTAATTCCCTTAATCATAATTTAACAGAGAATGGGAGTTCAATCCCTTAAAAGCTTTTATTAGGGTTTAACCCTATTCAGTTCTTCGCATATATGAGGAATTTAATTCCTACAGAAAATTCAGAGTTCAACTCTGTTCCAGAATATAAGTCTTCAAAAGGAAGTAGGAATTTAATTCCTCTGAAATTTAAAGCTCGAGGAATTTAATTCCTGAAAAAGGAGTAACAGATCCTCTAAACAACATAGAGGCAGGGTCACGTGTCACCACGTGACCCCCCAAAAGATCTACAGAAAGCCCCCTTTGAGGCAGTCCCCCACGTGACCCACGTGACCCTTGACAGAAACTCTAATACATAGGCATATGAATGCCCGTCACGTGATGGCACGTGATGTTCTGAAGGATGCAGCGATTTCAGCAGAATAAATGGAAAGAGGGCGTTCTTACGTGTTGCCACGTGACCCCTTTTGCCTTAGTGTTCAACACTAAGTTGGAATTCTTGAACACAGTACTGAAACACTGTTGGGCCTTAGTGTTCAACACTAATCAAAGAACCTTATTTACAGTGTTCAACACTGATTACCTTAGTGTTTAACACTAATCCGAGATCTCCATTGTAGTGTTCAACACTGACTACCTTAGTGTTTAACACTAATTTGAGAGCTCTGTTGCCGATGCTTGATACCGATCTGTTTTAGTGTTTAACACTAATCTGAAAGCCTTGTTGCTGGTGTTTAACACCAATTATCTTTTAGTGTTAAACACTAACTTGTCAACCTCATTCCCAGTGTTCAACACTGATTGCTCTGAAGTGTTTAACACTAGGCTTTGGCCCAATTGGCTAAAGGGATAGAGGCAAAGCCTCTCCCTCAATGGATCCACAAGAAATCAATATTCCAGACATGATAGGACTTAGCCCAAGCTGGCCATAAGTCCTCAATTCGTAATTAACTGGGCCAATGGGCTCATAATATATTTAATGGGTCTTGATCCTAAATTGGGCCAAGGACTATTTAATCCATTCCGGTCCTAGGGTACATCTCTTCACTCCTTTGATACTTGGCATTGTAATCCCTCAATGTCTTCAAAGAGGTGACGGGTCCCGACGACCACCCATGATATGGACTGTGGGGTCCTTAAACCCATGTCTAATGCAAAATTCCTGGTTACGTGGAACGTGGATAACGTCACTCTTTGACCCCACGGAAAACGTCCAGAGCGGAGCCTAGTCCTCGCCGAGCACGGCAGTGAACCCGTGTGAAGCATCTAGTGCAAAATCCCTGGTTACGTGGAACGCGGATAACGTCACTCTTTGACCCCGCGGAAAACGCCCAGAGCGGAGCCTGGTCCTCGCCGAGCACGGCAGTGAACCCGTGTGAAGCATCCAGAGCACATACCGGACTGTGGAGTCCTTAAACCCATGGACTATGACGTCCTTAACAATGGACCGCAATGTCCTTAAACTAACAATGGACCGCAATGTCCTTAAACTACCCATGGACCGCAATGTCCTTAAACTACCCACGGACCGCAGTGTCCTTAAACTACCCACTACCCACGGACCGCAATGTCCCTAAACTAGAACAATAGAGCCCCTATATGCTCTTTTGTCGGATCTAAACGGTCCCGTTTAAGTTGATCTTAGCCTCAAAGATGGCTAACAAATCGTTAAACCTTCAAGCAGACTGGACTATGAATCCCCCAAATTAACTTTGGCTCGAGGGTACATCTCTGAACTCCTCTGACATCCGTCGTTGTAATCCTTCAACGTCGTCAGAGAGGTGACGGGTCCCGACGGCCACATATACGATGGACCACTATGTCCCTAAACTGGAATAACGGAGCCCAAATGCTCTTTTGTCGGATCTAAACGATCCCGTTAAGTTGATTTTAGTCTCAAGTTAGACTAACGTATCCTTAACAAACGTTTGAGTTGATCTTAGCCTCAAGTATGGCTAACGCATCCTCAAACCAAACCCCCAAACCCAAATCTAAGATAATACGGATTTGGACTAGTCCACGCCCTACGGGCGACGACATAACTCGGTCTCCGTAAACAATCCACGGGCAACAAAACATAAAATAAACACACACGACACGAAGCGACCATCTGGAGAAGGAGAAAGTTGTTATCGCGATGCGGTAGCGTAATTAACTGCAGGGGCTTGCGCCTGCAGGGAAGAGCGTCCCCACAATCAAAAACCCCTCAAACGAGGGGGAATCTGACGAAGTCTGCTACATCGGCCGCATCCGTCTAAACCCCCGATGCACGGTGCCATAAACAACTTGGCATCTTTGGAGAGATGGACGGATAACACCAATTAGCATCTGCCCCGAACCTCAGGCATGGACGCCCGAGTCCAGGCCGCCGTTCGGAGGGGAACAGATTCTGACACGCCCGGTGGGACCTTTTCCTCTTTCCACTCCACACTTCGTGTGTCGTGAGTCGCGAACCAATCGCGGTTCGCTAATAGTTGCCCTTGGGTTTCAAGATACTAAGAATTGGCGTCTTGCTTATTGCAGAAAGCAAAGGATCGATGGCTTCTACTTCTGCGAAATTCTCCAACTGCTCAAACTGCAATTACGACCAACGCTTTACCTCGCCAGGAGGTATAGCCTATGGACCCCAAGCTGCTTCGTTGTTCACAATGCCGGTGGACCAGGTGACTCAAGCCACTACCGGATTGTTCTTTGGGACTATACTCCCACCATCAAGCTTCGCGGCGCCGGTGATGACAAAGGAAGCTCTCAAGAAGTCGGTCTTTGACCGTCTTGCCCCTGCCGCGGCTCCTCTCAACGAGTCGCCCAATGTCAACGCCTCGGTCTTCTCTAGATTGGGCCAGAAATCCTGCGAACTCATCACGGGACCTACGATCTCAGAGAAGGCTGCTTCTAAGAAAGCGGCCGCTCCTGCCTCCGAAATCGCCAAGGCGGCTTCCCCAGCCAAGAAGTCGATCTTCACAAGATTAACGGCTTCAGCTCCCGCTCCTGCTACACAAAGGACATCGGTCTTTGACAGGCTAACACCAGCAGCGACCCCCCACCTACACAGGGGGCAAGACGAAGTCATTCTCACCGCTGAACCAGCGCCGTCCGCTCGACGCGCTCGACGTCGTCATTGGCGCCGAATAAGGAAGGCTGGGGGCAACTCCCCCTCCGGATTGACTCCACCAGCCCCGGTGGTAGAAGTTAATGCTCCTGTTCTAACTGGGAACAGCTTCGAGATGCTAAATAAGGTGCGAAGGAATTCCCCTACTGCAGTGCTGAAGAGGTCTCCTCCCCCATTAAAAAGGATTGCGGAAATAAAACCAGAACATCCCCAATCTCCTCAACGGCTGTCTTCCAAAATCTATAAGGTTTGGCGGCAGGCCCGAGACTCGATCGTCGATCCAAACTTCTCCCGCCAGCACAAGAAGCTAAAAATCCAACCGGAGGCCGGTCATCAGGCTAAACCCCGAAAGGCTATCTGGACGCCCACCTCAACGGCCCCCTCAACCTCCATGACTCATAAAAGGAGGAGGCCAGAAAAGATCCCTCACCATGCAACAACAGCTAAAAGCACTGAGCCCAAACGCCCTAAGTCTGGGGGCATGAGGGTGCACACTGTTTATATGGCTTTTGGAAAGGAGGAAAGCCGCACCTCTACGGGCCACCGACCGCTGACCCGATCCGTGACGAAAGCCCAGGAGCAGCAACAAAAGCTTCAGGAAATGATGAATGCTATGGCCGCACTTACCGGACCAAAAGAAAGCCCAGAAACGTCCTCAGACGCACGTCAGGAGGAGGAAACCGACGCTGAATTCCTTCGCCGGACACTGGAGAAAAAGGACAAAGAGGCTGCTGAACAAGCGGCCAACATACAACGTATGGGCCTTCTCTTCCAAGATATGATAGGAATGATGATCCAGCAGGACCTACCCGCCGACGATCCCCCAATCGTTCTGGAAGACGACCGGGGAGAAACGTCAAATCCACCACCAGCCCTCTCAACGGCCAAGGAGGAGACAATCTCTAAAGCTGACTTGGCTGACTACATAGCCCAGCAAATCCGGGTCCATCATGCGACTGAAGCAGCTGGTCAAGTCGTGAAAATGGGGCGGCCGTATCCGAGCTGGTACGATCAAATCAAATACCCGCAAGGCTATACGATACCGAAATTCCATGTGTATAAGGGGACCGGCAATCCCCATCAACACGTCGCCCAGTTCCGGGCCCTCTGCGGTAACACCGGCGGTGATGATAAACTGTTACTCCGTCAGTTCGTTGGCAGCTTATCAGAAACAGCGTTCGAATGGTATTCGGAACTCCCGAACGATTCCATCAAAACGTTCGCTGAAATGGAGTTGTTATTCACTCAGCGGTTCGCAAGTGCCAGCGAGCGCACTCCAATAACTGCATTGATTAACGCCAGGGTAAAACCAGGCGAAACCTGGGTCCAGTATGCTATACGCTGGCGGAATTTGTGGTCGAGATGCGAGCAACGCATTGAGGAGGCACCCGCAGTGGGCATGTTCGTGGGAACCCTAGACCCCCACGCAACTATCTCCCAGTTTATGATGTTCTTTAAGCCAACCACATTCCAGGCTTTAATCGACAAGTTGGCTCAGATGGACCAGATGGGTCATAGACCACCTCCCCCGAAGTCGGAACCTCGGAATGACAAGGGTAAAGGAAGGGCAACCTTTGTCGCGAATGCCCAACAGCAACCTAACGCCCCGAAACCGGCAGATCAATTGGAAGAAAGACGCCGGTATTATAATGAAAAGATGAAGCGTCTCTACTCGTTCCCACGAGACAAGACGAAACGGTTATTCGAGCTGGCAATACGCAACAGACTTATAAACCTACCGAATCCAAGGCGACCGCCACAACCTACCGAGGTGAATAACCCTAGCTATTGCCCTTACCATCAAACGGTAAGTCATCCGATTGAAGATTGCTTCGTCTTCAAAGGATGGATTGAAGATCAATACCTCCAGGGGAAGTTTGTACTATCCGAAAAGTGGAAGGTGAACCCACCACAACCGCATACTCCTAAGAAAGCAGATACACCGGGGGCAACCTGCTCCTTTATTGAAGAAGCTCCATGGGAGGTCGTACTATCAACTAAAACCAAAAGAATGCTGAGAGACCTTCATGCGTGCCCTGCGATCGAATGGAAGGACCCTCTTGAACCTCAAATTATCGAAGGGATGTTGAAGCCCCGCACAACTACGAAGATTCAGGATAAAGGCCTAAATACTCATGCCCAACCGTCAAAATCTTCAAAGAAAAAGAAGAGGAAATCCAAGAAGCCCGCGAAGCTTGGAGACGAGCACACGAACTTGCAGAAGCAAATCGACGCGCTGGAAGAATACAATCAAAAGGCATGAACTCCTGTCATACTGCAAGAGTTTCTCAACCACATCTTTCAAGAGGGAGATGATGGAGAGAGCTCGTCGGATGAATCCGAAGGGTATGTGGCGAGTTGTAACGTAATCTCCCACTCGTTTACCGATGATGAGAAAACTCCTGGCACTAAGAAGCTGGAGGCAGAGCCTGAACCAGAGCGTGCGTGGCCGACAAATGAAATGATCAATGCCTTTCTAGACGAGATTCGGCTAAAGAGTAAAGCGGATCAGGAGCGTGAGATGGCAGCGTCAGAAGGAACCAAATGCAGGCGACTGAACGGAAGAGTTGAACTACCCCTGCCAGAGCGAATGGCATCCGAAGTAGACAAGAAGATATTCAAGACGAGGAAAAGGTTTGCCAAAGCCATGTCAATGGGGATGAAGCTACCACCCTCGGAAGGAAACACACACGATGGGGTGGAGAGGCATCCTGATTATTGCGCATATCATCGGAAAATCTCACACCCTACAGAGGAGTGCGAAGTCTTTAAGATATGGTGGCAAGGATATGTTGCTCGTCGGCAACATTTTAAGCGCATGAAACGCAAGAGCCGTCGGGAACGAAGAAGCACTGTCGACGGGCGCAACAGAACTACTGGCAGCTGTGACATGGTTAACGTCGGGGGGTCACAAGTTCTCACCTTTGGGAGCGACTCTGATGAAGAAATGACTCTGGGCCCTCTCTTTAAAGAATCCGTGTTAGGGAAAGAGGAGGAATCGGAGGCCTGCGAGAACATTCAGCTGCGCAATCGCACACTCCCAGAAAAGAATCTCGGGCCCGTGAGCAGAAAAGATAAGGGAAAGGAAAAGGTCATTGAAGATATCACTTTAGATGACCAAGTCACGAAAGAACTAACTACCAGAGACCCTCCTAAGAAGGGTAAGGTGGACTATAACATCCTCGCGCACTTAAGGAAGCTACCTTCTCAGCTTAGCATCCTTGATGCCCTCCTATTGTCAAAAGAATCGCGAGACTCACTAATTAAGGCGTTGCAAGAACCTGAACAATTCCAAGCCTTCCTCGCCACTGAAAGGATGAAAGACGACCTGGAGGAAGTGCATACGGCCGACGTCACTTTCGGTGATGAAGACCTCCTTCTCGGGACGTGCGACCACAACCGTCCCCTATATGTCTCCGGATACTGCCATGACATCAAGATAGGCAAGATCCTGGTGGATAATGGATCCTCCGTCAATCTCCTTAATGTTCGGGTGTTGAAGGAAATCTGCATGAGTGTGCAACACCTCGCTCGTGACAAAATTACTATCTCCGGTTTCGATTCACAGTCGTCACGGACTCTCGGATCTGTGATACTAACATTACGCTTTGGACTTCTCGTCACAGACATCAAATTTCATGTCATTGACGCCAAAACCTGCTACAACGCCTTGCTCGGTCGCCCTTGGCTACACGAATACAACATCGTCCCTTCTACACAACATCAGTGTATGAAGTACTTTAAGGATGGTTTCGAGTATACCGTAACAGGAGAATTAAATCCATTCTCCGTGAACGAAGTCCACAAATACGAAGATGCGAAATACTTTTTGCCAGACTTTGAAGATACAGAAAGGTGTCCAACTCGGAGAACAAAGCCGCCGCCACCATCCCTGTTTTCGGAAGCGATACCGAAGAAGAGGAAGAGATAGTTTATACAGGGCCATCTCAGCGTAACAACCTGGGGACGCCCGCCCCCATGTTGGTCTTCGGAAGTGATTCAGAAGATGAAGTTAATGCCGTATTCTCCAATCGGCTGTCAATGCCAGCACCCCCTGGTGATGATCATAATTTGCAGATCACCATGGTACCGCGAGAACACTACAAGGATCTCGACACGCTTCAAGCTCACAATGTGCAGGACCTGCAAACGTTTTACGTCCCTCCCAGGCGAAGGGGTGAGAAGGTGATCCTATTCTACCGATCCTCAGAGTCGAAAGTAGAGAAAGAGATCTGGCATGGCGCAGATGCTACACCTGACAGGCTCCAACCCATCCGTCTGTCCAGATACTATACAAATGGATTAAAGAAGCTATTGAAGCACCAAGGGGTACCCTTAAAACAAACTGTTCGACAGGCTCGGTTCTACAACAGGATTTGGGATGTCCCTGGGACCCAACGCAAATTGCCCAACGGGAAAATGGAAACACTTGGGCTTGGATACGCGAGAACCGGAAAACGGGAGCGGGCCCACAGCAGCTACGCTATATATACCTTTGATGAAGAAGAGGACGCCCTGTCAGGAGATGCCGACCCCTCATCAAAACTAGACCCCGCGATTGAAGCGCCAAGTCCGTCGTTTGAAGAACGAATGGGCAAGCCTATCAGGAAAGTGGGTCAGAAAGCTCGGGAAGACCACAACCGCGAAATGGCCATCTACGAGAAGGCCAGGACGCAACATCTATTTCAACAGACTGCAAAAGACAAAGATGTTCATCCTTGTCAACCCATCATGCGAAAGGCCCGATGCGGAGACGGAAATAAGTCAAGGAGCGGAAAGAAGAGCCGACAACAACGACGTAGGATTAGAGGGTTACAGGTACTGCGCGGCTCGGATTCGTCCCTCATGGAAAAGATGAGTCGAGCGTACTCCTTCCCCCGAGACAAGACGGAGAAGTTACTCAAACTCGCTTTAAAACATCAAATGATCGTGCTTCCAGAATCTAGACACCCTGAGCAAGCCAACAAGGCTTCTAGTTTGAGCTATTGCTCTTATCACCAAGCCATAGGACATCCTACCGAAGACTGCTTCACCTTCAAGAACTGGGTCGAGGACCAGTACCGACGTGGCAGATTCGCTTTATCCAACAGCTGGAGGGTAACGCCGCCACGAAAGCACGAGCCCAAGGCCGCAAGAGCAGAACCGGATCCACCTCAGTCCCGGGAGCGGATTCGCACCTATTATACGATTACGATATTAAAAGAAGAGCCCGAGAACATAGATGACCTTCCCCGGTGCTTTGAAAACAGCGATGATGAGGTGATCTCAGAATTTCCGCCCGCTCCGAAAGAACTGGAAGACGGTATACATACTACTGCAGATAACCTCAGGAAGATTGAGTTGGGATCGGCAGAGGACCCGCGACCGACATTCGTCAGCGAGTTGCTCTCTGAAGAAAGGGTGGCTGCGTTAAAGAACGTGCTTCTACGGCATAAAGACTGCTTCGCGTGGAACTACTCCGAGATGCCAGGATTAGATCCGGAGGTTGCTGTGCATAAATTAGCAATATCCCCAGATATCAAGCCAGTCAAGCAGGCGCCAAGAAGGATGCGACTCGAGCTAGAGATGAGCATCAACGCCGAAGTCAAGAAGCTGATCGATTCTGGATTTATTCAAGAAGTTCAATATCCCGACTGGATCGCCAATATCGTCTCGGTAATGAAGAAGAATGGGACGGTACGCATATGCGTGGATTTCAGGGATCTCAATAAAGCCTGTCCAAAGGATGATTTCCCAGTACCGGTAACCGAGCAAATGATAGATAACACGTCCACTTACGAGGTTTTCTCCTTTATGGACGGTTCGTCAGGATACAATCAGATAAAGATGCATCCCGAAGACCAGAAGCACACCGCTTTCCAGACCCCTTTGGGTATATTCTGCTACAGGGTTATGCCCTTTGGTCTAAAGAACGCTGGCGCTACCTATCAAAGGGCCATGACAAAGATCTTCAATGACCTCATACATGACATCGTTGAGTGCTATATCGATGACCTCGTAGTAAAGAGCATGTCATACGAAGAGCATTTAAAGCATTTGGAGACTGTGTTTCAACGCCTCCGGCAATATAATTTGAAAATGAATCCCCTCAAATGCGCGTTTGGAGTCTCCTCGGGCAAATTCCTGGGATTCATCGTTCGACACCGAGGTATTGAAATAGATCCGTCAAAGATTAAAGCGATCATGGAAATGCCTCCGCCAAGAACCCTCAAATAGTAGCGGTCTCTCCAAGGGAAGCTCGCATACATCCGGCGATTTATCGCAAATCTTTCAGGCAAATGCCGCCCCTACAGTCACCTGATGAAGAAGGGAACCCCATTCATCTGGGATAAAAAATGCCAAGGTGCACTAGACGAGATCAAGCAGTACCTGCAGAACCCGCCGGTATTGGCTGCGCCGGTCAAGGGAAAACCCCTCATTCTTTATACAACCGCCCTCGAAGGTTCCTTGGGCGCATTATGGGCGCAAGAGAACGATCAGGGGAAAGAGAGAGCACTCTACTACTTAAGTCGAGTTCTACTGGGGGCAGAAAGCAATTACTCTCCCATTGAAAAACATTGCTTGGCATTAATCTTCGCGATAACAAAGCTCAGGCACTATGCGTTGGCACACGAAGTCTGCCTCATCTCGAAGGTGGACCCTCTTAAATATCTGATGTCAAAAGCCATATTGACGGGACGACTCGCTAAATGGGCCCTGCTCTTGATGGAGTTCTCGATAATCTATCAACCTCTCAAGGCAGTGAAAGGCCAGGCCATTGCTGACTTCCTCGCTGAGCACCCGATACCGGCCTATTCTCCTCTGAATTGTGATTTGCCGGACGAGCATGCATTTGATGCGATTAGCGGCGGAAGCACCCGATGGGAACTCTATTTCGATGGAGCGTCCTCCGTAAAGAAACAGAAACAAGGTATCCCAATGATCAAATCGGGGATAGGCCTCATCTTTGCAACTCCACAAGGAGGGATAATGCGCTTCGCCTTCTCCTTAACAGAGCCGAGGACAAACAATGAGGCTGAATATGAAGCTCTGATAGCAGGCCTCGAAATCGCCATCGACATGGGAATTGAAGACCTCCTTATATACGGGGATTCTCAGCTAGTTGTTAGTCAAGTAAATGGTGACTACCAAACGTGCAAGCCGGAGTTGGTAAAGTACGGCGAAAAGGTGCAACAACTGTTGGCCCAAATTCCCTCCTATATTTTAGAGAACATACCGCGCGCGGAGAACAGCAAAGCAGACGCGTTGGCCAAACTTGCTAAAGAACTGGCTGACGAGAACCTCGATGATGTCAGAATCGTGGTACAAAGCCGTCGAGTGCTCACCCCGGCAGAAATACCTCCGGAATTATATAAAGAGGGAGCGACTGAGCAGACGACCCTACAAATAAAAGACCAGGAGAAGGCCGAGGACTGGAGGGAAGTCTTCATAGACTACTTTAATTCCCGCCGAATGCCCAAAGAAGCGTCCTCAAGACATCAGCTCATGAAACGAGCTCTATCTTTCGCTCTCGTCAACGATACTCTATACAAGAGATCGTTTGATTCTCTATGGCTGAGATGCTTAGGATCTGACGAAGCAGAAAGAGTCATTCAGGAAGTTCATGACGGACTTTGCGGTTCTCACCAAGCAGGCCCGAAGATGAAGTTAAAGATTAAACGAATGGGCTACTACTGGCCTACGATGATCCAGGACTGCCTCGAGTATGCGAAGCAATGCCACTCATGCCAGATTCATGGAGACTTCATCCACCAACATCCGAATCCACTACACCCAACGGTGGCCAGCTGGCCATTCGAGATGTGGGGGACTGACATAGTCGGCCCCATTGAGCCAGCATCATCTCGGGGACATCGTTTTATCCTGGCGACAACTGATTACTTCTCCAAATGGGCAGAAGCAGTACCACTGAGGGAAGTGAAGACGGAGAATATCCTCCATTTCTTCAAGACGCACGTCATCTATCGGTTCGGGACCCCACGGCGGATTATCTCCGATAATGGGCCAGCCTACAGAAGCCATAAGATTAGCCGCTTCGCGCAGCAGCACAATATAGACTGGAGGTATTCTTCAGTTTACAACCCACGAGCTAACGGTCTGGCCGAGGCCTTCAATAAGACCTTGACGAAGATCATAAAAAAGACCGTTTCCCGGAATAAGAGAGACTGGCACGAGAGGCTGCAAGAGGCCCTTTGGGCTTATCGAACTACATTCAAGACAGCCACGAACACAACGCCGTACGCATTGGTATTTGGGACGGAAGCAGTACTCTCCCTCGAGATAGAGTTACCCTCTCTACGAGTAGCAGTCCACCACGAGCTGACGGACGAAGAAAATGCTCACCTTCGGCTTGAGGAGCTTGATGCCCTCGATGAAACCCGACTCATATCGCAACAACATCTGGAAGCCTACAAAGCTAAGATGACGCGCTCGTACGAAAGATTGACCAGGCCGAGGACATTCCGCCAAGGCGAACTCGTGCTAGTGGTCAAGAGACCTATGATCCCCAATCGTGCCAAATAGGGAAAATTTGAGCCAAACTACGAAGGCCCTTACATCATAGACAAGGTCTACCAGGGTGGAGCCTATCTACTCATGGACATACACGGTGAAAGACCTTTCAGGCCAATAAACGGCCGTTTCTTAAAGAAATACTACGCTTAATGAGCCATAGCCTGGGTCAATGATAGATGACGACGACTATGTCCGCTCGCTATCTTCCTAGGCTCAGACTTTACAAGCAGCAGCCGGCCTTCCCGTAACAACGGACCGAAACGTCCTTAAACTAAAGACGGACCGAAACGTCCTTAAACTAAAGACGGACCGAAACGTCCTTAAACTAAAGGCAGACCGAAACATCTTTAAACTAACGACGGACCGAAACGTCCTTAAACTAAAGACAGACCGAAACGTCTTTAAACTAACGACGGACCGAAACGTCTTTAAACTAACGATGGACCGAAACGTCCTTAAACTAACGCCGGACCGAAACGTCCTTAAACTAACGACGGACCGAAACGTTCCTAAACTACTACCACAGCATCATTAGGCTGACGAGATAAAAAAAAAGAAGAAAAAAAGTATACAAAATAAAAAACGGTATGTCCATAAGCAAAGCGGGCACGGATGAAAACCCGAAAGGGCTCCGTGAGTAAAAACAGCTGGACTACCGGCGAGTGTTTGTGAAAACCCGAAAGGGCGCAACCTCGTTAAAAGACACTTATAGGGCCCTCTCGACCTTGTAAGGAGAAACCGCCTGCGTGAGATCCTTACGACTCGCAAAGGAGTAACACACTTAGGGATCCTCACGATTTCTAAGGAGAAAATACACTTGCGAGATCCTCACGACTCGTAAGGAGAATTCTCTCATGAGACCCTCACGGCTCACGAGATTTGAAAGTCTTAAGTTACAGAAACCTAAACCTGTTCTTAAGCAGATCCCCCACAACCTTCGATATTGCCCTACAAGCGGCTCATACTGACCCTTGTATACAATCCACGGGCGCGAATAAACATTTCCCCAGCAAAGTCCCACCCGTGACTAGGGATATGTCCATATAATAAGCAGCCCTTGTAGGTCCTCTCGACCCATAAGGAGAAAGCCCTCTTGTAGGATCCTTACGACTTACAGAGGAACACGCACTTAGGAATCCTCACGATCCCTAAGGAGAAAATACACCTGCAAGATCCTCACGACTTGTAGGGAGAAATATCTTTGTGAGACCCTTACGGCTCATGAAGTCAGAAGCCTCGGTCGGCAGGACCCTTAACCCTGTTTACTAAGCCACCTTTGTTCAAACATCGACAGAGGCAAATGATGATTCGCTCCTGGCAACATCCCAGTTGTAGCGGTGCTGATGCTGAAATCGGTATCTAAAATCCAAGCTTGCAGCGAAAAAGCTAGCGAGCCACACATGCCTACCAAATAGCCGAAATGATGGGGCAACTTGCAATAAAAAGCAGCAAGTAAAAATGAAGGCATGAAAAATAGCCGAAATGATGGGGCAACTCGCAATAAAAAGCAGCGAGCAGAAAATAAATAAATAGCCGAAATGATTGGGCACCGCGAAAAATAGCCGAAATGATGGGGCAATCGCGACCTTCGCGATATAAAAGCTGAAAGGATAGAGCATCGCGGAAAAAAAAAAGAAATAAAATAAAAGTGAAATCCTCGCCCTACAGGTGATGTTACATCTACCCCTGTATACAATCCAGGAGCGCAAACAAAGAAGGGATCATACTTCTTCCCCAGGTTTCATCACAAGGAGAAGCCAAATCTCGACGGTTCACAGATAGCCTAGAGAACATCTCGTCGTTCGTCTCATGGCAGCAGACACAACATCAAGCGAAACGGAACAGCGGCAACCCCCAGTTCCATGGCTCGGCGATACATATCCCCGAGAGTCAAACCTCCATCCCGTGAAATGCGGATACAATCAACAAAATTCCTGGTTACGTGGAACGCGGATAATGTCACTCTTTGACCCCGTGGAAAACGTCCAGAGCGGATCCTGGTCCTCGCAGAGCACGGCAGTGAACCCGTGTGAAGCATCCAGAGCGGAGCCTAGTCCTCGCAGAGCACGGCAGTGAACCCGTGTGAAGCATCTAGTGCAAACTTCCTGGTTACGTGGAAAGCGGATAATGTCACTCTTTGACCCCGTGGAAAACGTCCAGAGCGGATCCTGGTCCTCGCAGAGCACGGCAGTGAACCCGTGTGAAGCATCCAGAGCGGAGCCTAGTCCTCGCAGAGCACGTCAGCGAACCCGTGTGAAGCTTCTAGTGCAAACTTCCTGGTTACGTGGAACGCGGATAACGTCACTCTTTGACCCCGTGGAAAACGTCCAGAGCGGATCCTGGTCCTCGCAGAGCACGGCAGTGAACCCGTGTGAAGCATCCAGAGCGGAGCCTAGTCCTCGCCGAGCACGGCAGTGAACCCGTGTGAAGCATCTAGTGCAAACTTCCTGGTTACGTGGAACGCGGATAACGTCACTCTTTGACCCCGCGGAAAACGTCCAGAGCGGATCCTGGTCCTCGCAGAGCACGGCAGTGAACCCGTGTGAAGCATCCAGAGCGGAGCCTAGTCCTAGCCGAGCACGGCAGTGAACCCGTGTGAAGCATCTAGTGCAAACTTCCTGGTTACGTGGAAAGCGGATAATGTCACTCTTTGACCCCGTGGAAAACGTCCAGAGCGGATCCTGGTCCTCGCAGAGCACGGCAGTGAACCCGTGTGAAGCATCCAGAGCGGAGCCTAGTCCTCGCAGAGCACGGCAGTGAACCCGTGTGAAGCATCTAGTGCAAACTTCCTGGTTACGTGGAACGCGGATAACGTCACTCTTTGACCCCGTGGAAAACGTCCAGAGCGGATCCTGGTCCTCGCAGAGCACGGTAGTGAACCCGTGTGAAGCATCCAGAGCGGAGCCTAATCCTCGCCGAGCACGGCAGTGAACCCGTGTGAAGCATCTAGTGCAAAATTCCTGGTTACGTGGAACGTGGATAACGTCACTCTTTGACCCCGCGGAAAACACCCAGAGCGGAGCCTGGTCCTCGCCAAGCACGGCAGTGAACCCGTGTGAAGCATCCAGAGCAAATACCGGACTGTGGAGTCCTTAAAATCCATGGACTATGACGTCCTTAACCTCGACCGCGATGTCTTAAAACTAACGATCAACCACCCCTATTCCCTAGAGATTTTTGCCTCGGTTTAAGGGTACATCTCTTCACTCCTTTGATGCCTGGCGTTGTAATTCCTCAACGTCTTCAAAGAGGTGACGGGTCCCTGCAACCAAACATCGGACTGTGGAGTCCCTAAATCCACGGACTATGAGGTCCTTAACCTTGACCGTGATGTCTTAAAACTAACATCGGACTGTGGAGTCCTTAAATCCACGGACTATGAGGTCCTTAACCTTGACCGCGACGTCTTTAAACTACAATATCTGGAGAAACCCCTGACTCCGTAAAACACGGACAAGGGTAACCGCATCCAGCACTTACAAGTCCTTACGACCGGGAGGAAAACTCTTTATGAGACCCTCGTGGCTCGTAAAATGCAGAAGTCTTAGGAAGCAGATCTTAACCCTGAATCCTGAGCCATCGCTGTCCTGCAAGGAGATCAAGATAGAATATCCGCAGAATGCATTCAATAAAAAGGGGACACACCATTGAAAGGAAAATTGTATCTTTTATTCATAAGCCAAAATGGATACAAAGCGCGATTCATGAAAGAAACAAAAAGAAAGATACTCTCATGAGTATGTACAAAAAAAAAGAAAAGATACAAGTCCTCAAGCCGGTGGGCGATGCAATAATTTTACCAGCTCATCATTCTGTTGCTGAGCCACGGCTTCATGACGCAAGATCTCCAGAAGACGAGCCTCCGCCTGAGCTTGCTGAGCCTGATACGAAGCAAGCCGAGCTTCGAGCTCTTTCTCGGTGGCTTTATGAGCCTCGACCCTCTCACGAGTGAACGTGGCGGCTTTATCGAGAGCCACCACCTCTTTGATGGATTCCTGAAGCACCCGCCACAGTTCATACGCTTTATTGGCCCTGGCTGTGAGATTGGCTTGAAGCTCGCCCAGCGCCTTAGAGGCTAGCTCCCTCTCCGAGAATTTGCGGCCAAGCCTCTTCTCACATGACGTCATGTTTGCCGCACATCGTGCTATCAGACCTCGCAACTCCGCTTTTGCAGCCACGGCTTCCAAGGAAAGGCGAGAACATTCGAGAGCATACAAACAAGCTTCCACCTTCCTACAGAACTCCACCCAGACCCGCACCACCTCCTCGCTATGATAGGTGGCGAGAAAAGGAAGAGAGCCGTTAGCTTCAGCGGCAAACGCTTCGGCTATGGTCGCGCTACCAGCACGGAGCTCCTCGACGAAAGAAGATAGGGAGAGAAGGCTCAATTGGGCCAAGCGTTCTGAAGCCCGCAAAGCGTAGGGGCCGGGCGGCATCACAATGCGTGATTCCAAAGCCATGGAGACTGGCAGGGCTGCTCAAATTTGGCGAATGTTAGTAAAACTTTTAAACGCAGAATGAATGAGACTATAATAAAATGTCACTCACCGACAGTCATGCAAGTAGGAGCTGAAGGTTCCCCTGGCCCTTCGACGACCTCAACCTCATCGTCGGCTTCTAAAACTATAAGAGACATCAACGTCATTTCGCAAAATGGTAACAATGCTATGGTAAAAAAAAAACGGCGAATGACACTAACCTTGCCCAGAGGAAAGGACAATACGCTGAGGGGGGATCGCCTGCGGAGCTGCCATCTCCAATAAACGCTGAAACGATTGACGAGGCGACAGATCCGCGATCGTGGCCGCCAAGCCACGCAATTCTGGGAAAGGTAAAAGAGTTCAGACTATGAAGGGGTTGCTAAATTAAAACGCAGAAAGATACCTTCAACACTCCTCCCATTCTGAGCCGGGGGGATAGCGGCTTCAACGGTCTCCACCGTGACCTCAGGCTCCAACAAAGGGAGAGGAGCCCCGACTACCTCGCTTCCAGCCCTTGAGCCGACCTCAGTAAGAGCCATTGGGGCGGCAGCCTCCAAGGGAGCCTCCCCCAAAGGGGCAAGCACTCCCTGGCCAAGAACCGCCGCGGGAGGTTCTATCATGAGAGGAGCAGCCTCATCAGCCCTCTCCACATCCGGCAAAGCTTCATTAAGAATTTCGGCGGGCTTTAGCTTTAATGGGCCAGTAGGGAGCTCCCCCAACGTCGAAGATTCTGCACGATTCAAACAAAAATAATGATACATACCCACGAGCATAAATAATCGACAAGATCACAAAATAAGCACAACATACCTATACGCAAAGAAGCCCTCAATATGGCTTCTTCAAGCCGCTTCTCCTTCTCAAGGAGATAAGCTCGCCGAGGTTCAAGAGTAGACTCATGACCGCCGGTCCATAAAGAAAGTGCATCAGCTGCGTCTTCTGAAGCGGCCTGCTTCAAAGCCCTTTCCCCCCATTCCTCCAAAGGGCCGATAAATCGCCGCCGAATCCACGAAGGGTCTTCGTAAAAAATTACAGCGGGATAAGACTTCTTCGGAACCTTGGCGTTATGGGACGCGTCTTTTGAACGCTGTATGGCCTCAGCCAACTGTGCAGCCTCCTCATCAGCCGAACTCGGGAAGAGAAGTCCAGCGCTTGACTCTTGCAAGGCCAATGGTTTGTCTTCGAGGATAGGCTCAGACTCCACCACAGAATCAAGCAGGGTGGTAGCCGCTTTCCTGCGCCGTTTAGACCCAGAGCCAGTCGCTGAGGATGACCGCTTCCTCCCTCGCGAAGCCTTAGGGCGGCGCTGGCCCACATCGCCTTCAGCACTCTCATCCCTGTTACTTTCGCTCGGTGCCACAACCGAGGACGACATCGCCAGTGTCGACGCCACGGAGGGCGGTGCCGCTACCGGCAGAGGTGCTACTACTGGAGCCCGTCTACCCAGCGATCGGGAACCCAAGGGCATACCAGCTGTTGGAGTAAGGTCTACCCCTGACTCCCCCGGAATGAGGACGGTGCCAATCTCCCTCAAAGGGAAGCGGACTGGAACCCTTGGTCGCAGCTTAACTCCCGAAATCTGAGGAGGGGAGTCGTGACCAAGAAGAACCCTTCTTTCTTCAGCAATAATTGGGGTGATTCGATGAAGATACCATCCCGTAAATGCACCTACGCATCGGGGCATGTACTCGGCTTCGGGGACCATGAAATGAGAGCCGGTGTTCAACCTCATGAAATGATGAGCGGCATCGCGAACAGCGTCGAGCGAAGGGATCGGGGCGACTATAAAAGCCTCAAAAGGAACACCCTGGTCGTATCCAAGCTGCCGGGCAAATCGATGCGGATTGTACCGCATAAAAAGAGCTGCACTATCCTGGCGAAACACCAAGTAGCCCGGTCTAATTGAATACAAATGCGTGGCCTTTCGGGGCTTCAGAGAAGGTGCGTTGTCCTTTGACTGGTCCCAAAGTTGCTGAACGGGACCCGAAGGAGAAGACAGAACCCGATCATTAAAAACCAACCCGCCGGCGGTGGCATGAGGGGAAATCAGCACCCGAATAGCCCCAAATTGAGTTGGGTCGGCAGCAGAAGCACCCACCAGTCGCATGAGTCGCGGGAAGGGATAGGCGTCGTAAAAGGCGGGCCTCTGATGCATAGCAAAAGACCCCAGCACATGCATTTCGATCCACGACGTGAAATAATGAAGCGAAAAGTTCACTACGTCCACGCCAGGCGTAGAAGTATTAGCTGCGGTGCCTAATCCGTTATAGAGGTGCGCCAAGGCCGGGATGCCGATAGCCAACCTCATCCCCTCAGCAATACGATGAGCCGGGTAGATGACCGAGGCTCTCATGAAGCGGCGATGCATGGGGATAACGAACCAACTGAGCCAGACGCTAACAAATCCCACAAAGAACGTCTCCTCGTCCATGCCTGGGGCAGCAATGGATTCAAAAGAGATCGGCGATATAATAGGAATGTAATACTGAGGTAGATCTGATTCGTTGGTCGGCACCCTCTTCGGGCCAAACCCAAAGGGGTCCCCAATGTTGGCAAACTTCGGGGCTGTCTTCGATAAGGCGTCCTCACGAAGGAAACGAGCAATGAAGCTCTTGAAGGTGACACCCTGCTCCTCGGACTCGGTGAATAATTGGTCGAAGATGCCTAGGGCTTTAATTAAACTGGGGCGCTTGTGGCGAACAGCATTCTCAGCAGACAGACCGTCAACTGGGGCGAGCTCGGGCTCAAAAACATACTCGTCAGGAGGTAACAACTCCTCATACAGATTACCCGTTATCGGCAACCCCGAGATATCATAAAATTCGTCCAGAGAAATCGAAACCTCGCGATCTCCCAGAATGAAAGTATTAGTGGGAAGATTCCACTGGTTCAAAAACGCCTTGACCCACCAGGCATGCGGGGACTTGTAATGGAATAGCGACGCGTATATGGCCTGATAAAGCCCGACTTTCTGCAACCGCGCCCGATGGGCAGAAAGGATGTAGCGAGCCCAGAGAAGGTAGCCCGTAGGATGCCTAGGAGTGAGCCCTATCTTATAAATTTGCCCCCACGGGTGGGCCTCACCCTGGCAGATACGCCGTCCCAAGATGTCTATGGCTGGAATCGGATGGTTCGGAATGCCGGTCGTCGAAGGCTCCAGCCTCCCCGTTGGAGTCCAGTTGGGCATTTCCACAGCAAAAGCTGTCCTCGGAGGATCCATCGGTAAAAATGGGAAAGTGCGCTCCGTCGGCACCGCGCAAAGAAAGCTCCGGCGACCCTGAATAATCTGATTGTACCAAGGTCCCCATTGAAGAAGATTGGTGCAGTTCGGGTCATGGGCCCGAATCATCGCCATCGCTTCCTCATCAGACGGCGACTGAGGAAAAGCAGCCTCTGAGCGAGAAAAGGGAAAGCGCGGAACAGAAGCCATCGCACCTGAAATCCAATAAAGGAAGACCGTTAGAAGAAAAGTCAGCAACGTATATTCATGCATAAACATGAAGACTAGTTAAAGAAAGCAACAGCATAGTTTTTTGGAGTCATTAGCTACAAAACATATGGGTCCCACAGAATCCGAATGACGGCTCATTAATAATGAGGCCAAAGCGTTACAATAAAACAAAGGGAATATCCTCAAAGAATGACGACCATGCACATTTCCCCCCAACAGAAGCTGTCTCGGCTCTACAATGAATCTAGCAAAATCAAAGGAATTAAATTCCCACCAAAAGACATCATTACAAAGCCCCCATCGCATTAATTGCAGGAAGAACCACCTAGGGCCAGGAGACCTCAGGAAGCCTCCATACGAAGAAACTGAGTTCTTCATAGGAATTAAATTCCTTATTAGGAAAAAGGGAATTAAATTCCCAGAAATATTTTTGATGGAATTAAATTCCATGGAGTTGAAACGCCATCATCATCTCCCCAAAGATCACCTAAACCCTAAGAGATCTACAGTTCGAAAGTTAGGTGGTTTCCTGTTCTTATGGAAAAACTTGAAGAAAAATGGGTTCTCTGCGAAACCCTTAATGCGGCTTTTAAAGACGAAGGCGCTTTGGCCGTTCAACATTATTACCTGAGGAAAAGGGATCCGTCAACAGAGTTAAGCTCTGGGAAATGTCTGAGACAGAGAACTAAGCTCTGGAAGCAAGAATTAAAATTCTCAAAGAGGAAGTTCTCAGAAAAGAAGATGAGCAAAGTGAAGGCTCCTATGAAGAGACAGCGATATTTATAGAAGACAATGGAAACGTTTCATCTCCCAAATCCCTAAATGAATCCAACGGTCACAAAGATGACAGCGTTGCACTCACGTGTAGACACGTGAGAACAACGCTGTGGGGGCATTTGTTTCCTGATTTAAAATCAGAAAAGCTTATGGGAAAAGCTTCAGAAAGAGGGGCCACGTGCTCACACGTGACCAACAGTCACGTGTTGACACGTGACATATGAAAACAGCGGAAAAGGCTCATGGGTTCCCTGATCAAGTCAAGGAAAAGGTCCACTGATCAAGTCAAGAAAAAAGGCATCGCTCGAAGCAGCAGACCGGTCCTTCAGTCGAATAAAAAAGAAGGAGGCTCCTAGCAGGGGTCACGTGTTCACACGTGACCAATGGTCACGTGTTAACACGTGATGACTAAAACAACAACCAGAAGACAGCGCAGAAAGAAAGAGGACTCTTCATTCCAAAGAGGGTCACGTGTCCACACGTGACCATGGGTCACGTGTCCACACGTGATCGGCTTTCAAAGCCCATTTTGACGACAGAATTAAATTCTGAAGGAGATTTGAATCTTTCCAAAGGAAAGTGATTATCTGAGACCAATCGAATTAAAGATTCAGAAGTGATTTAAATATCATCTATCTATGGAAAATCTCGGGTTTGGAAAGATTTCCCCCTTAAATCTAACCAAAATAACAAAGGAGAATCTCTGGATTTAAAATCCAATGGTGAATAAAATTCACCTAATAATCCAAAGGTCCAGAACGAATGAAGGATGCAAATCAAATCTCTCAATGAAGATTCGTCAGAGACTAATTGATTCGGCTGCTTCTCCTATAAATAGGAGCCTGGAGACACAAGAGAAAGATATATACGCAGAGGGAAGAAAAAGGAGAGAGCCTGGATACTTTGAAGGAACTTGGATCTTCTGCAAAAGAAAACCCTAGGTAAGAAAGGGAAGGCTTTCTGAAAGAAAGAGAACTCAATTCTCAACAGAGTTTAACTCTGATATATGAAACAGAAGAACATATTTCTTCTCTCTTTGATAGAGGATCTGTAAAGAGCACATCTCCCCTTGAAGTTGAGAATTTAATTCTCGATGGGTTGAGATCCTGCCATGCAGATCCAAAACATAGAGAGGGAATGCAAGCACGAGAATTTAATTCTCACAAAACTATAGGAATTTAATTCCTTTAAAATAAAATTAGGGCTTGACCCTATATCATGGGAATTTAATTCCTTCAGAACAAAGAGAAACATGGTTTAACCCTAATTAAGAACCTGGTTCTGTTGAAACAGCGGGAATCTAATTCCCTTAATCATAATTTAACAGAGAATGGGAGTTCAATCCCTTAAAAGCTTTTATTAGGGTTTAACCCTATTCAGTTCTTCGCATATATGAGGAATTTAATTCCTACAGAAAATTCAGAGTTCAACTCTGTTCCAGAATATAAGTCTTCAAAAGGAAGTAGGAATTTAATTCCTCTGAAATTTAAAGCTCGAGGAATTTAATTCCTGAAAAAGGAGTAACAGATCCTCTAAACAACATAGAGGCAGGGTCACGTGTCACCACGTGACCCCCCAAAAGATCTACAGAAAGCCCCCTTTGAGGCAGTCCCCCACGTGACCCACGTGACCCTTGACAGAAACTCTAATACATAGGCATATGAATGCCCGTCACGTGATGGCACGTGATGTTCTGAAGGATGCAGCGATTTCAGCAGAATAAATGGAAAGAGAGCGTTCTCACGTGTTGCCACGTGACCCCTTTTGCCTTAGTGTTCAACACTAAGTTGGAATTCTTGAACACAGTACTGAAACACTGTTGGGCCTTAGTGTTCAACACTAATCAAAGAACCTTATTTACAGTGTTCAACACTGATTACCTTAGTGTTTAACACTAATCCGAGATCTCCATTGTAGTGTTCAACACTGACTACCTTAGTGTTTAACACTAATTTGAGAGCTCTGTTGCCGATGCTTGATACCGATCTGTTTTAGTGTTTAACACTAATCTGAAAGCCTTGTTGCTGGTGTTTAACACCAATTATCTTTTAGTGTTAAACACTAACTTGTCAACCTCATTCCCAGTGTTCAACACTGATTGCTCTGAAGTGTTTAACACTAGGCTTTGGCCCAATTGGCTAAAGGGATAGAGGCAAAGCCTCTCCCTCAATGGATCCACAAGAAATCAATATTCCAGACATGATAGGACTTAGCCCAAGCTGGCCATAAGTCCTCAATTCGTAATTAACTGGGCCAATGGGCTCATAATATATTTAATGGGTCTTGATCCTAAATTGGGCCAAGGACTATTTAATCCATTCCGGTCCTAGGGTACATCTCTTCACTCCTTTGATACTTGGCATTGTAATCCCTCAATGTCTTCAAAGAGGTGACGGGTCCCGACGACCACCCATGATATGGACTGTGGGGTCCTTAAACCCATGTCTAATGCAAAATTCCTGGTTACGTGGAACGTGGATAACGTCACTCTTTGACCCCACGGAAAACGTCCAGAGCGGAGCCTAGTCCTCGCCGAGCACGGCAGTGAACCCGTGTGAAGCATCTAATGCAAAATCCCTGGTTACATGGAACGCGGATAACGTCACTCTTTGACCCCGCGGAAAACGCCCAGAGCGGAGCCTGGTCCTCGCCGAGCACGGCAGTGAACCCGTGTGAAGCATCCAGAGCACATACCGGACTGTGGAGTCCTTAAACCCATGGACTATGACGTCCTTAACAATGGACCGCAATGTCCTTAAACTAACAATGGACCGCAATGTCCTTAAACTACCCATGGACCGCAATGTCCTTAAACTACCCACGGACCGCAGTGTCCTTAAACTACCCACTACCCACGGACCGCAATGTCCCTAAACTAGAACAATAGAGCCCGTATATGCTCTTTTGTCGGATCTAAACGGTCCCGTTTAAGTTGATCTTAGCCTCAAAGATGGCTAACAAATCCTTAAACCTTCAAGCAGACTGGACTATGAATCTCCCAAATTAACTTTGGCTCGAGGGTACATCTCTGAACTCCTCTGACATCCGTCGTTGTAATCCTTCAACGTCGTCAGAGAGGTGACGGGTCCTGACAGCCACATATACGATGGCCACTATGTCCCTAAACTGGAATAACGGAGCCCAAATGCTCTTTTGTCGGATCTAAACGATCCCGTTAAGTTGATTTTAGTCTCAAGTTAGACTAACGTATCCTTAACAAACGTTTGAGTTGATCTTAGCCTCAAGTATGGCTAACGCATCCTCAAACCAAACCCCCAAACCCAAATCTAAGATAATACGGATTTGGACTAGTCCACGCCCTACGGGCGACGACATAACTCGGTCTCCGTAAACAATCCACGGGCAACAAAACATAAAATAAACACACACGACACGAAGCGACCATCTGGAGAAGGAGAAAGTTGTTATCGCGATGCGGTAGCGTAATTAACTGCAGGGGCTTGCGCCTGCAGGGAAGAGCGTCTCCACAATCAAAACCCCCTCAAACGAGGGGGAATCTGACGAAGTCTGCTACATCGGCCGCATCCGTCTAAACCCCCGATGCACGGTGCCATAAACAACTTGGCATCTTCGGAGAGATGGACGGATAGCACCAATTAGCATCTGCCCCGAACCTCAGGCACGGACGCCCGAGTCCAGGCCGCCGTTCGGAGGGGAACAGGGTCTCCTTCTTCTTCCTTTGTTGGCCGGATCTTGAAGATCAAGAAGTGTGAGATTTTAAAAATCTCTCCTTTCTGAGATCTGATGGAAGATCTGAGTTCCCCTTTGTGGGATTTGTGGTGAAAAACTATTTTATTTTTTAAAAGGAAGAGTAAAACTCTTGATTTAATTCAAAAGAAAGAAGAAGGTTTTAGAACCTTGAGGAAGGAGAAAGATCTCAGATCTGGATTCTTTTGGGGAGAGAGAAAAAGTTGTTGGGATATTTTCATTATCCTTGTCTTTATAGGCTATACACTTTACATATAGCCCCTTGGGCTTTACACAAATAGCATTTTGCCCATCCCATGCCTCATGTGCTATTTCTTTTTGCACATAAGCCATGGGCTTTACAAAAATTTGGATTTATGCCCATTTTCTTACATTTATTCATAAAATAAAATACAAGAAATACAACAAAATTTTGGCATGGGGGGGAGGCCGGCCGCTTCATGTTCGGGTTCGCTCCGGGCATTAGCCTATTTGATCTGGGCTTGGGCCCACCAGGTTTGGCGTTGACTTTGATTTTGACTTGGTCAACCAGGATGTAAATTTTTACCCCAACAAATTGCTCCCCATCAATAAATGCACACAGCATATGTGGGTCGTGTGCATGAAATTGATGGATCTTCTTTTACTTGGAGGCGACTTGATTTGGTTCCCGCTTTTTGGGAAGTTGGCACTGCCCTTTTGACGACATGGACGGTCGGTGCTACCATTTTAGTGACTTGGACGGTCTGTGCTGCCATTTTAGTGACTTGGACGGTCGGTTCTGCCATTTTAGCGACGTGGACGGTCGGTGCTGCCCTTTTTGCGACGTGGACGGTCGATGCTGCCATTTTAGCGACGTGAACGGTCAGTGCTGCCCTTTTTGCGACGTGGACGGCCGGTGCTGCTATTTTAGCGACTTGGCCGGTCGGTGCTGCCTTTTTAGCGACTTGGACGGTCGGTGCTGCCCTTTTAGCGACTTGGATGGTCGGTTATGCCCTTTTAGCGACTTGGACGGTCGGTGCTGCTCTTTTTGCGATATGGACGGTCGATGCTTCCATTTTAGAGACGTGGACGGTCGACGGTCGGTGCTGCCATTTTAGCGACTTGGACGGTCGGTGCTGCCCTTTTAGCGACTTGGACGGCCGGTTCTGCCCTTTTAGCGACTTGGACGGTCGGTGCTGCCCTTTTTGCGACGTGGACGGTCGATGCTTCCATTTTAGCAACGTGGACGGTCGGTGCTGCCCTTTTTACGACGTGAACGGTCGGTGCTGCCATTTTAGCTACTTGGACGGTCGGTTCTGCCCTTTTAGCGACTTGGACGGTCGGTGCTGCCATTTTAGCGACTTAGATGGTCGGTTCTGCCCTTTTAGCGACTTGGACGGTCGGTCCTGGATTTGACTTGCTCCGCTTCTTGCGGTGTCAGGGATGAAGTTGACTTGTTTCTGAGGTGGAATTTGATTCTGCCAGGGAGGTCATTGGTTGTTTTGCTGATTTGATATGATTTGGATTGACATCAGCACCGCTACACTTGAATATGGTACCAGGAGCGAATCATCATTTGCCGTATGGGAATTTCCCTCGTTCCCAGTTTAACGACTTAGGGGTCATCTGTTTCCAGTTTAACGACTTAGAGGTCATATGTTCCCAGTTTAAAGACTCAGGGGTCTATTGAACTGGAATTTAGAATTTTTGGATTAGGGTAGGCATCAGCATTTCTAACACTGAAGCACATGTGCCAGGAGCAATTCATCATTTGCCTTTTCCTGTTGGGAATCGGTGGCTTAGGAGACAGGTTTAGGTCCCTATCACCTAAGGCTTTTCAATTTTATGAGCCGTAAGGGTCCCATAAAAGCATTTTCTCCCTACGAGTCGAAAGGATCTCGTAGGTGCACTTTCTCCTTAGGAGTCGTGGGGACTCCCAAGTGTGTTTTTCCTTTGTGAGTCATAAGGATCCCACGAAGGTTTGTTCTCCTCATGTATCGTGAGGACACATGAGTGGGTCTTCCCAAATGGAGCATAATTCCGAGGGCGGAGACCAGCTGTGTAACTGGTGATTGCGGTGGGGCATGGGTATGCTGAGAATTATTTGAGCCCATGGATTGTATACGGCAATCGACTTGGGGACTAACCGTAGGATCGAAGAATTTTGAGAAATTTGATTTTGGTTGGCGTCTGCATCGCTGCACCGGAATATGGTACCAGGAGCGACTCATCATTCGCCGCTTGGGGACTTGGAATTTGGATCTTGTTTGGCATCAGCATTGCTGCACTGGAGCAACGCCAGGAGCAACTCATCATTTGCCTCGGGAGGACTTGGGATTTGGGTTTTGGTCGGCATCAACACCGCTAACATTGAAGCGTAACGCCAGGAGCGACTCATCATTTGCCATTTCCCGGGAGCGGTGGCTTAGGAGACAGGTTTAGGTCCCTGTCACCTAAGACTTTCAATTTTATGAGCCGTAAGGGTCTCATAAAAGCATTTTCTCCCTACGAGTCGAGAGGATCTCGCAGGTGTATGTTCTCCTTAGGAATCGTGAGGATACCTAAGTGTGTTGCTTCTTTGTGATTCGTAAGGATCTCACGCAGGGATTTTCTCCTCACAAGGTCGAGAGGACATTGCGAGTGTATTTCATCTCTTTTCACGAGTTTGCGCCCTTTCGGGTTTTCACATACTCGCTGGTAGTCCTGCTGTTTTTACTTACGGAGCCCTTTCGGGTTTTCATCCGTGCCCGTTTTGCTTGTGGACATACCATTTTTTTTGCTGGTGGGACTTTAAATGTAGTCTCACCGGAAAGATTTGGGAGAGATAGGGGTCATTTACGCCCGTGGATTGTGTACGGTTTTGCAGGATGTATGATCCGGACCGTAGGGCCGGTGTGCTCAATTCGCCTGCGACTTGGAGCATTCACGCATAGTATTTCTTAAGATATCGGCCATTGATTGGTGGCATGGTCCTTTCTCCCTCGGCACTTATTAGTTGGTAGGATCCTCCGTCGAACACTTTCTCGATGACGTATGGTCCTTCCCAGTTTGGCTTGAATTTTCCCTTGGCATGTCGATTGGGGATGATCGGTCTTTTGAGCACCAACACCAATTCACCTTTCTTGAAAGCGCGGAGACGAGTTATCTTGTCATAGGCCCGTGACATTTGGGCTCGGTATAGCTCCAGATTCTGCTGCACCGCGAGCCTCTTTTCTTCGAGGGCGTCGAGCTCTTCAAGCCGAAGAAGCACGTTTTCCTCCTCCGTCAACTCGTGCTGAACGGCCATTCTTAAGCTTGGAACTTCGACTTCAAGGGGGAGGACCTCCTCCACTCCGAAGAGCAATGAGTATGGAGTGGACTGAGTTGGAATATGGTGCGTGGTACGATATGCCCACAACACCTCGTGAAGTTTGAGATTCCGGTCTCTCTTGTTTGCTGAAGCATTTTTCCTCAGGAGCTTGCATAGAGTCTTATTGAAGGCTTCGGCTAGCCCATTGGCTCTTGGATTATAGATGGAGGAATATCTCCAGTCTATCTTGTGCTGAGTAGTGAACCTTGAGACTTTGAAGCTCTTGAAAGAAGGCCCGTTGTCAGAAATGGTTCTTCTTGGTGTACCAAAGCGGTATAGAATATTATGCTGGAAGAATGTCAGAATATCTTCTGTCTTGACTTCTTTTAGCGGGACAACTTCAGCCCATCTGGAGAAGTAATATGTTGCAGCCAGTATGAACCGGTGGCCTTTGGATGACGGAGGATCAATTGGACCAACTATGTCGGTTCCCCAGACTTCGAAGGGCCACGACGCCACCGTAGGATGCAACGGATTGGGGTTCTTATGAATAAAATCACCGTGAATTTGACAGATATAACATTTCTTTGCATGCTCTCTGCAATCCCGTATCATGGTGGGCCAATAATACCCAAGCCGTTTGATCTGAAGCCTCATTTTGGGGCCGGACTGGTGAGCCCCGCAGACGCCTGAGTGAACTTCTTTCATAACTTTTTGGGCTTCGGCCGATGACAGGCACCTGAGCCAGAGTTGGTCATATGACCTGCGGTATACCGTGTCATTCACAAACACATATCGGAGAGCTCTCTTCTTCAGCCGAATCCTTGCAGATTTTCCTTCGGGCAGCTTGTCGTATCGGAGGTACTCTATGAAGGGTCCTCTCCAATCAGGCTTGTCTTGGATGATCGAAGCTTCTTCGGCCGGACTGCTCTTCTGTTCCGCGCTTTCCTCTTCTCGTAGAGAGACTGGGGGTAGAATTTTCCGGCTCCTGACTGTGATCAGAATTTCGTCCATGTCAGGATCAGCCAGCTCCTTGGCTAGGCGAGAGAGTATGTCGTCTTTTCCGTTCAACGCTCTGGGGACTCTCATTAGTTCAATGTGAGTGAACCGTTTCATGAGTTCCACCACCCGGCTTCTGTACCGAGCTAACTCGGGTTTGTATATCTTATATTCGCCGCTTACTTGGTTGACGACAAGCTTGGAGTCACCGTAAACCCGTAGCCAAAGGATTTCCATTTCTATGGAAAGCTCCAAACCAGCTATCAGAGCTTCATACTCGGCCTCATTGTTTGTGCGAGGCTCGGTGAGAGCAAAAGAACGCCGTAGGGTTCCCATTGATGGCGTGATGAACAACAATCCTATCCCTGCTTTTATCTCCGGGACACTTGATTTACTGGAGGTCCTTATCGATGATGCCCCATTTTAGTAGAGCTCCCAACATGGCTCGTCATTCTCGAGGTGCATCACTTGTTCGTCGGGTAACTCGCAATTGAGTGGTGACCCTTCTGGTATGGGATGAGCAGAGAGAAAGTCTGCAATAGCTTGCCCTTTTACTACTTTGTGAGGAGTATAAACTATGCCAAACTCAAGTAGCATGACAGCCCATCTTGCCATTCTGCCGGTTAGGTTTGCTTTGATCATCAAGTGTTTGAGCGGGTCGACCTTGGAGATCGGCATAACCCGAAGAGCGAGCAGATAGTGCCTCAGCTTCTTCACAACAAATATCAGAGCCAGGCATTGCTTTTTGATTGGGGAATAGTCGTGTTCCGCCCCGACTAGAGTTCGACTGAGGTAGTAGAGGGCATTTTCTTTTCCCTCCTCGTTATTCTGGGCAAGGAGCGCACCGAGTGACTCATCTAGCGCGGCAGTGTAGAGAATCAGCGGTTTATTTGGAATGGGAGCGGCCAGCACTGGAGGGTGCAACAAGTATTGTTTGATGCTTTCGAACGCTGCTTGATATTCGGCATCCCAGATAAAAGGAGCTCCTTTCTTCATGAGCTTTGAGAAGGGCCTACATCTTCCCGATAAATTTGAGATAAACCTCCGTATATAAGAAAGCTTGTCTTGAAAAGATCTTAGCTGTGTCAGGCTCTTTGGAGGGGGCATTTCCATGATGGCCTTTATCTTTGATGGGTCAACTTCGATCCCTCGATGTCGGATTATGAAGCCTAGGAATTTTCCCGATGACACGCCAAAAGCATACTTTAAAGGATTCATCTTCAGATCGTATTCCCCCATTCTGGTGAGAACGGTCCTAAGATCTTGGATGTGGTCGGTCTTGGCTTTAGTTTTGACGACCAGATCATCAACATAGCATTCGACGACTTTATGGATTAGGTCATCAAAGATATTGGTCATTGCCCTTTGGTATGTAGCACCTGCGTTCTTCAGTCCGAACGGCATCACTTTGTAGCAGTATATTCCGATCGGGGTTCGAAATGCTGTGTGTTTCTCATCCTCAGGCGACATCTTGATCTGATTATATCCAGACGAGCCATCCATAAAGGTGAACAGCTCGTAATTTGAGGTGTCATCGACCATCATTTCCATGACCGGTAGCGGGAAGTCGTCTTTAGGACATGCCTTGTTGAGGTCCCTAAAATCGACACAAACTCGGATCTGCCCATTTTTCTTTTTCACTGGGACTATGCATGCGATCCAATCCGTATATTTCTCTTCCCTGACGAAGCCGGTATCGATAAGTTTCTTAGTTTTCTCGATGACCTTTTCTTCTAGCTCCCTTTTCATTCTTCGAGGAGCTTGTTTGACTGGCTTAGTATCAGGAGATATAGCCATCTTGTGCATGGCCACTTCAGGGGAGAGGCCAGGCATTTCTTTGTACGTCTATGCGAAGCAGTCGATGAACTCATGAAGCAGGGAAATTATCTGCTCTTTCATTTCCTCTGACAAGAGTGAGTTGATGTAGGTCGGCCATGGATTATCGGGCGTTCCTAAGTCAATCTCGGTTAGCTCGTCAAAGGTTGCTTGTCCGCCATCTTCGAGCTCTTGAGGAGCTTCTTCTGGCTTGTCTAGCTCGTCTTCATCATTTGACTCTTCGCTGGCTTCCCCAATATGGATCATGTAGTATGCCTTAGAATTCGGTTGAATGAAGCCTATGCCCTGTCTATCTGGAATTCGTCCATCGATAAGTGCTCGGACCTGGGGCGGATGCCATAGCCCTTCATAAAACTTTGCTTCGGACTCCGTTTGATATAACCGGCATCCGCACCTTTTGAAGTATTCCCGCATCTCGGGCGCATAGTATCTGGGATTGAGGACGGCTCTTATGCCTCTCTCATAGGGAAGGCACGCGACAGAAAGATCGTCCGGGTGCACAACGGGGTTTGACCCATAAAACAGGATGCCCTTCTGTCTATTTTTTCTCTCGGGAATGTAAAAAGTTTTCAGCTGGTCCACGGTAGAGATTGGCAATGCGTCGAGCTCTTTGCACATCCGTTCCGGCACCCTTGTGATGGCCAGGGACCCTTCTGCAATTTCGAAGGTCTCTCGTAATTTTGTTTGTTGCATAGGGGTCCAATCTACACGGCTGTTGCACGGCAGGTCCTCTTCCTCCGACTCTTCAGTGTCGCTGCCAAGATGAAGGCGGACTTTGCTGCTAGATGGGGTTTCAGTAACAGATTCGTCCGTATCTCTACCGAAATGAGGGCGAGTTTTACGGAAGGACGGACTTCCAGCGTCGGACTCATCAGTGTCACTACCAAAACACGGGCGCACTTGGGCGTTCTTGCTTTTGAAAGTGACAGCCGTCTCAGACTTGCTTTTGAGTTTCGGGGCTGTTCTATCCTCGGTCAGTTGTGGCTTAGAATTTTGGTGGTTCATAAAGTACCGAGAATCTTCATATCGGACTTCATGCACATCGAACGGCTGGATGTCTCCGTCAATGCGTCTTTCTTCGCCATTTTTAGTATACTTCATGCATTGATGGAGAGTTGATGGAACGATGCCGTAATCATGGAGCCACGGCCGTCCCAAGAGAATCTTATAAGGCGTGTCGGCGTCGATCACGTATATCTTCGCTTCAGTTTGCAGATCCCCGAATTTGATTGGCAAAGCTATAGACCCCAGAACTTGCTGGCAGTTTTGATTGAAGCCTTGAATGACAATCCTTTTCCTTGACAGGTGTCGGACGTCCATTGATAAACTCTTCAGTGTCCGCAAGTTCATGATGTTCACTGAGGACCCCAGATCAATCAATATGCGATTAATCCGATCTCCGTCACTGTACCTGGTCACGTAAAGCGGCCGATTATGCTCAGCCGTTCCCAGTAGCAAGTCTTCATCCTTAAACGTGACTGCGGTGGCTTGAAAAGTGTACCGAGCTTCTTTCATATTGATTTCCACAAAGAGAGCTTGATACCGCTCAGGGTTTTGTAGAGCATGAATGAGAACATATCTAAGCTCTTGAGACAGAACCAAGGCATCGTAGATGCTAAGGAGAGACGAAAGCTTTTGGAGGTGAGCCAAGACATTATAGTCTACTGGGGAAGGACTTGAATCTTCATGAGCAAGTTCTCTGCCATCTTCTTCATTAGCAACTTATTTTTCCTTCCCTCTTGGGGCTCTTCCCTGATTTAGCGGTAGAGCCCTGCCGCTTCTAAGCTGGATTTGGTTGGCCTTTGTGGCGAGCTCCTTGTCCTCTTCGGGAAAGCAAAGATCCTCCTCAGAGTTGCTGCCCAGATGGATGGCGTAACAGGTCACTATAGGGATCTCTTCGTTGGAGTCTTCCTCTAACTCCTCCAGAATTTCAGCCGCCTCTATAGGGAGGAACTCCTTCAATTGAATCAGAGTTCTTTCCTTCTGTTCATACTCTTCGAGGGAATCGATATATTTTTGAATGGTCGATCTCCCTGCAGACTCTTTTTCGCGCCAAGCTGCACTTTTCTTCTTCTTGAGCTTCTTGGATTTTGAGCCTGATGGAGCTGCATTGGCAGCTGGACCGGTAGGCTTCTTCTGTCCTTCCCATTTCGTCCTGGGCTCTTTCTGAAGCAGCTTTAGCATCTTCTTCATCTTATTAGATATGTGCTTACTCCAAGGAGGCTGCGGTGAGCCGGTCTCATTTCTCAGGGCAGCGGGTTCGGCTGTCTGCTCCCAGAAGGCTTCAGCTTCTGTCTGTATAAAGTTAGTGGTTGCAACTTGATTGTTCACCAACACACTTTTGGACAGTTCGATCTCTCCAGCCTTGTACTGCTTCTCGACCCAGTCTTTGAAGATATAGCAATCCTTGATCGCATGGCTCACTACTCGGTGGTACGGGCAATACAGGGGATTGTCAGTCATTTTTGCTTCTTGAGGTCTTTTCGACTCTGGCAATTGTAGACCATTGTTCAAGGCATCTTTAAATATCTTTCAGACCTTGTCCCTCCTGAAAGAGTAAACCTTGTTCTTTTTCTCCTCTAGGGAAGGCCCTTCTCCTCCTAGCACTGGCTTTCGAGACCGGTTGGTTTTAGATTCGCCCGCCCTTCACCTTTCTTCATTGTCGGACGCATTGAAGACATTGGTACTGCTGGAACTCCCGCTTCTACGGTTGTCGTCCCGCTTGCTTTTCCAAGTCTTGTCCCTCTGAGAGTCCGGGGTAGACTCTTGCTTCGAGCGTTCTAGCATTTGGACTTTCTTGGTTAGCTCTTGAAACGTCTTGAGGCCTGCTGTACACAAGAACGGGACCATCCAATTGCTAAGGTTCCCAATGAGAAGGCTGACGGACTGATCCTGCTCCAACGGCGGTTCGTACTTGACCGTGAGATTACGCCATCGGGCGATAAAGTCGGTGTTGCTCTCATTCTTCCCCGGCTTGGTCCTCACAAGGTCAGAAATGGAGATTTTATCACTGACACTCATGAACCTTTGCCGAAACAGAGACTCCATTTGGGCAAAGGTAATGACGGACCCGTCTGGTATACTCGCGTACCAGTCGAAAGCGACACCGGTCAGGCTGTTGACGAACTGACGAAGAAGAGCGCGTCATTGCCCCCTGTATTTCCGCACGATGCTTTGAAGTGGGCGACGTGATGATTTGCATTCCCCGTTCCGTCAAATCTTCCGAACTTAGGAATGACGTAGACGCTCGGGAACTCAATCAGATCGTACTGTGCGGGATATGGCCGCCCACTACTGCCAATTTCTTTCTGAGCTTCAGCTTCAGCCACCAATGTTTAACTTTGCTGGTGACCAAATCCATTATCCGATCCTGTGTTAGCGGGATAGTGCTATCTGGGGCCAAGGCGTCCCCAGAAGCGGAATGTGGCCGGCTTTCGTGCGGCTCGACCATCCTTGGACCCAAAGGAATAGGCATTGGCTGCTTCGGATTGTCATCACCCGGATGATGAGTAGCGACTTGTGCTTAATTGGGAGGCGCTCGAGCAATTTGAGCCGTAAGATGCATCACAACGTTCGTTAGGTCGTCGATTTTCGAATAGAGCTTGGCCATCTCTTTATCTTTGCTCCTGAGCTATTTTCGAAGCTCTTGAAGCAGCTCTTGCTCTGCGGTCCTGGGGCGGAAAGTCGGCTCTTCCTCGCTGTCCGAGCTTGACTCTGCCTGGACCGAAGGGTCCTTCTTCCTATCACCCTCATCGAGAGGGTTTTCATCGTCCAGCGGAGGCGGCTGTTCTTGGGCAGCGACAACCACATTCAAGCCAGATTGAGCTTGGGATGTGGTGGCCCCGTCCTTGCTTTTGCTGTGAAGGTTGTCGCTGGGGCGCCCGCCTGCCATATAGACCGTATGGATAATATATCCAGCCGTCTTTTTATTATTGGCGGCTGATTTCACGGATCGCTGTCTTGATCCCCCTGTTTTGGTAACGGGTAGTCGATTGAAGGCGGATGGCCTGGCCGGATTCTTGAATGTTGCTGGTGCTTCTTTTCTGGATTTGCCCCACTGTTTTCGCGTGGCGCAGAGCGCCTGATAGACTCTTGAAGAGACAGTGTCATACTTTTTCTGTTGAGGCCGGGGCACGTCTCTTTGTAGCGACGTTCGGACCGCTGTCTTCTTGATTCTGGCGGTCATGGCATTTTTCTGAACACACTTCAGAGGTTCGAAGGAATTGCTGATTTTTACGGTCGATTCAGCCGTTGTCGCAAGATGACTCTGCTCTTGGAATCTCACAAGATTCTACCTGGCCGGAGTCCTGGCCCTCTTGTTGGCTCGATACCTGAGTCGCTTCTGTCTCAGCTTTTCTGTTTTGAGCACTTGGCTGGTCACGGCTCCTCGGGAAGCCGCCGTAGAGCGGGCGATGGAGGGCTTTGGAGATACGCCTGATTGTGCATTTATTGGAGTCATCGCCTGAGCTCGTCCGCAACATTTGATGTTGCCCTTTGTACCGGAAGTCTTGCCCCCAGCTGGAGCACCAGAGAGTCGTTCAGACACCGTCTTAAGTTTCGGTTGTGGTGCCTTGGCGATCACGACATTCGGCCTCTTGCCCTTTGAGACCGGCTTGGCCGCCTTCTTTGTCGGAATTTCTGCCAGATGAGCGCTTCCGGCAGGGTAGATGACGACGGAACCGAACTGGCGGGGCAGTTCCTCCCACTGTTGACTGAGGCTTGCGGGGAAACCACACGAGCGTTGACCTTGACCACGTACGGAATCGGGGTCGCGTTGGAAGCTGAATTCCTATTGGGAGACATTGTCGTTGAAAGTTGATTGCTTGAAAGCCTGCATGAAAGAGCATTATTTTAGTACAAATATAAACATGTATGTTAAGTGAGTTCGCATGAACACTTGACCCGAGATATGGGAGGAGAGATTGGTCCCACCGGGCGTGCCAGAATCTGTAGGGTGTTTTCGTCATCCCATTGAGATGGGAATACGCGCACACTGGTCAGACGCATTACAGATTCCCCCTGCCTAAGGTAGGCTGGGGTTTATTGATTGTGGGGATCAGAATCTCCGGCAGCCGCGGACTAAGCTGCCGTTAATTACCACTCGCCTTTGGAGCGAGGGAACCTCCGATTAACGGGTTAAACTGGTCATGCGAACTCAATGTGCGGTGTTGTGTTTTGAAAGGGGTTTTTGGATGTATCGGGGGCCCCGCAGAGTTTTTACGGGGTTCCCGCTACCCGGATAGCGGGCTGTGGGTCAAGGGAGCTAGCAGGCTCCTTGCGGGGTGCGGGGCAGCGCCCCGTTAGAAATTTTTTTCTAACAGGGACAGTGTCGTGGAGTATATGTGTGTGTAAATGTGTGCGTGTGTGTGTGTATAAAGGGAAAGGGCATCCAAAGGATGCGTGGGAAAAAGCCCCAGCGCTTTGGATGCTAGCGCTTTGAGCACAAGAGCGCAAGAGCGCTAGCGCCCCACGTACCAGGCACTTGAGAGCTCGGGCGCTAGTGCTTCGAGCGCTAGCGCCCCACGTGTCAGCACATGGGCGCTCGGGCGCTAGTGCTCTGAGCTCTAGCGCCCCACGTGTCAGCATGTGGACGCTCGGGCGCTGGCGCTTTGGGCGCTAGCGCCCCACGTGTCAGCACGTGGGCGCTCGGGCGCTGGCGCTTTGGGCGCGAGCGCCCCACATGTCAGCACATGGGCGCTCGGGCGCTAGTGCTCTGAGCTCTAGCGCCCCACGTGTCAGCATGTGGACGCTCGGGCGCTGGCGCTTTGGGCGCGAGCGCCCCACGTGTCAGCACGTGGGCGCTCGGGCACTGGCGCTTTGGGTGCGAGCGCCCCACGTGTCAGCACGTGGGCGCTTGGGCGTTCGCGCTTTGGGCGCTAGCGCTTTGAGCGCAAAGGCGCTAGCGCCCCACGTGTCAGCACGTGGGCGTTCGAGCGGCAAAAGAGACTTGGTCCCTACAATGGGAGTTGTACTCCCAGAAAGGAGCACTTATTATTCTATATATATATATATATATATATATATATAGATAGAGAGAGAGAGAGAGAGAGAGAGAGAGTTAAACTCCTAGGATGTTTTGAAGCTGATGAAGGGCTTCTCCCCTTGAGCCCTAGTTCTTCCCCAAAGTGGGGTTTCTGGAGATGGGTCTGCTTCTTCTTCCTTTGTTGGCCGGATCTTGAAGATCAAGAAGTATGAGATTTTAAAAATCTCTCCTTTCTGAGATCTGATGGAAGATCTGAGTTCCCCTTTATGGGATTTGTGGTGAAAAACTATTTTTTTTTTTTAAAAGGAAGAGTAAAACTCTTGATTTAATTCAAAAGAAATAAGAAGGTTTTAGAACCTTGAGGAAGGAGAAATATCTCAGATCTGGATTCTTTTGGGGAGAGAGAAAAAGTTGTTGGGATATTTTCATTATCCTTGCCTTTATAGGCTATACACTTTACATATAGCCCCTTGGGCTTTACACAAATGGCATTTTGCCCATCCCATGCCTCATGTGCTATTTTTTTTTGCACATAAGCCATGGACTTTACAAAAATTTGGCTTTATGCCCATTTTCTTACATTTATTCATAAAATAAAATACAAGAAATACAACAAAATTTTGGCATGGGGGGAGGCCGGCCGCTTCATGTTTGGGCTCGCTCCGGGCATTGGCCCACTTGACCTGGGCTTGGGCCCACCTGGCTTGGGGTTGACTTTGATTTTGACTTGGTCAACCTGGGTATAAATTTTTACCCCAACATATGGAGTGTTGTTGCTCCGTCTTCCACGCTGGGCTGAGGCAAGGTTTCGAAGAGGATAGACCGCTTATTGTTGGCCGAGTATGATGAAGCCAGCTTGTTCAGGGCGTCGGCTTGGGTATTCAGCTGCCTGGGTATTTGCTCTACTTGGACTTCGTCAAAGTTCCTCCGGAGTTTTCTCACCTTGTCCAGATACTTCATCATCAGAGGCTCCTGAGCTTCAAAGCGGTCGGTCACTTGACCGACGACAAGGGCCGAGTCGCTACGGATTCAAATTGTCTTCAGTCCCAGCCCGGCGGCCATCCGCAGTCCAGCCAGGAGGGCCTCGTACTCTGCCGCGTTGTTCGAGGCTTTGAAACCGAGCTTCAGAGATTACTCCATTTCCGCCTCGTTCGGGCCCCGGATAATGAGGCCGGCACCACAGCCTTCCTTGGTTGAAGACCCGTCAACGTAGATGACCCACTCAGGAACCGAGCCAGGTCTTTCCGCAATGGGACACTGAGTTGCGAGGGGCGGCGTGGACTCCGGCTCCTTGCTAGGGATGGTGCATTCAACGATGAAATCGGCCAGGGCCTGCGCTTTGATGGCCTGCCTCGGGCGATATTTTATGTCAAACTGAGATAGTTCCCACCTCCACTTTTCTAAGCGGCTCGAGGACTCTGGAGATGCAAGGATAGCCCCCAACAGACGCTCGGTGAGGACGATGATGGTGTGTGCTTGGAAGTAGTGCCGCAGCTTCCTTGAGGCCACCACGAGGGCTAAGACAATCTTCTCTATGGCCGGGTATCTCGTTTCTGCGTCCTTAAATACATGGCTCGCATAGTACACCTGCTTCTGCGCTCCACCGATCTCTCGGACGAGCACCGAGCCTGCTGCTTGGTCGGATACCGCCAGATATAGTGACAGCTCATCTCCTTCAACTGGTCAGGTGAGTAGTGGTGGCGTCGCGAGGTGCTTCTTCAATTGGTCGAGGCGGCCTGGCACTCCTCCGACCACTCGAACCTCGGGATCTTCCTCAGAGCTTTAAAGAACGAGAGGCATTTCTCCCCCGACCTGGACATGAAGCGGCTCAGAGCTGCGACTCGTCCCTTGAGCCGCATGATCTCGACGTTGGTCTTAGACACGGCCATGTTGAGGATGGCGTCGATCTTCTCTGGGTTAGCTTCGATTCCACGGTGAGTGACCATGAAACCGAGGAACTTTCCCCCGGTGACTCCGAATGCGCATTTGGCGAGGTTCAGCTTCATCTTGAACTTGCGGAGCACTTCGAAGGCCTTGCCCAAATCCCTGGCATGGTCGGCCGACGAGACGGATTTGACGAGCATATCGTCAACGCAGACCTCCATATTCCTGCCGATCTGTGGCTTGAACATGCGATTGACCAACCGTTGGTATGTGGCTCCGGCGTTCTTGAGGCCGAAAGACATCACCTTGTAGCAATATACCCCCCGGTCCGTTGTGAATGCGGTGAGATCTTCGTCTTCTGGATTCATACGGATCTGATTGTAGCCGGAGAAAGCATCCATGAAGCTCAACAGCTCGTGGCCGGCCGAGCTGTCGACGAGCTGATCTATCCGAGGGAGAGGGTAGTTGTCCTTGGGGCAGGCCTTATTGAGGTCGGTGAAGTCGATGCACATGCGCCACTTTCCGCTTGACTTCTTGACCAGAACTACGTTCGCCAGCCACTCCAAGTAGGGTACATTCCGGATGAAGTTGGCGGCGAGGAGTCGATCAACCTCATGTTCGATAGCCTTCTGTTTGACTGGGGCGAAGCTTCGCTTTTTCTGTCTGACGGGTCGGGCCGTAGGATCAACCCCGAGCTTGTAGGAGATGATTTTAGGGTCGATCCCAGGCATGTCAGCGGGCGCCCAGGCGAAGACGTCGGAGTTATTTATGAGGAAACTGACCAGGTCGTCTCGCCGAGCCCCTGTCAGGAGTGATCCAACCTGGACGGTTTTTTTATCGTCCCCTTCTGTCAGGGGCACCTCGGTCAGTGGTTCGACCGGCGTCCCCCGGACTTCCTTCCGCTCGGACGAAGATGTTTCGATAAGGCATACCCTCGCGACCCGCTGGTTTCCGTAGACTCGACCTATCCCGCCCTGATCGAGAGGGAACTTCATCGCCAGGTGGTAGGTCGATATCTGGGCCTGGAAAGAGTTCAGCGTCGGGCGGCCGAGGAGGACATTGTAAGCCGATGGGACCTTTGCTACGATGGAGTCCACAGGTAACGTACAGGTGTGGCCGGGCTCCCCGACGGTGAACTGCAGGTTGACCACCCCTTCCGCCGGGATGGAGTGGTTGGTGAACCCGGAAAGGACGTGGGAGGTCAGTTTCAAGTCTGCTGGGGTGAGACCCATGTGCAGAAAGCAGTCGTGGAAGATGATGTCTGCCGAGCTGCCCGAGTCGACAAGTATCCGGTGGACCTCGTACCGATGGATTCGGGCCGTGATCACCAGAGGGTCGTTGTGGGGCATGGATATGCCGTGGAAGTCCCCATCGCCAAAGGTGATAGGCTCGTGGCCCCTGGCCTTTTTGCTCGGGCGGCCGTCGGCGTCCGTCGTCGGCGTGGGGTGCCGAGCCTCGCGCGAGCTCGACTGGCACCCTGTCGTCATGACCGTAGTTCTTGATGGGCCCCGGTTCTTTCCGGCGAGGTCCCTTGGGCCCCGCGATAAGGTGGTCCTCGAGCTGCCTTGGCGGGCTTCTTGGGCGCGACCTCGTCGAGGGGGGGATGCCGGTCATGCCTGGAAGCAGGCGAGCTGACCGCCATAGCCTCGGTAGGGGCAGGGGGCGGCAAGGCTTGAGGCGAGGCTCTCCGACGTGGGGCTTCGAGGTTGAATGGGACGGATCGAGGGGCCTGCGACCGTCGGAGTCTACGTGGCGGTGGCCGGCGGAGGAGTCGACGACATTCGGTGGGGGTTCACCTGTGCCTCCGTTGAGGGGGAGGCGGTAGCGGGTGCTTGGATCTTCAGGGCGATCGCTTGCCATGTGGATGGAGATCGGAAGACCATCTTTGTTTTTGTGGAGTTTAAATTCCCACAGACGGCGCCAACTGATGGAGGTCCTTTTCGGGTCTCCGTCAGATGTTGTCTTCCGTCGATCTCCCGGTGGATCTTGAAGGTGATCTCCTGTTGCGTGTGGGTCTCAATGGGTTTTGAGGAGATTGGTGATTTGAGGAGTTTAGCGCCGAGTACCTGCAAGGAAGTCCCGGGGTGGTTTGGTACCACCGAGGACCCTCCGACGATCAAGTTAGCACGAGATCCGAGCAGAGTAACGGCTAAGTGGAGTAAAAATGGCTTACTTAACCCCTATGTGATGGGGGTTTATATAATGGCCGCAGCACGCAACAGCAGACGCGAGAATCTCGCCGGCAGTTACGCCCCCGACGTCACGCCCGCGTAAAGAGCGGATCGCCCGTTAATGGGGATCGTGATGGCGTGGAACGAGAGATGTTGTTGGCGGAGAATCTGCGCATGGCGAGATTTGCTGAGCGGCGGTTACGCCTGTGAGTGGTGGAGTTGGTCGGTCGGAGGACTGAGGAAGATGGCTTCGGCTGGGGAGCGCGGGGACGAGCTAGAGGGCTGAGGAGTCTTGGTCCTGTGGCAGCTCGAGGCGAGCTGAGAGGCCGGGGAGGCCAATTTTCGGGGGGCTCTGAGGAGAGCCAGCTTGTGCTTGCAGGTCGGGTACAGGGGTGGCCTGGTCGGCCCCTGTGAGCCCTTTCTTCAGAGTTCTGGGACACGTCATCTGCCACGTGTCCTGATCTTGGAGATCGCCAATATTGAGCATCATCAATCTACATACTAGTTATATGACAACCATGATTATATCCTGTTTTTTCTTGGAAACCGCATTCCACTTAAAATCAAATTTATGACACACATAATCCATAAATTACAACATATGAATAGCTTACTTGCTAGCATGTCTGATTAGAAACTGACAGAGAAGGAACTCCGTAAACTATTATTCTCCTACTATGATCTATAGTTCTATTTCTACATATAAAAAATTAATCAGGATGTCTTCAATGAACTTTTCATTAGAATCCAGTCTGCAATAAATAATGTTTACGTAGAATTATATATATTATATTGTGTTGTATGCTCTGCAAATCTAAATAGTTTGGTTGGTGCAAATATTTTGATCCAGGCCCTAAAATTTTTGGAATGACCTAAAATGAAGGCGCAAATATTTTGATCCAGGCTTAAAATTTCAGGAGTGACCTAAAAGAGAAGGCGAAGATCATCACATGCAACTAAATAGTAATTGATGATGCTCAATATTGACGATGCGAGATCAGGACACGCGGCGGATGACATGTCCCAAGACCCAGAAAAAAGGGCCCACAGAGGCCGACCAGGCCACCCTTGTACCCGACCTGCAAGCACAAGCTGGCCCTCCTCGGGCCCCCTGCAAATTTGCCTCCTCGGCCCCTCAGCTCGCCCCGAGCTGCCACAGACCAAGACTCCTCGGCCCTCTTGCTTGGTTCCGAGCTCCCCAGCCGAAGCCGTCTTCCTCGGTCCCTCCGACCGACCAACTCCACCACTCACAGGCGTAACCGACGCTCCGCAAATCTCGCCACGCGCAGATTCTCCGCCAGCAACGTCCCACATTCCATGCCATCACGATCCCCATTAATGGGCGATCCGCTCTTTACGCGGGTATGACGTCGGGAGCGTAACTGCCGGCGAGATTCTCGCGCCTGCTGCTGCGTGCTGCCGTCGCTATATAAACCCCCATCACAGAGGGGTCAAGTAAGCCATTTTGACTCCACTAAGCTGTTACTCTGCTCGGATTTCCTCTCTAACTTGATCGTCGGAGGGTCCTCGGTGGTACCAAACCACCCCAGGACTTCTTTGCAGGTACTCGGCGCTAAACTACTCAAATCACCAATCTCCTCAAAACCCATTGAGACCCACACGCAACAGAAGATCACCACCGAAATCCATCGGGAGATCGACGGAAGACAACATCTGAAGGAGGCCTGAAAATGACCTCCATCAGTTGGCACCGTCTGTGGGACAGCAAACTCCACAAAAACAAAGTTGGCCTTCCAATCTCCGTCCGCATGGCGAGCAACCATCCTGAAGATCCCGGTACCAGCCGCCGCCTTCCCCTCACCGGAGGCGTGGATGCGCCTCCTCCAGCGACCATCATCAAAACCCTCGCCAGCCGGATAGATCGGCTACAGTCCCTCGTGGAGGTGCTCGTCCGCGTCCAAGCGGCCGGGCCTGGGCTCCAGATCGCCGCTCCACCGCCTCCAGAAGGCTCTGCCCCCGTCGGGACGGCTGACCACCAGCAGGCTATGACTCCTGGCCACAGATCTCTCGGGCCGATACTCCCTGAGGCCCGCTGGGTGCCCCATGGCTCCACACCAAGGTTCGCCGCCAGAACGCCTCGCCTCGAGCCTCCTCACGACCCTTACCCCCTGAGGAGATGTCAGTCACCTCGCCTGTCCATAGGCATGGTCGACACCACTTCCCTTGGCGGGGTCGCACAGAAGGGGTTCACCTCGGCGGCTCGAGAGCCACCTCGCCCAGGGATCTGAGGCACCTCATCGAGAGGAACCAGGGGAAGATCCCAGACGCAGGTCACTCGCAGCAGAGGCCAGGGATCCCAAGGCGCCGATTCCTCGGGATACCACGGTCGACTCGACACCTTCGAGAAGAAGATCGATGGCATGCGCTGGGAGGTTCACCTCTCGAGCGACGAGGCTAAGTACGCCTCCGATTCGCTCACAAAGCCGTTCACCGAGGAATTGCTCGCCGTCCACGTCTCCTCGCGCAACAAGTCCCCAAAGGTCTCTCTGTTCGACGGGAAAACCGACCCGAAGGACCATTTGGACGCTTTCACCGCGGGGATGAGCTTCCAGGACCATTCCGACGCCGCCCAGTGCAGGGCCTTCCCGGCCACCCTCATTCGCGCAGGTCGGGACTGGTTCCGAGGGCTCAAGCCCCGCTCAATCTCGACCTTCGACGAGCTGGCTACTCAGTTCCTCGGCCACTTCGTTGGGAACCATCGGCAGAAGCGCACGGTCGACTACCTCTTCACGGTTAAGAGTGGGGATAAAGAGACGTTCAAGGCCTACATCACCTGCTTCTACAACGCCCTTCTCGAGGTCCCCGAGCACCGGGACGAGACCGTCATCAAGGTGCTCAGATCTGGTCTGAGGCATAAGGAGTGGTTGCGCTCCTTTGCGTTGGCACAACCTAACACCATGGCCGAGGTCAAGGCGTGGACCGAGCGCGAGGTTCAGCTGGAATCCGAGGTGAACGCAAACCTCCCCCGAGCAGAACGATCCGACCAGAAGAAGAGGGCTCGGGAGGAGAGGCCGGAGCATCAGCAGCCCTATCACCTGAAGTTCCAGGAGTATACCCCACTCAACGTCTCCCTCGAAGTATTGCTAGAGGAGGCTCAGAACGAGGGGTTCTTCAAGTTCCCTCCAATCCCACGTCAGGCCGCGAAGCGAACTCGGGGCCCTTACTGCGCTTTCCACCGGACACTGGGCCACACCACGGAGGATTGTAAGCAACTTAGGGACTACATCGAAGAGCTCATCCGATCGGGACACCTCGCCGCACACTTGAGGGACAAACAGCAGGCCGACCGTGAGCAGGAGCAGCGTCACCCTCCCGCTGAGTTGACCGTCAGTCAGATCATGCTCGTTTCGGCGGACGGCCAGCACGGAACTCAGGGAGCCTCATACCCTGTGCCGAGCACAGAGGCCAACAATCCTCCAGGGAGCTCGGGCCGAGCCAATAAGGTCATTTACTAGTATGTTTTGTTCTTTTAAGGCAATGTAAACTCTTCCTAGGGTTTGTTGTCTATTTAATAAAGATCAATGGAACATTGCAAAAAAGAAAGAAAAATCTCGTTTATTCAAAAAGGACAGTCGCCCGCTTTCACCTAAAAAGTCGCTGCCACGCGGCGACCGCCAAGCCTTTTCCGGCGGAATCGAAACGACACGACTTTGGCGCTTCGCCTCCTCCCGCGCTCAATACGCGTGCTACGCGCACATTCGCCGCGACCGTTCCCGGTACCTCCAACTAAATGGTCGGACAAGACTTCGTGTGGAATCAGCCCAGCAGCTACCCTGCTCGGTTATCCCTGGCGGGTAGCTTCCCTACCGCAACACCAGGGACAAGAAATCCCTCCTTAGAGGCGGCTCAGCAGCTTCCCTGCTCGGCTATCCCTGGCGGGTAGCTTCCCTACCGCACGCCAGGGATCAGAAAGCCATCACAGAGGCAGTCGAGCCTGAGGATCCCTCGCCCGGCTATCCTTCAGGACAAAAGCCCTCGCCAAGAGGCACCGGGTAGAAACCCTGCCCAGCCAAGGGTCCTTGGCAGGCTTCTTACAGCCCCTCCCACGCTAAGGACCAAAGTCCTCCCAGAGGCAGTTGAGTCCTTGCTCGGCTATCCCCGGCTGGTAGCTTCCTACCACAGCCGACAGAGATCAAAGTCCTCGCCAAGAGGCACTGGGTAGTAACCCTGCTCGGTCCCCATTCTGAAGGATCAAAGCCCTCGCAAGAGGCAACCGAGCAGCTACCCTGCTCGGTCATCTCTGGCGGGTAGCCTCCCTACCGCAACACCAGGGACCAGAAAGTCCTCCTTAGAGGCAGCTCAGCAGCTTCCCTGCTCGGCTATCCCTGGCGGGTAGATTCCCTACTGCAATGCCAGGGATCAGAAAGCCCTCCCGGAGGCAGTCGAGCCTGAGGATCCCTCGCTCGGCTATCCGCCAGGACAAAAGCCCTCGCCAAGAGGCACCGGGCAGAAACCCTGCCCGGCCAAGGGTCCTTGGCAGGCTTCTTACAGCCCCTCCCGTGCTAAGGACCAAAGTCTTCCTAGAGGCAGTCGAGTCCTTGGTCGGCTATCCCCGGCTGGTAGCTTCCTACCACAACCGACAGGGATCAAAGTCCTCGCCAAGAGGCACTGGGCGGTAACCCCGCTCGGTCCCCGTCCTGAAGGATCAAAGCCCTCGCAAGAGGCAACCAAGCAGCTACCCTGCTCGGTCATCTCTGGCTGGTAGCCCCCTACCCATGGCACCAGAGATCAAAGCCCTCGCCAAGAGGCGACCGCGCGGCTTGTCACGCCCCACCCCCAATACAGAGAGTATTGTCCGCTCTGGCCGAAACCGCACGGTTTTATTCTTCAGGGCGAACCGGACCCGGCCAGAGGCCACTTCCCAGGAGGTCACCCATCCCAGGACTTCCCTGGCCCGAGCACGCTTAACTACGGAGTTCTCAAGCTCCTGTAGTACCGGTTCACTTAAAAGGCGCCTCTGTATTGAAGAGTGGTATCATTCCATTTATAGTACAGATCTGCCCCCTTTCGGAATGTATTCCGAAGAGTCTCCATTGTTCTACAGAGGGTCCCACGGACTCAAGAGGTGGCCCCCACGGATTCAAGAGGTGGCCCCCGCCCACTTAACATGACACTTTGTTCCGTGTGGCACTTTGCTCCGTGAGGAAGAACCGGGTCCCGACATTCTCCCCACCTTTGAACAATGGTTCGTCCTCGAACCATAGCCCTACTATTGAGGAACCTGTCTCTGATACCATTCTGTCACGCCCCACCTCCAATACAGAGAGTATTGTCTGATCTGGCCGAAGCCACACGGTTTTGTCTTTCGGGGCAAACCGGACCCGACCAGGGGCTATTTTCCAGGAGGTCACCCATCCCAGAACTTCCCTGGCTCAAGCACACTTAACTACGGAGTTCTCAACCTCCTGTAGTGCTGGTTCACTTAAAAGGCGCTTCTGTATTGAAGAGTGGTATCATTCCATTTATAGTACAGATCTGCCCTCTTTCGGAATATATTCCGAAGAGTTCCCATTGTTCTACAGTGGGTCCCACGGACTCAAGAGGTGGCCCCCACGGATTCAAGAGGTGGCCCCCGCCCACTTAACATGACACTTGGCATGGCATTTTGTTCCGTGTGTCACTTTGCACCGTGAGCAAGAACCGGGTCCCGACATTCTCCCAACCTTTGAACAATGGTTCATCCTCGAACCACAGACCTACTATTGAGAGACCAGCTTTAATACCATTTTGTCACGCCCCACCCCCAATAAAGAATGTATTGTCCGCTCTGGTCGAAGCCGCACGGTTTTGTCCTTCGGGCGAACTGGACCCGGCCAGGGGCCACTTCCCAGGAGGTCACCCATCCCAGAACTTCCCTGGCTCGAGCACGCTTAACTATGGAGTTCTTAAGCTCCTATAGTGCCGGTTCACTTAAAAGGCGTCTCTGTATTGAAGAGTGGTATCATTCCATTTATAGTACAGATCTGCCCCGCTTTCTAAAAATACTGGAGTGGAGTGCGACACGGAACAAAGTGCCATGCCAAGTGTCGTGTTTAAGTGTTGGGGTTGGAAAGGTTGGGGTTGGAAAGGTTGACTTAGGAGATCCTAGCTCTAGGCTTGATTGTGCATATTGTGATTGCTTGAACGTGTGTCTAAGCTCCTTATGAAAAATCTTTTTTGCAAAAACTCCTTATAAAAAAAACACAAAACAAAAAATTTTACAAATAAAAGGACTTGCCATTTTTGTCGCGAGAAATCCATTGCACCCCACTTACACCCACTTCCTCTCATTGACGTTTTCTTACCCCCACCTTCTGTTTTTACTTTTTGACTACACTACACCTCTTTAGTGTATGTCCAGTTGGACTAGGGACACTAGCGCCCGTTTAGTCCGTGTCTCGTTAGTGCCGGCTGACGACGCTTTCGACTCCGAAGTCGAAATTCCCTCCACTTCTTTACCTTCATCTTCAAATTCATCATCTTTTAAGGAGATGTCGGGATTCAATCCTAACAACCCCTTACCTGCGGGACTGATTCCACCTCCACTGGGTGCGAATAACCCACCACACCTTCCTGTCGAAGCGCCCAAACGAATTGCGCTCCAGGATCTTTTCTATCCCATCCGCACCGCACTTCCTACTTATCTTTCACTTCCACCGGCTAATGGGGATAACTTTGAAATTAAACCCCTCTTCATCAATATGTTGCCCAAATTTCACGGGCTGGAATCCGAAGATGCCAACATCTTCATTAACAAATTCCAGAATGTTTGTGCAATGATGAAGACCACACAACTTTCTGATGATGCTGTAAGGCTACGTGTCATTCCATTCACTTTATGTGACCTAGCTGAAAAATGGTTATATAGCACAGCATCACACTCCATAAAAAATTGGGAAGAGTTTTTTTAAGGCTTTTCTAAAAAAGTTTTACTCACACCACAAGACCGCGAGAATTCGCAACGAAATTATTCAATTTTCCCAGCTTCCTTCCGAACCCTTTTGGAAGTGTTTTGAAAGATTTAAGGACCTCCTTGTTCAGTGCCCTCACCACGGTATTGAGAATTGGCAACTTTGCCAAACTTTATACGAAGGACTGAACCCAGTAACTAAGCAGTTGTTGGAAACCATTTGTCAAGGTCACTTTCTAACAAAATCAAGCGAGGAAGCTTGGCAATTTCTCGACGATCTTGCTGAACAAACACTTCAGTGGGAATGCACTAAGACCACTTCATCTACTTCATCAGGTCAGTCTAGGGCAGGCATACATCAACTTGATATGTCGATTGCAATGAAGGCCGAAATGGCTGCACTCACAAAAAAAAATAGAAGCAATCGAGAGCAAATTCTCATCGCCTTCTCCTGCCCCGGCTTTACCCCCACGCACTATTTGTGCTTGTTGTTCGGATCCGTCCTATCTTACTGAAGAGTGTCCTTACAATCCACCTGTTCAAAGACAAGATCAAGTCAATGCTGCCTTTCAGTAAAGACAAAGAAATGATCTATACTCTTCAACTTACAATCCTGGTTGGAGGAGCCACCCAAATTTTGCTTGGAATCAAAATCAACAACAATTCCAAGGCAACACCAACTTTCAAAGGCCTCCTCCACAACAACAAGCCCCTTAACAAACTCAATATTAGCAACCTTTCCAACCCCAACCTTACCCAAACCAAATGAACAATTTTGTACCCAACAACTCTTATCCTCAAAACAATTTTGTTCAGCCGAATAACGATAAGGTTTCCTCGCTAGAACGAAGTTTGGATGCGTTTTTAAAACAATCTACACAATCCTCAGCAAGCATCCAGTCTTCCATTCAGTCTTTGGTGCAACACAGTGCTTCACATGATCAGAGCATCAAATCAATTGAGGCCCAAATTGCACAACTAAATGCTGCGTTAAGCGAGCGAGAACAGGGAAAACTTCCGTCTCAACCATTGACAAATCCCGGTCACACACACAACGCACATGTTGCTTATGAACAACAAAATCATAATGTAAATGTTGTGACCACGTTGAGATCTGGAAGAGTGATGCACAATAATGTGGGTATTAGTGATGAAACCCCGGCCGCCGCTTCTTCTTCTTCATCATCTTCTTCCTCTTCTTCTTCTTCTTCATCTTCTTCAGAGCCTATTCTTCATTCTTCACAAGGCTCTACTTCTTTTAACGGACCCACATCTCACTCCACGAAAACACCAACACTGGGATCCGTTCCAACTCCGCAATCTACTCCACAAACATTGGACTTAACAAATTTTCAAAATACTCCATTTCCAAACAGGTTGAGATCCAATAAACCTACTCCCTAAATGGAGAAGATTGTGGAGTTATTCAAATAGGTTAGCATTAACATACCTCTCTTGGATGCAATCCAACAAGTCCCTTCTTACGCGAAAATCTTAAAGGACTTATGCACCAAGAAGAGGAAATCGCAGGTACCTAAAAAAGTTTTCTTGGCTAATGCGGTAAGTGATGCTCTTACACAACCATTACCCCCAAAACATAAGGACCCTGGCTGTCCTACAATTTCAATAACAATTGGGGATAAGAACATCAACCGCGCACTTTTAGATCTTGGTGCCAGTGTTAATTTGCTTTCCTATTCAGTATATGAACAATTAGGCGTTGGAGAGCTGAAACCCACACATTGTACTCTCCAAATGCCCGACCGATCCATCACCCATCTTAGGGGTGAGTTAGAGGATGCGTTAATTAAAGTAGGGGATTTCATTTTCCCCGTTGATTTCATTGTTATGGACACACAGCCTGTAGCTAACCCCCGGAGTCAAATTCCGGTGATACTCGGTCGACCATTCCTTGCGACTTCTAATGCGGTGATCAATTGTCGAAACGGTTCGATGAACCTATCTTTTGGAAACATGACAATTGAACTCAACATTTTTAAGTTGGGGAATCAGCCCTCCGAGCCTAATGCTAGTATACTTGATGTTTGCTCGATCCAAGAGATCACGCAGGAGGACCGTGAGCTTGAAAAATTTCGGTTCGATCATAGTAGTTTTGACGCCACTAGTGCGTTCCTCCTTGAATCTGACATAGTTTTCACACCCGATAACGATTACGAGTGTTTCACTTTTTTGGACAATTTTGAAGACTCACCACCCGAGTTTGGGTCCTTTGATTTTTCGGATGAGTTAGCTGAACCATCCGACTCGGTTGCTTACACTCGCTTCGAACCATTGTTGGAACCCTTCGAGTTCGAGACAGTTTCACCAATTTTACTTTCAATTGTTTCATCTCCAAAACTCGAACTCAAGCTATTGCCGTCTCACCTTAAATACGCTTACTTAGGTAAGAATGAGACCCTTCCTGTTATCATATCGGCCTCTTTAGCCCCCGAGCAAGAGAAAGCCCTTTTAACGGTCTTACAAAATAATTGACAAGCTTTTGGCTGGACTATGGCGGACATCAAGGGGATTAGTCCCCTCATAGTTGAACATCATATACATACGATGGATGATGCCAAGCCAGTAAGAGATCCACAGAGACGCCTCAACCCCATAATGAAGGAGGCTGTTAAAAAGGAGATTGTAAAATGTCTTGATAGTGGTATCATTTACCCTATCTCTGATAGCCAGTAGCTTAGCCCCATTCACGTTGTCCCAAAGAAATCGGGCATAACGGTCATAACCAATGAAGCGAATGAGTTAATACCTACTCTCACCCAAACTGGGTGGAGAGTTTGCATCGATTATAGAAAAATCAACGCCGCGACACGGAAAGACCACTTTCCGTTACCTTTTATTGACCAAATGCTAGAACGATTGGCTGTGCATGAATTTTACTGCTGTTTGGATGGCTACTCCGGCTATAATCAAGTTCCCATCTCCGAAAAGGATCAAGACAAGACCACATTTACTTGTCCTTTCGGTACATTCGCTTACCGTCGCATGCCTTTTGGGTTATGCAATGCACCCGCTACTTTCCAGCGGTGTATGATGGGGATCTTTTCAAACATGGTGGAAAATGTTTTAGAGATTTTTATGGATGATTTCTCCATTTCCGGCGACTCCTTTGATGAGTGTTTGCTACACTTAGACGCGGTTCTTACCCGTTGTAGGGATAAAAACCTCACTTTAAATTAGGAGAAGTGCCACTTTATGGTACGAGAGGGTATTGTCTTAGGACATATCATCTCGCAAAATGGCATTGAGATTGATAAGGCCAAGATTGAAGTCATTTCCAATCTTCCTCCTCCCAAGTGCGTTAAAGACATCCGAGCCTTCCTTGGCCATGCCGGTTTCTACAGACGGTTCATCAAGGATTTTAGCAAGATAGCTATACCCTTGACTCTTTTGTTGGCCAAGGACACAACTTTTGATTTTGACTCAAGCTGCATGAAGGCATTTGAGTCATTGAAACACTCACTTATTTTTGCGCCCATTCTTTCATCTCCCGACTGGACGCATCCATTTGAAATTATGTGCGATGCATCTGATTTCGCCATTGGTGCTGTCCTTGGACAACACATAAATAAGATGCCGCACGTAATTTATTACGCTAGCCGAATATTAAATGAGGCCCAATTAAATTACACAACAACTGAAAAAGAATTCTTAGTTGTTGTGTTTGCACTAGAAAAATTCAGACCCTATTTAATCGGCTCTCCAGTGATTGTTTACACGGACCACTCAGCTCTTCGCCATCTTTTCACGAAGAAGGATGCTAAATCTCGGCTGATACGTTGGATCCTCTTGCTACAATAGTTTGATCTTGTCATAAGAGACAAGAGAGGATGTGAAAACGTAGTCACCGACCACCTTTCACGACTTCCTTCTTCACCTACACTTGAAATTCCTATTAAAGATGTTTTTCCCGATGAGCAGCTCTTAACCATGTCAAGCGAACCTTGGTTCGCTGATATCGTAAATTATTTAGCCACCGGACTGATACCAAACGATTGGTCGAATCAGGACAGACTCCGATTCCTGTCCCAAGTAAAACATTTTTACTGGGATGAACCGTATCTCTTTAAATACTGATCCGACCAAATCATTCGTCGGTGTTTCCCCGACAACGAGTTTAAGAGCGTGCTGTCATTCTGCCACGATCAAGCGTGTGGCGGGCATTTTGGCCCCCAAAAGACAGCAGAAAAAATCTTGCAGTGTGGCTTCTACTGGCCACGACTTTTTAAAGATGCATACGAATACTGCAAGACATGCTCCCGGTGCCAACACTTGGTCCGGATATCTCAGAGAAATTAAATGCCGCTACAACCAATTTTGGTTGTTGATATTTTTGATGTTTGGGGAATAGACTTCATGGGACCATTTCCCAACTCTTTTGGGAACATGTATATTCTACTTGCTGTTGACTATGTTTCAAAATGGGTCGAGGCTGTGCCCAGCCGAACTAATGACAACAAGGTCTTGTTGTCGTTAGATTTCTCAAAGAAAACATTTTTTCTCGGTTTGAGCATCCTCGCGCGATCATCAGTGATAATGGATCTCACTTTTGTAATAGGACTTTCGAGTCCTTAATGCGCAAATACTCCATTACTCAAAAATTGTCAACACCATATCATCCCTAAACTTGTGGGCAAGCCGAGATTTCGAATCGGCAGATTAAACAAATATTGGAGAAAACAGTTTCCAAAAACCGTAAAGATTGGTCATAAAAACTGATTGATGCACTATGGGCATTCCGTACTGCCTACAAGACCGATCTTGGCATGTCTCCATACAGGCTTGTTTATGGGAAGGCTTGCCACCTTCCAGTTGAAATAGAGCACAAGGCATTTTGGGCGATCAAAGAGTTGAACCTATCTTTGGGAGATGCGGGCAGCAATCGAAAGCTGCAGATGAACAAATTAGACGAGCTGCGGGATGAGGCCTATGAGAACGTGGTAATTGTTAAAAACTGAATGAAGGTGTTCCACAATAAACACCTTATGCGTAAGACTCTCAAACCTGGTCAATAGGTTTTGCTTTACGATACTTGGTTACATTTCCATCCCGGCAAGCTCAAATCTCGATGGGAAGGGCCATTTATGATACGCACCGTATATCCGCACGGTGCGGTAGATCTAGAAAACCTGGAGGAAGGTACACTGTTTAAAGTAAACGGACATCGACTTAAGCCGTTCCTCACTGCGGACCCATCGGAGGAGCTCCTGTTTTTACAAGAGCCGATCTACATTGACTGATCTTCCTCCATCTACCCCCAAATTTTTGATTATCAAGCTAAAACATTGTTTCAAACAAGTTTGGGGGTATGCATCATTTGTAATTATATAAATACAAAATAACATAAAAAAATAAAAATTTGAAAATACAATTTTTTTTGGGGTATTTTTGTAAATTTCCAGATTTAATAAAAAAAATAAAATAAAAATGAATAAATTTTTATTTGCAAATAATTTCCTCTTTTTGAGAGGGTTTTTTTACAAATAGCCAACATTTCCCCCTATAAATAGACCTCGACCCTCTCTGTTTCACAAACCCTAATTTTTTTATCTCTTCCAACCCTAGCCGCCGTCGCAGCCAGAGCAAGCAAACTCTTCCAGAGCGCAGCGTAACCGCGGCCGAACCCGCTCCCATGCCGCACTTCCGCCGCGCCCGTACGTCTTCTCCCTCTGAAATTCCCAGAGGAGGTTCGTTTTCTAAAACTCCTCTCTCTTTAATTTTCTAGATCTGTAGATTATCTGTGATGGCACCGAGTATGCAGTTAGAACGTGATTTCTCACAGATCTTTTCACACACGATATATGGGAGTTACTTTGCTAATGAAATCGCACATAGGGGCTGGAATTTTTTGATCTATAATCACCCAAATGCTTACGCCCTTCCAGATCTAGTCACTCGTTTTTACGAGTGCATGGAAGACGGCTATCTCGCACAATATTGCTTTATCAAATTACTGTGAGCCGATAGGGAGATAATTATTGATAGAGACTTCATACATGAAGTCATTTTAATCCCTAGGATACTTGTTCATGATCAACCACTTCAGTTTGAAAATTACATGCTCTTAATGGGTAATGATTGCTCGAGGGAACCAAGGAAAGGAATACAAGCGAAAACCCTTTTCGCTAACGTTTTAACCGTGTGCCGGTGAGCACAAAACAATATTTTTGGGAGTTCCCATAACACCACATTTTTCACCCCATCACTGCATATCGTGCACACACTTATGACAAAGAAACCTAGATTCGATATGTGCACGGTTTTACTGAACTCAATTGGTGCTGGCAAAAGGGCCGCGAATTGCCCCTACCCAATGCTAGTGACACAACTGTGTCGCTATTTCCTCCCTGTGGAGGAATTTGAATTTTACATGCATGAAGGTATACCCATCAGGCCTCTCATTGAGGGCGTATCTACGTCCTATACACGCTTGACAGATGTTTGGTCACGAACAGAACCGGCGAAACACGTGCCCGCCAGAACATCTAGCTCCAGCTCGACCGCGAGCGAAGAGGAGCTCACCCCCTTAGAACATGCACGGTTAATGAGAAGAGCCGTTAGGGGGATTGACGAGTTGAGGGGGATATGAGAGAACATGATCGGCATCTGACAGAAGTAGAGTGGGCGGTCCGAACCCTGCTAGCTAGGGAGGAGCGTTCCCGTTCACGCTCAAGTGGGTGGTGTGGGGCCGAGCAGTGAGGGCACTGCTTTTGGTAAGTTTGGGGGAGAAGGTGGTTGTAAATAGTTATCATTGTATTGCATATTTTTTAAATTTTTGTATATTTTTTTTCTTTTTCTTTTGCATGTTTAATTCTGCATTGCATCTTTATTAAAAAAATGAAAAAAATAGAAAAAAATGAAAAAAATAAAAAATAAAAAAATATAAAAGAAAAAATTCAAATAAAAAATTGAAAATTTTTAAAAATTATAAAAATTGAAAAATTCAATTTTGGAAATAATTGACTTAAGTTTGACAAGACGGATAACTAGCTAGGAAAAACTAGATCCTAGACTTAGTAAATTAAAAACCCTAAAAATAACCTTTCTTAAAATTTAACGGTAGAAAATATATGTTCTTGTAGTTTACTTAGAAATAGGCAAATTTTGAGTTCACTTCTTGGGCTAAGTTAAAATAAGAGAAGAGTATTGAAACTTTTATTGAAGTGTAAGTCTGAAAAATAATTCCGAACCTTAAGTCTAAATTCTAAAAATATATACCCTACAACTTGCACAAACACGAACCTTGAAACTTGGAATAGTAGAGGATATCTTGAAATGCTCTTGTCTAAAATCCTTAGTATGAAGGAAAATAAAATTATAAGTGTGAATAAAGAGATATAAAAAAATGAACACTGGTTTTGTAATTACTTAAGGCTGCGTAAAATAAAAAATATATAGCGAGGGTGCTTTATCACCTAGTGCCTTAGACCAACTGGTTTGGGAGTCATTGCTAAAGCCTTAGGTATTGCAAGACGAGGAATTACGCCTTAATATGCAAACACATTTTGTAATCGGTCGTTAGTACCTCAAGAAGTATTAACGGTCGCATGAAGGATGCGTGAGCAATTTCATCTAAAAATTCACCAACTAAAAGTACTTTGGACGATGTACAAAAGTATAAGAGCGTAAATTGAATTTCCAAGTGTAGGGATGATACATACACACGTAGGGGTATATGATTGGGGTTTGGATGAGAGATAGGAATGAAAAATAGGACTTATATCTTTATCTTTAGTAGAGATGATAAAAATTCCTAAGTTGAGATGGAACCTTAGAAGGAAAACTCAAAAGATGCTGAAAGCTAAGTAAATTTACAGAACATATACAATCTTAAGTTAAATAATAAGTGAGTGTGAAAAATACGGGTTGATAATTTCTGAGTTAAAGATAATAGAATTTCTTGCTAGAACACCGAACTGAAGAATGAAAGTCAATAGGCCAAATTGATCGGATTTTGTGGGTAGTATCCGCTGAAAACCCTCAGGAGACAACACTCCTCCTACTAGGGACACCTAGAGGTTTAACGGCTTGTTGCACGAGCTCAGTGCAATCGCGTTTCCCTGCGAAAGTGAGGTTAGGTTTTTTCGAGAATAAAACTAGTTTTGCTCGGGACGAGCAAAAGATAAGTTTGGGGGTATTTGTTCATATCATAATTTTGCATTATTATATTCCCCATTCTTAATCATTTTACAAATAAATAGATGCTTTTGATCCATGTCTGCTAAATAGTTGCAGATTATAGGTTCTCGGAACAATACAGTGAAAATGGTGAAAAAACGCTACAAAAGTGAGACTACGACCAACAAATAGATGAATCTGTAAGATGTCGCCTACAGTTAAGGAATAAATGAAGATCAATGAACAGTTCGATTTCACAAAGCACGAAAGAAGCACAAGATTCAAGACTTCAATACGAAGCGAACGGTAAAAGTCCATAACATTTCTGCACTGTGGAAATCTGGAAGAAACTAGAAAAGATTCTGAAGAACCAAGTGAAGAAAACAGAAGAAAATAGTAACATGAAGTAACCCAGAGAAATAGAGACAGAGACCCCATCATATGGCCGCGGATCCGCGGCCAAACATGGCTTATGGCCGCGGTTCCGCGGCCGTGCTGAGCACGTGTCGGTGCATTTTGTCGGTGGGTGTCGGTGCGTTGACCAGGCTTCTCAGGGTAGTTTTGTAATTTTAGATATGGATCAGATGTAAACCCTAGGTTTTCTATTATCTATAAATAGGAATCCTACTGCTATTTTTGGAGCATGCCTCTTTTTAATTCCTAATTTAAAATTTTCATTCTTTGTAATTGTTCAAAGAGTGCATAAATAAAAAGTATGTTTCTTTTATCTTGCCGTAGTTATTTTCTGCAATTTTATTTCTTTGCAATTTTTTTTATCTGCCGTAGTTATTTTCCGCTAGTTAATTAGGTTAATAAAAACCATAAAAATGAATTTCTTTATTAATTCCCTAATGAGTGAGTAGTTCCTCACTTGTTAGGGTTAGGTTCGGAGAAGGTTTGAGAGATGAAAATCTCTCACCCCTTTCTTGCCCGTTCAATATTTTAAAATAGGAATCTATGCAAATCAACACACACCGCTCACTACAGCACCCTATCCCACGAGGTAGCGGTGATACCCTAGTTAAAGACCGGCTGTGATTGTTTTCCATATAAATTAGGGATAAGAGTTAAGAAAGGACGGACAAGGACCAAAGGGAAGAAACTTAGTTCCTTCCCGATCGTGCTAATCCCCTTTGTTAACTATTACCTTAACATCTAAAAGTTCTTAATTAAGGCATAGAAAGCGGTGAGAAATATTGACTTTCCAAACTAACCTAATCCTAACCCTAGCAAGGTTTTAATCCTAATCAAACTCAACTTCAGTTTTTATTGAAAATCAAAACCTACCACAAATAGGAATTGACTCGTTAGAACAACTAGAAAATACACGTAATCCCTGTGGACTGACCCGTACTCAACCGGCTAGCTTCCAAGCGACACTGTTCTTGATTGCGGTTAATTCTTTGATTTCAAAAAAAAAAAAACGCACACGCAAAATATCTACAATTTAATAATCTTGTGTAATGAACGTGAGTAATGATCGTGTGGTTCGAGGACGAACCATTGTTCAAAGGTGGGGAGAATGTCGGGACCTGGTTCTTGCTCACGGAGCAAAGTGACACACAGAATAAAGTGCCACGCCAAGTGTCATGTTTAAGTGGACGGGGGCCACCTCTTGAATCCGTGGGGGACACCTCTTGAGTCCGTGGGACCAACTGTAGAACAATGGGGAATCTTTGGAATACACAGACCTACTATTGAGGGACCAGCTCTGATACCATTCTGTCACACCCCACCCCAAATACAGAGAGAATTGTCCGCTCTGGACGAAACCGCACGGTTTTTTCCTTTAGAGCGAACCGGACCCGACCAGGGGCCACTTCCCAGGTGGTCACCCATCCCAAGACTTCCCTGGCCCGAGCACGCTTAACTACGGAGTTCTCAAGCTCCTATAGTTCCAGTTCACTTAAAAGGCGCCTCTGTATTGAAGAGTGGTATCATTCCATTTATAGTACATATCTGCCCTCTTTCGGAATGTATTCCGAAGAGTCACCATTGTTCTACAGTGGGTCCTACGGACTCAAGAGGTGTCCCCCACGGATTCAAGAGGTGGCCCCCGCCCACTTAAACATGACACTTGGCGTGACACTTTGTTCCGTGTGGCACTTTGCTCCGTGAGCAAGAACCCTGTCACTTCCACTTCCTCTCACACTTCTACTTCTTACCCCATTTCGTCTAATGTACCGTCTTCTTCCGAGCCTATTCTCCGTTTTCCCAAAGGCTCGAACCCTCCACCCATCTCATCTTTTCCACCCCCACAAACTTCTCCACAAATGTTGGACCCAACACTTATTGATAGAGCTCCATTTCCAAATAGGTTGAGGCCCAAGAAACATGATGCCCAAATGGAGAAGATTGTGGACATGTTTAAGGAAGTTAACATCAACATCCCTCTCCTAGATGCCATCCAACAAGTTCCGTCCTATGCGAAAATTCTTAAGAACTTGTGCACTAGGAAGAGGAAGACTCAAGTGCCTAAAAAAATCTTCATGTCGAGTATTGTAGACACGGCTTTTCCCCAACAATTACCACGGAAACGTAAGGACCCTGGCTGTCCTACTATTTCCATTTCTATTGGGGAGAAACACATCAATCGTGCTTTACTTGACCTTGGCGCTAGTGTTAGCTTGCTTCCTTATTCAGTCTATGAGCAACTAGGTATTGGAGTGTTAAAACCCTCGAGCATAACTCTCCAAATGGCTGACCGATCAATCACCAAACTTAGGGGTGAACTGGAGGATGTGTTAATAAAAATCGAGGAATTTGTATTCCCTGTGAATTTTATTGTACTTGATACACAGCCTGTAGCGAACCCCCGGAATCAAATTCCGGTGATTTTAGGTCGCCCCTTTTTGGCCACTTCCAATGCAATAATCAACTGTCGTAATGGCTCTATGACCCTATCTTTCGAGAATAGGTCAATAGAGCTGAACATTTACAAGTTGGGAAGTGTACCCTCCGAACCTACTGCTCAGGTCTGTTCTGTCGACTTAATGGATGTCGACTGCAGCGAATTTGATGATCCTCCTGATACCGATCTTGACTCTTTTCATACGTTATTGTTTGACCCAACTATGTATCATACACATACGGACTCTTCCACCGAGATGTCCGGGTCAACAATTAACACTGATTATGAACTGTTTTTAGAGTCTGAAGATCACCCCGCACTTTGTGATGACATTATTCATCGGGGTATTGATGGAACTTTTGAGGAGATCTTCGCTGATGAACTTGCATTTTTGAATGACACGGGTGTTGAGATGAATCATCTCTCAATCAATGAAATTGAACCTCCACGCCTTCTTCTGAACTGTAAAAAGAATGCGAGCAATCCATCACATTCACTGCATCGTCTCTCCAAAATGAGACGCACACACATTCTATTCCACCACTTACCCTTTCCCCACTTCTTCTTCCACCAACCAGAGCACTGCATTGATAAAATTTTTGAATGGTTGGTGTTAACTTTCGGTCTTTGCAAAGCTTGGCATCGACCAATGATTTTTGACCCCCTCATGTGATTTTCAAAGATTAACATTGCATAACTCAAGTTTGGGGGGGGGGCATTATTTTTTTCTGGCTCTTGAAAAGAAAATTTTTACAAAATGATGAGCCAAGAATAAGTTTGAGGGAGATTCTTCACTTATATATTTTGCCCCCATTAATAAATTCCTCCCAGGCTTACAGGTTTTATAGATATAGCTGTTGGCAACAGTGAGGACACTGTTGAAAACAAATTTGGGGGAGGTTTGTGCTTATTTTTGCATCATTTGCATATCATTTGCATAAGCAAAAAACATTTCTTTAAAAAAACTATAAAAATTTAAAATTTTTCAAAACCCATAAAAATTTAAATTTTTTTGTACATAAATAAGATAATAAAAGTTTAGATAGTGAAAAATTACATCCATGAGATTAGAAAAATTTAAGAAAACCAAGAAAATTAGAAGTTTTCTTATACGAACTAGTAATAAGTAGTTATGAGCTGTTGTCCCAAGGGTTAGTAAGATGAAGGAAGCCACTAATCTGAAGATAAAAATAAGTTTGAAAAATAGTTTCTATTCTGGAAGCCAAACATTTTGAACGTTGATACCCTGCTATTCGCACTTACACACGTCTTGAAACTCGGGATAGTAGAGGATACCTTGAAATGCTCTTGTCTTAAAGCCGATGTATGAAGGAAATAAAAAAATGAAGAAAATATAAAGTGGTGAGAAAAATGGACACTGGTTTTGTTATCGCCAAGACAGCAATAAAAAAATATAGCGAGGGTGCCTCTTCACCTAGTGCCCTAAGGCCAACTGGTCTGGGAGTCACTGCTAAGCCTTAGGTGGTGCAAGACGAGGAAAATACACCAAGTAAGCAAGCACAGGAGTAATCGGTCGGTTAGTACCTCAAGAAGTATTAACGGTCACATGAAAGCGTGTGAGCAATCTCATCTAAATATTCATTAATTAAAAAGTACTGAGGCTGATGGGCAAGAGTATGATAGCTTGAATTGAATTCTCCGGGTGTAGGGATGTCTTTACACACACGCAGGGTTATATGATCGATGTTTGGATGAAAGATAGGAATGAAGAATAAAGACGATGTTTTATTGAGGGATGGTGTGATTTCTAACATCTTTTCATGGCTATTAAGATAGGGCTCATGACAACCGAAAAGCTAGCTTAGTTGGAAACCCTAATTTTCAAAGTTTTTCTTTTACAATTCTTATCTTTAAATGTAATATTCACGATCTTCCTTTTATTATTGGATTTTGTGGGTGCAATCCGCTGAAAACCCTCAGGAGACAACACTCCTCCTACTAGGGACACCTAGAGATTTAAAGGTTTGTTGCACGTGCTTAGTGCAATCGTGTTGCCTACGAAAGTGTGCTAGTTAGTTTTTCTCTTTCTTTATTTTCTCCTTCTCTTTTTAATAAACAGTTCGCTCGAGACGACCGAAAATAAGTTTGGGGGAATTTGATCAGTCGAAAATACTGCATCTTTAACACGGCAATTTCCCTATCTTTTGCACTCATCCAGAAGTGTTCGGTATTCATATTGTACATATTAGCAAAACAGTTGTAAAATATCGGATTGCATGTGTTAGACTTTAAAACCGGCATTTCTAGGGAAATAGACTGTATTTTATGGCATCGCATCATCCCTGTATTGCGCAACACTTGTTTCGAGATTTGTGCAGGAAATTGCAGGAGCAAAGCCAAAAATGGGAACAGTAAAATACGCCAACTCAAAGGCTAGAGATCTGGCAGTGATCAGGGACTCATTTGGAAAATCAACATATCAGAAAAAGCCCACAAAGTTAGCCCTAAATCATCACAGGAAGCCCAAGCCCCAAGGCTTCATAAGCGCCGCGGAACCGCGGTGGGAGCGCGCTTGCGCCGCGGTTCCGCGGCGCTATGATGGCTTCAGTTGCTCCAATTTCTTACATGTGTCTCTAATAACGGCCCAAGCTTCCAGAACATTGTAGAAACACCACGTGGCTCATCTAGAAGGCTCGGCTTAACAAACTATTTCTAGAAGGCTCTCCTTAACAAACTTTTGGAGGGAAATTCAAATCTCTTTAACAAACTTTTGGAGGGAAATTCAAATTTGAAATACTAGATCTAGGGTTTTGAGGTTTATAAAAAGGAGCCTAGATCTAAAGGTTGAAGTTGTTCAATTTCTCATCATTCTCTCTTCATCTTCCATCCACAAGTTGAGTGACACGACTTGTGCGAAACCCTAACCCTAATTCCAATCCAAATTCAAGATCCCGAGTACCAATCAAGCGAGAAGCCCTTCAACCTTTTAGGAGCGGAGCCGATCTTCAATCGAGCAAGTGATCCAAGCCGATCCGCGACTCAAGGAGACGAGCGAAGCCAAATCGACGATCGAGTTCTTCCTCTTGTAGTTCTTGAGTGATTGTAACGGAATTGTTGATATAAATAAAAGGTGAAATTCTTTAATCTTTCTTTCTTTAAATTCTTGCATCATGATTCGATCTCAATTTGTGATTGTGATTCTTGTTGTGATGTTTGAGTAAAACTCCGCTCGTAAAGGAGTCGAGACGATCAATAGAATGATGATGTAACAAATCTTAATACGATTCTTAAGTCCTACGAGTTTTGTAAACCCTAGCAATTTGAAGAATCGACGACCTAGTTTCGTTGCGATGCTTTCTTGATTGTGATCGCTCGAAATTAGGGATCCACCATCGATTCTTGAATTTGGTAGAGGCTAGAATGTGAATGATATCGACGAAGGAACAAGGGATAAATGTTGAAACCCTAGTTTCCCTAGAAATCCCTAATTCTCGTCGATCATCATCGATCTAGTATCAATTCATCGATGGATAAGAATACGTCATCGCTAGATTACATCACATCTATAGATCCGATTGATTCCTACGAGCCTCATTTAGATTCTTGATTCTTGGTTTGGAAAAATCATCAAACTCTCAATTCTTGATTCTATTGTTTTCTTGTTATTAGATCTAGATTTTTCTAATTCTTGAACTTCAATTATAAATCATGAGTTCTTTGTTTTCTTTTCTTTAAAGTTACAATTCATCTAATTCAAAACACGAACGATTACACTTTCCCTGTGGACGATCCGCACTTACTAACGCGCTACATCCGACACCGTTATTGATTGCGGTCAAAATATTTTTGGTTGTGATTTCTACATAATTTTCCAACTACACATCCGAAATCGTATTCAATCATTTCCTTAACAGAATTTTACTCTGGTTAATTGATGATTTTTAATCATGTTCGTTGGATTTTTGATCCAAGGGCCGAGAACATTTTGTTCTATCGCTAGCGCTTACGTGCTTTGCACGTGGTGCACTGCTTAAAGTGCAGCGCTCTTAGCGCTAGCGCTCATGTGCTTTGCACGTGGTGCGCTGCTTAGAGTCTTTGACTCTCACGCTGGCGCTGCTAGCGCCAGCGCTCTCGTGCTTTGCACATGAGCGCTGCATCAGAGTCTTTGACTCTTAGCGCTGGCGCTCAGCGCTCTAGTGCTTTGCATATGAGGTGCTGCTTCATTACTGAATGTGTCTTTTCACCTTCCTTCTCCACTTTTCCTGAGTCAAACTTCTCTTTCCCAAAGCTTGGAAATAGTTCCATCATGCGCAGCATTTTCTGTGCCTAGACTTAAATATCTCCTTTCATAATCTGAAGCAATGCTTCTCTTCTCTATCACTTTCAGAGAATTGTTTTATCAGAGAAGAGCTATGGCTTGTAATCGTCCACATGCTCGCCGGCAACCCTGGGAGGTGCCAATTGAGGAAATCGTTCCTCGTTTTGCTGTCGTCTTGGTGAACCCTGCTCTTACGGATGACTAATGTGACACGGGGTTGTACGAGCTCTTGACTCATAGAGGATCTCCTCTCCCCATCGGCTCCATTTGGCTCCGGATGGTTTTCTTGTCTGTGATCAATGATATTCCCCCTCCTCCGGTGGAGATGACTCCGGCAATGCTCGACGCCGCGGAAGACAAGATCGAGTGCTTCCATGAGGCACTTTTGATCACCACAGCTCTGAGGGATCGCTCTGTCCGGCTGCTAAACCAGATACGGGCTCAGCGGGTCGTCATGTCTGCCTTTGCTGATGAGTGCGGTGCTGACCGATGGGTAGCTACTCCTCGTGAAGATCGCCGCTTTGTCATGGTGGAGAAGGCAGAGAGGGAGTTAGATAATTTTATCCATAGTTTTGTGAATCCCTATACTTTCGATCCTATGTTTGGTGATCTATTTCCTGTAGAATAAAATATTCAATTAAATGCTTTGTTTTTTTCGTTGAACACCTGTTCTTCCTCTGATGTGTGCATGTGCGTATATAAACGAGCCTGGTTTCATACATATCTATAAATGAAACTTAAACCGGCATAAACGGGAACTAATAGCTCTTGGTCGTAGATTTTGGCGGGAACAAATGCCTCCCACTACTTTGCCCACGTAAGTATATACGTGGGTGAAGAAGTGCAGAGTAATTCATAGCGTATGACCAGTTTCAGGTTGGTATATAACTTTCAGAATCTTGATCTGAGAAGATAACGAGCGGACACAAGCGTCGTCATTTATCATTGACTCAAATCTCGACTCTTAAGAGATATAGTTCCAAACCCTCAGCTCCATGAGCCGCACCCTTCTATTTCTTTATGTCTTACTCTGGCGTGAAGTAGTTTATATACTCATGAGTAACTTCTCCATTTCAGTGGCATGTAGCTTTGGCAAGTGTGGCCCATAGATAGTAGGTAGCTGTCCATCTTGGACTCTTTACAGGATAGCGATGGCTTAGGAAGCAGGTTAAGATCTGCCGCCTAAGACTTTTCAACTTTATGAGCTGTGAGGGTCTCATAAAGGTTTTTCTCCCTACGAGTCGAGAGGATCTTGTAGGTGTATTTTCTCCTTAGGAATCGTGGGATTCCTAAGTGTGTTTTCTCTTGAGAGTCGTAAGGATCTCACAAGAGGATTTTCTTCCTTACAAGCCGAGAGGACTCGTAAGTGATTGATAAGTTGACCTGCTCCTGAATCAAAGCATTGCTTTGACGGGGAGGTCGAGGGTTGACTTTGGCCATTTTTCACGGGGCCAGGGGTTGACTTTGGCCATATGGGGTCAAGATTGACTTTAGCCATACGGGGTCAGGATTGACTTTAGCCGTACGGGGTCAGGATTGACTTTAGCCGTACGGGGTCGGGATTGACTTTAGCCGTACGGGGTCAGGATTGACTTTAGCCGTACGGGGTCAGGATTGACTTTAGCTGTACGGGTCAGGATTGACTTTAGCCGTACGGGGTCAGGATTGACTTTAGCCATATGGGGTCAGGGGTTGACTCTCGGTTGTCTGTGCACCACCGAGTCTTGGAACTGGGAACTTTGCCACTGCTCCGCTTTGCCGACGTTGCGTCTACTGTAACGAGACAAATGTCATGGTTGTCTCTAGGTGGTTGGTGAACTAGGGACGTTGCGTCTACTGCCTCGAGGATTAAAACTAGGGACTTTGCCATAGCTCCGCTGTTGGTGTTGTGTCTGCATCTTGTTGGAAGAAGAACATTGGGGTGATATTGCGTCTGCTATATCGAGACGAACGTCGAGTTGGTCTCTAGGTTGTTGGTGAACCGTCGGGACCTAGAACTAGGGACTTTGCCGTAGCACCGTTGTTGGTGTCGCATATTCCTGCAAAGACACTGATTTCTCTGCGGGTCAGTGCGAATCGAGATGCTCTCGTCAAGGACGCTGATTTCCCTGAATCGAGGTTTTGCCAAGGACACTGATTTCCCTGGAGGTCGAGACAAATCGAGGTATTCCTGCAAAGACGCTGATTTCCTTGCGGGTCGACGCGAATCGAGATACTCTCGCCAAGGATGCTGATTTCCCTGAATCGAGGTATTTGCCAAGGACACTGATTTCCTCGGTGTTGAGACGAATGGAGATATTCCTGCAAAGACACTGATTTCTTTGCGGGTCGACGCGAATCGAGATACTCTCGTCAAGGACGCTGATTTCCCTGAATCAAGGTTTTGCCAAGGACACTGATTTCCCTGGAGGTCGAAACGAATCGAGGTATTCCTGCAAAGACACTGATTTCTCTACGGGTCGACGCGAATTGAGATGCTCTCGTCAAGGACGTTGATTTCCCTGAATCGAGGTGTTGCCAAGGACACTGATTTCCCTGGAGGTCGAAACGAATTGAGGTATTCCTGCAAAGACACCGATTTCTCTGCGGGTCGACGCGAATCGAGATACTCTCGTCAAGGATGCTGATTTCCCTGAATCGAGGTTTTAGCCAAGGACACTGATTTCCCTGGGGTTGAGACGAATCGAGAGATTCCTGCAAAGACACTGATTTCCTTGCAGGTCGACACGAATCGAGGAGTTTCTCATCAAGGACGCTGATTTTCCTGAATCGAGGTTTTGACTTGTTTCCGAAACGGAGTCATTGGATGACTTATTTCCGAAATGGAATCATTGGCTGACTCTAGGTTGTCCATGAACTGTGGAGTCTTAGAACTGGGGACTTTGCCCTGGCTTCGTTTGGTGATGTAGCGTCCGAATCCTGTTGGAATGAGGAGGATCACCATTGCTGATTTTTAGACTGTAGATGTTGCCGTTAAGATTTGACTTTCCCTTTTGACAGGATCTGGTGGGGGACATGTGGTTCCCTTTTCGTTTATGCCCATGGATTGTATACAGGGGTCAGTATGGACTACCTGTAGGGCAAAAAGTTTCATTTCATCATTTTTTTATTTCTTTCCGCGATGCTCTATCATTTCAGCTTTTTGCATCGCGAAAGTCGCGATTGCCCAATCATTTCGGCTATTTTTCGCGGTGCCCAATCATTTCGGCTGTTTTTTTTCTTTTTACTCACTTTTTTTATTGCGAGTTGTCCAATCATTTCGGCTATTTTTGTATGCATATATTTTACTTACTGATTTTGGTGCAAGTTGCCCCATCATTTCGGCTATTTCATATGGATTTTTGGCTTGCTGATTTTTTTATCGCGAGTATGAAACTTGGAATCTGGTGCCAATCTCAGCATCAACATCGCTACTACTGGAATATTGCCAGGAGCGAATCATCATTTGCCGTGAAAGGGATTGGAATTTGATACCGATTTAGGCATCAGCATCGCTACCACTAGGACATTGCCAGGAGCGAATCATCATTTGCCTATGTCGATGTCGAACAAAGGTGGCTTAGCAAACAGGGTTAGGATCCTGTTGACTAAGGCTTTTGACTTTACAAGCCGTAAGGGCTCATAAAGGTATTTCTCCCTACGAGTCGTGAGGATCTCGTAAGTGCATTTTCTCCTTAAAAATCGTGAGGATTCTTAAGTGTATGTTCTCTTATAAGTCGTAAGGATCTTACAAGAGTGTTTTCTCTTTATAAGTCGAGAGGACTTAGAAGGGTCATTCACCGTGTGAGCATATCCCTAGTTGCCGGCGGGACTTTGTTAGGGAAGGGTTTATTCGTGCCCGTGGATTGTATACAAGGGTCAATATTGAAACGCGTATAGGGCATTCTGAGGATTGTGATGGCTTAAGAACAGGTTCAGATCCCTGTAGCTTAAGGTTTTTGAATTTTATGAGCCGTGAGGGTCTCATTAGAGGGTTCTCCTTACGAGTCATGAGGATCTCGTAAGTGTAATTTCTCCTTAGGAATCATGGGGATCCCTAAGTGTGTCGCTCCTTTGTGAGTCGTAAGGATCTCACGCAGGTATTTTCTCCTTACAAGGTCGAGAGGACCTTGCAAGTGTCTTTTAACGAGATTGCGCCCTTTCTGGTTTTCACAAAATCGCCGGCAACCCTGCTGTTTTTACTCACGGAGCTCTTTCGGGTTTTCATCCGTGCCCATTTTGCTTATGGACGTACCATTTTTTTTGCGAGTATGGAACTTAAGATCTGATACCAATCTTAGCATCAGTATCGCTGCGACTGTAATGTTGCCAGGAGCGAATCATCATTTGCCATGAAAGGATTTGGAATTTGAAACCAATCTAGGCATCAGCATCGCTACTACTGGAACGTTTCCAGGAGCGAATCATCATTTACCTCTGTCGATTCGAACAAAGATGGCTTAGCAAATAGGGTTAGGATCCTGTCGACTAAGGCTTTTGACTTCATGAGCAAAGATGGCTTAGCAAATAGGGTTAGGATCCTGTCGACTAAGGCTTTTGACTTCATGAGCCGTAAGGGTCTCATAAAGATATTTCTCCCTACGAGTCGTGAGGATCTCGTAGGTGTATTTTCTCCTTAGGAATCGTGAGAATTCCTAAGTGTATGTTCTCTTATAATTCATAAGGATCTTACAAGAGTGTTTTCTCCTTATAAGTCGAGAGGACTTACAAGGGTCGTTCACTGTGTGAGCATATCCCTAGTCGCTGATGGGACTTTGTTAGGGAAATGTTTATTCGTGCCCGTGGATTGTATACAAGGGTAAATATTGAACCGCCTGTAGGTCAGTCTGGAAATGGTGATGGCTTAAGAACAGGTTCAGATCTCTATAGCTTAAGGCTTTTGAATCTTATGAGCCGTGAGGGTCTCATAAGAGAGTTCTCCTTACGAGCCGTGAGGATCTCGTAAGTGTAATTTCTCCTTAGGAATCGTGGAGATCCCTAAGTGTGTCGCTCCTTTGTGAGTCGTAAGGATCTCATGCAGGTATTTTCTCCTTACAAGGTCGAGAGGACCTTGCAAGTGTCTTTTAACGAGATTGCGCCCTTTCGGGTTTTCACAAAATCGCCGGTAGCCCTGCTGTTTTTACTCACGGAGCCCCTTCGGGTTTTCATCCGTGCCCATTTTGTTTGTGGACGTACTATTTTTTTCCCGAGTATGGAACTCAAGATCTGATACCAATCTTAGCATCAGTATCGCTGCGACTGGAATGTTTCCAGGAGCGAATCATCATTTGCCGTGAAAGGAGTTGGAATTTGATACCAATTTAGGCATCATCATCGCTACCACTGGGACATTGTCAGGAGCGAATCATTATCTGCCTTCGTTGGTTCGAGCAAAGGTGGCTTAGCAAACAGGGTTAAGATCCTGTCAACTAAGGCTTTTGACTTCATGAGCCGTAAGGGTCTCATAAAGATGTTTCTCCTTAGGAATCGTGAGGATCCCTAAGTGTGTTGGTCCCTTATGAGTCGTAAGGATCTCACGCAGGTATTTTCTCCTTACAAGGTTGAGAGGACCTTGCCAGTGTGCATGAATTTTTTATGAGTCTGCGCCCTTTCGGGTTTTCACAGACTCGCCGGTAGCCCTACTGTTTTTACTCACGGAGCCCTTTCGGGTTTTCATCCGTGCCCATTTTACTTATGGACATACCCTTTTTTTTGTTGGGTTCAAGTGGGATATTCCACTTGAATGCAGGACTCGTTTGTAAGCCCCTTGATATCCTTTCTATTCTTTGAGAAGAAAGGACCATCTTACGTAGTGATTCTTCCTCCAGTGAGAAATATGCCCCATGTGTATACCTCGGGGGGAGCAAGTACCCACGCCGTCGCTATTTTGGTGACAGGTTGTTTCAAAGTTGCTCATTTTTTTTTGTTGAGCGTCGGAGACAAATACCACCTTACCTCCGCTTTTCATTCATCTTCATCAGATGATGAAGGGTCTTGACTCAGCTGATCCAATCGAGTCATTTTATCCATGAGCTCTTGGAAGGCTGTCGGCTTGAAAAGGGCCATATACGAGGACGCCTTTGAATTTGGGTCAAGGGTGGCTATGAGCATTCCCATGGCTATAACTTCATCGATGCGTTGCTTGTATTTGACCATAGATTTTGCCATTGGGTAACACATTGAACCCATGTCTCATTCGGTCTAACCCTTTCGTTGACCAGTGCCGTCACGGTAGTGCGTTTATTCACACTAGCGAATCTCTGACTGGAGGGCATCTCTATTTCGTCGAAGGTATTCATGGAGTCATTCGGGAGTTCCGCATACCATTCGAAGGAAATGCCCGCCAGACAGTCGATGAACTGTTAGAGGAGAAGTATATCAGTATTGCCGCACATGGGTTCAAATAGCGCAATGTGCTGGCGATAATTCTCAGTTTCTTTGTACATGTGGCACGTTGGAAGTGTGTACTCTGTCGGGTATTATATTTGATTATGCCATGTCGGATACGGTCGACCGGTCTTGATTGATCTATTTGCGGCTTCACTGGAGTAGTGAGTCTTGATTTGCTGAGCGGCATATTTGTTCAGCTTTGCTTTTGAGAACATTTCCTCTTCGGTTGTTGATGAGACTCATAGAGGATTTGAAATGTCACCCTTGTCTTTAAGAGTGACTACCGGCAGTTCATTCACTTGTGGTTCTGATTGAACCATCATTCCAGCCATATTCTGAATCAGAAGAGCCATCTGATTCATTTTAGTGGACATTTTTGCCGCTTCTTCATCTCTCTTTTTCAGAGCGCACTTTAGAAAATCAATATCCGACTCCTTCTCTATTCTTTCTTCAGGTGCGTCCTTGGGACTTTCGTTAGGCGATGGATTAGCGTTTGCTGCCGCCTGAGCGAGCATATCCTGCAGCTTTTCACGTTTGCAGTTGAACTTTTGTCAGGGACCGAGTTTGAGGTCGGTGACTAGTAGAAGCTCGAACTTCGTCTTTGGAATTCACCACATAGACTATGTGAACTACCATGCCCCCAGACTTGGGGTGTTTGGAGTTTTAGCCTTTGAAGTTTGCTTCGGGCACTTTAGCTTTATTAGGCCTCTCTTTTTTTATGAAAAGCCGCTTTGGTTTTGGGAGGAACCACTGTATCAGGATCCGTCTTGGGGTGAGTCCTCTTCACCTGCTTCCATACCTTATATATAGATGAGGAAAGTTGTCTCAGGGAGCGAACTGGTTTCTGCTCTCGTGGGATCTCCATAGGCTGCGGAGACTTTTTCAATATTGCGGTAGGAGAACTTTGTCTGATCCTTCACAACAATTTGAAACAGGACCATACAGAGAACTTCCCCCAGCTCATTTTGTATGACGCTGGTATCGACGTCGACCATTTCTTATGGCCGGGATTTGATTAGCCTCAGGATTTTGCCGAGCCTGCTCCCTATTTCCTTTAGGAGCTTGAATACTCTGCCCCCTGCGTTGAGCTTGGTCCTTAGCAGGTGCCAGTTGTTTGAGGACTGATTCCGTCGGCAAAGTTGCAGCTTGAGGAACCAGCCTGTGGAAGATAGACTTCCTCTGGGCTTCCTCCATCGGTGTTGATGCACCGAGGGTGGGAGGTGGGGGTATCGACCCAAAAAGAAGCCCGTTGATTTCTTGAAAAGCCGGATTGCAGAGATTTGAGCCTGCAAGTGGCCTGTACTTGACTCCACCAGATATGACAGAGCCTGAGTTGCTAAGGTGGGAACAAACGCCATTCTTCATAGAGACGAAGCGCCGACTTCAGTATCCACTCCCCGAAGGGCAACCACAAACATACACACCGCGATTATTTGATCACGGGAAAGACACGACACACGAAGTGTGGAGTGGAAAGAGGAAAAGGTCCCACCGGGCGTGCCAGAATCTGTTCTTCGCCGAAAGACCGGGAAAGACACACGTCTTGCCTGAATTTGGGGGCAGATGCTATTTGGTTTTATCCGTCCACCTCTCCGAAGATGCCAAGTTGATTTATGGCACCATGTATCGAAGGTTTATATGGATGCGGCCGTTGTAGCAGACTTCGTTAGATTCCTCCTCATTTGAGGGTTTTTTGATTGTGGGGACGCTCTTCCCTGCAGGCGCAAGCCCCTGCAGTTAATTACGCTACCGCATCGCGGTAACCACTTTCTCCTTCTCCAGATGGTAACTTCGTGTCGTGTATGTTTGTTTTATTTTTGGTTGCCCGTGAATTGTATACGGAGACTAATTTTATGTTGTCGCCCGTAGGGCGTGGATTAGTCCAAAGCCGTATTTTCTTAGATTTGGGTTTTGGGTTGGGTTTAAGGATCATTAATCTCATTTGAGACTAAGATCAACTTAAACGTTTGTTAAGGATATGTTAGTCTAATTTTAGACTAAGATCAACTTAACAAGATCATTTAGATCCAACAAAAGAGCATTTGGGCTTAATTGTGGTCCAGAAGTTTAAGGACATCATAGTCCATGGAGTTTAAAGACATCTGATCAGTCGAAAATATTGCATTTTTAACACATCAATTTCCCTACTATTTGTAATCATCTAAAGGTGTTTGGTAAAAATATAGCACATATTAGCAATTCGTCTGCAAAATATCAAATAACATGTGTTATACGTTATAACCGGCATTATGAGGGAAATTGTGTGTTTATTACTACACGTATGATCTTTGTATATCTCAACACTTGTCTCGAGATTGTGTACAGGAAATTCTCCAGGTAAAAGAGCCGGAACTGCTAAAAGTGCTAATAAAATACATCAAGTCCAAGACCTATAATCTGGCAGTAAACAAGAAAGTATAAAAATATTCCAGACATCAGGAAAGTGCCATAAATCCAACACAAATCAGCACAGAGATTTTCATGCAACAACTCCACCACTTGGCCGCGGATCCGCGGCCGAGTTGGCCGATTCACCGCGGATCCGCGGTCTACTTGACACCTCATCAAATCAGATTGTATCCAGAAGCTTCATCTAACAACCCTGGCTTCTAGAAGACTCTCAAAGACCACGTGGCTTCTTCCAGAAGGCTCTGCATAACAAACTCACTCTAGAATATTCCTTGTAACAACCTTCCTCTAGAATATTCCATCCAACAACCTTATTCTAGAAGGCTCTCTCCAACAACCTTATTCTAGAAGGTTCTCTCTAACAACCTAGCTTTTGGGAGGGAAATTTGAATTTGAATTTAAAAGGAGATCTAGATCTAGGGGAGGTTGTTCATGAGTTACACAATTAGGGTTGAACTTTGAGCAAAAAATTTCACAAGTTGAGCGACACAACTTGATACTAAAACCCTAGCCCAAATCCAAATTCAAAAGCCAAATCAAGATCATTTTGAGAAGCAAATCAAGCAAGCAACCATCGATCCTTTATTCGCGAAGCCAATCTTCATCAAGAGCGCGAGATCCATGACGATTTAAGTCTCACGGAGATCGAGCGGAGCGAACTTCGACGGATCTAGTTACCTCTTCAAAGGAGCGATCGAGAGCAACATCTTGTAATCTCGAATTGAGGGAATGTGTAATTAGTCATCGATTTAATAAAGGTGATAATTAGTTAATTCATGATTTCTTTATAATCTTGCACTATGAAATTTCTAGATCTTGAATCTTTTATTTTCATGATGCTTGAGTAAATCTCCGCTTGTTACGGAATCGAGAGATTTGGTAGATCTAGTGATGATAAATCCTAATACTAATCTTAAGTCTTATGAGATTTGTGAACTTTAGGAAAAAGAATCATCAATGACCTAATTTGGATCGAGATCACATTCTTGATAATTTTGTTGCAAATTAGGGATCAAATAATTGATGAATCTCTTTGCTAGAGGTTAGATCCGAATGATGATCAATGAAAAGACAAGGGATAGAGAAGGAGAAATCCTAGTTTCTTCAATAGATCCCTAATCTTCATTCATCGCCATCGATCTAACTACAAATTATCCATAGATAAGATTAGTCATTATTAGATTCATCATTGCTACCAATTCGATCGATTCCTACAAGCTACTTTACAAATCTTGATAACTAAATTGATTGGGAAATTTCTTGATTCTTGATTCTAGATCTCTATTTTCCTTATGTTTCTTGAAATTAAAACTCACAAATATTGAATCAATTTTCTTGCATTTTCTTTTAAATTTTCATTTCGACTTATCTAAAACAAGATCGATCAAAACACACATCTCAGTGGACGATCCGTATTCATTAACACGCTACATCGACACCGTTAATTGATTGCGGTATAAATTTCTTTGGTTGTGAAACATTTCTAAACACGACACGGAAACGAGATCAATCAACATCATAGTCTAGTTTAGAGACGTCATAGTCTGTAAAGTTTAAGGACATCATAGTCCATGAGTTTAAGGACCCCACAGTCCGTAAAGTTTAAGGACATCATAGTCCATGAGTTTAAGGACATCATAGTCCATGTGGTTTTTTTCCAGCTGTTTGGAGATGCACTAAAAGTTATCGGTTATTAGGACCCTCCACCTCTTTAAAGACGTTGAAAGATTACAACGGCATGTATCAGAGGTATGAAGAGATGTACCCTTGAAACAATATTGGTTAGGAGATCTGTAGTCCACTTTGGGACTAAGATCAAAGATTTGTGAGCATATGGGCTCAATTGATCTGAAGTAGGGATCTGTGGCCAACTTGGGCTCGGCCCATTCAGTTAAAATGCTGGACATTTAATTAGGCTCAGTCCTTTTTTTATTTAATAATACTGAGCATTGGTCCTGACAACTTTTGTCTTTTATTGGATGCTGGGCACTCATCATGGCTCTGGGCTTTATCATTTAAAGAACAGTTTATGTTCTCTCAGCGCACACGTGAGGAGCACGTGGCGTGCTTGGCGCAGAGCGCCAAACAATGAGCGCAGAGCGCTTCTGTTAAGTAGCACACACGTGAGGAGCATATGGCGCACTTGGCGCTGTGCGCTAGACTATTAGCGCAGAGCACTAATATGAAATAGCGCACACGTGAGGAGCACGTGGCGCGCTTGGCGCAATGTGCCAGACAATGAGCGCGGAGCGCTTCTATTTAAGTAGCGTACACGTGAGGAGCATGTGGTGCGCTTGGTGCTGTGCGCCAGACTTGGAGCGCTGAGGGCTTCTGTGTAATAGCGCACACGTGAGGAGCACGTGGCGCGCTTGGCACAGTGCGCCATACAATGAGCGCCGAGCGCTTCTTTAAATTTTTAGCGCTAAGGCTCTGCAGCGCTGTGCGCTAGATTTAGAGTGCTGGGGCGCTTCGTTTAATTGGAACGCTGAGGCTTTTTATAGACATCTTTGCGCTCTGAGAATTAATTCTCTCTTATAAGAGACATTGTCTCATGGATCTAAGAACAAAGTTCTTATTTTTATAGGAGATGCTTCAATCTCTTATGTTCTTGGTGAAAGGTTTTGCCTTTATGGATCCGTGTTCCTAAGAAAATTGAATTATTCTCCCCCTTTTTATAATGAGATGTTATAATCTCTTTTGTGAAAGACAATTTGTCTTAAAGATCTATGATCAGGCATAAGAATTAAGTTCTTTTCCTGATGAGATTTTTTATCTCTCTGTTTTTACCTTGAAGAAAAGTTCTTCTTCTGCCGAGAGCTTGCTCTTCTCTCTGAAGTTTCTCAAACTTTATGGGGGGGGGAGGGTTCCTCTCTATGAGACTTGAAGGCTTGGGGCCTTTATATAGGGCAAGCTGATTTGTTGAATCAGTTGAAAAGATCTTTTCTCTAATTGATTTGGGGATTTCCCCACCGTTGGATCTTTGATCCAGGGCTTCTCTTTTACAGAAGGTAATCTTCTTGTTTTTAACAAGATTGGGAAATCTTTTCCCATACAGAACTTATTCTGTATTTTGGTGATTTTTAATCACCATTGGATCATTGATCCAACGGTGCTCTGATTTTCAGAGCACAATCTTTCCTGTTTGGAAAGATTGTGAGGAATGTTTCCTTAACAGAATTTTACTCTGGTTAATTGATGATTTTTAATTATGTTCGTTGGATCTTTGATCGAAGGGCCGAGAGCATTTTGTTCTATCGCTAGCACTTACGTACTTTGCCAGTGGTGCGCTGCTTAGAGTGCAACGCTCTTAGCGCTAGCGCTCACGTGCTTTGCACGTGGTGCACTGCTTAGAGTGCAACGCTCTTAGCGCTAGCGCTCACGTGCTTTGCACGTGGTGCGCTGCTTAGAGTCTTTGACTCTCAGCGCGGGTGCTGCTAGCACTAGTGCTCTCGTGCTTTGCATGTGAGCGCTGCATCAGAGTCTTTGACTCTTAGTGCTGGCGCTCAGCGCTCTCGTGCTTTGCACATGAGGCGCTGCCTCATTATTGAAGGTGTCTTTTCACCTTCCTTCTCCACTTTTCCTGCGTCAAGCTTCTCTTTCCCAGAGCTTGGAAATAGTTCCATCATGCACAGCATTTTCTGTGCCTAGACTTAAATGTCTCCCTTCATAATCTGAATCAATGCTTCTCTTCTCTCTCACTTTCAGAGAATTGTTTTATCAGAGAAGAGCTATGGCTTGTAATCGTCCACATGCTCGCCGGCAACCCTGGGAGTGCCAATTGAGGAAATCGTTCCTCGTTTTGCTGCCCGCTTGGTGAACCCTGCTTTTACGGATGACCAATGCGACACGGTGTTATACGAGCTCTTGACTCGTAGAGGATTTCCTCTCCCCATCGGCTCCATTTGGCTCCGGATGGTTTTCTTGTCTGTGATCAATGATATTCCCCCTCCTCCGGCGGAGATGACTCCGACAATGCTCGACGCCACGGAAGACAAGATCGAGTGTTTCCATGAGGCACTTTTGATCACCACAGCTCTAAGGGTTCGCTCTGTCCGGCTGCTAAACCAGATACGGGCTCAGCGGGTCGTCATGTTTTCCTTTGCTGATGAGTGCGGTGCTGACCGATGGGTAGCTACTCCTTGTGAGGATCGCCGCTTTGTCATGGTGGAGAAGGCAGAAAGGGAGTTAGATAATTTTATCCATAGTTTTGTGAATCCCTGTACTTTCGATCCCATGTTTGGTGATCTATTTCCTATAGAATAAAATGTTCAATTAAATGCTTTGTTTTTGTCGTTGAACACCTGTTCTTCCTATGATGTGTGTATGTGCGTATATGAACGAGCCTGGTTTCACACATATCTGTAAACGAAACTTAAACCGGCATAAACAGAAACTAATAGCTCTTGGTCGCAGATTTTGGCGGGAACACTGTTTATCTTTTTTAGTCTTCTTCATTTCTTGAGAATCTAATTCTCTTTTCAGATCTCTGTTCAAAGAAACTCCTTCAGAGTTAAAACTCTGTTAAAATTGGTAAGAATCATGACCATGTTTTAACTCTCGAAAGAATCTCTTCATGTTCTAGGGTTTTTTTAACCCATTTATTTTTTAATGATCTCTTAGAGATCTAAAATTTTTACTTTAGTAGACCATATGTCTTAAAGATCTTTAGGGTTTTATCCTTTTACTAACTTTGATTTTTGAAGGTTATTTGGAATTTAATTCCATTTCCCGAGCGGATTTCTGGGATTTTGTCCCATCGTTCTACAGAGCTTGGCTCTGAGAAAGATTTCTTTTAGAGAAATACTTTTGGGAATTTTATTCCCTTCCTTATTTTCCTTTTAGGATCTTTTTTTTTCTTTTTTTTGGCAGATTTGAAATCTGTTTGTAGAACACATTTCTCGAGAGAGTTTAACTCCATAGTTCAATGAAATTTTCTCATTAAATGAGAATCCTTATTGATGGCGAATTAGAACCACTATTTTTTTAGATTGTAAGAATCTTGATATTTTGATCGTTAACCTTTTATTGATTTTTTTCCAGATACTATGGCTTCTCATCTGTATGATCTTGATGAATTTATCTCTTATGAGGACATTCACTTCCAAGGCCACTGTCAAGACCAAGAGTTTACCTGAGGTGATGCGACGCTTAGACGATTACAACGGTCGATTACTTCCCCGCCGTTCTGCTTTTTTGAAAATCATCGTGGGGTCAATTTAGGAAGCACTTCCTGAACTTGACGAGATTATGTCGATCGAGGCACTTGATGATACTGAAGACAAGATGCATTCAGTATATCTGATGGGCCTGATCTCAAAGAAGCGAAGAGATGATCTTGTCGATATTCTGCATCGCGTCTTCCAATAGACGGCGATAATATCTGCCTACCAGAGGACGGACGATATCAGCGGGGATCCCGACATTTGTATTCGTGAGAAAATGCATAAGAAAATGGTCAGAGAAGCCAGAAGCACTTTACTCGGACTTGCTTCTAAATTCCTAAATTCATGTCCGGAATTTAGTGTTTTACCATTGTAAATATTTTGATGATGTATTTTTTATCACCCATGCGTAAATTTTCTGATGTATGAATTACAAAACTTCCCCTTCTTTTATAACACTGCTCATATGTGCCTCACGTGGAGTAGTAGTTATTTATAAAAAAATTAGTGCCGGTGCCCACGTGTTATGCGCGTGAGGCGTTGCCATGGGTTCTAAGGATTGGCACTGGCGCCTGCATGGTATACGCGTGATGCGCTATCACTAATTCTAAGGCGCCAGTGCTCACGCTGCACGCACGTGAAGCGCTGGAATCCTTTCACCTTCTTGCTCTGATTCTTATGAGTCAACTCTTTTCTTTTCCCATGCCCTTTTTCCAGGCCTTGGAAGTAGTTCCACCATGCATATAATTTTCTGTGCCTAGACTTGAATGCTTCTCTTTATAATCCGAAGCTGTGTCTTCCTCCTTTTTCACAAAAAGAGAACCATTCAGACCTTACGGTGACCCCTTTTTTTAAAAAGAAACAAACCAAGAGTTATGGCTTGAAATCGTCCTCACGCTCGTCGGCAACCATGGGAAGTACCTATCGAGGAGATCATTCCTTGTTTTGTTGCACGGTTAGCAAATCCCCTTCTCATCGATGACCAATGTGACACGGTGATGTGCGAGCTCCTGGCTCGTAGAGGCTCTCATCTTCCTATAGGCTCTATTTGGCTCCGGATGATTTTCCTATCCGTGCTCGCTGACATCCCCCTTCATCCGGCGGAGATGACTCCAGCGATTCTCGACGCGGCAGAGGACAAGATCGAGTGCTTCTATGAGGCACATTTGATTACCCAGTCTCTGAGAGATCGTTCGATTCAGTTGCTATGCCAGATACAGGCTTAGCGGACCATCATGTCTATCTTCGCTGATGAGCACGACACTGATGAAGAGTGACTCCTCATGAAGATTGCCGCTTCGACATGGTGGAGAAGGCAAAGAGGGAGTTAGAGAATTTTGTTTACTGTTTTGTTAACCCCTATATCTCTGATCCCATATTTGGTGATCTTTTTCCTGTAGAGTATGATGTTTATTTAAATGTATTTCTTTTATTGTTGACCGTTGAATGTTTCATCTTCATCGCATATTCGTGTGTGCATCACTCACGCATATATAAATCAGCATGCTCTGAACACTATTTCCATTCAAGTACGTATGTAGTTGTAAATGAGCGCTTAAACGGGTGTGAGTCAAATGCTCTTCCTACTTTCTTGCATAGAATACGGTTGGCTTTGAGGTGTTGCATCTTTTTAGAATTTTGATCTGAGAAGATAGTGTGCGGACACAAACGTCATCATCTATCGTTAACCCAGATCTCAATTCTGTAGTTCTGAGCCCTGAGGCCCATGGGTTGCACCTTTCTGTTTCTTGATGTCTTGATCTGGCGTGAAACAGTTTACGTACCTATTTCAATGTTTGTAGTTTATCCACTCGTTTCAAAGTTTATAGTTTATTCACTCGTTTCGGAGTCTCTAGTTTATGTACTCATTTCAGAGTTTGTAGTTTATTCACTCGTTTCGGAGTTTCTAGTTTATGTACTCATTTCGGAGTTTGTAGTTTATATACTCATTTCGGAGTTTGTAGTTTATTCACTCGTTTCAGAGTCTTTAGTTTATGTACTCATTTCGGAGTTTGTTTAGTTTACCTCCCTTGGATTTACAGGCAAACTTGTCCTAACGTTTAATATAGATAACCTTTATTCTTTACGACAGAGGTCCGTTAGGTTTGTGGTACTAGGGTTGTAGTCCGTGGTACCGTCGTGTTGGCTAATGTATTCCTCGACATGCAGTCTTCAAGCTGTTATTCGAGTAGCCCAGCGACTGTTGTGCCTCTGATCCTTTCGGGGGCTGGACAAGACGTCTTCAAGTAATCTCCTTAGATCGTATTACCGTCGAGAGAGCAAGCGTTAAGAATTTGCCATGTCGCTTCTTACTTGAGGTTAGGTTCAATTTGGAGCCCCGATGAGTCATAACCACTTTGCGCTGGTGTGGGATGATTTCCGATAGTCTTTAAGGTTTTATATGAGTTGCCTTCAAGACCCTGAAGCTGGGAATATGTCGTTGCTTCATTTTTGTTTGACGATGCCGTGCCGTTTCTTTGCTGAAGTAGGGTAGACATCTGTAAGACCTCTATGCTGTATGTATCACAGTTGAAGTCCGGAGCTAGGAATATGCCTTTACTCCAATTTGATTTGGCTCGTTGGAGCTTTGTTGATGTCACGTCTGCACCCTGATGGAATGAGAAGGTACGCCGGAGTAGCCTTTAGGTTGTATATGTACCATCAATACTTGAAGCTAGGATTTTGCCATTGCTCCTTTTTTATTTAGCTATTTGGAGCCTTTGTTGACATTGCGTCTGCTGTAATGAGAAGAATGTCGGGCTGGAACTGGGATTTTGCCATCACTCATTTTTTAATTTGGCTATTTGGAGCCTTTGTAGATATTGCGTCTGCTATAATGAGAAGAATGTCGAGCTGGAGCTGGGATTTTGCCGTCACTCCTTTTTTATTTGGCTATTTAGAGCCTTTATAGACATTGCGTCTGTTGTAACGAGAAGAATGTCGGGATGACCTCTAGGCTGTATATGTTGCCATTAAGATCTGGCTCTCCCTTTGACGGAGCCTGATGAGAAAATATAGTTCCCTTTCTTTCATTTATGCTCATGAATCGTATACAAGAGTCAATATGGACCTACTTACAGGGCAGAGAAAATTTCATTTAGATATTTTTTATTTCCGCGATACTCTATCTTTTCAGCTTTTTATATCGCAAAAGTTGCGATTGCCCAATCATTTCGGCTTTTTATTCGCGATGCCCAATCATTTCGGCTATTTTTATATTTTTTACTCGCAGCTTTTTATTGCGAGTTTCCCAAACATTTCGGCTGTTTTTTATGCACATATATTTTTTGCTCGCTGATTTTTATTGCGAGTTGCCCTATCATTTCGGCTATTTTTTATGCATATATATTTTTTGCTCGCTGATTTTTATTGCATGTTGCCCCATCATTACGGCTATTTCATACGCATTTTTTTCTACTCGATATTGTTTTTATTGCGAGTTTGGAATCTGATACCAACCTTGGTATCAGCATCGATACAACTGGAATATTGCCAGGAGCGAATTATCATTTGCCGTGAAAGGACTTGTAGTTTGACACCCTTTTAGGCTTCAGCATCGCTGCAACTGGGATATTGTCAGGAGCGAATCATCATTTGCCTTTGTCGATTTGAACAAAGATGGCTTAGCAAAAAGGGTTAGGATCCTGTCGACTAAGGCTTTTGACTTTATGTGCCGTAAGGGTCTCATAACAAGTCGAGAGGATCTTGTAGGTGTAGTTTCTCCCTAGAAGTCATGATGACTCCTAAGTGATATTTTCTCTCGTAAGTCGTAAGGATCTTCCAAGAGTGTTTTCTCCTTATAAGTGGAGAGGAATTACAAGTATCGTTCACCATATGGGGACATTTCTCTTCATTAGTGGAACTTGGTGGGGGAAATGTTTATTTATGCCCGTGGATTGTATACAAGGGTCAATATTGGACCGTCTGTTGGGCAAGTTGGGGGATCCTTGGCTTAAGAACATGTTTAGATCCCTGTAGCTTAAGATTTTTGAATCCTACGACCCGTGAGGATCTCATAGGAGGATTCTCCTTACGAGTCGTAAGGAGATCGCAAGTGTAATTTTCTCCATAAGAATCATGGAGATTCCTAAGTGTGTTGCTCCTTTATGAGTCGTAAGAATCTCACGCAGGTATGTTCTCCTCACAAGGTCGAGAGGACCTTGCAAGTGCCCATGAATTTCATTTTACGAGTTTGCATCGTTTCGGGTTTTCACAAACTCGCCGGCAGTCCTGCTATTTTTTCTTACGGCGCACTTTTAGGTTTTCATCCGTGCCCATTTTACTTGTGGACATACCGTTTTTTAACGAACGATGGAACTTTCGAAAGTAGTTTCACCGCGGGTGGCCCATCTATTTACTGGTGGGATTTGGTGGTGGCTTCATCGCTAACGTAGCTGCGTAGCCAGTGGAACTTGAGTTGCAACCTCTGCCATTGAGGCTTCGATTGCAATATAGATCTCAAAGGAGCATATCGCCGTATTTGGGGCGAAACGCTAGTTTAGGGACATTTTGGTCCATTATCGCCATGTTTGAGGCGAAATTTTAGTTTAAGGACATCTTGGTCCGTTGCCGTCATATTTGAGGCGAACGATTAGTTTAAGGACTTCTCGGTCCGGTATCGCCGTTTTTGAGACGATGTTTTAGTTTAAGGACGTCTCGGTCCGATGTCTCCGCATTTGAGGCGAGGTTCTAGTTTAAGGACATCTCGGTCCGTTGTCGCTATGTTTGAGACAGATTTTTAGTTTAAGGACTTCTTGGTCCGATGTCGCCATGTTTGAGGCAAATTTTTAGTTTAAGGACATCTCGGTATGATGTTGCCATGTTTGAGGTGAATTTTTAGTTTAAAGACATCTCGATCCATTGTCGCTATATATGAGGTGACGAGTTTTAGTTTAAGGACATCTCGGTCTGATGTCGCCGCATTTGAGGCGGGGTTCTAGTTTAAGAACATCTCGGTCCGTTGTCGCCATGTTTGAGGCGCATTTTTAGTTTAAGGACATCTCGGTCCGTTGTTGTCATATTTGAGGTGACGGGTTTTAGTTTAAGGACATCTCAGTCCGATGTCGCTGCATTTGAGGCAGGGTTCTAGTTTAAGGACATCTCGGTCCGTTGTCGCCATGTTTAAGGCGAATTTTTAGTTTAAGGACATCTCGGTCCGTTGCCGCCATATTTGAGGCGAACGATTAGTTTAAAGAATTCTCGGTCCGGTATCGCCGTTTTTGAGGCGAAGTTTTAGTTTAAGGACGTCTCTGTCCGATGTCACCGCATTTGAGGCGGGGTTCTAGTTTAAGGACATCTCGGTCCGTTGTCGCCATGTTTGAGACAAATTTTTAGTTTAAGGACGTCTCAGTCCGATGTCGCCATGTTTGAGGCAAATTTTTAGTTTTAGAATATCTCGGTCCGTTGTCGCCATATTTGAGGCAACATGTTTTAGTTTAAGGACATCTCGGTCCGATGTCGCCGCATTTGAGGCGGGGTTCTAGTTTAAGGACATCTCGGTCCGTTGTCGCCATGTTTGAGGCAAATTTTTAGTTTAAGGACATCTCGGTCCGATGTCCCCGCATTTGAGGCGGGGTTCTAGTTTAAGGACATCATGGTCCGTTGTCGCCATGTTTGAGGCAAATTTTTAGTTTAAGGACATCTCTGTCCGTTATCACCATTTTGAGGCGACGAAGCTTTTTTACATGCTATTCAGAGTTTTTGACTCAGAAAGATAGCGAGCGGACACAAGCGTCATCATCTATCATTGACCTAAGTCTCGACTCGTTAAGCGTAGTACTTTTTGAGGAACCGGCCGTTTATTGGCTGGAAGGGTCTTTCGCTATGCATATCCATGAGCAGGTAAGCTCTACTTTGGTAGACTTTGTCTATGATGTACGGGCCTTCATAGTTCGGCTCGAATTTCTCCCATTTTGCATGATTGGGGATCATTGTTCTTTTGACGACTAGTACGAGTCCGCCTTGGCGTAATGTTCTCGGCCTAGTCAGTTTTCATATGACCGTGTCATCCTTTCCTTATAAGCCTCCAGGTTTTGCTGTGCTATCAGGCGGGTTTCGTCGAGAGCATCGAGCTCCTCAAGCCTAAGATGAGCATTTTCTTCATCTGTCAGCCTGTATCGAACTGCTACTCGCAGAGAGGGGAGCTCTATTTCCAGTGGGAGCACTGCTTCCGTGCCGAATACCAACATGTATGGTGTTGTATTTGTAGCTGTTTTGAACGTTGTGCGGTATGCCCAAAGAGCTTCATGCAGCTTTTCGTTCCAGTATTTTTTGTTCCTGGACACCGTTTTCTTTATAATCTTCGTCAAGGTCTTATTGAAAGCTTCAGCTAGACCGTTGGCACGAGAATTATATACTGAAGAATATCTCTAATCTATTTTATGTTGTTCTGCGAAGCGACTGATTTTATGGCTCCTGTAGGACGGTCCATTATCCGAGATAATTCACCGCGGAGTGCCTAACCGGTAGATGACATGAGTTCTGAAGAAATGGAGGATATTCTCCGTCTTCACCTCCCTCAGTGGTACTGCTTCTGCCCACTTAGAAAAGTAATCGGTCATTGCCAGTATGAACCGATGTCCTTTGGATGACGCTGGTTCAATGGGGCCGATTATATCGGTTCCCCACATTTCGAACGGCCAGCTAGCTACCGTTAGGTGTAGCGGGTTTGGATGCTGGTGGATAAAATCCCCGTGAATTTGGCACGAGTGACACTGCTTTGCATATTCGAGATAGTCCTGAATCATTATGGGCCCATAATAACCCATTCTTTTGATCTTCAACTTCATTTTTGGCCCAGCTTGGTGAGAACCATAGAGTCCGTCGTGAGTTTCTTGAACGACTCTCTTCGCTTCTTCTAGCCCCAGGCATCTTAGCCATAGATGGTCGAATGATCTCTTATATAGAGTATCATTAACAAAGGCGAAAGACATAGTTCGTTTTATGAGCTGATGTTGAGACGACGCATTTTCGGCGTTCGTCGAGATTTGAAGTAGTCTATGAAGACTTCTCTCCAGTCGATGACCTTTTCTTCGTCCTTTATTTGAAGGGCTATTTGTTCGGCCGTTTCTCTTCCTTCAGATAGCTCTGTTAAGTCTTCCGACGATATATCTGTTGGCGCGAGGATCCTGCGACTTTGCACGATGATCTTTACATCACCGAGGTTTTCGTCGTCTAATTCCTTGGCTAATTTGGCCAATGCATCCGCCTTGTTGTTTTCTGCACGTGATATACTCTCCAGGATGTAGGAGGGGATTTGTGTCAACCGTTGTTGCACTCTTTCACGATATTTTTAGCTCCAGCCTGCATGTCTGATAGTCGCCATTTACTTGGCTCACGATCAGCTGGGAGTCTCCATATATGTGGAGGTCTTTGATTCCCATGTCGACAACGATATCGAGACCTGCTATCAAGGCTTCATATTCAGCTTCGTTATTAGTCCTTGGCTCCGTTAAGGATAGGGCGTAACGCATTATCCCTCCTTGTAGAGTCACGAAGATAAAGCCCATCTCGGATTTGATTATGGGGGTGTTTTGCTTTCGCCTCTTCATGGATGATGCTCCATCGATGTAGAGTTCCCATCAGGAATCATTTTTTTTCCTTCTCTCCTTCGATTGTGTTGAACGCATGTTCATCCGGCAATTCACAATTTAAGGGGGAGTCGGCTGGTATCGGATACTTGGCGAGAAATTCAGCGATGGCTTGGCTTTTCACTACTTTGAGAGGTCGATACATTATCGAGAAATCCATCAGGAGGAAGGCCCATTTGGAAAGCCTTCCTGTTAGTATGGCTCTTGACATCAGATATTTGAGAGGATCCACCTTTGATATGAGATGGACCTCATGCGCCAAGGTGTAATGCCTGAGCTTCGTTATCGCGAAGATTAGTTTCACGCAATGCTTTTCGATGGGGGAGTAGTTGTTTTCTGCACCCAGGAGAACTCGACTCAAATAATACAAGCCTTTTTCCTTTCCCTGGTCGTTCTCCTATGCCCATAACACATCTAGAGAATCTTCAAGGGCTGTTGTGTATAGGACAAGAGGTTTTCCTTTAACCGGAGCGGTCAAAACCGATGGATTTTATAGATATTTCTTGATTTCATCTAGTGCATTTTAGCACTTTTGATCCCAGACGAACGGAGTTCCCTTCTTCATTAGATGACTATAGGGACATCATTTTCCGGAGAGGTTGGTTATGAACCGCCGGATATATGCGAGCTTTTCTTGAAGGGAACGCAACTGTTTGAGGATCCTTGGCTTGAGCATTTCCGTAATCATCTTGATCTTTAAGGGATCGATTTCAATATCCCTGTGTCGTATGATTGTTCACCGCCGAAAACAGAGACGAACCGCGTAGGTCGTCTTGCCTGAATTTGGGGCAGATGCTATTTGGATTTATCCGTCCACCTCTCCAAAGATGCCAAGTTAATTTATGGCATCGTGTATCGGAGGTTTGAACGGATGCGGTCGTTGTAGCATACTTCGTCAGATTCCCCCTTGTTTGCGATGGGTTTTTTGAATGTGGGGACACTCTTCCCTGTAGGCGCAAGCCCCTACAGTTAATTACGTTATCGCATCGTGATAACCACTTTCTCTTGCTACGGAAGTTCACTTCGTGTCGTGTGTGTTATTATTATTATTATTTTTTGGTTGACCGTGGATTATATATGGAGATTAATTTATGTTGTCACCCGTAGGGCGTGGATTAGTCTAAATCCGTATATTTTTAGATTTGATTTTGGGTTGATTTAAGGATCATTGATCCGTTTTGAGATGAAGATCGACTTAAATCTATACGAGCAGTTGGGGGCTCGGTTGGTTTTTTTGTCAAGGATACGTTAGTCCAGTTTGAGACTAAGATTTACTTAACAGAGTGTTAGGAACATTTTTTTTGTTTCAGATCCAACAAGAGAGCATTTGGGCTCTGTTGTTTTACTTTAAGGACGTTTCGGTCCCTTATCACCATTTTGGAGGCGAAGTTGTAGTTTGAAGACATTTCGGTCTGTTGATCACCATTTTTGAGGTGAGCTTTTAGTTTAAGGACGTTACGGTCCGTTGTCGCCATTTTGGAGGCAACGTTTAATTTGAGGACGTTTTGTTTTGTAGATCACCATTTTTTAGGTGAGGTTTTAGTTTAAGGACGTTACGGTCCGTTGTCGCCATTTTGGAGGCAACATTTAGTTTGAGGACATTTCGGTCCGTTGTAGTTTAAGGACGTTTCGGTCCGTTGTTCATTTTGCGCGCACGTGTATTTGTTACGTGTCAGGATGAGCAATGATGGTATGAGATACATCCAGTTTGGGATTTGGTTTGATCTGGGATGTGCACGTCAGTTTGGGAAGTGCACCAAAAAGCAGTTGGCTGTCGGGACCCGCCACCTCTCTGAAGACGTTGAGGAATTACAACGACATGTATATGAGGTGTTGAGAGATGTACCCTTGAACCAATTCCCGTGTTTGAGAGAAAAGGGATTAATGGTAAACCCGGAAATCGTCAGTCGTATTTTGAGACTAAGATTTCCTCGAGGGAATGTGAAACGAATACCGTTTTGGGATATCATCAGTTGGGAGATCGATAGTCGTATTTGGAACTAAGATCAGTTTGGGAAATAATGAACCCATGGGCTCAGTTGATCTGGGTTAGGGACCTAGCCAACTTGGGCTTGATCCGCTCAGTTTTCTTTTTATTTGAAACGAAGTGCTAAGCACTTGTTTGGGCTCAGTCCTCTTTTTTTTTGCAAAAAGTGCCGAGCACTTATGTAAGTTCTGACGCTCACACTTTACTCCTTTTTTTTGTCTCTATATGGAGTGTTGAACACTCTTTATGATGCCCATGTGTGAAGCACGTGAGGCGCTAGGCGCTGCCTAGTGAGTGTCAAGCACTTTTTATTCTGTGGCGCCCACGTGAGGGACACGTGAGGCGCTGGGCGCCGCACGCTGAGTGCTAAGCACTTCTTTATTTTGTAGCGCCTACGTGAGAGGCACGTGGGGCGCTGGGCGATGAGCGCCAGTCACTGAGTGCTAAGCATTCCTTATTTTTCTGAGGCGTCCACGTGAGACGCTGGGCGCTGAGCGTTGCTCACTGAGTGCTAGGCACTCCTTATTGAGTGGCGCCTACGTGAGGGGCACGTAAGGCGCTGAGAGATGATTTTTCCTTATATATTTTGTTCTGAGGAGTTCAATTTCCTGGTTCTTTTCTAAATCTTTGATCTCCAAGAACAAGTTCGTCCCAATGAGAATTGAATTCTCAACTTGTGGGAGACTTGTCTTGTGGATCTCAGATCCAGAGAAAGAACTACGTTCTTTTAAAAGGGTTAAACCCTTCAATAGGTAAATAAGATGCTTTGATCTCTCTTCTTTTTTACTTACCTAGAGCTTTTTCTGAGAAGGGAGATCTTCTTCTTTCTTCCTTTTTGAAGCTTTCTGCTTTGCTTTTCCGAAGCTTAGGGAGGGGTTCCTCCTTTCTAGACTTGAAGTCTGGGGTCCTTTATATAGTAGAGGCAGGTCTGTTGATTAGTTGAAGAAATCTCTCATTAAGAGATCCTAATTGATTTGGGGATTTTTACCCACCATTGGATTTTTGATCCAAGGGTTTCTTTTTTACAGAACATATTTTTCTTGTTTTTAACAAGATTGGGGACATATTTACCCATACAGAATTTATTCTGTAGATCGGTGATTTTTTAATCACCATTGGATTTTTAATCCAACGGAACTCTATTTTACAGAGGGCAAATCTTTCTTGTTTAGAAAGATTTGAGGAATATTTCTTCTCAACAGAATTTAATTCTGCATCCTGATGATTTATCATCTTCGTTGGATCTTTGATCCAACGGCTCTATTTAATAGAGTGCAGAATTTAATTCTACAAGACGCCGGCGCTCACGTGCTGTGCACGTGAGCGCTGCTCATATAAGAATTTTTAACTCTGGTCGCTCCGAGGGACCGTCGAACGGAAGGAAAGCGCCTTCTAAACAACTCGGCAGAAGGGAAGGGGCCGAACAGCTTTGCGGAGCGGACCAATCTCCCTCTCGTACCTTAAAGCTATCGCAACAACAAGGATTTGACTAAAGTGCCTTACCTGACCGTCCTTAAACTCTATCTCTGAAAAGTAGCCTTCCGCCCGTCGTGTCATCTAATTCTGCTCATAAGGTGTATTCTTTCCCTACTCCCTTGCTTCCGCGTGGAAAGCACGTGAGGCGCTACCTCTTGAGTTTTATATGCTTTGCACACATGCGCTGCTCATATAAGAGTTTTTAACTCTGGCACTGGCGCCCTCATGGAAGGCACGTGAGGCGCCGCCTCTTGAGTTTTGTGTGCTTTGCACACGGGCGCTGCTCATATAAGAGTTTTTAATTTTGGCGCCGGCGCCCTCATGGAAGGCACGTGAGACGCTGCCTTTTGAGTTTTGAACAGAGCTTTGCTCTTTTATTGGGGGAAACAAATTCCCACCCACCGTTGCGCTCACGTGGCTCACACATGAGAGCAGCGGTGGCATCTTTTCCACCGTTGGATCTTCTTGGAATTTGATCCGTCTTCCTGTGCCTATAAGTAGGTCATTTGGCCCTTGAGATAACTGCTGTTCATCTTCCCTAACTTTCTTCTTTATGATAATTTAATTCTCTTTCCAGAGCTTAGATCTCTGCCCAAGAAAACTCTTCTAGAGTCAGTACTCTGTCAAAAACTTTGGTAAGGATTATGACCAAACTCTTGAGGGAATCTCATTATGTTCTAGGGTTTTAACCCATTAACAGAGCTTTTGCTCTTCTTTTATAGTGATTAGATCGTAGATCTTAAAAAAATGTTTTAGGATTTCTTTACCCGTTAATCAGAGCGTTGCCCTTCTTTCATAAGGATCTCTTAGTGTTCTAAGATTTTTTCTTGCAGATCTTGAAAATCTTTGGGGTTTTACCCTATTAGAAAGCTTTGATTTTGAGGGTTCTGGGATGTTATCCCATTGTTCTACAGAGCATGGCTCTAAAAAAAATTTGGGGAATTTTATTCCCCTCTTAATTTTCTTGATAGCTGTGAAATCTTTTTGCAGAGCACAGCTCTCGAGGGGGTTTAACTCCTCAGGCCAATGATATTTTCTCAATAAATGAGAATCCTTTTGGATTCTATGAGTGACCGCCCCATCATTGATGGGGCGTTACCTTAATTTTGTGGGCCCTCTTGTTCCTTTATTTTGAACTGTGGTGCAGTACAATTTTTAAGTACCAAAGAGTGTTAGAGTCCTGAACATAGCGTTGACAGCTAACCCTTCTCCTTTTGTGCAGGTAATATGGCTTTCGATTCCTCCTTCCCTTTCGTACGTTCAGAGAGCGCTTTTGCCGACGCGCCCATGGATCGGGAAGTCTTTGCGCTTATTAAGGACCATGACCCAGAGCAAAAATCTCTTCACCTGTAGGGGTCATGGTATAGTCAGATTATCCAGGTCGGCGCAGTTTTTCTTGTGCAGCGCCTTCGGAGCCGATCCCAGCTATTCACTATGCTAATCCGCCTCAAGTGACTTACGCCGTAGAAAAGATTAACTGGACCTCGGAAGGTCGTCTTCAACCTTCCATGGCGTCGATACCCGTACATCCATCGATGGCCTTGGACATTTTGAGACGACGCATATGTCAAGGCGAGTGGTGCCCTTGGGGGCAAGTTTATATGATAGGATTGACTCCACATCATTCGGCCGGCTACCAACAATGGGCTCGGTATATCCTGTCAGCCAAGAAGTCGCTGCTGTTGAAGACCGGGTTGTACCCCGCAATCTACGCGTCTATCTTTTATTACCATGCTCCCCATGTGCGATAGATCAACTCTGTTTTAGAACAATGGAACATCCCGACCCACACTTTTCTCTTATCAGATCGGGAAGTTTCGATTTCATTGGAAGAGTTCACGGAAATCTTCGGCTTACTCGTCAGAGGGGAGCACTATGAGGAGATACTTCCCCTTGATGAGTATATTTTTGCCACTATGTCAGTGGTAATGGTCCTTACCCCGGATAACGCCATTCAATACCAGTTCCCTAGCTTGATCAAGGTGTTGAATATGTACGAGAATTTATTCCTGGAGTCTAGCGGCATGGGGTTAGCTTCGGAGATAATCACCCGCTTTCTTCGTCCGGAAGTTCTGTCTAAGCAGGCCGCGAAATTCGCTAAACTCGATGACCCGTTCGGGTTTGGTTTAGATAACTTGCTGACGACGGAAGCGAAAATAAAGAATTCTTTATTCTGGACACTCCAGTTGTCCCCTTTGCATAGATCGCTGCCCCGGGTGTTGACGAAGAGTCGTTCATATTGGGGTTCATTAGGCTGTGGCTGAGTTGATTCGGGCTTCCCACGCAACCCCGCTATATGAGGCCGTCTGTCTTTTATCCAGCCCATTGCATTGTCACGGGGACGCGCGTGGCCGTTGGGATCGCGGGGTTAGCTCATCTATACCACGACTTGAGTTTAGCAGCTGACGCTACTCAGCCAGCGGTAAAGCCCATGTATCTCCTATTAATTACTTCACATCATGGATTGAGATGCACCTGCTGGGTGCCTTTGGCGTTCATAAACGACCCCAGTTCTACGAAAGCTACAACTTCCCCCGGGTCATGTACCTAGTTTACGCTTCTGCTCCAGACCTGTCACAGCGAGAGGCTCGGAGATTGCTCCATCGGGCACGCATGGTTGGGGACAGTATGACCTTTGTTGATAAAGTCTTGACTATCGGCAAAGAATCCACCAAAGTGGTCAACCGTTGCATGATACTTTTAAGGATGGGGCTTCTGCATTGAGGGCCCAGAAGGTTATGCATCTGTACTCTATCAGGCCGGGTTTCTTAGTGTTTAGATAGAATGCCTCGGTGTTGTTCATGAGGTACAACCAGCACCGCTTTGCTCAACAGCTAGGTTATAATCAAGGTGTTCCTCTCGAGGCATTCTTAGTCAAGCCGGCTGCTACGGAAGAGGGTATTCGCAGCGCGCTGCACCATTTTATGCGATTAAATACGGGGTCCCATTTTCTCATCAGCGAGCCGAGCTATATGCCGTAAGCTTCAAACGCTTATGTGGCGTGGTACCAGCATGCAACAGGTGCTGTTATCAGGGAGGAAAAGCGGCTGTTACTCGATCACAAGGATGCTGTCCCAGCCGGTAATCCAGCGGTCCCTTTGAAGCGACGGACCACCGTTCTTCCTTCTTTAAGAGAAATCACTATGGCTGTGGTCCCACGAGCTTTCCTTGAGAAGCTTCAACCGGATGTTCCCGCAACTGCGGTAGCTGTGGCATCTCTAGACTCGTCCATCGGTTTAGAGGTCGGAACCCGCCGTCCGAAGAGGCCTGTCAAGCGAAAGCTCTTATCGTTGGCCGTTGGTGTTCGTTCGTAGAAGAAGAAGTCTCTATTCTCTGCCGACTTCGTATTCGGCCAGGAGCCCCATGCTCTCTACAGTGAGGGCTTGTGCGAATATGGCACCAATGAGGGTTTGTTTGATACGCCTGCAACAGATACTGATCTATAGGCTGCCCTCGCAGCTTCCGAGCGACTGGCTTGCAAGGAAGCAGCATTGGTCTCTATTGCGGAGTCAGGTATACTTCATTTACATTTTTCTACACCTATCTCTTCTCCCCTTATTATACTTTTATTAACGCTCTCTTCTTCAACAGGTATTTCTGCCGAAGAGGCTCTCGCGGCTTCCCTCAGGACGTTCGAGGAGGAAGAGAGGCTCCGTGCTTCTTTGGGCCTTGGTATAATTCGTTTCATTACACTTTTACTCTTTTTATTCATGATCTGACCTTTTTCTTCACCTTATTGCAGGAACTACCATACCCCAAGTTGTTTCAAGTGTAGTGCCAATCCCAAGCGGTGATGCAGCAAAGCTTCCAGAGCCACCGATCACAGCCATATCCATCCTAAAGTCACCACATGAGGTGTTGCTGAAGCAGCTGATGATGGACTTCGTAGCGGCTCCGAAGGCAGAGCACAGTTCGGACGACGACGTCCCCCTGTCGGAAGTTTTAAGGAGGTAGGTTCTCACGGCTCAGGCTTAGAGGAAGCTCAGAAAGCACGCGGCGAAGGAACGCGATGCTGTCTTGGCCGCGGGTGTAGGCTCAAGCAACGTTCCTCTTGCTGACATTCCTTCAGTGGACGTTTCTTTTGCCCTGTCTACTGTCCATAGACAGGTTGCGCGTATAGCTCGTGATGAGAGTGAACGACTACTTCAAGGTAGAACAAAGCACGGTCCTTAATAACGGCTCCTCCCCTCCTGTCTATTTATTTAACATACGCATTTTCTTTTAAGCAGGGCCGAGTCCTGATGGTGGCATGGCAGGTGAAATGCCGATGATCACAGAGCCCGAAGTGGCCACTTTTTCTTGGGAATCTGGGACTATCCAGACTGCTCCTCTTTCTCCTTGTGGCTTCTTGGTATCGGCGGGTGTCGCAAGTATTACGACGTCCCTTGTCGAGTCAGGGGATGAAGCTATTGTAAGTCTACGGTAGCGCCCCGGCCGTCTGTCCGAGGCCAAAATGCGGAAACGAAAACTTTTTCTAAACTAGAAACCGGCGCTATCGCATACTTTAATCCCGGATCGAACCATTAACCTATAACTAGCAACTAGAGAAAGGTTAGAAAAGCTATACCGATCGATCCGTATCCTTCGGTCGTTAGCCACCATCCCTAGCTCCTCGCGGCATCTCCGATCTCCGGTCTCCTCGTTGGAAAGGGCACCACATCTTTGAGCCTTTTAACAGGCTCCCGCTTCGTCCGAAGGAACTCGGACACGAAGTTTGCTAGCCGACGTGTCCAAGATGATGTATAGAATGCGTGTGATAACTTTGTCTCAAGCATCCGTTGATTCTCATCACATGAGAGTGTATGGATGGAGGTTGAAGATGATGCCATTGGTGGAAATGGTGAGCTCAAAAGAAAGAGGAGGAAGAAGAAGAAGTGCCTTTCTTTTTCTTATGTGTTGCTATAAAAAAATGAGAGTAAGAATGAATAAACACAAGAGCAAACTCAAGCCATATGGCTGCCCTCCCTCTCTCCTCTTATTATATCAACACACAAATCAAACAATAATGTGACATATGCACATAAAAAGAGACCATGAGTCACTACCCTTGCACATGCCACATTAAATGCACTCCATCATAACCTTGAGCTCACAATTTCCATTTGCAAACATTAATCCAAATGTTTGCAACAATAAAAAGATACGACAACATCTAAAGTAAACTCGTGACGTATCACAAGGATACCCCTCACCTGTACATACATACCTGCATCCGCATTCCGACCGAATGCGAATGCGATGAGACTAAAGTAATCCAACAAATCTAATACTAGGATCCGGCTTAAACCAAAGCCCACTATTATGATCCGTCCGATCATGATCCGTGCATTACTGCACGTATATGATTGAACCCTGCCATATATCATACGACCTCTACAACGTTTCGCCCAAAACTTGAGAAACTGTCTGTGGGGGACTCTAAAGACTCGTCAATACTTTGGCTGTGGATTTAACCACTAGCATGTCAGAGGTACTAGCCGTACGTAACGGGCTACTAGGTATTGACCAAAAGGGAGGTCGATGAGCGAACTCATCCTGACACCTTACTGAGCCTGTCAGTGCTAATATCCGTACAGTCCGGTCCGTTCGTCTATGAGCATCGCATGTCGGGCCTAGGGGGTTGGTAAAAGTCAGACCCCCAAAAGTGGTACAAGTTGTGTCGGAGTGTAGCCCAGAACACCCTGAGGTACTACTGGAATACCTGCCAGTAAATCTCCTGCCTTGGCCAAGGACTTCGTGTAATGGCTCTCCTAGACACAGCGCGATCTCACCCCCAATACCGGGAGAGGCGAAACCCCTGCCGATCCGCTCACTTCCTCTATGTGGCTTGGGACTGTACCCAACTAAAACCTATTTGCACCACTCCTTTGAGCTGTGGTACGGTAGTAATCAAAGCACAGTAGGAACTCACACGAGACAAATGACGATCTCAAGTAGATGAACTAACCTGTATACATGTCACCAGGGAACTGCTATCTAACGCCAGGTATAATACCAACTAGCATGTTCCCGGCGAGTCCTGTCCGGTGTACTCATAACCCAATGAGCACCTGTGTACATCTTAGGTGATCCAACTGACACCAATGGCTTGTGAGACCAGCAACTGCCCCTCGTCGGGGCCTCGACTGTATACACTAGTCTACTCCGGAGTATCGATGCCCTGTCTTGAAAACTCCCACGACTAGGGACCTTTTAAGGATGTGCTTATAGATCCCAGCTCCCACGTATATGATCGCCATCATACTGCTTTCAGTCAAGCAAGAATCCTAAGGGCTCTATCAACGTGTGATAGCGACCTGTAAGGTCACCTATAACAGTACACGATGATAAAGATAAACCAGATAGCATACTATCATCTTGAGTAAGACTTTCCTGCTGGTATATGACCTCCCTCAATCATTGCAATCACGTGCCTGTGATCCAATAATTGACTCTGAGGGCACTATATCCAACAATCTCCTACTTGCACTCAAGGCTAATTATTGCGATGTCGCATACTCACAGCCCGTGTGATACCGAACACCCAACTCCTCTACTAATCAGTCTCACAAAGCCCGTTTACGAAACTATTGCGTTCGAGGAATAGCCTCAGTGAGTGGATCCGCCATGATGTTTCTTTCTATGTCTCTCTTTATCTCAAGTTCGCAGAGAAAGCCATCTCCCGAAATGAGCAATACCTGTCTTAGAATATGTCTGGATATCTGATGGGACCTAGGTCATAAATGAACTCCAAATCCAAACTTCTTAGACTGTATCGTCAACTGAACTTAATCAGTATCCTGCGCCATGCCTCCCTCAGTATCCGCTTGGACCATCTGTCAAAACTACCGCCCCTCGTCAGAGGGAAAACTACAACTCTGACAGCCACTCTGTCATCCAGGTCACCTTGGAAGCCTGGAATAATAACTATGTCCTAAAAGAGGCTGTTGTTATCATATCCCTAGAACATCTACTTATGTTCTAAAACTGCTTCCGAACGTTTCTTCAGGATATGATTAATATAAACTTATTGCATCTAGTGTAAAAACAACGTCTGGTGTGGTACTTGACATCTCATGATCAACTCAATTGCCTAAGCAAGTGATCTGCCAATCATGCACATCCCTCTCCCCTTCAGTCTGCAAGACACCTTTAGAGAGGGTGACTCCATCACCTGCAGGTACACTACCGTGCCAGGAGTCGTCCATTCTAAAACACCTGTAGAATGCTGTCTAAGTACCCAGATTGGGAAACTCCCCAAATCTAGATCTAAAACCATAGATCTAGTAACCAGAATGTCTGATATTATATCTATATCCTATGTGGAGAAACCACTGTGTGACAACCAAAGTATAACCGATCGTAGTATAGGAATATCACTTCCTACTCTGTGTATGTCATCCAAATACCAGGACATCACACCCTACTACCTTCTTAACAGATCCATCCCCTATTCTGATGAAGTTAAACTTATGACTGTCACATCAGAAATAAATGATCTATCTCCGCTATATCTGCTTTAATCCATAAATAGACAAAAGCTTCTTGTCCACTATGCTTCCGCTGCTCCCACTGACTACGACAACCCTCTGGCAGAGTCATATACACGTATACTTCTAAAGCTAGTTTAGAATGACGCTATACTCATCCTCCTGTCGGGTCTCACAGTCTGGAACAACAGTAATGGCAAGTCTGGGTAAACAAGAACCTCCCTGCCACCGTCCTTGAGGCTACCGAAGTACCTCTCGGGTGCCTGAGGTTACCCACCATATCTGCGGAGTGGCCAATGGAATGTCAATCCAGATTGAATCTTTAGGTCCTATTAAATTTTCAGTAATCGTTTGCGGTTTTGGAATCACTTCCAGTTCTACCATACTCCCACTACTGTTTTCTGAAAAAAATCCATTTTACTAAAACTATGGCGAGTCAAGAACAATATCACTATTGATCTTCTAGATGGTAGAAAGTCAACCCTCGTCATAGCCCGGGTCAACCCACAAACAGCCATTACAGAAACGTGCCTTGAGTTATCCAGAGTCTGGTTTTAAGCATAAGCCGGACAACTCCCCGTACCTTAACATTGTTAAGATATGAACTATTCTATATCCAATATAGAAACAGAGGCACTGATTTAATTGGAACCAGATTCAAATCATGCAGCTGTCTCCAGTGCATGTCAACTAAATGGAGAGAAGCCGATCAACATTACTCAACTTAGGAGTGAATCCAATTATGAGTAACCTGAAAGAGAAGCAAGTTCTCATAATCATTACTATCAACTGAATACCATACACAAGTATCTACATCTTCGATCACCTTGAAGAATCCTGATACTTGCACCACCTGGTTCTCTACTTTATTCTTATACCTATAACTTCTTAAAACTTAGACCTTGCATTTCTACGAAACACATGTCTAAGAACTAGAGAAGTCACAAGTAAACAGAATATAGTACGAGTACCAACCCCTCTGTCCTCATAGACACTGGACAACATACAATACTCTGTATAAGTCCCCTGAGTCTAATAACTCATTCCCCGTGTGTCGTAGGTTGAAAACTGTACTTATGGTTAAGAAGAATTACACCGCTGTTTAATGCTCCTTACCTAACCATCCACTGATATAGGTAAATGTCATAGACATAATTTCAAAAAGTTATATCTCACTTTATAAAAATAAACGTACAGATATATCAATTTGAAATTGGTGCATAACAATGGATATTCAAAACCAATTTGCCGTCCGGCAAACAACCCAGGCGATTTCCTCAAATATCACCAATTACAACGAATCCCGATATAATGAGGATGATCATCCAATTGCCAATAACTTACTCCCACTCATCATCTGTAAAACCATACAGATGTGAGAATCAAACCTGGTAAATACATACCCTGGAGCAAGGGCTAATTAGGAAATCAGTCTTCTTTTAACAATACACGGTGAAACTGAAACATAACAAATGTTTCGAAGGGGTATCCGGGTATTCCTAGTAATGCCTCTTCCATTATCAGATTCACAACTATAACCGTATATTTCTTTGCCATCTCTCCAAATCCCTTTATATGTCTTTAGTCCTTACCTTCTGCACACCCCTTTATGCTAAATGGATTTCTTCCCTCCCTACCGTTCGACACCAGCCTATGGTTTGGAAGAAGACTATCCAATAAGCATAATGGGTGTACTCTCCTAATCCTAGGAGTGCTCGTAACCTGAGAGAAGGTGAAGATAAAAGACAACTGAATAAAACCTTATTCCTATTTCTCCTAAACCAGAATCCATCCCCGAACTGGACCAAGTCCCTTCGAGTTCGTATATAACCATATGATGGAGTAACCAATAAACTGTGGATCTTCGTAGTGACACGGGGTGTTCCGGAGAAATACAAAGGTGAAGTAGGAGTGGCGATAAAATACTTGGTTTGGTCGTGAATAGCAGTCGCAGTTTACTTTGCCCTCTTTCTAATCCCTTTATTTGTCTTAACTTATTACCTTCTGTACACCATCGTTAGGCTAATTGGTTTTCTTCATTCCCCACCGTTCGGCACCTGCCTATGGTTTGGAAGAAGACTATCCCATTAGCGTAATAGGTGTAACGTCCTAATCCAAGAAACACTCGCAACCTGAGAGAAGGTAAAAGGAAAAGACAACTGAATAGTCCTATTCATTTTCTCCAGAACCGGAAACCATTCTCGAATCGGGAACAAGTTCCTTCGAGTTAGTATATAACCATACGATGGTTTTATCCAATGGAAGTGGATGTTCGTAGTAATACGGGGTGTTCTGGAGAAAAGGGTAAAAGTAGGAGTGGCAATGAGGTATGCAACTCTGACAATCCAAAAGCCAGTGTTTTAAGAAGGTTCGGTTAACTTGGTCACTGAGTCATAGTCAAGGGTCGGGTCATGGTCGCTGCCAGAGAGAGAGAGAGAGAGAAAAGAAACACTCAGCGTACACTCTAACCTTGATCAGAATGGTTATCAATTTATCTAATCAGGAAATCTCCCACTGTATCGTCAAATTCTCCTCCAAACCTGAAAGAAGAATTAGTCAGGATCACCCGAGGAGTAAAACAACTCATCAATAGGAATCGAGATCCAACTATCATCGCATGATAACGTGATGGAATCCACTCATGTTATCACACTCCAGAAGGTATGCGCATATCTGGCAAGTTTCAGTTTCTTTAGAAACTCCCGATGTGATTTTTACCCCATGCTCTTATGACCTTGACGAAGGTCAACAAATCATAAGTCACATGTCAAGTTCTACCTGTCATTGTCCAGGTTAATTTGAACCCACCCGTACAAGCTCTTGACGAAGGTCAACAAGGCTATACGACTGCCCCAAACCAACACATCTATCTATGCAACAGAAAGGTAACAAGCAGCTACCATTCACTATGCCTTGACGAAGGTCAACAAACATAGCATGAATACTAAGTGCTACCCGTCTGAAATGACGGAGGGCTACGAATGGTTTTTAGCGAAAAACCTTTAACGTAATGAACTTGATATCGTTGAAGGAACCGGATAGCTTTTTATAAAAATATAGTGGCGAAAACCTTTGCTAAAGAGGTCACTCCCGGTGAAGGGATCTCGGCTCTTTCCCCGTAGAATGAGGTGCAGGATATTCCAACTGAATACCACGATGCAAAACAAAAAGGCAATCGGCTATAGTGAAGTTATTACCCTGATGCAAACTTCTGTCCAAGGGGTCACTCCCGGTGATGGGATCTCAGCCCTTGCTTCGTCGACTGAGGTGCTGGATATTTATAACCGAATACCACTGTGCAAAACAAAAGAGAACGTCCTTGCAATAACAGCATTTTGAAAAATGTTCTAACAACATCAAAATAGGTTTGTTTAGCTTGCATTGATCCGAATCAATGCAGTCCCATCAATTAATCACACCACAAAAGAACGAAAATATGATGTAAGTATATGCCATCCACATTCTCCACTGGGTCCCGTCATCACCCGTTAGGTTACTTAACTAACGACAGAGCGGGGACTGGACTAGCGCAGGTGTAAAACATATACAACATCTACTAGTATATATATCAATATATAATAATCGCTCCAGGCGTGATAAAATGCAACATCACAAAAATGTAATAAGCATTACAGAACAATACAGATAATCTGGGATCCCCGGGTTTCATAGAGCCGCTACTGAAACCCGACGTTCCCCTGGTCATGTGGATAGCCTGTGCAATGAAATCCTAGACCCCTACGGGTGCGGCAAGTTACCCGCCAAAACCTGAAGCGAGGCAGCCCCCTACAGCAAAGTGAATGGACCACCCAGCACTTCACGGAATCCGGTAACTTGAGTACCCCTCCTTGGGAACCTGTACCGCTTACGAGTGCGGCGAATAGCCCGCCAATTCTAGAGTGAAGCCCCCTCCGTCTCAAAGCCATGAGATGCGGGCCTGTTTTCCTCTAGAACCCGGCTACCCGTGCACCCCACCGCGGGGTAATCCTAGTACAGAAAGTAAAATATATACAACGGGTACATCGACCTCAGCCCGGTCGTGCCCCAAAAGAATAATATACAAACAGGCAGTGACGGCAGTCCACATGTCGGATGCTCGCCCCGTAATATCAAATGTACAAATACAACCAAACTGTACTAGCATTGCATCCAGGCTATCCACCACGACAAATCTTCTACATCACAGCACAACACAAAACATCAACGTGAATGTCACGTTCGCAAATCCGTCTAAAAGAGCTATAGCAATTAGACAAGATTTACCGATCAAATGACATTCACGGTCGCATATATAATGTAAGTACTGCAAACTAACATATTTAAATTTTTCGATCGACAAAATTTCCCGAAGTGGGCCCCAAGCACAAATCCAGCACTCAAAATAATTTGGGCTAAAACAAAAAATACCAGAAACCCTAATTCCAAGTCAGAGACCACTGCAGAAAATTTGGTGCCCTAATTCTACAGTTGTGCGGTGGAACCGCGGCGCAATGTGAGATCATTGTACCAAATTTTCTCAGTGTTCTTAGAAAAGCCTGCCTGATTTTCTGCAATACTCAAAACAATTTTTCGACCACAAAAAAAAAATTCGACAGAAACTTCGTTTTTGAAATTGCGGTTTCAGAAATTTTGTTCGATCGATGTTTTAAATACGTTAGAACAAGCTAGTAAAGGTTAATGGCGTGGCTCTGATACCATGTAAGTCTACGGTAGTGCCCCGGCCGTCTGTCCGAGGCCAAAATGCGGAAACGAAAACTTTTTCTAAACTAGAAACCGGCGCAATCGTAGACTTTATTCCCGGATCGAACCATTAACCTAAAACTAGCAACTAGAGAAAGGTTAGAAAAGCTATACCGATCGATCCGTGTCCTTCGGTCTTTAGCCACCATCCCTAGCTCCTCGCGGCATCTCCGATCTCTGGTCTCCTCGTCGGAAAGGGCACCACATCTTCGAGTCTTTTTACGGGCTCCCGCTTCGTCCGAAGCAACTCGGACACGAAGTTTGCTAGCCGACGTGTCCAAGGCGATGTAGAGAATGTGTGTGATAACTTTGTCTCAAGCATCCATTGATTCTCATCACACGAGAGTGTATGGATGGAGGTTGAAGATGATGCCATTGGTGGAAATGGTGAGGTCCAGAAGAAATAGGAAGAAGAAGAAGAAGAAGTGCCTTTCTTTTTCTTATGTGTTGCTATAAAAAAATGAGAGTAAGAATGAATAAACACAAGAGCAAACTCAAGCCATATGGCTGCCCTCCCTCTCTCTTCTTATCATATCAACACACAAATCAAACAATAATGTGACATATGCACATAAAAAGAGACCATGAGTCACTACCCTTGCACATGCCACATTAAATGCACTCCATCATAACCTTGAGCTCACAATTTCCATTTGCAAACATTAATCCAACTGTTTGCAACAATAAAAAGATACGACAACATCTAAAGTAAACTCGTGACGGATCACAAGGATACCCCTCACCTGTATATACATACCTGCATCCGCATTCCGACCGAATGCGAATGCGATGAGACTAAAGTAATCCAATAAATCTAATACTAGGACCCGGCTTAAACCAAAGCCCACTAGTATGATCCGTCCGATCATGATCCGTGCATTACTGCACGTATATGATCGAACCCTGCCATATATCATACGGCCTCTACAACGTTTCGCCCAAAACTTGAGAAACTGTCTGTGGGGGACTCTAAAGACTCGTCAATACTTTGGCTATGGATTTAACCACTAGCACGTCAGAGGTACTAGCCGTACGTAACGGGCTACCAGGTATTGACCAAAAGGGAGGTCGATGAGCGAACTCATCCTGACACCCTACTGAGCCTGTCAGTGCTAATATCCGTACAGTCCAGTCCGTTCGTCTATGAGCATCGCATGTTGATTAATCCAAAAAAATATTGTATTTACCGTAATCAGAAACGGCGTCGCTTTACAGCTAGCCGGTGAATACGGGTCGATCCACAGAGATGTGTAACTTTCTGTTTTTGTGTTATCACGAGTTGATTCCGATGGTGGTTTGGTTTTTGTCGATTGATTTAAAACTAATTAATATGATATTAAAGAACTTGTTAGGGATAGGTATAAGGTAGGGTTGATAAGATCGATATTGTCACCTCTTTCAATGCCGTTTAATTAAAGCTTTTTAGAAATCATATCAATTATTAGCAAAGAGGATTAGGATGATTTGGGAAGAAACGAAGTTTCTTCCTCTAGATCCTTGTCCGTCCTTTCCTATTAATTGGTACAATCTTCATGGACGTCATGTATGCCCGGCCCTTTATACTACGGTTCACCGTTACCTCGTAGGTAGGGTGCCGTAGGGAGCGGGTCATGCATGCGTGCATGAAGTTCTAGTTATGAGAAAAAGTATCGGCATTGAAGGAGGTGAGAGATATTCATCTCTCACTCCCTTCCTTGTTCCTCACCCTAACAAGCGAGGATTTTACTCGCTCATTAGGGAATTTTCTAAAAACGACATTTTTGTTGTTATGTTTTAAAGTGCTATGTTCAAATCTTGAATTATTACTTACTGCAGATTAAAAGGAGCTAGACTAGTTAACTAAGGCAAGTAATAAAATTACTCTACTGCAAGAATGATATTAGATAACTAGGACAAGAATTAAATTAGAACTAAGGCAGGAATTTAAAAGAAAAACTTACAAAAGTGATGCTCTAGATCTCCCAACAATTCTGATTTTATTGATTGAAAAAGAGGCATGCATTTTACAGATTTGTGAGTACAATTTATAAGCAAACAGTAAAGCTAGGGTTACAGACTCTCGCAGAGGTGCAATTACAGATTTGCCCCCTAAAAATCCCGACACCCGCACCGTCGCACCGACACAGGAAGTCGGTGCCAACACGGGCAACAAACGGCCGCGGTACCGCGGCAATGATGGGCCTTGGGCCGCGGTTCCGCGGCCTTTTGGTGGCTTCATGTCACTATCTTCTCTGGTCTTCATGCTGGGTACTTGGGCTTATTTGTTCTTCACTATTTTTCTCTGTTTGGCTTCTTGGTCTTTTCCAGATCTTCAGTGAAAACTTGTAAGGAGCTTTTGACCGTTCACTTTGACATTTTGGACCGCACTGCTTTATACAATTGTAACCTGTTCTTCGTGACTCAGATCCATCTTCTTGTTGGTCAAAAGTCTCTCTTTTGTATCATCTTCTGTCTTTTCTCATTGTCTTCGCTCCAAGAGCCTGTATCCTGTATCATGCAACAAACGTGCGTCAAAAGTACCTGTTTACTTATAAACTGAATAAAAGTGGGGCGTATGAATTGCAATATTATGATAAGAACAAATACCCCCAAACTTATCTTTTGCTCGTCCTCAAGCAAACTTATTATTTTATTCTAACCTAGCCGCACTTTCGCAGGGAAACGCGATTGCACTGAGCACGTGCAACAAGCCGTTAAACTTCTAGGTGTCCCTAGTAGGAGGAGTGTTGTCTCCCGAGGGTTTTCAGCGGATTACACCCACAAAATCCTATCAATGTGGTTTTTCAACTTTTGCTCTCCAATTAGGTTTTCTACCAAGGAATTCTATTATCGTCGCCCTGCAAATTATCCACCCATATTCTTCACATTTCCTTATTATGTAACTTAAGATTGTACATGTTCTATAAAATTACTTAGAATTCTGCATTTCTTAAGTTTTTCTTCTAGAGTTTCATCTCCACTTAGGAATTTCTATCAACTCTATTAAAGATACAAGTTTTATTCTTCATTCCTTTCTCTTATCTAAACTCTAATCACATATCCCCACGTGTGTGTAATTGTCACCCCTACGCTTGGAAATTCAAATCAAGCAATCGTACTCTCGTCCATTGTCCAAAGCACTTATTTGTGAATTTTTCTCAACTTTTGCTTACACATCCTTCTTGCGACCGTTAATACTTCTTGAGGTACCAATAGCCGATTACAAGATGCGTTAGCACTTTAAAGCGTATTTCCTAGTTTTGCAATACCCAAGGCTTTTAGCAGTGACTCCCAAATCAGTCGGTCTAAAGCACTAGGTGATGAAGCACCCTCGCTAAATAATTTTCTAGCCCTAAGTAATCACAAAAACCAGTGTCCATTTTTTTTTTTCACCTTTTTTCTTTCTTTTTATTTTCATTATGCTAAGGACTTTAGACATGAGTAATTCAAGGTCTCTTCTACTAATCCAAGTTTCGAGGTGCGTGATTGTGCATTTTGTAGGGTACATGTTTTCAGAATCTAAACTTAAGCTAGGAACTATTTTTCGAACTTATACTCTAATAAGAACATTAATACTCTTCCCTCATTTTGGTTTAGCCCAAGAAGTGAACCCAAAATTTGCCTATTCCTAAATAACCTACAAAAACATATATTCTCTACCGTTAAACTCTAAGGAATGTTATTTTTAGGATTATTAATTTGCTAAGTTTAAGATATAGTTTTTCCTAGCCAGTTAACCTTTTTATCAAACTCAAGTCAATTAACCAAAATTGAATACAATAATTTTTTTAATTTTTTAATTTTTTTCTATTTTTATGGGTTTTTCAGTTTTCTAAATTCTTTTATTTTTCAAATTTTTATGATTTTTTTTATATAAAGATGCAATGCAGAAATTAAATATGCAAAAAGAAAAGAAAAATATATACAATATGCAATGCAAACGATAACTATATACATTACCCTCTCCCCCAAACTTGAGCAAAGCAGTGCCCTCACTGCCCGGCCCCACGTCGCGCTCGTGAGCGTGAACGTGATCGTTCCCCTCTAGCCAAAAGTGTTTGGATTCCCCTCTCAATTTCCGTCAACCGACGGTCATGATCTCGTGCAGTCGCCCGAAACTCATCCCTCAAAGAATCGATTCTTCTCACTGTTCTCCGCATCAATCGCGCATGCTCCTGAGGAGTTAGTTCTTCTCCGCTCGAAGTCGAGCTCGAGCTAGGGGTGTGTGCGGGTATATTTTCTGCCGGTTCCGTTCATGTCTAAATATCAGTGAGTCTAGAGTAGGACGACGTGATGCCCTCTACGAGTGGTCGAATCGGAACACCGTCTATCATATATGAGTCAAATTCCTCGACGGGGAGGAAATAACGGCAGAGTTGGGTAACAAGCATGGGACATGGGTATACGGTACCTCGTTTCCCCGTACCTATAGATTGGAGCAAAACCGTGCACATGTCGAACCTTGTATTTTTCATCATCAGTGTGTGTACGACATGCAATGAAGGGGTGAAAAAGTCGTGTTGTGGGAACTACCAAAGATATTGTTTTGTGCCCACCGGCACACAGTTAAAACGTTCGCGAAAAGGGTCCGTGCTTGGATACCCATACGCGGCTCTCGTGCACAGTCATTCCCCATCAAGGGCATATAATCTTCAAAGCGCAATGGGTGTTCATGTGCAGGTACACGTGGTATGAGTGTAACCTCGTGTATCATGTCCCTATCAATGTGAATTTCATGATTTCCCCAATTTAGTTTAATGTAACCTAAATTGTCAAGGCTATTATCCTCCATTGATTCGTAAAATAGGGCAACTAGATTAGGTAGGGCAAACGCAGATGAGTGATTATAGAGCAGGAAATTCCAGCCCCTTTGTTCGATTTCATGTGCGAAATATCTACCGTATACTTCGTGTGCGAAAACCGGGGAAAAATCCCTTTCAAACTGCATTTTATGTGCCATTTAGATTTTTCAGTAAAAAGATATGCAAGAACAGAGAGGAAGCACTCAGATTTACCTCCCCTGAAAATTTCAGGGGGCGACGACTGCAGACGGCGGCGGTTGAGCGGCAGGAGGTGGCAACGGCGGCGGAATCACGGCGGCTTGGCGGCGGCACGACGAGATTTTTCTGCAGCAGGTTGGTGGCGGCGGCTAGGGTTTTTAGAGAGGAAAAATTTAGGTTTAAGAAAACAGGGGGCTCGGAATAGGGGATGGGAGGGATATTTGTATAAAACACCCTCTAAAACGAGGGTTTTATTTGTAAAATAAGCTCTTAATTCTGAAAATTTGCCATTAGGTCCAAATTTTTTTATTTATATATATATATTTTTTTCTATTAATTTTTATTCTATATTTTTTAATGGTATTTTGGAAATATATATACAAATAATATATACACCCCCAAACTTATTTGAAATAATGTTTTGAGAAAAGAAATTTGGGGGTGAAAGTGGAGGAATATCACTCAGTGTAGATCGGCTCCTGCAAGAACAGGAGCTCCTCCGAAGGGTCCGCTGTGAATAACGGTTTCAGTCGATGCCCATTCACTTTGAATAAAGTACCGTCTTCAGGATTTTCAAGATCAACCGCACCGTGCGGATAAACGGTGCGGACTACAAAAGGTCCTCTCCATCTGGACCGGAGCTTGCCGGGATGATAATGTAACCGAGTGTCATAAAGTAGAACCTGTTGTCCCGGTTCAAAAGTTTTTCGCAAAAGGTATTTATCGTGGAACACCTTAGCTCGGTTTTTAGCAATTATGGCATTATCATATGCCTCATCTCTCAGCTCCTCCAATCCATTCAATTGCAGCTTTCGATTGCTGCCCGCATCTCCTAAAGATAGATTCAGCTCTTTGATAGCCCACAATGCTTTATGCTCAATCTCCACTGGGAGGTGGCAAGCCTTCCCGTACATAAGCCGGTATGGAGACATACCAAGATCGGTTTTGTATGCAGTACGGAAAGTCCATAGTGCATCGATCAGTTTAAGTGACCAATCTTTACGGTTTTTGGAAACCGTTTTCTCCAAGATTTGCTTTATTTGCCGATTTGAAACCTCGGCTTGCCCACATGTTTAGGGGTGATATGGCATTGACAATTTGTGGGTGATAGAGTATTTGCGCATTAAGGACTCGAAAGTCCTGTTGCAGAAGTGAGAACCATTATCACTTATTATCGCCCGAGGGTGCCCAAATCGAGAAAATATGTGTTCTTTAAGAAACCGAATGACAACTTTATTATCGTTCGTTCGGCTGGGCACAGCCTCGACCCACTTTGAAACATAGTCAACCGCCAAAAGAATATACACATTTCCAAAAGAGTTAGGAAATGGTCCCATGAAATCTATACCCCAAACATCAAAAATGTCCACAACCAAAATAGATTGGAGCGGCATTTCGTTCCTCCGCGATATCCGGCCCAAGTGTTGGCACCGGGAGCAAGTTTTGCAGTATTCAAATGCATCCTTGAAGAGTCGTGGCCAATAGAAACCACACTGCAAAACTTTTTCGGCTGTTTTCTTTGGGCCAAAATGCCCGCCACATGCTTGATCGTGGCAAAAAGACAGCACACTCTTGACCTCACTTTCAGGCACGCACCGACGAATGATTTGGTCGGAACAGTATTTAAAAAGATAGGGTTCATCCCAGTAAAAATGCTTTACTTGGGATAAAAATCGAAGTTTATCCTGTTTCGACCAATCATTAGGTATCAGGCCGGTGGCTAAGTAGTTTACAATATTGGCGAACCATGGTTCGCAAGAAACGGTCAAGAGTTGCTCGTCGGGAAAAACATCAGTGATTGGAAGATCGAGCGTGGGCGAAGAAGGAAGTCGTGATAGGTGATCAGCTACTACGTTTTCACATCCTTTTTTGTCCTTAATGACAAGGTCAAACTCTTGTAATAAAAGGATCCAACGTATTAGCCTTGACTTAGCATCCTTCTTCGCAAAAAGGCGGCGAAGAGCTGAATGATCAGTATATACAACGACTGGAGAGCCAATTAAGTAAGGCCGAAATTTTTCGAGTGCAAACACAACAGCTAAAAACTCTTTCTCTGTTGTTGTGTAGTTGAGTTGGGCCTCATTTAGTGTTCGGCTAGCATAATAAATCACGTGCGGCATCTTATTAATGTGCTGTCCAAGAACAGTGCCAATAGCAAAGTCTGATGCGTCGCACATGATTTCAAAAGGGTGCGTCCAGTCGGGAGATGAGAGGATGGGCGCAGTGATGAGTGAATGTTTCAAGGACTCGAATGCTTCAATGCAAGTGGAGTCGAAAGCAAAAGTTGTGTCCTTGGCCAGTAATAGAGTCAAGGGTCTAGCGATTTTGCTAAAGTCCTTGATGAACCGTCTGTAGAAACCGGCGTGGCCAAGGAAGGCTCTAATGTCTTTGACGCATTTTGGGGGAGGGAGGTTAGAAATCACTTCGATTTTAGCTCTGTCAACCTCGATGCCATTTTGCGAGATGACATGTCCTAAGACAATGCCCTCTCGCACCATGAAATGGCACTTCTCCCAATTCAATGTGAGGTTCTTATCCCTGCAGCGGGTAAGAACAGTGTCAAGATGGCGTAAACACTCGTCGAAGGAGTCGCCAAAGATGGAGAAATCATCCATAAAGATCTCCAAGAACTTTTCAACCATGTCTGAAAAGATCCCCATCATACACCGCTGAAATGTCGCGGGTGCATTGCATAACCCAAAGGGCATGCGACGATAAGCAAAAGTGCCAAAGGGACAAGTGAATGTTGTCTTGTCTTGATCCTCTTTGGCGATGGGGACTTGGTTATAACCGGAATAACCATCGAGAAAGCAATAGAACTCGTGCCCTGCCAATCGCTCGAGCATTTGGTCAATGAAAGGTAAAGGAAAATGGTCTTTCCTTGTTGCGGCATTGAGTTTCCTATAGTCTATGCAGACTCGCCACCCAGTTTGGGTGCGAGTGGGAATTAACTCATTTGCCTCATTGGTAATGACCGTAATGCCCGATTTTTTTGGCACGACGTGGATTGGGCTAACCCATTGGCTATCCGAGATAGGGTAAATAATACCGCTATCCAGACACTTGACAATTTCCTTCTTAACAGCCTCTTTCATGATGGGGTTGAGGCGCCTTTGTGGATCCCGTGCCGGCTTGGCATCATCCATCAAGTGTATATGATGTTTGACTATGAGGGGACTAATCCCCTTAATGTCCGCCATAGACCAGCCGAAAGCTTGCCGATTATTATGTAAGACCATCATAAGAGCCTTCTCTTGCTCAAGGGCTAGAGAGGCTGGTATAATGACAGGTAAGGTCTCATTATCACCTAAATAAGCATATTTTAGGTGTGTCGGCAAAAGCTTTAATTCGAGTTTAGGAGGTGAAACAATAGATGGTAATAATGGGGTAGTTGTTTCAAACTCGAAGGATTCCATCAAAGGTTCGAACCGAGTGTACGCAACAGTGTCGGATGGTTCAACTAACTCATCCGAAAAAGCAAAAGACTCCAATTCAGGTGATGAGTCTTCAAAGTCATCAACGAAGGTAAAGCACTCAAAATCGTTATCCGCTGTGAAAGCTGCGTCAGATTCTAGGAGGAACGCACTAGTGGCGTTAATATTGCTGTGATCGAACAAAAAATTCTCGAATTCATAGTCCTCCTCCGCGATCTCATTGATCGAGCAAACATCGAGTACGCTAGCATTAGGCTCAGCAGGCTGACTTCCCAACTTGAAAATATTGAGCTCAATTGTCATATTGCCGAAAGATAGGTTCATTGAACCATTACGACAATTGATCACTGCGTTGGAAGTAGCCAGAAATGGTCGACCAAGTATTACCGTAATTTGGTTCCGGGGGTTAGCAACAGGTTGTGTATCCATCACAATAAAGTCAACGGGGAAAATGAAATTCCCTACTCTAATTAACACATCCTCCAGCTCTCCCCTAGGATGGGTTATTGACCAGTCGGCCATTTGGAGAGTACAGTGAGTGGGCTTAAGCTCTCCAACGCCCAATTGCTCGTACAAAGAATAGGGTAGCAAATTGACACTCGCGCCAAGATCTAATAGTGCTCTATTGATGTTCTTGTCCCCAATTGTTATTGAAATGGTAGGACACCCGGGGTCTTTTTGTTTTGGGGGTAAGGAATTTACAAGAGCATCACTAATAGCACTAGCCACAAAAACTTTCTTTGGCACTTGCGACTGCCTCTTTTTGGTGCATAAGTCCTTTAAAATTTTTGCATATGAAGGAACTTGTTGGATTGCATCCAAAAGAGGGATATTTATGCTAACCTGTTTGAACAACTCTACAATCTTTTCCATCTGTGGAGTTGGTTTATTGGATCTCAACCGATTAGGAAAAGGAACATTTTGAAAGGTGGTTGAGTCCAATTTTTGCGGATCAGATTGTCGAGTTGGAACGGCACCCCGTGTAGATGTGTTCGTGTTGTGAGAAATGAGTCCGTTCGAGCTAGAAGATGTAGAGCCGTGTGAAGGGTGGAGAATAGGCTCTAAAGAAGATGGTGAAGAAGATGAAGAAGGGCCACCGGCAGGGGTGTCATTGTCAATACCCACATTGTTTTGCAACACTTTTCCCGATCTCAACATGGTCACCGCATTTACATTATGATTCTGCTGTTGATTTGCAGCATGTGCGTGACCGGGGTTGGGCAGTGGTTGAGATGGGAGTTTTCCTTTTTCGCGCTCGCTTAAAGCTGCATTAAGTTGTGCAATTTGTGCCTCAATAGATTTGATGCTTTGATCGTGTGAGGCACTATTTTGCACTAAAGATTGAATAGAAGTCTCAAGTCTTGCTGTAGACTGTGTAGATTGCTTAAGGAACGCATCTAGACTTCTTTCGAGCGAGCTAACCTTATCATTATTAGGTTGAACATAATTATTTGGCTGGTAAGCATTGTTAGGCACAAAATTGTTCACCTGATTAGGGTAAGGTTGCTGTTGAAATTGTTGCGGTTGAAATTGAGTTTGTGAAGGTGCTTGTTGTTGTTGTGGAGGAGGAGGTCTTTGAAAATTGTTAGTTCCTTGGAATTGTTGATTTTGGTTCCAAGCGAAATTTGGGTGACTCCTCCACCCCGGATTATATGTCGAAGAGTACGGATCGTTTCTTTGTCGTTGCTGAAATGCAGCATTGACTTGGTCCTGTCCTTGAGTGGATGCATTATAAGGACACTCTTCGGTTAGGTGCGATGGATCCGCACAACAAGCACAGACAATTCGTGGGGGCATAGCAGGGGTAGGAGAAGGCGATGAGATTTTGGTCTCAATCGCTTCTAGCTTTTTCGTAAGAGCGGCCATCTCGGCCTTCATGGCAATCGATATCTCTACTTGATGTATGCTTGCCCTAGATTGACCACTCAAAGATGATGTGGTCTTGGTACTCTCCCACTGTATAGTTTGCTCACTAAGATTCTCAAGAAATTGCCATGCTTCATCACTAGATTTGGAGAGAAAATGACCTTGACTTATGGTTTCTAGCAACCGCTTCGTTGCCGAGTTCAATCCCTCGTATAATGTTTGGCAAAGTTGCCAACTTTCTATCCCATGATGAGGGCATTGAACTAGTAGGTCCTTAAATCTCTCGAAGCACTTCCAAAATGGTTCGGAAGGAAGTTGTGAGAATTGAATTATTTCATTGCGGATTCTAGCAGTTTTGTGATGAGGATAGAACTTTTTCAGAAAAGCTTTCACAAACTCGTCCCAATTTCTTATGGAATGTGATGCGGTGCTGTATAGCCACTTCTCGGCTAGGTCACATAAGGTGAAAGGAATGACCCTTAGCCTTATAGCGTCATCACTTAATTGGGCTGTTTTCATTATAGCGCACACATTTTGGAATTTATTAATAAAGATATATGCATCTTCAGATTCCAAACCATGAAATTTTGGCAGCATATTGATGAAATGTGGTTTTATTTCAAAATTGTCCCCATTTGCCCGTGGGGGTGAAAGACAAGTAAGTAAAGAAGTGCGGATGGGGTAAAAGAGATCCTGGAGCGCAACTCGTGCGGGCGCTTCAACAGGCGGTTGAATCGGGTTATTCGCACCTGGCGGAGGTGGAATCATTCCCGTCGGTAAGGTATTGTTGGGGTTGAATCCCGACATGCCTTCGGTGGAAGAATATGAAGGTGTAGGTAAGAAAGTGGACAGAATGTCGACTTCGGTGTCGAAGGGTTCGTCGGTCGGTACCAACAAAACACGGACTAATCGGGCGTTAGTATCCCTAGTCCAAAGTGACATACACTAAAAGGGGTAGTGTAGTCAGAAAAAAAGAAAGACAGAATGTGGAGGTAAGATAACGTCAGTGGAGAGAAGTGGTGGAAGCGAGTTTCAAGTTTTCTTAGCGGCAAGTTGCAAGTTTTGAAAAGATTTTTCTCTTTTTTTTATGTGAGAGTTTTGCAAAAAGGTTTTTGGAAAGGGACCCGTGACACAAATCAACCACACATGCACAATCAGGCCTAGATCTAGGGTCACCTAGGTCTGCTAGACAGCTCCTAACTAGGGTTAGAAATAGGACCTCAAACCGCCTCTTCACGGACAAGTACGGCCAGGTAAGTGGGAAGGAACCACCACTACAGTGGGCCTAATTAATAACCACTAGCCTAGACACCGCAAAGTCGGTTAGGATAAACGGT